>JAQPPZ010003271.1:3859594-5146126 GCA_028583015.1 Wollemia nobilis
ATTATGATAATCACTTTTTTATTTTATTTTTAATTTTGTTTTTTTCAGGATTTCACTTGTTTTTATCAAAGGGATTTCTTTGGGTAGGGGTGAACTTGTCCTTTTATCAATTCTCAGCATTTTCAAACTGGTCGCATAGGGGGATGAGCAAGATAAAATTTTCACTTAAGGATGCCTAGTACCACTTCACAACATTCATATTTTCCTTGTTTCAACTAGGATTTTAGCATTTTGATTAGTGATAGGATTTTGAAATATACCAGGTGCTATCAAAACCAAACCTCATTTATTAAAAGAAAAAATAACTTTCTACAAAGTTTGATAAAACCACTAGGTATGATTGAGTGATCAAAAAACCCTAGTATATTCCTTATAGCAATAGGAGGGGTTATGTTGAAAAACATAGTTACTCGCATGGGTTATGGATGCTGATGGATTTTGAAGATGCATGATTAAGGTACAAATGTGGTGTCATTTGTAAGATTGCAAATATAAATGTATCTAATGCAAATGCAATGGATGCAACGTGCCTAATGCAATGCAAGTGCTGATGTATAATGCAATTTTTTTTTGTATTTTTGATGCTTTCATTTGTTTTTGAGTTTTGATTATTTTGTATGTTTTTGAATTTTTGATTTTTGAATTGTTTTTGTAATTTAATGTTTTATTGTTGACCAAAGGGCTTATGGTACCTTTGGGTCCATTTGTTGATTTGACCAAAGGGCTTTAAAATGCCTTTGGGGCTTTTGGTAAAGTTACCAAAGGGGTTTATAATGCCTTTGGAGCCTTTTGTGAGTTGACCAAAGGGCTTATGATGCCTTTGGAGCATTTTATGAGTTGACCAAAGGGCTTATGATGCCTTTGGGACATTTTTTGAGTTGACCAAAAGGATTATCATGCCTTTGGGGCTTTTATGAGTTGACAAAAGGGCTTATGATACCTTTGGAGCCTTTTATGAGTTGGCCAAAGGGATTATGATGCATTTGGAGCTTTTTGTGAGTTGACCAAAGGTGCAATGCTACCTTTGGGGATTTTTGTGATTTGACCAAAGGGCTTTAAGATGCCTTTGGAGTCTTTTGTGAATTGACCAAAGAGATTTAAGATGCCTTTGGGGTATTTTGTGAGCTTACCAAAGGGCTTATGATGCCTTTGGGGCTTTTTGTGATTTGACAAAAGTTCTTATGAAGCCTTTGGAGCCTTTTGTGTTTTGACCAAAGAGATTATGATGCTTTTGGAGCCTTTTGTGAGTTGACCAAAGGTTCCATGCTACCTTTGGAACCTTTTTTGAGTTGACCAAAGGGAGTATGATGCCTTTGGATATTTTTGTGAGTTGACCATAGGTGCAATGCTACCTTTGGAGCTTTTTGTTTTTGAAGTTTTCTATTATTTTTGTGATTTTAAATTTTATGAATGTTTTTGATGTTTTGTTGGTTTATTTGAATGTTTTTTGTGTTTTTTTTGTTTTTACAAGGGAGAAGGTATGATACCTTAGATACCCCCAGTGTGGATGTTTCTTACTATAATGTAGTCAGCTTGCTTAGGAAGAGTGACAAAAATTAGATCTCCCAATTGGGGCATGGACTTCTACAGGGTGCCCTTGTCTTGGTGGGGAGAAATGAGTGAACCATATTCATGAAGCTCATTTTATTTTAATAGGTCTTGGACCACATTTTGGAATGACTAAAATTTATGGATGTTATGCCCATGTATACGATGATACATACAAAAGAGGCTTTCATTAGTGGACCCATGTTTGGGCTCTCTTTGTTTGACTTCTAGAAGTACAAATGCATTTGCCTTGTACAAATTTTGAAATAAAGTTGCAGTAGTCATTTCAAATGTTGCTACGTTCTAAACATAGCCATCAGCTATGTTCCTAGGAAGGAAGTTTTTATTATATATATGATTTGATTTACATTTAATTTATCATCTATATTTTCTATAATTTGCGTACTCGCATTACATCTAGCCCCAGCAACGGGGATCTACCCTCCAGTTATCCTTGGATAGATATTTGGATCTATTGCACTCTGCAAGTAGAAGAAAGCTTGAGCATCATTATTTTCTTCTTCTTCCAATGTCTTATTTTGACCTTGAGGAATAACACTTCAATCATCAAGAGGATTATATTGCTGAACTATACTTTTCCAAACTCCATTACATACAAATATCCTCCTAATTTGATCTCTTTAGTACTCAAAGTTATCTCTTATGAATGTAGGTATATTTAAGGATGTACTATTTGTTTCCATGATAGAAAAAAAGTATTTCTGATCCAAACTCTTGCAAAGTATGTTGGAAATAAAAGTAGTCACCCTATCTTGTCATAGCTTCACATACAAATACTAACATCACACACAAAACTTGGCTCTGATACCAAATGAAAGTTCTTGAGGTGGAGAGGTAAAAAAATAGCAATAAAGTAATTTTGATCTAAGATAAAATGAATATTAATGGAGAATTGATATCACCTAAACATTTTATAAGAGATTTTAGTTACTAGCTAAACCAATTATAAATATAAAATAATAAAATATCCTTAACAAAAAGCTTCAATATTAGCAAACTATGTTGTTGGTCCAAAGCAGAAAATTAGATCTAGAATTAAAAAACACACATAAAAAACTTTATAAAGGCTCCATAATAGTGCATATAATGTGTGCTCTATATTCAAAATGATTCTAATTACACCATATATAATGATCAATCATCCTTGATCAATCAAAAAGCTAAAACAATTCAATTTTTTAAAAAACTAGCTTTTGGCATGACCACCTTGCATGGTATTTTTCTAGTTAACTGAAATTCTTAATTGGCATAAAATAAAGCACCCAATTTGAAATATTTTTTAATGTGATTTATTTTAATTACAAACCACTTAACTAAACTTGATTTGAGGTGCCCTCTTCATGAAGATAACTTGCCTAGAAATTAACTCCATGTTGGCCCTATTTTCTAGGAATAAATCTAGAACTTGACTTTAACTCAATATAACTATCCAATATGATATATATTTAATTATTAAATAATTCTAGATAAAAATATTATCTCTTAAAAAATAACACTAATTTTATAATTATGGATGACTTTTGACATCACCCTCAACACATGCCACTCACATTGTTCCACCTGTGAGCCCTAGCAAGGGGACCAATTCATCCTCCCCATACCGATTCACACCCTATTTTCTTCCAACTTTGTCAAGCCCCATTTGGTACATTTTTTTTCAACACCATATCTTCCACCTCTTCTTCTACCACCATGTTCTCCATCCCCTATGACTAGCATAACTTTTATTTTATAGCCTTCCCATCCCTATTTTTTGCCTCCTCCACCTTACCCATATTCATATATCTACTCCTATCAACTCATTCCTTATCCCTCTATAATCCTTTTCAAACCCTTCTAAACAAACCCAAATCATCCTTCAACTGACATGTAGCACATCCTAGATCAACTAAAAAATCTTGAGCTATAGTTAAGTGGCTATGGGTATCAATATCCCACCTATAATTTGGTCATGATGAGTACTACAACAATCCTACCCCAATAGACTCCTCAACCATATTAGGAATATCAAAACCCTAGTATAGCATTCCTCCCATCTCCACATAACCAAACTTTCATGAAACCTCAACATCCTCATCATCCACCTCACAAATGAACTTCCCTTTCTAAACCATTATCCCAAATATTTCAATATTTAATTGACATAAAAGCAATCATTTTTCTCGTTATTTGACCAAAATATCCAAAATGGTACAAAAAATACCAATTCTATGTCTACCATCATCAACAAGGGCATACCATCAATGATTATTGCACTTTTAAACACCTGGTACAAGATCTACTTGATAAAGAGGACATAAAATTTGGTAATTCTCATACCTTATCAAACCAACACTTTGGTATATTTAGGACATACATTACCTCAACATTGGATGCACCAACCATAAGTAAATACCTTGATATATTTTACTAGTCCCCAATAAATTAAACTTGTAAATTCCATCCTTTTCTACAAAGGTTTTGTTGGTATGATCAACCTTGTTACTAGCAATCAATAACATTTGGGGCAATATCCCTAACAACATGACCCTCTTATTGCACTTCCATCATCATCAATTTTTCTCACCAAATCTACTCTAGTTTCTCCTTCTTTCTCCTCTCTTTAAGCTTCTTATCATCTATTTCTTTAGTAAGTCCCATGTCATAGTTGTACAATCACACATGAGAAACTACATACCTTTGACTGGTCCTTTTTCTCCTCCATCCTTCTCCTCATTATTTCCCACTTTATTAACCTTAAATTTATTTCTCTTTATTATCCTCTTCCAAAACACCCAAAACAACTAACACTCAAATAAAACCAAAAAAAAACAAAATCCAGTAAAAAAATCATCTACTAGCATGAACTATATGGACTCGTACAATTTTTACAACAACCACACAAATTTGTATAGTTTCTTCTAAGAAGTTAGTTTATGGATCAATAGACCCTATGCAATAGTCCTATACATAATCACACCCCTTGAATATTTCTATTTTCTAATTTCTCCCATTCTCATCCATGTCTTGGTCTGCAAATACACCTTTTTTCTTTGTCTGCTCCTTTATAGCACCCTCTTTCTTTTCCTTGTCATTTATCTCCTCTTCTTCAAATAAATTTCATGATTGGAGGGTCCACCTTCTTTCAAATGATTTTTATAACTAGGGGAGTTGATCCTCTTTCAAAAACAATTCTTATCTAGGGGAGTTGACACTCCTTCTAACCAATGGGAGCTAACACTTCCTCCAAATTTAGTTCTATCACTTCTCTTCCATTCATGGTGATATTCCCAATAATGTATGCTTCTCTCTTATCATTGTTTCACATTGCATTCATTCAACACATTCATGAAAAAATAAAATAAGGCTCATAACATACTAATTTGGTCATGTTTTGTATGCATGGGTACACATTGACCAATTCTAATTAGCATAATTAGTCAATTACATGTGCATAATTCAATCTGTATGCATTATTTTTTGTATCATTATCATGTGTATAAGTGTCAAGGTTTTCCCTTTATCATGTTGTCCTGTCAATTATGTTGCACATTAGCACCGTTGTCTTTTGCAAATTGTCAATAAGCATGCACTAGTTATTCAAATTGTCGTGATGTCTTGTTCAATCCTATTCTTAGGATGCTTGGTAATGAAAGTATTTTCTAATATTCAACCATTTATAGTTAATTTAATCAACCTTTGTTGAACATAATTATGTTTTAAAGTGATTTTAAAATTCCCCTAACTAACTTGAATTCTTTCTTGGACCAATCATATATCACACATTAAGCTAATTTTGGGTTTAGGGAAGACAATGCCAGGATTAGTCTTACCATAAAGTAAAAATTTTCTTAGTCATTCTATCATTCATATAATATGAACCTGAGGGTAAAAAAAGGACAAGTTACAAAAATCAAATAAAAAGGAAAAGAGAAACAAAATCAAAGAGCAAAGAATGAAAAAATATCTCCCAAAATCTTCTCTTTGGTCTCCTCAAATATTTTAGGTGCCTCCACAAGATTCCTAGCTGGCAATGGAGCTATGTCAAAGGATTATGGGGCTCACCTCCATCAGGGCTATAGATGTTTGTTTGGTAGTGTAGTATGCCTTCTATGTGGTGACATGTGTATCACATTAACAACCTTATTTTGCACAAACCATTTTGCACTTGTGGATGAGCTAGCTTATATTAGATTACCTCAAAATTGATTAGTCCAACCTTATTCAATATGTAAAATGAATATAATTGCACACACTTCAGTACATGATAGGATTATGTTAATCTTACAATGGCACTGAGAGGGGGGGTGAATCAGTGTAGTTATTTAATCTTAAATTCACAGCTCTTAAAACTGAAATAATGAAACCTTAAAACTAGATAAAGCAAGTATCACAAGAGAACATCACACAACACAAGATTTAATGAGGTTCACCAATTTGGCTACTCCTCAAGAATGACTGCTTGGACTACCATCCAAATCTAGCCTTTGCAAAGCTCCAACTTTACAATCAATTTACCAGCACCCACTGGAAGGAGTACCAACCCCTTATTTATTTGCACCAATAGAAAGGAGCACCTACCCATGATTTACCAGCACCTACTGGAAGGAGCACCAACCCCTGATGCCAAGCTACAACCTGGAATTCAAATTTGAATCTAGAAGTTTAACAAAAAAATACCTTCACTTTTACAAGACCCTGACTGGTCTATTGCTTACCCAATCTCTCTCACTGTTTATGGAACAAACACATCTTCTGCGATCTACAGCTGCACTTCACCTTCTGCACTCTCTGCACCTTCTGCTCTCTCTGTGCAATCATAGCCGCACTTGGTCGAACTTCAACCTTTGAACTCTTTGGTTGATCACATTTGACAACATGTTCAACTCTACACAATTCTCCAAATAGACCTCCTTTTATAACAATATTTTCATTATGAAAACCCTAATCTCAGTCAACTGTAAACCCTAATCTTAGTCGGTTGTAAACCCTAATCTTAGTCAGCTGTCATCGGTCTTTATTGGCTTCAACTTAACCATGAGAATACACCATGTCACGATATCATGACACTTTTTCCTCCTTGCTTCTTTTCTTGGCTTGTACCTATGAAAACACAACATGTTGTGTTATCGCGACACTTTCACCTCCATACTCTTCCTCTTTACTTTTTTCACGATATCGTGACACTTCTGCCTTCTTACTTTATCTCTCCTCCTTTAGTCATGAGAATGTGACATGTCACGATATCGTGACACTTTTTCTCCTTTGCTCTTTCTCTTGCCTTCGGGTCGTGAGAATGCTACATGTCGCGATATCGTGATACTTTTTCTCCTTGTGCTTTCTTTTTGCTCTGGCCCCTAAAACTACATGTCGCGATATCGCGACACTTTTTCTCCTTGCTTGTTTTCTTAGCTTTGGCCTACGAAAATACAACATGTCGCGTTATCGCGACACTTTTGTTATCCTGCCTGTATGCCCTTCTTTAGTCACAAAAATGCGACATGTCGCGATATCGCGACACTTTTGCTTTTCTGCCTTCCTGACCTTTTAGAGTAGAAAAAATGTGACATGTCACGAAATCGTGACACTTTTCCAACTTACTTTCTTTCTCCTATTTTAGTCGTGAAAATGCGACATGTCACAAAATCGCAACACTTTTCTTACTTGTTCTCTTTTCTTCGAACTTGTCATGAAATCACGACACTTCTTCCTGCTTTTTCTTTTTCATCCAACATGTCACGAAATCGTGACAGTTTTTCCACTTGCCTTTTTTCTTCTAGCATGTCACAAAATCACGACACTTTTTCTTCTATACTATCTCTCTTGCAATATTTCACGAAATCATGACACTTTTTCTACTTGCCTTTTTTTCTTCCAACATGTCATGAAATTGCGACACTTTTTCTTTCGTTCTATCTCTCTTGCAATATGTAGCAAAATCGTGACACTTTTTCTACTTGCATTTTTTTCTTCCAACATGTCACGAAATCGTGACACTTTTTCTTCCGTACTATCTCTCTTGCAATATGTCGAGAAATCATGACACTTTTTCTACTTGCCTTTTTCTCTTGCAACATGTCGCGAAATTGTGACACTTTTTCTACTTGCCTTTTTCTCTTCCAACATGTCGCGAAATCGTGACACTTTTTCTACTTGCCTTTTTCTCTTCCAACATGTCATGAAATCATGACACTTTTTCTACTTGCCTTTTTCTCTTCCAACATGTCACGAAATCACGATAGTTTTCTTGCTTGCGCTTTCTTTTCGAACATGTCACAAAATCGTGATGCTTTTCTTGCTTGCGCTTTCTCTTCGAACATGTCACGAAATTGTGACAGTTTTTCTTTCTTCTCAACATGTCATGATATCGCGATAGTTTTTATTTTTTGCTCAACATGTCGCGATATCGTGACAGTTTTTCTTTCTTGCTCAACATGTCATGATATCGCAACAGTTTTCTTCCTTGTGATTTTCTTTTGATTTTTAGCATATGGGCCACTTCGATCTTTTGGAAGATTACTGTACATACTCTGAAGAACCTCTTAACTCCTGTCTTCTACATCTGAATAGCTTTTGAACTTCCTATCCACTGCATCAACAGATCTGTCTGACTGTGTTGACAACAATGACAATACTGTTTGCTGCACCTTGCTCAACAATCTCCCTTTTTGGAATTGTTGGCAACACATGTGTAATTTCCTGTAACTCTTCTCCCCTTTTGACAATAATACCAAAGGGCTACTGCAGACTCCCCCTGAGTCCATGCACAAAATTCTCAGACAAAAATTATTACACTTAGCAAAAATCACAAACATGAACAAAAAGACAAACAAATACACAAATGCTCCCCCTGAGAATGTGATCCCGATAGTTAGTCAATTCTTGGGAAATGTGACCACTCCACAATCTGTTTGTTGGAATAAAAATCCAACTTAACCTCACTTTTTGCAACTTTCTCCTATGTACAACATGCTATCGCTGCAATATATTCTTCCTCTGCTATGGATAAGGAAACTGACTCTTGTTTCTTAATTTTCTACACGACCAATCTATCTCCAAGATAGAATGCACCTCCACTGGTACTCTTTCTATCAACTACACATCCTGCCCAATATGCATCTTTAGGATACCATAACCCATACTCCATAGTACCCTTGTGATATTATAGAAGACTCTGTCTCTTTGTTACACTGACTGGTGGACCTCTTCTTCACTTGAAGAATCCTCACTCAGATCTATCTTCAACTATGTTGGTTGCTAGATTTCTATCCATTGAGACTTTGTCCTCTATACTTTGTCACCTCCAAAGCTCAGTCAATAGGCTCACTAAGAACCTACTCAATAGGTTCACATAGAACCTGCTTAACAAGCTCACATAGAACTTGTCCAATGCTGAATAACAAGCTCATAAAAAACTTGTCCAAATCTGCTCCACCAAGCTCACTAAGAACTTGTCCGAATCTTCTCTAGCAATCTCACAAAGAACTTGCCCAAATCTGCTCTAGAAATCTGTCCCAACATTGTTCTCAAATATTTTCCAAAGGCCTTCTCAAAGGCTCAATCAATCATGCTCAAGTAGTACTCAAAAGAAGAGAAAGAGCAAGAAAGGAAAAGTGTCACGATGTCGCGACATGGTAAAAAAAGTATCACGATATCGCGACATGGAAAATGTGTCATGATTTTGTGACATGTCTCATTATCGTGACCAAAAAAGAAGAGAAATAACAAGTGGAAAAAGTGTCGTGATATCGCAACATGGTGTTTTTTCATGACTAAAAGAGAAGAGAAAAAGCAAGAAAGGAAAAGTGTCACGATGTCGTGACATGTCGTCTTCTCGTGGTCAAAAGAGAAGACTAAGGGCAAGAAGGAAAAGTGGCACGATATCACAACATGCAACAGTGTCGCGACCAAAAAAGAAGTGAAAGAGAAGGAAGGAAAAAGTGTCACGATTTTGCAACATGCTAGAAAAAGTATCGCAATATCGTGACATGTATCATTATCGTGACCAAAAAAGAAGAGAAAGAGCAAGTGGACAAAGTGTCGCAATATCGCGACGTGTTGTTTTTTCGCGACTAAAAGAGAAGAGAAAGAGCAAGAAAGGAAAAGTGTCGCGATGTCGCGACATGTCATCTTCTCATGGTCAAAAGAGAAGACTAAGGGCAAGAAGGGAAAGTGGCACGATATCGTGACATGTCGTATTCTCGCGACCAAAAAATAAGTGAAAGAGAAGGCAGGAAAAAGTGTCGCAATATCGTGACATGTTAGAAAAAGTGTCGCGATGTCTCGACATGGAATTAATGTCGCGATATGACATGTTGCATTTTCATGACCAAATGAAAAGAGAAAGAGCAAGAAAGAAAAAGTGTCACAATATCATGACATGCTAAGCAAGAAAGAAAGAGTGTCACGATATCGCGACATGGTGAGCAAGAAGGAAATATTGTCGCTTGTTGGAGATGGGATGGACATGAAGGAAAAAGCGTCGCGATTTTGTGACATGTCAGATTTTTGCATCCAAAAGAGAAGTGAAAGAGCAAGAAAGGAAAAGTGTCGTGATATCGCGACATGTTGGTTTTTCATGACCAAAAAAGAAGAGCAAGAGCAAGATGGAAAAAGGGTCACGATTTCGCAACATGTCATCCTTTCACGACTAATAGAGAAGAGCAAGAGCAAGAAGGATAAGTGTCGCGATATCGCTACATGTAGCATTATCGCAATCAAAAGAGAAGAGAAAGAGGAGGAAGGAAAAAGTGTCATGACTTCACGACATATTCAAAATGAAATAAAGGATGTAGCGATATCGTGACATGTCACTTTTTCACAACCAAAAGTGAAGAGGATAAGCAAGAGGGAAAAGTGTCGTGATATCGCGACATGTCATATTTTCATGACCAAAAGAGAAGAGAAAGTATGGGAAGGAAAAGTGTCACAATTTTGCGACATGTAGTTTTTTCACCACAAAAAGAGAAAAGAAATATGAGGAAGGAGAAGTGTCGTGATATCGCGACATGTCGTAGTTTCGCGACCAAAAGAAAAGAGAAAGTGTTAGAAGGCGGAGTTGTCGACCGCCTTTGTTCCAAGGTGTGTGTAAATTTTTGTAAGGGTATTGCTCTTTGTTGGCTATGTGTCCTCAGCAGAGGGCTAAACAGACTGTCCCTTTTGAGTTCTTGTCCCGTTTTAGCGTTGTGCTATTGTTGTAATAGGTTTTGGGTCAACCTGTAAAACCCGGTTGTAATGAATATGTCCCTTAATTACCAAAAAAAAAAATGAACTCAATAATGAATGGCGATCTAAAATCAAATCCACTTCATAGAACTTTAAAAATCACTTCAAACATAACTTGACTAGGCTCAATCAAATCAACTCAACCAATCATCACAAGGGACAACTCTCTCTCACACAACCTTAGTCCAAGTATGTATCAACCAACTCAATTAATTCCAACAATGCTCAACCACAAATATCACATAACAATGATACTCATGTTATTTTCTAACTCAAGTTCTTTCACAACCAATGGGCTTAAACCACTATGCTTATAAACACAACTCTCAATTTAGAAAACCTTGATGCATTCAACCAACCAATTTCGAAAAAGGAAACCACAAACAATCATTTTCCCTTCAATGATATTTCAAAAATCAACCACCATAACGTTGTCACATGAGTATCCTTCAGATTAGCCTAAAATCATGCTACCATGCATACTACCTACAAAATATCTGGTCTAATAGTTGTCAGGTACAATAGGCTTCCAATCATAGATCATGTTCGGGGTGCCTATTTCAAGCCATATATATTCAACTTACAAAATAAGTTGGGACCATCACCAAAATGGAAACCATCTTGCTGCTCAATATAAACCTCTTCTTCAAGCTTCCCATTCAGAAATGCTGATTTCACATCTGTCAACAAAATTGACAAGTGACTCACACTTGTACCGAATTTTGTCCAACATTGTACCAACACTACAATTTTACTGCCAACTCTGTGCAAGCATCAAACACTGTACCACAACACAAAAAAAACCCTTTTTATATTTTCAACTTGGTCTATGTTTTCTACAGTCACCACTGGTCACACCTTACTTTCAATTGTTCAAATCAGGAGACAAAATTTTGTTAAACACTTCACGACCAACTATAGTGCACCTTACTCAAACTCATACTTCTGGACCTCGGATAGGTATGATTCACAAAGAAAAGTTGCTCATATTGATGAGCTAAACATGAGTCAATGATCAGACTTCAATATTTTTCACCACAGTGTCATAATAGATCTAACAATCTTTACATCAATGTGTAGTTCAAATACACATTGCTTTTATCGAAACACATATATGCGACTAGGGCAACATTCTTTTACTAACCAAATTATCTGAACTGTTATAATCCTTAACTTTGGACAGTGGTAGTAAGAACCATCACCAGTACAAAAATGACATATATCAATACTACCAATAATGACAACTCTCAATTTAATCACCACCCTTCACGACACTTCCACAAACTACATGAACTGAAAACACACTTTGACAACTATACAAACAACTTCCCTGACTACTTGCCTTTCATCCTCAGATAATCAAAAAAATACATAGGAGCATTAAAATGAAACTTCAAGATTTCTCCCCCTGAGGATGTGCTACCTGGAGTTGCTTAGTGCAATATCGGAGTAGTCTCCTTCAGACCAAGGAGACATGATTTCCTTTCTTCTATCTTTCTCCAAACTTTCTTGAACTTGGGCTTGGATTTTTCAACTGTATCCCTGTTTTGCAACTTTTTGTGAACTCAAAAATTTCTCTTGTGTGGTTGTATCTTGTGCAACCTTGATGAATGATTATTTTCCTTTTTATGTACCTGATTTATTCCTTATCTATGTTGCGTTCTTTGTGTATAATGAAATCTACTGTTTTGCCTTAGATTAGATACAAAAATGCTTGGACAAAACCTTGCTATGTGCCCATGACAATTACATTGAAAACATTGTACATTTTGTTCACTCAAAAATGCAGAAGTATTTCTACCAACATAACTCTTTGATTTATTATTCAATCCACAATAAATTGCCTTGTGACCATACTGGTTGCATCTGAAACAATAGCCATTAAAAGTATTATTATGAAAAGAGTGAGAGTGATAGAACCTCTTTTTTTGTGGTTGCTTTGTTGTAGATCTCCTTTGATATTTTTTTCCTTTTGAAGATTTAGCTTCAAACTTTTCTTGCTTCAATCCTTCAATAGTGAACTTCTTCTTCTCTGCATATTTGGAAGATGAAGGTTGTTCAGCTTCATATCCAAGACCACGCTTATCCGTGGAGCTTCTTTGTTGGCTTATCATTTTATCTAGTAACTTTGTGCTCTTCTCGAATTTGAGATTTGTATTGGCCTCTTCTAGTTGTTTCTTCAATAAAATAATCTCTTCCTCTTGTTTGTAGCAACCAATCTCTTTCTCATTGATCTATGACCTAAGAGTTTCTTCAATCCTTTTGAATTCTTCTACCTGTACTTTCAAACTGGTTATTATTTCATTTGCATCCTTAAGATTTCTTGAGATTTCCTTATTCCTTTTTCTTTCTATCTTAAATTCATCCAGAGCTACAATTAGTTCCTCTTTCAAATTTATTTCTACATCAATTTCTTCTTCATCACATTCCTGATATTTTTTTGTTTCTTCTTTGAGTGTCATGAAAAGACCTCCACCTGTTTCCTTTTTAGAATCATCCTTTAGGACTTCATTAACTCTCAGCATATATGCCTCTATGTTCTCATAATCATTCAACTTTAATGCTTTGAACTAAGATTGATGTGTTTGTAACTTGGCCTCCTTGATCTCATCATCTCCTTCATGAATACTCCTCAGTTTGTCCCATATTTCTTTTGCCGTTTTACAACTCATGATCTTTACCAGTTCATTGTCTACTAATCTGCACCTGATAGCATTCTTTGCTTTTGAGTCATTCTCAAACAGATTCTTATCGACATCGGTTGGAGGAGTGATGGGTATTATGTATTCACTGTATACTAAATCCCAGATGTCATATCCCAAAGCACAAAGATATTCTTGCATCCTGAATCTCTAGATCACATAATTAGATCTGTCAAACAAAGGTGCTTTGTTTGATGAGAAGCCTTCAACATTTTTTGGTTCAATTTTCTCTTCCATAGGAACTAAAACTAGCTGAGATGCCCTTTTTGAGGAGGATCTATTCTTCTTACCCATTGCGTACTAATCCAAGATCAACCCTGAATGATTTAGCCTGATAAGGGAACTTGGCTCTGATACCAATTGTTAATCTTACAATGGTACTAAGAGGGGGGGTGAATCAGTGTAGTTCTTTAAACTTAAATTCACAACTCTTAAAACTAAAATAATGAAACCTTAAAACTAGATAAAGCAAGTATCACAAGAGAACATCACACAACACAAGATTTAATGAGGTTCACCAATTTGGCTACTCCTCAAGAATGACTGCTTGGACTACCATCCAAATTTAGCCTTTGCACAGCTCCAACTTTACAATCAATTTACCAACACCCACTGGAAGGAGTACCAACCCCTTATTTATTTGCACCAATAGAAAAGAGCACCTACCCCTGATTTATTAGAACCTACTGGAAGGAGCACTAACCCCTGATGCCAAGCTACAACTTAGACTTTAAATTTGAATATAAAAGTTTAACAAAAAAATATCTTCACTTTTACAAGACCTTGACTGGTCTATTG
Organism: Wollemia nobilis; assembly: GCA_028583015.1. NCBI lineage: Eukaryota > Viridiplantae > Streptophyta > Pinopsida > Araucariales > Araucariaceae > Wollemia > Wollemia nobilis. The sequence continues at coordinate 3,873,868 of JAQPPZ010003271.1, forward strand.
CTTACCCAATATTTCTCAATTTTTATGGAACAAACACATCTTCTATGATCTACAACCGCACTTTGCCTTCTGCACTCTTTGCACCTTATGCTCTCTCTGCACAATCACAGTCACACTTGGTCGAACTTCAACCTTTGAAATCTTTACGCCTTCTACTTTCTCTATGCACTTAACAGACACACTTAGGACAGTTTGACATGACTCTTCACTCACTTTGTGCACTTCACCATCATCTCCCCACTTCTACGCTTTCTGCGCTCTTACGACCACATTTCACACTTCGACTCGCATTCAACAACATGTTCAACTCTACACAATTCTCCAAACAACCCTCCTTTTATAATAATGTTTTCATGATGAAAACCCAAATCTCAGTCGGCTGTAAACCCTAATATTAGTCTACTATAAACCCTAATATTAGTCGGCTGTCATCGGTCTTCATCAGCTTCAAATTAACCGCAAGAATACACCATGTCGCAATATCGTGACACTTTTTTCTCTTTGCTTTTTTTATTGGCTTGTACCCATGAAAACACAACATGTCACGATATCGCGACACTTTCACCTCTTTACTTTTGTCATAATATCGCGACACTTCTGCCTTCTTAATTTCTCTCCTCCTTTAGTCATGAGAATGCGACATGTCGTGATATCACGATACTTTTTCTCCTTTGCTCTTTCTCTTGCCTTCAGGTCACGAGAATGCTACATGTCACGATATCACAACACTTTTTCTCCTTGCGCTTTCTTTTTGCTTCAGCCCTCAAAAATACAACATGTCGCGATATCGTGACACTTTTTCTCCTTGCTCTTTTTCTTAGCTTTAGCCTGTGAAAATACATGTCGTGATATCGTGACACTTTTGTTATCTTGCTTGTTTGCCCTTCCTGAGTCATGATATCACAACACTTTTGCTTTTTTGCCTTCCTGACCTTTTCGAGTCGTGAAAATGCGACATGTCACGAAATCGTGACAATTTTCCAACTTACTTTCTCTCTCCTATTTTAGTCGTGAAAATGCGACATGTCATGAAATCATAATACTTTTCTTACTTGTTCTCTTTTCTTCGAACTTGTCACGAAATCGTGACACTTCTTCCTGCTTTCTCTTTTTCTTCCAACATGTCGCGAAATCGCGACAGTTTTTCCACTTGCCTTTTTTTCTTCCAGCATGTCATGAAATCGTGACACTTTTTCTTCCATACTATCTCTCTTGCAATATGTCGCAAAATCGTGACACTTTTTCTACTTGCATTTTTTTCTTCCAACATGTCACGAAATCGCGACACTTTTTCTTCCGTTCTATCTCTCTTGCAATATGTCTCGAAATCGTGACACTTTTTCTACTTGCCTTTTTTTTCTTCCAACATGTCACAAAATCATGACACTTTTTCTTCTATACTATCTCTCTGGCAATTTGTCGCAAAATCGTGACACTTTTTCTACTTGCCTTTTTCTCTTGCAACATGTCACGAAATCGTGAAACTTTTTCTACTTGCCTTTTTCTCTTCGAACATGTCGTGAAATCACGACACTTTTTCTACTTGCCTTTTTCTCTTCCAACATGTCATGAAATCGTGACACTTTTCTACTTGCCTTTTTCTCTTCCAACATGTCACGAAATTGTGACAGTTTTTCTTGCTTGCGCTTTCTTTTCGAACATGTCACAAAATCATGACAGTTTTTCTTGCTTGCGCTTTCTCTTTGAACATGTCACAAAATCGTGATAGTTTTTCTTTCTTCTCAACATGTCACGATATCGCGATATTTTTTCTTTCTTGCTCAGCATGTCGTGATATCACGACAGTTTTTCTTTCTTGCTCAACATGTCACGATATCGTGACAGTTTTCTTCCTTGTGATTTTATTTTGATTTTTAGCATATGGGCCACTTCAATCTTTTGGAAGATTACTGTACATACTCTGAAGAACCTCTTAACTCCTGTCTTCTACATCTGAATAGCTTTTGAACTTCCTGTCCACTACATCAACAGATCTGTCTGACTGTGTTGACAACAATGACAATAATGTTTGCTGCACCTTGCTCAATAGATTAATCTTATTCGATATGGTCTAGATCTCTATAGGATATTGAATGGTCATTAGATGAGTTTGATTGTTCAAACTAGGGTGATTGAATTTCTTGAGATTCTTATAGCATGCAAAAACCCTTGGAAGGAAGAGTAAACCACATCTTCTTATAGCATGCAAAAACCCTTGGAAGGAAGAGTAAACCACATCATGGCCAAATTCAACCTACTAGCTATGTATTCAAGTCATTAGTTCAATATTTATTATCTTTGTTTCTTATGTTCAATATTCCTTGTCATTAAGTTACTGATTACTTCATTTTACCTAAGTCTACCCATGATCATTATTAGCATTGCATTCATCATGTTCATTGCATGTTATCTTGTCTTATGTTGTGTTAATGTGTCATTGTGATTGTTAACTTGTCATTGATTAATTAAACTATTTTTATTGTGAAATTCACATACACATCCAAAAATTGATTAAAAAAACACATATGAGTCTAAACCATGCATATAAGTAGAAACACCATCATCCATTACATCAACATATCGCGTCCATGCCATCTAAAATATCATATCTATCTAATCACATGCATCAATCAATAATAGTGCATCATATAAAAATAATCTAATAAATATACATTGCATCATGAAAAGTAATAAAAATTCTCATCATATATCAATCATCATAAGTACATCCTTATAAAAAATGCTCATAGGTTATATCATATATAAATCTATATATGTCATCTTTACATCATGCTCATCTACCAAAAATAATGTTGTACAAAAGTATAACCAATTCCATGCCAAAAATATAGCTCATGGTTGTTGACCACTAGGTGTATCTCCACTCTCCTCCTATCCACTTTATCTCTCACCCTTGCTCCTCTACTTAATATTGCTACCCTAAGACTGAGCTACTCCTAACATCTGAGATGCTCCTGGGTTTGTGAACCAATGTATTATTGGGACCACTAATGGTGTGCTCCTATGGTTGTTTTAAAATTAGAATTTTGAGTGCAATGGAATAGCCAAACCTTGGATCACAAATTCCTCCTCTTAGGCTAGCACTCTATCCCTCTCCTATGCATATATTGCCCTAAAATCATCCCTAATGTGTCATAGTTGAGCATTATTTGCATGTGCAACTTCCATATCTCCACCACCCCTTAATTGCTATACCTCCTATCAAAATCTTGTTAGAATATATTTCAATATTTCATTTGTTAATTAATTCAATCATAAAAATCTTATATTGTTATATTGATTAATATAAGGCTAGTTGTTATTTGTTACAACTCTGCCTATATTTGTCTTTGGTGGTTCCACAACCTTTGGGCTAATCCTGGCCCTATTGTTTGTATTTATACTTCGTCAAATTAATCAAATGTGTTCCGCTTCTCATATGGTATCAGAGCAAACACCACTCTCTCCGCCACTCTCATTTTTTAAATGATCTCATAGTAGCATTGAGGATCGCCGCTTTGGAGGCACGGCTTGGGAGTTTGAGATTTTTTTTTTCTCATAATTTGACAGGCTAGGGAGGTTGATAATTTTTTTTTAATTTCTCATTTTTTTTCATTGAAAAATGTTTTCAACCATTTGGTCGAAGAGGTGAAGCGTTCAACCGAAGTCGAAAGAGGATCAAAGGTCGAAAGAGGAGATTGAAAGGGCAAATATCGATTGCATGGTTGACAATCGAAAGGGCCTACATGTCATGGGAGCCAACACTGCGGCTACCCCATGACCCTCTCGGGTGAGAGCCTCTCCTCGAGAAGAGATACTCCATTGTGGAGTAAAGGGTCTAATAAACCCTTCTAAGATTGCCCTTCCCATTCATTTGGGATAAAAGACATCGAAGCCTCCAAAAAAATGAAATGAAACCAACACAGCACGTCATTTTCTTCTCTGTCACCTGCAAACGACGTCAAACCAGTATTGCACCTCCTATTTTTTGTTAACTATGGTCATAGTGCCTTTGAAGGAGGAGTGTTTTTTTGGAAGGTAGAGGCCAATCAGAGAACATTGGCTGGATAAAAATTTGATCCAAGTCCTCCAAAACCCTCCAATACTAATTTTATTCACACATAGAGCGTCAAAGGTAGACATCGAGCTGGTTTGTTCTCCCTTGTTCTGTGTTTTTAAAATATTTTGATTGGTCTAAATGCTATTGCATAGGAGAAATGAGCTCATAGAGCTTTGATTTGAGTGATTTAGTTGGGTTTTTTGGCTCACTATGAGCCCGATGTTAGCGTACTATTTTGTTTCTATTACATTGTTTAGCGTACTTTTACAACCATGTAACAGTTCTGTTTCAGCTGTTCCGCCGGTGTGCTATTCCCGGCAGTGTAAACATTATTTAAATGTTGCTGATCAATAATACAAGTTAGTTCATGTTTTCTATCATGGCATCAGAGCCATTGGAAAGTTTCTGGCGAGGTGATTGCAAGGGAGATTTTTTTTTTTCAGGCGCACTGTCTCGTCTCCCTGTCGCGCAGCCGAGCGAAATTAAAAAAACAATATAATTTTTTTTTGTGTCGCGTGTAGACACACGACATTCATCGCGCATCAATGCATGACGGAGGAGAGGGCAGAGGCTCCTGTTGAACGCGTGAAGCATCCCAAAATTTAAAAAAAAAAAAAAAAAAACAAAGGAATCGGACGCGTGTGACTGTGGAGGAGGAACCTGTGGTCGGGTAGCAGGTCAAATACGAAGGGCTCCAGTGATCCCTTCGGATCAGCCCGCTAGCTCACTTGGCAGTGAGCTGTGCGGTAAGGCTCAGGGAGCCTGCAGGTCGGGGGTTCAAATCCCGCCGACTCCCCCCAAGGTATAAAATTTTTTTTTCAAAGTTATTTTTTTTAATTATTATTTTTTAATTAAAATTTTTAATTTTAATTTTTTTTTATAGTTTTTTAACTTTATAAATTAAAATTTTAATTTTAATTTATTTTTTTATAAGTTTTAAAACTATATAAATTAAAATTATTTATTTTAATTTTAAATATATAATAATTATTAAAAATGCTTTGTTAAAGGAATTTTTTTTAAAGGGGGATATTTTTTTCAAAAAAATCAAAGGGGGATTGTGAGTAATTTTCTGAAAAAGCAATTTGGCGAATTGTAAAAGGTGCATTTTCGGTCGTGGACCGACACCTTGTGGGTTATTCTTGTGGGCATTTTTTATGTTGTATGTTGCATATTTCATTTTTGCACTATAACATTAAAAATTAAAATCAAAACACTCCCTAAGTCCCCGGAATAATTAAAACCCATCCGTGCAATTTATTGCACTGCAGCCGTCTCGGTATTTGTGATACCTCTGGCCAGCACTTACAGGTAAAGCTGTCGTGATTTGGCTACTGTATCCGCCGCCTAATATAGCCGCTACAACGACGTCTGAGCTTGTTCTCTATAAATCGTCGGGGAGAGATAAGTTAGCCATTTTTGCATTTTTTTACTCCATCCACTACCCTTTATCGCACTTGTGTTTAGGCGTAAATCCTGACGAAGTATTCTTCATAGTGTTTAGGGGAAGTTACGCCCCACGCATGAGAAGAATCTTCTATGGTAGGTGCCATCAACAAGGCGATTCCCTTTCAGCACCGCTTATGTTCCACGTATCGTATGATCTCTAAAACTCACCTATAGTCTCCCTCACGTAAGGGCGGGTGATTTTTGTTGATCTTTCTAAATACCTATAGTTTCCCTCACGTAAGGGCGGGTATTTTGTACGGTATAACGGCCTAGCAAAAGGTATATCGAAAGGGGGACCAATTGGTGATATAAGGAACCTTCACTATGGCCGTTGTTGCAAAGTTGATGACTGATCCGCATCAGCTATTGAAAGGTCCAAATTATACACCATGGAAACATAAGATGAAGGCAATTCTCCAAATGGAAGATTTGTGGGATATTGTTACTGGAGTAGCAACTAGGCCTTCACCAACAGCAGGATCCACGGGTCCTTCCGCAGATCAGATAGCTTTTGACAAGAAAGACAGTAGAGCAAAGGTGCTCATTTTGTTTGCTGTTTCAGATGAAGTGCAACCTCATATAGCTGACAAAGCAAGTGGTAAAGAGGCATGGGATGCCCTTAGAACCATCTATGAGGGAAAGAATGATTCCACCATTCTTCATCTTCAACAACAACTTCATAACCTGAGTTTGAGACAGGGTGAAACAGCTTGAACTCTTTCTCGTGCAGAGTGTCTGAATTGAAAGAGAAATTGAATTCTTTGGGAGATACCGTGGACGAAAAGCTTCTCATTTCACTTGTGATGAGAGCTTTACCTTCTTCATTTGATATGTTGATAACCTCCATCCAGGTGTCTCAACGACAAATTACCTACATCGAGTTGGTCAATCTGCTTCAACAACAGGAGGCACGCCAACTTCACAAGGATGATTCTTCCAATACAGCCCTATACACCAACAAGCAGGGTTCTAGGAAGAAAGGTAATGGGCAAAAAGGAGGCAACTTTCAGAAAGGAGGAAATTCTCAACAAGATACGAAAGGAAAAGGCAAACAACCTCAACAGAAGAAGAGGTGGTGCAAGATCTGTGAGAAAGACAACCATGACACCAACAGGTGTTGGCATAAGAACAAGCAGAAAGGCCAAAACAAACCACAAAATAAAAACAAGCAACCCTAGGTGAATGTTGCTGTTGAAGAATCTGACTCAGATTCTGAATGGGCACACAAGGTGCTCATGACTACCACAGATTCCACACAGAGGGATCCCATTTGGTATGTCGATTCTGGAGCTAGCAAACATATGACTGGTGACAGATCGTGGTTTGAATCATTTGTGGCCAAAGAGGGCAAACCTGTCACCATTGCTGATGATAAAACCTACAGGGTTCAGGGAGAGGGTACAGTTTCAGTCACTCTTCCTGATGGCAAGTGTCAGATTGACAAAGTCCTCTATGTTCCGGGATTGGCTAACAATTTGTTGTCAGTGACACAAATCCTGGATAGAAATATGGTTGTCAACTTTCATGTTGAGAATGGAAAGAAGTGTTGTACTATTACCAGGAAGGGTAAGCAGATTGCAATAGCTTCATATAAGCACGGCTTATTTGCACTAGATGCTATCTCTACTCCACATGTTGCCATGACTGCCTCTACCAAGGAGGCAACTTCCCTATGGCACAAGAGATATGGGCATCTTAGTTCGGGCTACTTACTTGAGCTCAGCAAGTATGAGATGGTAAAGGGTCTTCCTTCCCTTTCTCGCCACATTGCCAGCTGTGCTCCGACCGCTTGGCAGGAAAGCAAGGATAGAGTACCATTTGAGAAGAGCTCAACAAGAGCACGAAAACCTCTCGGAGTTAATTCACACCGATCTCGTGCGGTCCTTTCACACCCAACAGTTGTGGAGGGAAGAGGTACTTTCAGCTATTCGTAGATGACTACTCACGAAAGATGTGGGTTTTCTTTCTCCAACTGAAATCTGAAGCTTTCGCATTCTTCCAGCAGTTCAAGAAATCCGTTGAGAAGGAGTCAGGAGCTTCTATTAAAACCCTCTCGCTCAGATCGAGGGGGAGAGTTTACCTCTAATGAATTTTTTGCATTCCTAGATAAGCATGGAATCAAGAGACAATTAACAACTGCCTATACTCCTCAAAGGAAATGGAGTTGCCGAGAGAAGGAACCGTTCTATCATGGAAATGGTTCGTTGTATGCTCACAGGAGCTACTCTTGGGCAACAATATTGGGCAGTAGCTGTCACCACTGCAGTGTATCTGTTGAATAGGGCACCCACAAAGGCCCTAAAAGGAATGACTCCACAGGAAGCATGGAGTGGTCGAAAACCCTCCATATCTCATCTACGTATTTTTGGATGTCACGCTTTCATGCACATACCGAAAGAGAAAAGGAAGAAGCTAGATGAGAAAACACTGAGATGTATTTTTCTTGGTTATTCTCAGCACTCTAAAGGATATCGGTTGATAGATCCTTTGACCAAGAAAATTCATATCAGCAGAGATGTTGTCTTTGATGAAGCTTTCACATCACAGAGCACATCTAAAGTACACCAAGATATTGTGGAATCTAAGGAAGAGAAGATTCCTTCGTCAACACAGACAGGAGGTCCTTCTACATCTTCTTCAACTCCACCGAAGAAGAATCCTAAATGGTGTACAAATACAATCAGAGATGCAAATTTATCCACTCCTCCCAATTTGAATTTGGATAGACCTCGTACACGCAAGTATGGCTCAAAAGGAGAAAGAAGCCAAAGAAACCGGTGAGGTTGATGATCTTTGTCAATCTTTTGAGGAACTTTCTCGTGAACTCCAAGTACATAAGTAGAGGATATGGATATTGATGATGACAGGGCGTTCATGTCTACCATAGATGATCTTGAACCCGCATCGCTGCAAGATGCTCTTAGTGAGCCTCATGGAAGGCCGCTATGGATACAGTGTATGAGTCTTTGATGAAAAATAAAACTTGGAAGCTTGTTGATCTGCCGCATGGAAAGAAACCCATTGGCTGCAAATGGGTATATAAAGTCAAGTACAAGGCAGATGGAACAATTGATAAGCATAAGGCCCGTCTTGTTGCAAAGGGCTATGCTCAAAAAGAAGGCATTGACTACGAGGAAACTTTTGCACCTACCGCTCGGATGACCACAATTCGGGTTATGTGTGCTATGGCAGCACAATATGGGTGGAAAGTTCACCATATGGATGTCAAAAGTGCCTTTCTAAATGGTGATCTCCAAGAAGAAGTCTACATGACTCACCTAGAAGGATTTGAAGTGGAAGGCCAAGAGCAGAAGGTTTGCAAATTGGTCAAATCCTTATATGGTCTGAAACAAGCTCCTCGAGCTTGGTATATAAAAATGGACAATCACCTTATGCAAGCATGGATTTAAGAGATGTCCGTCGGATGCAAACCTCTATTTCAAGAAACAGGGTTCCGAGATAGTGTTGCTTGTACTCTATGTGGATGATCTGCTCATTACAGGGAGTTCAGAAACTATGATCTCTACTGTCAAAAGAAACTTGTGCAAATATTTTGAGATGACAGATCTCGGACTTCTCCATTACTGTCTTGGTCTGGAATTCAGCCATAAGGAGCACTCCATCAAAGTGTCTCAAAAAAAATATGCCAAGACATTGCTGGAAAAATATCGCATGACTGATTGCAAGCCAATGGCAACTCCGATGGAGAATGGACTTCAGTTATCGCGATATGATGATTCACCTCAGGTAGATGGTACTCTCTATCGACAGCTGATTGGGAGTCTCATATATCTGACCAATACTAGGCCAGATCTCGTATTTGCTGTCAACTATCTTTCGAGGTTCATGCAGGAGCCTAAGACCACTCATTGGAAAGCAACAAAACGTGTTCTTCACTATGTCCGTGGTACTATGGAATATGGCCTAGAATACAAGAGGAACAACAAATTCTTCTTGCAAGGATACACGGACTCCGACTATGCCGGATCATTTGATGATCGCAAGTCAACTTCTGGATACATTTTTCATCTGGGATCCGGTCCTGTCTCTTGGCACAGCAAGAAGCAACAGGTGGTTGCTATTTCATCAACAGAGGCAGAGTATCGCGCCGCACGTGAAGCTGTGTGCGAAGTGATATGGTTACGTCGCATTCTGACAAGTATGGGCCATCCATCAAAATCTCCAATACACTTGTTTTGCGACAATCATGGTGTTCTGAACCTCGTCAAGAATCCATCCATCATGAAAGAACAAAGCACATTGACACACAATGTCATTTCATTCGAGATGAAGTTCCAAAGCACCGAATTCAGCTTCAAAGACATTCCCACCGATGCTCAAGTTGCGTACATTTTCACTAAGGCACTTGGACGTGTCAAATTTGAATTGTTTCGCAGCTCACTTTGTATTGCAAAATAATGTAAGGGGATGTTAGTAGTCTAGTATAGCTATTAGTTATTACATTACCCAAATAATGTAATAAAGGGGGATGTTAGCGTACTATTTTGTTTGTATTACATTATTTAGCGTACTGTTACAACCATGTAACAGTTCTGTTTTAGCTGTTTCGCCGGTGTCCTATTCTCGGCAGTGTAAACATTATTTAAATGCTGCTGATCAATAATACAAGTTAGTTCACGTTTTCTATCACCCGACACATCTCAGCCACCCACACACCACCATAGTGCCTCCTCTGCACCACCCCCAAGCTTTCGGTGGATCCACCCGAGCAGTGCCACCTACACTCCGCCCGAGCAGTGGTGGAGGAGGGAGCATTGTCGTGGAAGGATTTACACCTTCAAACATAGTTTAAGGCAGAGGGCACCGAGGATTACTCCCGGATCAGCCCACTAGCTCATCGGTTGTGAGCCGAGTGGTAAGGGCTATGGGAGCCCTTAGGTCGTGGGTTCGAGTCCCGTCGACCCCCCCTGCACAAAGGTATAATTTTTTTTTTTTTAAGTTTTTTTTCTTAATTCTTTAATTTTTAGTTAAATTAAATGCAACTTTAATTTTCTTTAAATAGTTTTTTAAAGGTTATTTTTTTGAGTAATCTTTTTTTTACTATGAAAATTAAAAGTTATTTTTTTAACTATTCATTATAAAAGAATATTTGAAAAAAAAATTATAAAAGAAAATTTTAAAGGGGGGAGTGTTTTTTTTTTTTTTGACAAATCAAGGGGGGATTGGAAGTAATTTTTTGTCAAAATATTGAAGGAAAAATAGTGAGCAATTTGTTTTCAAGCATTTCTACAAGAAACTTGGCAAAACTTGTAATAGGTGCATTCTCGATGGTAACTAACACCTAGGGTAATTTTTTATGCTTTAATGTTGTATGGATGCTTTCATTTTTCAGAATTTACTTCTAAAGCATAAAGCATAAAAAATAAAAAATAAATAAACCCATTTTTTTCTGCAAATTCACATTCAGTAGAGAGATACAAAAAGTGCCAGTTTCTTTTGCTATTGTTTCACTCCATCCACTACCCTAATCACTCTCGTGTTTAGGCTTAAATCCAGAAGAAAGTTTGGATATCCAAAGTGTTTAGGGGAAGTTATGCCCCATGCATGTAGATTGAAGGCTTTCTAATGTCGGTGCCATCAATGAGGTGATTCCCTTTTAGTACCGCCTAAGTACCACGTATCGTATAATCATTAAAATTACCTATAGTCTCCCTCACATAAGGGCGGGTAATTTTTCTAGTTTTTAAAAATACCTATAGTCTCCCTCATGTAAGGGCAGGTATTTTGTATGGTATAACGATCTGGAACTAAGGTATATCGAAGGGGCGACCATTTGGTGTTATAAGGAACCTTCACAATGTCTGCAAAACTAATGATTGATGCTCATCAGTTATTGAAAGGTCCAAATTATACACCATGGAAAAAAAAAATGAAGGCAATCCTAGAGATGGATGATCTTTGGAAAATTGTTTCTAGAACAACAGTAAGACCTTCATCTACAGCTAGAGAAACAACTCTAACTGCTGATCAAAAAGACTTTGACAAGAAATATAGCAAAGCAAAGGTGCTCATTTTGTTTGTTGTTTCTAATGAAGTTCAACCTCATATTGTTGACTGTCCAAATAGTAAAGTGGCATGGGATGCCCTTAAAACTATATATGAATGGAAGAATGACTCCACCATTCTATTCCTTCAGTCTCAATTACATAGTATAAGCATGAAACAAGGAGAGATGGTTGAAAAATTTCTTTGCATAGTGTCTGAGTTGAAAGGAAAATTGAATTTCTTAGCAGCACCAGTTGATGATAAGCTCCTTACCACAATGGTAATGAGAGCTCTTCCAGATTATTTTATAGTGTTTATTACCTCCATTCATGTATCACAAAGACAAGTTACCTATGTTGAGTTGGTAAATATGCTTCAAGAAGAGGAGGCACGCCAACTACAGCGAGATGATTCTTCTAAAACTACCCTATACACCAATAGGAAGGGGTAAAATAAGAAGAAGGGTAATTTTTAGAAGGGAGGTAGTTCTAAAAAGGATTCAAAAGGCAAACAAACTCAACATCAACAGAAAAAGAGATATTGCAATATCTATGACAAAGGAGGTCATGATACAAACAGATGTTGGCATAAGAATAAATAATCAAAACAGAACAACCAGAACAAACCATAAAAGAAAAAACAATAGCAAGTGAATGTTGTTGTTGAAGAATCTGACACAGATTCTGAGAGAGCACATAAAGTGCTCATGAATACCACAATATAGAAGCAGATGAATCCTATTTGGTATGTCGATTCTAGAGCCAGTAAGCACATGACTGGTGAGAAATCATGGTTTGAGTCTTTTGAGGCCAAAGAGGGAAAACCTATCACTATTGTCGATGATAAAACCTACAAGGTTCATGGAGAAGGAACAATCTCTGTTACTCTTCCTAATGGCAAGTGCCAGATTGAGAAGGTTCTCTATGTTCCAGGATTGGCGAACAACTTGTTGTCAGTCACACAAATTTTGGACAAAAATATGGTTGTAAAATTGTGTTGAGGGGGGAAAGAAGTGTTGTTCTATCATCAGGAAGGGTAACAACATTGCAACTACTTCATATAAGCATGGCTTATTTGCCATAGATACTATCTCTTCTCCAGATGTAGCTATGATTGTCTCTACAAAGGAGGCAACTTCCCTATGGCATAATAGATATGGAAATATGAGTTCTAGTTACTTACTTGAGTTAAGTAAGTATGAAATGGTAAAGGGTCTTCCTTCCCTTTCTACCACATTGCCAGTTTTCTTTGACTGCATGGCAAGAAAGTAGCATAGAGTGCCTTTTGAAAGGAGCTCTACACGAGTAAAGAAACCTCTGGAGTTGGTTCACACATTTTTGTGCGGTACTTTAAGTCCCAATAGCTATGGGGGTAAGAGGTATTTTTTAGTTATTCATGGATGATTACTCATGAAATATGTGGGTATTATTTCTTAAACTAAAATCTGAAGCATTTGGATTTTTTCAGCAATTCAAGAAATCTGTTGAAAAGGCGTCAGGGACTTCTATCAAGACCCTCCACTTAGATCGAGGGGGGGAGTTCACCTCTAAATAATTTTTTGAGTTCTTGACTGAAAATGGGATCACGTGACAGTTGACTACTGCTTATACTCCTCAGCAAAATGGTGTTGCTGAAAGGAGGAATCGTTCCATCATGGAAATGGTTCATTGCATGCTCACAAGAGCTATAATTGGGCAACAATATTGGGCAGAAGCAGTCACCATAGTAGTATATCTATTGAATAGGACACCCACTAAGTCCCTATAAGGAATGAATCCACAAGAAGCATGGAGTGGCAAAATACCCTACATCTCTCATCTACGCATTTTTGGTTGTAAATCATTCATGCACATACCAAAAGAAAAAAGGAAGAAGCTAGATGAGAAGACACTGAAGTGCATTCTTCTTGGGTATGATGATCACTCCAAGGGTTATCGATTGATTGATACCTTAACCAATAAGATACACATCAGTAGATATGTAGTTTTTGATGAGGCTTTCACATCAGAAAACACATCAAATGTATACCTAGACCTTGTGGAAACTAAGGTTGAGAAGTCTCCTTCATCCAAGGTTGGAGGTCCTTCTTCATATTCTTCATATCCATAGAAGAAGAATCCAAAGTGGTATACAAGTATGATTAGAGACTCTAAGATATCCACTCCACCATATTTGACATTGGATAGGCCTTGTACTTGTAGCATGGATTGATAGGATAAAGCTATAACAGAGATTACTGGGGTTGATGATCTGTGTCAATATTTTGAGGAACTTTCTATAGATCCAGATAGAGATACAAAAGATATGGCTATTGATGATGACAGGGTGTTTATGTCCTCAATAGATGAAATTTAACCTACATCAGTACGAGATGCTCTTGGTGAGCCTTAGTGGAAGGCCGCTATGGATGCTGAGTATAAGTCTCTGATGAAAAACAAAACTTGGAAGCTTGTCGATCTACCATATGAAAAGAAGCCCATAGGCTACAAATGGGTTTATAAAGTCAAGTATAAGGCATATGGGACAATAAATAAGCATAAGGTCCAACTTGTTGCAAAGGGCTATGCTCAAAGAGAAGGCATTGACTATGAGGAAACTTTTGCACCTACTGCTTGGATGACAACCATTCGAGTTCTTTGTGCTATGGCAGCACAATATGGGTGGAAAGTGCACCAAATGGATGTCAAGAGTGCATTTATAAATGGTGATCTCCAAGAGGAAGTCTACATGAATCAATTGGAAGGATTTAAAGTGGAAGGCCAACAGTAGAAAGTTTGCAAATTGGTCAAATCCTTATATGGTTTGAAATAGGCCCCTCGAGCTTGGTACATAAAAATGGATAATCACCTACTGCATCATGGATTTAAGAGATGTTCGTTGGATGCAAACCTCTATTTCAAGAAGAAAGGCTTTGAAATAGTGTTGCTTGTACTCTATGTTGATGATCTACTCATAACAGGGAGTTCAAAAACAATGATCTCTTCTGTCAAATAGGATTTGAGTGAATCTTTTGAAATGATAGATCTCGGACTTCTCCATTACTTTCTTGGCTTGGAAGTGAACTAGAGGGAGCACTACATCAAAGTGTCCCAAAAAAAATATGCCAAGACATTACTAGAAAAATATCACATGACTGACTACAAGATGATGGCAACACCAATGGAAATAGGTCTTCAGTTATCGCAATATGACAAATCACCTCATGTAGATGCTACTCTCTATCATCAGCTGATTGGGAGTACCATATATTTGACCAACACTAGGCTAGATATCATATTTGATGTCAATTATCTTTCGAGGTTTATGCAAGAACCTAATAATACACACTAGAAAGCAGTAAAGCGAGTTCTTCACTATGTCCATGGCATAATGGAATATGGCCTAGAATATAAGAAGAACAACAATTTTTTTTTACAAGGATACACAGACTCTAACTATGTCGAATCATTTGATGATCATAAATAAACTTCAAGATATTTGTTTCATCTTGGATTTGGTCCTGTATCTTGGCACAACAAGAAGCAATAGGTGGTTTCTATATCATCAATAGAGGTAGAATATCATGCCACACATGAAGCTGTGTGCAAAGTGATATGGTTTCATCACATATTAACAAGTATGGGTCTTCCATAAAAATCTCGAACACACTTGTTCTGTGACATGGGTGTTTTGAACCTTGTTAAGAATCTAGTGCATCATGAACGAACCGAGCACATTTATACACAATGTCACTTTATTTGAGATGAAGTACCAAGGCACCACATTTAGCTTCAACACATCTCCACCAATGCTCAAGTTGCAAACATATTCACTAAGGCACTGTTGGCATTTTTGCCACATTGTGTTGATTATTGATTGTTCATGCATAAGCTGTTGAAATTCTAACTCCTCTACAGGTTTTGATGCAAAAAACAAGCTAAGTCTGAAGGCTGTCGCGAAATCACGACAAAAAATAGCATGGAGAGCCAAAGTTAAAAACCGTCGCGATATCGCGACATGTCGCGTTATCGCGGGTCGGATGAGGAGAGAGAAAACAAACGCAAAGTCGTAGCGATTTCGTGACGTGTCAAAAAATCATGGTCAACGTAGTCAATGGCAGTAGGGGGTAAAACCGTCACGATATCATGACGCGTTGGATTTTTGCGGTCAAAATGGTCAACGGAGGCTGAGCGACAAAGTTGTCGCGAAATCGTGACATGTCACGTTTTCATGACTTGCGATGGCCAGGGAGCATAACGTTAGAAACTATCATGAAATCGTGACATAACTCAGCAGAGGGTGATGGCGACAAAGTTGTAGCGAAATCATGACAAAATAACGAGCAAGGCACACAAAGCAAAGGATGTAGCGAAATCGCTACATGTCGCGTGATCATAGTTTAGGTGGATGAAAAGGTTGAAGGCATGAATGGCATAGCGATTTCATGACACTTTTGAGAATGAGACCAAGGCAAGAAGAAGACGTCATGAAATCATGACAGGAAGTGGGAACAGTGGAGAATGCAAGCAAACGTCACGATTTCATGACACAGTGAGCAAGAAAGGCTTAAGGCAGAAAATGGTAGCGATTTCATGAAAGTCATGGAGATAAAGCAGCTAAGAAACTTGTGATTTTCAAAAAAAGGAAAAAATGTACAATTTCATGACATTGTTGAGGCTAAGGGCAAGAAAGAAGTT
The DNA here is from genome assembly GCA_028583015.1 of Wollemia nobilis. Taxonomy (NCBI): domain Eukaryota; kingdom Viridiplantae; phylum Streptophyta; class Pinopsida; order Araucariales; family Araucariaceae; genus Wollemia; species Wollemia nobilis. The sequence continues at coordinate 3,890,059 of JAQPPZ010003271.1, forward strand.
GGCGTCACGATTTCACGACATTCATGGAGATAAAGGCTAGCAGCAAGGAAACGTCATGATTTCATGACACATTGTTGAAGAAAGACTAAGTGCAAAGAAAGTGTAGCAAAATCGTGCATTGTCACATTTTCGCAACAACAGAGCAGAGAAAGAGCATAATTGTACGGACGTCGCGAAATCGTGCAATGTCACGTTTTCGCGGTTCAAGGTAGCGAAGGAGACAAAGAAGCCGAATACGTCATGATTTCGTGACATGGTTGATTTTCACGGTCCGAAAGTAAGAGAAGTGTACGGAGTAGAGAGACGTCGCGATTTCGTGACATGTCGCATTTTCGCGACCTGTTATAGTTTCGCGCCAGAAAGCAGTTCAAACGGTCCGATGAGGTTTTGCGATTTTTGATGATTAAAAGCACTCCAGAATTAAATGTGTTGCTGCTTTCCGATGCGGTCAAGGTAGAAGAACGTGCCCAAGCTACCAGAATTGAAGATTTCCATTATTCGAAGTTGTTGTTCATGATTTTTCTAACGGTTTCAAGCATATTTTCAAGAACAACAATTTAATGAAGACGACCGACTCCTCCTTATGGCATTTAATTTCTGGTTTCTCCGAGGTTGTTTAAGGATATCATTTCCTTGTTTTCGTTGCATAATTTGTAGATCTCGAGGAGGTCCGTTTCATATTTTTAATGTTGCAAAGAGGCAAGACCTCTATATAAATCAATGTAAATCTCAAGAACAAGGGTCGGGAGTTTGAGAGACAGATTGCATGAAAGCTTTCAAGTTCTTGCATGAATGAAAGAGATTTGGCCTCTGATTTTGCAAACGTCTTTCTGTGTAATTTCCTTCTATTCCATGTATTTCTAAGTTATGCTTGTCTTTCTGATCTGCTGTTAGATTTAAATTCTGCATTTGAATTTGAATACTGCTAGTAAGGAAGTAAGTTCTGGAATGCAATCCTGGAGGTAGTTTGCGCAAGGTCGTAAATGAATTATGCTATTTTCTGTTATTATATGCTGTTCATACACTTGAAGGTCCATCTTGCTGAGTTTCTTTTCCCCGATCTAACAAATTCGGCCTACGGCTATATTTCCCATCTCTTTCCATGTAATTTCCTGTTTCTTTCTGCATATTTATAATTCCTTTCCAGCAACTTTAATCTGAAATCAAACTTAGAAATAGTAAGGGAACCAACCCTCTCTGGAGATTGGTCTGGGAGACATCTCTTTCTCCTAGCCTTTCAATGTTGGCCGGGTCTAGGGTGCATAGTTTTTAGAAAATCCTTTCCTGTGGCAGATTCGTGACCAACAGTTTTTGGCACGCCCGGTGGGACAGACTTCTTCTGTCTCAGAAAGATCCCATAGTATTGAAGGTTTAATGTTCGCCTTCATGCCGTAAAGTTAGAACATTTGGTGACTCTACAGTACCCAAAAATCTCTGAACGTGGATGCAATGAAAGTTGTACTTCATGATCACGAGATCAAAGTCTAAAAAAGTTGAAGATCTTGTTGAGTTTTTTGAACTTGACATCACAAAAAGAGGTGAACAATCTAGGTTGGTTTCCCCATCGCTTGCATCATCTGCCATATCCACACAAATCCTTGGTATTGTTACTAGTTTTCCATCTTCTCAGTCACATCCACTAGTCCCAATGGCCCAGTATCCTCCACCTAGGAAGTTCTTGGCATGGAACAGTTCGGGAGCCTTGAATTTGCAGGCTCAAAATCCAGTTCCTCAAGCCGCTTTGAAGGTTTTGCCGACCTATGATGGTACGGGTAAGACTGCATATGAACATATTAATGATGTAGCTTCTCTGGCAGCCATTCATGATATAACTGATGAAGATGTGATGGTGAAGTTATTGGTGTTATCCCTGAGAGGAAAATTGTTGTACTGGTACCGAACGTTGCAACCAGGCACCATTACGTCATGGGATCAGCTAGGAGAACTGCTAGTTAAGAATTTTCATGAACAGGCTGATCCATTTTCATTGTTGCATCAGTTTAACGCGATCCAGAGGCACCCACAGGAAGAGATAGCTGATTTTAATGTTCGATTCACCAGAACCTGGTAGAGAATTCTTGATGGTCTTCGGCCTGCTGATGAGTTGGCTGCATTTTACTACCTCAGAGCATTCAACACGGACATCGGTTGGGCTGTCCGGCAGTCCAACGTGACGACATTTCCAGAGTTGTTTGAACAAGCGTTGAAGGCGGAAGCTGATCTGATTGCTATAGGTAGACTTCCTCCGAAGGTAACTATGCCTATTATACCTGATCTGCCTAAGTATTTATATTCTGGTTCGCTTCCACAGCCCATGCCATCTATGTATCCTACCCCATCATGGAGCTCCAATGCACCTCAAATCGCACCTATTCCAGTTCCTCAGCTTCCTGCTCCAACTGTTCCCCAGTTTCCTGCACCGAGCATTCCAAGGTTAGTCCCTCCACTTCCAACTCCTGCAGTATCTTCCCCATAGTTTCCATTACCTTTACCAGCACCGCCTGTGTCCTCAAGCCCAGATCCTCAATTGGTTATGTTACAAGAAATTCAGTCGGCTATGAGATCTCTCACTGACAAGGTGACATCTATGGAACGGAGAGAGGCGAAAAGAAGCTATCAGCCACGAAGATTTATGTCGACAGTAACTAGAGAACAACCTGCTCCAAGCAAGGCTATGGAGAAAGCACCTGAAAGGAACTCAATAGTTCTGGTAAGTGAAGAGGCTGGCCCTTCTGAAGTTTCACATGAGCCATCTTATTGGTGTTCTTCCTGCAATGACCCACATGATGAGTCCACTTGCATGGTCCACCAAAATTATTTGCAAGTTCTTACAGGGAGCCGTGTAAATATGATTCGAGAGGTGGATCTTACTTTCGTGGAGTCTCTGGAGGAACATATAGCAATACTGACACGCAGCGGCAAGAAACCAATGTTGGTAGATCCGGCTAAGATGGAGCCATTGAAAGTGCCTCCTGTACAAGCAACGAAGCAGCAAATGCCAACAAAGGCTCATGATTCCCCAATGCAATGACAATCACCTATTTTGTCGAAGGATCCACTTCCACCACCAGTAAAAGAGAAGGAACAAGCTTCTACTTCCCAGCCGCAAGCAGAAACAAGCGAGCAAGCCAAAGAAACGTTGCGGTATCCATCATTGACCAAACGACAACGAGTGGAGGCCACCCAGCAATATAAGAGCACATTTGAATCTGCTAGTGGCGGGAAGGAACAGACCTCCATGGAGTACAACATTGTTGAAGAACTTAAACGGATACCAGCTAAGGTAAGTCTGTATGACACCTTACAGTTGCCTGGATAGGTAGATCTCTTACAAGAATCCTTGAAGACCATACAAAGTAAGGGGAAAGCTCCAGCCTAGGTAGTTATGGCTCAAACGTTAACTTCTGTAGCCACTGAAAGGAATAGACCACCCCCATTTTATCTGTCACTGCAAATGGAGGGTTGGATCGTACATAATTGCCTGATCGATTCTGGTGCCGCTACAACTGTCATGCCTAAGGCAGTCTGTGAAGCAATGGGAATGGAATTCACACGAAGTAGCCCCGGAGTTTTGCAGTTAGATGGTACTCCAGTGAAAATAGTGGGTGTAATCAAGGATGTCCCGATTGTTTTGCATAATATGCCCCAGATTACAGTCATCCAGGAGATAGTTGTGGTAGATCTAGAACCGTATTTTAGTATGTGCTTATCTAGAGAGTTTACCGCAAAGTTGGGCGGTTACCTTGCACTGGATTATTCTCACTTGGAGATTCCATTCAAAGGAAGACGAGTCCGGGTCTACAATCAGAAACCTTCTACTTTTCATATTGAGAAGATAGAAGAAGAACATGTTGTTCATATGATAACTGAAGATTTGGAGGATGAGTTTTCAATGCTCAATTTCAATGCTATGATCCAGACCGAAATTGGTTGTTATTCCATTATGCAGCCTGAAGAGGTTGAAGTCAAGTTGCCACCTGATCAAGTTGAACAAGATTCTCTGCCAGATCAGCTCTATTTTGATGGAACACAATACAGAAATGGTGCTAACACTGGGACTGAACGATCATGCCTAGGTCTCAAGATGGCTGGGACACTTGGAGTGCAGCAGTTACAGACCCTTGGTGATTCTGAGCTAATCAAGAACCAGAAGTCTACTGAGCTTTTGTCAAGGATCTGGGATCCAGGAGACAGAACCGTGTTTGGGTTCGTGTCTTTCCCGAAAGTTCACATCTAATTCGGGAGTTACCTTGTATATAGTAAAAAAAAAAAAAAAAAGAAAAAAAAAAGTATTGTTTTTCTTTGTCCACTTCGGCTCTTTTTGCATGCGAGCCCGTAGGTACGTGTTTCTTTCTTTTTTCTTCTTCTTTCCCAGCAGTTAGTGGCTTCCTCACTATTTCTTCCCTTCCCCTCTTCATTTCCCTCCTTCTCCTACTCCTTTTTCTTCTGCAGTAATCAAGCCACTGTTGTTGTTTCTTTTCCCCTTTTCTAATATTCCCGGTTCTTCTTTTCCTTTTCTTCTAACTACATTGTTGTTTTAGCATTTATCCATGTTCCATTCCATCACTTCACTCCTTTCATTCCCACATTCCATTCCATTCACTTCCATTTCCATTTCATAGCAGCTGGTAGCACCGAAGCACTCTGTTACTGTATCTACCGCATCACTCCCTCCATTCCATTATTCCATCATTCATCATTTCCATTCCATGGTCAGTTCAGCCAAATACATAATTCCTTGAAGTTTCAGTCATTCAGCAAGAGTTGTTGCAGCAGTCTGTCGAGATGTATCCCATCAGCCAGCTTTCTATTCTTAGTTTTTCTTGACTCTGTTGCCCAATGGATTCAGGCCTGGGATTCGTGCATACAACAGAACTGTATACCCCGCGAGCCGCCAAGAATGTTGGCATTTTTGCCACATTGTGTTGATTATTGATTATTCATGCATAAGCTGTTGAAATTCTAACTCCTCTACAGGTTTTGATGCAAAAAATGCCTAAGTCCGAAGACTGTCACGAAATCGCGACAAAAAATAGCATGGAGAGCCAAAGTTAAAAACCGTCGTGATATCGCGACATGTCGCGTTATCGCGGGTCGGATGAGGAGAGAGAAAACAAATGCAAAGTCGTAGCGATTTCATGACGTGTCAAAAAATCGTGGTCAACGCAGTCAACGGCAGCAGGGGTAAAACCGTCGCGATATCGCGACGCGTTGGATTTTCATGGTCAAAATGGTCAACGGAGGCTGAGCGACAAAGTTGTCGTGAAATCGTGACATGTCACGTTTTCATGACTTACGATGGCCAGGGAGCATAACGTTAGAAACTATCATGAAATCGTGACATAACTCAGTAGAGGGTGATGGCAAAAAACTTTGTAGCGATATCGCGACAGAATAGCGAGCAAGGCACACAAGGCAAAAGATGTCGCGAAATCGCGACGTGTTGCATGATCATAGTTCAGGTGGATGAAAAGGTTGAAGGCATGAACAGTGTCACAATTTCATGACACATGAGACCAAGCATGAAGCAGACGTCGCGAAATCATGACGAGAAGTGGGAACAGTGGAGAATGCAAGCAAACGTCATGATTTCATGACACAGTGAGCAAGAAAGGCTTAAGGCAGAAAATGGTCATGATTTCACGACATTTGTGGAGATGAAAGCACAGAGAAACTGTCATGATTTCACGTTGATAAGAAAAGAAGAATGGTCACGATTTCGTGACACAGTGAGCAAGAAAGGCTTAAGGCAAAAAATGGTAGCAATTTCGCGACATTGTTGAGGCTAAGGGCAAGAAAGAAATTGGTGTTGTGATTTCGTGACATTCATGGAGATAAAGGCTAGCAAGGAAACATCATGATTTTTGACAATGTTGAAGAAGAGAACAAAAGATGAAGAATGTAGCAAAATCGTGCATTGTCACATTTTCGCGGCAATAGAGCAGAGAAAGAGCATAATTGTATGGACGTCGCGAAATCGCGCAGCGTCGCGTTTTCGCGGTTCAGGGTAGCGAAGGAGACAAAGAAGCCGAATACGTCATGATTTCGTGACATGGTTGATTTTCACGGTTCGAAAGTAAGAGAAGTGTACGGAGCAGAGAGATGTCACGATTTCGCGACATGTCGCATTTTCGCGACCTATTACAGTTTCGTGCCAGAAAGCAGTTCAAACGGTCCGATGAAGTTTTGCGATTTTTGATGATTAAAAGCACTCCAAAATTAAATGTGTTGCTGCTTTTCGATGCGGTCAAGGTAGAAGAACGCGCCCAAGCTACCAGAATTGAAGATTTCCATTATTCGAAGCTACTGTTCATGATTTTTCTAACGGTTTCAAGCATATTTTCAAGAACAACAATTTAATGAAGACGACCGACTCCTCCTTATGGCATTTAATTTCTGGTTTCTTCGAGGCTGTTTAAGGATATCATTTCCTTGTTTCTGTTGCATAATTTGTAGATCTCGAGGAGGTCCGTTTCATATTTTTAATGCTGCAAAGAAGCAAGACCTCTATATAAATCAATGTAAATCTCAAGAACAAGGGTCGGGAGTTTGAGAGACAGATTGCATGAAAGCTTTCAAGTTCTTGCATGAATGAAAGAGATTTGGCCTCTGATTTTGCAAACGTCTTTCTGTGTAATTTCCTTCTATTCCATGTATTTCTAAGTTATGCTTGTCTTTCTGATCTGCTGTTAGATTTAAATTCTGCATTTGAATTTAAATACTGCTCGTAAGGAAGTAAGTTCTGGAATGCAATTCTGGAGGTAGTTTGCGCAAGGTCGTAGATGAATTATGCTATTTTCTGTTATTATATGTTGTTCATACACTTGAAGGTCCATCTTGCTGAGTTTCTTTTCCCGATCTAACAAATTCGGCCTACGGCTATATTTCCCATCTCTTTCCATGTAATTTCCTGTTTCTTTCTGCATATTTATAATTCCTTTCCAGCAACTTTAATCTGAAATCAAACTTAGAAATAGTAAGGGAACCAGCCCTCTCTGGAGATTGGTCTGGGAGACATCTCTTTCTCCTAGCCTTTCAATGTTGGCCGGGTCTAGGGTGCATAGTTTTTAGAAAATCCTTTCCTGTGGCAGATTCGTGACCAACAGGCACTTACACGTGTCAAATTTGAATTGTTTCACAATTCTCTATGTATTTCAAAATAATGGGGGGATGATAGTATAGCTAGTAGTTACATGTTTCCTGAAATATTTTAATAAGTGGGGATGTTAGAATATATTTCAATATTTCATTTGTTAATTAATTCAATCATAACAATCTTATATTGTTAGATTGATTAATATTAGGCTAGTTGTTATTTATTACAACTCCGCCTATATTTGTCTCGGGTGGTTCCACAACCTCCCGGCTAATCCTGGCTCTATTGTTTGTATTTATATTTCATAAAATTAATAAAATGTGTTCCATTTCTCACAAATATATCCCTCTATATAGTCACTACATTCCTCTCTATAATTGCAACATCCATCGATCTTTGTAGTGCATCCCTCTCAACCTGGAATCCATCCCTCTTAGCCTATAACTCAATATCTCCAATGACCATTCTTCCTCCTACTCAATCAACTATCCCTCTAGCTACCATACCCACTCTCTCAACATCTCTACTTCCTCTATTTCATCCATCATCTTGCTCCACTCCATACTATTATCAAAATCATCTCTCTCTACCTCTCTAAAGTTTGTTGATGGTCCCTCAAATGTTACCCCTAATGGGTCTTTTCCTTCATCTATTTGATGACATACTCACCACAAAATTGGTTCCTCATCCTAATTTTATCTCTCTAGATACCTCACCCTCTCCTCTAGTTGTCTCTTCCTCTTATCTAGCCACCTCTCCACTCTTCCTCTTATCCATATTATCTTACAAACCTTACCATTCCTTCCATCACTACATCACCCACTATTTGTCATAATTTAAGGTAGTACCAATATTATCTACATCGGGTACTGGTATCACCTCATCCATCTCCATATCTAGTGGGTCTATCTATGGTATAGAGCCAATGTCGCACTTGATCATCTTATATACTACCAATGGATATGGTACTCCCTATCATAATCCAAACTATATTAGAACTCAAGTATATTAGAAGTACTTGACCTATGTGCTCTTATGATGAATGATCAATATTAATCATTGTACATGACATAGGTGCTCTACTTCCTTTGTCCATGTTGGATCCCCTCTCCATGATCATCATTTAATGTATTGTGGCCTCATAATCACCCATGTCTCCCAATAATGCAAACCATATCTATCATGCAACCTCACTATCTCTCCATGTATATGTGCCACCTCAAGTCATATGATACATTTTTCCCCATCAAACTATGTGTATCATAGGGCAATACCTATGGTATCATAACTAGTATGTGCTCCCATGTGATGAGTGTCATCAAATCTTCATCATTTAATCATTATGTGTCAATCCAGGGTGGTGTCCAAGGCTATATACGAAAGCAAGGGTTAACAGACTGATTTTTAGTTCATTTAGATCATGGCTTTATTCATGGAATAGTTAGATATTGGGGTGTTTGGGGTCTCCTTTCTTACTCCTAAAAACTAAAACTAAACTCCTACTTATCCTTGCAGAATTGAAATTCACACTGTTGCAGAAAAATAAAACTAAACTATTGCAAAGCTGAAAATAGCAGAATTTAATTGACAAGAAATTACTAAATTGAAATTGCAGCATTAACATTCAAACTGGTAAATAATGAAACTTTCTGAAATTGCAGAAAACAATGTCACTTTCTGAAATGGAAATAACATTCAAAAACTGATAAATAAAGTTGCACAATTTGTAACAAATTAGGCTGACAAGAAATTATGGAAATATTGCAAATTCTGAAACAAATTAGAAACAGAAAGTACTGTGTTAAATTCTACCCTAGATGAGTTACCTACCATGCATTCAAATGCCACATTATCCTAATCACTAACCATGCAAAAACTGTCAGATCTCTGCTGACCTGCTGTAGCCAGAAATAGCAGAATTCTATCAGGTAAAAACCCTCCTCTGGACCTGGAAGTGGCCCTTGCTTCCTGAACCAAAAGAGGGCAAATAAACTTGCTCTAAACTATTAAGTCTTCACACTCAACTCAGAAGCAAACATGAATGTCAAATATTGCACCTTTATTTCATTCTCAGCAGCATGACAACAGTGCAGGGGAAGATCTACAAGCTACTATGCTGCTGCAATACACAGTTACAACACTTAAAATAGTTCTAACTCTTATCACTTATTTCCTATATTCTTCTATATGCTCAACCAAATGGGAGCATTTTATTTATACAAGTAGGGTACAACATTGATAAGGTTTTGTGCTGCCATGTAGGAATGTTACAACTGTTACAGGACTGTTTCCCAGAATGCAGGGATTAGGTCTATTATCTCTTATCCATTCCATATGTTGGGCTTCATCCATTGAGGGACAGGTGTTGGAAAATATAGGGATATCCCTAAAATAGCTGCAACCACCATTTACCACCCTCTATTGCAATTAAAGGTGCTTTTGACCCAAACTATTGCTTCTGCGCTTATTTCAGAGCTGCTCCGGAATATCAGGCAGTAGAACAGAGTTTATATTAATTCATGCTCCAGAAGTGCATGAGAATAGTTGTGATGGCGGAAATAGTCTCCATAAGTGCCCAGAAGACTGATTCCATATTTTGCATGAGCTGGAGTGGACAAATTCCAAGCCATGTTGTATATGTACAACTGGCTGGAATTTGTATGGAAAAGTTCCTATTTTCTGCATAGTCAAACTGTTGACAAAGTTTTGGCACCTTTTGGTTATTTAAAATGGTTTAAACGGTGGGGAAAGCTTATGAAAGAAGCACAAAACCAAATAGATAGCAGCACCTTAATATTACAACATTAACTTAATGCAAAATATACTAAATAATACAACTGAAACAGACTATAAAATATAGAAAAATAGTCAAAATAGGATATATGCACTTTAACATTTACAACATGTAAACATCAATACATAATGCATTCTATCACTATAATTAGCATCAAAACATAACATAAGGTGTTCAAAAGTGTTTATAAGTTATCAAAACTAGTCCATGGATGAGGCATTTGTAGGCCTCATCATTTTCCCCCAACCTATTTTAATGCATGTCCTCATGCATTCTATGCAGCCACAATAGCACAGAGATCTACATCCAGATTTCATTCTTCATAACTCAGCTTTGGTCCTGGAACCTTATAATATCCTCTGATTGCTTGTATTTTCTTGAGCCATTCTTGGAACTGCTCATCTGATTGGGGATCACTATCAAAGAAATAAGGAACTAGAGTTATCACATTTGGCAGCCTATACCTCAAACCTACCCAGTGATCCTGCAACTTGTGGATAACCTGTACTATACCTTCTGCTCTCCTTCTAGACCATAATAAATTGTTAGGTGAGATAGGTTCCCTCTTCTGAAGTGATATTGATAATTCTCCCCACCTACTTTTACAAGCTGAGAGAGCATTACCAAAATGTTGATTACAGAAGACCTAAAAATTCTTGATACAATCAGTAAGATTGCTCTTATATACTTCTCTGATTTTCTGTTCTCTCATCATAGTAAAATGTTGATTGATGGACTCCCTATAATTAGTATGGGTTCTTCTGATCAGTAACTCAGTTATTAACTCCATTTCCTTGCTTGCCTTTTTCTCCTCCTCCCAATAAATCTGATTTTGTACTAAAGATATAAAGGCTCTCAGCTGAATATCTCCTGTAAAGATGTGTGGCAAGAAGGTTCCATTTTTAGGTAAGAAGAAGTTATGCAAAAATAGTTCACAAAGCAGATTCCTCTATTTCTCTAGACTATGCAAATATGTTTCCACAAATTCTTCAGCAGTGTCCAGTTTATATGGAAGTTTGGAAATAATTCTCATTAATTGCCAGCGGAGGTATTTTTCCTTTAATATTAGAGTATAAAACCTTGCAGGCCTTCTGCACTGAACTAAGTACTCTGCAATTTGGCACATATCTTGTATTTGTTCCTGTAACTTAGTTATATCTGTAGTTTGGGCTTCTAGCTTCTGCTTCAAAGGTTTTAAGGCTGAAATTTGTGCCTCCATCTGTTGACACTACAACATCCAATGTGCTATGTCCTCATTATATTTTGTCATTGTAACTATTTGTGGGGGCCTTATAACTGATTGTATTTTTGGAGGCAAGTCCACTTGTATACCAACTTCTGATGTGTTAACAGTGAATAGATCTACTTGCACTCCAATTTCTATTGTTTCAACTTGAGGTGATTCAACTATAATTAATTCAATAGATAGTTGAGGAGATTGTATATTTACCTATTCTTGCACTTCCTCCTATTCATTGGCCTCCTCAGCTACTTGTATTGTTTGTGCCCCTACTATGAATTTTTAGAATGTTCTATAGAGGCTTCTGAATCTGTCATGCTGACATCCTGCTAGAAAATTTGGGTTGTTGTTTCTTCTATTTCCACTCCTCTGATGGGTGATTCTTCCTCAGGTAAGGCCAATTCTCTATGATCTTCTACTAATTCTAACAGAATTCTAGCCAATTCATCCTCAAAACCAGTTTCTGTAGACTATTGCTCCAGAGTGGACAACCGAGCCCTTAGTTTATTCACCTCTTCCTACAAATTAGCAATAAGCTTATATTTCTCTATGTGAGAGGCTTCATGTTGTTCAATCCAACCCATTTGTGTCTTAATGACACTTCTAGCAGCATGTAACTAGGTTTTTATATCAGGCTCTTCCTCTTTTCTTATTGATTCTTTGCTAGAATCAGAATCTTTAGAGTCTGAATAGTCAACAAGTGAGACTGTAGGTATTTCTATATCTGTGACTGTTGTCTCTACCTCCAATTCTTCTATGTCCATATATACTTCCTCTGATCTCTCTTCTATAAATTGTTCTACAAGAACTTCCTACCTCTGCTCTGTATTTAACTACTAAAATAGTGGTGTAGCTTCTTCATCCATTATTTCTTCTATTACTTTTTTTTTTGAAGTCTGGAAGACCTTCGTAACCCCACAGGAGCTTGTTTAACCTTTTTAGGTAACTCCAAACAAATTCTGATGATTCTGGAGTAGAACCTGCTTTAGGCATTTCTTTCCCTATTTGCATTTCTTTACTTGAACTACCAGACTGCTCGACAGGTTGTGTTCGACAAATAGTTACATTCTCAAAAAATGTAACTTTCCTTCTTTTTCCCATGGGACCAGACTTGGACCATTTTTCCCTTTGTTTCCTAGTCCTAGAGGATGGAGGTCCTTGTGGTGAGGAGGGGATTCCCTTGTCAGAGGATTCAGTTTCAATTTCAGGTTCAGATCTTGTAATTTTTGCTTCATCTTCAGATTCACCTTTTGCCTCTCCTTCAGATTCAGGGCTTTCACTCTCTAATTCATTCCAGGAAGAAAAGAACCATTCAAAACTCCTAGGGTTTCCTCTGAAGTGATGCTTGCAGATGAGCTTGATGAGCCCATGGTGTTTGGGAGTGCCCCTTCCTTGTTGGTATTTTCTAGCCATATTGCTCAATTCTTGATGAAGATATAAGGGCAGATTTATCTTGACCTCCGGGTTTGAATGACCATGTCGTAGATGATTCAGAATTCTGATATGATGCCCAGATAGAACAGGAAATTGTCCATCACAGGTTAAAAACCTAATAACCCACACAACTACTTCATTCCAGGGAGGTGGTAGACTAGACCGTTTAACCCCTTTACAAACATTTTTGCTCATTAAAAATTCAATTGGCCTGTCCCCTTCTTCTCTAAATTGATTGACAATTTCTACCAGGGCATTCTTTCCAGTTTTTACAATTTGGACCCCTTGCAAAGGCATTTCAGTAATAGAACTAAGAATTTCTGGAGTTACCTGGATGGTCATGCCGCTAATATGGACTTGGTTGTTTCTGAACGTTCGGGCGAATTCGGCTGCCAACCCTTCAGAGTGTCCATCAAATTTTCATAGAAATGGCATAAACCCTTCCTCCGTGAAGATACGCAGTGATTCAGGATCTCCTTGTAGGCAATCTGCATTTTTTGGCTCAATCCGATTCTTCTTACCCCCCATTTTTATTTTTCTATGTTCTATCTCTTCTTAGTGCCGAAACAACAACGTTGTGCCTGAGTCTGGATCAAATTATTTGTAGTTGCAGGGCAAAAATGGCTTCTAGGCTACGGAATTAAAATTTTACAATACCAAAAAAATGCTTCGAAACGTGTTGAAGCATTTGAAAAATTAAATTTCTCCTTTACGTATCACGTGGCAGATTTCTATTTCTCTGAGGGAACGTGATCCGCTGCATTTGATTAAATGATTACGATGCATTGACGTGGTAGTCATCTATTGGTCGTGTCATGTACCACGTACAGAGCTTTCCTTTTTCCCGAAGTCCTTGTGAAGTGTGCCGAAGATTTTTGCTTATCGCAAAATGTGCGATGATTCCCAACACCTCCGTTCCCATCGTTGTGTTGGAAACCTGCATCTTAAAATTTGTGCCATAATTTTTCCTTACTTCAAACAATAGGAATTGGATTATGATGCCACATGTCATTTCATTTTTATCTTTATTCATTCCAAAGTTTTTTCTTCGAGGTTTGAACAATTTTTATTCCGAAGCACACCCCTTTTTATGTTGAAGCCGCTTTTGTTAAAACAACAGTTTTTCATTCCAGAGCTTCCATCATTCCGAAGCTGAACATAAATCTTATTCCAGAGCATTATCATGCTGAAGCATTTGAAGGTAAAAAATTTCCTGCTATTTTCACAACTTCCATTGACTAGATGGATAACTTTTTTTTTTAAATAACCTTATGTATGCCTCATATACTAACTAAGGATATTATGCACTACATACTTGATATCAACAATGTTCTAAAATGAGAAAGGCACATACCTGATATAACCATTTATCTACAATTGTACAGTGGTTGTTTCTATTGATTCTCTATTGGCTGCTCTACTGACTAAGACAGGTGCAATCTAAAAATAGGTGAAACAGAGGTGAGAATGGAATGGTAAATAGTGAAACAATGGTGAGAATGAATGGAATGGTAAATAGTGAAACAATGGTGAAAATGAATGGAATGGTAAATAGTGAAACAATGGTGAGAATGAATGGAATGGTGGTGGGTCCGTGAGGCAAACATGCCGAAAAAACTGGTTTTCATGTAAGCCCAATTCAGATGCGCCTCAAAGAGGTTTTCACATTCTGAATTATTATTATTTTATATATATATTTTTTATTTTTTCATTTTTTTATATATTTTGGTTCATGTCACTTGATTGAGTCCATCTTGGAAGAAGTGGTTTCTTCCAATACTGATACATCCAAGTTTCCTACTTGCTTGAGAAACTCCTCCTTGGTTAACGGTTTGTGATATATCCGAAGACGATGACCGTTAACCACCATTTTCCTTCTTGAATCATCTATTGGTGAAAGACGTACAACTCCATTTGCAAACACTTCCTCAATATGATATGGTCCAAGCCACCTAGTCTACAATTTTCCAGGATAGTCTTCATAACGTGAGTCAAACAACAAAGCCCAGTCGCCTTGCTGAAACTTCCTTTGCTGAATGTGACTATCATGCCATAATTTTTGTTGTGCTTGGATCAGCTCAGTCTGGTGCAATGCATCCCTCCATAGCTCATCCAATGCATTGAGCTACAGAATCCGGTCCGTCTGTGCCTATGACAAATCAATACCAACTTCTAAAGTAGTTCGAAGAGTTAGTAATTCAAACTCAATAGGCAAAAGAGGCTTTTTACCATAAACCAATTCATAGGGAGTAAATCCAGTAGTGGATTTCCAAGTGGTGTTATAAGCCCAAATTGCTTCAGGTAACTTCTCCACCCAATTCCTCCTATGGGCTGCTACAGTTTTGGTTAAGATCCTCTCTAATTCCCTATTTGTCACTTCAACTTGGCCATTGGCTTGCGGATGGTAAGGTGAGGATTTTCGGTGTTTGATTTCATACAACTTTGTAAAGGCTTCAACAAATTTTGAGGTAAACTGAGGTCCCTGATCAGTGGTGATAGAATGTGGGGCTCCAAATCATAGAAATATTTGTGAATACAGGAAATCAACAACTTTCTCTTCTCGGGCATGCTTAAAAGCATGGGCTTCTACCCACTTGGTTACATAATCAGTACATACCAAGATATGCACTTTCCCTTGGGAAGGTGGATCAATGGGTCCTACAAAATCTAGCCCCCACCTTTCAAATGGTTTTGTACCTAATTGAGGTTGTAAAGGCATTTCACTAGTAAAAGTAGGCTTACCCATCCTTTGGCATGCATCACAATTTTTGACATACCTTTTGACATCTTTGTGCAAGGATGGCCAGTAGTAACCAGTACCCAAAATATTTTGAATGGTACTTTTCACTGAATAATGCCCTCTTGATGGTTCATCATGACATGCTCGTAGGATGTCATATACCTCATCCTTGCGAACACACCTACGCAAAACATGGTCAGGATTGCATTTAAACAATAAACCTCCTATCCATTCAAAAGAAGAACTTTGCTTGATCAACTGTTTCTTTTGTTTAGGAGTAAAGTGAAGAGGAATCTTCCCTGTAGCTAAATAATTAGCTATATCTGCAAACCATGGAGATTGTATAGAAACAACAAACAATTTCTCATCAGGAAATGCATCCTCAACCAATTCCTTCGTATCTGCATTTGACAATCTTGACAAGAAATCTGCCACTACATTAGACTTCCCTGGTTTATTGACTATAGTAATATCAAATTCCTGCAATAGTATTAACCAACGAATAATTCATGCACTAACCAAGGGTTTATTCATCAAATACTTTATAGCAGCATGGTCTGTGTGGATGAATACGGGATATCCTATGATATAGTGTCAAAATTTGTTAATAGCATACACCACAACTAAAAATTCCTTCTCGATTGTGGTATAATTCTTTTCAGCTCCAGTAAAATTTTTACTAATGTAGTATATGGCATAGTGTTGTCCATCTTCAATCTGCCCTAATGCAGCTCCAATAGCAGTATTGGAAGCATCAGTTTGAATATGGAAGGGTAACTCCCAATTAGGACCTCTCAATACAAGGAGGAGTTGTTAACTTTTCCTTTAAAACTTCAAAGGACTGTTGACACCCATCAGACCAAACAAATTCAGAATCCTTTGTTAACAATGCGAACATTGGATTAGCAATGGTACTGAAATTAGCAATAAATCTATGATAAAAGCCAATATGTCCTAAGAAACTACGGACATCAGTTTGAGTTTTTGGAGGAGGAAGGTTCTTGATGACCTCTACCTTTTTAGGATCAACTTTAATTCCATAAGCAGAAATATGATGTCCAAGAACAATTCCTTCTTCCATCATCAAGAAACATTTATCAAGATTCAGAGACAAATGATATGTTTCACAACGTATTAAAACTTTTTCAAGTTGTTCTAAAGTATATTCAAATGTATCTCCAAACACCTGTGAAGTCATCCATATAAATCTCTACACTTTCATTTGTTAGATCAGAAAAGATAGCCAAAATAGCTCTCTGAAATGTTGTTGGTGCATTGCACAAACCGAAGGGTAATACTCTGTAAGCAAATGTTCCCCAAGGACATGTGAAAGTTGTCTTTTCCTGGTCTTCTAGTGCAACCTGGATCTGATTATAACCACTAAAACCATCAAGGAAACAGAAAAATTTCTTACCAACAAGGGTGTCCAACACTTGGTCTATAAATGGTAATGGAAAGTGATCTTTATGTGTGACCTTATTCAATTCCCTGTAGTCCACACATACTCTCATATTCCCATTTTTCTTTGGAACAATGACCAATGGTGAAACCCACCTACTGTCTGAAATTGGATAAATGAATCCTACATCCAATAGTTTTTCAATTTCTTCCTTAACAATATCCTTCAGAGCGGGATTCAGACGCCTTTGTGGTTGTCTTACTAGTTTGACATCTTCAGTGTATATCCTATGTGTACACACATCAGGGTGAATGCCAGTCATGTCCTTATAACTCCAAGCAAAATCTTGAACATGTCTCTGTAAAACAACAAATAATTTGGCTTCTTGCTCATTAGTCAACCAACTATTAATGTTCAAAAAATTTCTTGGTTGTATCTCAATCTGCTTAATCCCTAGATAAACAGAGTTGACAACCTCATATTTACTGATTAAAGCATTTAAGGGACAATGATGTGGCTACAGAGTATGAAATACTCTTGATTCTGGTGTAAATGTGATACCTGATGGGATCATTTGCATAGGACAGATGAAAGAAGTCAGAAGATGATGATGCCATCCATGTGGCAATGTGAAGGAGCTTTCTTGTAGTGGAATAGATGATAGATGTTCAATAGTTTGTTCTTCATATTTCCATAACAAATGATGGACAAGAATTTGATCATCCCTAAGGCCTTCTTCTTGCAATGTTTTCACCAAAATTGTTTCATGTTCAAAGATTTCTCTTTCTGGTGAATTAAGTTCTTCAATATGTTCTTTTACTACAATGGTGGCCAAGGTGACAATAGTTTCCTGTTCTTCATCAGACTCAGGATACCATATCTGTCCAAAAAATTTGGTTGAAGGTTGGGTTGGTGGATACAAGGAAATATTTTTCAGGTCTACACCATTTGAAATGGTCATCTCACCTGACCTGTAGTCTATAAATGCAGTTGTAGTGGCAAGCCAAGGTCATCCTAGAATAATAGGATAGCCATTAGCTGAGTTTCTAGGCTGCAACACTAAGAAATCTATAGGGTATTCCCAAGAAGACACTTCAATGGCAACATCCTCCAGAATTCCTTTCGGTTTAGCCACTGACCTATCTGCCATTTCCAAAACTGTGGTAGTAGGACTAAGGTTATTGAGCTGCAATTTTTGCATGGTTTCCTTAGTCATCACGTTGATTGCAGCTCCTAAATCGATAAGTACATTTGGAATTTGAACTAACCCAATAGTAATTGTAACTACTGGACTCCCTGGATCACCATATTTAGGGGGTACTAGTTTTCCAGAAAGTAGGTCAGCCAACTTACCTTCTACTTGTACAGTCTTAGGAAAGGCTTTCTTCTTCCTGCCAGGTTTCCTAATACACAACTCCTGAATGGTTTTCCTAATCAGAGGTACATCCTTTATTGCCTGCAACAAAGGGAGTGAGATAGACATTTTCCTCAATTCTATGATTAATTCTGATTCAAGAGCAGTGATAGTGTGGTCAAACCTTTCAGGATACGGTAGGTCTACCGAGGCAGGTTCAAATTTTCCTTGTAAACTTTCTATTTTTTCCTCTTTTTGCTCTATTTGTGGTTTTTTTGGACTTGAAAATTCTTGCTTTCCATCAATTTCTTCAATAGTGGGTGGTGCAGGGTCAGGTAAAACCTTCCCTAAATGTAACTGGATGTTACTACAATCAAGGACATGGACTACAATAGTCTCTTCAGACTCAGCTCCATAAATAGGGGCTGCTTGTCTATTGTTATTGGGGTTAGCCATAGGCTGAGCTGGAAGTGGAGGTTGCTTAACTGGTTGTGTTTGTTGTGGTTGAACTCTTCCCTAAAAATTTTGATTAGGGGTTGGCAGCAAGTGTTGATTTGGTGATTGATACCTCTGCTACCCTTGATAGGATGGGTATTGTGGCCCCCATATTTGCCCTGACTGATTTGGTACCCAAGATGGATTAACTGGATGCCATGGCTGATTCCAACTAGAATGTGACCAATCTTGAGGGGCTGCCCAAGATTGATTCCAAGTTTGGGGAGGAGGTTCGGTATACGCCCATGGCATATTCCAAGGATTCTATCCCCAATTTGAAGAAAAGCGAGGGGCATTTTGGTTTTGTATGAAGTTGCCTCCTGGCCTTTGCCCAATAGCATGAAGTTCTTCAACTTGGGTTTCTAAAACACTCCGAATATGGGGCAAAAGGTGACATTTATCAGTTTTATGCTCCTTTGAGAAAATGCCACAAATTGCTAAAATTGAAGTCTTGTCCAAAGGATAATCTTGTAGAGCATGCTTATTTCTGCACCTAGGACAATAGATAGACAGGGGTGGTGAAGAATTGGCTCTTGTATTCCTTTCTCCTAAAGCAGTGTTTAGTTGAACAAGTATATCAGTTTTCATATTAGCCATTTCCTCCATCAAATATTTTATATCAGTATTACCAGGATTCCTTTTCCTTCTTCTTTGCCTAGTGTGGGAATAATTTCTGCACAACTCTACAATATCATTAATATCAAGCTGGTTTATATCTCCTTTTCCCATTAAGTCTAATACTTCTCTAGAATCATCCTGCAAACCTCTCAGAAATATAGTTTTTAATAAGTCAGTTTCCACAAGACCACATCTCTTTTGGATAAAGGTAAATCTATCAAGATAATCCTCTAAGTTTTCATCCTCTTCTTGTCTTATCCAAAATAACTCATCCTTCCTATTTCTCACTCTACAATACTCCTGATACTTATCCAAAAATGCAGTTTCCATTTGATCCCAAGTGCGGATTGAATCTGGTTCAAGGCTCATAAACCATCGTAAGGCTGCATCTTTGAGTGTAGAGGGAAATAACTTCAGTTTCTAGTTATCATTGACATAGTCATAAGTCTGACACAGGACCTTGAATTCAAACAAAAATTGATCAGGATCTTCAGAAACAACTCCCCTAAATATTGGCAATACTGAGGGTGAAATTGTTTTCATAGGAGCATTCTGAGTAGGATTCAGATGAATAGGGTATTCAAAAGTTCTAACAGGAGGATTGTCAGCATCATGACCAACAATATCCCTATCATGTTCTCCTTGTTCTGCCATAGGTGCTTCCTCAACTTTAATTTGTTCAACTAGTTCAGATGGATCAGCCCTATGGGTATGTCTAGAAGCAAGTGCCTCTAAGAGCTCTTCTTGCAAAGATCCTACAATTTTAGTTGATGAAGAAGATGATTCTCTTTTAAGTCTTTCAGGAAGTTCATACACAGGCAGATCTTCACCTGATCATGAAGAATGCCTTGGTGGAAAAGAGCCAGTTTTGATAAACCTTCCTCTTTCATCTCTTGGCCTATGCATTCATGCCTATTTACTAAATAAACTAAACCTCAAGTTTCCAAAAACTATTTCCTAAAATAGGACAATTTTTGGACTGCTAGACCTCTCCTAACAACACCTAAGTGTCCCCGACAATGGTGCCAAAAATGATGAGTGTCATCAAATCTTCATCATTTAATCATTATGTGTCAATCCAGGGTGGTGTCCAAGGCTATATACGAAAGCAGGGGTTAACAGACTAATTTTTAGTTCATTTAGATCATGGCTTTATTCATGGAATAGTTAGATATTGGGGTGTTTGGGGTCTCCTTTCTTACTCCTAAAAACTAAAACTAAACTCCTACTTATCCTTGCAGAATTGAAATTCACACTATTGCAGAAAAATAAAACTAAACTATTGCAAAGCTGAAAATAGCATAATTTAATTGATAGGAAATTACTAAATTGAAATTGCAGCATTAACATTCAAACTGGTAAATAATGAAACTTTCTAAAATTGCAGAAAACAATGTCACTTTCTAAAATGGAAATAACATTCAAAAACTGATAAATAAAGTTGCACAATTTGTAACAAATTAGGCTGACAAGAAATTATGGAAATATTGCAAATTCTAAAACAAATTAGAAATAGAAAGTACTATGTTAAATTCTACCCTAGATGAGTTACCTACCATGCATTCAAATGCCACATTATCCTAATCACTAACCATGCAAAAACTATCAGATCTCTGCTGACCTACTATAGCCAGAAATAGCAGAATTCTATCAAGTAAAAACCCTCCTCTAGACCTGGAAGTGGCCCTTGCTTCCTAAACCAAAAGAGGGCAAATAAACTTGCTCTAAACTATTAAGTCTTCACACTCAACTCAGAAGCAAACATGAATGTCAAATATTGCACCTTTATTTCATTCTCAACAGCATGACAACAGTGCAGGGGAAGATCTGCAGGCTACTATGTTGTTGCAATACATAGTTACAACACTTAAAATAGTTCTAACTCTTATCACTTATTTCCTATATTCTTCTATATGCTCAACCAAATGGGAGCATTTTATTTATACAAGTAGGGTACAACATTGATAAGGTTTTGTGCTGCCATGTAGGAATGTTACAACTGTTACAGGACTGTTTCCCAGAATGCAGGGATTAGGTCTATTATCTCTTATCCATTCCATCTGTTGGGCTTCATCCATTGAGGGACAGGTGTTGGAAAATATAGGGATATCCCTAAAATAGCTGCAACCACCGTTTACCACCCTCTATTGCAATTAAAGGCGCTTTTGACCCAAACTATTGCTTTTGCGCTTATTCTGGAGCTGCTCCAGAATATCAGGCAGCAGAACAGAGTTTATATTAATTCATGCTCCAGAAGCGCATGAGAATAGTTGTGATGGTAGAAATAGTCTCCATAAGTGCCCAGAAGACTGATTCCATATTTTGCATGAGCTGGAGTGGACAAATTCCAAGCCATGTTGTATATGTACAACTGGCTGGAATTTGTATGGAAAAGTTCCTATTTTCTGCACAGTCAAACTGTTGACAAAGTTTTGGCACCTTTTGGTTATTTAAAATGGTTTAAACGGTGGGGAAAGCTTATGAAAGAAGCACAAAACCAAATAGATAGCAGCACCTTAATATTACAACATTAACTTAATGCAAAATATACTAAATAATACAATTGAAACAGACTATAAAATATAGAAAAATAGTCAAAACAGGATATATACACTTTAACATTTACAACATGTAAACATCAATACATAATGCATTCTATCACTATAATTAGCATCAAAACATAACATAAGGTGTTCAAAAGTGTTTATAAGTTATCAAAACTAGTCCATGGATGAGGCATTTGCAGGCCTCATCACCATGCCCATAATTATATCAATAAATTATATCTTAGTCCTCTCATATTAGTCCTCCTAACTCCATGTAGCACCTTGTAGGTCTAATCCAATAAGACTAGCACCCATGCAAACCTCACTAAACTATACACAAAATCACACACAATTCCTAGTAGGTTCCATGGGAGCCATGCACCTGATGGGTATGGCAACACAAAACTAAACATTAGTACCATAGCTAGTGCATGTCTCAATTTTAGTGCACCCTTGTCATAGAAGAGCTCATAGAGTACACCCACATTTTTAGTATTCATCACACCCTAACCAACTCCAAAAATTTACCCCATAACTATCACCTTCTACATCCCACCCATAACTATAATCGTGCAACCCTTCATAAGAAGTTGATAAATCTAATAGATATCCTCTAGTATGTGAGTTTTTTCCCCTATCGAGAAATGAAAAGTGCCATTGTCTAGGTGCCAACACTAACACAATGTTGACAAGTATGCATGATCACAATGCACTATCAATATCTAGGCAATCCCATAAAACTTGATCACTCTCAACCACTCCTAGTCACCATCCCCTAAAGCATCCTTAAGCCTATCGATGAGAGGTTTGAATTGATGTCATGGCTACATCATATTCATGTACCATTTTTTCCCCTTATCAAAACTATTATCTCACAAAAATCAAAGGATAAAAAAGAATCATATGGATCTATATGGTTGTATCGCTCCAAATTTTTTGCATCCCTACCTTCAAGCTATAGGATCCGTGCCCGGAAGGAGGATGGGAAAAGGATGGCGCGGTACCTCGGACTGAGAGGACTTTGCGAAGGTCCCGCCTCTCAAGGGAGGTGTATTTTGATGATTTTTCGACGGATGGTGGGTTCACCAGGAAACATTTAGCGGCAGTTTCCACGCCTAGGTTTTGGAATGTGTTTTGATGTGTTCGTTTTAACCTTAAGCATTCAGATCCTAGGTTTGGCCGAATGAATCTAAATTAATCTACATGAAAATGCAACTTCCATGAATACAAAAAATAGATTTAAAAGCAAAAAATAGAGAATTTATAGAATGCAAATGAAGAATACCTGATCCGGATGTCTGAAGAAGATTCTGATGTTTGAAGCAGTCTGGATCATCTGGAATTCGACGGAATCGCCTGTAATCTGATAGAATCGTCTGATACTGACAGAATCGTCTAAAATCTGATGAATTCATCAGATGAATTCGTCAGAGACCTGCAAGACAGAAAATAGATGCAAAATACAAGAAGTCCTACTGTGCAAACAGAGGCAAATTATACCAAATAGTAGTACGAATACTGAACAATATTTAAGAACAAAAATTCAAGCAAATTACTGTACTTTAATGGCAAATCATGATCTTAGTATGCAATCTAAGCTAAATGGGTGAACTCCAAATGCAAAATAACATAAAAACTGAATAGCCTATCTGATTTGCAGAATAAAATGACAGAAACAAAGTTGAGAAAAGCAAACTTCAGGCACTGATTGCCTCGATGTGAATTGCAGTCGAGATCGTCTCGCATCAGTACGAGATCGCCTCGAATTTGACAGGATCGCCTCCGATCTGGACAGGTTCATCGACGACGATGGGTGCTGGCTCCGGTTGAAAAATAATGATGTACCTACAACAAAATTGCTATGGGACTAGTGCAAAAGCAAAATTAAGATGTCTTAGCGTAGAGGGATTCAATTTGCAGAGAATTTCAGCCAGGGGTTGGGGAGGGAAAATCCTAGAGACTAAATAGGCTTAGGGGAGTTGTTAGGAGGTTGGAGATCTTCCCAATTTGGGAGATCTCCAACGGGGGAGGGTCCCAATGGCGCAGACACGCTTCTGCCCGGATTGGAGACCCGTTGGAACAGATTCCAACTTTGCAAATTCAGTTTTGCGACAAGATCGTCTGGACGTCCTAGTCCAGACGAAATCGTCAAATCTGGGGCGATATCGTTTGATCGGCGACGATATCGTCAAACGGTCAAAACAACCTCTAAAATTGGCATGGAAAAAGGGGAAACGGAATACCCGGCGATTAACGGGCGGTTTGGGAGGTTAAATTTGAATTTAAAATTATTTACTAGGATGAATGTAATTTTTATAATTTTACTGCGCCAATTTTAGGGTGCTACATTTTGCCCCCTCTTTAGCGAATTTTCCGAAGAAAATGCGTTAAAGATGAGTTCTTCTCGATCTACGAGAAAGCAAAAAATTATACCCATTTTTAGGCGACGATTCTTGGTCGAATCGTACGACAACTTACTATGGTGCCCCCTCCGTGTTTTTACCCAAATCGAACGTTTGAGGTAAAAACGTGGAAAAGCAAAATTATTTTTGAATTATTTTGAATAAAATTAAGAAAAATAGGGTAAAACCCTAATTCATTGTTACTGTTCATTTTCTCGTTTTTAGAGCTCTGAAGCAAAAAATGGTGGAGACGACGCACAGATCGACAGAGGTCCGACGTGGTCTACGGGTAAGAGTCTAGACTTAACTAGAACTGATTTAATTTGAATTTACATGCTTTGTAGGTAGATTTTTAGGTGAATTTTGAGCATCGCGCCTGTTTTTGGGCCGTCGACGACATCGGATGAAATCGTCTCAATTTCGACAATTTCGCCCAAGGGCGAAATCGGCGAAAGGGGGACGATTTCGTCAATTTAGAGACGATTTCGGCTTGCGAAATCGGAGACGATTATGCTCAAATTTGGGACGATATCGTCCAATAGTGGGCGATATCATCAATTACATGAAATTGATCTTTAAGTTGCATTATTAATTACTGGAATTGTTATTAATGATTGTTTGTTGTTTTGTTGTTTATGTTTGCAGAGAGGATTACTAAAGAGCAGAGAATGGAAGTATGGAGGTTTGAGAGATGACTTGGCCGCTCTGACACAGGCAGAGCGAGATCTGCTGGCACAGGCCGGCTTGCAGCATGTGGCGGAGATGCCACAAGTATCTACAGACATGGGGCTACTAACGGCCCTAGCAGAGAGGTGGTATCCGGGGTCCTCATGTTTTCGGCTATCGACAGGGGAGATGACTCCCACTTTGGAGGATGTATGGAGGATTCTAAGAATCCCCATACAAGGATGGTTGATTACACCTGCGACCAATCAGGGCCACGCTATGGGACGGCTGTGTGGTGACCCGAGCTTCACCCTGGAGAAGGGCGAAGTTAATATCGAGGCACTGCGCCAGATGCCTGGGGCATCTACACTCACACGGGTACTAGCTGGGGTGGTTGGTGGACTTTTGCTGTGCCACCAGAGCGGGTGCAGGGTGCCATGGATGCTCGTAGATGTGATCTATGATATGAGAGACCACGGGTACAGGTTTGCATGGGGCAACTATGTGCTATGCCGATTGTACAGGATCCTGTATGGGGTCATGTACAAGGGCGGCCGATGTCTGGTGATGACATCGCTACTATAGGTTTGGTGCTGGGAGCACATTGCGATGCGGAGGCCGATAGGGCTTCCTCTGATAGGGATTGACGGGGAGAGGCCCCGAGTCTTCTACTGGTGGCTCCGGAGAGGGTCACAGCGATGGATCGACCTGCCGATGTCCCGGAGACTACTGGATGATTTGGTCCCAGACCAGATCACCTGGAGACCATGGAGAGGGCACCCAGGGTGGGCCGAGGATGGACAGGAGCTGGCTCGCATCAGGCGAGTCTGCTGGCTATAGATGGAGAGAGGAGAGGTGGAGCTCCACCGCTATGACCAAGTTTTGAGACAGTTCGGTCTGCAGCAGGGGATCCCATCTCTGAGGGATTACGAGTTTTCTTGGACTGTCCGGGATAACACCACGGTTAGCGGGGCTCCTGACATGCAGCGCTTCTGGAGCCAGGACGCAGATGATGCCCCCATCCAGCCAATGGATGGGGATGATGCGAGGGTAGCCGATGGCTATGATGCCTGGTACGTAGGCATCCGCCCTCCTCGGATGACGAGGGCATAGGGTCCGATCCACGCGGTTGTGCATCGGATAGGGAGGCGATGCCAGGCAGCGATAGAGGCGGCCCAGGGTCACGATGGGAGGGAGCAGAGGAGGCCACAGGCATAGGAGAGGCCACGGCAGCGGGAGAGGAGGGAGGAGAGACCCCCATCTCCATAGAGAGAGAGACCACCATCGCCCGATAAGGGCAAGGGCGTTGACACAAGAGAGAGTAGCGAGATGGCTACTCTCCGGACGGAGAACATCCGTCTCCAGGCACAGGTGCAGACTCTGCAGGACGAGGCTGCACGCCACCGAGCTGAGGTGACATAGCTCAGAGACGAGATTGCACGCCTCAGGGCACGGGGCGGAGGGGCGAGCACTCAGGAGCTGATGCGGTCGGTTGCTCAGACCGCATTCTACCAGGGTATCTATTTTTAGATGGTGCCCGAGGGCCAGAGGGTACAGCTGCCGACTGCTATTGCAGATCCGATCAGGACAAGGTCGTCGAGGAGCTCATCTCGATCGATGACGAGGACTCGCAATACCACACATACTCGCGATGGGGCCACCTCGTCCTCCGTAGGGCGGGGGAGGAGATGAGGCTGAGAGCTCTAGGGGCTCTCGAGACACTGCTCGGAGGACATTTGATTGAGTATGCCAAGATATAGATTGTGGCATACCAATCTAGCTGATATGATGTACATATATATGTGATATATATATAGATGAGATATTTTTGATCATATGACTTGTGTCTTGTGTATGTTTATGATGATTTTATGTTTGATTGATTGATTTGATAATTCATGTAATTATGTCGTTGGAAATATTATAATTTGAATGTCATGCTGTAAAATTTTAAATGAAATAATCTGATGTAACAAAGTGGTTGTATGTGATGCAATGTGATAAAAGATAAAAAGAGACTTCTAACAATAATTTCAAAGGACATTGTCGCTATTATAGACCATTTCATGGAGTCGCTGCTCACTCGGTCGTCAAGCTAATCCTAGTATAGAAATATTGTTAAAAGTAAAAGAGTGCTTAAGAAACTGTCTTAAGACTTTGGTGCAATAGTGCTAATGATGATGATGATGGTTGGTTTGTTTTCAGATTTTCAAAAAATATTTGTGCATGAAATAATGTTTAAAATGATTTTTGCTAGGCATAAATTCCTAAGTGTGATAAGATTTGTGAATAATTCCTTAGGAATTATACCATCATTGCAAAGTTGAAGGTTTGACATAATGACATAAAAATAGTGAAAAAAAACTGGGTTTGCTTTTGAAAAGCATAATTTGTGTAACATAATAAATGAAGTCATATGGTTTTTATGATTTTTGATAAATGGGGAATAAAAATTGTTACAATGGTTTGCGCTAGGCATAGAATATGTAGGTATAGACTTATACCATCATCGCGAAAATCCAAAAAAGATAGTTTTATTGCATGGTTGATTTTTGATGAACAGAAAATATGAAAATGAGGACTTGCGCTAGGCATAAAATTTCAATTTTGGTTTTGAAACTATACCATCGTCGCGAAAGTCAACCAGATATATATGTATTTGATTTGTGTAGTTTGAAAGAAATTTTTGATTTTTCTATTATATAGTTATCTTTGTGGTAAACAATTGTACTTGATTTATTCCAAACAAGTTGCAAAAATAATATTTCAAATTATTTTGAAGACAAAAGTTAGATTTATAAGGAATCCCATGTGCATATGTGAATTCATTTCCGATCTTGATTTATCATAATGATACACAAAATCTCTCAAATACAAATGTGTGTGCAATTGCATTGTTCATTTACCAGTTTTGAGCAAGATAATATGATACAAGTGATTTGAAGAAACCAAATAAGTGTTCATTAACCATGATGTAGATGCATATAACCATACTAGACTACTATGTAGATCGGATTATCAAGAGCTAGCTAATCCATAAGCAGACATAGGTCTGTACAAAATAAGGTCGCTAATGTGACGGACATATCGCCACGCTAGGAGTTACCCAAGGCCAAGCAAGGTTGGGCACAAACCACCTGTTATGGGGCTTACCTCACAGTTTTCGAATAATTGAGAATTCCAGGGATTCAAGCTCATCAACCCTTCTTTTCTTTTCAAAGGGTAGGGAAAGGGATTTTATTGCTTTCTTGTTTTCTTTTGAACTTTGCTTATTTTTCTTTTTGTATTTCTTTTGCTTGATAATGCTTGGAACATTGTTGTAATGATAAAAGAACACATTTTTTTTTTTTCTTTTCTCTTTTTCTTGAACTTTTCTTTTCTTTTCTTTTTCTTTGCTAGGGATACTTGCTCGGATTAGCTGTAGAGCAAGGGATTTTTATTCTGGGTAGGGGTGAGCTTGTCCTTTTGCCAATTCTCAAAGATTCTAGACCATGTGCATGATAGGATAGCAGGGGAAACTTTTCACTCAAGAAATCACTTCTACTATGTAGCAAAACATGGAAATTACAAATATAATCATTTTATTGTGAAAAGATGTGCTTGGTTTAAGTAAATAACAAGATCAATTCTCTATGCTCAAACTTTATTTAATTTGAATTTTGTGGACTTTGATATAAGAGAGATTAGTAATCATGCCAGATAAAATCAAGATATTTATTGTTGTGAGTGTGCAAGTGAGGGATTCCAAATAAATGCTAATTTATCCAAGATAATGTGAAACATATAACTGCAATAATTGTAAGAAGATATAGATATAGATACTGTTTTGATAAGTTTTTGAGAATGTTGACTCCCTCTCGTCTTTATTTTGTTTTGGTTTTGAAAGAGTCAAGGATATTTCTGTTTTTAGGTTTTTATCATTTTTATTTTTATTTGTGAACAAAAAATTAACAAGTGCCAAAATAAATGCAACAAATAGTTTTGAAAATTTTGGTGATTATGAATGTTTTTGATGTTTTTGAATTTATAAATATGAAAGAAAACAAGAGAGTGGTTTTGAAGTATATTAAATAAATATGTATGTACAAGAATGAAATAATCACATTTATGCATAGTAACGTTTAAGATGTAAAATATTCATGGGTTCTTTAAGTTCTTTACCATCTAAGGTAGACAATTTGTATGCCCCTGATTCAAATTTAGCAGTAATGATGTATGGTCCGAGCCAGTTGGGCTCAAACTTACCTTTAAGGTCCTTAGTTGCATTTGTATTTTTTTGATTTTCTTTTAAAACAAGGTCGCCTATCTCAAAGGATCGATGACGAACTTTCTTGGCATATGATCTTTTTAGCTTGTTTTGGTAAGCACGGAGATGCTCCAAAGCATTGATGCATTTTTCATCTAGGAGTTCCAGCTGACTGAGTCTGCCAGCACGATATTCATCTCCTACTTCGGTATCTTGAAGTAGCAGAGCCAAAGAAGGAACTTCTAATTCAAATGGAAAAACTGCTTCAGCACCGTAAACCAAAACAAATGGTGAAGTTCCCGTGGGGGTTCGAACACTAGTTCGATAGGCCCACAAGGCTGGATATAACTGGATGTGCCAGTCACGACCAGTTTTATTGACCAATATTTTGAGGATTTTGATTAAAGTTTTGTTAGAAGCTTCTGCTTGACCATTACCCTGAGGATAATAGGGAGTGGACCAGCAGTGTTGAATCTTGTATTTTTGGCATAATTTTTTAACATCTTTATTTTTGAAACATGTTCCATTGTCAGAGATGAGATTCGCAGGAACTCCAAACCTGCAAATGATTTGATTAAAAATGAATTTAGAGACCTGTGAGCCAGTGCAGGAAGCTAAAGGCATAGCTTCAACCCACTTCGTGAAATACTCAGTGGCGGTTATGATGAACTTGTGTCCATCAGATGACACAGGATTGATTTTGCCAATAATATCCAAGCCCCATTTAGAAAAGGGCCAAGGAGATGAAATAGCCTGCAACTCTTATGCAGGCGCATGGACAAGGTCAGCATGTTTTTGACACTTGTCGCAATGGCGCACATACTCATGTGCATCCGTTTCCATGGTAGGCCAAAAGTATCCTATCCGAAGGAGCTTCTTAGCAATGACGCTACCACTAAAGTGTCCTCCACAAGATCCATCGTGGACTTCACTCAAGGCTAGTTTAGACTCTTCTAAGTTTAGACATCTTAATAGGATACCTTCAAAAGATCTCCTATACAAAGTATTGCCAATTATTACGAATCGACTGGCTCGTCGACGTAATAACCGACGCTGGTTTCTATTAGAATTGGCAGGGAAAGTCCCATTTTGAAGAAAATCAAATATGTCTGTATACCAAGGTTCAGGAGTAGTTTCATTGATTAGAAACACATCCAAAGGCTCTAAGCATGACTTATTTGAAGCGGGTTCCTGGAGTC
This sequence comes from Wollemia nobilis, assembly GCA_028583015.1. NCBI lineage: Eukaryota > Viridiplantae > Streptophyta > Pinopsida > Araucariales > Araucariaceae > Wollemia > Wollemia nobilis. The sequence goes on from JAQPPZ010003271.1 coordinate 3,920,288, forward strand.
GACGAATAATGATAGTCGGCATATTCGTCATCTAACTCCAAGGGCAGGAGAGATGCAATGACGGCCATAGCGTCAGCTGCACGGTTGCTAGTTCGAGGAATGGCTTCCAAGGTAACTTGATCAAATAAAGACATTAATTGTAAAACATAGGCCTTATATGGGCACAGTTTATCATCTCTGGTTTGATAAACTTCATTAATTTGATTTATAACCAATTGGGAATCACCAAAAACTAAAAGATGTTTAATTTTGAGTGCTAGAGCAGCTCGTAATCCAAGGATTAGAGCTTCATACTCAGCAGTATTGTTGGTGCAAGCAAAGGTCAGTTTGAAGGACAGAGGAATAAGATGTTTTTGTGAAGATATTAAAATAATACCCGCACCAGCCCCACTCATGCATCGGGCTCCATCAAAGTATAAGGACCATTGTTCAACAAGGTCTGCCTCTAATTGAAGGCATTCATCAGAAACTCGATAATGAGGGGATGAGTAGACTCTAAGGGTGCAACGACTAATTGATCTCGCTATGATTTGACCCTTAACAGACTTTTGTCCTATGAATGTGAGATCAAACTCGCTTAGAGCAAGAACCCACTTGGCTGTGCGACCCGATAAATAAGGTCGACTCATGAGATACCTTAAGGGATCATATTTAGCAATAACATAAGTTTTTTGGCTAAGCATATAATGTCGTAATTTTTGCGTAGCAAACACGACTGCTAGACATAATTTTTCCAACGCTGTATAGCGGGTTTCATAACTGATGAAAGTTTGGCTAATATAATAATTAGCACGTTCTCGCTTTTCATCATCAAGTTGGGCTAACATAGCCCCTAAGGCAGAATCTGAGGCGAAAATATATAGGAGAAATGGGCGATCGGATTTAGGTGGTGAAAGCACCGGTGGGTTAAGGAGATATTGTTTGAGAAGTTCAAAAGCTTCTCTACATTCTGTGTCCCAATTGAAAGGGACATCCTTCTTAAGGAGTTTAAGAAAGGGACCGGTTTTATCCGCCAGCTTATCGATGAAGCGACGGATGGCTTGAAGTTTACCTTGTAAACTTCGTAATTCAGATATATTAGTGGGTGCGGGCATATTAGTGATAGCCGCAATCTTGAGAGGGTCGATTTCAATACCACGTAAAGAAACTAAAACCCCTAATAGTTTGCCGGATTTAACTCCGAATATACATTTTGCTAGATTTAATCGAATGAGATATTCTCGTAATCGATTAAAAACCTTTCTCAAATCATCTAAATGATTATTTTCAATAATAGAGCGAGCTATAATATCGTCTACATAATCATGTAGGATATCATGCATCATATCATGAAAAATGTAGGTCATAGCGCGTTGGTAAGTTGCACCTGCGTTCTTTAAGCCAAATGGCATCACTTTCCAGCAAAAGGTACCCCAAGGGGTAATAAAGGTTGTTTTAGCCTGATCTTCAGGAGCTATCCTGATCTGATTATAGCCGGAGAATCCATCCATTAAGGACATCATCCCACTCCTGACAGTAAAGTCGATGATTTGATCCATGTTTGGAAGGGGAAAGTCATATTTAGGGCATGCAACGTTAATATCTCTAAAATCTGTGCAAACCCTAACTTTGGTAGCTTCTTTCTTGGTGACCTGGAACTACATTTGAGATCCATTCAACATAATCAATAGCTTGTATAAAGATAACATTCAGGAGTTTTTCTAACTCCCCTTTGACTAGCAGAGCCACTTTGGGATGCATTTTTCTAAGTTTTTGTTTAACCGGTTTAGCATCCGGATGGACCACTAGATGATGCATGACTACGAAAGGGTCTAGACCTGGCATATCTTCATATGTCCAAGCGAAGACATCTTCATACTCTTTAAGGAATGCAATGTATTGTTCCTGTTTGTCTGGGCTTAATTCTGATCCAATATTGATCATGTGAGGATTGTCCTCAGTTCCAATATTAATTTTAATGACATTTTCTACCTCCATGTGTAGATCTCTTTCAAAGTTAGGTGGGGCGGGTGAAACACCCAATTCTTGTAATTCTTGTAAGGTTAATTTAGATAAGTCATCTTGAGGATTAGTGGTCTCAAGCTGAGCTATAGTTGGTATAGAACCATCGAAATAAAATCCATTGTGTAACATCTCTTCAACAGAGACATCATGGAAGATATCTCCTTCCAACTCTTCATCGGGGTCAGCAATCAGTTCAGGGTAGGCTATGGATAGCATGTTGCATGAAAATGACTGATTTTTGAGAGGCAAATCAACATGCTTATCCAAATAATCTTGATAGCATATGAGGTGATCATCCTCTTCAAAAGGAAAGGGTTGACCCTTACTAGGAAATAAGCCCACACCACAGCAGGCAGGCCACGGTTCTACCTCGAAAGGTTCTTTCATGCCATTTTGGAAAGGTCCTAAGCCTTTCCCTTTATATCCCATTTTAAGCATCATGGGTTTAGCTTTAATATAATCATTGGTAAAATAGCACCGAGCGTATCCCTCATGATGAGTTTTGATATGTCGAGGGATTCTTCCCCAGTCATATCCTTTATAAATGAAGGCGCAACTCCCGACTTGGTAGGTGCTTCCCATAGGTTGTGGGAGGCCCAAAGTACGAGGAGATGGCGGTAATTTATTTAAGAGGTTTGAATCTCGCATGAAATCATTCATGTTTTCTGATATTAAGGTTGTAGATAAATCTGGTAAAAGTTCATCAGAAAGGGCATAAGATGTAGAAGGCTTATTACCTATATCCTTAGATGTGGAAGGTATGATAGATGTGTCTATAGGATTTGGTTTTATAGAGGTAGAACTTGAAGGATTGGTTGTAGATTTAAGATCTTTTTGAGGTTCTAAAGTAATTTGTTTAGAGGGTTGTTGATCTATATAGGAGGATGAAATCAATGGAGGGGGAATAGGGGAAGTTATGGGTTTATGTTTCATAGTTTTAGATGAAAAAGAAGAACTAGAATGTGTGGATGATAGAGCTAGGCAAAATTGCACTCCAACTGGTTCTGCCAAAGAACACATATCAAAAGGTCTAGGGTCACCATGAATAGTGACCAACTGATTTTTAAACTCAAATTTAACACATTGGTGTAAAGTTGATGGGACCGCTCGCATGGCATTGATCCAAGGGCGACCCAAAAGTATATTGTACGATGCTGGGCAATGTACAATAAACACGGTTGTTTCTAGGGTTCTAGGACCAACTTGCAATGGGAGGGTAATGACTCCACATGTTTCTTGTGTTTCATCATTAAAGGCTTTGATAATCATATCAGTTTTCTTCATTTCATCACTTCTAAAACCAAATCGTTGGTAGAAGTCAAAGGTGCAAATGTTTAGAGATGAGCCATTATCAATCAAAACTCTTTTGATAGCTACATCTCCAATGAGAGCAGTAATGTATAAGGGATTGTCCTTATGTAAACTGTGTTGTGGGATATCTCTATCCCGAAAGTCAATACAATCAATCTCTCGAGTGATGATAGTATTGGCCATAGCTTCAGGTTGGATGTTTTGAGGTACCATCATTTGGCTCAATGTAAGCATCAACTCATCCCTATGGGTGGGAGAGGATCTTAATAAATCTAAAAGGGAGATTCTGGCCGTGGTATTGGACAATTGCTCGTTAATACTGTAAGGGGGTTTAGGTTGAGCATTAGAAGCAAGATTCCCTTTATTGGGATTTTTCAGGATGAATGGAGCTGATCCATCGTTCTGGTTTGGTTCTTGTTGGGAATTTTGAGCTTGTTGTCGGGTGACGACTCCGATGGTACCTACAATGTTATAGTGACGACGTTGAAACGGTCTCGGTTGAGAATTTATGGCTTGTTCATAAGGAAGGACTATATTAGAAGAAGGTCGAGTAGTGACTCTTCTAGGAAATGGTTCTTCTGGAACCATAGCATCTGTGACAAGTTGAATAGGATCTGATTCATTTTCAGAACTATTCGATTGGTTGGAAGTAATGTCTACTTCACTTTCACTATCTGACTCTATATCACTAGAATCAAAAGTTTGAAAATTATGTAAGGGCCTGGTTGTAACCAGGGATAAGGTTGTGTCAAATATTTGAGAATCCTGAACAGGTAATTGTCCGCTAATGGTTCCTACATATCGGGTAGGAGGAGGAACATTATGATGTTCGATTTGATTGGCTACCTCTTTACCATGTCTTGGTAAAGGGTGTTGAAATATGTCTAAAGTTTGATTGGCATTTTGATTTTGATTTTGGGGAACGGTCTTTTGAGTATTATTAGGAGGGTTTTGTTTAGGTTGGAAGGCTTGCACTTCCATTTCATTATTGTCAATCAAATCTTGTATTTTATGTTTCAACCTCTTACAAGCGTTGGTAGAATGTCCAGGTCCTCTATGGAACTCACAATGTAAGTCAGCTCTATATCCGGGTATAGTCGGATCAGGTTCCCGGATAGCTGGCAGTTGGATTAAACCTCTTTCAAGTAATTGAGGTAAAATAGTTGATAAGGGTTGGTTTAATCTAGTGAATTCTCGGGGAGGTTTATCAGGAGGTTTCAATATAAATTTTTCTGTTGTCTTCGTTGCATTGACATTAGCAACATTTCTGTTGTCAGTGACTCCATCACCGACAACCTGTTTGTTTTTATATTGATTTCTAGATGTTTTCTCATCATCCTTCTTCCTAAGTTGGCCTCTTCTAATGAGGGCATCTTCTACTCTTCGAGCTAAATCTATAGCTTGATCGAAGGTAGTCAAAGTAGCTGTTGATAGCTCATAAGAAATTTGTTCTTGTAAATTATTGATGAAAATGTCTAACATTTCCCTATAGGGTAGCACAAAGTGCAGTTTTCCTGTCAATTGCCTCCATCTAGCTAAGAAATCAGCAAAACACTCATCCTTATCTTGTTTTAAATTGTATAAGTCTTTAATAGTTACATGCCTCTCGATGTAGGCACTAAATTGATGGACAAATGATTCAGCTGTTTCTTCGAAGTTTCTCAAAGAATGAGTGGGCAACTGATAGTACCACTCTAATGCCATTCCACCTAAACTTTTGGGGAACATTTTTAGTAATAGCAAGTCATCATGCGATATGTCATGACATGCTATCCTAAACATGCGAAGATGCTCTATGGGATCTTCGGTTCCTTTATATATAGGCAGGACGGGCATGGGAAAATGCTTAGGATATGGTTGAGCCACAACTATGGGATCCAAAGGTTGACTACAGATCTCTCGATAATTATACGAGGGACGGTAGGGATCTATCTGGTCCATACGTGAAGCTAATTGTTTCACCATGGCTTCCAGATTACTAGTTTGCCCCCCATATTGGTTCGGTAGGGCATTGACATGAGTTTTATGGGCATAGGATGGAGGAACATGCAGATTAGATGCCATGTTGCTATTGTGTAAAGTATTGGTAGGAAAAATATTATGGAGGAATTTTGAAGTTGGATTATGTTGTATTTCGGATTGTTGAAAATTTGTATTTGGCTTTGTTTTAGGTTTTTGTTTACTTGAAGCATATTGCTCAATGGTTTGGCGAAATAAAGTAGTGAAGGAAGGTTTCTTTTGTGTGGGAGTGATTTTAGGTTGAATAACAGGTCCCTTAGGAGGTTGGGTAACCTGTTGTTTTGACATCTTTTGAACCATAGTGACCAAATCTGTATTGGATGGCCCAGCCTTATCACTTTCTTGATCAATGAAAGATAAAGGATTAGTGTGTATATTAAACGCCTGTTCTATAGCTGCTTGAGCGTCACTAATTTCTCCTTTATCAATACGAACTGCCACATTAAGGATGTCAATATTTTCATTGAGAAATTTTTGAAAATGTTCTGCGTTGTCAAAAGCAATAGTTCCACTAGGAGCTATTCTAGGGGATGAGGATTCACCCTCTTTAACACTTCCTTCTTGTTCCTTATCTTCACCTAAGTCTTCATCTGATTGACCTAGAGTTTCTCCTTCCGGATTTGTATCTCCAAGAAGGACATTTGGGTTTTCAGTTGTATCTTGTAACCAATCTTCTCCTTCTCCTAAAGTTTCTTTACCATTCCTAAGTTTAGGCATGGTGCTAAGTTTTGATTTCAGCAAAAAAATATATAAATATATATATATATATATATATATATATATATAAATGCAACAAATTAAGAGGTATATATTTATTATATACCTACTACAATATTTGAAAATGAAATGTTTAAGTTTTTGCTAAGTTTTTGATTTTTAGTTTTTAGTTTTTTGAAACAATATGATAAAAACAGCAAATAACACAATAAATGCAAGAAATAATAAGACTGAAAGTAAATGAACTAGTCTTCTATAAACAATTTATAAACATCATTAATAGGCTCTAGTTCTTCAGGGGTCATGAAATGTTCTTCTTCAAATTGAAAGTTTTCTTTTAAGAATTTGATGAAAAGGGCTATGGTGATATTATCTGTCTCAGATGCTGGTTGATAGAAGTAAAGCTCGTGGCAATACTCTCGATATAACACAACACGAGGAACTCTATTCCATATTTCCCTATCTATAAGAACAACCTCTTGGTCTTCTACAAGGCCTAGGAATTGGTGCACAATGGCTGCATTCTCGAGGTATTCCTCGAAGGTGAATAATTCTGAAGATACTAAAGCTCTCCTATAGGCTAACCATCTATGGCAGGCTCTCTGAAGTTCATGATAAAAAACTAATTGATGAGGATCCAGGATTCTATCCAAGACTAGCCTCTTAATCTGTTTAAGTTGTGTGGACCTAGATGAGATGATACTAAGTCTCCTGTCAAGTTCGTCCCACAAGGATTGATTTCTACTCGTTTCAGGGACACTAAGGACATAATTAACTTCTATGGCTGCCAATTGGTTTTCTACGTTTATAGTAACTGCTAACCTCTTTTTAGGAGCTACCATCTAAACATGATTTCAAACTTTAAATGTTTTAAAATGCATCTAAGTTTTAGTTGTTCTAATTTTTTTTTTTTTTTTGTTTTTGTTTTTGTTTTCAAAAGGTTATGATGCATTCACGTCGGGTTCACCAAAATGTATCGCTCCAAATTTTTCGCATCCCTACCTTCAAGCTATAGGATCCATGCCCGGAAGGAGGATGGGAAAAGGATGGCGCGGTACCTCGAACTGAGAGGACTTTGCGAAGGTCCCGCCTCTCAAGGGAGGTGTATTTTGATGATTTTTCGACGGATGGTGGGTTCACCAGGAAACATTTAGCGGTAGTTTCCACGCCTAGGTTTTGGAATGTGTTTTGATGAGTTCGTTTTAACCTTAAGCATTCAGATCCTAGGTTTGGCCGAATGAATCTAAATTAATCTACATGAAAATGCAACTTCCATGAATACAAAAAATAGATTAAAAAGCAGAAAACAGAGAATTTATAGAATGCAAATGAAGAGTACCTGATCCGGATGTCTGAAGAAGATTCTGATGTTTGAAGTAGTCTGGATCATCTGGAATTCGACGGAATCGCCTGTAATCTGACAGAATCGTCTGATACTGATAGAATCGTCCGAAATCTGACGAATTCGTCAGACGAATTCGTTAGAGACCTGCAAGACAAAAAATAGATGCAAAATACAAGAAGTCCTACTGTGCAAACAGAGGCAAATTATACCAAATAGTAGTATGAATACTGAACAATATTTAAGAATAGAAATTCAAGCAAATTACTGTACTTTAATGGCAAATCATGATCTTAGTATGCAATCTAAGCTAAATGGGTGAACTCCAAATGCAAAATAACATAAAAACTGAATAGCCTATCTGATTTGCAGAATAAAATGACAGAAACAAAGTTGAGAAAAGCAAACTTCAGGCACTGATTGCCTCGATGTGAATTGCAGTCGAGATCGTCTCGCATCAGTACGAGATCGCCTCGAATTTGACAGGATCGCCTCCGATCTGGACAGGTTCGTCGACGACGATGGGTGCTGGCTCCGGTTGAAAAATAATGATGTACCTGCAACAAAATGGCTATGGGACTAGTGCAAAAGCAAAATTAAGATGTCTTAGCGTAGAGGGATTCAATTTGCAGGGAATTTCAGCCAGGGGTTGGGGAGGGAAAATCCTAGAGACTAAATAGGCTTAGGGGAGTTGTTAGGAGGTTGGAGATCTTCCCAATTTGGGAGATCTCCAACGGGGGAGGGTCCCAACGGTGCAGACACGCTTCTGCCCAGATTGGAGACCCGTTGGAACAGATTCCAACTTTGCAAATTCAGTTTTGCGACAAGATCGTCTGGACGTCCTAGTCCAGACGAAATCGTCAAATCTGGGGCGATATCGTCTGATCGGCGACGATATCGTCAAACGGTCAAAACAACCTCTAAAATTGGCACGAAAAAAGGGGAAACGGAATACCCGACGGTTAACGGGTGGTTTGGGAGGTTAAATTTGAATTTAAAATTATTTACTAGGATGAATGTAATTTTTATAATTTTACTGCGCCAATTTTAGGGTGCTACAAGTGGTTTTTGTAATCGTATAGACCTGTACAGTTGACATATGATGGGTATTTTTGGATACCCTTTTGTCCCAAACACACAAAACAATTTTTTTTTGCAAAAATCACTCAAAAACAACACCAAAATCACACATAATTCACATGCACACACACACACACACACACACACACCTTAAAACCATGCCAAAACAAAAAAATCAAAATAAACAAAAGTAAAAATAAAAAATAAATAGTAATGCAAGTAAAGCTTGGACCTCAAAGACATAAAGCATATCATTCATCCTCCCATTCCTAGCTAAATTACTTTTCTACTATTTATTTTCTCTAAACATAGGCCCAAGGATTTATTTTATCCTAAAAATAGGAGAAAAAGGAGCAAAAATTAACTAACACTGCTCTTTTTCGTCTTGTGCATTTGTGTGTCCATTCTGGCAGTGTTTAGCATCAAATTCTTAGCCTCACCCATCACTCTCCTCTCAATTCTTCCAAGTCACATGGTAAAAATAATCAATTGTGCCTTACTATCATGCTTTTATACTTAGGTTGCCTTGACTGTATCATACAACTTTTTACTATAAACGTTTGTACGATTGTTGATCATACAATTTTTGTATAGTCTCAATTTTGATAAAAATATTTCTTCTAATTTTAAAATTTTCTTCTTTCATTTCCACTCCTTCATAGTGCAATGACCTTTTTTGTCAAGCGCTTTGCTATTGTGTTTTATTTTCTCACTCATCAAATCATTGCTTGAGGGGGTATATATCACCCATCAATGCTACCTTGAACATACTCAATATCAAAACACATGATCTTGGAATTACGTTTTTCCAAAAACTTTACCTAAGACTATCAAAAGCCCTCCTCTACTAGGGCAAGCAAAAAATAAAATTCCTCTTCTCAAAATAAACTCTAATCCAATCAAATTTGGTATTCTCCATGATATTATCTCTATGGTTACTCACACACTCACTTGATCAAAGTGGTAACTTAAGTCCACTTACAATTGATATGTAGAATTGTGAGGACACCTACCTATGGATGGTTAGCTTATTATTAGCTTATTAAATCAAATAATCTCAATAATCCATTAAAGGTAAAGTTTCAAGGATATATGTCCCTTCTATAAATGGGGCAACTTACATTGTTCATGATTTTAGACAATCTTGCATCTCCTCCCTCAACTATCATCATGACATGCCAAATGTTATGGTTAACCATGATCATCCATCATCAACTCATTAGTCCCATAGTAAGCCACCTATCTGGTGTTATATATTTTGTACTGCATCATGTTTTCACACACCATAGTACAAAAGGAGCAAATATCGACACCTAAAAATATCACATTATCCCTTGTGAAGTTCTAATGATTACTTAATTTGTAAAAATCCCCAAAAATCTACTTAATTTGTATTAAAATACTATTCATCCACTTATATCCCTTTTCCCCACTAAGCCCTCTCCTACACCTAGCCTCTGATCACCATGTGACCACCCGTTTAACCTATCCTAGGGCCACCTCACCCTAGTATACCCTTTAACTCTAGCCTAGCTCCACCTCACCATAGCCTACTCTACCCCTACTCTCCACATCCCCATACCCATTTAATGTCATAAATGGGATGAAGACTTTCTTCACCCATGTGCATTAATGGCATGAAGACTTTTCAACCACATGCTATAAAGAGGGTGAGGACTTTCTTCATCCCATGCATTTATGAGGCATGGTGCACCCATTCCCATTTATTGCATATGAATGGGTGAGGATTTTTTTCACTAAAATATATTTATGAGGCATGGTGCACCATTCCACCTCATATGCCACCTCACATGACATCTCCCCTCCTAATATTGGCCAAATTATATCAATAGGATGACATTTATTTCATTTTAAAGAATCAAATAAGTGCTTACCAATTACAAACCTAATATAGCTAGTCGACTATATTATTATTGTCACCATTAATTGTAATTGATTTAATATTAATAGTATAGTATTGATTTATAATTGTTCATCATCATTCATCATTTGTAATAATTTACTTTATTGCAAGGACTAAGCCCTCCTTAGTGGTGAAGTACTTAGCCCTATTTAAGTGGCAACAACTGATTAATATATTCTTATTTTTTGATTCGTAATTGTCATTGAGTTTATTTATTTTACAAGGTAGACATTCCATTTACTTTTTGTATGAAGGAGAACGTCTCATGTGGTATCATATTCTATGATTCTATCAAATTGTGGGTGGTATAGTTTCTCCAGTGTTAATAGCTCAAATCATGAGGGCTGTAGTAAGGAAACGAGGCAGTTCACACCAGTGAACACAATAAAAACATAAGCAGGAATCTAGGATTATTAAAACATGCGACAGACTCTCTCCTTCATTCACTGATTTTAGGAATACACATGGAGTCTAGCTTGGAATTCAGCTAGTGCAAGCACGATGTCTTTTTAGAGAGCATTAAAATTTAAAAATTTTCATTCTCAAAGCTTCTATAAAAATATTGTTTTTTGCACAATCAATGTACAAGTAACACTTCAGAGGAAACCCTAAAAGTTTAAATACTTAGTTGGTGCTACATAAAAAAATTTGTGAGCAATCTCACACATCATTTTAATCTACATATTCAGGTATGTAACTATTGCAACACTATATGCCTCTCTTTATAATTACAATTCGACATGTGTCACCTACGTGTTCCCTAGATCAAACAAGAACCTTCTTATTAGTTAATCCTTTTTCTCTTATTGAAACCACATTAATCCAAATTTAGTCATATTCTAAATTGATTATATTTCCTTTGACATTTCGAGATCCTTATATGAGTTCTCTATTTATCATTTGCCATTGTAAATAGTTAGAGTCACCATCCAATAATAAGGATAATATATTTTATTATTGGCATTTAACCTAAGGTTAAATTAAATATATTTTTTATGATGTAAAATGATTATCCCACATCGTGGGTGTGGTATTCATCAAACATTTTATGTTCATTTTGGTTCTACTAATTTAATGTGACTTAGGTCACGCATAGCCCAGTTTCATGCGTGTAACCCTTTCTTTCCTGAAGAACTCAAGCTTTACTGAGAGTGGGGGTGAAAAGTATAAGACTACTTTTTACTTTCTTTCCAAATCAATATCAATTAATGTTCTTAATTACAATAACCAAATATAGCAATGTGTATTAATAACTCAGATAGTAGTAGTAAGGAAGAAAACAAGTCAACACATAATTGAGACACAAGATTTAACGTGGTTCCTCCAATGTGTGGTACTCCACAAGCTGATCTCCTTATAATATTTCACACAAAAATATCCAATACAATGATTTATTTGATCTGCTCAAAGCTAGGCAATAAAAAGTTCACACAGAACTTGTCCAAATTTGAATAACAATCTCACACAGAACTTGTCCAAAGTTGAATAACAAGGTCACACAGAACTTGTCCAAAAATGAATAACAAGCTCACACAGAACTTGTCCAAATCTTCTCTAGCAAGCTCACCAAGAACTTGCCCAAAATTGCTCCAACAAGCTCACTAAGAACTTGTCCAAATATACTCTAGAAATATCACCAATAACTTGCCCAAAACTTCTCCAACAAGCTCACTAAGAACTTATCCAAATATGCTCTAGCAAGCTCACCAAGAACTTGCCCAAAATTGTCCCAAATCTATCCACAAATCTACCCATAAATATGCCCCAAAACTATCCACAAAGCTTTCTCAAAACTATCCATAAATGCCTTCTCAAAGTCTCAATCAATCATGCTCAAGTAGCACTCAAATCTCATCCACAAATCTATCAAGGCAAAGCTAAAATATGAACTAAACTATGAATGACAATTACTCTTCAATGGATGACAACAATGAACCAAAATGATCTCAACTCAACTCAACTCAAATCAAATCATAGAAGAATAAAGAGAATTGTTAGAGACTCAATATGTTCTAGGCTCAATATCAACTCAACTCAACTCATAGAAGCATAAAGAGAATTTTTAGAGACTCAATATGTTCTAAACTCAATCTCAACTAATCACCACAAGGGACAATTCTTCCTCACACAACCCTAGTCCAAGTATGTATCAACCAACTCAAATGTTTCCAACAATGCTCAACCACACATCTCACATAACAATGATACTCATGTTATTTTCTAACTCATGTTCTTTCACAACCAATGGGATTCAACAACTATGCTTATAAAACAAGGTTTAAACACAACTCTCAATTCTGAAAACCTTGAAGCATTCAACCAACCAATTTAGAAAAGGAAAACACAAACAATCCTTTTACCTCCAATGACATTTCAGAAATCAACCACCATAGACAATCAATAGGATAATGTGCCCATAACTTTTATGAAGATGAAGAAACCCCTTTGGAAAATCTGCCAAAAAATCTGCCGCACTCAACACACTTTGAAGAGAAAAAAACAACCTTCACTTGAACCCTTTTACAAAAATAAAAATATCTATTTATGTACACCTTATTTCTCCTTCTAAAAAAAATAGTCAAATAGACCTCGAAATAAGCTTTTCAACGATATATAATATGATATACTTCTAAAATGAAAATCACCAGAATTCGTTCTTTTTCACAACATGCACCACAAACCTTATCTCTCCTAGGGCAACCTTAGAAAAATAAAATATTTGGAAAAATTAATAACTTACCTTTAACCTTAGCAGGATTCAATCCCCTGTCACTGCCCTTGCACCACTCAAACTATGGTGCCAACAACCACATGATCCAACCACTCACACATAACCCAAGAGTGCAATACCTCCTTTTTGCTTCTTCCGAACTTGCCCTTAAAAACCACGTGCACAAAAGGTTCTCCCTTTTTACCTTGTAAAAACTAGCACCGACGGGATTCGAACTTTGGATCTGTTGGTGCTTAAATACCTTACACACCTTCCTCTTTCCACTAGGCCACAAGTGTCGATAGTGATAGGTAAGGAACCTCCCTTACCTGTGTTCCCTCTTCTCTTCGCTAGTTTTCAAACGAATACGACACTTCTGCTCCCTTAGTTCTTCAAACAGATTATCTTCGTCGAGGACTTAGGGAAAATAAAAAAATTTAGTGGCATATTTATATATGCCCACATTTTTCTTTTGATGTCAGCTATGACTTAATATTATTTGCCTCCTCCTTTTTGACGTCAGCAATAATAAAATATTAATTTTAATTTTAAATTTTAAAGGATTAAAATTTAAACTTAAATATTTAAAATTAATTATCTCCTTCACCGGGGCACCTTTTTTGATGAAACAAAAATCCAACCCGGGTTTTAAGAAAAATCCATTTCATATATACCATCTATAGTTTTAAGTAAAACCTTTTATTTTACCTGCCTTGGTTTTCAGAAAAATCCTATAAATAGCCATGCTTTCCAAAATATCATAAATGCTTATTTATAAAATATTTTGGCCACCAAAACTCAATGTGATCCATGTGATATCAATGATCAATGTGACATCAATGAAAACATAAAATGCATTAAATTACCTCAAATTTCCAACAATATCCCCCTTTTTCATTGATGAAAACACCTCTAATGCAAATCACCACAGTCACTACAAAAACCAACTGTGAGAATAAAATTTTCTCCCCCTGACTCAATACTCTCTATGGAGGCTGATCCCCCTAACTCAATACTCTCACCCTTACTCAAATATCTCTCCCTTTTACATAAATGGCAAAAGGGAAACCTATGGGGCTAAAATATATGACTCTTAAGCTTAGCCCCCTCACCCCCTTCTCTCTTGAGGTGATTAATTTTGGGGTGGGAGTATCTTTACTCCCAGTTGTTCTCTCAAACGCTCAAACGCTTCTCTTGGTAATGGTTTTGTAAATATGTCTGCAATCTAATCTTTTGTAGAAATATATTCCAATCTTACTTGTTGCTCTGTAACCTATTCTATTAAAAAGTGATACTTTATTGGAATGTACTTTGTTGTGGCATGCATTACTGGATTCTTCTAGATACTTATAGCACTAGTATTATCACACATAATAGGAATGGGATGATCATGTTCTATGTTGAAATATTTGAGAGTCTGGTTCATCCATAATACCTATGAACAACGTGTTGTTGCTACAATATATTCTACCTCTATTGTAGAAAGTGACACTGATGGTTGTTTCTTACTTAGCCAAGAAACTAGGCAATCACCAAGAAAGAATGCTCCTCTACTTGTGTTTTTTCTATCATCAACATTTCGTGCCCAATATGCATCTATGTATGTTGTGAGAGTAAACTTACTGCTTCTAGGATACCATAGACCATAATCCATTGTTCCTTTGAGATATCTGAGTATTCTTTTCACTATTGTCACATGTGATTATTTTGGAGTTGCTTGAAATATTCCCACTAAACCAACTGCTTGTATTATATCTAGTCTTGCGGCTGTAACATATAATAGGCTATTGTAAGACAAAAAATATGATCTATAAAAGCAAGGATTGGATGATGGAGACCAAATGAATTCCTACAAGAAATATGATTGATTAGATATTATCTTGTTTGAAGAGGGTGAGATTGTGGAAGATCATATTAAGTAATTGGAAATGCTACTAAAACTTAACAAAAGCAAGAATGAGTAAGCTGAGGTTTAGCGGGTGTGGCGGGAGTGAGAATTTGAATTTTTTGGGCAAGAATCTCAGCAAAGATGGTAGAGGTAGAGTAGGTATAGAAGGGGCGGGTGGGAACCTTGAGCATGGATCAAGAGAGGATCCATAGGAAGGTAGTCAGGCTACAGCATATTTGGAGGTGGGCATCATACGGGGGCCCGACCCTCCTTAGAAAGACCGTGACAAAAAAGATAAAAAGGACAATGCGGGGCCCAAGAAGTGGCTATATTTTTCTTAGAATATTAGAGGAAAAAGAAAGGAGGTTCTTTCTCTTCCACCCCTAGTTCCATTAAATAATAAAATTTAGGCCCTAAAAATTTCCATGAGCCCTTTTCTTTTAATGAAAGAATTCTCCCTGATAGGCAAGTTTTTGGGAGGTAGGCCGGACATGGAGACTATCAAGGCTTGGGAGACAGGTAAATGGCAATCGATAGGCAGATTGGAGTTGGTAGCTCTAACTCGAGGGTTTTTCATTATCTATTTTAACAATATGGAGGATGCTAACCACATTTTAATAGGTCCTTGGTTTTTGGGCAAAAGTAGCCTTTTTCTCAAACAATGGGGTGAATATTTCGACCTTGAAAAACAAAATATTAACATTGTCCCTATTTGAGTTTGTCTCTCAAGTCTACCTGCCCAGTTCTTCAATGAATATTGGCTACAGAGAATAGCCAGAACTATAGGGGACCTGTTGAGTGGTATTTTCACCGGTTGTGAAAACACACTCTTCCGATAGGATTTGGGTTCTAAATCCTCTGCTTGCAAAGAAATTAAACAAGTAACTTCTCCAAGGTTCCTGTTATGTTAGCATTTTGCATCTGTGTATTAATAATCTCAAATAAAGATATTCAATTAAAATGCTTGGAACACCTTAGTGGTTGCAAGTAACTGAAAACAAGGGGCACTGTGGTTTATTTTACTGTGAAAATTTAATGATTGTTCATTGAACCCGAATAAAGCAAATGTGATTTGATCTCTATATGACCATGCTGTAACTTCAAAATAAAATTTAATGAAATGCCATAACATGAAGGAATTATTTATGGATTTTGAAGTTTTTTAATTTTTTATTTTATTTTAATGCTTGAAAAAATTAAAATTGGAACTTCTGAAAAATAAAGTGCAGCAAAAAGAAAATAAAATGCAAAAGAAAAAGAAATTAAAATTGCATTCAGTTTGATGCTATCCCGTCCTGGCAAAACCGAAGATGTGAGGTTTCCATGCATGCAACCTAACCTATTGGACCTGCAAACACGCACAATCCTGATAAGCTAAGTGCTTATTCAAAGGGTTTTGAAATAAAATTCAAATTTCGAACATTCGCCTAATGCAACCCACAAAAGTGGCATTTAACATTATCTATAAATCCGAAATCTGAAAATGAAAGAATAAACATTAAATCTATAGCATGCACAGAAGATCTCCTTCTTTCTTGCCCACAAGATGCAAATTTTTGAACACTCCTGCATTAAAAATAAATCATGTTACAATAGCAGAATCTCTGGTTTTCTCAAAACCAGAAAAAGGGAAGAAAAACACTCCCAAGCAGGCCCAGAATGGCCTCTCGCCTTAGGCATTGCAACTCTGCCCGCAGCGGTTTTTGACCCTCGTACCAATCTGTGCCTTCTGATTTTATACCTTTGATACTGCTCTCTGTTTTCCCTATGCGCTTCGTTTCACCTTCCGGGAATGCATCGTTTCATATTCCCGCCTTTTCATTGCTTTTGAATTTATGTTCAACATTGAAACGTTTGATATTTCTATGACATGTAACGCTTAAACCCTTACACATGTATGCCATGTGTTTCACACTTTTTGCACTTATAATCCCCATGAAATGACCATGATTTTATGCATGTAGTTTTGCTCCTTTACTTTCACCACAAAAACGTGACATGTCGCGATATCATGACATTTTCCTACCAACCTTGCCAATGCAACCTATCATGAAATCATGATCTTTTTCTATTTCACCTTTCCTGTCATGAAATCGCGACCTTTTCATTCCCTCTTTTTCATAAATCACGACATTTTTTTCTAAATCGTGACACTTTTCTCCGTACACCTTGTACTTTCTATCACGAAATCGTGACGCTTTTCATTTCGCCTTTCCAAATCATTTCTTTCTACCTTTGCTTTTCATCATGAAATCATGACACTTTTCTATTTTCCCTTTTGCTACTTCCTATCGCGAAATCGTGATGCTTTTCTGCTTCATGCCCCTTTGCTACTTTTTGTCACGAAATCACGATGCTTTTATCCTTGCCTGTTTGACTATTTTGACCATGATTTTGTGACATGTCACGATTTTGCGACAATTTTCCATTCTATCTTTCTCTCTCCTCTCTGGGCTGTGACGGAGCAACATGTCGCGATATCGCGACACTTTTTCATTTTCTGCCGTGACGGAGCAACATGTCGATATCATGACACTTTTTCATTTTCGCGCGACGGCAACATGTCACGAAATCGTGACACTTTTTCATTTTTGCGCGACGGAGCAACATGTCGCGATATCGCGACACTTTTTCATTTTGTGCAATTTTGCCTTTTTCTTGATTTTTAGCATTTGGGTCACTGAGATCTTCTTTGAAAGCATGCAAAAAGGTGGGTCCCCAATTTTGGGGTGTGTTGTGGATCAGCCACAACAAATGGTGACTCTGCTATCAAATGCTCTTGAGCATTTTAGTGAGAACCCAACCTGGAAGTATACAAACTTGGAAACCAGCATTAGCACATAAGAAATATAAACGAATGCCCATAGATCAAAAATACATGAATCATCAGAATCATTAAGTATCAGCTCGATGTGTGCAATGTGTTTCATTCCCTATCGTTTGAAATTGATCAACATTCCATCGTCAGTTTTACATGAATGCATATGTGAGATTGTGAATGATTTGTGTAACCTAATAAATATGCTAAGAGATTTTGCTTTTATAAAAGGCATAGTCTTTCTTCTAGTATCATACACAAACATTCAAGATTATCAAACCCTCTTAGGATCAACTATATGTATAATGAATTGCTTTATTAGATCCCAAAGTTGGTTATGAGTCCCTACTATCTTGAACCCATGTGCAAGTGAAAGTGAAATCAGAGCTTTGGGGAATCAGACTCCCAACCTAATCGAGATGGGAGTTTAACCCTATTCTTACTACTCTGATTTGGAATTCATTACCTCACTTTGAGCAAAATAATTTAACCAATTATGGAAGAAATGGTCATGCTAGTCTAACCCTTTGGACAATCAGTGGTCTTGTTTTTTAGACAAGACATGTTGCCATGCATGGGCATACTTAACCCCATAATCCAAGACTTAGCTTCATTTCTTTGGACCTTGGGGATGACTACCCATCCTTTGCAGAGGACAAGTAGTACGATCCTTCCAATCCAATATAAATATGAGATGGGAAAAATTAATTTTTTACTTCTTGGACCTTGGGGATGACTACCCATCCTTGCTAGGGACATGTAGTACGATCCTTCCAATCCAAGCTTTAGATATAAATGGAGAATATTAATTTTATTGCTTAGACCTTGGGGATGACTACCCATCCTTTGGAGAGGACAAGTAGTACGATCCTTCCAATCCAAGATTTATCATGAAATGAGACATAGGAGCTTTGGGGAATCAGATTCTCAACCTAAGCGAGATGAGAATTTATGCCCTATCCTTACTACTCCATGTAGGTCAAATCAAAGCTTTGGGGAGTTGGATCCTCAACCTAAGTTCGATGAGGATTTAGCCCTATCCTTACTACTCTGATTTTAGGCTTTAAGCTTTATGGAAGTGGTCAAAACCATTGTTTTAAGGATCATGTTGCATAATAGGATAGACATGAAATACTTCTTTCGCCCAACCTTTTCTTCCAAGCAAGGTTTTGATCATTTTGCTCAAGATCCTTTTTAATGTGTATAAAATGTGCTTGGTTCTAGATATCTCAAGACTCGGTTCCCAACCTTAGGATCTTCTTCTTATTTATGTGATAGCATAACCTTAAGAGGATTTGACACACTTTAATGATTTGTATTTGAAATGCATTTGCAACTAAGATGGCATGTATGTGCAAAGTGAGATGTAATATGAATGCATTGTCTTTTGAAATGCAGATGAAATATTGCCATATAAAACTGACTACTTCATGCATCACAAGTTTCAAACGATATTACTTAAATTGTTTGTATTTCTTGTGGAGCTTTCTACCACATAATTCCAATGTTCCATATTTCCCCGATCTAGAACATAAGTTAGCATCTCAAGGCAACTTTTTCATCATTTTTTTTTTTTTTTATATAGACAAACAAAACATGTCAAATAAACACACAACTTTAAATTAAAACTTATTCAATCCAAAACCAAACTGCAATCCCAAAAATGAAAATTTGAAAACACAAACCAAAACCACAACTTCAAAAAATCTTGAAAACACAAACCAAAACCCAAAAAACCAAAATCTATATACAAATGTACAATATAATACAAGATGATGCAAAGCTTGGATTATCACTTTCCTGGATCCCAAACATGATTAGAACATTTCAACAAAAATATAACATGATATGCATGCCAAATGTTGTGGGAATCCAACAAAAACAAGACTAGACCAAACAATGCAACAAATTTCCACTTGCCATGCTCACCATACCAATTTGATTTAGTTCCAATAATACTCCCATAGGTGAGCATCAAATTACTAAAATGATTAGACAATAAATGATTTTCAATTTTATCATGTCTATTCTTTAAAATGTAAACTTCATAATTCCCTCCTTGATTTAGAATTAGGCTATCCTTTTCAAATATGCAATTTTGTAAGTAGGAGCCTATTTCTACAAATTTCAAAGCCAAATCATTTTCCAAATTTGTAGGCCAATCAAATTTGTGTAACAATTTACAAGCATCTAGGATATTTACTAAATTAGGATCATTAAAAGTTTTTATCCTAGATTCAATTAGTAATTGTTGATGAATTTGGTTTAACAATTCAAGTGCATCAACTTCTTTTCCATTCATTAAAACAATGTTATTAAAGGTGTGATTAAAAATTATACCTTGTTTTTCATTTACCTTTAATGACATTTCACCATAAACATTATCTAAATTCAAAATATGGTCATGCAAATTTTCAATCCTCAAACATTCTTGGTCAAAGTGTATGTCCCATGACTCATCTTGATGATCCTTCATTTGAGTTGCTTCCAATTGATCAATCTCTTTGTCATTTGGTTCTAATTCTTTGTTCACTATCCATGGTATCTCTTCATTTGAATCCTCAAAATCATCATGCAAACTTGCATCCACACCTTCAATGAATTTATATTCAACATGATCAAATTTTGTCACCTTTTCAAATCTTGTGAATATGAGATCTTCGTATGATGTAGAAGGTTCAACATCCTGCATATCAAGTGAAATATGAGTTTCATTTATAGGGATGTGAGAAAAGAATGCATTATCATATCTCCCCCAACCATTGTAAAAATCGTCATCCAAATCCATAGAATGAAATTCCATGATGTTTGTGACATGATCTTTTGATTCATTCATCAATTCATTTTCTTCTTTGTCCTTGGTAATAGGATCATTATAATCTTCCAAAATTTGATGAGATTTGAAACCCTCTTCCAAAACATCCTCAAATTGTACAGGAGTTGTAATATCTTCCTTTGAGTAGGCGATTATGTTGTCCTGTATATCAATTGGCACACAAGTTTCATTAGTAGTTTTGGATTGAGTGTAGTCTTCCCACTTCTTCCAAGCATCATAATAATCATCTTTCAAAATCAAGTGGTGACGTTCAACTACTTCTTCAACATCTTCCAATTCATCAATGTGTTTCTCATCAAATTCATCTTCACCTTCCTTAGATGGTTCAATTATTTCCAAAAGTGGGTTATTTCTTGAATTCAAATTTATAAGGCTATCATCGTCCAAATTAGTAACCCATGATTCAATTTTATCATAATTTGGAGGGTGAAGAATTTCTTGATCCTTAATTTTACACATCTCATCAATAGTATCTTCCAAGAACAAGTGGTGAAACTCTATCATGTCTTCAAATTCATTTATTGATTTTCTCCCAATTTCACTTTCAACCACTTCATTCAATTCTATGGTGGGTTCCATCCTATCACATATATCAAACATTGTTGAATTTAGAACCCCTTCATCTAGATAATCGTGTATCTCTATGAATGAGCTCATTTTTGCATAATCCTCACTAGTGGATGTTGTCTTAGCAATTTGCACCTCCTCGTGGACTACATCTAAG
Source organism: Wollemia nobilis (assembly GCA_028583015.1). Taxonomy (NCBI): domain Eukaryota; kingdom Viridiplantae; phylum Streptophyta; class Pinopsida; order Araucariales; family Araucariaceae; genus Wollemia; species Wollemia nobilis. Next base: position 3,941,661 of record JAQPPZ010003271.1, read on the forward strand.
GTGGTTGTAAGATTTGGATATTCAAATTCATCCCCTTGATCATTCACCTTAGATATCATTGGAGTGGAGGGTGCTATGTTTGATGGTTGGTGTAGGTTGGCATCAAAAGAACAATCTCTCATATGAACATGTTGTGCCTTTTCTTCTTCAAGACCTTGTCGTTCTATCTCTTCTAAGACCTCATGGATTTTCTCTAGGGACAAACCACTCAGTTTTTCCTCAATGAGTGAAGCAAGTGTGGGGTGTATGGCTCCTAGGTATACTTCCATGGCTTCCTCTTCTAATGTGTTAAAATTTTCCCACATTTGGGAGTGCAACTCACGAAATCTTCCATTGAATTGACTCAAGGATTCATTAGGCTCTTTACATATGGAGGTAAACTGATTTTTCAAGATTTCTAAGTCAACTTGATTACCAAAATGGTAAAGATAGGCTGCTTCTAGTTGTATCCAAGAAGTCCTAACCTCCATGGGTAGTTGGCTGTACCAAAAGAATGGTTTATCATCCAAAATGTATGCAAATAACTTACAAGCCACCTCCTCATAGAAAATCTGGAATTTACATAATGTATCCTTGTAGACATGCGGTTTTTGCAAGTATCCTAGTGGCACCTCTTGATTAAAACACCGTAAAAAATCCAATAACATTTTAGGAATTTGATAGGGTACCACAGGTATAGATAAACCCTCATAATGATCCTCTATCATTGATACCATTCTCTCTCTTAGAGACACTATTTCAGCTCTCAGGGATACCATTTGCTCCTCAAGTGTTGCCATTAGTGAAACTTAAAATGTAATTTTAGAACCAAATCTGTTGAATATTCAACCTGCAAGGTAAAAAAAATCAAGTTAGCATCAACTAAGAGATGTACTTATTAAAATCAAATGTCAAGTAATTGCATGAGACCAAAATTTTCAAAATTAAATCAAATCACATATTTCTGTATGAACAATCAGAAAAGTGTTAGAATAATATACAACATACCTGAATTGCTTAAAATAGAACAAGTAAATAAATTCAGGCCGTCCTTTTACAATCCGTTGAGTGTTAGAGGACTAAAGCATAAAAAATTTAAATTTAAATAACACTAAAATAAACCCGTTCGGCCCTCCTAGCACCAATCCGTTGAGTGGTGTTAGAGACCGAAGATGCTAATCAAATGGACTTGAAATATTTAGCAATGTAAAGCTCTTAAACAATTATAAACCCGTAGCATCTAAAATCATGATAAAATAAACCTTTTCAGGCCCTCCTTCTAGCGCCAATCTGTTGAGTGGTATTTTCACCCGATTGTGAAAACACACTCTCCGATAGGATTTGGGTTCTAAATCCTCTGCTTGCAAAGAAATTAAACAAGTAACTTCTCCAAGGTTCCTGTTATGTTAGCATTTTGCATCTGTGTATTAATAATCTCAAATAAAGATATTCAATTAAAATGCTTGGAACACCTTAGTGGTTGCAAGTAACTGAAAACAAGGGGCACTGTGGTTTATTTTACTGTGAAAATTTTAATGATTGTTCATTGAACCCTGATAAAGCAAATGTGATTTGATCTCTATATGACCATGCTGTAACTTCAAAATAAAATTTAATGAAATGCCATAACATGAAGGAATTATTTATGGATTTTGAAGTTTTTTAATTTTTTATTTTATTTTAATGCTTGAAAAAATTAAAATTGGAACTTCTGAAAAATAAAGTGCAGCAAAAAAGAAAATAAAATGCAAAAGAAAAAGAAATTAAAATTGCATTCAGTTTGATGCTATCCCGTCCTGGCAAAACCGAAGATGTGAGGTTTCCATGCATGCAACCTAACCTATTGGACCTGCAAACACGCACAATCCTGATAAGCTAAGTGCTGATTCAAAGGGTTTTGAAATAAAATTCAAATTTCGAACATTCGCCTAATGCAACCCACAAAAGTGGCATTTAACATTATCTATAAATCCAAAATTTGAAAATAAAAGAATAAACATTAAATCTATAGCATGCACAGAAGATCTCCTTCTTTCTTGCCCACAAGATGCAAATTTTTGAACACTCCTGCATTAAAAATAAATCATGTTACAATAGCAGAATCTCTGGTTTTCTCAAAACCAGAAAAAGGAAGGAAAACAGCCCCAAGCAGGCCCAGAATGACCCTCTGGCCTTTAGCACTGCAACTCTGCTCATAGCGGTTTTCGACCTCTGTATCAATCTGCTCTTCTAATTTAATACCATCTGATACGGCTCTTTGTTTCACCTTCAATCGCTTCGTTTCACCTCCTAGAATGCATCGCTTCATATTCCTGCCTTTTCATTGCTTTTGAATTTATGTTCGATGCTGAAACGTTCGATATTTTCTATTGACATGTAACGCTTCTGTAACCCTTACACATGTACGCCACGTGTTTCGCACTTTTCTGCATGTTCTGTAATGGCCCCATGTAAATCATGACATTTTATGCATGCAGCTTTGCTCCTTTACTTTCATCGCAAAAACGCGACATGTCGCGATATCGCGACATTTTCCTGCCAACAGCCTTGCCAATGCAACCTGTCATGAAATCATGACGTTTTTCATTTTCGTATGCCTCCTGCTTCCTGTCATGAAATCGCAATGCTTTTTCATTCGGAGCTATCTTGCGGCTTTCTGTCGTGAAATCATGACGCTTTTTCATCTTGGTACCTTTCGACTGTCGCGAAATCACGATGCTTTTCATCTGTATCCTTTCCTGTCATGAAATCGTCGACGCTTTTCTATTTCATACCTTCCGACTTTCGATCGTGAAATCGTGATGCTTTTCTATTTCTGGCCCTTTTGTTGCTTCTTGTTGCGAAATCGCGACGCTTTTTTGCTTCGTGCCCCTTTGCTGCTTTTTGTCACGAAATCGTGATGCTTTTAGTGCCTTGCCATGTTTGACTGTTTTGACCATGATTTTGTGACATGTCACGATTTCATGACAATTTTCCATTCTATCTTTCTCTCTCCTCTCTGGACCGCGACGGAGCAACATGTCGCGATATCGCGACACTTTTTCATTTTCGGCCGCGACGGAGCAACATGTCGCGATATCGCGACACTTTTTCATTTTCTGCGCGATGGAGCAACATGTCGCGATATCGTGACACTTTTTCATTTTTGGCAGCGACGGAGCGACATGTCGCGATATCGCGACACTTTTTCATCTTTGTGCAATTTTGCCTTTTTCTTGATTTTTAGCATCTGGGTCACTGAGATCTTCTTTGAAAGCATGCAAAAAAGGTGGGTCCCCAATTTTGGGGTGTGTTGTGGATCAGCCACAATAGGACCTAATCTCCATTGACCATGCGACCTTGGCGAGGACAAGGATGACTCATGCATGAATCTACGTAAATGCTAATTTGGATAATAAATTGCCAAGGTTTGTGGAGCTAGAGTATGGATAATACTATCAAAAAAAGCTAGTAGAATACGAGAACAAACCAACATTATGTGTAGAATGTAAAAATCAAGGACATATATGCAATTAAGCCCCTAACCTGTCAATTAATAGAGAAAAGCAAAAGCAGGAAATTCTAGATAGAGGAAATTTGAGGAGTTTCCCTGGCAGAGGTGATTTCAATCAGGAAAACTATGTCTACCAAAAAAATAAAAGAGAGGGTGCAGGGTCCCAATAAGACAAAGGAAAACAATAGGTTGTTGGAAACCAAAATACCCAGGTAAGTTCTAATCCTCTAGTTTCAAATAAATTTTTAATTCTATCCAATATGGGAGTAGGAGGCTTATCGAAAGACATGGAAGCCTAGAACCTTCAAGCTAACCTTTATGACTCTCTAGAATCCCTATCCAAGTCAGGATCCTCAAACCCTAATGCTAAAATTACTGTAAGCCCTATGGGCATCACAAATCCAAACCCTAATGCCCGATCTCTAGAATCCCCATCCAAGTTAAGATCCTTAAACCCTAATGCTAAAAATACTTCAAGCCTAGTGAGCATCCCAAATCCAAACCCTAATGCTAAAGAACTTAGAAAGAAATTTGAGGCATTGGAAAAAAAAAATCTCATCTCCCTAACATCATCACTAGGAGCTAGGTGAATCCTACTGAGGGGCCATCCCACAGACCAACGAAATATAGGAAAAAAGGAGAAGATTTAGATGTAGGGGTGGAGATATATGAAACTCTTTAGACCGAGGAATATGGCAGTCTGGTTCTGCAACAAATTTTCTCCCCCTAGTTTAGTCCTAAACAAACCTGGAGCACTGTGAAATCTCCTATAGATTTTGGTAGTGAAAAAATAAGAGGAAGAATATCAAATGTTGAGCATCAAAAAATTTAAATTGATAATGACATTGCCAATGGAAAACAAAGAACCTTGTTTCAACAAGTTATTTTGGGTTCTAAAGACAACAAATTAGGAAAACCCCCTCAAGGGAGGGGGAGAGGAAGAAATCCCAAAAAATCTAAATGAAGTTCCTCTCATGGAACGTGAGAGGCCTCAATGGCCTGAAAAAACACAAGGAAGTCAGTGAAATAAGAAATCAAGTGAATCCAACTATTATCATGTTGCAAGAAACAAAAACTGATGATATTCAGTCAAAAAAAGTAGCAAAAAAATCTGGAATCAAGGGAATATGGTTTGTAAATTAGCCAGAGGAGCGTCTGGAGGCCTTATGACTTTGTGGGATCCTTAGATAGTATAAGGCACCATTATTCAAAAATATGATAGGGTTCTTAGTGTTTTATTTAAGGAAATAAACAAGTCATGGATCCTTTCAAATATTTATGCCCCAACTTCAATTCAAGGGAGAGCTCTATTGTGGGAGTACTTAGGCAATCTGAGTGAAATATTCCATAATATCCCCTGGATTTTGGCTGGGGATTTTAACACTCCTCTTTACCCTTCAGACAAAATGGGTGTAAATGGACTGCCTATCAAGAGCATGGATGAGTTCAATGACTTTGTGAACTCTAACATGTTGATGGATGTAAAACTTAGAGGAGAGAATTATACCTAGAGAAATCGGTAGATAGGGTGTTATATCATTCAAGAAAGGCTTGATAGATTTTTTCTATCAAAGGAGGCTACAAATTTTTTCGGTGATTCTACCCTACAAGCCCTTCCTAAAATTGCCTCTGATCATAATCCCATTTTATTGGAGATCCCTAACTCTTTGTCCTTCAAGAAACCTTTCAGATTTCAATCTATGTGGATCAAACATTCTAGTTTTAGAGATAATTTAATTCAGTGGTGGAAACATCCTGTCAGGGGTAGTGCAACTTTTAAAATTGCTGGAAAATTAAAGTTTTTTAAGGAAAATATTTGAACTTGGAACAAAGAGGTCTTTGGAAACCTCTTTGAAAATAAAAAATAGGTTGTTGAAATTTTGAAGATAATTTATCAGAGGATTCAACATGGTGATGCTGATGAAACTACTAGGTAGGAGGAACAGATAAAACTAGTAGAGTTTCATAACATTTTGGCCTGTGAGGAAATATATTGGAGGTAAAAATCAAGGGCTCTTTGGTTGAAATATGGAGATTCAAATTCCAAGTTTTTCACATCACCACACTTAGAAATAGAAGCAATAACAAGATACAAATTTAAAAAAAAGCAGACGGTTCTATTACTCGGGACTTAACAGAAATCAGAAAGGAGGCAATAACTTATTTCAATTCTATCCTTGGACAGTAATTACAGTACAATGAGGAGGCCAAAGATATTCTCTTGCAATCCATTCCTAGCATAATAAATAAGGATATAAACCTTAAGATTCTAGCTCTCTTTTCTTATGAGGAAATTAAGGAATCCTTGTTTAGAATGGAGCCAGACAAAACCCCAAGACCCGATGGATTTCCCCCTCGTTTCTATCAAGTTTTTTGGGACATCGTAAGTGAGGATGTAATTTCTACTATCAGAGAATTCCAAGAAGCAAGCAATCATATCCCAAAAGGTCTCAACTCTACTTTTATTTCTCTAATTCCTAAGAAGCAAACCCCTGAATCTATGGCTGACTTCAGGCCAATAATTATATGCAATGTTTCTTACAAGATCCTAACTAAATCCATTACAAATAGAATGAGATATTTTCTACCCCGCATCATAGATCCATGCCAGGGAAGCTTTTTCCAGGGTAGGTCAATCTTGGATGGATTTATCATAGTTCATGAAGCTCTGCACTCTGCTCATAAGAATAACAGGTCTATTTTTACCCTCAAGCTTGATATGAACAAAGCATTTGATAGGCTAAATTGGGACTTTCTGATTTTTGTCCTCCTTAAGTTTTATTTTCACCACCAATGGATTAATTTGATCAAAGAATGCATTTCTAAAGCATGGTTCTCGATTTCGATTAATGGAACAACTGTTGGTTACTTTCAAAGTCGTAGAGGAATTTGATAGGGGGACCCTATCAGCCCCATGTTATTCATCATTATGGCAGAAGCTTTAGGCAGAACCATAAAAAATACTTGCAGTTCAAGGATAATATCAAGAATCAAGGCAACATCTCTCACTAGGGTTGTTTCTCACCAACAATTCATTTATTATACCCTTCTATTGACTAAGGCGTCGGTGGTTGAGGCCAAAAGAATTAAATACATCTTACAACTCTATGAGGATGTTGCTGGTCATAAAGTTAATTTCAATAAAAGCAAGTTATATTTCTTGAACACCCCCATTCAGAGGTAAGGAAGGATTGCATAAATTTTAGGGTTTGATATAGCAAACCTCCCAAATTCTTATCTTGGTCTCCCTCTTTTCATTAGTTCTCTGAGAGAGTCAATGTGGGAAAGGGTTATTGAAAGAATTCAAAAACAACTTGCTATATGGAAAGGCTATATTCTATCTCAAGTAGGAAAGTTGACCCTCACTAAGGCATCTCTTCAGAGCATTCTAGTCTATTTCCTCTCTATTTTCAAATCCCCTATGAAGGTTTTCCAAATAATTGAGAAACTCCAAAAAGAATTTGTATGGATTGGATCAGAGGAGAAAAAAAGGATACACCTTGTAGGATGGACCAAAGTGTGCAGACCCAGGTAAAATGGGGGCTTAGGTCTGAGGAGAATTGCTCATATGAATTTAGCTTTACTAGCTAAGAAGGCATGGTGACTTATTTCTGGTGAATAAAATGAATGGACAACTATCATCAAATGAAAGTATCTTCAAAATATGGAATTTCTAAGTGACTCAGTTCCAATCAAAGGTTCTACTTTTTGGAAAGCAATTCTCAATTGTAATAAAATCATAAAAAAAGGTTTAAGATGGGTTTTAGGCAATGGTGAGAGGATAAATTGTTGGAATGACAGGTGGGCTAAGGATGAACCACTGACACAATATCCTAACTTAGCCCAAATCAAAGATATCATGGAAGAACTCATTGGCAAAAAAGTCTTTGATTATATGGTTGAGGATAGAGGTAGAATGAAGTGGAAACAAATAAGGATTCAGGGATTTCAAGTGGAATCAAATGATCTTTGTAACATTCTTGTGAAACAATTTATCCCCATGAGACCCAAGGAATATCAAGTGACCTGGGCTCCTACGAAAAAATGGGCAGTTCACTATTAAATCAACTTACAAGCTTCTGCTTGATGATGAGGATTTTGTCCTCCAAAATGACTTAGTTTGGATAAAAAATTTAATTCCAAAAATTGTAGTCTTTTCATGGTTGGTTATCCAAGGAAGAATTATAACCATTGATAATATGATGCGTAAAGGTATTTGTATCACTAATCGATGTTATCTATGCAGGGCTAATTGGAAGACCATTTATCACATTTTCCTTGAGTGCCCTTTTTCCTTGACTGTCCTAAGTAGGGTTTTTCAGGCATCTAATATTTCTTGGGTTAAACCAGCCACTGTACTTGATTTGTTCATCCAATGGCCTTACCCCTTTTTAATACAAATACTTAGATATATGTGTAAAATTTGTCTCAATCACTACTATCTTTGGTATTTGTGGTTAGAAAGGAACCACAAAGTCTTTAATGAGTCTATCCATGATCATCAAACTATCATTGCCAGGATCCTATCCTTTGCCAACAAGAATGTGAACCTTATCCCTTTTGATAGCCATAAACCTCATCTACAGGAGACCACGATTGCTCAATATTTAAGCTTAACCTTTTTAGATGAGTATGTGCCTAGGGTAGTCAACCCTAGAGCCAATGTTAAGTGGTCCCCACCTCCTACGGGTTGGTTTAAGCTTAATTTTGATGGAGCGGCTAAGGAAAATCCTGGAAGAGTAGGTGTTGGTGGCATTGTGTGAGATCATAATGGGAATATGATGCTTGCATTTTTTGAATATTTGGGAACAAGTATGAACAACGAAGCTGAAGCTAGAGCTATGTGGAGAGGCCTTCAAATGACTCAAGACTTAGAAGGCAATTTGATCATAGAAGGAGACTTTATGCATGTTATAAATCTCCTCAATAATTGGAAAACACCTCCTTGGAGGATTAAAACAATTATTGAAGAGGCTAGGATCCTTTTCCAGGGAATACAAGACAGAAAAGCCCAACATGTCTTTTGGGAAGCTAACAAAGTTGTTTATAAGCTGGCCAATTTGGGTGTCGATGGTGATGAAATTTTCAAATGGGAACATGGTGTCCCGAGTGAAGTAGAGGATCTTATTCAAAAATAATGCCAATAATGATAGTCAAATTTACCAACAGGGAAGGCACTGTAAGTTATAAGGCTATGAGTATTCTCGTATCTTTTTTGAAATAGACACAATAAAAATTATTCGAGCTGTCAGTCTTGGTGGATGCTGCTTGAAAATACCACAAAGACTAATGGGGATAGTCACATGTCAGATAACATGGCTCCTAGTTGTATTAGTAATTTGAGGTTGGTTGATAATCATAGGGTAGGAAAGAAAAAATAATATAAGACTTCGAACTAGAGCCACATGGACCACCAGATAGCCCCCACCATAAATCTAGCCAGCAAGTTCATTTCTCCAAGGCTAATTGGCCAAGATGGGATGTGGTCCCAAAGCATGTCATAAATAGAAGAAAGTAATTACCAAAGAATTATTAAGAGTAACTTTCAATACAGATCTTGTGGGAGTTTTTTTTAGTACTCTGCTATGTGTGTTTGCAGCTTTTTGTTTCTCCACTATTTCAAGGAAGGGATCTATGTTTGTTTCTTTTTTTATAATTATGATGCAGGTGTGTTTTCTTGGGGTATACCAAAAATGTTGTATGGGAAGTTTATTTTTGATAATAGGCTATGTGCCTTACCGGATGTAATGGCTTTGGCGACATGTAGATTTTACATATATAGGATCCTTAGTAAGGACATGTTCATCAACAACCCTGGGCTGATTTTTGTAATAGATTTTGGGTCAACCTGTAAAACCTGTTATTAATGCTATAGTATCTTATATAACAAAAAAATATATAATAGGCTACATAGATTTTTATTTGCATCAGGAGATTCATCATCTTTGCTTAATTTACACCCTGTAACCATTGGAGTACTAATTGGCTTACTATCTTCCATTTTGAATTTCTTCAACATCTCCTTTATATACTTTGTTTGTGAAATAAATATCCCTTTTTCTACTTGTGAAATATGTAATCCAAGGAAAAAGGTTAATTAACCAAGCATAGACATTTCAAACTCATTAGCCATGTCTCTTGAAAATTCTTGACACATTCTATCATTGCTACCTCCAAAAATAATATCATCCACATAAACTTCCACAATCATCAAATCATTTACCTTATTTTTAATATACAAATTGCTATCAACTTTTCCATTTCTAAAACCTTGCTGTCGAAGATATTTATCTATTCTTAAATGCCATGCTCTAGGAGCTTGCTTTAAGCCATAGAGAGACTTATTCAATTTACACACATAATCTGGATTATCTGCTTGATTAAACCCATCTGGTTTTTCAATGTAAACTTCTTCTTCTAAATGACCATTCAAAAAATCAGATTTGAAATCCATGTAATATACTTCAAAATTCCTATAGATTGAAAGTGCCAAAAACACCCATATAGCTTCTAATATTGCAACTGGTGCAAAGGTCTCATCAAAATCAATTCCTTCTACTTGTTCATATCCTTTACACACCAATATTACCTTGTTTCTGATGACTTGACCATATTCATTTAGTACCAATTATATTTTTTCCTTTTGGTCTTGGAACTAATTCCCAAGTCTTACTTTTTCAATTTGATCTAGTTCTTCCTTCATTGCCTTAATCCAAAATTCATCATTTTTTGCCTCTCTGAAATCCTTTGGTTCTATCTTGGATAATAGTGAAACATTTGCTTTTTCTTTTGAGCCTATGATTCCTCTTCTTGTCCGTCTTACATTAGGACTGCAAATGATCAAGTCCTCTGGATGATTTTTTTGCATATATCTTGATGTAGTTTTAGAAGGTATATTCTACAACTCTTCTTCATCTAAATATTCACCCATTTCTTCCTGATAACTTTCTTCTTCTTTAGGAATATCTTCCTAGGGTGGCTTATTTATTCATGTTCTTTCATCAACTATGACATTTATACTTTCCACCATGGTATGTGTTCTTTTATTGTAGCATCTGTAGGCCTTACTTTTTGTAGAGTATCCAAGAAAAATACCTTCATCACATCTAGGATCAAAATTGCCCAAGTCCTTATCCTCTCTTTTGATATAACACTTACTTACAAAAACTCTGAAGTAGTTTACTATGGAAGATATTCCTTTCCAAAACTCATATGGAGTCTTATGTTGCTTTGTTCTAATTTGAGCTCTATTAATAACATAGACTGTTGTACTGATTGCTTCATTCCAAAATCCATCTAAATTTTTTGATTCATTTAGCATTGCTCTGGCCATATTATCAAGAGTTATATTCTTTCTTTCTACTACTCCATTTTGTTGAGGAGTCTTGACTCCTGAATATTCTTTTTTGATTCCATGTTCTACATAAAACTTAATGAATTCTATAGATATAAATTCCCTTCATCTCTCTGATCGCAAACACTTGATCTTCTTTCCTATTTCATTTTCTACCATTTATTTTAAAACTTTGAAATGCTCAAATGCCTCTGATTTCCCTTTTAGAAAAACAACCCAAGTCATTCTAGAATAATCATCTATGAACAACATGAAGTAGCTTTAATCTTGTAGACTTTTAGTTCTCATCAGAGCACATAAGTCAGTATGAATCAATTCTAATACCTTGGAAGAGGAATATTATTTTGCCTTGAAACTTTATCTTGTTTGCTTTCCATACTGACACTATGCACAAATTGTATTAGAAGGTCTTTTTATCTTTGGTAGATCTCTAACAATTTGTTTATTGCTTATCCTTACTATGTTATCAAAGTTCAAGTGACATAACCTTTTATACCATAACCAACTCTCTTCTTCTTGAGATAGAAGGCATTTTTCCCTTTTTATTTCACTGAACATGTAGAGGTTGTTATTGGTTATTTTTGTAGTTGCAACAAGCTTCCCTGTTTTTGTTTCCATGATTTTGCATCCTGTAGAGGAAAAAGTAACTATGTACCCTCGATCACAAAGCTGACTTACACTCAGTAGGTTGTGTTTTAGACCCTCAACATAGAGTACACCTTGTGTAGTTGTCTTTCCATCATCCAAAATTAAAGTTCCTTTCCCTTTGATTTTAGTTGAAGCATTATCACCAAATCTCATAGATTCGTTGTTGTTTCCTTTAAAAAAAATGAACTTATTATTATACCCAGTCATATGACTAGAGAACCCACTGTCAATATACCATTTGTCCATCTTGTAACCTAGTAGAATCTGCCCTCAATTTTTTAGCCTTTTCGAATGAACCCGCTCTGATACCAATTGAATAACACAAGCTTATACTAAGAGGGGGGTGAATAGTATAAGACCACTTTTTACTTTCTTTCAAAATCAATATCAATTAATTTCCTTAATTACAATAACAAAATATAGCAGTGTGCATTAATAACTCATATAACGGTAGTAAGCAAGAGCACAAGTCACCACACACAATTGAGACACAAGATTTAACGTGGTTCCTCTCATATGGGGTACTCCACAAGCTGATCCCCTTATAATATCTCACATAGAAATATCCAATACAATGATTTCTTTGATCTTCTCAAAGCTAAGAAATAACAAGTTCACACAGAACTTGTGCAAATATGAATATCAATATCACACAAAACTTGTCTAAAGCTGAATAAAAAGCTCACACAGAACTTGTCCAAATCTGAATAACAAGCTCACATAGAACTTGTCCAAATATGAATAACAAGCTCACACATAACTCATCCAAAACTGAATAACAAGCTCACACAAAACTTGTCCAAATATTCTCTAGAAAGCTCACCAAGAACTTGTCCAAAACTACTCCAACAAGATCACTAATTGTCGAAATATTCTCTAGCAAGCTCACCAAGAACTTGCCCAAAACTACTCGAACAATCTCACTAATAACTTGTCCAAATATACTCTAGAAAGCTCACCAATAAATTTCCCAAAACTACTCCAAAAATCTCACTAAGAACTTATCCAAATATGCTCTAGCAATCTCACAAATAACTTGCCCAATATTGTCCCAAATCTATCCATAAATCTGCCCCAAAACTATCCACAAAGCTTTCTCAAAACTATCCACAAATGCCTTCTCAAAGGCTCAATAAATCATGCTCAAGTAGCACTCAAATCTCATCCACAAATATATCAAGGTAAAGCTCAAATATGAACTCAACAATGAATGGTAATGTACTCTTTAATGGATGACAACGATGATCCACAATGATCTCAACTCAACTCAACTCAAATCAAATAATAGAAGCATAAAAATAATTGTGAGAGACTCAATATGTTCTAGGTGCAATCTCAAATCAACTCAAATCAACTCATAGAATCATAAAGAGAATTCTTAGAGACTCAATATGTTCTAAACTCAATCTCAACTAATAACCACAAGGGAATTTTCTTTCTCACACAACCCTAGTCCAAGTATGTATCAACCAACTCAAATATTTCCAACAATGCTCAACCACACATCTCACATAACAATGATACTCATGTTATTTTCTAACTCATGTTCTTTCACAACCAATGGGCTTCAACAACTATGCTTATAAAACAAGGTTTAAACACAACTCTCAATTCTAAAAACCTTGAAGCATTCAACCAACCAATTTCGAAAAGGAAACCACAAACAATCCTTTTACCTCCAATGACATTTCAAAAATCAACCACCATAGAAAATCAATAGGATAATGTGCCCATAACTTTTATGAAGATGAATAAACCCCTTTGGAAAATCTTCCGCACTCAACACACTTTAAAGAGAACAAAACAACCTTCACTTGAACCCTTTTACAAAAATAAAAATATCTATTTATGTACACCTTATTTCTCCTTATAAACAAAATAGTTAAATAGCCCTCAAAATAAGCTTTCCAACGATATATAATATGATATACTTATAAAAGGAAAATCACCATAAATATTTATTTTTCACAACATGCACCACAAACCTTATCTCTCCTAGGGCAACCTTAGAAAAATAAAATATTTGGAAAAATTAATAACTTGCCTTTAACCTCAGCAAGATTTGATCCCCTGTCACTGCCCCTGCACCACTCAAACCGTGGTACCAACAACCACGTGAGCCAACCTCTCACATAGAAACCAAGAGCGCAAGACCTCCTTCTTGCTTCCTTCGAACTTGCCCTCAAAAACCATGTGCACAAAATGTTCTCCCTTTTGACCTTGCAAAAACCAACATCGGCAGGATTCAAACTTCAGATATGCTAGTTCTTAAACACCTTATACATCTTCCTCTTGTCACTAGGCCATAAGAACCTACAGTGATAGGTAAGGAACCTCCCTTACCTTTGTTCCCTCTTCTCTTCACTGGTTTTCAAATGAATACGACACTTATGCTCCCTTAGCGCTTCAAATGGATTATCTTCATTGAGGACTTATGGAAAATAAAAAGTTTAGTGGCATATTTATATATGCCCACCTTTTTCTTTTGACATCGGCTATGACTTAATATTATTTGCCTCCTCCTTTTTGATGTCGACAATAATAAAATATTAATTTTAATTTTAATTTTAAATTTTAATTTTAAAGGATTAAAATTTAAAATTAATTATCTCCTTCATCGGGGCACCTTTTTCGATGAAACAAAAATCCAACCTGGGTTTTAAGAAAAACCCATTTCAAATATTCCATCCATGGTTTTAAATAAAACCTTTTATTTTACCTACCTTGGTTTTCACAAAAACCTTGTAAATAGCCATGCTTTCCAAAATATCATAAATGCTTATTTATGAAATATTTTGGCCACCAAAACTCAATGTGATCCATCTGACATCAATGATCCATATGACATCAATGACAACATAAAATACCTCAAATTTCCAATATTTTCATCCTTGTGGTCCCACGTATCCTTCCTTGCTATGTTTTATCATGTTAGGTATTAAGAGGTTGTGTCTTCATCACGTGTCTGGTGTGTCCTTCCTATTTCTTGGCTTGACCATGTTGTTCCTTTATCTATGTGTCATCCTTCATGCTACAAGTTGTCATGTTCTCACTATCACTTGTATTGTCCATGAGTATTCTAGATTTGTCTTTAGGTCCCGCTCACATCATCTAGCATCATTCAAATATTGGTGGGGTCATTAGCTTATCCCTTGTCACGTAGTGTCTATAGTATGCTCACCTAGCTATTACTTGTCTTATCTATTTCATGTAGTACATAGGTGTTGTATAGTCAGTCTGCTTGCCTAGCCATTGCTTGTGATATATGTGTTGTCGATACGCTTGCATGGATCTACCCATTACAGGTCATATCGAAAGTAGCCATTGAATTTCAAAAAAGAAAAATGGTCGTTGGAATTTGAAAGAGAACTAGTAGTTGAAAATCAAATACAATTCCACATCATAGTTGGAGCGATAGTTGAAGTGGAAAACCAAACTAATTTTTTACCAAATTAATCAAAAATATTGTAGAATTTTAAAATAATTTTTTTTTAAGCAGAAATTGTTGGCAAGTGCATGAGCAAAAGGTGGACCAAAGGACCAAACAGTCGGTTATAAATCTTAGAGAATACAAATGAAGGACTCCTAAGATCACCAATAATACCTCTAATAAATAAAGGCACACAATATAACTCTCCTTTACACATTAATAGTTTTTATCCCAACCATCCTACTATCAACCCTATGTCTCCTTCCAACTCATCTCATGAAAATATCACAAATGAGAAAATGGAAAACACCAATGCAAATAACCAATATATCCAAACTAGTATGGCCCAACTAGCGAATAGTATGAACACCATAACTATAATGTTGTGATAAAATTTAGGAAGACAAAACTAAGAAGCCCCTCATTCCCCACATAACTACCATAGAAGGCATACTAGTGAGGATAGGGATAAAGAGGAATATTAAAACCAAGAAGGATAGCCTATAGGTGTTAATATCCCACATACTAATATGCCTACCTTTGAGGGTAGTGATCCACGTGGATGGATGGCTAAAATGGAAGACATTTTAGAATTATATCGGGTTCCTAAATCCAAAAAATTTCCTTATGCTTCCTCCAAACTAGGTACTAAAGCTTACCAATGGTTTTCTTGGAAAAAACATGAGAATAGTCGAACCATAATATAGGATGAATTCAAAACATGTTTTCTCAAGATATTTGATGAAATTTCTTCATATTCATACATGGTTTGGTTTTTGGCACTTAAAAAAATAGGATTAGTAAGGGAGTATATTTCAGAATTCACTAATCTGCTTTCTTATGAAGGAAACTTACCATCTGATGTGATGGTATCTACTATTAGACATGGGTTGAAAGATAATATTAAGATTAAAGTTTACTTGCATGATCCATACTATTTGGATGATTGTATAAAGGTTACCAATATGGTTGAGAAAAAGGTACAATGTGTGACATTCTCCAGACGATATTACTATAATCGTTCTCAACATCGCAACAAATCCTTCCATAGAAATGATCAACCATCAAGATAATACTACTATAAATGTCACAATAACCATCCAAAAAATAAATCATGTGTACCAAGACAAAATTTTTAAATAGAGTATTATTACAAGGAGGATGAAGAGGAAATAGAAGATATCAATTCACATGACTCTCCCATGGTTGAATAACAAGTTGAACACAGGGAAGTAGTAGGTGAAGAAGACACTATGGAAATTTTAGTACATGCTCTTATGGGATTATCAGCTCACCATATAATCAATGTATCAGGATTCATTAGATAGAAGAAGCTAAATTTATTGATCGACTCAGGGAGCACTCATAATTTTATTGACATTAAAACTACTAGGGCATTAAACTTACACATTAACTCCTCTAGTAAATATAAGTTTTAAGTTATAGTTGCAAATGGAGAAAATTCTCAATGTATTGGTAGAACATCTCCAATTTCATTACAAATGGGAATTTATACTTGGTATGGTACTCTCTTTGTTATGAATTTAGGGAATTCAGAGGTTATTTTGGGATTTGAATGGTTAGAACAATTGGACAGATTCAATTTTAATTTTAGGAAGCACTTTGTGGAATGAAAAGAAAATAGAAAGACCATTTAAATCCAAGGAATTCCAACCCCTACATAAAGGGTAGTAAGTTCTCATAGCATGGATAAAATATTCAGGAAAGGTAGTTATAGATTCATAACTAAAATTAATTCTATGGAGAGGCAAGCACAAGATATTTCAAAAATTCACTCAGAAGATCTTCAAAATATTATGGCTAACTATGATGATGTCTTCCAAGAACCAAAGGGACTAACTCCAAAAATATATCATGACCATGCCATACACCTTGTTCTAGGAAGTCTTCCTCGGAATGTTCATCCTTATCATTACCCCCAACCTCAAAAAATAGAAATTG
Source organism: Wollemia nobilis (assembly GCA_028583015.1). Classification (NCBI taxonomy): domain Eukaryota; kingdom Viridiplantae; phylum Streptophyta; class Pinopsida; order Araucariales; family Araucariaceae; genus Wollemia; species Wollemia nobilis. Next base: position 3,958,527 of record JAQPPZ010003271.1, read on the forward strand.
GGAAAATTTTCCAAGAAATTTTAGAACATGGAGTCATCTATCATAGCATTAGTCCTTATTTTTCACCAGTAGTTTTTGCCCATCAAAAATACTATTCCTGTTGTATGTGTCTTGATTTTTTTCCTCTCAAAAAAATCACCATCAAGGATAAATTCCCTATTCATGTCATTGATGATTTATTAGATGAATTACATGGTGCAAATTTTTTTACAAAATTAGATTTATTCTCTGGTTTTCACCAAATTAGATTTAGGGAAGATGACATTCCTAAAATAGCTTTTCATACTCATGAAGGTCAATACAAATTCTTGGTCATGCCTTTTGGTCTCACTAATACCCCATCCATATTCCTAAGTCTTATGAATCATTTGTTTCATCCATTCCTTCGTAAATTTGTCCTAGTATTTTTTGATGACATACTCATATATAGTAAAACATGGAAGGATCACCTGATGCATGTGGGGAAGTTTCTTCATATATTACACAAATAAATTTTTTTTGTCAAATGCTCTAAATTCTCTTTTTGTGTTCAAGAAGTTGAATATTTGGATCATATCATTTTATATGAAGGTGTTAAATTGGATCCTAATAATATTAAGACCATTCAGGATTGACCTTTACCTAAGACCATCAAGAAACTTCATGGTTTTTTGGGTCTTATCGACTACTATCACAAGTTTGTATGCAACTATGGAAAAATTGTAGCCCCTCTCACAACTCTCACAAAAAAGGATGCTTTTCATTGGTTGAAAGCAACCACTCAAGCCTTCAAGGCTCTCAAAGAAGCAATGTGTACTACCCCAATTTTGGCAACCCTAGATTTTCACAAATAGTTTGTGATTGAATGTGATGCTTTGGGAATAGGTATTGGAGTTGTCCTAATGCAGGAAGGGCATCCCTTGGAATTTGAAAGTAAACAACTTTCGGGTAAAAATTTGGGAAGATACACATATGAGAAAGAAATGTTGGCTATTCTACATGCGATTGAGAAATGGAGACATTACTTAATCAGTAACAACTTTATTATTAAAATAGATCATAGTAGTCTCAAGCATTTTACGGAACAAATATTTTCTTATCTAGAGAAAAATAAGTGGTTAACAAAATTATTGGGATATTATTTTTTATCGAGTATAAGAAAGGAAAATAAAATGTGGTAGCAGATGCATTATCACGTAAATATGAAGAAGTGGTTATCAATGCTATTTCAGGTCCTTGCTCCAATGGGTCTCTCAGCTCCAAGAGGAATGGTTTTCAAATACAAAAATTGATCAAATTATCCAAGAATTATTGTTAGGACCATCCAAGCATCTTATTTTTCTATGATGATAAGGTATTAAGAATAAATAATCACATTTATATTCCACATAATTCTACAATCAAATCCAATATTTTGAAAGAATCACATGCTTCCCCATCAGTAAGACATTCAATATTTTTGAAGACATATTTGTGGGTTAAACAATCCTTTTATTGGAAAGGATTAAAGTTCAAAGTTAAAACATGGGTGGCCGAATGTGAGATATACCAATGCAATAAGGGTGAACTAGTCAAATCTCCTGGATTACTTCAACCACTACCTATTCCAGATCACCAATGGGAACATATTTCAATGGATTTTATTGAAGGTCTTCCTAAATTGGAAGGTAAAATAGTAATTTTTGTGGTAGTGGATCACCTTTCCAAATATGCTCACTTCAATGCTCTACAACACCCATTTTCAACATGCAAAGAGGCTAAGGTATTTATGGACTCAATTTTCAAATTTTATGGAACTCCAAAAAATATTGTAAATAGTCGTGATCCTATCTTTACTAGCAATTTTTAGAAAGAATTATTTCATCTTAGTGGTACCAATTTGAATATGTCTTGTGCATACCATCCACAAACATATGGCTAAAATGAGATAGTAACAAATATTTGAGTACCTATCTAAGATGTTTTGATTCATTGGATTTCCTTGGTAGAATGGTGGTACAACACTTTGTACCATTATTCCATTAAGATATATCTATTTGAAGCATTCTATGGAGTCAAACCACCAACAATAGTATATTGTGTTCCAAGCTCTTCTAAAGTTGCCCAAGTAGATAATTGGTTCCAACACCGACAATCAATGCTCAACATTCTCAAATACAACTTGGTCCAAGCACATAATCGTATGAAGTAGCAACAAGACACACACTGATATGAAAGACAATTTACTACAGGTGATATGGTGTTCCTATATTCACAACCCTACAAATAACTATCATTGAAGATCAATACCAGTCAAAAGTTGGCTCCATGATTTTATGGTCCATACAAAATAGTGCGCCACATAAGAGAAGTTGCATATCAACTAGAGCTTCCTCCCTCATCCTGTATACGTCCAATATTTCATGTTTCCTATCTCAAAAATGTGATTGAACAAAAATTCCATTGTAATTTATAATTATCAGTGCTTGATGAAGAAGGATGTATATCTCTCCATCCTGAAGTAATTTTACAAAGCAAGACACGTGTGTTGAGATCCCGTCAAATCAAGAAATTTCTCATAAAATGGTAGGACCTACCAGAAGAAGATGCTACATGGGAACCAAAAAGTATTTTCCAATCATTTCCATCTTTGAGGATAAATATTTCCAAGGAGGGGAGCTATGTTACAACCCTAATATAGCTAGTTGACTATATTATTGTTGTCACCATTAATTGTCATTGATTTAATATTAATAGTATAGGATTGATTTATAATTTTTCATCATTCATAATTTGTAATAATTTGCTTTATTGCAAGTACTAAGCCCTCCTTAGTGGCAAAGGACTTAGCCCTTATTAAGTGGTAAAAATTGATTAATACATTCTCATTTTTTATTCATAATTATCATTGAGTTTATTTGGTTTACAAGGTAGACGTTCCATTTACTTGTTGTACGAAGGATAACATATCATTACCAAAACTCTATTAAAATCACTCCAATCCTCATTTGCATACAAACCCTCATTTGTGATAACCCCCATGGATGCTTATGTGTACCTCTCTATTTTATAAATTGCTTGTAGGTGTGGACTCAAAAGATCATAATTCTCAGATAGAATCCTCTTGGAAACTAGAAGAACATTTCCTTTGAAGGAAATTTTTGTCAAGTTAACACAAAGCTAACAACAAGGAGAGGTACAATTTATATTTATAACTATACCCTAGGGTATAGTTCCCTCTAGGAACTAGTTTCAATCACTAGAAATCCAAAGAACCAAAAATTCAAGTGAGTAAAGATGTTTTTATTTATTTCTTAGCTTAGCTTTGTTTTAATGCTATAATTCAAATTTTCTTTGTTTTGCACTTTTTATCAATCTAGGTCTAATCAAGATAGACCCACAAGTACTATTGACAAATATTCTTGGTTGTGTGTAGGTATTGGACTCATTCAACTAGCGGTGGTGCACAATCAGTAAACCCCCCTCTTTGAGGTGGTCAAAAGAAGACTAATAGTTCCATAAATATATCTCGTAAAGGTTTTCTTCATTGGAAGATGCTAATTGTATCCCAAGGAGAAAAATTGTGTGAGAGGATTCAATTTAAAACACTCATTTATTTATCAATGAAGTGGTATGTATTTTTGACTACAAAAATATCTAGAAGATACTAAAGAAGCCCAAAATGTTGCATTAAAAATGCTCTTTACGGTTGCTAGAAAAACATCCACATATCAAAGAGTCAATGGATGTCTGACACAGTCAAAATCAAGGCCAAATATTTTCATTGAGTAGAGGATGGTAGAAGAAATAGTCTTATATTGAGCCAATCATGATCTAATCTATAAATTCACAGGTATTTTCCCTACCCTAAATTTTTTGCATTCATACATTCAACAAAATTATGAGCCTCTTGGTGGGTATTCTTTGTGGTTTATTAGTAATGGATATTTTATTGTTAGTTTTTCCTCACTTGCTAATAGAAATAGGGCTTTCAAATTGGAAAAATAGGAATCATGTTTTGGTAATATTATTTGTTTTGCCCTAGAGAGTTGAATTTGATCTCTGAATTGAACCCATTGTTATCTCAGTTTGGATTATTTTGTATGCACTTCCAATAGATTTTTGGAGTGATCAGGTATTGGAAATATTCAATAATTCCCTTGGAATATATTTGGATGTTTCTAGAGATAAAATTGAAGGAAACACAACTATTTATGCTAGATTATGCATGGAAATGGATCTCAACCAATCTTTATTAAAAAACTATCCTAGATTCAAACTCAAACTTGTAGGACTATCCTAGATTCAAAAACTATATTATGAGGTGTTGCCCTTTAGGTGTAGAGTTCTCCATAAATATGGGCATTTATCCTAGTCCTACCCAAACAATATGAATAATAAAATGGAGTCTCCTCTAGGAATTTTGAATACTCCTAAGTATAATTCAATAGTCAATAAAGAAATATCTAGCATTTATTAGGGTGGAGAAGCATAGAGATATGGTTTTGAATAGCCCAAAAGAAGGAGAAAACAAAAGAAAAATATGGTAAATATCAAACCCAACTCAAGCCCTCAAATAGGTAAGAGATATTCAAGATACTAGTGGACTACGAAGAAGAACAATTCATGGAAGGAGTGTATGGGAATAATAAAATAATAATAGACATGTTCAAGTACCTCTTTTAGCTCCTCCTATCCTAAATCAAGTAATAGAGTGTAGTTATCCTAAATCAAGTAATAGAGTGCAGTGAGTTACCACAATTAGAGATTGCAAGATCATTGATAGTGCATAACCAAGAGCATCTTATAAAAAAATATGCTATCATGGGTATGGTAGAAAATAATAGATAAAATACAACTCTAGGGATAAGCCAGGTGGAGAAGAGATAAAAGAATATCAACTCTCAAGGAGTGAGTAGAAAACCAAATAAGGAATTAATAGCAGTTTAAGGAGATAAACTGATCACTGGGAGATTAGTGAGGCCAATAGACTTACTAGTCTCAAGGTAACCAATAAGTATACAATTATTGAATATTAGGGGTTTGAATAGTATAACCAATCAATAGAGAAAATTAAAATATATTTTTTTCTTATCCAAGAAATACAATTATCATTGGATCTTATGTGTAAAATAGTAAATAGACTTTAGAGGGGTGTTGGTCATATGGAAGTGGTTGCACTAGGGGTATCAAGGAGGCTAGTTACATTTTAGAAATCTCTTGAATGGATGGGAAAAGAACATATAGCTTGGAGGAGTTTCCTCACATCACATTTTAGGAATAATGTGATAGTTGAGCAAGTTTTAATCCCAAATATTTATGGTGCTCAAAACCTAGTGAAGAACACAAGCTTATACTGATAGGGGTGTGAACAATATAATACCACTTTTTAATTTTCTTTCCCAAATAATATTATGCAATATATCAATGGCAATATCAACAATAGTAATCAAAGCAATGCACAAATCATCACACACAATAGAGACACCAATTTAACATGGTTCACCCAATGTGGGATACTCCGTCAAAAAAAACATTTCACTAATTTTTTCTCAACAAATATCTTGGAAAATCTTTCTATTTTACAATGTTTATGGACCTCTATCCAAAGGAGGCACCAATCCCCTAATCAAGTTCATGGATCTATATCCATAGGAGACACGAATCTCCTTAGTTGGTTCATGGATCTCTATCCACAAGAAAACTTCTTTATCCTCTACTCTAGTTGGTGATATTCTATAAGAATTGCTAACTCCACTACATTGGCTAATTGGTCTCTATCCACTGAAGGCACTTGTACTCACTTATAAGATATGTCTTCACTTCCCTGGCTAATTGACCTCTATCCACTGGAGACTATTGTCCTCTATACTCTATCACCTCCAAAGCTTGCTCTTAGCTCTGTCTCAAATTTGCACTAAACACAATCCTTTAGTCTAGCACAAATCTGCTCAATATTTATCTCTGGTCTAGCACAAACTTGTCCTCAAATATATACTAAAATCTATCCTCAAATATACACTAAACATAGTCCTTCAATCTAGCACAAATCTGCTCAATATCTATTCTCAAGCCTTAATACAAAGCTTGAATCAATCACAAATCAACTCTACTAGATCTTCTTCAAACCTTAACTCAAGGTTTTTACAAATAAATCAATCAAATCTACTCTCAAGTCTTATAAAATACTTTTCTCAACTCTGCATTGTAAGCTTCCATAAAATCTCACACTAATCTATCCACAAGTCCTCTATAGAACTTGTCTAATCTTCTCTCAATCTTTGTATTCAAATATGTATTGTAAGCTTCCACAAAAGCTCACACTAATCTATCCACAAGTCTTCTTCAATGCTTTATTTAAATCTACTCAACAAGTCTTCACAAAGACTTACCTTAAATCTGCTCAATAAGTCCTTACTAGAACTTGTCCAATTTTCTCAACAAGTCCTCACTAGAACTTGTCCAGTCTCACAAAAACATATAGATAATTGTTAGATACTCAATATGCTTGACACTCACAACAATTCTCAATCACTTTCAATCTCTCTTTTTACCATAGAAACATATAGAGAATTTTTAGAGACTCAATATGCTTCTTACTCACAAACACTCAATCACTTCCAAACTCTTTTTCAAATCAATTTAGAATATAGAACAATTTGTTTCACAAAACTAGAACTATCACTTCAACACTTCCACTTGACTAGGCTCAATCAAATCCACTCAATAAATCACTCAATGAAATACTCCTTGCTTACAAAACCTAGTCCAAGCATATGAACACTCACTCAATAATTTTCAATAATTCTTATCAAACAATCTCACATAACAATGATACTCATGATCTTGCACAAACCATAGTTCAAGATAGTTCTCAAATTTACATAACAATGATACTCATGTTCTTACACAAACCCTAGTTCCAAGATAGTTTTGAACTTCACATAAAAATTATACTCATGTTCTTGCACAAACCCTAATCATGCATATAAAGGTTCATTCAATATTTCCAAAAATTCTTGTTAAACAAGGTTTTTACATTCAACTCTCACTCAGAAAAATATTTAACAATAAAACTTAAAAATGCTTATCAAACAATCCTTTTCACTCCAACTTAGCATTCATAACATCCAAAAATCACTCATAAGGATAATATGCCCTTACCTCTTGTTTGAAGATGATTTGACCTCAAACACCTGTCTCAATCACAATTACTCTTTTGCCAATTTTAAGGGTTAGATAGCAAATATTTATCCTCAATAATTTCTCATAAGAATATTTTACCAAGTCAAAATATCAAAACTTAATCAACCTTATTTCTCCTTCCAATATAATTTATTGACTTTGTTTTCAACAAATATTTCTAACTCCTATGGCACACCTTATTACTCCTTTCAATATAATTTATTAACCTTGTATTCAACAAATATTTCTAACTCCTAAGGCACACCTTATTACTCCTCTTAATAAGCTCAAGACACTCAAAAATCAAACCCTAACATAAAATGATGCAACTCCTTTTATCTCCCTCACAAAAACCTTGAAATAAACAATTTCCACTTTACAACCTTTTAAATAAAAAATTATTTCTGCAAATTTTGGAGCCTCCACAAATTTTGGAGCCAAGCAACTAGAGCATACCTTAGTACAATGCAAAAGGTGCCTTGGTGGGTTTCAAACTCGGAACCCTTCCCTATCGAGTGTCTTAGCAAGGCACATGCCCACCACATGGGCTATGAGCCTCCACACAAAGGGAAATTCTAACGCCTTCCCTTTGTCTTCCTCCACATGCACAAACTTCACTAAAAATACTCCTACGCTTTACAAAAATTAAACTCGTGGGGTTCTATCCTTGCACCTTTCGTCGGCCCAACATCTTAGCACTTTCCTTACTTCGAGTCATGCTACAACATGCCTTGGATATGAAGACAAAGGTCCTCCTTATTGTCTTATCTTTTGCCTCGCAAAGCCTTTAAAACACACGATTGCTTCCCTTTTTAATGCACATGAAATTCCTTGATCATGGATGATTAATGCCTTGGGTCTCTTCCCTCCTTTATATGCATAATGTGATGTCTTCGATGACATCGATGTGATTAATTCAAAAATTTGAATTATAAACTTTATAACCCTATCTTTAGGGTTAGCTTAATTAATTTATAAATTAACTTATAATTAAATTATAATTATTTTACAATTAACTAAATAAATTTAAAAGTTAATTAAATTAATTTATAAAATAAATTATAATAAAACTATTATAATTCATTAACTCTTTGGGTCTTGCACTTTTAATATTATAATAAATTATTATAATACTATTTGGCTAGGGCCTTCCTTTTGACCTTTAAACCTCATTTGACCACCTGGGAGAAAACTTCCTTTTACACTTGATTACAAAACTTGAAACTGATGTTGCTCACTGATACTGATGCTCACTGGTGCTGACTTCTTGACATCAATGACAACAAAACCTGCTCATATTTCCAACTCCTATATGGTCATATTTTTCAATGGAAAGTAGTGCATAATATGAGAGTCTTGAGGAAGGAGTTAGATTGTATTGTTGTTGGGAATTTTAATGCTAAATTATCATCCAAATATCTGGAAGAGGGAAATCCAATTTTACATCTAGGTGATCAATTTTTTATTTTCCAGGTCCATGCATTACACTTGGTGGATATTAAATATCTTAGAACCAACTATACTTGGATTAGTAAGAGGAGGGAGCCACATAGCAAGAAGGTAAAGTTAGACCATTTTATGATTTTATAGGAGGTTTTTGTGAAATGGAATCTAAAATTTTAGACTTTGGAAGGTCCAATTTTAGATCACTTTCATATTCTATTGGAAGAGGGGATCAAGATAGGGTATCATCACAAACCATTCAGATTTGAAAACTTTTGGTTACAAAAAAAGGAACTTCAAAATAATATTCCAAAGTGGTGGGAAGAGGGATGCCTGACATATGTGATAACAATATTTAGATTCCAAGAGTAGCTTCATTATGTCAAGGATCAATTAAAACAATGGAGGTGAGCTAACAAGATAGAATTCTAGGTCCATAGAGATCCATTGGTGGCCAAATGGGATGAGGTGCAAAAACACTTCAAGGAAGGATTAATTACAAAGCATCTCAAAGAAGAGGATGATGCATTATGTAAAGTGGTTAAGGAAATTTACAAACAAGAGGAGATATACTAAAAATAGAGAGTAAGAACCACTTGGTTATTGGAAGGTGACATAAACACCAAATTTTTTCTATTAGGTTTCTTGTGCTAGGAAAAAAACAAACAAGATGGAATCTCTTTAGGATGAGAATGGGAACTCCTTTGATACAATCCTAGGTATGCATTTCCATTCAATGGATTATTTTGCTAAATTGTTTAAGGAATGTATGATGCAAGATGAAGAGGCTCAAAAAGAATTTATTTTTCTCATACCCTCTATTATCTCTAAAGAAGAAAATTAGGCCCTACTTAAACCCATTGATAGAGAAGAATTGAAGAAAGAAATATTTGGAATGAGTACGAGAAAAATGCTAGGTCCATATGGTTTTTCAAATGAGTTTTTTTTATATTTTCTAGGATAACTTGGAGTAGGATGTAATGACTATTATAGAGGATTCCAAAGGTAATAAAAGAATTATTGAAGAATTAAATCATATTTTCATTACCTTAATTTTGAAAGGAGATTAGGGGTGCATATTTTATATTATAGACGTATTGCCTTATGCAATTCCATATATAAAATAATCACAAAGGTAATGACTGAGTGGCTAAAACCTCTCCCACATAGCATTATATCCTTAGAGCAAAGGGGTTTTATAGAGGCTAGACAAATCTTGGATGGTGTGGTTCTAGCTTAGGAACCAATGCACTATATGCAAAAATCTAGTAATAGAGGAATGTTCATAAAATTGGATATGTCAAATTTTTATGATAGGGGGGAGTGGATATTATTATCAAGGATGATGGCAATTTTTTTTTTCTCTCAGGATTGGATAGAATTGATCATGAGCTACATTTCTATTCTGAAATACTCAATTTTATTCAAATGTATTTCCTTGCAACTATTTGGAGCCACTCAAGGCATTTATTAGGGAGATCCTTATTCCCCTTATATTTTTCTCATATTATATAAAGTTTTGGGTATGTGCATCTTGACAACAGGGTTTACTAATAGGTATCAAGGTGGGTGAGGAGGTTTTGACTCACCTATAGTTTTTGGATGACACATGATTGGATGACTCACTATTAGGGAGATCCTTATTCTCCATGAAGCTAATACATAGCCTTCCAAAATGCTAAAATAAACCCCTCTAAACTGGGAAATAAGGGAGACGAATCTTGATTTGAGAAGCAGTGAAGCCCTATCAAATTGCATACTCACTTGTATTTATTGATAGGAATACTTTTGTTACCAAATTGGAGATCACATGACACTTGGAACCAAGAAGGCTATGGAAGGCTAGGAGGAATCAAGAAATACAATCGAGCCCATTACATCATCTATTTGAGCAATTCAACCACCAAATCTATTAGAGGACATCACAGTGACCCTTGATCATTAATTCATCAGAGTGAATTGAGGAATCAAGCCTTGATTTGGAGAAAAAAGATATGTATGCCTCAGTCGTAGCTGTCACCTGTGGCTAACAGTTCCAATCGCATGACAGACCCACAATCAAGGTTTAATCCTCAATTTAGCTAGTTTTAGCAATATATTTCCATTTTTATTTGTTCATTTAGGCATAGTTAATATAAATTAATTTTTTTATTATCATTAGATTGTTAGAATCATTAATATTAGGTAGATTCCTTTCAATTTCAAGTGTTAGGAAATTCTAGATTAGATGTCATTATTTCATGCATTTATTCTCTCAATTATTAATTAGGGTATTCGAATATTTGATCCATGCTTCTTTTACATTTATTGATGGTAAATTATCATGTTTAGTGTTGTTTACTATGTTTCTTGTACTTTCTTGATTTCAAGTTTTCATGGCATATTTCATATAATTTCCTCCAAAAGCCTCATAGAGAGAGGCCTCATTTGTGTTTAATTGTTTCTTGTTGTTTCTTGAATGTAGGATTAACAATGTTTTGCCATTCAATGCAAAAAATATCTCTAGTCATGGAGAAGAAGGCTACATTTTCCTTGGAGCAGTTTGTGATAATCTAGGAAGTCTTTGGATTACACCTACCCTTTCACGGGGATTTTACTATTATTTTAATAACTTTATCACAATGGGTGTCCCTAAGAGAGATGGATTTGTAACTGATTTTCAATGGAAATTTAATAAAGGAACCCCTTATTTATGTTCATTTTCAAATTCATCTATCTTTCATGCATTAAGTTGATTTTAAGTTGTTTATTATATTTGGTGTATGCTTTTTAGGTTGCCAAAAAATGCGATCACAGTGGAACTCCATAATTTATGCAATTAAAAAGCTAACTTGCTCTATTTTTTTTATGTTAGGGATTAGTCACGGTTAACATTTATCATTGTTCCATATATCCGTAGGCAACAATTGTAGCCATGCCTGGTAAATGTGGTCAGTAGAAAACATAACAGATAGAAAGCAGCCAAATCTCCATCAGACTTGGATATGAAGTAGGAGTATTTTTTTGTCTTTGTAATTTCTTGTCTGTGTATTTTTATGGTAGAATGTAGAAATGTTAGGTTAAGTAGAAAATATAGCAAAAGGTAGAATGATAAATTGATAGATTCCTTTTTAGTTTTCTACTAGCCATTGCTAGGAATAGCGTATCTCTGATTGTAGTCCACCCTAGTCTCTAGTGGTCTAGGATATTTCATGTTTTATAGTTTGCATGCTTGAGGCCCAATCAGTGGCCATTCCTTCATAAATAATTGCATTATCTAAAATATCATATAGCATAATCATGCATTCTTTTAAAGTGAAACATTCTTTTAAAAAATCATATGGGAAAAATCATGTGAATGCTATTTTATGCATTTTATTTTCATGCAAAGTAAAAATAACCACACACACCATAACACATTGAAAACACTAGTGGGTTGGAAGCCACATGTAACCACTAGTAGGGTCCAATGATGATGGCAGTGATTTCCATATGTTGGCCCAACTCCCTCGATCCTTTTATTACTAGAACAATAGCATACCCAATAGCCATCTGTAACCCAAAAAAAATGTATATACTCCTCTGAAGAAGTTATGATGCTGACTGGGTGAGATTGGGTGAGGGTCTGGTAGTACCTGTGCTCCCTGATCATGTGTGTAATTCACTACCACACATTATAGATTGGATTACGTGGCCTGAATTTCATTGCCAGGTTGTCGAGCTACGAGTATACAAGTGAAAGACCTTTAAAAATTGAGTATATCTCAACATTTTGAAAAAATGATGAGAGTTACTTTCTGATACAAAAAACTTGAAAAATCATCAAGTAGTTTAGGGCTCATTAAAACTTTAAAAGAGATAATCATCATTGTATTATTTTTGTGCTAATAAAATTTAAATCTAGATATAGGATATATATTATGGTGGTTACACAGAGAGGTCGATCCAGGCATAGACCCAATATCGAGGCCGAAGCTCTACCCAATTCACAAAAATATGTGTAGAATCCTCCTAAATTTTTTTTGGTGAGTATTAGAAGGGATAATTTATGCACGAGGATCATATTGAGAATATATTATTTATATGATCCACTAGACACTCCTCAAAACATAGATAAGAGCATAGGGCTTCCCAACATGGGGGTCCTAAACATGGCAGGATTTACCATGATCGCACTCCATGTGCATCCATAGGATCTACTGAAGAGTTTGTGATAGAGGTATCCATATTGGTATCCCTTTCGACCTGTGTCTAGGTTAGGCTTGAGGCCTCCACCATAGGAGTATAGACAAGTTCAAGATATACCCATTCAAGGGCAAGTAGATAGGGCTACTTTCAAGCATAGGCCCAGGAAAAATCCCAATAGAAGTGAACCTTGTAGGATCACAATAGACATGTCCAAATTGGGAGAAAATGGTATGCCACCGCATGATCCATGGCATAGTAGATAGTTAGATGGTCTAGATAGAGTCTTAGGATAGTTGGGTTATAATCCTACTCTTGTGCCTTCTTGTTCTACGAGTGTGCATAGCAGTAGTATAGTTAGGACCGTCAAAGAACCTAGAGAGTGCTCCAAATATTCTTGTGATATGCATACCCCAACATCCCATGTGGGCATAGAGTATAGAAAATAGCTAGATGTGAATGCCATCTTCATAGACAAGGGCAAGAGCATAGAAAATTATTCCATTAGGGAATGAAGAACACAAGCTTATACTGAGAGGGGGGGTGAACAGTATAAGACCACTTTTTACTTTTGCTTTAAATCAACTTTCAAATCAGCTTTATGCAGAGAATAGATAGCAGTATCAAGAGCAGCAATTAAAATAATGCACAACACATCAACAACAAAGAGACACAGCAATTTACGTGGTTCACCCAATGCGGGCTACTCCATGGATAAAATTTCTTACTAAATTTAATCAAAGTCCTCTGGGAATACTTCTCGATTACAATGTTTATGAGCCTCTGCCCAAAGGAGATACCTTCCCCTAATTCAACTTTTGCTGGTGATCCTCTAGAAGACCTCTACCTCTTCTGCCCTTAGAAAGTGGAACTCTATCCATAGAAGACACCTGTATTCCCTGCTCTAGCTGGAGATCTCTATCCTCAACTCTGTCACAACAAGCTGGTCCTATTTTCTGCACCAAAACATAGTCCTTTATTTTGGCACAAATTTGTCCTCTTCCTATTTTCTTTTCTGTTATAGTTCCTACTTAGTCGAAACCAACTTTTCATAGTCTATGCAAACACAGTAGCACACGATCAAATTATATTCTTCTACAAAAAACTTAGCAGCACATTCTTCGCGCATACAACAGCATAGTCTTCGCATAAATAGTAGCACAATCTTCGCATGAATAGCAGCACAGTCTTCCACACTTAGATGATTCGACGAAAGGCACTCTTATACTGCAATCAAACTTTGCACTCTGCTTTTTCGATGATCAAACCTCACTGTCGCACTCAATCTGTGAACGCAAATCTTCAAATACACACATCAATCGATGCCAAAACTGCTCAAATAGCCCTCCTTTAATACTCACAATCTCAAGTTGAAATCTTGTTCTTAGTTGACTGTTTAACCTTCAATCACATCGGCTATTAAAACCCCACACTACGTCGGCCCAAATTTAACTTTGTCCGCTTCACTGCCTCCCTGAAGCTTCTGGCACAAAAATTCAACATGTCGCGATATCATGACACCTTTACCTGTTGTACACCCTCTATAGCTTGCTATAGCAATATCACGACACTTTTGCTTTTGTATGCTTCCTTTGCTCTTCTATCATGAAATCGTGACACTTTTGCCTTTCTCTGATGTCATATCACTTCTGTCATGAAATCGTGACGCTTTAGACTTCAAAGCCTTCATCTCCACTTCTGTCATGAAATCATGACACCTTTGCCTCTTGATGATGTCATCAACAACTCTGTCATGAAATCGTGATGCTTTAGACTCCAAAGCCTTCTTCTCAGCTTCTGTCATGAAATCGTGACACCTTTGCCTCTTGCTGACGTCATCTACAACTTTGTCATGAAATCATGACACTTCTTGCTTCTTCAACCTTTTCTTGGTTTGCACTAGTGAAAATGGAACACATTGCGAAATCGCGATGCTTTCGCTGCCTTAAGCTCTTTTCTACCAACTGCTCATGAAACTGGAACATGTCACGAAATCACGATGCTTTCGCTGCCTTAAGAACTTTTCTTCCAACTGCTCGTGAAACTGGAACATGTCGCAAAATCACGACGCTTTCATTGCCTTAAGCACTTTTCTGCCAACTGCTCATGAAACTGGAACATGTCACGAAATCGTGATGCTTTTGCCAACTGCAAGATGCTAACTCAACCTGTCATGAAATCGTGACACTTTCTGCATCCGTACAACTTCATTGAAACTTGTCATGAAATCGCGACACTTCCTGCAACTCAACACTGCCAACTCAACTTGTCATGAAATCGTGACACTTCTTGCAACTCAACAATGCCAACTCAAATTGTCACAAAATCGTGACAGTTTTGCCTGAACTTTCTCTCTCCTAAAACATGTCATGAAATCGTGACAGTTTTTCCAGCCGCCTGCAAAATTTTTCTAACTTATATTTTTCTTGATCTTTTGCAACTGGGCTACTCTGATTTTCTTGGAGACTTACTCGACCAAATTGAAACCTTCATCAAAACACATACTTAGTCATAAAAACAAATTGCTCCAAGAACTCCTTGACATCAAAGAAAACAACTACCAAGAGCTCCTTGACATCAACGACAACAACTAAACTTAGACAGAGGCAATGTACTCAAGGTACCCAAAATTGCCAACAATCTCCCCCTTTATCATTGATGGCAAACCTTTACTAAAAACACATCTTCAAGAGCCAAAACTGAAAATAATTTCTTGAAGTTTTTGCTCTCCCTGACTTGAAGCTTTCCTCTTCACTTGAAGCTCTCCCCCTTACTCATATCTCTCCCCCTTTGTCATCAATGGCAAAGGGTCACCTTTGGGGCTTGGGACTAAGAATGAGCCTCTTAGCTTAGTCCCTCCCCCACCTCCTATTGAGGTGATTAATTCTAGGGTGGGAGTACAACTCCCAATTTCTCCCTTAGATACTCAAATGTATCTCTTGGAAGAGGTTTTGTGAAGATATCTGCAATCTGCTCTTTAGTAGACACATATTCTACCTTGACTCGCTTATCTTGCACTTTCTCCCTTAGAAAGTGATACTTGATGGAAATATGCTTTGTCCTTGAGTGCATTACCGAATTTTATACTTATGGCACTAGTATTATCACAAAATATGGAGATGGGTTGTTCATGCTTGAATTTGAAATCCTCCAAGGTGGTTTTCATCCATAGAACTTGAGTACACCCAGCCATTGTTGCTATATATTCAGCTTCTGCTGTAGATAAATAAACTGAAGGTTTTTTCTTACTTAACCAAGAAACCAAACTCTTTCCTAGAAAGAATGCTCCACCACTGGTGCTTTTCCTGTCATCATTAATGCCTGCCCAATCTGCATCTGTATAGGATGTGAGAGTAAAATCATCACCTTTGGGATACCAAAGCCCAAAGTCCATAGTTCCCTTCAGATATCTTAATATCCTTTTAACTGCTGCAACATGAGAATCTTTCGGAGCATCCTAAAATCTGGCTACTAACCCAACAACTTGCATGATATCTGGTCTGGTAGCTATAACATATAATAAACTGCCTATCATCAATCTATACAATTTTTGATCTTCCATTGGATATTCATCATTTTTAATCATCGTGCACCCTGTAGTCATAGGAGTACATACAGGTTTGTTGTCCATCATCCCGAATTTTTTTAACATTTCTTTGATATATTTTCCTTGAGAGAGAAATATACCGTCTTTTGATTGAGCAATCTGAAGACCCAAAAAGAATGACAACTCTCCAATCATAGACATCTCAAATTCCTTTTGCATGGAGTTAGCAAAATCTTTGCACATCTGGGTATTATTTCCCCCAAAAATGATATCATCAACATAGACAACTACAATCAACATATCATTTCCTTTATATTTTATATAAAAATTGCTATCTGCCACACCTTTCCTGAAACCTTTCTCATGAAGGTATCTATCTAGTCTTGAATACCAAGACCTAGGTGCTTGCTTTAACCCATACAAGGCCTTTTTTAGTTTGCACACATAGTCCGATTGATCTAAGAGAGACACGCCTTTTGGCTATTCTACGTAGACTTCTTCATCCAAAACTCCATTTAAAAATGCTGATTTCACATCCATTTGGTACACTTTGAATGCTTTGAAACTTGAAAGAGCTAAAAACATTCTGATGGTTTCGATACGAGCAACAAGTGCAAATGTCTCTTCAAAATCAACACCTTCTACTTGAGCATAACCTTTGCAAACCAACCTAGCTTTGTTTTTGACAATCTTTCCATCCTCATTGAGTTTATTTCTGAAAATCCACTTTGTGTCAATGACATTCTTGTTCTTAGGTCTTGGAACTAAATCCCAAGTTTTACTCTTCTCAATTTGATTTAGCTCTTCACCCATTGCTTTTACCCAAAATTTATCTGCACATGCTTCACTGAAATCTCTTGGCTCAATCTAAGATAATAAAGAAATATTTGTAGAATAGTGTGTCAGAATGACTCTTCTTCTAGTTTGTCTGCTGTTTGGATCACCAATGATCAAATATTTGGGATGATGTTTTTGAACATATTGTGACGGTGTTTTGGGAAGCAGCTACTGTTTTTCCTCTTCTTCATCTAAAAACTCTCTGAACTCTTCTTGACAAATTTCATCACTGATTTCTTTGACAGGTTCTCTTATTCCTGTCTTTTCATCAACTATTACATTTATGCTTTCTACGACTGTATGCGTTATTTTGTTGAAACATCTATATGCCTTGCTTATACTGGAATAGCCAAGAAAAATTTCTTCATCACACCTAGGATCAAACTTACCCAGGTTCTGATCTTCCCTTCTGATGAAGCACTTACTCCCAAACACTTTGAAATGTTTGACTGTAGCTGGTCTTCCTTTCCACAACTCATAAGGAGTTTTATGATGATTTACTCTAAGTTGGGCCCTAGTGATAATGTATACTTCTGTACTAACTGCCTCTTTCTAGAAACCATCTAAAATTTTAGACTCATTCAACATTGCTCTAGCCATATTTTCAATAGTTCTATTTTTTCTTTCAACTATTCCATTTTGTTGAGGAGTTCTTGATGTTGAATATTCTCTCTTAATTCCCTGATGCTCACAGTATTTCACAAATTCATTAGAGGTAAACTCTCCTCCTCTATCCGATCTTAAACATTTGATTCTCTTTTTAGTCTCATTTTCAATCATTTCTTTGAAAGCTTTAAATTTTTCAAAAGCTTCAGATTTTTCTTTGAGAAAGGTCACCCAAGTCATTCTAGAATAATCATCTATAAACAACATGAAGTAGCTTTCTCCATGAATGCTCTAAGTTCTGGTGGGGCCACATAAATTAGTATGAATGAGATCTAAAGGTTTTGAAGAAGTATACCTTTTTTATTTAAAACTGGTTCTGGTTTGTTTTCCATGTTGACAAGGACCGCAAATGGTGTTATGGGGCCTTTTTATTTTGGGCAAGTCTCTAACTACTTCCTTGTTACTAATGTTGACAAGATTATCAAAGCTCAAATGCCCCAATCTTTTATGCCATAACCAACTCTCATCTTCTTGAGTTAGGAAACACTTTTTCTTTTTTATCTCACTTAGCATGTAAAGATTGTTTGGAGTCCTTGTAGCACTTGCAATAAGTTTTTCATTTTTTTCTTTACGAATCTCACATCTGTCTGAAAAGAAAGATACTATGTGTCCTTGATCACAAAGTTGACTCACACTTAGAAGATTATGTCTTAAACCTTCTACATAAAGCACATTTTTAGTTTTATATTTTCCATCCAAGCTAAGAGTCCCTTTACCACAGATTTTAGCAGACCTGTTATCTCCAAAACTAACTGTTCCTCTGTTTGTGTTTTTAAAAAATAGAAACTTATCTTTTTCACCAGTCATATGTTTTGAAAAACCACTATCAAGATACCATTTCTCAGCTTTGTCTTGAGAATGAAAAGTAGTTTGAACTATCATTGATTTAGACTTAATCTCATTTCTCTTTTTAGCAGACTTTAGGTTATGTCTATCCAAACTGCACATCTTTGCTATTTGCCCAACATTCTTGCAATTGTAACATATGATATTTTTATCCAAAAGAGGTGCAAAAGAGTTAACATCTTCCTTACTATGGCTATTCACGGATTTGATGCAATGTATAGCTTTGTGACCAAATTTCTTGCAAGAAAAATAGCAGCCATGGAAAGTATTATGTAACCTAATTTGATACCTTGGATGATTGTTCTTTTTGTGACCAACTGGAATCCATCGTTCTTCAGGCTGAAGATTGATCTTGTTGTCTCTTCTTCCTGTCATGATGCTTGAGAATAGAACTTTAATCTCTAAAATCCTTAAAGCCCAGAAGAATTTACTTTAGAGATCGAACTTATCTTTTTCACCCTTTTCTAAAACTGTATGTTCTTCTGAAAGATCCTTCTCCAAGCTGTTAGGCTGTATCTGGAGAAACCCGCTTTAATACCAATTGAAGAACACAAGCTTATACTGAGAGGGGGGGTGAATAGTATAAGACCACATTTTACTTTTGCTTTAAATCAACTTTCAAATCAGCTTTATGCAGAGAATAGATAGCAGTATCAAGAGCAACAATTAAAACAATGCACAACACATCAACAACAAAGAGACACAACAATTTACGTGGTTCACCCAATGCAGGCTACTCCACAGATAAAATTTCCCACTAAATTTTATCAAAGTCCTCTGGGAATACTTCCCGATTACAATGTTTATGAGCCTCTACCCAAAGGAGATACCTTACCCTAATTCTGCTTTTGCTGGTGATCCTCTAGAAGACCTCTACCTCTTCTTCCCTTAGCAAGTGGAACTCTATCCATAGAAGACACCTGTCTTCCCTGCTCTGGCTAGAGATCTCTATCCTCAACTCTATCATAGCAAGCTGGTCCTCTTTTCTGCACCAAAACATAGTCCTTCGGTCTCGCACAAATCTGTCCTCTTCCTCTTTTATTTTCTATTATAGTTCCTACTTAGTCGAAACCAACTTTTCACAGTCTACACAAACACAACAACACTTGATCAAATTATACTCTTCTACGAAAAACTCAGTAGCACATTCTTCGTGCATATAGCAGCATAGTCTTCGCATAAACAGTAGCACAGTCTTTGCATGAACAGCAGCACAGTCTTCCACACTTAGACGATTTGACGAAAGGCACTCTTATACTGCAATCAAACTTCACACTCTGCTTTTTCAATGATCGAACCTCACTGTCACACTCAATCTGCGAACACCACTCTTCAAATGCACACATCAATCGATGCCAAAACTTCTCAAACAACCCTCCTTTAATACTCATAATCTCAAGTTGAAATCTTGTTCTTAGTCGGCTGTTTAACCTTCAATCATGTCAGCTATTAAAACCCTGTGCTGCGTTGGCCCAGATTTAACTCTGTCAGCTTCACTGCCTCCCTGAAGCTTCTGGCGCAAAACTTCAACATTTCACGATAGTGCAACACCTTTACCTGTTGTACACCCTCTATAGCTTGTTGTAGCAATATCGTGATGCTTTTGCTTTTGTATGCTTTCTTTGCTCTTTTGTCATGAAATCGTGACACTTTTGCCTTTCGTTGATGTCATCTCACTTCTGTCATGAAATCGTGACGCTTTAGACTTCAAAGCCTTCTTCTCCGCTTCTATCATGAAATCATGACACCTTTGCCTCTTGCTGATGTCATCAGCAACTTTGTCATGAAATCATGATGCTTTAGACTCCAAAGCCTTCTTCTCAGCTTCTGTCATGAAATCGTGACACCTTTGCCTCTTGTTGATGTCCTTTGCAACTTTGTCACGAAATCACGACACTTCGTGCTTCTTCAACCTTTTCTCGGTTTGCACTAGCAAAAATGGAACATGTTGCGAAATTGCGACGCTTTCGCTGCCTTAAGCTCTTTTCTGCCAACTGCTCACAAAACTGGAACATTTCACGAAATCGTGACGCTTTCGTTGCCTTAAGCACTTTTCTGCCAACTGCTCGTGAAACTGGAACATGTCACAAAATCGTGATGCTTTCGCTGCCTTAAGCACTTTTTTGCCAACTACTCATGAAACTGGAACATGTCACAAAATCATGATGCTTTCACCAACTGCAAGCTACCAACTCAACCTGTCACGAAATCGTGACACTTTCTGCATCCGTACAACTTCATTGAAACTTGTCACAAAATCACGACACTTCTTGCAACTCAACACTGCCAACTCAACTTGTCGTGAAATCGCGACACTTCCTACAACTCAACACTACCAAATCAACTTGTCACAAAATCACAATAGTTTTTTCTAAACTTTCTCTCTCCTCAAACATGTCACGAAATCACGACAGTTTTTCCAGCCGCCTGCAAACTTTTTCTAACTTATCTTTTTCTTGATCTTTTGCAACTGGGCTACTTTGATTTTCTTGGAGACTTACTGACCAGCTGAAACCTTCATCAAAACACATACTTAGTCATAAAAACAAATTGCTCCAAGAACTCCTTGACATCAAAGACAACAACTACCAAGAGCTCCTTGACATCAATGACAACAACTAAACTTAGATAGAGGCAATGTACTCAAGGTACCCAAAATTGCCAACAGGGAACACACCCACAAAGCCACTCGAATAGAGTGCACACACTAGAGACCTCATACGACTAATCACATAGATATCACAAGCTGGTGTCAAAGTAGAGATGTCAAATTCTTTAAGACCAATTAGAGGATGTTCGCATAGAGCGAGAATGCCTCAAAAATGAGAACACTCAAATACAAAGGTTCATAAGATAACGCTTATATAAGAAATGCATGTGTGAACAACACATCCTTGATAAAAATGAGTATGTTGAGAGGGAGGACTGATTGGCTAGTGTCGGGTTACCTCCCCGTAGTGAGCACAAGGAAATCATTAACATATAAGCTACTTCATAGCTTGATTTGCACCCTACGTATATAGACACCCATGCTCGTTGTATGACCCAACATAGAGATTGATGCCCTGCATCCAAAAATCATGGGCATAGGTAGTATGAAGAAGTGGAAGAGGAATTAGATAAATAATATCCTAAAATATTCCAAGTCTAAGTGGATGATGAGCATAGTCCTCCACCTCGACCAAAGAGGAACATGACTTCGAAGGTGCCTCAAAGGAAATCTAGAGAAGAGGAGTTCCTATATTCGCAGACCTATAAGGCCTTTGAAGAAAAGGTTAGAGCTATCGAGAAGCAAGGAATGGCTTATAAAAATCCTAGCTTGAATAAGATCCATAATAAACCTTTATGCCCATTAGTGCCTATTCCAGCCCATAGTAAGCATTTTGAGATGCCTAGGCTGGAAAATTTTAAAGGAGAGGAGGATGCTCAAGAGCACATGATAGGATTTCTATACATGTGCTTTTAGATCGAAAGAAATGATGCCCTACTCTTACATACCTTCATTAAAACCCTCTCATGCCCATCCTATGAGTGGTTTAATCAACTCAAAAGGTACAACATCACTAGTTTTGAGCAGCTCATTGATGCATTCTTGAACGCTTATCCTTTAGTGTCAATAAAATGGTGAACCTTTCTGACCTGGCTACTTTAATGCAACATGATGATGAGCCAGATATGGATTATGGGAAATTATGGAGAATTATGATGGCAAAGCTTCCGTTATCCATCCCATACTCTAAACTAACTACAAAGTTCACAAAATGTTGTGCTAAGAATATTTCACTATTGTTGTAGTTGTAGCAATATCAGACATTCAAAGAGGATTTGGCACAATCCAAAGTGATAGAGGATATTAAGTTATAGGAGGGTAACTTGAAGCTCAGAAACAAGAATAAATGGAATAAGAAGAGCACTAAGAAACAACCAACCAAGCTGACCCACATTAATCAGGTGGTTTTGAACCTTCAGAAAAGGGGATAACGGGTAGCAAAAATATAATTATCAAGCCCAACCTCCTCTTGTACAATATGAGTAGTGTAATAACAACCAAAATGGCAAGGACAAAGAAATATGCCCTCCTCACGTATTCACTCAATTATTGGAATCGTTGATAGCAATTTTCCATCAATTATGCAAGGCAAAGGCAATAAACATACCCGAGGTCAAATTAGTGGACCCTAATCAACCCAAGCCTAAGTGATATAAGGATGACCAATATTGTATATTCATCAAATGAAAGGTCACGACATAGAGGTATGTTGGTCTTTTAAGCATTTAGTGCAAAATATGATTGAAAGAGGTGAACTTATTGTAGACAATCCACAAGCACCAGACAATCAAAATATGGGGATTTACAAAAATTCTTTACCCAACCATGAGGTGCCAAGGAATAATTTTGGCCAAGTCAATCAAGTACACATCAAAATACCAACCCATGGATTCATCAAAATGGTCAACGTCATCACAAGACATGTAAGGTATGAAAGACCCAATCAACCTCTAGCTCCCATTAGAGTCCACACTACACCTCCTCCAAGGCTAGCCCAAAATGTGCCAGTCCCACAAACTAGATTGGTGGTGACAATTAGGAGTAGGTTAGTTCAAAACCTACAAATAAATCTAGCAAAGTTGTCAATTTATGAGTTGATTTAGTAGTCCCCCAAGCATAGGGAGATGCTCATGGATATTCTAAGGTCCATATAAGTGTAGTCCTAGGATCCTTAAGTATTCACACACTTCATGGGACACATGCAAAAGTGTTAGGAACCGATCATACAACTTTATGATCATGAAATCAAGATGGTTTCCACTATCATAATGGACCCACCGCTTCATATCATTACATGTGTAAACCACAAACCTTTCAAGTGAGTTTTGATTGATACGAGATCATCAATAAATATAATAATTATGAAGGCACTAACATACTTGAACTTACCAAATATGCATATCATACCTTCTACCTTCACATTGAGAACTTTTAATGATGAATTATGCTCAACTATTGGCACTATAGTTTTGCCTATTTAGGTGGGACTAAAGACTATCCCTATGATGTGTCATGTGATTGAAGGTGCTATGCAATACAATATACTTCTAGGATGGCCTTGGATAAGATAAATGCATTATGTCCCTTCCATTCTCCATCAATGTATTAAATATGTGCATGAGGTATAGGTTCATGTAGTGCTTTTATTTGAAGAACCATTCAAATACGTGAATCTAGCAAATTTGATAGAGGACTTAATTCTTGCCTCAATGCACCTGGACATATGAACAACATCACTGATCAAAGATCCAGGAGGCAAAATGAAAGAATTGTGTGCCAAACCTACAATGTTTGCATCTCAATTATCGAAGCACACAATAACTTTTTCTACCAGACCATCTACATCCATAGTGCATCAGGATGATAGGAAGCTAAAAGTAAATGTGGGTAAAAAAGAGATAAAGCAAGCACCCAAACCAATTTTCATCAATGTCCCTACTCCCATGGAAGTAGAGGACCCTAATCAACCCAAGCCTAAGGGATATAAGGATGATAAATATTATATATTCATCGAATGAAAGGTCACAACATAGAGGTATGTTGGTCTTTTAAAAATTTAGTACAAAATATGATCGAAAGAGGTGCACTTATTGTAGACAGTCCACAAGCACCAAACAATCAAAATATGGGAATTTACAAAAATTCTCTACCCAACCATGATGTGCCAAGGAATAATTTTGGCCAAGTCAATCAAGTACGCATCGAACCACCAACCCATGGATTCCTCATAATGGTCAACGTCGTCACAAGAAATGTAAGGTATGAAAGACCCAATCAACCTCCAGTTCCCATTAGAGTCCACACTACACCTCATCCAAGGCTAGCCCAAAATGTACCAGTCCCACCAACTAGATTGGTGGTGACAATTAGGAGTAGGTTAGTTCAAAACCTACAGACAAATCTAGCAAATTTGTCAATTTATGAGTTGATTTAGTAGTCCCCCAAGAATAGGGAGATTCTTATGGATATTCTAAGGTCCATATAAGTGTAGTCCTAGGATCCTTAAGTATTCACACACTTCATGGGACACGTGCAAAAGTGTTAGGAACCGATCATACAACTTTATGATCATGAAATCAAGATGGTTTCGACTGTCATAATGGACCCACCGCTTCATATCATTGCATGTGTAAACCACAAACCTTTCAAGCGGGTTTTTATTGATACAAGATCATCAATCAATATAATAATGATGAAGGCACTAACATACCTGAACTTACCAAATATGCATATCAAACCTTCTACCTTCACATTGAGAGCTTTTAATGACGCATTATGCTCAACTATTGGCACTATAGTTTTTCCTATTTACGTGGGATTAAATACTATCCCTAGGATGTATCATGTGATTAAAGGTGCTTGTATCGCCCAAATTTTTTGCACCCTTACCTTCAGGCTAAAGGATCCGTGTCCAAAAGGGGGATGCGAGAAGGATGGGACAATACCTCGGATGGAGAGGCCCTTTGAAGGTCGCGCATCTCAAGGGAGGGGTATAAGGGTGAATTTTTGATGAATGGTGGGGTTCACCAGGAAACTTTAAGTGGTAGTTTCCAAGCATAGGTCAAGAATGGGTTTGATGTGTTCATTTTATATTCAATCATTCAGATTCCTAGTTTGGCCAAAATGAATCTAAGCTAATCTACATGAAATTTTTGGTTTTATATGGAGACAACAAACATAGATAAATCCTAAATACAAAAAATATCTAAATGAAGAAGAATGCACCTGATTTTTGATATCTGATGAAGATTCTAAAGCTTGTAGGAGTCTAGATCATCCCGGATATGACAGGATCGTCTGTAATTTTATAGAATCATCCAGATCACAAGAGATCATCTGAGATCAGCCGAGATCATCAGCGATCTGATGAATTTGTCAGAAACTTGCAATCATGAAAACAGACACAAAAAACCAAAAATACAATTGTAAGAATGATACAAAATGATAGAAATAAGAATATAAGTGCTTTAAATGTATTTATATTAAATCAAATGGGATGCAATGTTTTAATAATTTATTTTGAATTTTATCATGCAAATATGTTAAATGAGGTGAACTCCAAGATGCAAAACAAAAGTGAACTAATCTAATGCACAATTAAATAAGAAAAGAGATAGAGAATGCAAACTTAGGGCTCTGATTACCCCCAATATGAACTGTAGTCAAAATTGTCTGCAATCATATGAGGTCATCGTCGATATCATCAGGATCATCCAAAATTGTGGTTGAATCACCTGCGATGATCCGAGCTTCCTCTAACTGAAACACAGTGAGATCCTGTAATAAAACTTGAAAACACAAATGCAAATTATGAGGGATAAGATGTTCTAATATAGCAAAAACTAATATTACAGGGAAATTATCGGCCAGGGGGATAAATTGGGAAAATCCCAAGTTTATATAGGATTAGGGGGAGGTTAGGAGGTTGGGGATCATCCCAATCTGGGAGATCTCCAATGTAGGAATCTCCAACCATGTAGACACGCTTCTGCCTGAGTTGGAGAGGTTTTTGAAACAAAAGCTAATTATGAAAATTTGGTTTTGGGATGAAATCGTCTGGACGTTCTATTCTAGATGATATCGTTTGATTTGGGATAATATCTTTAGATCGGCGACGATATCATTAGATCAGTGATGAGATCGTCATATCGGCGATGATATCATCCAACGATCAAAAAAATTCTCAAAATGGCATAAAAAATGAGGTGAGCGATTAACGGGTGGTTTTGGGGTTAAAATTCATTTTTTTTTATCTTTTACTGAGGGTTTAACTATGCCAATTTTAGGGTGCTACATTTTTCCCCCTCTTTAGCAAATTTTCTAAAGAAAATGTGTTAAATACGAGTTATTTACGCTTTATGAGAAAACAAAAATTTATTCCATTTTTTAGACAACGATTCTAGGTCGAATCGTACAATTGTTTGCTATGGTGCTCCCTTCGAGTTTTTACCCAAATCGAACGTTTGAGGTAAAAGTGCAAAAAAGAAAAAATTAAAAAAAATGTTGTTTTTAAATAAAAATAAGAAAAATAGGGTAAAACCCTAATTCATTTTTACTGTTCACTTTAGTTGTTTCAAAGCTCTATAGGCAAAATGGTGGAAACAACACACAGATCGACAGAGGTCCGACACGGGTTGCGAGTAAGGATCTAAACCTAGTGTACTATATTTTTAGCTTTATTTGTTTAATTTTTTACTTGAATTTTAATTATTTTGGTGCATCGTGGCCATTTTTAGGCCATCAATGATGTTAGGATAAAATCGTCCCAATTTTGTCGAAATCGTCCCTTAATCACCGATTTCGTCTAAGGACAAAATCAGAGACATAGGGGCGATCTCGTCCAATAAGGGGCGATCCCCAAATTGAAGAATTGGAGGAAATTTCATCCTATTAAGGATGATTTAACTAAATGTAGTACAATATCATCCAATAATGGGTGATATCTTTTTTAATGAGATGAAACTGATTTTAATTGATTTTAATGATTATGTACTAATGATTTTTTGTTGTTTTATTATTTATTTTATAGAGAGGATTTCTAAAGAGTCGAGAGTGGAAATATGGGGGTCTTAGGGATGACTTAGCTATGCTCAATCAGGACAAGTAGGATAGACTAGCCAATGTCGGGTTGTAGCATGTGGTAGAGATGCCACAAGTTCCTATAGACATGGGGCTACTAACAGCCCTAGCAGAGAGATGGTATCCGGGGTTGTCCTACTTCCGGCTACCGATAGGGGAGATGACTCCTACTCTAGAGGATGTATGGAGGATCTTGAGGATCCCCATACATGGGTGGTTCATGACTCCTACGGCCAATTAGGGCCATACCATGATGAGATTGTGCAGTGACCCAAGCTTTGCCCTAGAGAAGGGCGGAGTGAACATCGAGGCTTTGCGGTAGATTCCTGGGGTGTCTCAATTGACCCAGGTTTTGGTAGGGGTGGTGGTTGGCCTTCTTCTATGCCACCAAAGTGGATGTAGGTTACCATAGCTCCTCTCAAATGTGGTCTACAAT
Source organism: Wollemia nobilis (assembly GCA_028583015.1). Classification (NCBI taxonomy): domain Eukaryota; kingdom Viridiplantae; phylum Streptophyta; class Pinopsida; order Araucariales; family Araucariaceae; genus Wollemia; species Wollemia nobilis. The sequence continues at coordinate 3,986,238 of JAQPPZ010003271.1, forward strand.
ATGAGAGACCATGGATACAGGTTTTCTTGGGGTAGCTTTGTACTGTGCCACTTATATAGGATTCTTTACGGGGTTGTATACAAGGGAGGTCGATGTTTGGTGCTGAAATCGCTACTACAAGTTTGGTTCTAGGAGCACATTATGATGCAAAGGCCGGTAGGGCTTCCACTGATAGGATTTGACTAGGAGAGGCCCAAAGTTTTCTATTGGTGGCTCCAGAGAGGGTCATAATGGCGGATAGATCTACCGATGTCCTAGAGGTTACTAGATTACCTCACCCCAGATCGGATCACCTGGAGACCATGGAGAGAGCATCCAGGTTGGGTAGAGGATGGATAGGAGTTGGCTAGCATCAAGCAAATCTTTTGGTTGAGGACAGAGCGGGGAGAGGTAGAGCTCCACTGCTACGATCGATTTTTGATGTAGTTCTGTCTACAGCAGGGGACCCCTTCTCTTAGGGATTACGAGTATTCTAGGACTATGCGGGATAATACTACATTGAGTGAGGATCTAGACATGTAGTGGTTTTGGATTTAGGATGCTGATGATGCCCCCATTTAGCTAGTGGATGGAGATGACGTGGGGGTAGCAGACGGGTATGATTCCTGGTATGCAAGCATCTGCCCTCATCAGATGACAAGGGCATAGGGTTTGATGCACATTGTAGTGCAATGTATGGAGAGGCAATGCCAGGATGCCATCAGTGTAGTGAGGGGTCATGGAGGGAGAGATCAATGATGGCCTCCTCAGGAGAGATGCCAGAGAGTACCATAAGCTCTAGAGAGATAGCAACAACCAGAGATGAGGGAGTGACTCCCTTCTCAATAGAGGGATAGGCCACCATTGCTCAATAAGGACAAGGGTGTCAAGGTGGGGGAGAGCAGCGATATGGCAACTCTCCAAGCAGAGAATGCCTACCTACGAGCTTAGGTGTAGACTCTCCAAGATGAGGCTACATGGATCAAGGCTTGAAGCAGAGGGGTGAGCATTCTAGAGTTGGCATGGGCTGTTGTGTAGATCGCATTCTACCAAGGGTTGTACTACCATGTGGCTCCAGAGGGGCAGAGGATACCGCTACCAGCTAGCATTGCAAAGCTAATCGGGATGGGGTCATCGAGGACATCATCATGATCAACATCAAGGACCTGCGATACAGCATGGACCTCGATGGGACCATCTCTTCCACCTCAGGGCGGGGAGGAGATGAGGCTAAGAGCTTGAGGGCTTCTCGAGACTAGCTACTCATTGGTACATAGACCATATATTTTTGAGAGGATTGAGTATGCCAGGGTATAGATTGTGGCATACCAATCCATTTTGATATGATGTATATACTTCTTGATATATATATATATATATTCTTTTTTGTGATATGACTTGTGCATATGTTTTATGATGCTTTAATATTTTAATGGTTGATTGATTATTCATGTAATTATGTTGTTGAAAATATTATAATTTTATGTCATGCTATAAAATTAAATGAAATAATTTGATGTAAATAAATTGGTTGTTGTGGTGTGATTTTATGAAAAATAAAGTGACTTCTAACAATAATTTCAAAGGACATTGTCGCTATTACATGACCATTTCATGGAGTCACCACTCCCTAGGTCATCAAGCTAATCCCAATATGAGAGAAATATTGCTAAAAGGAAAAGGGTGCTTAAGAGACTTTCTTAAGGCTTTGCATTGTGATGATGAAAAATGATAATGGTGATGATTTATTTTTAGATTTCCATAAAAATATTATACATGAAATATTAAAAATATGATTTTTGCTAGGCATAAAATTCCTAAGTGTGATAGAATTTTGAACAATTACCTAGGAATTATACCATCGTTGCAAAACAGAATGTTTGACATAATGAAATGAAATAGAAAAGTTTTCGTTCTCTTTTTTTTTTAAAGCACAATTGTGTAACATAATGATTTAAGCCATATGTTTTTTATGGATTAAATAAATGGGAAATAAAATTATAACGATGGTTTGTTCTAGGCATAGAATTTGAGGTATAGACTTATACCATCATCATGAAATCCAAAAGAAGAACTTGATGTAATAGTTTATTGCATAGTTGATTTTTTATTTTGAGATAAAAATATATAAAATGAGGACTTACACTAGGCATAGATTCCAATTTAGGTTTAGGAAATATACCATCGTTGCGAAAGTCAAAAATATAAATGTGCCTTTATTGCTAGATTTTTGAACATGCTTTGAAAGAAATTTTGGATTTTTGAAAAGAAATGTATTTAATTGTTTTTATGCTAAGCCAATATTCCCAAGTAAGAAAATCAAATTATTCCAGAATATTTGCATAAATATTTTAAATTATCTCAAATATGAAATTTAGATTTATAAGGAACCCCATGTGCATATGTGAGTTCATTGCCGATCTTGATCTATCATAATGATACAAAATATCTCAAACACAAATGTGTGTGCAATTGTATTGTTCATTTACTAATTTTGAGCAAGATAATTTGATACAAGTAATTTAAATTAACCAAATGAGTGTTCGTTGACCATGATTTATATGCATGTAACCATACCAGACTACTGTGTAAGTCGAATCATCAAGAGCTAGCTGATCCATGAGCGGACATAGGTCTGTACAAAAGAAGGTTGCTAATGTGACAGACATATCACCACGCTAGGAGTTACCCAAGGCCAAATGGGTTGGGCACAAACCACCTGTTATGGGGCTTACCTCATAGTTTTCAAATAATTGAGAATTCCAGGGATTCAAGCTCATTCACCCTTATTTTATTTCAAAAGGGTAGGGGAAGGGATTTATTGCTTTTTGCTTTTTCTTTTCTTGTTCTTTTTTTTTTTTGTATTTTTTCTTGACACTGAGATAATGCTGAAATATTGTTGAGATGGTACAAAATGATACTAAAACAATGCTTCTTTTTCTCATGATTTTTTTCTTGCTTTTCGTTTTCTTCCTAGACTAGGGATACTTGCTCGGATTGGCTGTAGAGCAAGGTATTTTTATTTTTGGCAGGGGTGAGTTTGTCCTTTTGTCAATTCTCAAAGATTCTAGACCATGTGGATGATAGGATAGCAGGGGAAAATTTTTGCTCAAGAGACCACTTCCTACTATGTAGCATCATTTTGAATTTGCAATGAAATCATTTTAATGTGAAAATGTGTACTTGGTTCAAGTAAATAACAAGATCAGTTCTCTATGCTCAAAAATTTATTTAATTCAACTGTGGACTTTGATATAAGAGAGATTAATAATCATACCAAATAAGATCAAGATATTTATTCATGTGAGTGTGAAAGTGAGGGATTCCAAATAAATGCTAATTTATCCAAAATAACTTAAAATATAACTGCAATACTTCAAGAATTGATAGGTGCAAAAATAGAAGATGTTTTTGAGGATTTTGATTTTTCTTTTATTTTGATTTTAATTTATGAATTAAGATAATACATAATATTACTATTTTTGAAATTTTTATATGAATTACTAAAATAATACAATATGTATAATATATACAATGATGAAATTACCAGATTTATGCATAATAGTGCTTAAGGTGCATAATTTTCATAGGTTCTTTAATATCTTTACCATATAAGGTAGCTAATCTATATGCTCCTGATCCAAATTTAGCAGTGGTAATATATGGCCCAAGCCAATTAGGATCGAATTTGCCTTTAAGGTATTTAGTTGCATTAGTATTTTTTTGATTTTCTTTTAGGATGAGGTCACCGATCTCAAAGGATCGATGATGAAATTTCTTGAGATATGCTCGTTTGAGCTTATTCTAGTAGGCACGAAGATGCTCCAAAGCATTAATGTGCTTCTCATCTAGGAGTTCCAGCTAACTAAATCTGCCAGCATGGTATTCATCTCCTACTTTAGTATCTTGAAGTAGCAGAACCAAAGAAGGAACTTCTAATTCAAAGGGAAAAACAACTTCAGCACCATAAACCAAAACAAAATGTGAAGTGCCCGTGGGAGTATGAATGCTAGTTCGATAAGCCCACAAAGTAGGATATAATTGAATGTGCCAATCACGGCCAAATTTATTGACCAGTATTTTGAGGATTTTAATTAATGTTTTATTAGATGCTTCTGCTTGGCCATTATCCTGAGGATAATAGGGAGTGGACCAACGATGTTGAATTTTATATTTTTGACATAGTTTCTTTACATCTTTGTTTTTAAAACAAGTTCCATTATCCAAGATGAGATTTGCAAGAATTTTGAAGCGACAAATAATTTGATTAAAAATAAATTTGGAAACTTGAGTTCCAGTGTAAGAAGCTAAGGGCATAGCTTCAACCCACTTCATAAAATACTCGATGGTGGTTATGATGAATTTGTGTCCATCAGATGACATAGGATTGATTTTTATGATGATGTCTAAGCCCCATTTTGAGAAGGGCCAAGGAGATGAAATAGCCTATAGTTCTTATGCAGGTGCATGGACAAGGTCAACGTGTTTCTAGAACTTGTCACAATGTTGCATGTAATCATGTGCATCATTATCCATGGTAGGCAAAAAATATCCTATCCTAAGGAGCTTCTTAGCAATGGCACAACCACTAAAATTTCCCCCACAAGATCCATCGTGGGCTTCACTCAAAGTTGATCTAGACTATTCTATATTCAAACATATCAGTAGGATACCTTCAAAGGATCTCCTATATAAGGTATTGCCAGTTATGATGAAGCGACTTTCTCGTCTACGTAATAACCGACGTTTGTTTCTATTAAAGCCTTCAGGGAAGGTCCCATTTTGAAGAAAATTGAGGATATCAGTGTACCAAAGTTCAAGAGTAGTTTTGTTGATTAGAAACATGTCCAAAGGTTCCAAGCATGATTTAATTGAAGCAGGTTCCTAGAGTCGACGAATAATGATGGTAGCATATTCATCATCTAACTCCAAGGGTAAAAGAGATGCAGTTGTGGCCATGGCGTCAGCCACATGATTGCTAGTTCTAGGAATAGCTTCCAAGGTAACTTGATCAAATAAAGATATTAATTGTAATACATATGCTTTATATGGGCACAATTTATCATCTTTAGTCTAATAAAAATAATTAATTTGATTTATAACAATTTGAGAATCACCAAAAACTAACAAATTTTTAATTTTTAGTGCCAGGGCTACTCGTAATCCAAGGATTAGAGCCTCATATTTAGCAGTGTTATTAGTATAGGCAAACATTAATTTAAAGGATAGAGGTATGATATGTTTCTATGGAGATATCAAAATAATACCTGCACTAGCCCCACTCATGCATCAGGCTCCATCAAAGTATAGGGACCATTGCTCTGAATGATCCGCCTCTAGGTTAAGGCATTTGTCAGGAAACTCAATGACGAGGGGATGGGTGGACTCTAAGGGTGCAGGAGCTAATTGATCTGCTATGATTTAACCCTTAACAAACTTCTATCCTATAAATGTGAGTTCAAACTTGCTTAGAGCAAGAACCCACTTTTTTGTGTGACCAAATAAATAAGGTCGACTCATGAGATACCGCAAGGGATCAAATTTAGCAATAACGTATATTTTTTGACTGAGCATATAATGGCGTAGTTTCTATGTAGAAAATATGACATCTAGACATAACTTATTTAATGTTGTGCAACGGGTTTCATAACAAATTAATATTCTACTAATGTAATAATTAGCATGCTCTCTTTTCTCATCATCAAGTTGAGCTAACATAGCTCCTAAAGCAAAATCTGAAGCATAAATATACAAGATAAATGGGAAATTAGGTTTAGGTGGTGAAATTATAGGTGGGTTAAGAAGATATTGTTTGAGGAGTTTGAATGCTTCCTGGAATTTGTCGTCCCAATGGAAAGGGACATCTTTCTTAAGAAGCTTAAGAAAGGGTCCAATTTTATCCCCTAGCTTATCGATGAAGCGATGGATAGATTGAAGCTTACCTTGTAGACTCTATAATTCAGATATATTTGTAGCTACGGGTATATCAGTGATAGCCATAATCTTGAGAGGGTCAATTTCGATGCCACATAAAGAAACTATAACCCCTAATAATTTACTTGACTTAACTCTGAATATACATTTGGCTGGATTCAATCGGATAAGATATTCCCTTAACCGATCAAATACTTTTCTCAAGTCATCTAAATGGTCATATTCTTTAGTAGAACGAGCTATAATGTCGTCTACATAATCGTGTAGTATATCATGCATCATATCATGAAATATATAAGTCATAGCTCATTGATAGGTTGCACCTACATTCTACAACCCGAATGGCATCACTTTCCAACAGAATGTTCCCCAAGGGGTAATAAAGGTTGTTTTAGTCTGATCTTTAGGAGCTATCCTAATATGATTATAACCAGAAAATCCATCCATTAAGGATATCATTCCACTCCCAATAGTAAAATCAATGATCTGATCCATATTGGGAAGGGGAAAATCATCTTTAGGGCATGCAACATTAATATCTCTAAAGTATGTACAAACCCTAGTCTTAGTAGTTTCTTTCTTAGTTACTCAAACTACATTCGATATCCATTCAGAATAATCAATGGCTTGTATAAAAATAACATTTAGGAGTTTTTCTAACTCCCCTTTGACTAGTAAGGCCACTTTAGGATGTATTTTCCTACGTTTTTGTTTAACAATTTTAGCATCCAGGTGCACTACTAGGTGATGCATAGCTACAGAAGGGTCTAAACCTGGCATATCTTCATATGTCCAAGCAAAGACATCTTCATATTATTTAAGAAATGCAATGTATTTATCTTGTTTTTCTTGACTCAATTTTGATCCAATGTTGATTATGTGAGGGTTATCCTCGATTCCAATGTTAATTTTTATGATATTTTCTACTTCCATGTGGAGATCTCTCTCAAAATTAGGTGGGGTAGGTGAAACGCCCAATTCTTGTAATTCTTCCAAAGTTAGCTTGGATAATTCATTTTGAGGAGTCATGGCCTCAAGCTAGGCTATACTAGGTATAGAGCCATCAAAATAAAATCCATTATGTAATAATTCCTCAACGGAGACATCATGAAAGATATCTCCCTCCAACTCATCGTCAAATTCGGCGATCATCTCAGGATAAGCTATGGATAGCATATTACATGTGAATGTCTTATTCATTAAACGCAAGACATCGCGTTCATCTAAAAAATCTTGGTAACATATAAGTTGGTCATCATCCTCAAATGAGAATGGCTGACCCTTACTAGGAAATAGGCCCACACCACATCGTGCGGGCCACTCTTCTACCTCAAAAGGTTATTTCATACCATTCTGGAAAGGTCCCAAACCTTTCCCTTTATATCCCAATTTCAGCATTATAGGTTTGGCTTTAATATATTCATTAGTAAAATAGCATCAAGCATATCCATCATAATGAGTTTTTATGTTTCTGGGTATTCTACCCCAATCATATCCCTTATAAATAAAGGCACAACTCCCAATTTGATAAATACTTCCCATAGGCTGCGGGAGGCCCAAGGTATGAGGAGATGGTGGCAAATTATTTAAAATAAGGGAATCTTGCATAGAAGTATTCGTTTCTTATGATATAAGAATTTTAGATAGATCAGGTAAGAGTTTGTCATTAAGAGCATAATAGGTATAAGGAACATTCCCTATGTCTTCTGATGCAGAAATTATGACTTTGGTGGATGTAGACGGTGTAGAGGAGTCGATAGATGGATCTATTAAAGGTATGGAAGTTATAGGAGTAGAACAAGAGACATTGGTTGTGAGATTAGGATATTTCTTAGGTCCTAATGAGGTTTGTTCAAAAGTTGGTTGAGCTATATGTGAAGGTGCAACTGATGGAGAAGAAGTAGATGACTTTGTGGGTGTAAGTTTCACACATTTAGATGGATAATGAGAATTATGTTGTGGATGACAAAGTAGGGAAAAATTGATCTCAGATAGGTTCTACCAAAGCACACATATCAAAGGGTCTTGGATCACCATGAATGGTAACCAACTAATTCTTAAATTCAAACTTAACACATTGATGTAAGGTTGAGGGAATAGCTCACATTGCGTTGATCCAAGGAGAACCTAAGAGTATATTGTACGATGCAGGGCAATGTACAATAAACACGATCGTATCCAAGGTTCTCGGACCAACCTACAATGGAATGGTAATAACTCCACATGTTTCTTGTGTTTCATCATTGAAAGCTTTTATGATCATATCAGTTCTTTTCATTTCCTCACTTATAAACCCAAATCTTTGGTAGAAGTCAAAAGTGCAGATATTTAAAGATGAACCATTATAAATCAAAACTCGTTTGACTACTACATCTCCAATTAAAGTAGTAATATACAAGGGGTTATCTTTATGTAAACTATGTTGAGGTATGTCTCTATCCCGGAAGTCAATACAATCAACTTCACGAGTTATTATAGTATTGGCCATGGCTTCAGGTTGAATATCTTATGGTACCATCATCTGGATTAATGTGAGCATTAATTCATCTCTATGTGTAGGAGAAGATCTTAAAAGGTCCAAAAGGGAAATTCTAGCTCTAATATTTGACAATTGTTCATTAATATTATAAGGGGGTTTAGTTGAACATTAGGTGCATGATTCCCTTTATTAGGAACCTTTAAAATAGATGGAGTTGATTCACCATTCTGAATTTGATCTTGTTGATAATTTTGAGCCTATTGTCTAGTAACAGCTCCGATGGTACCTACAATATTATTCTATGGATGGTGAATGGGTCTTGGTATAGTGTTTATGGCTAGCTCATTAGAAAGTAATTGGTGAGACGATGGTCTAGTAGTGACTCTTCTTGGAAATGGCTCTTCTGGAACCATATAACTTGTGATAGGGTGGATAGTATCTGATTCATCTTCCAAACTATTCAATTGATTTGATGTGATTTCCATATCACTCTCAGTCTCGTATTTTGTATCACTAAGATCAGGTATTTGAGTATTATATAGAGGCATGGTTGTAACCATGGATAAAGTAGTGTCGAATATTTCTAGATCATGAGCAGGTAAACGCCCACTAATAGTTCCTACATATCGGGCAAGAGAAGGGACATTATGATGTTCAATTTGATTAGCCACATCCTTACCATGTTTTGGTAAGGGATGTTGAAATATGTCTAATGACTGATTGGCGTTCTAATTCTGGTTTTGTGGGGTGTTCTTTTGAACATTATTAGGAGGATTCTACTTAGGTTGAAAGGCTTGCACCTCCATTTCATTGTTATCAATCAAGTCCTGTATTTTATGTTTTAATATTTGACAAGAGTTGGTAGTGTGTCCAGGTCCTCTATGAAAGTCACAGTGTAAATATGATCCGTATTCGGGTATAGTTGGATCAGGTTCCTGGATATTTGGTAATTGAATCAAACCTCATTCTAATAATTGTGGTAGAATAGTTGAAAAATGTTGATTTAACCTAGTAAATTCTTGAGGAGGTTTATCAAGAGGTTTCAGTACAAACTTCTCCACTGTCTTTGCAACATTAACATTAGCAATATTTTTGCTATCGGTGACTCCATCACCCACAACTTGTTTATTTTTGTATTGATTTTTGGATGTTTTCTCATCATATTTCTTTTTAAGCTAGCCTCTCCTAATGAGAGCATCTTCCACTCTTCGGGATAAGTCGATAGCCTGATCAAAGGTGGTCAAGGTAGTAGTTGATAATTCGTAAGATAGTTGCTCTTTAAAATTATTAATAAAGATGTCCAACATCTCCCTATAAGGTAACACAAAGTGCAATTTTCCTATCAACTGTCTCCACCTAGCTAGGAAATCAGCAAAGCATTCATATTTGTCCTGTTTTAAGTTATACAAATATTTAATAGTCACATGTCTCTCGATGTAGGTACTAAATTGATGAACAAAAGACTCGAAAGTTTCTTCAAAATTCCTTAAATAAATAGTGGGTAATTGATAATACCACTCTAATGCCATTCCTCCCAAGCTTTTCGGGAACATTTTTAGTAATAACAAGCCATCATGTGATATATCATGACATGCTATCCTAAACATGTGAAGATGCTCTATGGGATCTTCGGTAACTTTATATATGGGAAGAACTGGCATAGGAAAATTTTTAGGATATGGTTGTGCTATGACTATAGGATCTAAAGGCTGACTACACATCTCTCGATAGTTGTACGAGGGACGATAGGGATCTATCTGGTCCATGCGGGAAACTAACTGTTTCACCATGGTTTCAAGATTACTAGTTTGTCCACCATATTGGTTTGGTGGGACAGAGGTATGGGATCTATAAGTGTATGATGGTGTGACATAAGTATTAGATGCTATATTGCTATTATGTAAAGTGTTGGTAGGAAGAGTATTATGATGGGGATTTGTAATAGTATTATGTTGTACCCCAGATTGTTGGTAATTGGTGTTTGGTTTTATTTTAGGTTTTTGTTTATTTGAGGTATGTTGATCAAGAGATTGGTGGAATAGAGCAGTAAATGAGGGTTTATTTTATGCGGGAATGACCCTAGGCTTGTTAACAGGCACTTTAGGTGGTTGGGTAACCTGTTGTTGTTGCATGTTCCGGATCACAACTGCCATATCCAAATTGGATGGTCCAGCTTGATCACTCTCTTATTCAATAAAGGACAAGGGATTAGTGTGTGTGTGAAATACGTCTTCTAGAGTTGCTTGAGTGTCACTAATTTGATCCTTGTCCATATGGACTGCTCTATTAAAAACACCAATATTAGTGTTAATGAACTTCCAAAATTGTTCCATGTTTTCAAAAGTGATAGCTCCTCCCAGAGACATTTTAGGGGATGAAGATCCTTCCTCTCTAACAATTTCTTCTTGTTCATTTCCTACAAAAAGCTCTTCTTCTTGCTGGTCTAGGGTCTCTTCTTCCTGAACTTGGTCCTTAGGAGGGACATTTTGGTCAGTTAATGGTCTTCCTAACCAATATTCATCTTCTTCGGTTTGTTTTCCATTCCTAAGTCTAGGAATTGTGCTAAACTTAGGTTTTAGCAAATATATATATATATATATATATATATATATATATATATATATATATATGTGTGTGTGTGGTAAGGTTGAGAGGTATATATTTTAACTATATACATACTATAATACTTTTAAAAGGAAAATGTTTTGTTTTTATTTATTTTTGTGTGATTACACTATTATTTTTCTAGAATAAAAATAACAAACAACATGCTAGTTGCAAGAAATAACAATAGTAAAAAGAATGACTTAGTTTTCTATGAATAGATTATGAATATCATTGATAGGGTCAAGTTCATCAAGAGTCATGAAATGCTCCTCTTCAAATTGGAAGTGGTTTTTCAATAATTTGACAAAGTGTGCTATGGTAATATGATCTACTTCAGACTCTGACTTGTAAAAATAAAGTTCATGGCAATACTCTCGATACAACATAGCTCTAGGAATTTTATTCCATATTTTTCTATCCATAAGAATGACTTCTTGATCCTCTATACGAGATAGAAATTTATGTACTACAACTGCATTCTCAAGGTACTCCTCAAAGGTGTATAATTTTGAAGACACAAGTGCTCTTTTATCTGCTAACCACCTATGGCAAGCTCTTTGAAGTTCATGATACAAAGTCACCTGATCAGGATCCAAGATTCTATCTAGGACAAACCTCTTAATTTGCCTAATTTATATAGATTTGGATTCAATAAACCTAATCTCCTATCAAGTTCGTCCCACAAATATTGGGCTCTATTTGCTTGAGGTACTCTAAGCACATAAGTAATCTCTATGGCTATTAATTGATTTTCAACATTTATGGTGACAACTCATTTTCTATTATAATCTACCATCTAAATATGATATGCAAATTTAACTATTTTTTAATTATTCTAGATGTTCTTAATAAAGTTTTTTTTAATTTTTTCAGATTTTTTTCAAAAGGTGTTTTAGTTTCACGTTGGGTTCACAATAATGTATCACCCAAATTTTTTGCACCGTTACCTTCAAGCTAAAGAATCCGTGCTCGAAAGGGGGATGTGAGAAGGATGGGACAATACCTCGGATGAAGAGGCCCTTTGAAGGTCGCGCCTCTCGGGGGAGGGGTATAAGGGTGAATTTTTGATGGATGGTGGGGTTCACCAGGAAACTTTAAGTGGTAGTTTCCATGCCTAGGTTGAGAATGGGTTTGATGTGTTCATTTTATATTCAATCATTCAGATTCCTAGGTTGGCCAAAATGAATCTAAGCTACTCTACATGAAATTTTTGGTTTTATATGGAGACAACAAACATAGATAAATCCTAAATATAGAAAATATCTAAATGAAGAAGAGTGCACCTAATTTTTGATGTCTGATGAAGATTTTGAAGCTTGTAGGAGTCCAGATCATCTCGGATATGATAGGATCATATGTAATTTTACAGAATCATCTAGATAATAGGATATCATTTGAGATCAGTCGAGATCATCAATGATATGACGAATTCATCAGATGAATTCGTCAGAAACCTACAATCATGAAAATAGACACCAAAAACCAAAAATACAATTGCAAGAATGATACAAAATGATAGAAATAAGAATATAAGTGCTTTAAATGATAAATCCAGCTATCAAATCAAATGGGATGCAATGTTTTAATAATTTATTTTGAATTTTATCATGCAATTATGCTAAATGAGGTGAACTCCAAGATGTAGAACAGAAGTGAACTAATCTAATGCACAATTAAATAAGAAAAGAGATAGAGAATGCAACCTCACGACTCTGATTACCCCCAATCTGAACTGTAGTCAAAATCATCTACAATCATACGAGATCGTCGTCGATCTTATCAGGATCGTCCAAAATTATGGTGGAATCACCTACGACGATCCGAGATTCCTCCAGCTAAAACACAGTGAGATCCTACAATAAAACTTGAAAACACAAATGCAAATGATGGGGGATAAGATGTTCTAACAAAGAAAAAACTAATATTATAGGGAAATGATCATCCAGGGGGATAAACTGGGAAAATCCCAAGTTTATATAGGATTAAGGGGAGGTTAGGAAGTTGGGGATCATCCCAATATGGGAGATCTCCGATGTAGGAATCTCCAACTGCGCAGACATGCTTCTACCCGAGTTGGAGAGGTTGTTGAAAAAGAAGCTAATTATGAAAATTTGGTTTTGGGACGAAATTGTCTGGATGTTCTGTTCCAGACGATATCGTTTGATTTGATATGATATCGTCAGATCGATGACGATATCGTCCAATGGTCAAACATCTTCTAAAAATGGCACAAAAAATGAGGTGATCGGTTAATGGGCGGTTTCAGGATTAAAATTCAATTTTTTTTATCTTTTACTGAGGGTTTAACTGTGCCAATTTTAGGGTGCTACAGTGCTATGCAATACAATATACTTCTAATATGGCCTTGGATAAGACAAATGCATTGTGTCCCTTCCATTATCCATCAATGTATTAAATATGTGCATGAGGTATACACGTAGTGCTTTCATTTGAAGAACCATTCAAATACGTGAATCTAGAAAATTTGCCAGAGGACTTAATGCTCGCCTCAATGCACCTGGACATATGACCAGCATCACTAATCAAAGAGCTAGGAGGAAAAATGAAAGAAGTGTGTGCCAAAACTACAATGTTTGCATCTCAATTATCGAAGCATATGATAACTGTTTCTACCAAAACATCTACATCCATAGTGCATCGGGATGATAGGAAGCTAAAAGCAAATGTGGGTAAAAAAGAGATAAAGCAAGCACCCAAACCAATTGTCATCGATTTCTCCACTCCCATGGAAGTAAAGGACCCTAATCAACCCAAGCCTAAGGGATATAAGGATGATCAATATTGTATATTCATCGAATGAAAGGTCACGACATAGAGGTATGTTGGTCTTTTAAGAATTTAGTGCAAAATATGATCGAAAGAGGTGCACTTATTGTATAAAATCCACAAGCACTAGACAATAAAAATATGGGAATTTATAAAAATTCCCTACCCAACCATGAGGTGCCAAGGAATAATTTTTGCCAAGTCAATCAAGTACGCATCGAACCGCCAACCCATGGATTCATCAGAATGGTCAATGTAGTCACAAGACATGTAAGGTATGAAAGACCCAATCAACCTCCAGTTCCCATTAGAGTCCACACTACACCTCCTCCAAGGCTAGCCCAAAATGTTCTAGTCCCACAAACTAGATTGGTGGTGACAATTAGGAGTAGGTTAGTTCAAAATCTACAGAAAAATCTAGCAAAGTTGTCAATTTATGATTTGATTTAGTAGTCCCCCAAGCATAGGCAGATGATTATGGATATTATAAGGTCCATATAAGTGTAGTACTAGGATCCTTAAGTATTCACACACTTCATGGGATACGTGCAAAAGTGTTATGAACCGATCATACAACCTTATGATCATGAAATCAAGATGGTTTCCACTGTCATAATGGACCTACCACTTCATATCATTGCATGTGTAAACCACAAACCTTTCAAGCGGGTTTTGATTGATATGAGATCATCAATCAATATAATAATTATGAAGGCACTAACATACCTGAACTTACCAAATATGCATATCATACCTTCTACCTTCACATTGAGAGCTTTTAATGAAGCATTATGCTCAACTATTGGCACTATAGTTTTGCCTATTTAGGTGGGACTAAAGAATATCCCTATGATGTGTCAGGTGATTGAAGGTGCTATGCAATACAATATACTTCTAGGATGGCCTTGGATAAGATAAATGCATTGTGTCCCTTCCATTCTCCATCAATGTATTAAATACGTGCATGAGGTATAGGTTCATGTAGTGCTTTCATTTGAAGAACCATTCAAATACATGAATCTATAAAATTTTCTAGAGGACTTAATGCTTACCTCAATGCACCTAGACATATGACCAGCATCACTGATCAAAGATCCAGGAGGCAAAATGAAATAAGTGTGTGCCAAACCTACAATATCTGCATCTCAATTATCGAAGCACACGATAATTGTTTCTACCAGGCCATATATATCCACAGTGCATCGGGATGATAGGAAGCTAAAAGGAAATATGGGTAAAAAAGAGATAAAGCAAGCACCCAAACCAATTTTCATCGATGTCCCTACTCCAATGGAAGTAGAGGACCATAGTCAACCCAAGCCTAAGGGATATAAGGATGATCAATATTGTATATTCATCAAATGAAAGGTCACGAAATAGAGGTATGTTGGTGTTTTAAGCATTTAGTACAAAATATGATCCAAAGAGGTGCACTTATTGTAGACAATCCACAAGCACCAGATAATAAAAATATGGGAATTTACAAAAATTATCTACCCAACCATGAGGTTCCAAGGAATAATTTTGGCCAAGTCAATCAAGTACGCATCGAACCGCCAACCCATGGATTTGTGAGAATGGTCAATGTCATCACAAGACATGTAAGGTATGAAATACCCAATCAACCTCTAGCTCCCATTAGAGTCCACACTACACCTCCTCCAAGGCTAGCCCAAAATGTTCCAGTCCCACCAAATAGATTGGTGGTGACAATTAGGAGTAGGTTAGTTCAAAACCTACAAAAAAATATAGCAAAGTTGTCAATTTATGATTTGATTTAGTAGTCCCCCAAGCATAGGGAGATGCTTATGTATATTCTAAGGTCCATATAAGTGTAGTCCCAGGATCCTTAAGTATTCACACACTTCATGGGACACGTGCAAAAGTGTTAGGAACCGATCATACAACTTTATGATCATGAAATCAAGATGTTTTCCACTGTCATAATGGACCCACCGCTTCATATCATTGCATGTGTAAACCATAAACCTTTCAAGTGGGTTTTTATTGATACAAGATCATCAATCAATATAATAATGATGAAGGCACTAACATACCTAAACTTACCAGATATGCATATCATACCTTCTACCTTCACATCGAGAGTTTTTAATGACGCATTATGCTCAACTATTGGCACTATAGTTTTGCCTATTTAGGTGGGACTAAATACTATCCCTATGATGTGTCATGTAATTGAAGGTGCTATGCAATACAATATACTTCTAGGATGGCCTTGGATAAGATAAATGCATTGTGTCCCTTCCATTATCCATCAATGTATTAAATACATACATGAGGTATAGGTTCACGTAGTGCTTTCATTTGAAGAACCATTCAAATACGTGAATCTACCAAATTTGCCAAAGGACTTAATGCTCACCTCAATGCACCTAGACATATGACTAGCATCATTGATCAAAGATCCAGGAGGTAAAATGAAAGAAGTGTGTGCCAAACCTACAATGTCTGCATCTCAATTATCGAAGCACACGATAACTTTTTCCACCAGACCATCTACATGCACAGTGCATCAGGATGATAGGAAGATAAAAGCAAATGTGGGTAAAAAAGAGATAAATAAAGCACCCAAACCAATTTTCATCCATGTCCCTACTCCCATGGAAGTAGAGGATGGTCAAGGATAAGTCAAAGAGCCACCTCAGCCTGCTTTTCCTGCATCTTTAGTAGGGTCATATGCTCCATACGTGACCATTCATTTGGTTAGTCCCATATTAGGGGAATATATTGTGTAGAATGTAACATTTATGCCAATCATTGAGACTACATAGGATATGGGCCGACCACAAGCCCATTGCCTTCTTGTAGGGATGGTGGTACCATTAGGAGTACCTCCTAACCAAACCAATTTCATCTATGGAGGGCTCTATCAACTTACATATCGTACTTCCATGGATGAGGATGATGATGAACCATTCACTGTGAACATTCATTATATCTCTAAACCAAAATATACCTTATAATATTTCAATCAATACCATTGGCATGGTTATGCTCTTAGATTATTTGAGCAGGGGTGTAGGAGGTCTTATGAACTGCAATATCAGTTGCCTACTGATAGGTTTAGGTTAGGATATTGTATTGGAGGATAGGATGAACTCCTTGTAGCATATTTAGACCACCTATACCTCAGTCTAGGGGGTGAAGTTGACTTCAATCCTTATCACCCCAATCCATTTTTATTTTGAAGGGATAGATGGTTAGTGTCTTACATTACTATAGAACCACCTGAGATATATCATAAAGATATCTTGGTGAAGACCAGTCCAGAGCACATACCAAGAGATAAATTGGATGAAAAAATCCATGGGGCATCCAATCACATAGGCCTACAGGTTCAAATCGTTAGCATAGAGATATATTATGAGTTAGAAGAACATTCTAACGAGGATAGTGAAGAACACAAGCTTATACTGAGAGGGGGGGGTGAACAGTATAAGACCTCTTTTTACTTTTTACTTTATACTTCAAAATAGTAAAGAAATATAACCAAAGCAATATCAAAGAAATGCACAATATCATCCACAAAGTGACACCAATTTTAATGTGGTTCACCCAAAATGGCTGGGCTATGTCCACAAAACTTTTCTCTAAAAGTTATCTCAAATTTATTTGGGAATCCTTCCCAATTACAATGTTTATGAGCCTCATCCCAAAGGAGATACCTTCCCCAAATCAAAATTTATGAGCCTCTGCTCAAAGGAGATACCTTCCCCTCTACTCTGGAAATGATCCCTCAGAAGATCAACTGCCTCTACCTCTTGCCAGCACGTGGAACTCCTTTCCACCGAAGACCTCCTGTCGTCAATGATTAGCCTAAGATACCTCTGCCTTCTATGATCACATCCACAACAACTCAACAACCTATACCAAACACAGTCAGTAATTCTAGTACAAGTCTTCCTCTGTCTATCAGATTTGTCCAACGTTTGAACAAATCAATCCTCTGCACACAAGCCTTCTCAAAGACTTGCCAAATCTATCCTCAGGTTCTTCTCAAAGAACCAGTGCACCTCTGTCCTCAAGTTCTCTGATAGAACTATCAAAATCAGCTCACAAGTCCTCTATTAGGACCTGTCCAAATCTGCTCACAAGTCCCCACCGAAACCTATCAAAAATTTCTCACAAGTCCCCACCGGAACCTGTCCAAAAACTCAGCAAGCTCACCAAGAAAAAAAACTTTCTTAGTAGGAAATCACAAGGTGAATTGTTAGAGACCCAATGTGATTTGTCAAACTCATAGAAGCATAAAGAGAATTTTTAGAGACTCAATATGTTCTATACTCAAATTCTAATCTCAAAACTCAACACAAATCAACTCAGCTCAAACTCAATCTCAAACCTGAAAACTCAACTCAATATCTGAAATGGATAGGATAGAATGCTTTATTTCAAGAACATGAAACCCCAACAATTTCCAACTATGCAAATAATCACATAACAATGATACTCATGTTCTTTTCACCATCAATTAGGGCTTCAACAACAATGTTCATCAAACAAGGTTCAATCAACACCATTCAACTCAAAACACAACCTTGAAGCGTTTCACAATCAACATCAGAAAAGGAAACAAGTAGAACTCCTTTTCTCTCCAATATTGTTTGAACAAAAATCATCCACCAACTCAAATCACAATAGCACAAAACAACTTTTCAAATCATCAACAAAGGAGTAAGCCCAACACTTTAACCAAGTAAAGAATAGCTTGATTATTACCAATTTAATGAAAGAAAATGTCAATCTCAAAGCTGCCCACTTAATGTTTCACAACTTCACACAAGAAGCAATTTTAACCTTAAAACATCATGCTTTAATTTCCATAATCAACCAAAAGCACTCTCAACATTACAAGAAAAATTTATCCCTTATACACCTTATTTCTCCCTTATAGTCTTATCAAAAATAAAATTTATCTCTCATAAGAATGCAATAAGATATTTCAAACAACACCTTCAAAAGAATATTTTATCAAAATACACTAATAAACTCCTAAGCTATTTTTCCCTCTAATAAACTTCCTCCATCCGCAAAATACACTTAGCAAAAATTAATTTCGAAAATACCTTGACCAACATCAAAAATCATGCTATGGAGAAATTGCGCATGAATTCTAACACCACCCACTGCATCCACTTCACAATGAAAAACCCTTTCACATTATTCAAATGCGGAACCTCCCATTCGGGTAGTGTGCCAACAGCCTAGCCACTACCGGTGCGCCAAAGGCACCTGGTGAGGTTTAAACCTCATGTTGTTAGCCTTGTTCCTTCTACACCAGGGATTAAATAAAACAATAGTGCCTCCCTTTATTCTGACGCAAACATGAATACGAAAATCATTCGATGGATTTACGATGAAATACGAGTACAAAAAAATGAATAGTAGATTCACAAAAACGATGAAGACATAGTCGAACAGTAGATCACGAATTCACAGCGAGCAACTCTTTTCAAAATGCGGATGGGATAATTCTTGATTTTCATCGAGGGAGATTTATATGCATTTTTACCATAAGCTCTTAATGTCGGCGAGGATTTTAACACGTCGGCGGAGGTCTTGGCTAGCGCCCACAATCTTAAAACATAGCGCCCACATAGTTAAGACATTTGCACCATGGGTTAGGAGAACCCATTGCAAATAATAATTTAATAATTATTTAAAAATAATTAAAGGGAACCTTGACAAGGTTTTTAATTATTTAAATAAATACTTCCTCCTAGACCAAATGCATTAAACTAATACATCCACCTGTAATATTTAAACCTGCCAAATTGGGGTTTACAAAAGACCATTGAAACTGTCATGTCGTAACCTTCATCAAAAAAAATTATTTGACATAAAATCAAATTCCTTCAAGATCTTCTTGACATCAATGACAACTTATACACTTGAGCAAAGGCAATGTACCCAAAGTACCCAAAATTTCCAACAATCTCCCCCTTTGTCATTGATGGCAAACCTTTATTGAAAACACTTCTCAAGAGCCAAAACAGAAACCAACTCGTGCTAACAATCGACCAACTGTGCACACAACTGAGAATATTCCTTTGAAGTTTTGCTCCCCCTGACTTGAAGCTCTCCTCTTCACTTTGAAGCTCTCACCCTTACTCATATATCTCCCCCTTTGTCATCAATGGCAGAGGGTCACATTTGGGGATTGAGACTAAGAATGAGCCTCTTAGCTTAGTCCCTCCCCCACCTCCTGATGAGGTGATTAATTCTAGGGTGGGAGTAAAACTCCCATTAGGCACTGATCATCATCAGTGTCTATAACTTCCTTGTCGGGCCTTCTCTTGAACTCTTTGTCCATATTCCTATTCTTGTCATTGTTCTTGTTCTTGTTCTCATCCTTGTTCTTGTCCATGCCTTGATCCTTGGACCTGATCATGCCACTGTTCCTATTCTTGTATTCTGGAATTTCAGCTCTACACTGTCCGATTATGTGACCTTCATTGTTGCACTTGAAACACTTGACGATGTTGTTTCTCTGAGGTAAACCTGATCTTTGAATCCACCAGTTCTGACAAAACCTGTTCTGACCATACTTGTTCTAACCAAACCTGTTCTGACCAAACCTATTCTGACCAAACTTGTTCTAACCAAACCTGTTCTGACCAAACCTGTTCTGATCAAACCTGTTCCTATTATTTTCCTTGCAATAAACTGCCTTGTGCCCAAACTTTTGACAAGAGTAGCAATACCCTTGAAAGAAACTAGCACTTCTAAAATTTTCATTTACCTTCTTCACTTGAGCCATGCAATGTGAAGCCATGTGACCAAACCTATGACAAGCAAAACATCTGCCTTGAAACTTTCCTTTATTTGACCTCTTAGGTTCTGAAAACTTATTCTTCTCATTATGAATTCTATTTTCTATTTCTGTGCATCTATCATTCAAGGACTCCTTTTCTGAAATACTTTCCTCATTAGAACTCTCTTCCTTTTGGAGTCTCTTACTAGACTCTCCAACTTGTTCCTTGTGTGGCTTAACAAAACCAAGGCCTATTTTATCTGTTGTCTTTCTTTGACCTTTGATGAGTGACTTAACATTTTTGGAGCTATCTTGAAACCCTTAAAGCTTATCCTTGTACTCTTTAGTTTCCTCTTTCAAAGAAGCCATTTTATGTTCTAACTCACTATACTCAAGAACCTTAGACTCTAACTCATCCTTGAGTTCTTGTGTCTTAGCTATAGAGAAGTCAAGACTTTCTATAAGATCATATCTCTCCATACAAAATTCATCTAACTTATCCTTGAGTCTAGCATTCTTCTTTCTTTCCTTTTTCAAAGCACTAAGAGCACTAATAAGTTCACCTTCAAGATCTACTTCACCTTCCTCTATATCTTCCTTTATTTGTTTTCTTTTTGAATCATCAAAGCCTTTTTCAGATTTCTTATCACTAGAGGTGCTACCCTTTTCAAAAACCATACATGCATCTTCCTTATAGTTTTCTAAAGCATCCTCATACATACTAGAAACCAAATCATTATTTGTGCAATCATCCTCAAGGTGACCAAAGTTTCCACATCTAAGACATTTCATGATAATGAATCTATGTTTCGGTTCTTCCTCTTTTTCGATATGAACAACATCTCATTTTCATCATCACTTGAAGAACTTTCACTATCACTACTAGAACACTTACTTGCTTTGTCTAGGTAGAAACTCTTCTTGTGCTTGTGAGAATACCTCTTTCCTTGATTGTTGTGCTCATCTTTGTTCTTCATGTGATGCTTGTGCTTTTCAGAATCCTTGCTCTTAGAATCCTGTTTATCTTCATCACTTTCATTCTTGGGAACAGTATAGTCAGTAGCATAATGACCAAACTTTCCACAATTGAAACATCTTATATTTTTCATACTTTTGTGTTTTCTAGAGAACTTGCCTTTCTTGTTGTAATATGCCTCTTCATCACTAGAAGACTCATCACTATCTTGAAGTTGTTTACCCTTGGATTTCTTGGTAGCCTTGAAAGCTGCCTCTTTCTTGACATCAACCTTCACTTGAGTTCTCAACTCAAATGCTGCAAGTATACTATGGAGCTCATCCTTTTTCAACTTATCCAAATCTTTAGCTTCCTCAATAGCAAAAATATTTTCACTAAATCTATTAGGAAGAGATCTTAAAATCTTATCACAAACATCATTTTCAACAAGCTCAAGACCTAAGTCTTTCATGGAGTTAACAACCTCATCCATACGAAGCATGTAGTCACTAATATTTTCATCATCATTCATCTTGAGTTGTTCAAACATACCTTTGAAGTGTCTCAACTTGGCCTTTCTGACATTTGTATCACCTGTATGAACCACCTTCAACTTTTTTCCACATTTCACTAGGTCGTCTTGCGGTGAATCACTTTGGTGAGATCTCGCTTTCTGTAAGCCTTTCGAGATTGCATTCATTGCTTTTGAATTGTTGTGATGTAGGAGCCTTTCTTCTTTAGTATTAGGACCATGTTCAGGAATAGTGTACTCATCTTCAATCACTTCCCAAACCTCATTCCCAAGTGCCATTAGATGAACCTTCATCCTTGCACTCCAAAGACCAAAATATGACCCATCAAGAATAGGTGCTGCATTGCCACTTGAATGATCCATTGTGTTCTTTACTAGCTTTTCCTTCAAGCTGTTAAACTTTTTGAAGGCACCGACTCTGATACCAATTGAAGAACACAAGCTTATACTGAGAAGGGGGGGTGAACAGTATAAGACCTCTTTTTACTTTTTCCTTTATACTTCAAAATAGTAAAGCAATATACCCAAAGCAATATCAAAGCAATGCACAATATCATCCACAAAGTGACACCAATTTTAACGTGGTTCACCCAAAATGGCTGGGCTACGTCCACAAAACTTTTCTCTAAAAGTTATCTCAAAGTTCTTTGGGAATCCTTCCCAATTACAATGTTTATGAGCCTCGGCCCAAAGGAGATACCTTCCCCCAATCAGAATTTATGAGCCTCTGCTCAAAGGAGATACCTTCCCCTCTGCTCTGGAAATGATCCCTCAGAAGATCAACTACCTCTACCTCTTGCCAGCACGTGGAACTCCTTTCCACCGAAGACCTCCTGTCCTCAATGCTTAGCCTAAGAGACCTCTGCCTTCTATGATCACGTCCACAACAGCTCAGCAACCTGTACCAAACACAGTCAGTCGGTCTAGTACAAGTCTTCCTCTATCTGTCAGATCTGTCCAATGCTTGAACAAATCAATCCTCTACACACAAGCCTTCTCAAAGACTTGCCAAATCTATCCTCAGGTTCTTCTCAAAGAACCAATGCACCTCTATCCTCAAGTTCTCTGATAGAACTATCAAACTCAGCTCACAAGTCCTCTGCTAGGACCTGTCCAAATCTTCTCACAAGTCCCCATCGGAACCTGTCCAAAACTGCTCACAAGTCCCCATCGAAACCTGTCCAAAAACTCAGCAAGCTCACCAAGAAAAAAACTTTCTTAGTAGGAAATCACAAGGTGAATTTTTAGAGACCCAATGTGATTTTTCAAACTCATAGAAGCATAAAGAGAATTGTTAGAGACTCAATATGTTCTATACTCAACTCCCAATCTCAAAACTCAACTCAAATCAACTCAGATCAAACTCAATCTCAAATATGAAAACTCAACTCAATATCTGAAATGGATAGGATAGAATGCTTTCTTTCAAGAACATGAAACCCCAACAATTGCCAACTATGCAAAGAATCACATAACAATGATACTCATGTTCTTTTCACCATCAATTAGGGCTTCAACAACAATGCTCATCAAACAAGGTTCAATCAACACCATTCAACTCAAAACACAACCTTGAAGCATTTCACAATCAACATTAGAAAAGGAAACAAGTAGAACTCCTTTTCTCTCCAATATTGTTTGAACAAAAAGCATCCACCAACTCAAATCACAATAGCACAAAACAACTTTTCAAATCATCAACAAAGGAGTAAGCCCAACACTTTAACCAAGTAAAGAATAGCTTGATTATTACCAATTTAATGAAAGCAAATGTCAATCTCAAAGCTGCCCACTTAAGGTTTCACAACTTCACACAAGAAGCAATTTTAACCTTAAAACATCATGCTTTCATTTCCATAATCAACCAAAAGCACTCTCAACATTACAAGAAAAATTTATCCCTTATACACCTTATTTCTCCCTTATAGTCTTATCAAAAATAAAATTTATCTCTCATAAGAATGCAATAAGATATTTCAAACAACACCTTCAAAAGAATATTTTATCAAAATAAAACAAGCTTTAAACTCCTTATAACTCCTAAGCTGTTTTTCCCTCTAATAAACTTCCTCCATCCGCAAAATACACTTAGCAAAAATTAATTTCGAAAATACCTTGGCCAACATCAAAAATCATGCTATGGAGAAATTGCGCACGAATTCTAACACCACCCACTGCGTCCACTTCACGATGAAAAACCCTTTCGCGTTATTCGAACGCGGAACCTCCCGTTCGGGTAGCGTGCCAACAACCTAGCCGCTACCGGTGCGCCAAAGGCGCCCGGTGAGGTTTAAACCTCACGCTGTTAGCCTTGTTCCTTCTATGCCAGGGATTAAATAAAACAACAGTGCCTCCCTTTCTTCTGATGCAAACACGAAGACGAAAACCTTACGATGGATTTACGACAAACGGCGAGTACAAAAAAATGAACAACGGATTCACGAAAATGGCGAAGACACGATCAAACAGTAGATCACGAATTCACAACGAGCAACTCTTTTCAAAATGTGGATGGGATAATTCTTGATTTTCATCGAGGGAGATTTATATGCATTTTTACCATAAGCTCTTGACGTCGACGAGGAGTTTAACACGTCGACAGAGGTCTTGGCTAGCGCCCACAATCTTAAAACATAGCGCCATGGGTTAGGATAACCCATTGCAAACAATAATTTAATATTTATTTAAAAATAATTAAAGGGAACCTTAACAAGGTTTTTAATTATTTAAATAAATACTTCCTCCTGGACCCAAATGCATTAAACTAATGCATCCACCGGTAATCTTTAAACCTGCCAACTTGGGGTTTACAAAAGACCTTTGAAACTGTCATGTCGTAACCTTCATCAAAACAAATTATTTGACATCAAATCAAATTCCTTCAAGAGCTTCTTGACATCAATGACAACTTATACACTTGAGCAAAGGCAATGTACCCAAAGTACCCAAAATTGCCAACAATCTCCCCCTTTGTCATTGATGGCAAACCTTTACTGAAAACACTTCTCAAGAGCCAAAACTGAAACCAACTGTGCTAACAACCGACCAACTGTGCCCACAACTGAGAATCTTCCTTTGAAGTTTTGCTCCCCATGACTTGAAGCTCTCCTCTTCACTTTGAAGCTCTCCCCCTTACTCATATCTCTCCCCCTTTGTCATCAATGGCAAAGGGTCACCTTTGGGGCTCGGGACTAAGAATGAGCCTCTTAGCTTAGTCCCTCCCCCACCTCCTGATGAGGTGATTAATTCTAGGGTGGGAGTAAAACTCCCATTAGGCACTGATCATCATCAGTGTCTATAACTTCCTTGTCGGGCCTTCTCTTGAACTCTTTGTCCATATTCCTATTCTTGTCACTGTTCTTGTTCTTGTTCTTGTTCTCATCCCTGTTCTTGTCCATGCCTTGATCCTTGGACCTGATCATGCCACTGTTCCTATTCCTGTATTCTAGAATTTTAGCTCTACACTGTCTGATTATGTGACCTTCATTGTTGCACTTGAAACACTTGACGATGTTGTTTCTCTGAGGTAAACCTGATCTTTGAATCCACCGAGTTTGACCAAACATGTTCTGACCAAACTTGTTCGACCAAACCTGCTTTGACAAAACTTTTCCAAACTCATTACGACCAAACCTATTCTGACCAAACCTATTCTAACCAAACCTGTTCTGATCAAACCTGTTCCTGTTATTTGCCTTGCAATAAACTGCCTTGTGCCCAAACTATTGACAAGAGTAGCAATACCCTTGAAAGAAACTAGCACTTCTAAAATTGTCATTTACCTTCTTCACTTGAGCCATGCAATGTGAAGCCATGTGACCAAACCTGTGACAAGCAAAACATCTCCCTTGAAACTTTCCTTTATTTGACCTCTTAGGTTCTGAAAACTTCTTCTTCTCATTCTGAATTCTGTTTTCTGTTTCTGTGCATCTATCATTCAAGGACTCCTTTTCTGAAATACTTTCCTCATCAGAACTCTCTTCCTTTTGGAGTCTCTTACTAGACTCTCCAACTTGTTCCTTGTGTGGCTTAACAAAACCAAGGCCTGTTTTATCTGTTGTCTTTCTTTGACCTTTGATGAGTGACTTAACCTTTTTGGAGCTATCTTGAAACCCTTAAAGCTTATCCTTGTACTCTTTAGTTTCCTCTTTCAAAGAAGCCATTTTCTATTCTAACTCACTATACTCAAGAACCTTAGACTCTAACTCATCCTTGAGTTCTTGTGTCTTAGCTATAGAGAAGTCAAGACTTTCTATAAGATCATCTCTCTCCATACAACATTCATCTAACTTATCCTTGAGTCTAGCATTCTTCTTTCTTTCCTTTTTCAAAGCACTAAGAGCACTAATAAGTTCACCTTCAAGATCTACTTCACCTTCCTCTATATCTTCCTCTATTTGTTTGCTTTTTGAATCATCAAAGCCTTTTTCAGATTTCTTATCACTAGAGGTGCTACCCTTTTCAAAAACCATACATGCATCTTCCTTATAGTTTTCTGAAGCATCCTCATACATACTAGAAACCAAATCATTATTTGTGCAATCATCCTCAAGGTGACCAAAGTTTCCACATCTAAGACATTTCATGATAATGAATCTATGTTTCGGTTCTTCCTCTTTTTTTGATATGAACAACATCTCATTTTCATCATCACTTGAAGAACTTTCACTATCACTACTAGAACACTTACTTGCTTTGTCTAGGTAGAAACTCTTCTTGTGCTTGTGAGAATACCTCTTTCCTTGATTGTTGTGCTCATCTTTGTTCTTCCTGTGATGCTTGTGCTTTTCAGAATCCTTGCTCTTAGAATCCTGTTTATCTTCATCACTTTCATTCTTGGGAACAATATAGTTAGTAGCATAATGACCAAACTTTCCACAATTGAAACATCTTATATTTTTCATACTTTTGTGCTTTCTAGAGAACTTGCCTTTCTTGCTGTAATATGCCTCTTCATCACTAGAAGACTCATCACTATCTTGAAGTTGTTTACCCTTGGATTTCTTGGTAGCCTTGAAATCTGCCTCTTTCTTGACATCAACCTTCACTTGAGTTCTCAACTCAAATGCTGCAAGTATACTATGGAGCTCATCCTTTTTCAACTTATCCAAATCTTTAGCTTCCTCAATAGCAGAAATATTTTCACTAAATCTATTAGGAAGAGATCTTAAAATCTTATCACAAACATCATTTTCAGCAAGCTCAAGACCTAAGTCTTTCATGGAGTTAACAACCTCATCCATACGAAGCATGTAGTCACTAATATTTTCATCATCATTCATCTTGAGTTGTTCAAACATACCTTTGAAGTGTCTCAACTTGGCCTTTCTGACATTTGTATCACCTGTATGAACCACCTTCAGCTGTTTCCACATTTCACTAGCTGTCTTGCGGTGAATCACTTTGGTGAGATCTGCTTTCTGTAAGCCTTTCAGGATTGCATTCATTGCTTTTGAATTGTTGTGATGTAGGAGCCTTTCTTCTTTAGTATTAGGACCATGTTCAAGAATAGTGTACTCATCTTCAATCACTTCCCAAACCTCATTCCCAAGTGCCATTAGATGAACCTTCATCCTTGCACTCCAAAGACCAAAATATGACCCATCAAGAATAGGTGTTGCATTGCCACTTGAATGATCCATTGTGTTCTTTACTAGCTTTTCCTTCAAGTTGTTAAACTTTTCGAAGGCACCTGCTCTGATACCAATTGAAGAACACAAGCTTATACTGAGAGGGGGGGTGAACAGTATAAGACCTCTTTTTACTTTTTCCTTTATACTTCAAAATAGTAAAGCAATATACCCAAAGCAATATCAAAGCAATGCACAATATCATCCACAAAGTGACACCAATTTTAACGTGGTTCACCCAAAATGGCTAGGCTACGTCCACAAAACTTTTCTCTAAAAGTTATCTCAAAGTTCTTTGGGAATCCTTCCCAATTACAATGTTTATGAGCCTCGGCCCAAAGGAGATACCTTCCCCTAATCAGAATTTATGAGCCTCTGCTCAAAGGAGATACCTTCCCCTCTGCTCTGGAAATGATCCCTCAGAAGATCAACTGCCTCTACCTCTTGCCAGCACGTGGAACTCCTTTCCACCGAAGACCTCCTATCCTCAATGCTTAGCCTAAGAGACCTCTGCCTTCTATGATCACGTCCACAGTAGCTCAGCAACCTATACCAAACATAGTCAATCGGTCTAGTACAAGTCTTCCTCTATCTGTCAGATCTGTCCAACTGCTTGAACAAATCAATCCTCTGCACACAAGCCTTCTCAAAGACTTGCCAAATCTATCCTCAGGTTCTTCTCAAAGAACCAGTGCACCTCTATCCTCAAGTTCTCTGATAGAACTATCAAACTCAGCTCACAAGTCCTCTACTAGGACCTATCCAAATCTGCTCACAAGTCCCCACCGGAACCTGTCCAAAACTGCTCACAAGTCCCCATCGAAACCTGTCCAAAACTCAGCAAGCTCACCAAGAAAAAAAACTTTCTTAGTAGGAAATCACAAGGTGAATTGTTAGAGACCCAATGTGATTTTTCAAACTCATAGAAGCATAAAGAGAATTTTTAGAGACTCAATATGTTCTATACTCAACTCCCAATCTCAAAACTCAACTCAAATCAACTCAGCTCAAACTCAATCTCAAATCTGAAAACTCAACTCAATATCTAAAATGGATAGGATAGAATGCTTTCTTTCAAGAACATGAAACCCCAACAATTGCCAACTATGCAAAGAATCACATAACAATGATACTCATGTTCTTTTCACCATCAATTAGGGCTTCAACAACAATGCTCATCAAACAAGGTTCAATCAACACCATTCAACTCAAAACACAACCTTGAAGCATTTCACAATCAACATTAGAAAAGGAAACAAGTAGAACTCCTTTTCTCTCCAATATTGTTTGAACAAAAAGCATCCACCAACTCAAATCACAATAGCACAAAACAACTTTTCAAATCATCAACAAAGGAGTAAGCCCAACACTTTAACCAAGTAAAGAATAGCTTGATTATTACCAATTTAATGAAAGCAAATGTCAATCTCAAAGCTGCCCACTTAAGGTTTCACAACTTCACACAAGAAGCAATTTTAACCTTAAAACATCATGCTTTCATTTCCATAATCAACCAAAAGCACTCTCAACATTACAAGAAAAATTTATCCCTTATACACCTTATTTCTCCCTTATAGTCTTATCAAAAATAAAATTTATCTCTCATAAGAATGCAATAAGATATTTCAAACAACACCTTCAAAAGAATCTTTTATCAAAATAAAACAAGCTTTAAACTCCTTATAACTCCTAAGCTGTTTTTCCCTCTAATAAACTTCCTCCATCCGCAAAATACACTTAGCAAAAATTAATTTCGAAAATACCTTGGCCAACATCAAAAATCATGCTATGGAGAAATTGCGCACGAATTCTAACACCACCCACTACGTCCACTTCACGATGAAAAACCCTTTCGCGTTATTCGAATGCGGAACCTCCCGTTCGGGTAGCGCGCCAACAACCTAGCCGCTACCGGTGCGCCAAAGGCGCCCGGTGAGGTTTAAACCTCATGCTGTTAGCCTTGTTCCTTCTATGCCAGGGATTAAATAAAACAATAGTGCCTCCCTTTCTTCTGACGTGAACACGAAGACGAAAACCTTACGATGGATTTACGACAAACGGCGAGTACAAAAAAATGAACAACGGATTCACGAAAACGGCGAAGACACAGTCAAACAGTAGATCACGAATTCACAGCGAGCAACTCTTTTCAAAATGTGGATGGGATAATTCTTGATTTTCATCGAGGGAGATTTATATGCATTTTTACCATAAGCTCTTGACGTCGGCGAGGAGTTTAACACGTCGACGGAGGTCTTGGCTAGCGCCCACAATCTTAAAACATAGCGCCATGGGTTAGGAGAACCCATTGCAAACAATAATTTAATATTTATTTAAAAATAATTAAAGGGAACCTTAACAAGGTTTTTAATTATTTAAATAAATACTTCCTCCTGGACCCAAATGCATTAAACTAATGCATCCACCTGTAATCTTTAAACCTGCCAACTTGGGGTTTACAAAAGACCTTTGAAGCTGTCATGTCGTAACCTTCATCAAAACAAATTATTTGACATCAAATCAAATTCCTTCAAGAGCTTCTTGACATCAATGACAACTTATACACTTGAGCAAAGGCAATGTACCCAAAGTACCCAAAATTGCCAACAATCTCCCCCTTTGTCATTGATGGCAAACCTTTATTGAAAACACTTCTCAAGAGCCAAAACTGAAACCAACTGTGCTAACAAGCGACCAACTGTGCCCACAACTGAGAATCTTCCTTTGAAGTTTTGCTCCCCCTGACTTGAAGCTCTCCTCTTCACTTTGAAGCTCTCCCCCTTACTCATATCTCTCCCCCTTTGTCATCAATGGCAAAGGGTCACCTTTGGGGCTCGGGACTAAGAATGAGCCTCTTAGCTTAGTCCCTCCCCCACCTCCTGATGAGGTGATTAATTCTAGGGTGGGAGTAAAACTCCCATTAGGCACTGATCATCATCAGTGTCTATAACTTCCTTGTCGGGCCTTCTCTTGAACTCTTTGTCCATATTCCTATTCTTGTCATTGTTCTTGTTCTTGTTCTCATCCTTGTTCTTGTCCATGCCTTGATCCTTGGACCTGATCATGCCATTGTTCCTATTCCTGTATTCTAGAATTTCAGCTCTACACTGTCTGATTATGTGACCTTCATTGTTGCACTTGAAACACTTGACGATGTTGTTTCTACGAGGTAAACCTGATCTTTGAATCCACCATTCACCAAACTTTCCCTTCCACCTATTCCCTTTACCAAACCTATTCCCCTTATCAAACTGTTCCTATTATTTGCCTTGCAATAAACTGCCTTGTGCCCAAACTATTGACAAGAGTAGCAATACCCTTGAAAGAAACTAGCACTTCTAAAATTGTCATTTACCTTCTTCACTTGAGCCATGCAATGTGAAGCCATGTGACCAAACCTGTGACAAGCAAAACATCTGCCTTGAAACTTTCCTTTATTTGACCTCTTAGGTTCTGAAAACTTCTTCTTCTCATTATGAATTCTATTTTCTATTTCTGTGCATCTATCATTCAAGGACTCCTTTTCTGAAATACTTTCCTCATCAGAACTCTCTTCCTTTTGGAGTCTCTTACTAGACTCTCCAACTTGTTCCTTGTGTGGCTTAACAAAACCAAGGCCTATTTTATCTGTTGTCTTTCTTTGACCTTTGATGAGTGACTTAACCTTTTTGGAGCTATCTTGAAACCTGTAAAGCTTATCCTTGTACTCTTTAGTTTCCTCTTTCAAAGAAGCCATTTTCTGTTCTAACTCACTATACTCAAGAACCTTAGACTCTAACTCATCCTTGAGTTCTTGTGTCTTAGCTATAGAGAAGTCAAGACTTTCTATAAGATCATCTCTCTCCATACAACATTCATCTAACTTATCCTTGAGTCTAGCATTCTTCTTTCTTTCCTTTTTCAAAGCACTAAGAGCACTAATAAGTTCACCTTCAAGATCTACTTCACCTTCCTCTATATCTTCCTCTATTTGTTTGCTTTTTGAATCATCAAAGCCTTTTTCAGATTTCTTATCACTAGAGGTGCTACCCTTTTCAAAAACCATACATGCATCTTCCTTATAGTTTTTTGAAGCATCCTCATACATACTAGAAACCAAATCATTATTTGTGCAATCATCCTCAAGGTGACCAAAGTTTCCACATCTAAGACATTTCATGATAATGAATCTATGTTTCGGTTCTTCCTCTTTTTTGATATGAACAACATCTCATTTTCATCATCACTTGAAGAACTTTCACTATCACTACTAGAACACTTACTTGCTTTGTCTAGGTAGAAACTCTTCTTGTGCTTGTGAGAATACCTCTTTCCTTGATTGTTGTGCTCATCTTTGTTCTTCCTGTGATGCTTGTGCTTTTCAGAATCCTTGCTCTTAGAATCCTGTTTATCTTCATCACTTTCATTCTTGGGAACAGTACGATCGGTAGCATAATGACCAAACTTTCCACAATTGAAACATCTTATATTTTTCATACTTTTGTGCTTTCTAGAGAACTTGCCTTTCTTGTTGTAATATGCCTCTTCATCACTAGAAGACTCATCACTATCTTGAAGTTGTTTACCCTTGGATTTCTTGGTAGCCTTGAAAGCTGCCTCTTTCTTGACATCAACCTTCACTTGAGTTCTCAACTCAAATGCTGCAAGTATACTATGGAGCTCATCCTTTTTCAACTTATCCAAATCTTTAGCTTCCTCAATAGCAGAAATCTTTTCACTAAATCTATTAGGAAGAGATCTTAAAATCTTATCACAAACATCATTTTCAGCAAGCTCAAGACCTAAGTCTTTCATGGAGTTAACAACCTCATCCATACGAAGCATGTAGTCACTAATATTTTCATCATCATTCATCTTGAGTTGTTCAAACATACCTTTGAAGTGTCTCAACTTGGCCTTTATGACATTTGTATCACCTGTATTAACCACCTTCAATTGTTTCCACATTTCACTAGTTGTCTTGCAGTGAATCACTTTGGTGAGATCTGCTTTCTGTAAGCCTTTCGGGATTGCATTCATTGCTTTTGAATTGTTGTGATGTAGGAGCCTTTCTTCTTTAGTATTAGGACCATGTTCAGGAATAGTGTACTCATCTTCAATCACTTCCCAAACCTCATTCCCAAGTGCCATTAGATGAACCTTCATCCTTGCACTCCAAAGACCAAAATCTGACCCATCAAGAATAGGTGTTGCATTGCCACTTGAATGATCCATTGTGTTCTTTACTAGCTTTTCCTTCAAGCTGTTAAACTTTTTGAAGGCACCGGCTCTGATACCAATTGAAGAACACAAGCTTATATTTGAGAGGGGGGTGAACAGTATAAGACCTCTTTTTACTTTTTCCTTTATACTTCAAAATAGTAAAGCAATATACCCAAAGCAATATCAAAGCAATGCACAATATCATCCACAAAGTGACACCAATTTTAACGTGGTTCACCCAAAATGGCTAGGCTACGTCCACAAAACTTTTCTCTAAAAGTTATCTCAAAGTTCTTTGGGAATCCTTCCCAATTACAATGTTTATGAGCCTCGGCCCAAAGGAGATACCTTCCCCCAATCAAAATTTATGAGCCTCTGCTCAAAGGAGATACCTTCCCCTCTGCTCTGGAAATGATCCCTCGGAAGATCAACTGCCTCTACCTCTTGCCAGCACGTGGAACTCCTTTCCACCGAAGACCTCCTGTCCTCAATGCTTAGCCTAAGAGACCTCTGCCTTCTATGATCACGTCCACAGTAGCTCAACAACCTGTACCAAACACAGTCAGTCGGTCTAGTACAAGTCTTCCTCTGTCTGTCAGATCTGTCCAACGCTTGAACAAATCAATCCTCTACACACAAGCCTTCTCAAAGACTTGCCAAATCTGTCCTCAGGTTCTTCTCAAAGAACCAGTGCACCTCTATCCTCAAGTTCTCTGATAGAACTATCAAACTCAGCTCACAAGTCCTCTGCTAGGACCTGTCCAAATCTGCTCACAAGTCCCCACCGAAACCTGTCCAAAACTGCTCACAAGTCCCCATCGAAACCTGTCCAAAACTCAGCAAGCTCACCAAGAAAAAAACTTTCTTAGTAGGAAATCACAAGGTGAATTGTTAGAGACCCAATGTGATTTGTCAAACTCATAGAAGCATAAAGAGAATTGTTAGAGACTCAATATGTTCTATACTCAACTCCCAATCTCAAAACTCAACTCAAATCAACTCAGCTCAAACTCAATCTCAAATCTGAAAACTCAACTCAATATCTAAAATGGATAGGATAGAATGCTTTCTTTCAAGAACATGAAACCCCAACAATTGCCAACTATGCAAAGAATCACATAACAATGATACTCATGTTCTTTTCACCATCAATTAGGGCTTCAACAACAATGCTCATCAAACAAGGTTCAATCAACACCATTCAACTCAAAACACAACCTTGAAGCATTTCACAATCAACATTAGAAAAGGAAACAAGTAGAACTCCTTTTCTCTCCAATATTGTTTGAACAAAAAGCATCCACCAACTCAAATCACAATAGCACAAAACAACTTTTCAAATCATCAACAAAGGAGTAAGCCCAACACTTTAACCAAGTAAAGAATAGCTTGATTATTACCAATTTAATGAAAGCAAATGTCAATCTCAAAGCTGCCCACTTAAGGTTTCACAACTTCACACAAGAAGCAATTTTAACCTTAAAACATCATGCTTTCATTTCCATAATCAACCAAAAGCACTCTCAACATTACAAGAAAAATTTATCCCTTATACACCTTATTTCTCCCTTATAGTCTTATCAAAAATAAAATTTATCTCTCATAAGAATGCAATAAGATATTTCAAACAACACCTTCAAAAGAATCTTTTATCAAAATAAAACAAGCTTTAAACTCCTTATAACTCCTAAGCTGTTTTTCCCTCTAATAAACTTCCTCCATCCGCAAAATACACTTAGCAAAAATTAATTTCGAAAATACCTTGGCCAACATCAAAAATCATGCTATGGAGAAATTGCGCACGAATTCTAACACCACCCACTGCGTCCACTTCACGATGAAAAACCCTTTCGCGTTATTCGAATGCGGAACCTCCCGTTCGGGTAGCGCGCCAACAACCTAGCCGCTACCGGTGCGCCAAAGGCGCCCGGTGAGGTTTAAACCTCACGTTGTTAGCCTTGTTCCTTCTATGCCAGGGATTAAATAAAACAACAGTGCCTCCCTTTCTTCTGACGTGAACACGAAGATGAAAACCTTACGACGGATTTACGACAAACGGCGAGTACAAAAAAATGAACAGCGGATTCACGAAAATGGCGAAGACACAGTCGAACAGTAGATCACGAATTCACAGTGAGCAACTCTTTTCAAAATGCGGATGGGATAATTCTTGATTTTCATCGAGGGAGATTTATATGCATTTTTACCATAAGCTCTTGACGTCGGCGAGGAGTTTAACACGTCGGCGGAGGTCTTGGCTAGCGCCCACAATCTTAAAACATAGCGCCATGGGTTAGGAGAACCCATTGCAAACAATAATTTAATATTTATTTAAAAATAATTAAAGGGAACCTTAACAAGGTTTTTAATTATTTAAATAAATACTTCCTCCTGGACCCAAATGCATTAAACTAATGCATCCACCTGTAATCTTTAAACATGCCAACTTGGGGTTTACAAAAGACCTTTGAAAGTGTCATGTCGTAACCTTCATCAAAACAAATTATTTGACATCAAATCAAATTCCTTCAAGAGCTTCTTGACATCAATGACAACTTATACACTTGAGCAAAGGCAATGTACCCAAAGTACCCAAAATTGCCAATAGATAGTACAAAGTCCATATTTGAGATAGGTGGACTAATTTACATATATGAGAATGATGATGATGAGTCCTCAAACAGTGAGCAATCTGAGGATGAGATTGAGTTGGCTTATTTGGGACCTCTTAATTTATGTCATATGTTACCTTTAGAGACAGTCATTGAGGATGAGCAATCCTCCATGGACAATAGTAGTTATCAAGAGTGGCCTTTCATGGGGCCCCATATTCTTGATCTCCCAATTCTAGTAGGTAGAAGTGAAGTTTTCTATTATGATAGTGATGACGAAGATGAAACAGAGAGAGCCTATTTGGGACCTCCCTACTTACATCATCATAATGCACCATACACTATAGCGAATATGCATCGAGATATAAATATCCACCCGTACCTTAGAGGAAGAGCTCCTAATGTAGATAGGATTTATCATATGGACTTTCCTAATCCTTTGACATTCAAAGATATCCTTGAGCCTAGCGATATTATTTTTAAGTCTATTCATAGATTGGATCTAGAGATCCCCATACCCCTAGAACCACATCTCGAGGATGGAAGTTATATAAATTTAGAGTCACATGCACCTGGTCCTGGAGAAATGATCCATTCCATCAATATGATATCCATTGATTTGACCACTCCACTTCACAACCCAAATGACCTCTCCAAACCATTACATCTTGATATAGATGCTATTAATTGGGATCACACTGACTCACCACTAGATCCTGAATATTTCTTCCCTAAAAAAGAAATGTTGTGACCTTTTTATTTTGTTCCAGTATGTGCACATGGTATTTATCATGCTAAAGATGCTTCCAATGTAGAACCCATAAACTCAGTAGATGATATCCACTTGATCCCTACGCCTCACCAGCTTGAGGAGGGATCCCACATGTCAGTTAAGGAAACCTTTGAAGTGGATATCAGTGATGATCCAATGAATTCTAGGAAGGTTAAATTTGGAGAAATTTTATCTCCTTATGAGCATGCAAACCTCGTCCCTCTATTGAAAGAGAGACTTGATCTCTTTGCTTGGACTTATAAGGACATATTGGGTCTAGATACAAAATTGGGTACTCATAACCTTTCACTAGATCTCTCAAAAATCCAGTCAAGCAAAAACTTAAGAAGATGCATCCAATAGTAGTCTTAATGGTTAAATATGAATTGCAAAAGCTATTGGATGTAGAATTTGTTATTTCTATCGACTATCTAGAATGGGTATCAAACATGGTACATGTAGGAAAACATGATGGGAGGATCTGTATCTGTATAGATTTCAAATACCTCAATAAGGAAACACCAAAAGATTCATTTCCATTACCAGACATAGATGCTCTCATGGACACAACTGTGGGTCATGAAATGCTCTCCCTAATGGATGTTTTTTTTGGTTACAACCAAATTTGAACTAATCCTGAATACCAACATAAGACTGTGTTCATAATGCCATGGGGAATATTTTACTATAAGGTTATGCCATTTGGCATTAATAATGTTGGTGCTTCATATCAATGGGATATGACATACATCTTTCATGACTACATGCATAAAATCTTGGAAGATTATATCAATGACTTATTGGCAAAGTCATTGCTACATTCAGAGCATGTAGAGGTCCTAAGAAAGGTCTTCAATCACCTGATAGAGCATAATGTCAGGTTGAATCCTAAGAAGTGTGTGTTTGGTGTAACTTTAGGAAAGCTCTTGGGATTCATTATTTAAAAATGAGGAATCAAAGTTGATCCAAAAAAGGTCAAGGCTATTTTAGAAATGCATCCTCCCATGAATATCAAGGAATTAAGAAGCCTACAAGGCAAAGTAACACCCATAAAGTGATTTATCACACAATTATTAGATAAATGTTGACCCATGAATTTACTACTACATAAGGGGGTCGCATTCAATTGGGACAAGGACTGTCAAGTAGCATTTGCTAACATTGTAGCACCCTAAAATTGGCGCAGTTAAACCCTTAGTAAAAGATAAAAGATAAAAATTTAAATTTTAACCCCAAAACCGTCCCAAAAATTGCTTGTTACCCGTTTCCCTCCTTTTTCATGCCATTTTTAGGATTTGTTTTGACCGTTGGATGATATCATCGCATATCAGACGAAATCATCCCCGATCTGACGAATTCATCTGGAACAGAGCGTCCAGACGATTTCGTCCTAAAACCGAATGTTCATAATTAGCTCCTATTTCAATAGCCTCTCCAACTTTGGTAGAAGCGCGTCTACGCAGTTGGAGATTCCCCCGTTGGAGATCTCCCAGATTGGGATAATCCCCAACCTCCTAACCTCCCCCTAATCCTATATAAACTAGGATTTTTCTAGTTTATCCCCCTGATTCCCCCTGCTCTGAACCTCCTAGCTGATGGATTTCCCTGCATTCTCGCGTTGCTGTCTGCATTTTGTATTTCACATTTTCTTGCAGGAACTCTACTATTTTTCTATTGGAGCAAGATCGGATCGTCGCAAGCGATTTCAAAATTATTTCGGATGATCCTGTCGAGGAGCGCAGACGATCTCGTACGATTGGAGGCGATCCTGACTGTAGTCTAGATTGGGGGCAATCCGAGCCCAGAGTTTGCATTTTCTTAACTTTTCTGCATTTTTCCATTATAATTCTGCATTATATTAGGTTATTATGTTTATGCATCTTGGAGTTCACCTCATTTAATGTAAATGCATGATAAAATCAAAATACATTGTTAAGTTGATGCATTTCTTCTTTGATTTCTATTTGGATTTATCATTTAGGTAAATTTACCATTACTTCTATCATTTCCCCTGTGTTTTGGCACTCGTATTTTGGTATTTTGTATCTATTTCTGTGATTGTAGGTTTTTGACGAATTCGTCAGATCCACGATGATCTCGTTTGATCTCAGATGATCGACTATGATCTGAGATGATTCTGTCTCATTTCAGATGATTACGTATAGTTTGAGATGATTCGGACTACTACAAGACTCAGAACCTTCATCAAACATCCGAAATCAGGTATGATCTATCCTAATTTGCATATTCTCTATGTTTAGCACTCATTTCTATTTTTTGTATCCATTTAAATCAGTATTGGCATATAGAATAGTTTAGATTCATCTTGGCCAAACCTAGGAGTTGAATGATTGAGTATAAAAATGAACACATCAAACCCATTCCCAACCTAGGCGTGGAAACTGCCACTCAAAAGTTTCCTGGTGAACCCACCATCCGTCAAAAATTCACCTTTATACTCCTCCCCCGAGAGGCGGGACCTTCAAAGGGCCTCTCAATCCGAGGTATTGTCCCATCCTTCTCGCATCCTCCTTCCGGGCATGGATCCTATAGCCTGAGGGTAAGGATGCAAAAAATTTGGAGCGATACATTTTGGTGAACCCGACGTGAAAACTAAAAACCTTTTGAAAACAATCCAAAAAAACAAAACATAAATGCATTTAGAATCAAAGATTGCATATCATATTTAGATGGTAGATTATAATAAAAGATGAGCTGTCACCATTAATGTTGAGAATCAATTAACAACTATAGAGATTACTTCTGTGCTTAGAGTACCTCAAACAAATAGGGTTCAACCTTTGTGGGACGAACTTGATAGGAGATTGGGTATCATTGGATCTAGGGCAACAGAACTTAGGCAAATTAAGAGGTTTGTCCTAGATAGAATCCTGGATCCTGATCAAGTGACCTTATATCATGAACTTCAGAGAGCTTGCCATAGGTGGTTAGCAGATAAAAGAGCCCATGTGTCTTCAGAGTTATACACCTTTGAGGAATACCTCGAGAATGCAGTTGTAGTACATAAATTTCTATCTCATATAGAGGATCAAGAGGTTGTTCTTACGGATAGAAAAATATGGTATAGAGTTCCTAGAGCTGTGTTATATCGAGAGTATTGCCATGAAATTTATTTTTACAAATCAGAGTCAGAAGTAGATAACATCACTATAGCACATTTTATCAAGTTCTTGAAAAGTCATTTCCAATTTGAAGAGGAGCATTTCATGACTCCTGATGAACTTGATCCTATCAATGACATCTATAAACTATTTATAGAAAACTAAGCCATTCATTTATTATTGTTATTTCTTGCATTCAGTGTGCTGTTTGTTGTCTTTATAAACATAAAAAACAAAATAAAAAACAAAACAAAGTCATAACAAAAATCAAAACATTTTCTTTTAAGCATTATAGTAGGTATATAATTAAAATATATACCTCCCAAATTTGTTGCAAATATATTAATATATATATTTGCTAAAATCTAAATTTAGACATAATGACTAAACTCAGGAATGGAAAACAAATTGAAGTAGAAGAAGATTGGTTAAGAAAACCAGAAAATAACCCAGATGTCCTTCCCGAAGACCCAATTCAGGAAGAAGGAACCTTAGACCAACAAGAAGAAGAGTATGTTGTATAGGAAATGAACAAAGAGAAAATGATAGAGAGGAAGGATCCTCATCCCCTAAAATATCTCCAGAAGGAGCTATTACTTTTGAGAACATGGAACATTTCTGGAAGTTCCTCAATAATAATATGGGCACCCTTAATAGAGCAATCCATATGGACAAAGATCAAATTAGTGACACTCAAGCAACCCTAGAAGACATATATCACACACGCACTAATCCTTTGTCCTTTGTTGATCAAGAAAGTGATCAAGCTGGACCATCCAATTTGGATATGGCCGCTATGATCCAGAACATGCAACAACAACAGGTTACCCAACCACCTAGAGTGCCTGTTATCAAGCCTAGGGTTATTCCCACACAAAAGAAACCTTCATTCACTTCTCTATTTTGCCAAGCTATTGATCAATATACCTCAAATCAACAAAAGCCTAAAACAAAACCAAATACCAATTTCCAACAATCTGGGATACAACATAATGCTACAACAAATCTTCTTCATAATACTCTTCCTACCAACCATTTACATAACAACAATATAGCATCTAATCCTTATGTCCCGCCTTCCTACGCTCACAAATCCCATACTCATGTACCACCGAACCAATATGGTGGACAAACTGGTAATCTGGAAGCCATGGTGAAACAGTTAGCCTCCCGTATGGACCAAATAGATCCCTACCATCCCTCGTACAATTATCGAGAGATGTGTAGTCAACCTCTAGATCCTATAGTTGTAGCACAACCATATCCTAAACACTTTCCCATGCCTGTCCTACCTATATATAAAGGAACTGAAGATCCCATAGAGCATCTTCGAATGTTTAGGATAGCATGTCATGATATATCACATGATGACTTGTTATTACTAAAGATGTTCCCAAAAAGTTTAGGAGGGATGGCATTGGAGTGGTATTATCAATTGCCCACTCATTCTTTGAGAAATTTTGAAGAGACCGTTGAGTCTTTTGTGCATCAATTTAGTGCCTATATTGAAAGGCATGTAACCATTAAAGATTTGTACAACCTAAAACAAGACAAAGATGAGTGTTTTGCTGACTTCTTAGCTCGATGGAGGCAGTTGATAGGAAAATTACACTTTGTGTTACCTTATCGGGAAATGTTGGATATTTTTATCAATAATTTACAAGAACAACTATCCTATGAATTATCAACTGCTACCTTGACCACCTTCGATCAAGCTATAGACTTAGCCCGAAGAGTGGAAGACGCTCTCATTAGAAGAGGTCAGCTCAAAAAGAAAGATGATGAGAAAACATCCAGAAATCAATATAAAAATAAACAAGTTGTGGGTGATGGAGTCATTGATAGCAAAAACATTGCCAATGTTAATACTACGAAAACAATAGAGAATTTCATATTGAAACCTCCTGATAAACCACCCCGAGAATTTACTAGGTTAAATCAATCTTTATCAACCATTCTCCCACAACTATTAGCCCGAGGTTTGATTCAATTACCCAATATCCGGGAACCTGATCCAACTCTACCCGGATATAGAGCTGATTTACATTGTGATTTCCATAGAGGACCTGGACATGCTACCAACTCTTGTAAATGGTTAAAACATAAAATACAAGATTTAATTGATAACAATGAGATGGAGGTGCAAGCCTTTCAACCTAAACAAAATCCTCCTAATAATGCTCAAAAGAACACCCCTCAAAGTCAGAATCAGAATGCCAATCAATCATTGGACATATTTCAACATCCTTTACCAAAGCATGGTAAAGAGGTGGCTAATCAAATTGAACATCATAATGTTCCCCCTCCTACCCGATATGTAGGAGCCATTAGTGGGCATTTACCTATTCATGATTTAGAAATATTTGACACAACTTTATCCATGGTTACGTCCAGACCTCTATATAATACTCGAACACCTGATCTTAGTGATGTAGAATATGATACTGAAAGTGACATGGAAATCACCTCAAATCAATCGAATAGTTCTGAAGATGAATCAGATCCTATTCAACCCATCACAAATTCTATGGTTCTAGAAGAACCATTTCCTAGAAGAGTCACTACTCGACCATCTTCTCATCAGTTACTTTCTAATGAACAAGCCATAAACGCTAGACCGAGACCAATTCATCATCCTCAAAATAATATTGTAGGTACCATCGGAGTCGTTACTCGACAACAGGCTCAAAACTCTCAACAGGATCAAACTCAAAATGATGGATCAGCTCCATTTGTTTTGAAAAATCCCAATAAAGGGAATCATATGCCTAATGTTCAACCTAAGCCTCCTTATAATATTAATGAACAATTATCCAATACTACAGCTAGAATTTCCCTTTTGGACCTTTTAAGATCTTCTCCTACCCATAGGGATGAATTAATGCTCACATTAAGCCAAATGATGGTACCACAAAATATTCAACCTGAAGCCATGTCCAATACTATCATAACTCGAGAAGTCGATTGTATTGACTTCCGAGATAGAGATATACCACAACATAGTTTACATAAGGATAACCCCTTATACATTACTGCCCTAATTGGGGATGTAGCCGTTAAACGCGTCTTGATTGATAATGGTTCATCTTTAAACATATGCACTTTTGACTTCTACCAAATATTTGGCTTTAGAAGTGATGAAATGAAAAGAACTGATATGATCATAAAAGCCTTTAATGACGAAACACAAGAAACATGTGGAGTTATTACTATCCCCTTGCAAGTTGGTCCTAGGACCTTAGACACGACCGTGTTTATTGTACATTGCCCTGCATCATACAATATACTTTTGGGTCACCCTTGGATCAACGCAATGCGAGTTGTCCCCTCAACTTTACATCAGTGTGTTAAATTCAAATTTAAAAATCAGTTGGTTACCATTCATGGTGACCCTAGACCCTTTGATATGTGTGCTTTGGTAGAACCGGTTGGAGTTCAATTTTGCCCTGCTCTGTCATCCACACATCCTAATTCTCATCAACCATCTAAACGTGTGAAACACTCACCCATAACATCATCTACCTTTTCCCCATCAACTACACCTCTACATATAGCTCAACCATCTTCCGAACAAACCACATTAGGACCTCAAAAGGATCCTAAACCCACAACCAATGCTTCTTGTTTTACTCCTATAACTTCCATACCTTTAGATCCTTCCATCAACATCTCTACAACGTCTACGCCTATCAAAGACATGATTTCTGCATCCAAAAACATAGGAAATGATCCTTCTACCTCTTACGCCCTTACTGATGAGCTCTTACCCGATTTATCTAAAATTCTTATATCAAAAAAAACAAACACTACCATGCAAGATGCCCTTATTTTAAATAAACTCCCACCCTCTCCTCGTACCTTGGGCCTCCCACAGCCGATGGGAAGTATTTACCAAGTCGGGAGTTGTGCTTTTATTTATAAGGGATATGACTGGGGAAGAATACCTAGAAACATCAAGACATATTGTGATGGATATGCTAGATGCTATTTTGCTAATGAGTATATTAAAGCTAAACATATAATGCTTAAATTGGGCTATAAAGGGAAAGGTTTGGGACCTTCCCAGAATGGTATGAAAGAACCTATTGAGGTAGAACCATGGCCTGCCCGATGCGGTGTGGGCCTATTTCCTAGTAAAGGTCAACCCTTCCCATTTGAGGAGGATGACCATCTTACATGTTACCAAGATTATCTGGATAAACAAGATTCTTTGTGTTCAAAGAATAATCCCTTTACCTGTAATATGCTATCCATAGCTTACCCTGAGATGATTGCCGAATCCGATGATGAGTTGGAAGGGGATATCTTCCATGATGTCTCCATTGATGAATTGTTACATAACGGATTTTATTTTGATGGCTCTATACCTAGTATAGCCCAGCTTGAGGCCTCGACTCCTCAAGATGAATTATCCAAGCTAACCTTGGAAGAATTACAAGAATTAGGTGTTTCACCCACCCCACCTAATTTTGAGAGAGATTTACATATGGAAGTTGAAAACGTTATAAAAATTAACATTGGAACCGAAGATCACCCTCACATAATCAATATTGGATCAGAATTAAGTCAAGAAAAACAAGATAAATACATTTCATTTCTTAAAGACTATGAAGATGTCTTTGCTTGGACATATGAAGACATGCCAGGTTTGGACCCTTCTGTAGTTATGCATCATCTAGTAGTCCATCCAGATGCTAAACCTGTTAAACAGAAACTTAGAAAAATGCATCCTAAAGTGGCCTTACTAGTCAAAGGAGAACTAGAAAAACTGTTGAAGGTTATTTTTATACAAGCCATTGATTATGCTGAGTGGATCTCAAATGTAGTTCCAGTAACCAAGAAAGAAGCTACCAAAGTTAGGGTTTGTACTGACTTTAGAGATATTAATGTTGCATGCCCT
Source organism: Wollemia nobilis (assembly GCA_028583015.1). NCBI lineage: Eukaryota > Viridiplantae > Streptophyta > Pinopsida > Araucariales > Araucariaceae > Wollemia > Wollemia nobilis. The sequence continues at coordinate 4,030,524 of JAQPPZ010003271.1, forward strand.
AAAGATGATTTTCCTCTTCCCAACATGGATCAAATCATTGATTTTACTGCTGGGAGCGGAATGATATCCTTAATGGATGGATTCTCTGGTTATAATCAGATCAGGATAGCTCCTGAAGATCAGGCTAAGACAACCTTTATTACCCCTTGGGGAACCTTTTGTTGGAAAGTCATGCCATTCGGTTTAAAGAATGCAGGTGCAACATATCAACGAGCCATGACTTATATCTTTCACGATATGATGCATGATATTCTACATGATTATGTAGACGATATTATAGCTCGTTCCATCAAAGAAGATGATCATTTAAATGACTTGAGAAAAGTATTTGATCGGTTAAGGGAGTATCTTATCCGATTGAATCCAGCCAAATGTATATTCGGAGTTAAGTCCGATAAATTATTGGGGGTTATCATTTCTTTACGTGGCATTGAAATTGACCCTCTCAAGATCACGGCTATCACTGATATGCCCACACCCACAAATATATCTGAATTACGAAGTTTACAAGGTAAGCTTCAAGCTATTCGTCGCTTTATTGATAAGTTGGCAGACAAAACCGGACCCTTTCTTAAACTTCTTAAGAAAGATGTCTCTTTTCATTGGGACGATGAATGCCAGGAAGCATTTGACCTCCTTAAACAATATCTCCTTAAACCCCTAGTACTTTCACCACCTAGATCTGATCGTCCATTTATTTTGTACATTTTTGCTTTCGATTTTGCCTTAGGAGCTATGTTAGCTCAACTTGACGATGAGAAGAAAGAACGTGCTAATTATTACATCAGTAGAACCTTGATCAGTTATGAAACTCGCTATACCATATTAGAGAAGTTATGTCTAGCAGTCGTATTTTCTACACAGAAACTATGACATTATATGCTCAATCAGAAAACGTATGTTATTGCCAAATTCGACCCTTTGCGATATCTCATGAGTCGACCGTACTTATCTGGTCGCACAACCAAGTGGGTTCTTGCGCTAAGCGAGTTTGAACTCACGTTTATAGGACAGAAGTCTATTAAGGGTCAAATCATAGCAGATCAATTAGTTGTTGCACCCTTAGAGTCTACCCATCCCCTCATCATTGAGTTTCTCGATGAATGCCTTAAATTAGAGGCAGACCATCCTAAACAATGGTCCCTATACTTTGATGGAGCCCGATGCATGAGTGGGGTTGGTGCGGGTATTATTTTAATATCTCCACAAAAACATCTTATACCTTTGTCCTTTAAATTAACGTTTGCTTGCACTAATAATACTGCTGAATATGAGGCTCTAATCCTTGGATTACGAGTAGCTTTGGCCCTAAAAATTAAAAATTTATTAGTTTTTGGTGATTCTCAACTTGTCATAAATCAAATCAATGATGTTTATCAGACCAGAGATGATAAATTACGCCCATATAAAACATATGTTTTGCAATTATTATCTTTATTTGATCAAGTTACTTTGGAAGCTATTCCTCGAACTAGCAATCGTGCGGTCGACGCTATGGCTGCAACTGCATCTCTTTTACCCTTGGAGTTAGATGATGAATATGCTACCATCATTATTCATCGACTCCAGGAACCCGCTTCAAGAAAATCATGCTTAGAACCTTTGGATGTGTTTCTAATCAATGAAACTACTCCCGAACCATGGTACACTGATATATTTAATTTTTTGCAAAATGGGACCTTCCCTGAAGGTTATACTAGCAACCAACGTCGATTATTACGTAGACGAGCAAGTCGCTTCATGATTATTGGTAATACCTTGTATAGGAGATCTTTTGAAGGCATATTATTGAGATGTTTGAATCTAGACGAATCTAGATCAGCTTTGAGTGAAGCCCACGATGGATCTTGTGGAGGACACTTTAGTGGTAATGCCATTGCTAAGAAGCTCCTTCGGATAGGATATTTTTGGCCTACCATGGAGAATGATGCACATGATTATGTGCGCCATTGCGACAAGTGCCAAAAACATGCTGACCTTGTCCATGCGCTTGCACAAGAGCTGTAGGCTATTTCATCTCCTTGGCCCTTTTCAAAATGGGGCTTAGATATCATTGGAAAAATCAACCCTGTGTCATCTGATGGACACAAATTTATCATAACCGCCACTGAGTATTTTACAAAATGGGTTGAAGCTATGCCTTTAGCTTCTTGTACTGGAACCCAAGTTTCTAAGTTTATCTTCAATCAAATTATTTGTAGGTTCGGAATTCCTGCAAATCTCATCTCAGATAATGGAACTTGTTTCAAAAATAAAGATGTCAAAAAATTATGTCAAAAATATAAAATTCAACATCGTTGGTCCACTCCCTATTATCCTCGGGGTAATGGCCAAGCCGAAGCATCTAATAAAACATTAATCAAAATTCTCAAGAAACTGGTCAATAAATCCGGTCGAGATTGGCACATCCAATTATATCCTCGCTTTGTGGGCCTATCGAACTAGTGTTCGCACCCCCACTGGAACTTCACCTTTCGTTTTGGTTTATGGCGCTGAAGCTGTTTTTCCCTTTGAATTAGAAGTTCCTTCTTTGGCTCTACTACTTCAAGATACTAAAGTAGGGGATGAATATCGTGCTGGCAGATTTAGTCAGCTGGAACTTTTAGATGAAAAGCGCATCAATGCTTTGGAGCATCTTCGTGCCTACCAAAACAAGCTTAAGCGAGCATATCTCAAGAAAGTTCATCATCGATCCTTTGAGATCGGCGACCTTGTTTTAAAAGAAAATAAAAAAAATACTAATGCAACTAAAGACCTTAAAGGAAAATTCGAGCCCAACTGGCTTGGACCGTATATTATTACTGCTAAATTTGGATCGGGAGCATACAAATTATCTACCTTAGATGGTAAAGAACTTAAAGAACCTATGAACATTATGCATCTCAAACGCTACTATGCATAAAATTTGGCCATTTCATCATTGTATATATTTGTTTTGCATATTATTCCTTTTAGTCACTTATATAAAAATTTTCAAAAACAATCACATTGTATTTCTTTCAATTCATCAATTAGAATCAAAATACAAAAACATCAAAATCATCAACATCTTCAAAAACATCTTTTATTTTGTACTTGTCCATTCTTGGAGTTTGCAGTTATATTTTCAATTATTTTGGATAAATGAGCATTTATTTGGAATCCCGCACTTTCACACTCACATGAATAAATATCTTGATTTTATTTAGTATGATTATTAATCTCTCTTATATCAAAGTCCACATTGGCATTAAATAAAGTTTTGAGCATAGAGAACTGATCTTGTTATTTTACTTGAACCAAGTATATCTTTTCACATTAAAATGATTTCATTGCAAATTCAATATGATGCTACATAGTAGAAGTGGTTTCTTGAGCGAAAAGTTTCCCCTGCTATCCTATCATGCACATGGTCTAGAATCTTTGAGAATTGACAAAAGGACAAGCTCACCCCTACCCGAATAAAAATCCCTTGCTCTACAACCAATCCGAGCAAGTATCCCTAGCATAGGAAGAAAAAGAAAAGTCAAAGAAAATGAGAAAAAGAAAAATATCATTTTGTACCATCGCAACAATATTTCAGCATTATCTCAGTTCCAAGCAAAAAAAAAATACAAAAAAAAAAAAAAGAGAAAAAGAAAAGCAAAAGTGAAAAGAAAAAGCAAAATGCAATAAAATCCCTTTCCCTACCCCTTGAAAAGAAAAGAAGGGTGAATGAGCTTGAATCCCTGGAATTCTCAATTATTCGAAAACTGTGAGGTAAGCCCCATAACAGGTGGTTTGTGCCCAACCCGCTTGGCCTTGGGTAATTCCTAGCGTGGTGATATGTCTGTCACATTAGCGACCTTCTTTTGTACAGACCTATGTCAGCTTATGGATTAGCTAGCTCTTGATAACCCGACTTACATAGTAGTCTGGTACGGTTATATGCATATAAATCATGGTTAAGGAACACTCATTTGGTTAAGGCAAATTGCTTGTATCAAATTATCTTGCTCAAAATTGGTGAATGAACAATACAATTGCACACACATTTGTATTTGAGAGATTTTGTATCATTATGATAAATCAAGATCGGTAATGAACTCACATTTGCACATGAGGATCCCTTATAAACCTACATTTGTCTTTGAGATAATTTAAAATATTTTTGTAATTATTTTCGGAATAGTTTTATCCTCTTATTTCAGAATTTTTGTTTTGTATAAAAACAATTATATACATTGTTTCACAAAATCACAAAATGATTTCAAACAACATGTTCATCATATTATTTTTCTGTTTATCAAAAGTCAAGAATTAATCATGCAATAAAACTAAAATGTCAATTTCTTTGGATTTCGCGATGATGGTATAAGTCTATACCTATAAGTCTATGCCTAGCGCAAACCATTGTTCTAGTTTTATTTTCCCATTCATTTTAATAAAAACCCATATGGCTTACATCATAACTAAGCTTTAAAATGAACGCACACTTATCTTATTTCAGGTCATTATGTCCACATTCAATTTTGCAATGATGGTATAGTTCCTAGGAACTTATGCACAATTTTTATCACACTTAGGAATTTATGCCTAGAAAAATTCATATTCCTTTTATATGTCATGCATAATATTTTTATGAAAATCTGAAAACAAATCACCACCATCATCATTTTCATCATCACAACACAAAGTCTTAAGACAGTCTCTTAAGCACTCTTTTACTTTTCACAATATTTCTATCCTGGGATTAGCTTGACGACCTAGTGAGCGGCGACTCCATGAAATGGTCTATAACAACGACAATGTCCTTTGAAATTATTGTTAGAAGTCCCTTTTATTTTTCATCAAATTACATCACAACAACCAATTTGTTTACATCAGATTATTTCATTTACAATTTTATGCCATGATATCAACATATAATATTTCAAAATGACATAATTACATGAATATTCAATCACAAATTAAAGCATCATACAACATATACACAAGTCATATCATCAAAAACAAGACCATATATATATATATATATATATATATCAAATTATGTACATCATATCAAAACTGGATTGGTATGCCACAATCTATACCCTGGCATACTCAATCCTCTCAAAAATCTCCACAATCTCTGTGTAGTCTATAGTCAACTATCCCTGAGAAGCCCTCGAGCTCTCAGCCTCATCTCCTCCCCCGCCCTGACATGGAGGAGGTGGTCCCATAGCAGTCCGTGCTGTGTCTTCGGTCCTCGTTATCGATCGTGAGGATGTCCTCGTCGATCCCATCCGGATTGGTTCCACAATGTTGGCTGGCAGCGGTACCCTCTGACCCTCTAGAGCCAACTGAAAGTATACCCCCTGGTAGAATGTGGTCTGCATCATAGACCGCACTAGCTCATCCCTGCTCGCCCCTCCACTCCATGCCCTGAGCCATGTAGTCTCATCCTGCCCAAGCCCGGTAGCCTCATCTTGATGTGCACCTGAGCTCGAAGGTGAGCAACCTCAGCCCAGAGAGCCACCATCTCGTTGCTCTCCCCTACCTCGACACCCTTGCCCTTATCAGGCGATGGTGGTCTCTCCCCCTACTATGAAGGGAATCTCTCCTCCCTCCGCCCTATCTCCTATGGCCTCTGTGGAGCCTGACCCATCCTCTGGCATCTCTCCTATGGGGACCCTACTGCTCTCTCCCATCGTGACCCCGCATTGCCTCAATGGTAGCCTGGCACCGCCTCCCCATCCGTCGCACAACCACGTGCATCGGACCCTATGCCCTCATCATCCGAGGAGGGTGGATGCCTACGTACTAGGCATCGTAGCCATCTGCAACCCCAACGTCGTCACCATCCACTGGTTGGATGGGGGCATCGTCTACGTCCTGACTCCAGAATCGCTGCATGTCTGGAGCCCCGCTCAGCGTAGTATTATCTCGAATAGTCCGGGAGTACTCGTAATCCCTGAGAGAAGGGATCCCCTACTGAAGACCGAACTATCATAGTACCTAGTCGTAGCGATGGAGCTCTACCTCTCCCTGCTCCATCCTCAGCTAGCAAACTCGCCTGATGCGAGCCAGCTCCTGCCCATCCTCTGCCCACCCGAGATGCTCTCTCCATGGCCTCTAGGTGATCTGGTCTAGGATGAGGTCATCCAACAACCTCCGTGACATCGATAGATCTATCCGCCACTGTGACCCTCTCTATAGCCACCAATAGTAAACCCGGGGCCTCTCCCGGTCAACCCCTATCAATGGGAGCCCTACCGGCCTCCGCATCGTGATGTGCTCCCAACACCAAATCTGTAGCAGCGATGTCAAGACCAGACATCGACCTCCCTTGTATACGACCCCATGCAGGATCCTATACAAGCGACATAGTACAAAGCTACCCCATGCAAATCTGTAGCCGTGGTCTCTCATGTCGCAGACCACATCTGACAGGAGCCAGGGTAATCTGCACCCGCTCTGGTGGCACAGCAGTAAGCCACCTACTACTCCTACCAAAACCCGAGTCAACCTAGATGCCCTAGGCATCTGCCTTAGAGACTCGATGTTCACTCCGCCCTTCTCCAAGGTGAAGCTCGGGTCTCCGGTCAGTCTCATCATCGCCTGGCCCTGATTGGCCGTAGGCATCATGAGTCATCCCTGTATGGGGATCCTCATGATCCTCCATACGTCCTCTAGTGTGGGAGCCATCTCCCCTATCGGTAACCAGAAATAGGATGACCCCGGATACCATCTCTCTGCTAGGGCTGTCAGAAGCCCTATGTCTGTCGGTACTTGTGGCATCTCTGCCACATGCCGTAGCCCGACCTGTGCTAGTCGGTCATGCTCTGCCTGGTCGAGAGTGGCCAAGTCATCTCTCAGCCCATCGTATTTCCATTCTTGGCTCTTTAGTAATCCCCTCTGCAATACAAACAATAACAACAAAAATTCATTAATCAACCAATCATTAAAATAAAATTAAAAACATTTTAATCAAGCTTAATTTCTTAAAAGCGATGATATCATCCACCATTGGATTATATCATCCCAAATTTGGCAAAATCATCCTTTTTAGGATGAATTCGTCTTCGATTTCACAACTTGGGGATCGCCCCTTGTTGAACGGGATCGCCCCTAGTTGAACGGGCTTGGTACATAGTTTTTCTTCATAGGCCTTACAACCCATTCAAGTGGCTTGGTCATTTTTTCTATGGGATTTGGATCTAATCGATAAGATATCTCCCCCATCATTGGGTTGACATACATTCATTATTATGAATACTGAGTATTTTACTAAGTGGGTGGAAGCAATCCCATTAACAATAACTGGAGCATGTATTGCTGAGTTCATACTCACAAATATCATAAGTCATTTTGGGATACCATCCAAGATAATTTTGGATAATGGAACATCATTCAAAAATAAAATTGTGAGGGCTTTGACATCCAAGTACAAAATCAAACATAGTTTTGCGACTCCATATTATCCATAAGAAAATGGGCAAGCTAAGACTTCAAACAAGACAGTGGTATCCATATTGAAAAAGAAGGTACAAGAGCACCACAAATATTAGCACATCCAGCTACCCCTTGCATTATGGGCTTATAGGACTAGCATTCGGACACCCACTAGGACAAATCCATTTTCACTAGTATATGGCACTAAGGCCATTATTACCTAGAGTTAGAAATTCCAATGTTGTGCATCATATTGAAAGAGTTCATTGATGATGACACTACACGACAAGCTCACCTAGATCAATTGATGCTATTTGATGAATGTAGTGTGAACGCTCTTAAGCATATCTGTGTTTATCAGGAGTACTTAAAATGAGCTTACAACAATAAATTCCATATGATAGACTTTGAGGTTAGTGATATTATGCTGAAAGAGAACCGATAGAATTTAAATCTACCACTGGAACTATGAGAAAAATTTGTAGCTAACTGGTTAGGTCCTTATATCATCTTTGTGAATATTGGACCTAGGACATATCGCTTAACATCACTTGAAGGTTTTGAAGAGCATGAGCCTCTCAACATCCTTCATATTAAAGTGTTATATGCCTAAAAACCATCAAAAGGCTTCAAATTCATCTGTAAGCCCTTTGGTCAAATAAAAAGTTCCAAAAATTATAAAAATTAGACAAATCAATAAAATATATAAAAAAAACATTAAAATATATCAAAATTCAAAAATATTTGCATCATTGCATTTCATTCAAAAACATTGCATTGCATATTGCATCATTGCATTCCATTTATCGTATGCATTTTATTTTGCACATGCATTTCATTTTACATTGCATTAGGCATTTCCATCTGTCGCATTTGCATTAGGATAAGTCGTGTTTACTATCTTACAAAAGATACCATATTTGTATTTCAATCATACATCTATGCATTATCACCTTCATTCATCACCCTTGTGAGTAATTATGTTTTTAAATACAACCCTACATGTTGCTATGCAGAATATACTAAGGTTTTTCGGTCATTCAACCATACCTAGAGGTCTTCTCAAGATTTGGTAGAAAGCTTGCTTTACTTTTGTAGATGAGGTCTAGTTGTGATAGCACTTAGCATATCAGAATCCTATCACTAATTTACAAACTAAACAATCCTAATTAGGACAAGGAAAATATGAAAGCTACGAAGTGGGACCAAGTATTATGAGGTGAAAATTTTATCTTGCTTATCCCCCTATGTGGATGGTCTAGAAAATGTTGACAATTGGAAAAAGGACAAGTTTCCCCTACCCATATGAATCCCTTGCTTATGTCAAAAGAAGAAAAATCCCAAAAAGAAATTATTGAATCAAATCCTAGAATTAAATCCCAAAAATCAAGTCAAATTAAGTTCAAGTTTACTAGAAATCAAATGAGTATTAAATCCCTTACTCAAAAAAAATGAAAAAAAATGAAAAAAAAGAGAAGTACAAAATAAACAATGGTTTTTATCACTAAAAAAAAGAAAAGTATATAAAAAATAAACAATGACTCTTATCACTTTATATGAGCAAGTATCCTGATAAATTTAAAAAAAGAAGGGAGTGAACTTGAATCCCTGTAATTGTTAATACTACCACACCTTACGCATGATGATATGTCTGATACATTAGAATTTTACTTTTGTGTAGACCAATGTTTGAATGTGGAAGAGCTAGATTTAGGTGTCATGTATTGCCTAGTGGTCTAATATAACTGAAATCCAAACCTAGGATTGGATAGACATTTGTGGATCCCCAATATAGAAATGGGTTGAATGAATCCCGCTTGGCACTAGGGTATGCTTATGCCTTATCTAATATACTCATTTGCACACACAAGGTTAATGAATAGTTGGGTCTACCCTAGTGAAAGCCTTATATTTTAGATGTCTAGTATGGTTAGCATACAACTTTTGATAAGTCAACTAGGGTGTTTGAGCTTCATGGAAAACCTCAAAAATTCCCAAATAGCATAAATCAAATTACAATCATCAAATATCAATTTATTATGAGAGTTTGTTTATTAGAATGCTCATAATATAGGTTAGATACCATATGGATTTCAGAAATGATATTTAAAAGACCACTGACTATGTTATCCATATTCTTCTAATTTACAAAGGCTTATGAACAGAAACAATACATCATTGCATCTCATATGGGTGCCCAATTGATTAAGTCTTATAATAAGATATAACAATTATAGTTCATGATTGTTATACACTCTGTGGTGTCATCCATTAGATTGTTCAACTCATATTGTATTCATACATTATGTTTTAAGTGATTAAAGCATACATGTCAATTTTCAATAAAACATCATCATAAAATTATGCAATACATATATGGCATAAATTATGTCATAACATCATAAGTTAAGTGCATACAAGTACTATAAATTGAAAATGTAGTTAACATCCAATATTATATTCATATACATTCATCATAAATAGTCCATCCACACATGTATATTACTGCATCTAATCATACATCGCATACCTATCTTGTGCATGTCATACATACATCACATCATATAGCATAAAATAAATACAACACCAACATTGCATTCATATGCATCTCATAAACATAAAATAACAATAATTAAAAAACTACACATATACTAAGTCTCAAAATTTTGATCATATATATATATGTGTGTGTGTGTGTGTGTATCAAAAAATATAGAGAGTACATCAACATGTATCCAAAATTCCTGCAGGTTACAAATGTGTAGGCCCTCGACCTTACACTCAAAAATGGTACAAAAGCATCTGGCATAGATCTATACTAAGTAGGGTCTGCACCCCCAGTTTGAGAGGCTCTGCCATCGCCTCCACCCTCCATGTGAGTCCATATAGAGCTTACACCTGAGGTCCTTTCTAATCTATGTGACCAGTGACTAGAGTGAGATGAGGACTGATCTGTCTCCCTAGTCTATATCCTCTAATATCCTGAATCTATAGTCCTCTTTGGAACCTCACCCTCAAGTAGCTCAATATCTCCCCTTAGGGTAGAGATGTATGCAACATCTAATGATCTATCATTGATGTGTTGTTGCATGAGAGCTCACAGTCTCCTAATCTCTACCACTGGGTCCATCACTACAAATATTGATAATCCCTATAATACTAGCACTATTGATACTATTGGGGCTACTGGAGTTGCTAATACAACTTGTGAAGATGAGGTTTGTAGCCCTGAGTGAGTCACGCTCTACAGTCATAGCATCTAGCTACAACTGTACAAGGATGTGCTACCTTGTAATCCTTTGAATTTTGGTGTGTGCTATAGTGATCTATTATTAGAGAGCAACCTTCTCCTCTATATACTTGTACCACTAAGACTACCCTGCTATGATCTGTGCCTATAGGTTTTTAACCCATGCATCTAAGGTAGCTATGAAAGTGTCTCTCCTGAGCATCTGCATTTGGAGTGTGCCTACCTAAGTCTGTAGGCTAGCAACCTGGGCCCTGAGCTTCCCGATCTCATGGTTAGGTGGTGCCTCACCCTCTTTAATAGTGTCACCCTCCTCCTAAGCCAAGGGTGCCTCCTATATGGCTCCCTCACCCCATCCACCACTAGTCCTCTAAAAAACTTGATGACAATGAGGATTAACCTCTATGTCTTATGCATGATGTACTGTAGTGTCATCTACTGGTCAACCTAAGGGACCTTCCATGCCCCTTCATACCCTGGTAGTCCACCAAGTATCATATTCAAGTGTAGTACCTACATCTATCAAGCCTGACTCCTAGAAATAATCATCCTCATCACCTAATAGAGTCATCCTAGGCCATGTCAAGTCTCTCTCTAAAGTAAGGTGGTGGTAGATGGTAGTGTTGGAACCGATTCTTACATCCATAGGAAATCAATTGTCACACTACAAGAATCCTTTTGAAACCAATGAGATATTACAAGCTCTGGTCGACCTACCTCATGTTCTGCTAAACCCAAATATTTCTAAAGAAGACGATAGAATGGGTAAGGAAATCCTAGGGACAATTCTTTAATTAAAATTCTAATTTGCATGCTCCAGATTTATATTATAATATATGTATTAAAATGACAAAGCATGAAAACAACCATTCGTTATGCCTTATGTAGACTAGTGCCTAGATTCATTGGGTTGTTATAGCAATTTAACAATAATTTTATTAATGAACAGAGAGAAGAGGAAAATAAAATTAGCATTTTTTATTTCATTCGAATGTCATAACAAAATAAAAAGTTAACTAATGAAAGAAATATGTATAATGCATTCAAATAATGTAACCCATTATACAGATACACACAATACTGAGACAAATAAATGACATGAATAAGATTCATAATTGTATTGATTTATGGAAAAAATTACATGCAGAGTGGGAATAATGCCTTTTAACTCTATTTTTTCAAAAGAATTCAACAATACAATGGAGAAGACTCTGTTCAAATGATGTAATAGGTCTCTCCTACTCTCCTTATTCCAATATGGTAACAAAATAATCTTTGAATCCTAGGCTCAATAAGAATAGAAATATTCTTATTTTCTTGAACACTTTCCTATCATATGATCCTGCACAGCAAGGGGAGGAAGAAAAAATAAATAAAATAAAATAGACACAAAGAAAAACAAAAATGCAACTAATAGGGCACTCAAGTATACCTCTTAGCAAAATTGCTATTCTCTAATTTCTTGATACAAAATCTGTCCTCAACTGCCTCTTCTTATAGCCTCTGTTTCTTGATTCTATTATTTTTGGTTTACTACTAAATATACACTTGTCAACATCTGATTGAACCCATTCTATATGTTATCCAGCTGGTGCAGCTCTGAACTGATAGTTAAGGTTCTTCTTTGGACTAAAGGGAGCTCTTTGTTATTTTAATTTGGCTTTTTTCTCTCTTTGGTTGGTCCTAGAAACTAAGGATTCAACATTATATTTTTACTTTTTGTTCTGCTTGTCCTTGTCACTACACTTGGTTGTTAGGGATCGGCCAGGCTATCATCATGAATTATAGATGAGTAATGGGGGGGAATTCGATGTGATGGTGAATACAAAGGGTGGTGTTCCAATGGTAAACATATGGAGTTGCAATGATCATGATATGGAGTGAATAATTAAGGATGGTGAGGATCTGATGGATGGAATGATAGGGGGTAAATGGTAATAATCGATAGTGGGCGAGAGTGACATACTAGGAAAAATATCAGGTTGGTCAAGGAGGAATACCCAAGAGGAGGAGGGCAATGGTAAGTAGGAAGAAGGTGGGAATGGACAACATGATCTGTAAGCACCTATAATTTGATTCCATAACTATACTTCGTCAAAGTGCTCCCCTGGTAACTATATTTTGTCGAAGCGCAGATTGAATGACTTTTTGAAAATTGAAACCATGTTTTGTCTTCATGCGTTTCCTTCACCTTAAGTATTTGCAAAATAAAAAATGATAGTATTTGAATCCTTTATGCTCCATTGTTTTATTTTGTTGATGATTTACTGTATCTTATTTATAAGCCTATGACTATGCATTGTAGTCTTATTTTGTGGTACGCCATTATTCTAGTGAGATAACACATGATATGGTGGCATGCTTTAGCATAAAAATTTGTCTTTTATTAGGTTTGCTTTGTCCTTAACAAGGTACTATACATGAGATTTTATTTGATTTTATTGAATCTTTCCTTTCATGAGTATTCTTATGGATTCATAGATTTTGTGTGTACTATTTTAACTTCATCTTGGCTATTGATTTTCATAATGTCTTTCAGTGTACCTTGTTGTGAATGAGTCACTTCTTTGATTTCTACCTTGATAATGTTGAAGGCATTTCTATGAAGTAATCACCTTTATTTAGATGATTGGTCCTTTGAATCTTTCTTACGGGTGATTTTACCAATTTTTTTGGTTCACAATCTTCACAGGTTTCGTTAGGGTAGTTTCTGGTACTTTTAAACCTTTGAATTGTGTGCTATCATTGGATTGGTCTAGGTTGAAGCACATTCATTGTTGTTTTGAAACTTGTATGATAGTTACTATACCTGCTCTCATATAAGCACTTGAAATAATCCTGGTTTGTCAATCCTCTTTTACTCATCATTATCTAATGTTAATTTTCATAATTTTAAACCTTAACAACTCATTATTTAATTGATGGTAATCATATGATACATGTATTTTTATTTTATGATCATCATTAGATCTTACTGTGGTGAGGTGCGATCATTATATCATGTAGATGTACATAGTTATTAATAAATGAGAGGAGTCCCTACATACCTTGGGTCAATTAATCAACCTTTTGAAATAATAATGCTTAGATTAACCTTTGGTTATCTTCCCGTATGTGCACCATTGGATCTGGGGGAGAAATGAGCGCCACCATCCAATTTGTGTATCATTAAAATATCTTCATTTATCTTTCAATCCTTTGCCGTCACTACAAGGCTTCACGACCATCGATTTTTAGATTATTTTGGGTGCTATCGTTAGATTGCCAATAAGATGCCCACCATATAATCAATGTAAAAACTTTTGATTTTCTATTAATCATGATTAAGGCAAAAGGGGGGGATTAGTCAACGTATTAAACCCTTGATAAACACAATTAATTTTTGTTTTTACCTTAGTCTTCATCTTACCATTCATGATTTCGGTGTGACCATCAGATCTGAGTGGAGACAAGTGATGTCATTAGATTAAGTCAACCTGCAAGTTAGTTTAATCAAGGGTGTATAATACTAATCATGTTTAATACGAAAGGGGGGAATTAGCTAATGTATTAAACCCTTGCTAATAACATGATTATCATCAATTAATATTTTTTGAATCTTAACACTTCTTAATGTATTTTCAATTAGTGCACCATCATTAGATTAAAAACTGATTGAGCACAACCGTTTGATCTTGGTAACCTACCCGATGATTAATCAATGGGGTGCATTCTTTTAATATTTAATTTTAATAGGTGATTAATTTGGAACATGCACAACCGTTGATTTGGATATCACATGGGTGCGATCATCCGATATGTCAAACTTACTCTAATTTTAACTTGACCTTGACCCATGATGACTTTTCTTAAACATTTGACCTCCTAGACTTACTATTTAATCAGAATCTTTGACCATTATGGCTCATGTTTAATGCTTCAAATTTTTGGATAGTGTGCAACCGTTGATTTGATCTTGGGGTTGTCACGTCTATCGATATTGTCGAAGGTGCAAGGACTTTAATCACATTCATTTATTGGTTCATGACTTAACCTTTGGGTTTTATTGTGAAAGCACGTTCGTCAAATTTTTAAGACGATGCGCTTTCATCTAATTTAATGAGAGATGCTCAATTTTTAAACCTTAGGTTAAACCTTATTGACCCTTTGACTTATCTTTTGGACTTATTTTTGAATGCACTTCCATTAGATTTATTCATGATGATGCACTACCGTCCTATTAATCCTATGGTACGATCTGTTTACTTTTTGACCATGGCTTGACTTTTGACTTGTCCTTTGGTTCAATTTTATTAAAGTGTTGTCATCTGATTTCTTTCGGATTTAGCATGGCCCTTGGATTAAATCTAAGGTGCTCGATTGTTAGCTTGGTAGGGTGCATACCCTTAGGTTTTTATTAATTAATATTTGCTTTAACCTTAGACTCTTTGGATTTTGATACCATTGTGAATGCTTAACCGACTTATGATTTAAGGACTCTATTAATCGGTTTTAGGCTCAAGGAAAAATTTATGAAGGTCGGAATTTGGCTTTAGGTTTTTAATTTGAAAATTTCTTTCCTAATCATTTGAGGTACTTTCATTAATAGAATGAGGCACACATTATTAAAAGTTGAGTTTTAGACTTTATCAAACCAATCAATGGAATTATCTTAAGAAAATCACAACTCAAGCAGTGATCAGCATTAAGGATACTTTGATTGAAAATAAAAAGTTTAAATTTTGGGGTTTCAAAGTTGAGCCAAATTTAGCTCCAATAGGTAGAAAGCTCTGGAATGTCTTCCATGATGCTGAACTATCTAGTGATGTGACATAAGTAGAAGAACTTATGTACCTAAAAATTGCATCTGAGGAGACATCTATCTTTGCATACCTATCATAGGTACTCATAAGCATCCATCCATGGAGAGCAGTCTAGGTAGGAGCAACACTCAATATGGTTTACCTGTAGTCATACAAATCACCCAATGTAATAGTCTATATCCCCTGCATAGGACCTACTTTGAAAGCCCTCCTGCTCATGAGGCCAACATGTTGCATAGCACTAGCATGCCTCCTCAATGTTTGTGATATCAAGTGGTAGTCCTACAGGATGCTTAATATTAATGTGCTACCACCCCCAAATCTAAAGAAGTAAGCTACAACCAATGCCCAATCTGCTACTCTAAGTGATCTGGTACAACTTATTATAGAGTTACGCTAGTAGGGCACTCCTCTAGGATAGGATCAGGGGCTGATCAGTATTGCTCACTAGGACATCCTACGTCCTAGCCAGGAGGTTCCAAGGGAACCTCACTCTAGAAGTATCATGGAGCACTATCTCCATAATCAGGTGAATGAGAATGACTACTCATTGAGAGAAAATATGTTGTGTGTACCAGTGCTCAATATGGACCCCTCCATGGTTCGAGTGTTGCTATGCCTCATCACTAGTACGACTGAATATATGATTGAATACTACCTTCTTCACATCGATCGATGAAGATGTGATGGCCTTGCCATCCAGGGGGATTTATAATATGTGGTATACATCCTCTAGAGTCACAATAATTTCACCCATAGGTAGGTGAAATGTGTTGGTTCACGCATCCCAGCATCGGGCCAATGTAGTCATGTAGGCCTGATCGGCCCGGATGGTGGGTAGGCACAGTACGTAGCTGAAGCCCATGACCCTAAACCAATTTAGCTCTGCTTGAGTCAAGGCACCATGTATGTTATGAAGGATATTTGATTCCCTCATCCTCACAGTTAGAGTCTGATTGAAAGCAGAATAATAAGGGAAAAATAATAAAAAATCAAACAAAAACATAAAAAAATGCCATAAAAATGACAAAGAAAATCATAAAATAATAAAAGCACATAAAAATTTGAAAACCGCATTCAAAAATTTCAAAAAAAATGGAAAAATTACTTTAAAAATTAAAAAGAATCAATTAATTGCTTTTAAAACTAAAAAAAAATGATTTTTTTTGAAAATTTTCCTAAATTGGTCAAACCGTGGTTTGGACTCACGGTCGGGATATTGTTCAATTTACTAACCGTTGAACTTTTATTCTTGCCATCACTAGCAGTTGCGACTCCCAATTTTCCAATTGGGTACCGCACTTGCTAGTTGCGGCTAAGAAAATGGACCTTTTTAAAGTCATTTCTCATCTCAATATACCCCAAAAAAATTAAAAACCCTCCCCTTAATCTAACCTAAGATAAATCTAATTAGGGTGAGGTTAATTATGTTGAGCAAGGTGCAACAAAAGCAGTGCAAAAGGATTGTAATTGTTGTCAACACAGACAGAGTGATGCGATTGAAGCGATTCGGAGGTCAGTCAGATCAAGTGCAGAAAATCTCAAGAAAAACAGAGGGGACCCAGATCCAGAAATTTGCAGAAAAAGACAAGGAAGAAAACTGTCGCGATATCGCGACATGTTTCCTGTCGCGATTTCGCGACATATCGGAGGAGAGAGAAAATGCATTGAAAAATGTCACGATTTCGCGACATAACAGAGAGAAAACATTAAAAATCAAGCGACATATCGGAGGAGAGAGAAAATGCATTGAAAAATGTCGCGATTTCGTGACATATCGGAAGAGAGAGAAAATGCATTGAAAAATGTCACGATTTCGCGACATATCGGAGGAGAGAGAATGTGCAAGGAAAAATGTCACGATTTCGTGACATCTTGGAAGGAAAGAAGCCAAATCGAGAAACTGTCGCGATTTCGTGACAAGTTTGAAGCAAAGGCACCAAGGATGAAAAATGTCGCGATTTCGCGACACATCGGAGGAGAGAGAAAGTTGATGAAGAAGTTGTAGCGATTTCGCTACATGTCTGAGTTTCGCAGCATAAGCATAGAAAAAGCCCAAGTAAGAAAAGCGTAGCGATTTCGCTACAAGCTTGAGACACTAAGGACAAAAGTGCGGCGACTTAGATACGACTTCGAGTTGCAAGGTGAAAAGTAGTAGCGATTTCGCTACATGGTCAAAGTGCAAGGCAGAAAGATGTAGCGATTTCGCTACAAGTTGAAAGTGCAAGGTAAAAGGTGTAGCGATTTCGCTACAGGTTGAAAGTGCATAGTGCAGAGGTGTAGCGATTTCGCTACAAGTTGAAAGTGCAAGGTAAAAAGGTGTAGCGATTTCGCTACAGGTTGAAAGTGCATAGTGCAGAGGTGTAGCGATTTCGCTATAGGTTAAAAGTGAGTAATGCGAAGGTGTAGCGATTTCGCTACAGGTTAGAAACACATGTTGGAAAGGTGTAGCGATATCGCTACACGTCGGAGTTTCACTAGCAAGCAACAAAGAAAAATGCTAAGGCAACAATGGTGTAGCGATTTCGCTACATGTAAGGTTTTTCGCGGCTGCATGGAGTAAAAATTGTACGGAGGCCAGAAGCGTCGTGATTTCACGACATCTATGAAGATGACGTCAGCAAAACCAAAATGTGTCGCGATTTCGCGACAGGGTGAACGAAGAGCCATTGCAAGCCAAAAACGTCATGATTTCGCGACATCTATGAAGATGACGTCAGCAAAACCAAAATGTGTCGCGATTTCACGACAGGGTGAACGAAGAGCCATTGCAAGCCGAAACGTCATGATTTCGTGACATCTTTGAAGATGACGTCAGCAAGTCTAAAAATGTCACGATATCGCGACAAGTTGCTGGAAAAGCCGTTGCAAGCCGAAAGCGTCGCGATTTCGCGACACCTTAGCGGATGACGTCAGCAAGACCAAAAATGTCACGATTTCGTGACATGTTTCCAGAGAAGCCTCATGAAGCTAGAAACGTCGCGATTTCGTGACATCTTAGAGGATGACGTCAGCAAAACCCAAAATGTCGCGATATCGCGACAAGTTGCCAGAGAAGCCTCAGGAAGCCGACAGTGTCGCGATATCGCGACAAAGTTAAGGATGACGTCAGCAAAGCGGAAAACGTCGCGATATCACGACAGGTAATGTTTTGGCGGGAAAAAGTCAAAGATACATGCATTGTGACAGGTGTCAAAAAGGTGCCAGTTACGAAAAGTTAACTGGAGTCAGATCTGCAGTTCCAAGTGACAGGTGGTGAGAATGCATAGGAGAAATTCATGCTGCAGTTAACTGAAGTTAAAAGGAAAGTTACGAAGCATTGCAATTAAGAAAAGAACGGCTGTTGCAGGGCCGTGTTGCAGCATGGCTGGCAAAGGTGGCAGTTACAAAGAGTTGCCACGGAACTATGCATTGAATGTAGAACGGTTGTTGCAGGGCCGTGATACAGTATTCTCGATGCTTGTGCTTGACTCACAAGAAAGTAACAGGTAGAATAGAAGGATTGACACCGTTTAGAATAAAGTGCAAAAGAATTTTAAAGAGCAGTTTCGTAGAGATAACAGAGCATCGAAACGCGTAGAAGGACTGTCAGAATATGTAGACTGTGTAGAGAAAAAGGCTGTCAGAACGTCAGAATGTCAGAAAGAAAGCGGCTAAAAGGCGGATCAGGTCAGAGAAATATTTGACACGTCAATTACAGCCGAGAATGCATGAAAAGTTGGAGGGAAAGTTAAACCGTTTGAAATCGAGCCGTTCGAAGAAATCAAGAATAAAAGGATCGAATTGGCATAGTGAGAAGGTTACTGTGACTGTGTTTTCATTGTGCATTTTAAAAGGTCTCAGTTAGTAAGGGTCTCTGTAAGAAAATAGCCTTAGATCAAAACCTGCTATTCTATTGAATATTCAAGAGAAAGGTTTTAGATTAGATCGAGAAGATATTGAGTCTCTAACAATTCTCTCTATGCTTCAGTGAGATTTTTGTATGTGTCTGTAGACCGATGAAGGGTCTTGCAAAAGAGAAGGCATTTTTATGTCCATTTATCTTGCAAAATTGAAATCCAAGTGGGTGCTTGGTAAAAGGAGTTGGTGCTCCTATCTCATGTGCGAGATAAATCGGGGGTTGGTGCTCCTTCCGGTGGGTCTTTGGTAAACCGATTGTAAAAATTGAATCCTTGCAAAGACTGGATTTGGATTGTAGTCCAAACGAGTCATTCTTTGAGGAGTAGCCACATTGGTGAACCTCGTTAAATCCTGTGTTGTGTGATGCTCTTGTGTGATACTTGCATTATCTAGTTTCAAGCCTGCATTATTAGTTTTAAAAGTTGCAGATTTAAGTTTTTAAGTAGTTACACTGATTCACCCCCCCTCTCAGTGTCATTGTGAGAATATCAATTGGTATCAGAGCGGGGCACCTGCACAAGCTTAATCAGCTAAGGTGTTCTTGGGAGATATACAATGGCCGGTGGTGAAGGTTTCTCTTCTAACAAAGCTCCTCTGTTCGATGGAACAAACTATTCTTTCTGGAGGCTCAGAATGCAGACCTATCTCTGTGCATTGGGTTATGACATTTGGGAATCTGTTGAAAATGGATACACCACTCCCCATTGTTCCTCCAACAGATCTTGCTGAAAAGAAAAAGTTTGAGAACAACTCGAAAGCCAAGAATGCGATTATGTGTGGATTGGTCGACAGTGAGTTGATACGCATCATGAACTGCAAATCTGCTAAAGACATATGGGACAAACCGCAAAGCATTCATGAAGGAGACAACAAAATCAAGGAAGCTAAGCTGCAAACACATCGTGCCCAGTTCGAAGCATTAAAGATGACCGATGATGAAAACATAGAAGCTTACATGCTGAGAGTAAACGGAATCATCAATGCAATAAGAGGACTGGGGGAAGAAATGGAAGATGCAGTTGTTGTGAAGAAGGTATTGAGAACTCTCAACAAAAGGTTTGATGCAAAGGTTTATGCCATAGAAGAAGCAAAAGATTTAAACTTCTTCAGTATGGATGAAATGCATGGTTCTCTAACGACATATGAAATGAGGATTGGACAAACTAAGCCCTCGACAGAGAAGCGGCCTTCCAAGCACGAGAAAAATGTAAAATCTAAACAAGAGTCAGAGGAAGAAGAATCTGCAGATGAAAATGAAGCAAACTTTGTTAGGAAATTAGTAAAGGGAAAAGGAAAGTACAGAGGTAAGTTGTCGTTCAAATGTTTTAACTGTGGAGGCATCGGGCACTTTGCAGCAAAATGCCCAATGAAGGAGAAAAATAAAAATGATGAAGGAACATATCCAGAAAGAAATGTCTGGAAAAAGAAACCGCAGTTTAGAAAAAGAAACTTCAAGAAGAAGAGTTTCATTTCCCAGAATATCGATTCTTACGAAGACAGTTCTAGTGAGGAATCGAGAAGAAGAAACTGGTGAAGCCCTATTCATGGCTTTTGAAGAACAAACAAGCGAGGAAACACGGGAGTGTGAAGAAAAATTAGAAGATGAGGCTGAGATAGATCTGGAAGGTGAGTTAGTTCCTGCTCTTGAAGAGTTAAGTGCAGAAAGGAAAAGAAATAAAAAGATTACAAGAAAATTTGAGGAGGCCAGCAATGTAATAATAAGTTTGAAAGTACAAACTGAAGAATACAAGAAAAGGTCTGAAGATGTTGAAGCTCAGCTGACCGTGAAAATAAATGAGAGCAATAAACTGGAAGAGGAAATAGTTGGATTAAGGCTGCAGCTAGAAGAAATGAATCGAAAACTGAGCTGTCATCAAAAATTTGAAGACAGTTTTGAGAAACTGAACAAAATGTTGAATAATCAAAGGCCCACAGGTATCAAATTTGGCTTGGGCTTTGATGAAGGAGAAACCTCAAAGGACTCAAAGGCTGTAATAGTAGATCCAGTAAATAATAAAGACAAGATTAGAGTTGATCAAGATAAACCGTATCATGCAAAAGAAAACAACAAATCCAAGCTCGAAAGGAGTGCTGCAAATGATGGATTCACCAAAGTCTCTCATCAAAGAAGAAGGAGACCCATGGCTCCTACCTCCACATGGCAACATCCATTTCCCAGGTACACTCGTTCCTTTTCTGGTTATTGTTTTAAGTGCAATGCATATGGTCATAAAATTTCTAGTTGTAGATATAATATAGAACAAAGAAATTTCACTAGCAGAAATAATTTTTCACCTTTGATAGATTATGTTGTAGAATGTTATAACTGTCATAACTTCGGACATATTGCAAGAAATTGTCGTAGCTCTTTTGCAGGAAATACATACCGGGGAAGAAAATATCACTCAGTTGGATCAAAACAGTACAGAAAATTTCCCAATAAACTGTCACAAGCAAATGAAAGGGAGAAGGTGAAGAAAGTAACCAGATCTGCTGTCAAAACTCAGTGGAAAGAAAAGGGACAACCGAAGAAAGACAAAGAATCCCTGATCGTTCAAACAGCTCTCAAAGCACGAGAATAAATCTGCTCCCTGGATTCTAGACAGTGGATGCTCCAGTCACATGACAGGAGACAAACGGAAGTTTGATAAGCTGCAGACATACGAAGGTGGTTCTGTGAAATTCGAAAACAATGATGGAGCAAAGATAGTGGGTAAAGGATCAGTTAAGTTAAGTGACGGTAAAATCAACTCTAAGGAAGTTCTTTTTGTGGTAGGACTGAAACATAACCTAGCGAGTGTAAGTCAGATTTGTGACAGAGGTCATGAAGTAATTTTCAAGAAGGAGGGCTGTGAAGTAAGAAAGACAACAAATGGAAAGTTAATAGCCATTGGACTGAGAACTTCTAGAAATTTGTATACTCTCTCGGAGACTTTAGAGGGAGCTTGCTTGGTTGGATAGGAAGAAGAAAAGTGGTTGTGGCATAAAAGACTCGGTCACATAAGCTTTGATAATCTGGTAAAAATCAGCTCGAAAAGAGCAGTAAGAGACATACCCACTATTGGCAAACCATCAAACAACATTTGTGAGTCATGCCAAAAGGGGAAGCAAACCAGATCTACCTTCAAAGCAAAAGAATATTTCACTAGCAAGCCATTAGAACTGATTCACACTGATTTGTGCGGACCCATGAGGACAGAAAGCATAAATGGATACAAATATTTTATGCTGTGCATTGATGATTTTTCCAGAATGACATGGGTACTCTTTTTGAAACAAAAGTCAGAAGCCTTTGAGATGTTTAAAACCTTCAAAAATCTGGTTGAGAATCAATCTGGAAAAAGAATTAAATGTTTGAGATCTGATAGAGGAGGAGAGTTTATTTCAAATGAGTTTGCTGAATTCCGTGAAAAACATGGAATAAGAAGACAGTTCTCAGCAGCAAGAACACCTCAGCGAGAATGGAGTAGTTGAAAGAAAGAACAGAACTGTATAGGAAATGGCAAGGACCATGTTAACGAGAGAGCAAAATTGTTGACGGGTTACGGAAAGAGGCGGTCCATACTGCAGTTTATATTCGAGAATAGGTGTATGTTGAGGCCGCATGAAAGCAAAACACCATATGAGCTGTGGTTTGGCAAAAAGGCTACAGACAAAATACTTCAAAGTGTTTGGCAGCAAGTGTTACATTAAGAGAACTGAAAGCAATCTTGGCAAGTTTGAAGACAGAGTTGATGAAGGAATATTCCTTGGGTACTCAACTAAAAGCAAAGCCTATACATGCTACAACAAAAGACTTAAGAAAATAGTGGAGAGTGCGGATGTGAAGGTTGATGAAGGCGGGGAAACAAGAAATCAGCAATAATGAAAACTACCCAACCTATGAAGAATTTATTGAAGAAGATGAAGATCAAGAAAAAGAAGAGAGACAGAATCAGATTCGAGAGGACTTAGAAAGAGATGAAAATAGAAAATACGAACGGGCGGTTGGCGAGAAAAATCATCCCAAAGAGCAGTTATTGGGGACCCTACGGTCGGCATTCGGACAAGAAGAAGAGTAGTAAATAACTATTCTCTGTTATCCAAGTATTGAGCCCAAGAATATTATTGAAGCAAGCACGGATGAAAGCTGGATGGAAGCGGTAAATGAAGAACTAGATCAAATTGAGAAAAACAAAACCCGGGAATTAGTACCAAGGCCTCGAAAATAAAAACATAATTGGTACTAAATGGATATTTAGAAACAAAGCTGAATGAAGATGGACGGGTGGTAAGGAATAAAGCAAGATTAGTCCGTAAGGGATATGCCCAAGTTGAGGGGATTGATTTTGAAGAGACTTTTGCACCCGTGGCCAGACTTGAAGCAATAAGACTGTTTTTGGCTTTAGCTGTTCATAAGAACTTCAAGGTTTATCAGATGGATGTAAAATCAGCATTTCTGAATGGAAATCTTGAAGAAGAAGTATATATTGAACAACCTGATGGTTTTCAACTTTGTGATAATCCTGACTTTGTTTGCAAGCTGAAGAAAGCATTGTATGGCTTGAAACAAGCACCTAGAGCTTGGTATGCAAGGTTGGACAACTATCTCACTAAGCAAGGATTCAAGAAAGGTATGGTGGATAGCAATTTATATGTGAAAACTGAAAATGGCAATTTCATTGTTCTAGTTGTTTATGTAGATGATATAATTTTTGGGAGTAGCAATGATGAATCATGCAAAGACATAGCAAACAAAATGCAGAAAGAGTTTGAAATGTCTATGATAGGTGAACTTTCATATTTCCTTGGATTACAAGTTAATCAAACTGAAAAGGGGATCTTTATTTCTCAAATTAAATATGTGAAAGAAATGCTGAAAAAAGTTCACTATGGAAGATAGTAAGCCAGTGAGCACCCCCATGAAAACAAGTTGCAAGTTGAGCAAGGATGATAAATATCTGGATGTTGATCAAACAATGTACAGATCAATGATTGGGAGCCTCTTTGTATTTGACAGCCACTAGACCGGATATCTTACAAGCTGTTTGCATGGTTGCAAGATTTCAGGCTAGCCCAAAAGAGACTCATGTGACAGCAGTGAAAAGGATTTTTAGGTATCTCAAAGGTACTATGGAGTATGGGCTGTGGTATCCAAAAGGAAAAGACTTCACTCTCTTTGCATACTCTGATGCTGATTGGGCAGGGTGCATTGATGACAGAAAAAGTACAAGTGGAGGAGCATTCTTTCTTGGAAACAAATTGGTTGCATGGCACGGTAAGAAGCAAGAATCGGTCTCTTTATCCACGGCCGAGGCCGAATACATTGCGGCTACTACATGTCTGTACACAAATTCTATGGATGAGACAAACATTGAAAGATCTAGGAATTCACTTCAATGAGCCCATTTCGGGTCAAATGTGACAACACTAGTGCAATCAACATTTCAAAGAATCCGGTCATGCATTCCCGCACCAAGCATATTGCAATCCGGTATCACTTCTTGAAGGATAAGGTTGCGAGAAGGAGAGGTCAGATTGGAGTTTGTTCCCACTACAGAGCAAGTAGCGGACATATTCACCAAACCTTTACCAAAGGAAGTATTTGAATACCTTCGGAAGAAGTTGGGAGTAGTCACACTTCCCAAGCACTCACTAGCTATGGGAAATACATTATCAGGGGGAGCATTCAAGTTATTTATGCCTGAGAATGTTGTGCATAGACTCAGGGGGAGTCTGCAGCAACCCTTTGGCATTATTGGCAAAGGGGGAGAAGAATTTGAGCAAGGCTACAAAGTGTTGCCAACAATTCCAAAGGGGAGATTGTTGAGCAAGGTGCAGCAAAAGCGGTGCAAAAGGATTGTAATTGTTGTCAACACAGACAGAGTGATGCGGTTGAAGCGGTTCGGAGGTCGGTCGGATCAAGTGCAGAAAATCTCAAGAAAAACGAGAGGGGACCCGGATCCAGAAATTTGCAGAAAAAGACAAGGAAGAAAACTGTCGCGATATCGCGACATGTTTCCTGTCGCGATTTCGCGACATATCGGAGGAGAGAGAAAATGCATTGAAAAATGTCACGATTTCACGACATATCGAGAAAAAAAAAATTCAAGGAGAGAGAAAATGCATTGAAAAATGTCGCGATTTCGCGACATATCGGAGGAGAGAGAAAATGCATTGAAAAATGTCGCGATTTCGTGACATATCGGAGGAGAGAGAATGTGCAAGGAAAAATGTCACGATTTCGTGACATGCTGGAAGGAAAGAAGCCAAATCGAGAAACTGTCGCGATTTCGTGACAAGTTTGAAGCAAAGGCACCAAGGATGAAAAATGTCACGATTTCGTGACACATCGGAGGAGAGAGAAAGTTGATGAAGAAGTTGTAGCGATTTCGCTACATGTCTGAGTTTCGCCAGCATAAGCAAAGAAAAAGCACCAAGTAAGAAAAGCGTAGCGATTTCGCTACAAGCTTGAGACACTAAGAACAAAAGTGCAGCGACTTAGATACAGCTTCGAGTTGCAAGGTGAAAAGTAGTAGCGATTTCGCTACATGGTCAAAGTGCAAGGCAGAAAGATGTAGCGATTTCGCTACAAGTTGAAAGTGCAAGGTAAAAAGGTGTAGCGATTTCGCTACAGGTTGAAAGTGCATAGTGCGGAGGTGTAGCGATTTCGCTACAAGTTGAAAGTGCAAGGTAAAAAGGTGTAGCGATTTCGCTACAGGTTGAAAGTGCATAGTGCAGAGGTGTAGCGATTTCGCTACAGGTTAAAAGTGAGTAATGCGAAGGTGTAGCGATTTCGCTACAGGTTAGAAACACATGTTGGAAAGGTGTAGCGATATCGCTACACGTCGGAGTTTCACTAGCAAGCAAAAAAGAAAAATGCTAAGGCAACAATGGTGTAGCGATTTCGCTACATGTAAGGTTTTTCGCGGCTGCATGGAGTAAAAATTGTACGGAGGCCAGAAGCGTCGCGATTTCATGACGGCAATGAAGATGACGTCAGCAAAACCAAAATGTGTCGCGATTTCACGACAGGGTGAACGAAGAGCCATTGCAAGCCGAAAACGTCGCGATTTCACGACATCTATGAAGATGACGTCAGCAAAACCAAAATGTGTCGCGATTTCACGACAGGGTGAACGAAGAGCCATTGCAAGCCAGAAACGTCGCGATTTCATGACATCTTTGAAGATGACGTCAGCAAGTCTAAAAATGTCGCGATATCGCGACAAGTTGCTGGAAAAGCCGTTGCAAGCCGGAAGCGTCGCGATTTTGCGACACCTTAGCGGATGACGTCAGCAAGACAAAAATGTCACGATTTCTGACATGTTTCCGAAGAAGCCTCATGAAGCCAGAAACGTCGCGATTTCGCCGACATCTTAGAGGATGACGTCAGCAAAACCCAAAATGTCGCGATATCGCGACAAGTTGCCAGAGAAGCCTCAGGAAGCCGACAGTGTCGCGATATCGCGACAAAGTTAAGGATGACGTCAGCAAAGCGGAAAACGTCGCGATATCACGACAGGTAATGTTTTGGCGGGAAAAAGTCAAAGATACATGCATTGTGACAGGTGTCAAAAAGGCGCCAGTTACGAAAAGTTAACTGGAGTCAGATCTGCAGTTCCAAGTGACAGGTGGTGAGAATGCATAGGAGAAATTCATGCTGCAGTTAACTGAAGTTAAAAGGAAAGTTACGAAGCATTGCAATTAAGAAAAGAACGGCTGTTGCAGGGCCGTGTTGCGGCATGGTCGGCAAAGGTGGCAGTTACAAAGAGTTGCCACGGAACTATGCATTGAATGTAGAACGGTTGTTGCAGGTCCGTGATACAGTATTCTCGATGCTTGTGCTTGACTCACAAGAAAGTAACGGGTAGAATAGAAGGATTGACACCGTTTAGAATAAAGTGCAGAAGAATTTTAAAGAGCAGTTTCGTAGAGATAACAGAGCATCAAAACGCATAGAAGGACTGTCAGAATATGCAGACTGTGCAGAGAAAAAGGCTGTCAGAACGTCAGAATGTCAGAAAGAAAGCGGCTAAAAGGCGGATCAGGTCAGAGAAAGATTTGACACGTCAATTACAGCCGAGAATGCATGAAAAGTTGGAGGGAAAGTTAAACCGTTTGAAATCGAGCCGTTCGAAGAAATCAAGAATAAAAGGATCGAATTGGCATAGTGAGAAGGTTACTGTGACTGTGTTTTCATTGTGCATTTTAAAAGGTCTCAGTTAGTAAGGGTCCTTGTAAGAAAATAGCCTTAGATCAAAACCTGCTATTCTATTGAATATTCAAGAGAAAGGTTTTAGATTAGATCAGAAGATATTGAGTCTCTAACAATTCTCTCTATGCTTCTGTGAGATTTTTGTATGTGCTGTAGACCAGTAAGGGTCTTGCAAAAGAGAAGGCATTTTTATGTCCATTTATCTTGCAAAATTGAAATCCAAGTGGGTGCTTGGTAAAAGGAGTTGGTGCTCCTATCTGTTGTAGCAGATAAATCAGGGGTTGGTGCTCCTTCCAGTGGGTTCTGGTAAACCGATTGTAAAAATTGAATCCTTGCAAAGACTGGATTTGGAGTGTAGTCCAAACAGTCATTTTTGAGGAGTAGCCACATTGGTGAACCTCGTTAAATCCTGTGTTGTGTGATGCTCTTGTGTGATACTTGCATTATCTAGTTTCAAGCCTGCATTATTAGTTTTAAAAGTTGCAGATTTAAGTTTTTAAGTAGTTACACTGATTCACCCCCCCCTCTCAGTGTCATTGTGAGAATATCAAATTAATGGTATTTTAATGATGTTCATTTAACCCATTACTTAGTGAGGTTAATGTTTAAACCAATAAAAGTAAATAATGGTTGAGGTTTTCGTGTGCTTCTACCTTAGTCACATCAGCTCCTCTAGGTTGGTATGCCATTAGTTCAGGTGGTAGTGAGGTCGAGTTTGCAGCAGTGCTTTGCGTTAAATTTGGTAATACACCTCTTAGAGAACTCAAGTTTTGCAAGCTGTTAGTTGGAAAATGACATAAAAATGATAGAAATATTTTAAATATTTCCTATATTTCTCTTGATCGTGATTGACACCCATGGGCATAGAATTAGGGTTTTCTGACCACGGGTTGGAGCTACGGCTAAGGAAATTTGCAAAATTAGTTGTGTTTGCCAAGAGTGGTTAGTAACTTGCAATAAATACTCCCAAATTGTACCATGAGGAGTTTCAAAATACTAAATTAAAAATACCCATATGACCAGATTTATCAAAAAAATAAAAATAATAAAAAAATTAGATAAATCAAAAACCAAATGCGCCTCATACCTAGTTATTTACCATTTACACTTGGTGGTTGTAGGGACTTGCATTCCATGCAATATTGCAATATGAGTAAATTACCATAAGGACATTTGGGTTAAATTAATCATCGTGGAATTAGTATGCTTCATTTCAATTTCGAAGAAGGCCTTGACGATTGGACTACTCCATGGGAATGAAGCAATAATATCACTTCTATGATATTTTTAGCAGATCATCGATAATATGATTCAACACATGCCTACTTAGAATTTTATCATTTTGATTTTCTAAGAAATCCTTCATGGCTGGATCGCTCCATGGGATAGAAATATACAATTATTATTAATAGTTGCAATCATAGCTGATTTGGCCTAATCAAGTATCAAATGCTAAATCTTAATAATAGTGGTCAAGAGAATCATTGCTTCATTTTATTGTCATTACCCTCATCAAATCGTCACTTGAAGGGGTTGTCATAATGTCATAATCATAATCAAAGTCAACAGAAGATCCCTTGATCATGGATCCTTTGATCTTGTTAAAATTACGTTTGTCTTACGAATCATTGCCAATGACTATTATAAGCTTACCCTTTTCTAGGGTAAAAAACAACTATGAAAGTTAAGTTAGTATCTCTCCTCCTTTTGGATATATATGGTACAAAAACCTATAGTAGCACTGAAGCTACCTGATCATCATTGGAGCTTGCCAAAGCTTTTTCAATTTAAGCCTTTCTTCCAATTGGAAGCAATGATTCTAGGATACACATCCTTTTGCTGGAGCTTGGGCATCTAATGTTGATTAGACTAATAACAATCATCCAACCTATGGCATCATTTTAGGAAGTATATTTTCTCAACATTGTTTGATATCACAACACATCTCAAAAGGGGCATCTGTAGACACCTAAAATGTGTCATTTCAAGACGACTACTCATATGGGACATGCTAGAAGACCATATGAAAGATATTGGATATATTCTAAGGTATAGAGATGGTTCTAACCACTCATTTAGGTAGTTTGGCCTAATCAGTGTTGGTCATGGCTAACACCCATGGTTAATAAAGCTGACCATGCCTCAGATATGTGGTTAGCCTTAGAAATCAGTTGGACCTTGGCTGACCCAAAATTGGTTTCAACGGCCAATTTGTTGTAGATAAGAGTGGTTTGAGAATGAAAAATTCTAGAAACTTTCCTCCAATTGCTTTTACTGCTTTTTCTTGATCTTGGCTTCTCCATGAAGATAAGACATAGCCTTATGAAATGCTCTAAGAACCCCCTCTAAACTGGTAAATAAAGGAGATGAATCTTGAGTTGAGAAGTGGCAGAGCCTTGTTGAATTGCATACTAGCTTGCATTTATTTATAGGAACACTTTTACTGCCCAATTGGAGATCACATGGCACTTGGAACCAAGAAGGATATGGAGGGCCAGGAGAAATCAAGAAACACAATCAAGCCCATTCCATCACCAATCTAAGAAATTTAATCACCAAATTTGTTAGAGGACATCATGGCAACCCTTGATCATCAATTTATTGAAGTGAATTGAGGAATCAAGCCTTGATTTGGAGAACAAGGATATTTATGCCATAGTTATGGCTCTCAACTATGTCTAATAGTGCCAACCGTGTGACAGACCTGCAGTCAAGGTTTAATCCTCAATTTAGCCAATTTTAGTGATAGATTTCCATTTATATTTTTTCATTTAGGTATAGTTAATATAAATTAATTTTTTGTATTATCATTAGATTGTTATAATCATTAATATTAGGTAGATTCATTTCAATTTCAAGTGTTAGGCAATTCTATATTAGATGTCATTATTTCATGCATTTATGCTCTCAATTATTAATTAGGGTATTAGAAGATTTGATCCATGATTCTTTTACATTTCTTGATGGTCAATTATCATGTTTAGTGTAGTTTACTATGTTTCTTGCACTTTCTTGATTTCAAGCTTTCATGGCATATTTCGTATAATTTCCTCCAAAAGCCTCATCAAGAGAGGTCTCCTTTGTGTTTAATTGTTTCTTGTTGTTTATTGAATGCATGATTAATAGGGTTTTTCCAATCAATGCAACAAATGCCTCTAATCGTGGAGAAGAAGGCTACATTTTTCTTGGAGCAGTTTGTGATAATCTAGGAAGTCTTTGGATTACATCTACCTTTCATGGGGATTTTACTATTATTGTAATAACTATATCACATTGGGTATCCCTAAGAGGGATGGATTTGTAACCGATTTTCAATGGAAGGAAACCCTTATTTATGTTCATTTGCAAATTTGTCTATATTTCATGCATTATGTTGATTTTTAGTTATTATTAGATTAGGTGTATGCTTTTCAGGTTTTCACACAAAGTTAAATTATAAATCTTTGGCTTGAAAGCTTTAATGAAGGTGGATATCCCAACCAATTTATTTATTCAATAGAGTTTTAACTAGTAAATATTTGGTATAGGTGAACCCAAATGAGGTGAGTCATTTCCATTTAGATGGTAATGGGTATTTAGTGTGGCAATATCTAAAGTTAAGATCTCAAGCAGTGAAATATAAATTATTTTGGAAAGTAGGAAGAGGGAAGAAGGTATGATTTTGGATAAATTTAGGGTATTCATACTCATTTTTGAATCCCTAGAAATACAACAAGTAAAAACAACCATGGAAAGTAGGGTTTGGATATAGATTAAAAGTTATTTCAATGCTAGCTTACTAGGGTATTATAGGTTTAAGAAGTTGGATGAGTGGCTGATTCTAATCCCTCCAAAATTGACACCCATCATGACTAAAATATTGGTAAAATGATTTCTCATAGGGTAGATATGAGAAGGATGAATTATATTGGGGCAATGAGATCCTTGGGTTCTACACAGTGAAGTATGGATATGATAATATCCTTCTAAAACCTCCTCCTCATGCATATCAGGTTGAGGATTGGAGAAATATTTGGTAGTCCAAGGGTTGATCAAAAGAAAAGTTCTTTACTTGGTAGTTCATGGACAATGGAATTTTTAATTTTGATAGTATGATATGTAGGGGAATCATTGGTCCATAGTAATGTGTTTTATATTACAAAAACAAGGAAACATCTAACCACTTGATGTTTGAGTACCTATTCATATGCAAGATCTAGGAGCGATGGTTTTTAGCTTATAAAATTGAAGATAGTGGTGATTTAAATTGGATTATTATTTGGGAAATATGGAAGAGGGGTAGATTTAGATACAAAGCTCATTGTATTGGGTGGAATATTGGATTAAATTTCATTTTGTGGAAAATGTGGTTGGAGAGAAATGATACGATTTTTAGAGAAACCTTTTCATCCTTGGATGGCATTTAGTAGATCATTTGGAGCAAAGGAATGAAAACTGTGGTAGTGTATGCTAAAGAGGAAACTTAAGTTCATATAGGGATGATGAAGAAGGATGCCAAAGTGCAATATGGGTAGGATAGAGCTAGTTGGAAACCACCCCTATAAGGTTGGATTAGAATTAATACTAGTGGAGATACAAAAGGCAATTTTGATAGAGCTAGAATTGGAGTGGTCTGTAGGAATCATATTAGGATAGTGCTTTGTTGGAAACTACATGGCCTAGGTAGGGCCACAAATAATGAAGCAAAAGCCTTAGCTATAAAATTTTATTCTATTTGGGTAGTAATACAAGGTTATAAGAGGATAATCATAGACTCATATTATCAAATCTTGGTAGGAGATCTAGATTGCATGAGGAAATTTTATTTGGAGACATGGAGGTTGAGGATTCATGTCACCCAAAATAAGGAATTATGGAGGGAATTAAATGATGTGATTTTGCTTTATGTGGATAGAATTCTAAATAAAGTGGTAGACTTCTTGGCTAACATGGGTACCAATAAGGAGGTAGGGTTTTAGTGGCATAGTGGCATGATTATTGAGGATGAGACGATTAGGTAGGTTGGTGAGTAAATATAGTGTTTAGCTAATTTGGATATCCACTATAGATATATGATTTAGGATATTTGGCTCCAATGCAGATCTCATTTTACTATTGTAAATAGGTGTTGTCATTGACTAAGGCTGGGAGGCATCTCATCCCAAATTGTAAATGATATTTGTTTTAATATAATTTTTTTAAATTATTTTTCAAAAATAAAAATTGATCAAAAGTAAGCTTAATAATCCCATATTAGAAGATTATCTTCAATGATTTATAACCATAGTGATTTTGTCATATAAAATAGTACTATTAGTCAAAATTTAAATATGACCATTTTTTGCCAACACATCCATCCAATAGATTAGTCTCTTTATATTTCACATTAGTGATAAATTATATTTAATGTTATAACACCCTTGAGACTAGTTATTGTCCAAAAAGAAAGAAAAATTATCTAGCTATTTGATGTTAATTTCCTACTACTCTCTAACCTTCCTTCCTAATATACCAAATTCTATGAGGTTTATAAAATCTATCAAGTCCTTCCTAGATTGAAACTTTTTCCTCTCACCATCTAACCAAAAGCAAAACTTGCCAGTCATACCAAAAATTAAATTTTCTAATAATAAAAGTATTTTATAATTTTTAAACATGTAATCATCCATATATCCACCAAATTTAGCTAATCCCTTAGGATATATAATTTTTATTACAATAAAGATCTATCAAAAATCTTTCTCAAGCTCATACAAAGAAATTTCATGGTGAATCACTATCAAGTTAATATTTTAACACATAATCAACTTACATCCAACTTTCACTATGTGAAATAAATTTGCTTTAGCTAGGATAAGTGTTTGCATTTATTATCTAATCACATATTTATATTTTATGCTAGTTTATTTCCAATATCTTAATTTATGTTGGACGTTAATTTTATGTCCTTAAAATCATCTTTATTGTTATTGGAGTTGTTTTGACCAAATTTCTTATAGGAATTGCACTAAAAGGACCCCATTGATAGGTGTTATAGTTATTTGCATTGGACTATAGAAATTAAAAATGTGGTATCAATAGAACTATAGCATTATAAAAATCATATAGAAGCATAGTGATTCTACCTGAAACATAGTACTAAGCATCTTGTTAGGGCACAAGTCTTTTAGACAAATTTACAACATTATGATATTTTATATTTAAGAAATTTTTAGTTAGTTTTGATAAAATTTTCATATAATTAGATGTAATTTAATTATATATCTCTATCTATAGTATTATCCATTTAAAAAAAACATAAAAAAAAAAATATTTTTATTTTGCCCTTGTAGGAATTTTAACTATGTCATCAAAATCCACTTTAAGTCATAGAATTTGTTATCATCCTACATAGTTATCTTATTGTAGTAATACTTCAACAATAGTATTTTTAATAGTGCTAATACAAGCACAACAATACTTTCATTAGTATTGTTACTATAACAACACTTTTGTCTACATAATCAATAAATTAGTTCTAGCATATGAATTCCTCCTCCAAGGCATACTCAATTGTTTTATGAGCAAAAGGTATAAATGAGGTAAACCTCTAAAAATATAACATGCTTCATGTTAGTGTGCATAGGATATTTTCATAGAATTATGGGGGAAGAATAAAGGAGCAAGCAATCCTCAAGTGTCTACCTCGCATAAAAAATATTTAAGGAATAAAATTAGGTATAATTTTAGAATCTAAATATTTCCATCTTAGGCCTTTAATTTTAATATTCTTATCTACATTCATTCTATTGTGTTTATTTAACTAATTTTCAACAAAACCTTTGAAATTTGTTCAAACACTCCATTTATTTCAATATTTTTGAAAGTATTGTAGTGCTTTTTGTAGCACTACTATGCTTCTATCTATGCCATGAAAAAGTAGCACTTTTATCAAAAAATAGAAATATGAGCTAATTTAACTGAATTATCAATTATATTAATTATTAAAGTCATTAATTAGCTTAAATAAGAATGGTGCATTCATATAGGTGTATTCTAAAGAATCTACAAGGTGCATTAGATTAATGTTTATATATTGAATCCTTCTTGTGTCCTTGCTTAAATAAAAGAAAATATTATTTATTTTGTATTAGGATCAAAATATTTACATAAAGCATAAACTTGTTTTATCTTCTCTAGGAAAAATTAGTTGGATTTCCTAGTTTTTTCATTCTTTTAGTTTTTTCTAAAAGGGGTAAGATAGGAAGTTTTTTAAGAAGAACCTAGGTTAGTGCTATAAAATACTATATCGATTCTGTATGAATTAAAATACCCATATCAAGACCATTTGCACCATTCATAAAAAGGAGACAATGTACAATAGGCCCATCATGCACTTCATGAAAAGGCCATGCATATTCTTGGTAAAACCAATGTGAAACAACACAAGTTTCATTAGGTCTTTTATGCCAAACTCACCTTAAAAAACCTAAGAACTAAATAATTTTGTAACAAACTTAAGAAATATCATTAATTTGTGTGTTTAGAATAATTCACATTAATAAATATAATAATGAAGACAAATTCTATGCCTACTAGGGGTTCTTCATATCCCTTGAGAAACCATTATGTCAACTCTCTAGCTATATTCATATATATCAAGTCTAGGAAAGTTTTCAAGTTGAGAGGCAGGAATGGAGCAAAGCGGGAGCGGAGGCAGGTGCAATTTCTGCAAACATGATTTTCATTCTGCTGGAGGTGGGAAACAGGGTTTCCAAACCCCTGGAAGCTGTGAGGCTCAAGGAGGGAACAAGCAAGGTTCTGAAGCAACTGAGGAAGAGCAGGTGGACAGTGACAAGGACACTGAGGGTTTTAAAAAATTAGAGGGACACGAACCCCCTGATATTATTTTTGATAAGAAGGCCCACATCAAGAATTCTGAGGGCAATAAGTCTTTTGCATAGGCCCTTAAAGGTGGCAATAGGGTTTCCTTACATTCCTTACCACCTCTCACTCCCAATGGGCAGAAGGTATCCGTGCTTGAAAGCGTAATGGCAGACTTTATATCGATGGAAAATTTTTCTCTGGTAGGCAAATTCATAGGGGGCAGGCCGGATATTGAAACGATTCGACGATGGGCATCCTTGAAGTGGAAGACTTCTGGACACATGGAGATTATTGCATTATCAAGGGGGTTTTTTGTGGTACGCCTTAACAATAGTGAAGATGCTAGTCGTATTCTAATAGGAGGACCTTGGTTCTTGGGCCGAAGAAGTCTTTTTCTCAGGAGATGGGCTGAGGATTTTGACCCAGAAAAGTAGAGCATAAACTTCGCCCCCATTTGGGTCCGTCTCCCAAATCTCCCATTTCATTGGTGGCATGAGTATTTTCTTCAGGGTATTGCCAAGACCATAGGGGAATTGGTGGCCATTGACAATCCAACCCTTGCACGCACCAGAATGACGCATGCTAGGATTTGTGTAAATGCAAACCTAGAATCTGAGCTTCCTACTCATGTGGAGTTAGAATATGGAAATAAAACAAGATTACAGGTCATCGAATATGAAAATAGACCGGAATTTTGCTCTGACTGTAATATTCAAGGCCATCTCAAAGGACAATGCTCTTTTTTGAGAAGCCAGCAAACCCTTCCTAGGAATAATGATTCCAAGCGACAGTCTTTCAGAAATAATGGCAAATACACAGGGATGTATAGGGTTAAAGATCCAAATGTTGAAAAGGCAAAGGCCTCTGGTTTGGGGCAAATGGAGAATGAGGCTGAGCTTCACATGGACAATGGTAAGGACAAGCAAATTGCTACATCACAAACTGACCAACAAAAGGTATGCTCTCCTTTCGAAAATCTAAATAAATTTAACATTTTGGCTGAAAACCAAATAATTACAGAGGAAAATCAGAATGAAGGGTCTAATTTTGAGGATATAATTCTTGGTCTCCCTGCTTACCTTGACTCCCCAACCAAATCTGGACCTTCCAATCCTCCTTCTGTTGGCCATAAAGAATGCCCTAATGATGAGTCTTTTTACGCCCCAGAAAGAGAAAAAGTGCTTTCAGAATTAATCAGCCCTTCCAAGCGACATTTTTCACCTTTGTCTTTGTCCCAATCCAGAGAAGGGGTTTCCAGTATCGTTATCCAACAAGTTACCCAAACCAAATTTAGCCCAAAACAGACTAGAAGCACAATGAAGTCCCCCATGATTGACTGTGGAGGTGAGAAAAAAAAGGGAAGAAAGTCAAATGCCCAACAATGGAAAGAAGAGGTCCAAGATGAGATAGCTAATGGAATTCAGACTACTCTGTTTCCATCAACTGGAAATCTTCCCTTTGAAGAAAACAAAATTCTTAAGCCCCCTCAAGTCCAAGGTAGGGGAAGAGGAAAAAACTTTAAAAGTTCCAAATGAAGATCATATCCTGGAATGTAAGGGGGCTCAATGGCCTTCCTAAACAATGGTTAGTCAAATATTTAAGAAGATATTTTGATCCCACTATTCTTATTTTGCAAGAAACTAAAGTCGATGAAGTTTTGTCTAGAAAAATTGCCCTCAATATCTGGAAAAGGGAGAAGCAATTTTTTGCAAAGCCAATGGAACCTCAGGTGGTCTTCTTTGTATCTAGAATCCAGGGAAGGTGGAAGGCAAGGTTATTCAATTAGGGGAAAGGGTAATGAGCATTATTTTTAAGGATAAGGTTAGTGACCTTTCTTGGATATTAACAAATGTGTACGCCCCTAATTCTATATCTGGGAGAGCTGATCTATGGAATTTACTCAGTCATTTCAAGGAATATTTTTAGGATATCCCATGGATAGTGGTGGGGGACTTTAATACCCCTCTTTACCCCTCTGATAAAAAAGGGGGAGTAGGAATTCCAGCAAGAAGTATAGAGGACTTTCAAGATTTCATCAACAACAACAATTTATTGGATGTCAAATTAAAAAATGCTAAATTTACTTGGAGCAATAGGAGGTCTGGAAATCAACTTATAATGGAAAATCTTGATAGGTTTTTTTTGTCACAGGAAGCAATACAATATTTTGGGGATGCAAATCTGTTGTCCTTGCCTCGCATTGGGTCTGACCACAACCCGATTTTACTTGAAATTGAAGAGACTCCAAAATTCAAAAGGCCTTTTAGGTTTGAATCTATGTGGATGCACCACCCTGATCTCAGAGACAAAATTTCTCAGTGGTGGCAGCATTCTTGTCGAGGCAGGCCTTCATTCGATTAGCACGTAAACTTAAAGTGGTGAAAGAAAATCTAAGGATCCGGAATAAAGAAATTTTTGGAAATATTTTTGAAAACAAGAAAGTCATCTCTGAAAGGTTATCAACCATTGAGAAAAAACTTGAAGAGGGATTTCCAGACCCTTCCCTACAGGCAGATGAAAAGAAAGCCCTTGCTGAGTACCATAATGTTTTAGCCTGCGAGGAGACTTTTTGGCGGCAAAAGTCTAGAGCTACCTGGCTAAAAGAAGGTGATGCCAACACAAGATTTTTTCATGCATCTACCTTAAGGAACAGAAGCCACAATAGAATTAAAGAACTTGTTAGAGATGATGGATCATCCCTTTCTAGTCCTAATGAGATCAGAAATGAAGCAGTTTCCTATTTTTAGAATCTTTTAGGAGAAGAACATTTCAGTTCTGCCTTAGCTTCAGAATCAATGCTTTACCATATTCCTCATTTAATTTTTGATGACTTGAATGGGGAGTTAATTAAGCCTTTCACGGATGAAGAAATCAAAGAGGCCCTCTTCTCAATGAACCCTGATAAAGCTCCAGGTCCGGATGGGTTTTCACCTCATTTTTTTCAGGCTTTTTGGGATATTGTAGGTTTTGATGTATGTGCTACTATCAAGGAATTTCAGTCCACAAAGCATATTCCGAGAAGTTTTAACTCCACTTTTATTGCTTTAATCCCAAAGATTCCTACTCCTAGATCTATGATGGATTTTAGACCTATTAGCCTTTGTAATGTTGTTTATAAAATTTTGACCAAGGCGATTGCAAATAGAATGAGGAAGATCCTTCCTATGTTTATTGATGTTTGTCAAGGCAGTTCAGTCCTTGGAAGGTCCATCCTTGATGGTGTCATAACAGTTCATGAAGCCCTCCATTCGGTAGTCCAGACTAAAAAACCTGCTTTTGCTCTCAAGCTGGATATGAACAAGGCTTATGACCGCATAAACTGGAGTTTTGTCTCTGCCATTCTTCAAAAAATTGGTTTTCATCATGAATGGATCAAGCTTTTGGAAGGATGTTTTATGAAACCTTGGTTTTCAGTCCTTGTTAATGGTGCTCCTGCTGGATACTTTCAAAGTAAAAGGGGCCTAAGGCAAGGTGACCCTATCTCTCCCATGTTGTTTATCATTGTGGCTGAAGCCCTTGGGAGGACAATCAAAGCTGCTTGTAATATTGGTCTTATTTCAAGAATTAAAGCATCATCACAAACACAGGCAGTTACACATGAACAGTTTGTGGATGATACTTTGTTGTTAACTCTTGCATCAGTTTTTGAGGCTAAGGTCATAAAACATATTCTAGAGCTATATGAGGATGCTGCGGGGCAAAAGGTAAATTTTTCAAAGAGTAAAATTTATTTCTTTAACACTCCCATTCAGAGGCAGATTAAGATTGCTAGGATTCTTGGATGCTCAGTGTCTACTCTTCCATCCACATACTTAGGCCTTCCTTTATTTACAGGCAGAGCTACTGATTCCATGTGGACTAATGTAATTGAAAGAATTCAGAGGAAGTTGGTTGGATGGAAAGGGAATTTGTTATCTCAAGCCGGCAAGGTGGTTCTCACCAGATTTTCCATTCAAAGCATCCCCTGTCTACTTTCTCTCTGTTTTTAAAGCTCCTACAAGTGTCTACACTAAAATTGAATAGATCCAGAAGAGGTTCCTATGGACTGGTTCTGAATCTAAGCAGCGCTTTCACTTGGTGTCCTGGGATAGGGTTTGCAAACCAAGGGAGTTTGGAGGTATTGGGCTAAGGAGAATACAACATTTAAACATGGCCCTCCTGGCCAAACAAGCATGGCGTCTTCTGAAAAATGCAAATGCAGAATGGATTACTATAATCAGAAGAAAGTATTTGCAAGAAACTGAA
Organism: Wollemia nobilis; assembly: GCA_028583015.1. Taxonomy (NCBI): domain Eukaryota; kingdom Viridiplantae; phylum Streptophyta; class Pinopsida; order Araucariales; family Araucariaceae; genus Wollemia; species Wollemia nobilis. The sequence continues at coordinate 4,070,155 of JAQPPZ010003271.1, forward strand.
TTCTTAAGTTATTCCTTTCCTCCCAGGGGATCAATTTTTTGGAAATCAATCCTTCAAACTAAAAACTTGCTAAGCAAAGGGCTACGTTGGAAACTGGGAAATGGAAGAAACATTGATTTTTGGGACCACAAATGGTTAAAGGACTATCCCCTCTCTCGCAGACCCCATCCTTTCAACCCTTAGAGCTTGGACAATTGAAGTTTTTGGTACCAAAGTTGCAGATTTTATTACTTTGTCAAACAATAGAAGGGTTTGGAAGCCAATAATGAACAATGATCTACCAGGGGCATCAATAATACTGGAGAATGAATTAAGACAATTCTTTACTCCCTTCCGGCATTCTTGAGGACCAGCTTATCCGGGAAGCTTCAGACAATGGGGAATTTTCTGTCAAGACTGCTTATCTGATGCTTATTGATAATGATGAACCTACTTTCCCTCACTTGGAAGTTTGGCCCAAAAGCATTGTTCCGAAGGTTGGGTTTTTTGCATGGATGGCCATCCAAAATAAGATCCTCACCATGGATAACTTAATAAAAAGAGGTGTGATTGTTGTTAATAGGTGTTATCTTTGTATGTCTGAGTGGGAGTCTATTGATCATTTGTTTCTCTATTGTAATTTTTCTGTCTCAATCTTGTTAGGTCTCGTTACAAGTGTTTCATATTTATTGGGTCCATCCTCATTCCATTTTTGACTTATTTGTCCAAGTGGCCTTCTCCCTTTTTGAATAGGCATCTTAGGTATATGTGGAAGATCTCGCCTTCATCACTACTTGTGGCAGATATGGTTGGAAAGGAATCGTCGGGCCTTCTTGGATAAGGTTTCTCAGTCATCCTCTCGTCCGTCAAAAATTTTAGTATATGCTAATGAGAATGCTTGTTTAGTGCCTGCAGCATCTAGACCTCCAAATCCTTTTGAAGCTTCATTAGGCCAGTCATTAAACTTACCTCTCACTGATGGCCTCAATCATCCTCAAGTCTGTCCTAGAACCATGATCACATGGACCCCACCCCCCTTAGGGTGGATTAAGTTAAATTTTGATGGGGCATCTAGGGGCAACCCAGGTGAAGCTAGGGCTGGTGGCTTACTTAGAGACCACAAGGGTGAGGTGCTTGTAGCTTTTTCTGAACATCTTGGAGCTCAAACTAACAATGTGGCTGAAGCGAGGGCAGTTTGGAGGAGCCTCAAGGTGGCAGAGAATTATCCAGGGAAACTGTTGGTGGAAGGTGATTCTCTTATTATTATAAATCTTCTAAAGAACACTAAGAGAGCTCCTTGGAGATTTGATGACTACATCCACGAAGCAAGGGCTCTAATTCATGATCGACCTGAGGCCATAATTTTGCATACCTTCTGGGAAGCAAACATGGCAGCTGATAGGCTGGCAAATGAAGGCATTGTAGCAGAAAATTTGATCACGTGGACTGAAAATATTCCTCATGCAGTCTCAATGGTGATAGATAATGAAAAATTTTAGATTGGAAGGCTCAAAGTGGATCAATGACAGAAAATGGGGGCATTTTTAAAAATATTTTTTTGAACCTTATAATGGCTTTTGTCATATTTGTTTTTTTTGTTCATGTGACTAGTGTTTTTTGCAACTGGTGGGGCACTGATATAGGTTTTTTATCTACAAATTCATGCATGGGAAACATCCGCTTTGGCCTCAAGTATTTCCCAAGGTGTGTTTGGATTCGATGTCGCAAAAAGGCCCTAGCAAGAAATAACAAAGTGTTGGAGATCCTTGACAATGAGGTACCAGACCCCACCATAATAGTCTTGGAGAAGATGACAATTTCATCGACCTCCAACAGTATCAACCAGTTGAAGAGTCTGTCTGGCCTCATCAGTGCAGCTGTTGATTTGTGTGATTCTCTAAATCTTCTGTTTTATAGCCAGCAGTTCCAGGGGCACAAGGAGTCGAAGGCAAAATCTAAAGATGATGGCAAGGAGGATGATAAGAAGTTAGATGAGGACTACAAGGAAGACTGCTTGGCCTCTTGGCTGTCCATTCTATGGGATGTTTTTTTGACCATATTCTATTATTTTTATATGGGCACAAGCTACTCTGCATGGTGCTTGCATGATTAGTTTTTGTCTTTGTTAGTTCTATTTTGCGTCTTTCTTTTCTGATGGCCATAATATTAGGCTTCCATAGTTTAGTTTGGCTGTATTCTGTTGGAAGAGTAGGTCTTGGCCCTTTTTGTTGTCAGTTTAAACTTTTAGGGCTTGGCCTTTGTCCAGTTGGTCAGTGGACCCTATTCTGTAAAATGGTTTTGGGTCAACCAGTTAAAACCCGGTGTTAATTATAATATTCTCTTACTTACCAAAAAAAATATATATCAAGTCTAGGTTACTAGCCACCCACATAGGGTGTCATGTATAGTTGTCTTGGTAAGGGAATATATTATAGTGCACTAATGGGAGTCATACAAATTATATTGAATTTCTACCATGTATTGGACTCTTCCACATGCCTAAAATTTACTTCTATGTATCACTAATATTTTACATAAAAAATCTATTTTCACATACCAATCATTATATTTAATGTATATCGAAAGTCAATGGTATATCTAAAGGTTTTTGAGGTATACAGGAGGGACGAATATATCCATATAAATAATGGTAATATTTTTAAAACATATTCTTATTCTTATTTTAAACAAATCTCTATACAAATAAATGTTTTTATTAAAAATTAAAAAATCATATCCTTCCTTAATAGTCCTTTAAGTTATGGCTAAAAGGTATTGTATAACCTATAGTATATCTCAAAAATAAACTAATTAGTGGATCCTCTTAAAATTATTACTATGGAGGTGCCTAATCAATTTTATATTTATCAAAACCTTGTTTATAATCCAACGAAAGAGCATCTTGCCTTTTCCACCCCACCCACAATGAAGCATGAAGGCTGACTTTTGAATCAATCAATAGAGTGGATTATTTTATACAAAGGCATTGAGGATCCATAGAGTATTTTTAGAAAGAGTTAAAATATGTTATCAAGTCCTCCTAAAGGGGTGAAAATCATTAAAATTGACCCCAAATCCCAATTTTATACTATCATTTTTTTAGCCAACAAGAACAATAATATGCCTATGTCAATATTAATTTGTCCAGTCTTAATTTATCACTACCAAATCCTACAACTATATTTATACCTCTTAATTTAGCAACCTTGGAGAGCACAAATCAAAATTTTCCAATAATTTTGATAATTTTACAACCTCCTATGTTGATTGTAAGGCAATATTGTGTGTGAATCTTATTTTTTCAATTAATTACTACAAACTTTGTGTGGATGTGCTTACTCTAATTGGAAGGTTCCTAACAAATAATTTTGACAAGCATTCAAACAATCACAAATATGACCTTGTATGTACATCTATTGTGGGAAAAAGCACTTAAGGAATATTTTAAAGTTATTTTTTCACAAGTTTAATATGCCAGGTGATCCTTTCAACAATGTGAGTGATTCATTGGATAAAAGGTGACATTTAGCCAAGCATAGATACAACAAGCAATTCACTTGATAAAGCAAGAGATTCACTCAATATAGATTGGAATACAACTAATTAGCTTCTTGTACATGATTTGCTTGAAACAATCCACTAGGACAACTTTTTCCCTTTATTTTTTATTTTTTACGTCCAATAAAAAAAGTAAATCACTTGATAAAGAAAAAACATTGTTTGAATTTTTGGAGTGAATTGCTTGAACTTCTAAGCAAATCACTCATTTTTTTGGTTTACTAAAATTGCACAAACATCAAATAAATTTCTCAAAATTCCAAGCAAATTAATCCAATTTACAATTAAAATACTTGAATTGAAAATTTACTAAAAAACTACATTCTATAATCAAATCAACTAAAATTGCAAATAAACCATTCCAATTTGCAACCAAATCACTCAAATAGATAATATTGTTTTATAATTTTAAATTTTAAATGATTTTTCATAGATTTTAATCCTAGAACTATGTCTATGTAGTTACATACACTAGATGATCTAGAATGATACTTTTTGTTATAAACTTCAATAAAATCAAGTGAGCAATTTGCTTTAAAAAAAATTTGCTTATCAATTTCATAATCAAATGACTAGGTGAAAATTGATATTATTTGTGATTCCACGTGTGGATTGATTGTATTCTATCATCACTACAGTGTAATAATAGTATTTTATTTATCTCACACACTTTAAAATTTATGCATTTAATTTCTACACTTCAAATTTCTACATTTAATTTGAGTATGCATTTGACAAAATGCAAATAATTAGTCTAGATTAGATCCAAAACTAGGATAATATAGAATCATACTAAATATGAAGGTTCAATGCAACCAATAGCATACCCTTTCAACCTTGTTGAGACTTGGATTTGGGAGAAAAACAACTAAAACAAAAGTTATTTCAATTCTCTGAATCAATAGTATCCTTTCTTATTTCCTCTTTAAATCCAATTTTGAATCAATTATTAAGAATATTAATGGATATGACACTAGTTTGAATAAGCTTATCAAACATATATTTATAATTTGTATTGCTTATTTATTTTTAACTTGTCTTATCTTAAGCTAAAATAGATAAATATAGAGTGCTCATTTGGGCTTTTCAATTAATATATTTACAGCACAAATATGTAGGATCATAAAATTTTAAAGAGCATATTTTGTATGATTATAATTTACTCTCATTGAATGTTTTAAATTCCATGCATTTTGTTATTTTATCAAATATCACCATAAGAAATTTTATAGAGAATAATGAAATATATATTTGAATTATAGGCATAACATTTACTTATATGCATGAGTGTGTTAGGTCATGTTCATGTAACCATTAGTGGAATATTATTTTCCATACATTTTGGATCAAACTAAAAGATTTATCATGGTTTGCTTGATATGCATATTATTATATCATGGTTATATCTATCTTGTAAAACACACACACACACACACACACACACATAGATATATATGTATGTATCCATGTTTAATAATGCATTATTTTTTTATATATTGGATCATATAAATTATTTATTTATTTTATCTATCCCCATGCTATATTAAGTAGTATTTTATGTAGTAGTCTATATAGCCTTTACAATGTGTTCAATTTTAGCTATATATCCCAAGTTTTTGAAATTCCATGCAAATTGTTTGTTAGCATATATTGGAGATCTCTAAAACTATTCACCCATTGAATAAAATTATTCTAACAATATGAATTGATATTGGTGATAGTAAAATGGACATTTAAGTACATCTACGGTCTTGTTAGAGTACTTTGAGTGACCAAAACCTCCTATTTGAGTAATCTTATATTGTTTGATTATGATATCCATTGATAGTGAATGTCTCCTTCATATTATTGGTGTAAAGTACATAAATATTCACCCATCCTTCTAAGGTTTGTGATTTAATTATTCCATTGTTTGGCTAGTATCTCCTACCATCCTTAATATGGAAATTTAAGCAACAATCATAGGGGACTCTAAAAATATATTCTACTAGAGTGCCAAGTATCATCTAAGACGTCATTCTTAGGTTTCATTTTAATGATTATGCCATTTTATGGTAACTTCACTAAAATATACAAGAGGAATTGATTTGGTTTGAAATGAATACATCACTCATGTAATAATAGGCAATGATTTTATCTTGATTAGTTTCTCCTTAAGCTAGTTCAACCTCACTTATTATTGACATCTTATTGTTAGTAATTATTCACATGGTTTCTTCAAAATATTTTTCTATATTTATCCATGTAAATACCTTTATATTAGACATTGTTAAATAAAACTCCAAGTGTTTTCAAGACTATATTTGGACAAGTTTGAGCATTTTTGACAATGTTATCAATGGTATCTTAAATCTTCCTTAATCATGAGTGATGTAAACAAATGCATTTTTCTAGACCTTAAGAATATCAAGAAGCAACAAATTTATTATTTACATCAATTTTTTTTTATAAATTAATGATAAGTTAGATATTGACATGCTTAAGTGGTTGGAACTTGATAATATTTCCTTCTCATTTGATGATGAGATTCAAAACCATATATTACATATGTTACATATTGTATGAACAATATGAGGAATTCTCATATAAATAATTTGAATTTCTCTAAACATCATTGTTGACTCCAACTCTTATCCTTACATGTTAGCTTTTGATGCATCATGTAATGGGAGATAGAAATCATAAGATGCAGAATAATATGAAATAAAGTAAATCTACGAGATGATTGAAAATATACTATAAATAAAAATGATTGATATAGTTATAAAAGTAGCTATAGAGGAAATGAACACTCCTTGAATATAGCCACAAGTCAATAATGGGCATTGAGTATATTACACCCCATAATAATACATCACACTACTACATCATGCCACACTGGTCTACACTACTTCCTACTACTCTATCTTACTCTATGTCTATGGCCCTTTATATAGGAAATAGGTTCCTTGGCCAACACTCTACCTAGATGTGCAAGGGACAACTTGCACATATACAACTTGCATGTTGACACTTGTGTATTTATTACATTGCATGAAGTACCTATATAAATTCCCCCTAAGATAATATAATGTCCTAATTATGTACCAAGAAAGGTATATTTACATGATCCAAATGATGTAATATAGTCTATTTATAACATTCCCCTATATTACATTATTTGGATATTGAAAATGTGGATCTTCTTCCAGTCCTTGAAATTTTGAATCTTCTTCTCTATTTTTTGCAACCTATTCAGTCAAGTTATTAGTGTCTTCATAATATATTCTTGTTGAGAGAGATTTGATTTCAAAATCATCTGACGATTCTTCTAGTTATTCAATTTCTTCTATCCTATGAGCTAGATATCTTTTTTTATTTCTTTTTCTATACTCCAATTGAGGGTAATTGGTTGGACGCTGAAATTGTTATCGATGAGGATTTTAAATTATAATGCCTGAAATTGATTCCCATTGTTCATATGATTTCCTTGATTCTGATTTTTGGTATTGAACCTACAATAGCTGGTGCTATGGCCTTTTCACTTGCATATCTGACAATACATGTTGTACCATGTTTTCCATCATTTTGATGAAGTAGAAATGTTTCCCTATGAATTTTATTTAGATGACAATGCATTGCTAGATATTTCATATTTACCTATATTTTCCACTTCATATTCCTGTAGAATATTGATTAATTCATAAAAATAAGTATCTTTACTTAGAAATCATAAATATGTTACCAACTGTTTATAGTTGTCTGGAAGTGCTCTCATAGTTATTTGAGTAAGAAGTTCATACTAGATTGTTTCCCCTAATGTAAATAATTTTCCTTTTATATCTACTACTTTCCTTAGGAAAAATTCTATGCTTTCTCCGTTATTAATTTTAATGAATGAATTTGAGTCTAAATATGAAGAATGGTAGCCTTATTATTTCCTTCAAATATTTTCTCTAGGCTTGTCCATGCATCTAAAGATGTTTTTACTAAACCGATTTAGGGTTGTATTTCATTAGTTATTGCAAAGGTTATTATCATTAGTGAATTTGAATCATTTTCTATGAACTTTTGGATTTCAATATCATTTATGGTAGGTATTTATGTTTTCCCTTTGACAATATCCCACAGTTTTTTATATACCAAGATATATTTCACTTTATTCTTCTAGGAAAAATAAGTAGGACCCTTGAGTAATTGATATTATTCTAGGAAGAATTTATTTTAAGTCATTTTAAAACCCTAATATCAATACTTAGATTTTGTAGAATGCCTTATGACTCCCTAGTATGCTATGGATAAGATATAGTGCTTTTGTAGAAATGTAGTTCAATAATTTTGTAAAGTTTTGTAGAATACCAAAATCAATTCCTATTATCATTTATTGCTCCTATTGAACTAAGCATTGTTCCCAAATTTTAAAGAGGTTATAATGTTGGATATTTTATCTCCTTTTGAGAATATTGAGACAATAATATTATGAATATCCAATCTATGAAGAAACTCGCTTTATAAATAATCCTTTGGGAATTAGGTTGTGTGTATAATTTTTCAATTAATTGATTTGATGTAGTAGCCCTTATGGCTCCCTAATCTTTGGATAAATTAGATCACAATAATATTTGCAAATATTCAATTTTTATTCAATTAGAAACCCTTATTATGTTGTATATTTTGAGTCAAAGTTGTCATTAATGAGCTACCGATAATGTCAAAAGGTCAAGAGGAACAATGCATAGGTTAAATTCAAAAGGGTTTCATAATATTTTTAATATTATGTGGAAGAATAAGTTAAAAATATTTTCATAAAAACCAAAGGAAGCTTATTGCAAAACTAAATGAAGGTTTAATTTTTATTTTATAAAAAAATTAAATTGAATTTAAATTTTATAAATAAATATTATTTATATGAAGTTGTACAATGAGAGAAGGTCTTAATAAAACCAAAGGGTCTTAAAGAATTAATTTATAAAATTTAAATTCAAGAGAATTTAAATAATTTATAAATTAATAATTTTAAAGGAAAATCATAGTGTCGACGTCTAAAGTTTGAAGGAAATTCAAAGCACCGACGTATATGTGTGAAGGAGGAAATTGATATAAAAACCCATACCTTAGAGGTATTAAAATTATCCTTTTGCTCGAACGTTAATGTGTGAAATTGTGTTGATGACTCGTGTGAATTTGTTGTGTTATGTGCTAGTGAATAGAGATAAAAATGAAAAGCACCGAAAGTTGAAAGCCATCTAGGCAGCGTGGCCTAGTGGCAAGAGGGCAGCGGTTAGAGTGTTTGGGAGCTAGGTGACCTATGTTTGAAATGCAGTGGTAGCATATTTTGGTTGTTGTGTTTTTGTTGGAAGCACCAAAGAAAATGGTGCACATTTTGATAGGCAAAGCGAGGAGCTTTATAGAGAACATGGTGTTCTTTACTCCCCAAGCAAGCGCCTAGCTCGCATGACGGTTGGAGCCATGGCTAGGGTGCTGGTTGAGGCTATGTCATGAGTTCAAATCCTACCAAGCCAAAGGTAATAAAATTTGATTATTAGTTTGTATTGCCTAAATTTTAACATGAGGTATTAGGGAGTTAAAAGGGTTGCTTAAAAGGATTTTTATTTGATTATTATTTTTGGTAAATTGGAGGAATAAGAGTTAGCTTTATTTTTGAATAAAGTGTTTGTGTCACATTGATTTGTTGAAGTTTTAAAAGGATAAAGGGAACTTCTTGCATTGAGTTATTTTGAAAATAAGAGTGCATTGAATATTATTTTAATTGGGATATTATAAGGTGTAAGTGGTGAATTATTTTTGTAAATGTTGATGAATGTTTTTTTAAATATGGAGTGATAAGGTGTATGTGTGTATTGATATTTACATTGTACTTTTGAGGGATTTTATCATCTTCTAAATTCTTTGATCTTGGCAAATAATTTTTTGTGGTTTTGGCATATTTATGATATTCCTTCATCATCAAAAAAAAGGTACAAGCACATTCTTCCATAGTTAAGTTAATTGGTCAGTTTTATAGAAAATAAGTTTGGAGTGAAAAAGACTTGATTAGGGTTTCATTTTGAGTGTGTTGAGTTAGTGATTTAAGGTTTTCTGGAATAAAGAGTTGTGGTTAAAACCTTATTTTATAAGCATTATTGTTGAAACCATTGGTTGAGCAAAGAACTAGGATTTGAAAAGAACATGAGTATCATTGTAATGTGAGAGTTGTTTCATAAGCATTGTTGTTGAAGTGAGTTGTGTGAAGAACTTGAACTAGGGTTTTAAAAGAACATGAGCATCATTATTATGTGAAAGTGGTTTATGAAGCATTATTAGGAATATTTTGAGTGAATGTTGTTAATGTACTTAATAGTAATGTTAGCGTACTATTCTTATTTAGGCTTACTGTTGTAACAAGTTCGTTTCCTATGTACAGATCCGTTCAATTCGTTACTATTCCTACTGTTCGTTTGTAACGCAGTATTATTTAAACTGCACATTTTCAATAAACTAGTTAGTTCCTAGTTTTACATGGCATTAGAGCCACTCGAGTTTTTGGCGAAGTGATTGCAGGGGAGACCGCGCAGCCGAGTGAAATAAAAAAAAAAATTAAATTTTTTTTTTTTTGGTGCTGCGCGCAGATGCGCGACATCCAGCGCGCATCCACGTGCGACTGGGGAGCTCCGCCCACCACTTCCACACTATCCCTGTGCACAGACGCCGATGTCCGAACTGTGTCAGCCTGCGCAGCCACAGCCACGTGCGAAGATGTCAGCCTGCGCAGGCACAGCCGCATGCGCAGACATTGCGCAAGGGGACATCGACACGCGGACTGGCTGCGCACAGCCGCGCGCGCGTGCGGAGAAGAGGAGGGGACCCCCCCCACCCCGGTGGATGCTGACGTCCCATGACGTCTGGTACGGGGCCGTCTGCGCGGGAATTTTTAAATTCCCCTTCCCCCTGCGTGGTATAAACCCCCCCCCCCGCACAACGCAAAACGCGCTGTCTCGGCTGAATAAAATTATAAAAAAAAAAAGTTTTCCAATCGCCCCCCCCCCGTGGATAACGGAGTTGCAGATGGAAGCGGTCGGGGCGAAGTTTTTTTTTAATATAAAAAAATGCAGTGCGGGCGAGCGGAAACAACAACGCATGATGAAGCAAAGCTGCGATCGTGACTTGCAGAGGAGGTGGCAGAGGCAGCGGATGGGCAGGCCGAGGTTGAAAGAGGAGCAGGTTCATTGATCCCTCCAGATCAGCCCGCTAGCTCACTTGGCAGTGAGCTGTGCGGTAAGGCTCTGGGAGCCTGCAGGTCGGGGGTTCAAATCCCGCCGACTCCCCCCAAGGTATAAATTTTTTTTTCAAACGTTTTTTAATTATTATTATTTTTAGTTAAATTTTTTAATTTTAATTTATTTTTTAATAGTTTTTAAACTTTGTAAATTAAAATTTATTTTTAATTTATTTTTTAAAGTTTTAAAAACTATATAAATTAAAATTATTATTTTTTAACTTTAAATATATAATAATTATTAAAATGCTTTGTTAAAGAAAGCCTTTTAAGGGGGGATATTTTTTCAAAAAAATCAAAGGGGGATAGTGAGTAATTTTTCAAAAAATAGCAATTTGGCAAATTGTAAAAGGTGCATTTTCGGCTGTGACCGACACCTTGTGGGTTATTCTTGTGGGCAATATTTTTTTGTTGTTGGTTGCATATTTCATTTTTGCACTATAACATTAAAAATTAAAATCAAACACTCCCTAAGTCCCCGGAATAATTAAAACCCATCCGTGCAATTTATTGCACTGCAGCGTTCGGTATTTGTGATACCTCTGGCCAGCACTTACAGGTAAATCTGTCGTGATTTGGCTACTGTATCCGTTGCCTAATATAGCTGCTACAACGACGTCTGAGCTTGTTCTCTATAAATCGTCGAGGAGAGATAAGTTAACCATTTTTGCATTTTTTACTCCATCCACTACCCTTTATCGCACTTGTGTTTAGGTGTAAATCCTGACAAAGTATTCTTCATAGTGTTTAGGGGAAGTTACGCCCCACGCATGAGAAGAATCTTCTATGGTAGGTGCCATCAACAAGGCGATTCCCTTTCAGTACCGCTTATGTTCCACGTATCGTATGATCTTTAAAACTCACCTATAGTCTCCCTCACATAAGGGCGGGTGATTTTTTGTTGATCTTTATAAATACCTATAGTTTCCCTCACGTAAGGGCGGGTATTTTGTATGGTATATTGGCCTAGCAAAAGGTATATCGAAAGGGGGACCAATTGGTGATATAAGGAACCTTCACAATGGTCGTTGTTGCAAAATTGATGACTGATCCGCATCAGTTATTGAAAGGTCCAAATTATACACCATGGAAACATAAGATGAAGGTAATTATCCAAATGGAAGATTTGTGGGATATTGTTACTGGAGTAGCAACTAGGCCTTCACCAACAACAAGATCCACAGGTCCTTCCGCAGATCAGATAGCTTTTGACAAGAAAGACAGTCGAGCAAAGGTGCTCATTTTGTTTGCTGTTTTAGATGAAGTGCAACCTCATATAGCTAAAAAAGCAAGTGGTAAAGAGGCATGGGATGCCCTTCAAACCATCTATGAGGGAAAGAATGATTCCACCATTCTTCATCTTCAACAACAACTTCATAACCTGAGTTTGAGGCAGGGTGAAACAGTTGAACTCTTTCTGTGCAGAGTGTCTGAATTGAAAGAGAAATTGAGTTCTTTGGGAGATACTGTGGACGAAAAGCTTCTCATTTCACTTGTGATGAGAGCTTTGCCTTCTTCATTTGATATGTTGATAACCTCCATCTAGGTGTCTCAACAACAAATTACCTACATTGAGTTGGTCAACTGCTTCAACAACAGGAGGCATGCCAACTTCACAAGGATGATTCTTCCAATACAACCCTATACACCAACAGGAAGGGTTCTAGGAAGAAAGGTAATGGGCAAAAAGGAGGCAACTTTCAGAAAGGAGGAAATTATCAACAAGATACGAAAGGAAAAGGCAAACAACCTCAATAGAAGAAGAGGTGGTGCAAGATCTATGAGAAAGACAACCATGACACCAATAGGTGTTGGCATAAGAACAAGCAAAAAGGCCAAAAAAAACCACAAAATAAAAACAAGCAACCCCAGGTGAATGTTGCTGTTGAAGAATCCGACTCAGATTCTGAATGGGCACACAAGGTGCTCATGACTACCACAGATTCCACACAGAGGGATCCTGTTTGGTATGTCGATTCTGGAGCTAGCAAACATATGACTGGCGACAGATCATGGTTTGAATCATTTGTGGCCAAAGAGGGCAAACCTGTCACCATTGCTGATGATAAAACCTATAGGGTTCAGGGAGAGGGTACAGTTTCAATCACTCTTCCTGATGGCAAGTGTCAGATCGAAAAAGTCCTCTATGTTCTGAGATTGGCTAACAATTTGTTGTCAGTCACACAAATCCTGGATAGAAATATGGCTGTCAACTTTCATGTTGAGAATGGCAAGAAGTGTTGTACCATTATCAGGAAGGGTAAGCAGATTGCAATAGCTTCATATAAGCACGACTTATTTGCACTAGATGCTATCTCTACTCCACATGTTGCCATGACTGTCTCTACCAAGGAGGAAACTTCCCTATGACACAAGAGATATGGGCATCTTAGTTACGGCTACTTACTTGAGCTCGGCAAGTATGAGATGGTAAAGGGTCTTCCTTCCCTTTCTGCCACATTTCCAGTGTGCTCTGACTGCTTGGCAGGAAAGCAGCATAGAGTACCATTTGAGATGAGCTCAACAAGAGAACGAAAACCTCTAGAGTTAATTCACACTGATTTGTGCAGTCCTTTCACACCCAACAGTTGTGGAGGGAAGAGGTGCTTTCAGTTATTCGTAGATGAATACTCACGAAAGATGTGGGTTTTCTTTCTCCAACTGAAATCTGAAGCTTTCGCATTCTTCCAGCAGTTCAAGAAATCCGTTGAGAAGGAGACAGGAGCTTCTATTAAAACCCTCCGCTCAGATCGAGGGGGAGAGTTTACCTCTAATGAATTTTCAGCATTCCTAGATAAGCATGGAATCAAGAGACAGTTAACAATTGCCTATACTCCTCAGCAAAATGGAGTTGCTGAGAGAAGGAACCGTTCTATCATGGAAATGGTTCATTGTATGCTCACAGGAGCTACTCTTTGGCAACAATATTGGGCAGAAGCTGTCACCACTATAGTGTATCTGTTGAATAGGGCACCCACAAAGGCCCTAAAAGGAATGATTCCATAGGAAGCATGGAGTGGTCGAAAACCCTCCATATCTCATCTACGTATTTTAGGATGTCAAGCTTTCATGCACATACCGAAAGAGAAAAGGAAGAAGCTAGATGAGAAAACACTGAGATGTATTTTTCTTGGTTATTCTGAGCACTCTAAAGGATATCGTTTGATAGATCCTTTGACCAAGAAAATTCATATCAGTAGAGATGTCTTTGATGAAGCTTTCACATCACAGAGAACATCTAAAGTACACCAAGATATTGTGGAACCTAAGGAAGAGAAGATTCCTTCGTCAACACAGACAGGAGGTCCTTCTACATCTTCTTCAACTCCATCGAAGAAGAATCCTAAATGGTGTACAAATACAATTAGAGACGCAAATTTATCCACTCCTCCCAATTTGAATTTGGATAGACCTCGTACATGCAGTATGGCTCAAAAGGAAAGAGAAGCCAGAGAAAATGGTGAGGTTGATGATCTTTGTCAATCTTTTGAGGAACTTTCTGTGACTCCAAGTACAGAAGTAGAGGATATGGATATTGATGATGACAAGGCATTCATGTCTACCATATATGGTCTTGAACCTGCATCAGTGCAAGATGCTCTCAGTGAGCCTCAGTGGAAGGCCGCTATGGATACAGAGTATGAGTCTTTGATGAAGAATAAAACTTGGAAGCTTGTTGATTTGCCGCATGGAAAGAAGCCCATTGGCTACAAATGGGTATATAAAGTCAAGTACAAGGTAGATGGAACAATTGATAAGCATAAGGCCCGTCTTGTTGCAAAGGGCTATGCTCAAAAAGAAGGCATTGACTACGAGGAAACTTTTGCACCTACTGCTCGGATGACCACAATTCGGGTTATGTGTGCTATGGCAGCACAATATGGGTGGAAAGTTCACCAGATGGATGTCAAAAGTGCCTTTCTAAATGGTGATCTCCAAGAAGAAGTATATATGACTCAGCCTGAAGGATTTGAAGTGGAATGCCAAAAGCAAAAAGTTTGCAAATTGGTCAAATCCTTATATAGTCTGAAACAAGATCCTCGAGCTTGGTATATAAAAATGGACAATCACCTTATGTAGCATGGATTTAAGAGATGTCCGTCAGATGTAAACCTCTATTTCAAGAAATAGGGTTATGAGATAGTGTTGCTTGTACTCTATGTGGATGATCTGCTCATTACAGGGAGTTCAGAAACTATGATCTGTACTGTCAAAAGAAACTTGTGCAAATATTTTGAGATGACGGATCTCGGACTTCTCCATTCTTGTCTTGGTCCGGAATTCAGCCGGAAGGAGCACTCCATCAAAGTGTCTCGAAAAAAATATGCCAAGACATTCGCTGGAAAAATATCGCATGAGTCGATTGCAAGCCAATGGCAACTCCAATGGAGAATGGACTTCGGTTATCGCGATATGATGACTCACCTCAGGTAGATGGTACTCTCTATCAACAGTTGATTGGGAGTCTCATATATCTGACCAATACTAGGCCAGATCTCGTATTTGCTGTCAACTATCTTTCGAGGTTCATGCAGGAGCCTAAGACCACTCATTGGAAAGCAGCAAAACGTTTTCTTCACTATGTCCATGGTACTATGGAATATGGCCTAGAATACAAGAGGAACAACAAATTCTTCTTGCAAGGATATACGGACTCTGACTATGTCGGATCATTTGATGATCGCAAGTCAACTTATGGATACATTTTTCATCTGGGATCCGGTCCTGTCTCTTGGCATAGCAAGAAGCAACAGGTGGTTTCTATTTCATCAATAGAGGCAGAATATCGCGCCGCACGTGAAGCTGTGTGCGAAGTGATATGGTTACGTCGCATTCTGACAAGTATGGGCCATCCATAAAAATCTCCAATACACTTGTTTTGCGACAATCAGGGTGTTTTGAACCTCGTCAAGAATCCATTCCATCATGAAAGAACAAAGCACATTGACACACAATGTCATTTCATTCGAGATGAAGTTCCAAAGCATCGAATTCAACTTCAGCACATTCCCACCGATGCTCAAGTTGCAGACATTTTCACTAAGGCACTTGGACGTGTCAAATTTGAATTGTTTCACAGCTCACTTTGTATTGCAAAATAATGTAAGGGGGTGTTAGTATAGCTATTAGTTATTACATTACCCAAATAATGTAATAAAGGGGGATGTTAGCGTACTTAATAGTAATGTTAGCGTACTATTCTTATTTAGGCTTACTGTTGTAACAAGTTCTGTTTCCCTATAACAGATCCGTTCAGCTGCTGCTATTCCCGGCTGTTCGTTTGTAACGCAGTATTATTTAAACTGCACATTTTCAATAAACTAGTTAGTTCCTGGTTTTACAAATGTTTATATGCTTGGACTAGGGTTTGTAAGCAAGGATTATTTCATTGAGAGATTGGTTGAGTAGATTTGGTTGAGCCTAGTCAAGTGGATGTGTGAAGTGATTGTTCAAGTTCCATAAAACAAACTATTCTATATTCTGAATTGAATTGAGAAAGTGATTGAGATAAAGCATATTGATTCTAACAATTCTTTGTATATTTTTGAAAGAGTGATTGAAATTGTTTGAGCATTGTGATGAGTATAGAGCATATTGAGTCTCTAACAATTCTCTTTATGTTTCTATGATATTGGACAAGTTCTAGTGTGGATTTGTTGAGCAGATTTGAGGTAAGTCTATGAGAAGACTTGTGGGCAGATTTGAGTAAGATTTTGTGGAAGCTTACAATATAGATTGAGAGCAGATTTGGTTAAGTTCTTGAGAGGACTTATTGAGTAGATTTGGTTAAGTTCTTGAGAGGACTTATTGAGTAGATTTGGTTAAGTTCTTGAGATGACTTATTGAGCATATTGGAAAAGTTCTAGAGAGGACTTGTAGAATGATTGGTGTGAGCTTTTGTGAAAGCTTACAAGGTAGATTTGAGATAAGTCTTTTAGAATGCTTGAGCACAGAGTTGATTGATTGATTTGTTCAAACCTTGAGTTATGGTTTGGGGTAGATACAATAGAGTTGATTGATTGATTTGTTCAAATCTTGAGTAAAGGTTTGGGGCAGATCCATGGAGTTGATTTGATATTGAGTCAAGATTTTAGTTAAGGATTGAGGAAAAATATTGAGGATTGATTTGTGCTAGACCGAGGGACTATGTTTAGTAAATTTTTGAGGATAGAATTTGATGTAGATTTGAGGACATATTTGTGCTAGATTAGAGACAAATATTGAGGATAGATTTGTGCTAGACCGATGGACTATGTTTAGTATAGATTTGAGACAGATTTGAGTGTAAGCTTTGGAGGTGATAGAGTATAGAGGATGACAATCTCTAGTGGATAGATATACATTAGCTAGGATAGTGAGGACATGTATTTTGAGTGAGAACAAGAGTCTTCAGTGGATAGAGATCCATTAGCCACTGTAGTGGAGGTAACATTTCTTCTAGAAGATCACCATACATAGTAGAGGAGAAAGGAGTTATCCTATGGATAGAGATCCATGAGCTTGATTTAGGGGATTGGTATCTCCTTTGGATAGAGGTCCATAAACATTGTAATAGGGAAAGGATTCCCAAGATATTTATTGAGAAAATTTTAGTGAAATATTTTCTCTATGGAGTACCCTGCATTTGGGTGAACCATGTAAATTATGGTGTTTCTATTATGTGTGATGATTTGTGCATTGCTTTGAATACTCTTATTGATATTGTTATCTTTATATTGCATATTATTGATTGGGAAAGAAAAGTAAAAAGTGGTCTTATACTGTTCACCCCCTCTCAATATAAGCTTGTGTTCTTCAATTGGTACCAGAGTGGGTTCCCTCGAAAGATTTTAAATGCTTGAAGGAACGGTTTACAAGAACACAATGGATTCAAAGAATGAATCATCAAATATCCTAGTACCAGTATTTTATGGAAGTGATTATGTATATTAGAGTTTGAGAATGAAGATCTACCTAAAGGCACTTGGCAATGAAGTTTGGGAAGCAGTTGAAAATGGATACATACCACCAGTTGATCCACCTACAGAAAAGGAAGGTAAGCTTATAAAACATTATAATTTAAAATAAATGAATGCACTTTTGAGAGGTTTGCATAGAATATAATCAATAAAAATTATGCATTGTTAAGATGCAAAAGGAATATGGGATAAATTTCAAAATATATATGAAGGAGATAAAGGTGTCAAGAAAGAAAATATAGGAAATATCAAAGGACAACTTGAATATTTAAAAATGAAGAATGAGGAAAACATTAGCACTTATCTACTTTGAGTTGATGAGGTTGTTAACGCTATGCAATGACTTTGAATGAAGGTTTATGAATCAAATATTTGTAATAAGATCTTAAGGTCTCTTCCAACAAGGTTTAGTGAAAATATTTTAGCTATAGAAGAATCAAAGGATGGTGATTATTTGACAAGAGATATGTTTTTTGGTATTCTTATAGCTTTTGAGATGAGAACAAAAGAACCTATTTCCCAGAAGGAAGCAACATTTAAAGCAATCAAAAATACAAAGGGTAAGAAGTTAGAAGTAAACAATGATTCATCTAGTGATGAAGAAGCTAATTATGGTAGAAGGGATAAGGATTCTAGAAGATCTAGAGATCTAAAATTTATTAAATGTTTTAATTGTGGAAAGTATGGTCATTATGCAACATATTGTCAAGAAGCTAAGAACAACAATTGTGAAGACAAACAAGATCATAGAAATGTTAGAGTAATATTCCATCATTTGGGATAATTACCTATTTCCTATGTTAGGTAGATTTTATATTACCACATGGTAAAAAGTTATTTCTTGCTTTTTACCACATATATTTACTATTTGCTACTTACCATGTAGATATTTACTATTTCAAATATCTAATGGTAAACTATGGTTAATTCCTAAATATCTAGGTTAACAAACCTAAACCAAACTCTCTACCTCCTATGGCACGTTGGTTAGCGTGGATAGTGAGAATATAGTTTGGTATACTATTTTATAACATATATATATTGCTTAGTATTTCCTAAGCTAATGTTAATGAATATTTAATTAATCAATTGTCTTACCTTTCTGTTTTGATCACATTGGCATCAGAGCCAACTACGTTGGGGCTGGATCTGGATCAATTTTTTTTTTGCGACCACACTCCAAGTGAGCATGGTAGCTGGTGGACATAGAGGGTAATCCCTGGCTAGGTCCAAGTGACCTGCCAGGCCCTAGGCAAGCTCGATTCAACTGGCTAGGTCAGATCGACCTGCTAGTCACGGGTGGGCCTACGGGCCACCATGGCGATCATTGTCGAGGCCGTGCCGATCATCCTAAGCCTACCCAAGCTAGGTGATAAACCATCCTAGAAGTTGATCAACTGAGCCTGTAGTCGATAGCCATGTGTTGTCGATCAACTCCATAAGAGCAATAGCCCAGAGTCAAAAGCCACGTGTTGTCGACCGTCCACACGGGTGATCGACCATGCGGGCGAAGTCCTTGAGGTACAGTTGCCTCTGCCCCTACGTAGGAAGCCACAAAATACAAAGCCATGTGTGCCTAGGAGCCACATGCCTTCCTAACTACTTGGGAGAGTCGAGATGTCAAGATCGTCCTCCCCCTCCCAGCTAGACAACTATGCAGGACCAAACCACCTCGGTATCTACAAGGGCAAGAGGCCCTCTAATCCCTAAGATCTGATGAATGGAGGCATCATGCAACCTCGAGCATAGATCCCAAGGTGCTGACATGGCATGCCTAGTGCGACTCTTGAGACAAGGAGCTGACATGGACTTGGGCGGCTGACACGTGGACTGGACACACACGAACGCTGATGTGGTGGCACTGACTCCGACCAACCTAGACTAGAAATGTAAACTAACCTTGGTACGTACCTCGAGGTGTTTATTAAACATGACACATGGCAAAAAACCACTAGACTCGACCTTGACTCAGACACGACACGTGGGTGACACGTAGCGGACTACCATGTGCCACCCGACTCGACCTAGCCACCACGTTGTGGCGACCAAAAGGACGACAGGGGGCACTCGGATTTCCCGAAGGCAATCAAATGCAAAGGTGAGCGCCTTTGTTTTTAAAGGGTGAAAAAGCAGCCTTTTGCTGCATGTGGGATTAATTCCCACATTTATTTTTTTTTCTCACCCGAAGGCGGGAAAGCCTTCTTGTAGAAGGCGGTCCCCTCCATAACCCGTCGGGCTTGCTAGCCCGACCGGCGAGGGGACCCGGAGGAAAGACTCTCGACCAAGAGGTTGGGAGTTCAAGCCCCATTGGGGCCAAAAGTAATTTTTTTTACTTCGACGGGCATTAAAAAAAAAAAAAAAACAAGGTACATTTTTTTTTATTTTTTGAAGTTTATTTTTTTTAATTAATTTAGTTTTAATTTATTAAAAATTTTAAAAATTATTTTACTTAGAATTATTTTTTTTAAGGTAATTTTAAAGTTAAAATAGTTTTTATTTTTCTTGATAAATTTTTACTTAAATTACTTAGAATTTTTTTTTTATATAAGCTTCAAAATTAAAAAAAAAGATGGCTCATATTTTGCAAATTACAACAACATATTGCTTTTTGTTTTCTCACCACAAAGGAGATATAAGACATAGAAAAGCATATTTTTTTTGCAAATTCGAAAAGCCTTCTTTCTTCTCAAAACTTGTTAATTTTGCAACATAAAAGGAGCCACTATTTGATTGCAAAATTGTAACACAAGGAGACAAAAATTTGCAAAACGTCAAAATTGAAGAGTGCATTTGTTTTCTCCAAGGAGATATAAGACATAAAATTGCACATTTTTCTTGCAAACTTGAGAAGAAATTGTAACCTTGGGTCCACAAAAACTAAGTTATGTGTCAACTAGTTCTGGAAGCCTTCCAAACGCGGGTCGTGTGTCACCTTGTCTTGGAAGGAGTGCTCCAATTGTTCATTTTGCAAAATTTAGGGGGGAATACAACATTGTACTTCTTTTGCAAAATTGGAAAACAAAGTAGGAGACATAAAAATATCATTTTTTGCACAACACAAAACACACATTTTGTTGCAAAAATTTAAAAAGGTGCATTATCGATTTTACTCGACACCTTAATTTATTGGAAATGAAATGGCACAAATTTAGGAGCTAGATATTATTAACCAAAATGAAAAATGCGACAAAATTCATTATTCAAACCCTCGGTTACAAAGCTTAAATACTAGATTAATAACCATAATCTAGATACTTTAGGGAAGGAGGAATAATAGGGAGGAAAGGAAAAATTAATGTAGGAGTCTAAATCCCTACCGTCCATGTCATCCAATCCTGTCGAGTCAGTTGTCGTCCATGAAGGTAAAATGTAAGATCCAAAGCTTACAGTTGTAAAAACATTTTTACCCCCCTTTTCTAGTAAAACCCTTTTTAACTTCCAACATTATCCCCCTTAAAGTTGAGAGGACTGACTATATAGTCTCTCAGCTTTATATATTGAGCTTTAGCCATGCCTTTGGTGAAGATATCTAAAATGTTATCCAAAGTGCTGCAATATTTCAGCTCAACTATCTATTGTTCCACCATGTCTCGAATGAAGTGATACTTCATATCAAAATGTTTTGATCTGCTATGGTGGATTGGATTGTATGCCAACTGAATGGCACTGATATTATCACAATACAGTCGAGTTGGACCACTTTGACTTTCTCCAATCTCTTCAAGGATTTTCTCAACCATAGGGCTTGAGTACTAGCATGAGTGATGGC
Organism: Wollemia nobilis; assembly: GCA_028583015.1. NCBI lineage: Eukaryota > Viridiplantae > Streptophyta > Pinopsida > Araucariales > Araucariaceae > Wollemia > Wollemia nobilis. The sequence goes on from JAQPPZ010003271.1 coordinate 4,091,675, forward strand.
TATATACTCAGCCTCAGTAGATGACAATGCTACAATAGTTTAATTCTTGGAACTCCAAGTTATTAGTCTTGACCCTAGACTAAAACAGTTCCCTGATGTAGATTTTCTATCATCTATATTGCTGCCCCAATCACTGTCATTGAAGCCAACTAATTTCACATAATTACATTTGCGATAATGGATTCCAAAATCCAATGTACCTTTTACATACCTTAATATTCTTTTAGTTGCTTGTAAATGCAGCTCAAATGGACTTGCCATAAACCTTGAAACTAGAGAAACAACATATTGAATATCGGGCCTTGTGTTAGTGAGAAACATCAAACTCCCGACCATGCTTCTGTAATTGGTCATGTCAACCTTTGGTGCTCCGTCTTCCTTGCGCAATTGGATCCCATGTCCAATGGGAGTTGCAACTGATTTGCACTGCTCCATGGCAAATTTCTTGATCAAATCTCGAGCATACTTGTGTTGACATATGAAGATCCCTCTATTTGATTGATGCACTTCCATACATAGGAAGTATCACATTAAACCAGGATATTTCATCTCAAACTATTCCATCATGGAGTTTTTGAACTTCGTATTCATTCTAGTGTTACTACCCATAAATATTAGATTATCCACATACAAAAAAACTATAAGAATGTCTACTCCATGATTTAGGTAGTACAGTGTTGGTTCACTTTTACTTATTATGAATCCCAACTTGTTGAAATAGCTGTCAATGCGTGAGTACCAAGCTCTTGGTGCTTGCTTGATGCCATAAAGTGCTTTTTTCAATTTGCAAACTAGGTTTTCTTTTCCCTGTTCCTAGAAACCTTGAGGTTGTTGAACATACACCTCTTCTATCAAGTATCCATTTAGGAAAGTGCTTTTTACATCCATGTGTTGAACATTCCATCCTTTATGTGCTGCTAAGGAAAGAACTGATCTGACTGTCTCTTGTCTTGCAATAGGAGAAAAAGTTTCCTCGTAGTCAATGCCATATTTCTGAGTAAAACCTTTTGCTACTTTTCTCACCTTATGCATTTCTATGCTTCCATCAGCATTGTACTTGGTCTTGTAGACCCATTTACATCCAACACATTTTTTACCTTTGGGTAGCTTGACTAGCTTCCAAGTATCATTATTTTTTATAGAGGTGATTTCCTCTTCCATGGTTTCTTGCCATATATTTTGATTACATGCCTTCTCATAGCTAGCTGGCTCTAGCTATAAACTATTCAATAAAGCATAATTAAATTCATCTTGTCTAGGTTCATGAGAGTCATCATCCCCATACAATTGCAAGTTTTCAAGTTTTTGTAGAACTGAATTCATTTCACTAGCTTGGCCTCTAGTGAATCTTTGCTAGAAATTTTGATCTAGCATTTGATATGATGGATGATGTTGTAAAGTTATTCTACCTCTTGATGGAGAGTCAATGTCCATTGGTGAAGAACTTATAGATATTTATGGAGAAGGACTTGCACTGGTGTCTGATGTACCTGTAGTACTCTTGCTTGAGCTTGGAGGGGGTGTCCCTTTCTTCTTTGGAGACATTTGTTGTACCTGCTAAATCTGTGTAGAATTTACATCTTGGGATCCATCATCAATAAATTTTTTTTATGACCCCATTCTCCCCCTTCATCAAAAATTACATCCCTAGAAAGGATAATCTTGTGGGTCTTGGGATTATAGAGTCTATAAGCTTTAGTAGACTCACAATACCCTATAAATATACAAGCTTGACTTTTGGGATCAATATTTTTCCTTTTCTCATCAAGAATATGTGCATATGCTAAAGAACCAAAAAATTTGAGATGCTTTACATTTGGTTTCCTTCCGTACCACCCCTCATAAGGAGTGACACCATCTAAACTAGAATTTAGAATTCTATTTAGAATATATACACTGGTTCTTACAACATCAGCCCAGTACATATTAGTCAGATGCTTAGTCTGAAGCATTGTTCTTGCCATATCAAAAATGGTGCTATTCTTTCTTTCAGCTACACCATTTTGTTGTGGGGTATAAGCAGTGGTGAACTGCATTTTGATCCCATTTGCTTTACAATATGCCAAGAATTATGTTGAGGAGTATTCACCTCCTCGATCTGTCCGAAGACATTTTACATAATTCCCACTTTGTTTCTGAAATATATGAAGCAATCAAAAACTTCATATTTATGTTTCAAGAAATAAATCTAGCACATGCAAGAAAAATCATCTATGAAAGTGAGAAAGTAAGAATTATTTCCTAGACTCTTTGTCTGCATTGGACCATAGATGTCCGAATGTACTAATTGAAGTGGATAACTGGATCTCCACGCTTGTCCTTTTAGAAACTTAGATCTTGAGTGCTTTCCCAAAGCACATCCTATGCAGACTTCCTTCTGTTCTATCATTTTGGGAAGTCCTATCACCATAGCTTGAGAAGTTAGTAATTTCAAGCTAGTGAAATTAAGGTGACCATATCACAAGTGCCAAAGTACACTTGGATTATCTATGGCTAGATTTGCAAGTTTAGCTCCCCCTGGATCACCAAAATTGAGAGGGAATAACCAATTCTTGGTCATAGGAACCTATGTGATGACTTGATTACAATTGTTTTTATCAAAAATGAGACATTTTACTTCATCAAAAACAAGTTTGTAATTGTTCTCCATAATTTTCCCAATGCTTAGTAGATTGTGTTGAAGCTTTGGAGTGTAGTAGATGTCATTCACTGTCTTGAGTCCTCATTTTGTTGGAACTTCCATGGTTCCAATGCCTTTGAATTTCAAAGCTTTATCATCCCCTAATTTGATTTGGGATGTATAAGTGGAATCTAGAGTAGCAAATAGATTTTTGCTGCCACTCATATGGTTTGAGAAACCAGTATCTAGAATCCAGGTGTCATTGAGATTCTGTTTTGATTGACCATATGAAAGAAAAATATTAGATTGTTCATCTTATTCTCCATAGGTTCCATATTGACTATTGTTGTCTTGAGAAGATTTTGACCAGCAATCACGAGAAAAGTGACCTATCTTGCCACAGTTGAAATAAGTTGATTTGGACTTGTCACTTCCTCACCCTTGATTTCCACTTTAGCATAAATTTCCTCCTCGATTTTGATTGCCTCCTCTATTATGATTGCCTCCTCTGTTAGAGTTGCCTCCTCTGTTATGATTGCCTCCTCTGTTGGAGTTGCCTCTGTCTCTACCTTGTCTCTAACCTCTGCCTTGGCCTCTTCCATGTCCTCTTCCAGTATTTTAATTTGAGGTGAAGGCTTTATCATCGCCTCCATACTTGGTGGAAGTAGATTCCTATAATCTATCTTCATGAGACATTAGTGATCCAATTAAGGCATCAAATGAAAAAGTGGACATATTTTTTTATTCTTCTATGATCATAGCAACATGATTCCATATTTTTGGAACTGTTCACAACACTTTTATTACAATTGTCTCAGGCTTAATATCCTCACCAAGTGTAACCATTTTATCAACAATTGCTTTTACTCTGACACAGTAATCACCTACTTTTTCATCTTCTTTCATTTGATGATTTTCAAAATATCTTTTTAGTGTTTGAAGCCTCACTTGCTTCACTTGATCACTACCCTAGAATCCATCTTGTAAAGCTTTCGAGGCAGCTTGTGTAGTTGTACAAGCAGTGATTCTAGGGAATATATTCTTCTCCAATGCTGATTAAAAAAATTACCTCTTAGGCAATTGCTACTATTATATTTTATTTATATTGATTTATTAAATATGGAAATAAATTTGAATTTAAAAAAAAAATTAAAACTAAAACTAATTTAAAAAAAAAAAAACTTTAATCAATAAAAAAAAGGTAGCAGGCAGGAGTCGAACTCGTGATCAAGCGGGCAGCTACGTCTTAGGCTGGCTCCTCGAGCCAGTTGGACTGCGTGGCCCGATGGAAGCCAAAGGATGCTTTCCTCCTTTGAACTGTCATGGCCATGCAGTTCCCAAAAAAAAAACACAAGAATTTAGTCCCACATTGGCTATGTGCAACCAATGTAAGGGTTTAAAACCCTTTGAAGACACAAAGGTCTTCGATTGCCTTCGGGCGATCATCGATCGAGCCTTTTACCTTTGTCATCCACCACTTGTCACATGCCACTTGTCGCATCTATCTCCCATGTCTATCAGCCACGTGTAGCATCTATCTCCCATGTGTGTCTGCCACATGTCATGTCTGTCTCCCACGTGTTTCTACCACTTGTCATGCCATGTGTTAGTCTGTCTGCTCACATGTCAGTCTGGTTAGCTCCTTAGTTAGTGTGCTTCAATCTCCTCGAGATTCATGCTATCCTATGGGCCTCCTCTAAGCTCGTCAATCTACGGGCCTCCTAGACCTCCTCGTGATCCATGTTTGCCTATCAATCACCCTGGGCTCTATGTCTGCATATTTAGCTTGCTCCTCGAGATCCATGTCCATCGGCTCTGATACCATATATTGGAAATGAAATAGCACAAATTTAGGAGCTAGAGATTATTAACCAGAATGAAAAATGTGACAAAATTCATTATTCAAACCCTCGGTTACAAAGCTTAAATACTAGATTAATAACCATAATCTAGATACTTTAGGGAAGGAGGAATAATAGGGAGGAAAGGAAAAATTAACTTAGGAGTCTAACTCCCTGCCGTCCATGCCGTCCAATCCTGTAGAGTCAGTTGTCATCCATGAAGGTAAAAGGTAAGATCCAAAGCTTACAGTTGTAAAAAAAAATTTACCCCCATTTTCTAGTAAAAGCCTTTTTAACTTCCAACATAATTAGCAAACTAGGTGATAATAATTTTGAGGCCATTTCTTGTTTGATTGTTGCATCATTTTTTTTGCAACTATAAGTCATATAATCAAGAACATCCAAACCTCAAAATTTCACAAATTTGTGTACATCCATGCATAGATTTAAAACCAATTTCACTTGATATTCTCTCCTAAATCAACAAAACCCCTAATTCACTCTTATTTGTTTGGCTTAATTTTCTCCAACTTCTCATCCTTATTGAATGGCGTTAAGGCAGGTGCCATTAAATATTTGTTTGAGTGAATTATATTTTGGTACTATTTTAGGGTAATAAAAAAGAAATAACATTTTTTTTGAAAATAAGGAACCTTAAAAAGTTGCAATCCTTTGCACTAAGGGGGGATAATTCCTTTCTTCCTTCAAAACACAAGTTTTTTACAAGAGGGAACTAAAACTTGTAAAGGCAATCATAAAAGTAGAAGTCATCAAAATTATACTTTTTCTTTTAGACTTCATAACAACAATCATGCTTGAAGTTCTTACAATAAGGAAGGATGATTTGGTGACCTTTTTGATAAAATTGCCTAGAAAGCATAGTTTTGCACAAATTGTAAAAATGAAAACCATGACACCATTCAGTGTTGGTTTCAAAACAAGCAAAACTAAAATGGCAAAGGCACATCATAGAAGCCATATTTCTAGTGAAGTGTCTCATTCGGATTCTGATTCTGGTTCAAAGAGAGCACAAAGAGTGCTCATTGCTAAAACAATATTGTAGAGGGAAAACACATGTGTCCCTTGGGCAAAAGCACCATTTTCTCTCACTCCTCTTTTTGGCTTCATAAATAGCATAAGTATTTTGTTTGAATACCTTGCAATAAGGGGTGCTTGTACCTATTTTAGGCTTCATAAATAGAAAATTCTAGGTGTTTGAAGTACTTGTAACAAGAGGAGTGACTTTTTTTTTTGATGTAAAATTGTCTAGGAGGCAATATTTGTAAAATCCTTCACAACACTCTTGCATTGCACACTTTTTGCAATTGAGGGGGGATATAAATTTCTTTTCTTCACCATTTTTGTAAATAGGGAAGAAGGCTTATAAGGGTGCATTTTCGGCTTTGACCGACACCTTAATCACACTTCCTTCAGAAATTAATTACACTATGTTTTGCAACGAGAAGGGGGAACTTATAAGGGTGCATTTTCGGCAGAAACTGACACCTTAGCTACCTTATCTTTTGCAAATTCATATTGTAAAATGAATGAATCTCGTATGAAGTGATCTACTCTACTACACCTAGCAATTGCAGTGGCTGGTTACCCATGCAATTTGGTTGGATGATGTGATTACTATAAGGACATTCATTGGTGTGAAGACAAAGTGAGGAATGACCCACTTTTTGCTTAGGAGCAGCCAGAGCACTGTGATAGAGCAAAGAACCAGTAGATCAACATCTTCTTTACTGTATTGGGGCAATTATATACTTTACCCAAATATTTTTGTATAGAGGGATATGTATGTATTACCAAAATAATGTAATAAGGGGGGATGTTAGAGTAATATTCCATCATTTGGGATAATTACCTATTTTCTACATTAGGTAGTTTTATATTACCACATGGTAAAAAGTTATTTCTTGCTTTTTACCACATATATTTACTATTTGCTACTTACCATGTAGATATTTATTGTTTCAAATATCTAATGGTAAACTATGGTTAATTCCTAAATATCCTAGGTTAACAAACCTAAACCAAACTCTCTACCTCCTATGGCACGTTGGTTAGCGTGGATAGTGGGAATATAGTTTGGTATACTATTTTGTAACCTATATATATTGCTTAGTATTTCCTAAGCTAATGTTAATGAATATTTAATTAATCAATTGTCTTACCTTTCCATTTTGATCACAAGAAATAGGGAATCATAAAGATACAAGCACCAAAATAAAAACAAGGATGGACAAAGCAGACAAGGAAATCAGTTCTTTGAAAGGCAAAAGAGGAGCTACTATGTGAATAAGGCAAGTAAGTACTCAAGTGATGGTGATGCTAGTTTTTTTGATAATGATAGAGATGAAGTCCTATTTATGATTGAAGAAAATAAAGTTCAGAAAAGGGCACAAATAATTCTCAAGTGTTTTAGATGTGGTAACTTTGGACATCTTAAAGATAGTTGTACAAGGAATAGTTATAGTTTCAATTATGATGAAAATGAGGATGCACTTGAAGGACCAAAAGAGAATATTCTAATGGCACTGGAAGAAGAATAAAATGACCCTACATGGCTTAGTCCACTACATCCCTGTCAATGGTGATCCATTTAAATTTTGTAATATCATCACTCTTCCACCTAGTCCAACCTTATCATCCACCCAATTCACCCCTACCCCACATCAGCATCTTGATAACATGTATCCATAAAATTCACAATCTCATATTCCACCACCTGATCCAAGCAACATCGCATCCACCTCCTCCATTCCACATCAACTTCCTAAAGAACACAAGCTTATACTAAGAGGGGGGGTGAATAGTATAAAACCACTTTTTACTTTTTCTTTCAATTCAATATTATGTTGTGTAAAGATAACAGTATCAATGGCAGTAATAAAAGCAATACATAGAAACCATACACAATAGAGACACCAAAATTTACGTGGTTCACCCAATGTGGGCTACTCCATGGAGAAAATATTTTACTAAAACTTTCTCAATAAATCTCTTTGGGAATCACTCCCAATTATAATGTTTACGGATCTCTGTCTAAAGGATATGTTGATACTCTAATATCAAGTTTGTGGATATCTTCTATAGGATAACTCTTTCCCCTTCCACTCTAGCTATGTGATCTTCTAGAAGACTCTATCTCTCTACTGCACTGATTGGTGGACCTCTCTCTACTTGAAGACTCCTCACTCAGATCTGTCTTCAATTGTGCTAGCTACTGGATCTCTATACATTGAGACTTTGTTATCTATACTCTATCACCTCCAAAACTCTGTTAATAGGCTCACTAAGAACCTGCTCAATAGGTTCACACAAAACCTGCTTAATAAGCTCACACAGAACTTGTCCAATGCTAAATAACAAGTTCACACAAAACCTATTCAATGCTGAATAACAAGTTCACATAGAACCTTTCCAAATCTGATCTAAAATATATCCATAAATCTATCCACAAAACTATCCCAAAATTTGTCAACAAATCTATCCCAAAATTGTCCATAAACACCTTCTCACATGCTCAATAAATCATTCTCAAGTAGCACTCAAATATCATCCACAAACCTATCAAGGCAAAGCTCAAAGATGAACTCAACAATGAATGGCAATGTACTCTTCAATGGATGCCAACAATGATCCACAATGATCTCAACTCAACTCAACTCATAGAAGCATAAAGAGAATTGTTAGAGACTCAATATGTTCTAATATCAATATCAACTCAACTCAACTCAAAGAAGCATAAAGAGAATTTTCAGAGACTCAATATGTTCTAATATCAATATCAACTCAACTCAACTCAAATCAACTCATAGAAGCATAAAGAGAATTATTAGAGGCTCAATATTTTCTAATATCAATATCAACTCAACTCAAGTAAATATCATAGAAGCATAAAGAAAATTGTTAGATACTCAATGTGTTCTAATATTACTCTCAACTCAAATCAGAATAATGGAATAGTTTGTTTTATAGGACTTGAAAAATCACTTCACACATCACTTGACTAGGCTCAATCAACTCAAATCAACCAATCACCACAAGGGACAACTCTCTCTCACACAACCCAAGTCCAAGTATGTATCAACCAATTCAAATGCTTCCAATAATGTTCAACCACAAATCTCACATAACAATGATACTCATGTTATTTTCTAACTCAAGTTATTTCACAACCAATGGGCTTCAAAAACAATGCTTATAAAATAAGGTTTAACCTCAACTCTCAAACTAGAAAACCTTGAAGTATTAAACCAATCACTTTCAAAAAGGAAACCACAATCAATAATTTTCTCTCCAATGATATTTTAGAAATAAACCACCATAAATAGTCAATTGGAGAATGTGCCCATACTTTTATGAAGATGAAAAAAACTCTTTGTAAATCTGCCACAATCACAAAATTATTTTTCCAATCTTCACAAGGGTTAGTAGATCACAAAATAATCAACATTACTCCACTTTTCAATAATCATCACCAAGGCATTTAATTGCACAACTTCCTTATCTCTCCTAAAACCACTTGTACCATAAAATAAAATAAATCAAAACATCACATAACCTTTTCACTCCCAAAACCACTTATACCATAAAATAAAATAAATCACAATATTGCATACCTTGTCACATCCCGAAAGAATTAATCCTCTTGAAAAAGAACAAGGCAAACTTCACTTTTGGAACTCCTTTGCAAAATCAGAAATATCTCTTTACACACACCTTATTTCTCCTTCTAAATAATTTAGTCAAATATCCCTTGAAATAAGATTTTTGACAATATATAATATGCCCCCTTCCCAAAATATATTGAAACCTTTACATATATATGCCACCCTCCATTAATTGCACATAGATCGGCCCTCCATTAATTTAAACTTAAACTTTAAACTTTAATATCTTCATCATCGGAGGTCCTTTTTCGATGAAACAAAGTTCCACCTTGGCTTTTAATAAAATATCTTTCCACATAAGCCCACCATGGTTTTAAATAAAACCTTTTATTTTTCCTACCTTGGTTTTCATAAAAACCTTGTAAATAGCCATGCTTTCCAAAATATCATAAATGCTTATTTATGAAATATTTTGGCCACCAAAACCAAATGTGATCCATGTGACATCAATGATCCATATGACATCAATGACAACACAAAATACCTCAAATTAACTCAAATTTCCAAAAATATCCCCTTTTGTCATTGATGGCAACACCTCTAATGCAAACACCACAATCACTGCAAAAACCATCTCTGAGAATCAAAGCTGATTCCCCTGATTCAATACTCTCTATGGAGGTTACTCCCCCTAACTCATTACTATATTTGGAGGCTGCTCCCCCTAACTCAATTCTCTATTTGGAGGCTACTCCCCCTAACTCAAATCTCTCCCCCTTACTCAAATATCTCCCCCTTTGACATCAATGGCAAAAGGGACACCTATGGGGCTAAAATATATGAATCTTAAGCTTAGCCCCATCACCCCCTTCTATTTTGAGGTGATTAATTTTGGGGTGGGAGTACTTTTACTCCCATATCTTTTTGTTTCTTTCCTCTATCAACTTCCTTCCATGTTTTTCTGATATCCTTCTCTTGATGAATTACTTGATCTTCTTGTCTAGAACCTGTTTGACCTTCTTGCCTTGAACCTGTTTGGAATTGAATCCTACACCATTTTGCAATATGCCCAAATTTATTACAATTAAAACATTTGATATTGTAGCCTTTGGTTGGTGCCCATGTCCTGAATTCTTTCTTGAAGTAATTTCCATATTCATTCCTTTCTTGAACCCTGTATTGTGAAGCTTTATTTTCATGACCATTATGACCATGACTTCTGAATCGTGTAGTTCTAAAACCAAAAACATGTTGCTCATTTCCTTTGCACTGAAAATATTTATGACCAATCATGTTACATGAGAAGTAATGTCCCTAAAAATCATACCTTCTTCCTTTGAATTTTCTTCTAGCAAAATCAAACTTCTTTGATCCATAGACCCTTTCTTGACCATTATCCCTATGATCATTTTCAACTTGTGCATTACATCCTTGAACCTTCTTTGTAGTATCTAAATCCTCTTCCTTAATTTCTTCCTTGCTTTTCTTTTCAAGAGTTTCTTCTCCTTTTGAACTTGATTCACCTATCTCAAAACAAGATCCAAACTGAATATTTGGAGCCATAGGAACTTTGGAACTTTCCTCAAAAATCTTAGGTGCTTCCTTGCTTTCATATTTTAGAACTTTCTTTCCTTTTGAGTGTGATTCCCCAAACCTGAAATAAGGGACCTTTGGTGCTTTGGAATCTTCCTCTTCTTTCTCTTCATTTGTGTCAAGTAGCAACTTGGCATCCATCTCTATAGCCTCTGAAATACATGTTTCCTTCTTAGTACAAATATCTTAACCTTTTGAGTCATGTTATGGATCAAACTTCTCATGTAGGGAATATCTCAATTCTTTTAAATTCTCCTTAACATCTTGTAGTTGCTCATGGATAAAATTGAAGTCTTCCTTTAGATCAAATAAGACATTATCCTCTTGTTTAACTTCTTATGTTTGGAGTGAATGTTCTTCTTCTACTTCTCTTATTCCATAAAAAAACCCTTCTTCATCTTCACTATCACTAAGATCATTATAATATTCTACAACAAACAAACTCTCAATATTTCTTTGACCATGCTTGTTTCCTTGATGTGTCATCTCATCTTCACTATCACTAAAACCATTGCAATATCTTGATCTATGATCTCTTTGACCACACACAAAAAATTGTTCTCTTTCACATTCTATTCCTAGGAATAAATGCTCTTCCTTTTCATCATCTGAATTGTCTCTATCACTATGATCTGAGCTATCACTTGCTTCTACAATGTAATAAAATTTCTTTGCCTTACAAAAAAAATTATTCTTCTCATACCTATTTTGATTGAATCTGTCATCTTTGTCATGCTTATGCTTTCCATATTCTTTTCTTTTGTGACACTGTTTTTCATAATCATTAATTTCTTCATGTGGAAACTTGTATGCATAGTGACCAAGCTTACCACACTCAAGACATATTAATGATTTTTATTCTTCCCTTCATAGAGCTTCAAGATCGGATTCATTTTTCTTCTTATATCTCATGGTTCTTATTTTACCTTTATTTTCCATGTGTGTTCTTGTAGAATCTTCCCTCAAGCTATTAGCCTTTCTGAAGGAACCCGCTCTGATACCAATTGAAGAACACAAGCTTATACTAAGAGGGGGGGTGAACAGTATAATACCACTTTTTAATTTTTCTTTCAATTCAATATTATGTTGTGTAAACATAGCAGTATCAATAGCAATAATCAAATCAATGCATAGAAACAATACACAATAGAAACACCACAATTTACGTGGTTCACCCAATGTGGGCTACTCCATGGAGAAAATATTTTACTATAACTTTCTCAATCAATATCTTTGGGAATCACTCCCAATTACAATGTTTATGGATATCTGTATAAAGGAGATGATGATCCTCTAATCTCAAGTTCATGCATCTCTTCCATAGGATAACTCTTTCTCATTTTGCTCTAGCTATGTGATCTTCTAGAAGAATTTATCTCTCTGCTACACTAACTGGTGGACCTCTATACACTTGAAGACTCGTCACTCCGATCTATCTTCAAGTTTACTAGATGCTAGATATCTATCCATTAAGGCTTTGTTATCTATACTTTGTCACCTCAAAAGCTCTGTTAATAGGCTCACTAAGAACCTTCTAAATAGGTTCATGTAGAACCTGTTTAACAAGCTCACATAGAACTTGTCCAATGTTGAATAACAAGTTCACACAAAACCTGTCCAATGCTGAATAACAAGTTCACATAGAACCTTTCCAAATTAGCTCTAAACTCTGTCCATAAATTTGTCCACAAAAATATCCCAAAACTATCCCAAAACTGTCCACAAATGCCTTCTCACAGACTCAATCAATCATGCTCAAGTAGAACTCAAATTTCATCCACAAATATTTCAAGGCAAATATCAAAGATGAAATCAACAATGAATGGAAATGTACTCTTCAATGCATGACAACAATGATCCACAATGATATCAACTCAAATCAACTCATAAAAGCATAAATATAATTTTTAGAGACTCAATATGTTCTAATCTCAATCTCAACTCAACTCAACTCAAAGAAGCATAAAGAGAATTGTTAGAGACTCAATATGTTCTAATATCAATCTCAACTCAACTCAACTCAAATCAACTCATAGAATTATAAACATAATTGTTAGAGACTCAATATTTTTTAATCTCAATCTCAAATTAACTCAACTCAAATCAATCTCAACTCAACTCAAGTCAATCTCATAGAAGTATAAAGAGAATTGTTAGAGACTCAATACATTCTAATATTACTCTCAACTCAAATCAGAATAATGGAATAGTTTGTTTTATAGGACTTGAAAAATCACTTCACACATCACATGACTAGGTTTAATCAACTCAACTCAACCAATCACCACAAGGGACAACTCTCTCTTACACAACCCTAGTCCAAGTACGTATCAACCAACTCAAATACTTCCAACAATGCTCAAGCACAAATCTCACATAAAAATGATACTCATGTTCTTTTCTAACTCAATTTATTTCACAACCAATGGGCTTCAACAACAATGCTTATAAAATAAGGTTTAACCTCAACTCTCAAACTAGAAAAAATTGAAGCATTAGACCAATCACTTTAAAAAAGGAAACCATAATAAATCCTTTTCTCTCTAATGATATTAAAAAATCAACCACCATAAACAGTCAATAGGAGAATGTGCCCATACCTTTTATGAAGATGAAAAAAAACTCTTTGTAAATCTGCCACTAACAAAATTATTTTGCCAATCTTCACAAGGGTTAGTAGATCACAAAATAATCAACATTACTCAAATTTTCAATAATCATCACCAAGGCCTTTAATTGCACAACTTCCTTATCTCTCCTAAAACCACTTGTACCATAAAATAAAATAAATCAAAACATTGCATAACATTTTCACTACCAAAACCACTTATACCATAAAATAAAATAAATCATAATATTTCATACCTTGTCACCTCATAAAATAATTAATCCTCTTGAAAAAGAACAAGGCAAACTTCACTTTTGGAACCCCTTTGCAAAATCAGAAATATCTCTTTACACACACCTTATTTATCCTTCTAAATAAGTTAGTCAAATAGCCCTTGAAATAATATTTCCGACGATATATAATATTCCCCCGTTCCAAAATAAATTTAAACCTTTACATATATATATGGCATCCTAAATTAATTGCACATAGGTCGGCCCTCCATTAATTTAAACTTAAACTTTAAAATTTAATGTCTTCATCACCGGAGGTCCTTTTTCGATGAAACAAAGTTCCACCTTGGCTTTTAATAAAATTCATTTCCACATAATCCCACCATGGTTTTAAATAAAACCTTTTATTTTACCTACCTTGGTTTTCATAAAAACCTTGTAAATAGCCATGCTTTCCAAAATATCATAAATGCTTATTTATGAAATATTTTGGCCACCAAAACCAAATGTGATCCATGTGACATCAATGACAACACAAAATACCTCAAATTAACTCAAATTTACAACACTTCTCACCACACAAGCTACACACATATTTTATCATCGTCCCTACTTGCCTTTCACACCACATCCTCCATTTACCTTTTCTTCTACACCTTCCACTCCATCTTCATCTAGAAACCCACCAATTCTTCCCACACCTCCTATATCTTCCCACCACTTTATTCCCAAATCAACATGAATGTGGGTAATGTCTAGTTCACCCACCACTACTTCCATTCCTACTTTCAAATTCACCCATGCCAATCATCCTATCATTGGAACACCTATCGAGTGCTATGAGTGGACACAACGTGCCTCTCAAATTGATGACCAGTTAGCTTAGTCCAATATTTTTTCTTCCACCCTTTCAATCACCACTTCACCTACACTAATTCCATCATCTTCTATGCCATCCAGGGGGTCCTCCCCTCCACCTGAGCATATGACCCATCCTAATGTATCAATACTCATGACCACACTAGGTCCTGGTGAGTATTACATCAGCAATGCTCAGGTCCTTCCATCCAACATCCAATCCACCCGTGACTTTGGTTGACGTCACAATATGCCCTTGAATATTTGTGTAGTGGTTCCTTTAGGTCCTCCTAATAAGTGCATGAACTTTGTATAAGGGGAACTTGACTCATCTGTAGAACCTCCAACACCTCCACCACCACAAACCTAATTTTTTGGTAACCTTGACCACATGTCCAATTAAAATTTTGCTTGGAATTATTTACGTATGTAAAAATAGTATGGGTATGGCATAGGAATATGTTAATAGAGGTTTCACACCTATATCTATCCTTCCTTGTGCAAACCTACCAACTAATCCATAATTGGTTACCATCCTCTAACAATAATTACACTTGAGCATGAGTTGCAAAATCTAGATCTTGATCCTATTGACCTTATTTTTGATGAGGAATTTGACCTTAATATTCTAATACATATTTTTTCCCCACATTCCACAATTGACCTTCCATCTACATTCTTTCCATAATCCCCACTACATGTGCCTCTCTCTCCCCATGAAGTCGAAACCCTTACTCACCACTTCACCGTCCTATCCCTTGATCCACCTTTGCTAGAAGATCCTCCTTCTTTGCCCCCACCATATATTCTATTTTACCTTGTTCAAGAATTTTTACCACATATTAGCCCATGTTCTCATTCCCCCTCCCCACCGATGGTGTTAAATCCAGGTCACAACCAACCTTTTCTAGATTTATTGTTATCCTCCTATGATTCATCACAACCCTCATCACTTACATATCCCTTATATAACACTTATGTCAACTTGATATGCATTGACTTGTATGATCTACTATAATATTCAAACCACCCTCATTACATCCACCCATCTATCCCTAATTTTATTTCTCTACATGATATTTCCAAAACCCCTGTAGCTGTTGAATTTCTTCCAACACCACACACGTTGCAATCCTCAAATGCACCATTACCCTCCATCCCACCTCACATACCATGGATTAACCATATAGATATTTATATAGATGATGAATTACAGCTCCTCGATTCCATCAATGACCTTCACCTCATCCCCATACCTATGCAACTCCATGATGGTTCTCACATGCTTGTTGAGAACACTATTGAAATTGACATTGGCAATGATCTAGAACACCCTCACATCGTATACCTCACCACTATCCTATCCTAAGAAGAGCATGTCATTTATACTAATTTTCTCTGATACTACATTAAGTTGTTTGCATGGTCCTACATAGATATTCTTGGCCTTGACCCATTGTTATTCATGCACAACCTTATCCTTGATGATAATGCCATACCTGCCTGTTAAAAGTTGCATCGCATGCATCCTATCATGGTGCTTATTGTCAAAGAGGATTTAAATAAAATACTTGATATAGATTTCATACATCCTATCGATTACCCTAAGTGGGTTTCAAACATGGTTCCCATAAAAAAACCTAAGGGGGGTATCCACATTTACATCGATTTTAGGGATCTTAACAAAGCTTATCCCAAGGATAATTTTCCACTCCCTAACATTGACACTTTGGTCGATGCTACAACCAAACATAAAATATTGTCACTCATGGATGGTTTTTTAGGATATAATCAATTTTTTTTCATTCTAGATGATCGGCATAAAACCTCTTTCATGACCCCTTGGGGGACTTTCTGTTACAAGGTCATGCCATTTGGCCTTAAAAACACTCGGTCAAATTACCAACACACCATGACCTACATATTCCATGATATGATGCACATAACTATCGAAGACTATGTTGATGACCTTATAGCTAAATCCAAAACCCATGGTCAACATCTTGAGGACCTACGTCAAATATTTGATCACCTCTTGGAACATAATGTCTGATTAAATCCGAAGAAATGCATCTTTGGTGTCACCACTGGAAAAATCTTAGGTTTCATTATTTCATAGAAATGCATTAAATTAGATCTTGCTAAAGTCCAATATATTCTTGACATGTCTCCCCCTACGACCCACAAGTAGCTATGCGGCTTACAAGGAAGGATTCAATCCATACGATGATTCATTGCCCAACTTTCAAATAAGTGTCAAGCATTTAATCATATTTTACAGAAGGGGGTCCCATTTAAATGGGATAGTAAATGCCAAGCCACCTTTTATGACATCAAATCATACCTTACATATCCACCCGTCCTCATTCCACCCCATCTAGAATACCCATTTCACCTATACATTTTTGCTAATGATGTCGCATCGGTACACTTCTTGCTCAAAAGAATGAGCGGGACCAAGAGCAAGCTGTATACTATATTAGTCACACATTTATTAATTACGATATGTGGTATGCTTACATGAAGAAACTTTATCTTTTCATTGTCTTTGCCACTAAAAATTTGAGACACTACATGATTAACAATACTACCTACGTAGTTGCCTGTGATAACCCACTTCGCTACATGATGGGTAAGAGCTACCACAATAGTCGAGCATCCAAATGGATCATTCTCCTTATGGAATTTGATCTTGAATTCATAATTTAAAAAACCATTAAAGGCCAAGTCATTATTGATCAGTTGGCTGAGGCCCCATTACCAAGTAAAGCACCATTGTTTATCCAACTTCCAGATGACTCAGTATTTCATGTAAGCAAAGTCGAAGAACCAGTAGAACCTAAATAAATTGCTGAATTGACCATATTATTTGATGGTTCCCATTGCACACACGTTGGGGGTGCAAAATTAGTCTTTTCACACCACAAGGGGAGCCTCTCCCATTTTTCTTAAAATTAGGCTTTCCCTGTGGTAAGCAGAAATTACGTTCCAAAAAATATTCATTTATCTTCCATAAATTATCAATATGGTAAGTTTGTAAAATTATGAGTTTCACACATAGTATATGCCTATAGTGTTGGGGAATAAATCTGATTGTACCTTATTTATTTTGGTGGGGGATGTATGTGCATTTCAATGTCAGCCAAACTAAATAAAATGAGTGCAGAGAATTTAAATAAATAAAATACAATGCTGGAAATGAAATGCTGAAAATAAAAACACACACCTAAATTAAATAAAGCAATAAACTAATCTACATAAAATAAAGAATAGAAATAAATAGGGGAGGACTATTCAGGGAGTGGGCCCAAGCTCCCACAGATAGTCCGCCCAGCTAGTTGCATAGAGCTTGCTCAGATAAGAGGAATTGCACTCTCATAAATTTGACAAGAAATAAAATAGAATAATTTCTCCATAAATTTTCCTCCCTTATCTTAGGGAAGACCTGTGCATTTATACAATGCACAACCTTCCTCTATTACAAATTTAGGAAAGTCTATTTCAGACTTGCGATTACAATAGATATGCAATGAATATTGCATCTGTTCAATTATAACAACCATATATTAATTAAAATAGTCACACACTAATTTTCCCCTCTTGCAGGATAAATCATGTGTGTTATGTTTTATCATAACATAATATGTCTGGCATAAAATAATGGATGCATTATTCTATTTTAATAATATTGCATAAAATAGAATATCTCCCACATTGATCACTGGAAAAATCGTTGCTCTTGGTTCATCCGTGAGTGTGAAAGAATAATGCTCACATTACAAAGGTATCCAACCAATAAAATAATAGAAGTGTTCATTCTATTTTAATAATATTAAATAAAATAAAATATATCCTTTTCTTGTCTTCATGTGCAACCTCCTCCTTAGCCCATTGGTCAACCAGTCAAAGCTGGCTTGGTCAATATTGCAAAGTATGGAGGCGTGGAGGCGTCTTCTTCATGAGGAAGGTGCCTACTTTTTTTGGGCACCTTCCTTATAAGGAAGGCGCCTACTCCTGCTGGGTGCCTTCCTTGAAGAGGAAGGTGCCTACTTCTATTGGGCGCCTTCCTTGAGGAGGAAGGCACCTACTTCTACTGGGTGCCTTCCTTGAGGAGGAAGGTGCCTACTTTTGTTGGGTACCTTCCTTGAGGAGGAAGGTGCCTACTTCTGTTGGGTGCCTTCCTTAAATAGGAATTACCTATTTGAATTATAGGCATATCCTTCACACCTTATATCCATGAGTATGTTTTGTATTGTTCATCTAACCATTAGTGGAATACTATTCCAAACATTTTGGATCAAATAGTAAGATTTCATATGGTTTGCTTGTCATGCATCTTATTATATCATCACCATATCTATGGAGGGTATTGCAAAACTTCTTTATATATTTGTCCTTGTTTAATAATGAATTGCTCTTTTATATTTTGGATCATAGAAATTATTTATTTAATTTTATTTTTTCCTATGCTAAATTAAATAGTGTTTTATTTGGTATTCTATATATCCTTTACAATGTGTTCAATTAT
Source organism: Wollemia nobilis (assembly GCA_028583015.1). Lineage (NCBI taxonomy): Eukaryota > Viridiplantae > Streptophyta > Pinopsida > Araucariales > Araucariaceae > Wollemia > Wollemia nobilis. The sequence continues at coordinate 4,110,578 of JAQPPZ010003271.1, forward strand.
AGCTGTGTATCCCAAGTTGTTGAGATTCCATCAAGATTTTTTATTAGCATATATTGGAGATCTCTAAAACTCATCACCATTGAATGAATTTTTTCTAACAATATGTACCAATATTGGTGATAGTAAAATGGGCACTTAAACACATCTAAGTTCTTCTTAGAGTACTTTGAGTGACCAAAACCTCCTATTTGAGTCATCTTATATTGTTTGCTTATCGTGTCCATTGACAGTGAATGCCCCCTTCACATATTTTGTGTCAAGCATATAAAGATTCACTCATCCTCCTAAGGTTTGTGTTTTAGTGATTTCATACTTGGCTAGCATATCCTACCAACCTTAATGTGGAAAATTAAGCAAGAATAATAGGAAACTTTAAAACTAGATTCTAATAAAGTACCAAGTATCATCTAAGACATCATTCTTAGGTTTCATCTTAATGATTATGCCATTTTTTTTGGCAACTTTACCCCAATATGCAAGAGGAAATAATTTGGTTAAAAATGAATACATTACACATGTAATAGTAGGCAATGCTTTATCTTGCTTGGTTTTTACTTCAACTTGATCAACCCAACTTCATATTGACATTCTATTGTTAGTAATTATTTACATGGTTTCTCTCAAGATTTATTTTCTATATTGATCAACGTAAAGCTTTTTTATATTAGATTTTGTTAAATAACATTGCAAGTGTTTTCAATGCTATATTTGGACAAGTTTGAGCACGTTTGCCAATGTTATCAATGGTTATAATTGTTTGGATAAGTTATTTAATCTTCCTTAATCATGAGTGATGTAAAGAAATGCATTTTTCTAGACCTTAATAATGTCAAGGAACGATAAAAGTATATATATATATAAAGCTTTTTTATATTAGATTTTGTTAAATAACATTGCAAGTGTTTTCAATGCTATATTTGGACAAGTTTGAGCACGTTTGCCAATGTTATCAATGGTTATAATTGTTTGGATAAGTTATTTAATCTTCCTTAATCATGAGTGATGTAAAGAAATGCATTTTTCTAGACCTTAATAATGTCAGGGAACGATAAAAGTATATATATATATATATATATATATATATATATATATATAGGGTTTTTATCCATGAGAGCCAATTTCAAACCACATAAGGGACCACAACCCTTTTAAAACTCATACTTCATTCTAAAATTTTAACCCAAAAGGGATGGATCAAGTGCTTGTCGATGGCCCACCTTGGTTTGATTCCCTAGACAATCATGGATCCCTTTGACTTCATCTTTACCCAATGGACTAGGATTTATAAAGGTTTCCCTACACAACCAAAAAAATATATATCAAAGTTATTATTGATATCAATTGGTTGGTTTTATATTATAAATTAATAATAAGTTAAATATTAACATGCTTAAGTGGTTGAAGCTTGATGTTATTTCTTTCTCATTTGATAATAAGATTCAAAACCATATGTTATATATTAGATAAACAATATGAAAAATTCTCATATAAAAAAATTGAATTTCCCTTAAACATCATTGTTGACTTCAAATCTTATTCTTTCACGATATGATGATTGTACTTCTTCATTAATAAATTAAAATTCTAAAATATATAACACATCAAACATGTGTTGAAATTTTTCTGTACTAACTACAAACTAAACTAGTTTAATATAAATTTAAGATTTATTTGGATAATACTAATTAAAAAGACCATAATTATAGTAGGAAAATAATGTTACCAAATGGGTGGGGTTGGACTTCCATATTTTATCTGCAAATTCTATAGCATTATACCTAGTTTAATACCTAGATCTTAAAAAGATAGTAGGATGGAGAATGCTGGTTACATGGCTCTCTCAGTTTTGTTGATTGATTCTATATATCCATCATATGTATAGTAGGAGTATACTGCATTCGGATGCTATCACGTGGTATTCCTTCCAAGTTAGCTTTTGTTTAACCATACTTACCACCTGTTGGAATCCCAATAGATACCCCTACTAAAAGATTAATATAAAATCATATTGGTATTATTCTAATACCAATAATTTATATAAAAATTGTTGTAAAGAAACGGTTACGAAAGAGAAATGATATTTACCAGTGACAATATAAATATGCAGACCCACTTTATCTTCTACTTTAGGCAGCCACTTATTCCACCCCTTGTTGGAGAGGCACACTACCACAGGCAAAGCACAAGGCTCTAGGCTGCTGACGGCTAGTGTCTTGCCAAATTTAAATCTAATTTTCACAAGAGGCGTGGAATTTAATGTTGTTGCAATGGGACCCTCGTTGCCGGGAATCCAGCTGACCTGCCTCCCACTCAGCAATCAACCCCATAAAAGTTCTACTGTTTACTCATGGCATACATTCACATATCCCTATCTTCTTTTGGCCAACCCAACAGCAAATTGACAATCCATTCATCCAATTTTGGGCTCAACCCCTCTGTAAATACGCCGAGAACCTGTCTCTTCCCCTCTGTAAATACGCCGAGAACCTTTCTCTTCGTGTCCGTTAACAATAAGAATCTCAAAATTTTGTGAAAGACATATATATCTTTCCTATGATTTTCTGGCGCATCTTCCCTATCATGGCGTCACTGTTTATCATAATTGTCGACTATTGTTCTCCTCTCGAATATATCCATACTGTATTATTCCTGTCCTATTCGTGTCTGCATTCTTTATATAATATTTGGGGAAGACATCTGATTCTCTGAACCTCTCAGCCATAGTTTTTATTAAACCTATAGCTCAAACATTGTTTGTAGTCAACGTTGAGTATATGATACCCATATAGTTAAAAATCCTAATATGCTGATCCACATCGGCAAGCACTAAGCCTCCAGGTCACAGTAATAACCGACGAAGACATGTCTATCGCCTTTAGCCAAGATATGTTTGAAGATAAAGTTTGATGGCATTATTGACGACAACAATCCAAGGCATTCATTCATAATGACTCTTCGATATATTTCAACTTTCGACACTCGACAATCATCTCTCAAAGTCACAGACCAAATATCCAGTACGAGGACAAATCATGAACACCATAAATAAGTTATGAATAATATGTCTATTAATACTGTAAAACTTTTAAGCAAGTTGGTAGACAGTTTGGATACATGAATCCGTAGCTCAAGGATTCTGTTTTGGTACTCCTTGAGATTATGATATACCTATCGAGTACTCAGCAGTGATCTCATAATAGCCCCTTGTGGTCCATATACCTCGATGATACGCAATTCAAAGATGAGCCAATTAAAAAAAAACAAACACATAGATGAATATGCACACAGTATTATTCAACGTACGGTTATAAGCTTAACTATGGCTGGAACTTTGAAGCCATAATTTTGATTGAATCTAATGTCAGATGATCTCATAACCAATAATAGTTTGTAGTACAACCTTCAAAATAAAACTTAAAATTCCCATCTTTAGTAATTTAATGATTGCTTTTAATTTATACAATATTTAATTGATAGTATATAATTTAAGTTTATAGCTTGACACATTACACCATATATTGTTGTATTTTTATTTTACATATATCATTGATGTAATATGTTATTTTAAGTTTTCCTATTCATTTAATAATATGTTTTATACTTCACCCTTATAGGCATAAAAGCCCAAGGGTTATTGGATGCCTTTATTGAGAGGGCTACATATTCTATTTAAGTAACAGTGATAAATTTAAAACATTTTCATAATTGAGTCCTTCAGGTTTGAAATATGCTTCATAACTTCATTCCCCGTTTAATTAAGCATTTTTCCCATAAATTAATTATATATATGGTAAAAGTAAGTGTACATTGAATTATATATATTCCTTACATGTGACATTAAGAATGATAATGATAATAGTTTGATATGTTATAATTTGCTAAGAAGATATAGATTTAAAGATATAAAAGTATTTTATTGTTAACTCTATTTATTTGGAATGTTACTTGAGGAATTATGTGATAATGAAGGAGGTTTTCTACTTTTAGAATTTTCTTAGTGCTTGGTGGTTGTAATGGTATAATGAGTTGCTCTAAGTAAAACGAATTTGTAGACTATAATATTGTACAAAGCCTCATTGAGATATAAAACTTCTATGAACATTTATTATGTTCTATCCTAGTTATTATGAATGTTATTGTGTTTTTTTTTTTTGTTTTTTTTTATTTGGTTTATGCATTTATTTGTCCATTTTTGAATAATTTGCAAGTTAATTTTAGAAAATAATTATGTATTTTGAGTAGGTATGCAACTTATAGTCCTTGTTTAATGACCACTATCAATATATGGTGATATTCAAGATAAATATTATATAAATTATTTTTCAATTAATGGAAGTATATGTGTTGTTTTTTATTTTTTAGTATATGTTTTTGAAAAAGAGACAAAGATTTGAAAAGAGGATCTCAAATTATTTTGACCATAGAAATGTACAAGAAAGTAATAAGCAAAATTCAAGTGAAATAAAATGAAAGAAATAGTTGAACTCTAAAGTAAAAAAATCCCATATTGGAGTCCTCACATAGGAAGGTTGTAAGAAAAATATAGATCTTTGTATAATTTATTATTTTTTAATAGAATATATTTTTCATATATTTGCTTTTAATTCCTCAACACTATAATAGAGTGGGAAAACCCACAAAAATGGCTCACTGATATCAAAGCATAGTTGGTGATCATGTCACTTGCAATCTAAAATAAGAATAGGCTATCAAGAGAGTCAAATCACACTCGGTTTATATATATATATATATATATATATATATATATATATATATATATATATATATATATATATATATATATATATATATATATATATATTCTTCCTTATTGCACCAATCATAGATGGCTAGTGAATCCAAGGCAATAGAATTTATTTGAATGATGCATAAAATATTCAAAAATTAAAGAACAAAGATGTTTGATCACATAGATCCTACAATAAGAGTTATTGATACAAACCATCCTTCTTATTCTCCTTTTATGGGAAGTAATATTAGATGTACCACACTCTTTAAAATCCAAGTAAACTTTGATTTTACTACTTTAAAGGAGTTGATGAAAAATTCATAGAAATTGGAAGTCATATTGTAATAATATCTCTAATGGTGAGAACATATTTTCAATCATGAGATCATTCAGACATGTTCTTAATCAATTAATTTCATATGTTGAGCAAGTTAGAAGTTATGGCTCTGACACCTACTCACTTAATGTCAATCTGACTTGGGAAGAATTTTTTCAAGCCATCAAGGATGGTTTCTCCTCAATTTGTGATATTTTATAAAGATTTAGATGACTCAAAGAGATCAATCTAAACCTAAGAAAAATTCCAAAAAGAACGTAATAATAATAAGGCTATGATTAGGAATTTTTTGGTTGAAGCTAATATATAGACAATCCTAAAAGTAAGAAAAGACAAGATAGGGATAGAAAGTAGGCAAGATGGATACACAAATAGAGGATAATAGATAACATAGAACAAGCAATTGAACCATGTATGTAATAAAGTAAAAGCAACTAACCAAAGTGTATAGTAGAGAGAAAATACAAGTACCTAATTATGTAAAAACAAAGTGCACTAAAGAAGGGAGGGAAGAGAGGAGAATAAATGAGATAAATTTTCTTGGTATGCATACCTTTTATGCTTGATGTAGATGTCCCTTAATGCTTGATATTATCCTTAGAGTCTGCAATATTCTTGATCCTCAATAAATTTGTTGATGAAGAGGCTTTCACTTGTTATAAATCATAATGTAAAATTGATTAATTAGTAATTATTAAGTTATAATATTTCTTATTAATTAATTAATTAAAATTTTGATAAAATAATAATAAATACTTGTTATATATTTACTTTATTATTTTAGAATATTTATTATTTTTGTATCTAGCTCTTAATTTTAGTTAGGAGAACACGTAAAATGAAGGATAACTCAAGAACTAAGCTACCTTATTTTAGGAAAAACTTGAGTTGAGTTTGATTATATTTTGGAGAGTATGCATATGAATGGCATGTTGTAAACTCAATATATGATGCACATTTTTATAAATGGGTGAGGGCTAGAAATATAATAAAATATATATATATTAGTTCTAAAATAGAGAAGGGAGATAATATTAAAAAAATAAAAGAGGAATCAGATATATAAATATCATATTATTTGCATATAGGATGTTTATATATTGGATGTGAGACATTGATTGTAATGGAATTTAGTTGGATGTAATTAATGCAAAATATTTATACTGAATTAAATATTTTTTGTGTAATGTTTATAAGTTCATAGTTGATGTTATATGCTAAACATATGTTATATAATTTTCTTTTCCATGAATAATACAAATTTGTTAGGTTTTTAATCCTGAGAGCTTATATGATCTTATGCTTTCATTCTTCAACCATTTCTAATATATATGTTTGATTTATCTTGAGCCTTACATCCCTTTCACACCTATTGAGTTCTCACATTTAGTATAACAGAAAGTTGTAAATATTCTTTGGAGGAGGAGAAAGTTGTTTATTGGTGTAAGATTTATTCTAGAAGAGATCTAGATAAAACTTTAAAGAGAAGATCCCATCATCACGTGAGTCATTATAATTATATTTAATGGTGCATCAATGAATATTCCTCTATTTAAAAGGGGGGGATTTGACTATTGGAAATATTAGCTACAAAGGATATTGATGTGAAAAGAAGTTTAAGAGATTGTAGCAACAAGCTATGATGCTACTCAATATTAGAATATTTTGGATCAAGATGTGAAGACAAGAAAGAAGGACAAAGAGAACCTTAATGCATGGGCCTTTTTCTATATTTAGGTTTCAATTGATCCTAGCATCTACACTTAGATTTCTAGTTTTGAGAAGGCTTGTGAAGCTTAGGTAACATTGGAGAGTTCCTATGTGAGACAAAGAAGGTAAAGGTAGTAGGACTTCAAATCTTGAAAATAACCTTCAAAAATATGAGAATGGAGAAGGGAGAATATGTTGGAGACTATTTGTTGGCATTTTTGCCACATTGTTTTTTTTGTTACTGTTAATGTAAAGAATGCATAAGTTGTAGAGATATTAACTCCTCTGTTGTTCCTTCAAGCATTTTGAAAGGGCAAATGTAAAAATCTCTACAAGTTTTTGTGTTGGAGCTAAGCACAGAAAACTGTTGCGATATCGCGACATGTCGTGTTTTCGCGGTCAAGACAGTCAACGATAGCAAGGGGGTAAAACTGTCACGATATCGCGGCATGTCACGTTTTCACGGTCAATACAGTCAATGGTAGCAAGGGGGTAAAACACTTGCAAAGGCAACAAAGTGACATGATAAGAAAGTGTCACGATATCGCGACATAAAGCAGCAAAGGGCAATGTCAATGAAACTCGTCGTGATATCGCGATAGAAAAGTGAACAAGGAGCAAAATGTAGAAAATGTCATGATATCGCGACATGTCGCGTTATCGCGGCAAGGTTGAAATAAAAACATAAGGCATGAAAGATGTCATGATTTCCCAAAATTTTTAGAAATGAAGCTAAGTAAGATAAATGTCGCGATATCGCGACAGGAAGCGACAACAATAGAGAAAGCAAGAAAATGTCTTGATTTCATGACATATTGGACAGGAAGGGCAAGGTGCGGAGAATTGTCACGATTTCGTGACATGTCACGTTTTCGCGAGGCGAAAGCAAGGAGGCGGCCAGATTGTACGGAATGTCACAATTTCGTGACATGTCAAATTTTTGCGGCCTAAAAGCATCAAAGTGCAAGAAGACAGAAAGTGTCACGATTTCACGACATATTATGGAGAAAAGGTCAAATGGAAAAACATGTTCCGATTTCGTGACATGTTCCATTTTCACGAGGCAAGGTGGAAATAAGGAGAACATAGAAACCTGTCGCGATATCACGACATATTGAATATGAAAGAATCAAATGGAAAAAACGTCGCGATATCGTGACATGTCACATTTTCGTGACCTGTCGCGTTTTCGCAAGATGAAAGCTGAGAAGTACAAGGTAGCGAGAAAGTGTCACGATTTCGTGACATGTTGCATTTTCGTGACCTGTCACGTTTTCGCGGGTAAGAAGGAGATAAAGGCAGCACAAGAGAAAAATGTCACGATTTCATGACATGTTTCATTTTTGTGATAAGGAGCAGCGAAGAAGCCAAAGCAGGGGCGAATGTCATGATTTCACGACATATCATAGAGAAGAGAAAAAAGAAAAGAAGATGTCGTGATTTCATGACATGTCATGTTTTTGCGACTAATGGCAGAGAGAGAAGGCAGCAAGGTAAAAGTGTCGCGATATCACGACATGTCGCATTTTCATGACCTGTCTCGTTTTCATGACCAAAGCAACAACAAAGTCCCGATACAGTTCAGTTTGCATTTTTCTTCAGGATTACATAGGAGAATGTGCAGAGCAGATAAGGATCAAGTAAAAGCTCTCCAACTATTTTTGAGATCGTGGTCAAAGAAGTGGTTCCAAGATTAAATGTTGTTGATTACTGATGTGCGTAAGATGGAAGAACACGAGGCAATTTTTGATGCTGCTAGGATTAAAGACGCCTCCAATATTCAAATCTCCTGTTCATGATCTCTTAACAACTTTCAGCTCACCCCGATAACTGTCATTTCTCCTAGGAAGATTAAGGGGATCATTTTTTCAAAATTTGTTTCATGTATTAAATGTTGTAATACGAAAGGAAGAGGGTGAACCTCTATAAATACCAATGTAAAACTCAAGAAAAAGGAGGAGGATCTTGTTGCAGAAATTGAAATAGAAATCCTAGATGCAATTGCTTTCATTCTTAGTGTCTTCTGGAGTTGGTGATGTAATTTGTTGTGTATGTTTGGCTTTCTGTGTGATTTACTTTTGTGTAGTCCAGTGTAATATCAGTTGAATTCTGCTATGTTGAATTTGGCTGTATTAGCATTTGAATGTTTGAAGTTTATTTGGAAGTGAACTCATGGCTAATGCGTGATCCAATTTTTGTATACGTATTCTAAGAGTCAGTTGTTGCTTAGATTTAGGATCTAGTTGAAGTTATTACTGTTTGAGGTTGTTCTCCCCATCAACGATCGGCTTCGACCATATTTACATCCCTTTTCGTTATTTCCCATTTCTTTTTGCATTATTTCCCATTTCTTTCCTACATATCATCTTGAAACCAGTTTAGATTAGTGTGGGAACCAGCCCTCTCTGGAGATTGGCTCGAGAGACATCTCTTTTTCTTGGCCTTTCAATGTTGGCCAAGTCTAGGGTGCATATACATATAAAATCCTTTCCTATGGCAGATTTGTGACCAACACTATTATATCAAGATCAATAATAGAATGAATAAGATGCGGGTTTTTGGAGAGACCTAGAGGAGTATATAGTAGTAGATGAAATTTTGATATCTTTAACTCCAATATGGCTTCGCATTTTGGTTATATTAGAATAATTTTTGGATATAAATACTCTAAAGGTAGAAGAGTAGGTAATATATATCTTGTCCTACCAAGGTATGATGAGATACTACACACCCAAATTGGATCAAGATCTTAAATCTAACATGAGGATCATAGGTTATCTATGTGAAAAGTAGTCAAATCAACACCAAGCATGAGGAGATGGTGTTGGAGAATATTACATTATTTGGTACTTGATAATGTACTCCCATGGTACCTTTATGGTACAATTATAATTATATAATACTTTAGAGTTTGAGTCTATAGTTTAGGAGAGTGATTTATATTTTTCCTTTATGTGTCTACGTGCAATTGTGGACAAGTGTATTTTTTAGGAGTGCATGTAGGAGAGTAAGAGTCATGTAGAAGTGTGCATTTAAGTAGATATTGAAGATTCTTGTATACAAATGGCAAGATGAGAAGCCAAAGGACAATAATAGGAAAGGTTACAACTCTTGGTTATGTGAGAAGTGCAATAGTCAAGTATTGAAGAGTCATATTACTATGTCTATATTATGGAGGTAAAGCTCCATACAATGTAATTGGAAAAATGGTCTATAATGATCACCGTAACAAGCATTGATAATAAAGATTGTATACAATTTTTGAGTAATTTTATTGTGATTATTTTTCATGCTTGTACATGAACGATTTTGGTCACTTACATTCATATATTTTTCAATTGATCATATGGGATTTAAACAAGCCCCATTTGTATTACATAATCATCACATAGTGGTATTAAAACAAATATTAGATATTATTTGTGTATCCCTTTGCAAGATTTGAATCTAGGTCTTCTCCTTTTTTATTTTGAGGAATCTAGCCATTTGAGCTAATTCCATTTAATTTTTATAGTTTACACATTTTTTTATGAGGGGTCATGGTCCCCTCGTACTGAGTGGGGTTTGAACCTTGGACCTCACAAAGAGAAGCCAAAGCCCTTACCACTATAGTAAACTTGGAACTAAAATAAATTAAGTTTACATAGGATTTTTTATGAGGGGTCTTAGTCCCCTCGTATCTATATTTGAAATTAAGTCTCCTAGATAAAAACCCAAGAACTTACCACTACGGTATCCCTCACAAGTTACTTAAATTCATATTTGATATTATAGTGAATGCTATTTTATTTACATTATCTTGAACTTATATTTTATTGCTCATATATTTGCTTCTACTCTTGATTATTGATATTGAGACCTAAGATATTGTGGCTTAATTATATTGGGACCTGAGATAGTTTGAGATAGTTTGGCTTAAAATCCAATAGTGGTATCAAAGCTATTGCTTAAATCTATCTATTTTTGATAGAGTTATATTTTAGAGCCACCATAATATTGGAGTTTGTCCACTTTAAAAGTAGTGAAGACTTGGAATCTATTTTAAAGTTCTCATTGAGTATAGATTAAGGAGATAAATAAAAGTCACAATGATTTGGATGTTAGGTTCTATACACTTGGTTCAAAGAAAAGTAGTGAAGAAAAGAAATTAGACATAATAGATTAAGGGCCAACTCAAAAAAAATTGGATTTGAGGGGACATTCAAAGTCACCCTAATACTAGTTGGATTCTCTACAAAAGAGGAAAAACCTATTGCTCTTAGGTTCGACCTAAGATATCAAAGGATAGAGAAGCAAAAAATCTTATAGAGAAGAGAAGCATCAAGATTCTAGAGGATGGAGAAGAGAGACATCTATGCTTCCAGAGGATGGAGAAGAGAAGCATCAAAGCTTCCAAAGGATAAAAATATAAAGAAATATATGCTTCCATAGATTGGAGAAGAATAAGTAAAACAAAGAAGAAGGAAGCATCATATGCTTCTAGGGATAAAAAATATTTTTTTTTTTGATTAGTTGAAAGGGTGTTGAAAGGTCCTTGAACCTTGTACAAGAATTATTTACATGTTTTCCAAACCGACCGAAGAGGCCCGTGAGCTAAAGATCAAAGAAAAAGCAAAACACCACAAGAAGAAAGGTGTCGCGATATCGCGACATGTTGCATTTTCATGGTCCAAAGCATAGGGAAAAATCAAGGAGGAAAAGGTGTCGCGATATCATGACATGTTGCATCTTGTCGTGATGTCGCGAAGTTTTGGTTAATCAAAAAACCAAAAGGACCAGGCTAACTAAAACTCTTCATAGCATTTCAGTCTTGATGATGAGATTATTTTTCAAGGTTTTAAAAGAGCACCTAGTTGATGTAAAATAAAGGTGTAGACACCTAAAAATATCACATGTATCCTATTGCAGTGCTAACGACCGATTAGTTTGCAAAGCCTATAAAACTTGCATAATTTCCCAAAAATTTCTATTCATTCCACTCAAGTTCCCTTGGCCACTTAAGCACCTTCCTACATGACCACCCTATTGGAAATTTGAGTTATTTTATGTTGTCATTGATGTCACATGGATCATTAATGTCACATGGATCACATTGAGTTTTGTTGGCCAAATGATATTTTGGAAAGCATGGATAAATACAGGGTTTTTGTGAAAATCAAGGCAAGAAAAACAAAAGGTTTTATTTAAAACCATGGATGGTATATTTGAACTGGGTTTTTCTTAAAACCCAATTTGGCCTTTCATTTCATCGAAAAAGATTCCCCGGTGATGGAGATATTTAATTTTTAATATTTAGTTTAAATTTTAATTATTTAAAATTAAAATTAAAATTTAAAATTTAAATTTAAAATTAAATATGTAAGATTTTCGCCGACGTCATAAAAAATAATAAGGAGGCTATATAAAGGGGATACCTAAGTTTCGTAAACCTAGGCTTGATCATGGTTAATAATCAATGGCTAACCATCCAAATTGAGCTCGTGAATTAATCGTTGGAAAAAGAATCCAAATAAGAGCTCGTGCGAAATCCTTTGGAAAGCGGAAGCAACGAATAAGACAAAGTGAGGTCAATACAAAAGGCATAGTGGCAGTGTGATGCATTGGAAATTGGCTTTTGGCCTAGGTGTGTGGCAGCACAAACATCAAAGTTTTGAATCCCCTTGACTATGTTCGAAAGGCGTTGTAATAAAAGCACTCGAAGCGCTTTTGATTTACGAAAATGGAGGAAATGTTTTAAGGCACGTCGTGCCTTTCCCTTTTGAATGAGTGACTAGCTCATGTGGCAACCTTAGTCGCGGCTAAGGCACTCACAGTGTGGGCAAGTCAAGGGTTTGAATCCCCTTGAGGAGGTAAATACATTTTTGCTCTAATAATTTTTGTTAAGCCCTAAGTTGGAGTTATAAGGTGGTTAGGAATAATTAAATTTTTTAATTAAACTTTATTTTTATAAGGGTTGTGATTATTATTTCAAATGTGGATGAGTTGTTGAATTAATTTGGTGTTCATGAAATTGAGAATTATGATTTAGGAGAAATAAGGAGTTTTTATAAATTATTTTTTGAGAGGTTTATTGATTATTAGTTTTTGATAAGGGTTTTTATTAAAAGGAATTTGGTGGATGTGTTTATTAAGTTGGAGTAAAAAGGTGTAAATTGAGTTATGCTTTATCTTGTGATTATTATTTGAAGTCCACTAACCCTTATTGAGATTGGAAAGGAAAGTTGTGTTTAGTGTGAGATTGTGTGGACAACTTCTTGGCATCAAAAAGGTATGGGCACATTCTCCTATTAATTTTTTATGGTGGTTGATTTTTGAAATACCATTAGAGTGAAAAGGATTTATTGTGGTTTCCTTTTCGAAAGTTGTTGGTTGAATGCTTCAAGGTTTTCTGGTTTGAGAGTTGTGTTTAAACCTTGTTTTATAAGCATAGTTTTTGAAGCCCATTGGTTATGTAAAGAACTTGAAAAGAACATGAGTATCATTGTTATGTGATATTTGTGGTTGAAAACTGTTGGAAACATTTGAGTTGTTTGATACATGCTTGGACTAGGGTTTTTTGAGAAAGAGTTATCCCTTGTTGTGATTGGTTGAGTTGAGTTGATTAAGCCTAGTCAAGTGATTGTGTGAGGTGATTGTTCAAGTCCCATGAAACAAACTATTCTATAATTCTGATTTGATTTGAGATTGATCTTAGAACATATTGAGTCTCTAACAATTCTCTTTATGCTTCTATGAGTTAACTTGAGTTGAGATTGATTTTAGTTGAGTTGAGTTGAGATCATTGTGGATCATTGTTGTCATCCATTGTAGAGTGCATTGCCATTCATTTTTGAGTTCATATTTGAGCCTTGCCTTCATATATTTGTGGATTAGATTTGAGTACTACTTGAGCATGATTGATTGAGCCTTTGAGAAGGCCTTTGGGATAGATTTTTGGACATATTTGTGGAAGTTGTGTATGATTTATTGAGCCTTTGAGAAATATTTGTGGACAATTTTTGGGACAAATTTGTGGAAAGTTTTAGACATATTTATGAACAAATTTGGGACAGATTTTGATGAAGTTCTTCGTGAGCTTGTTGAGCAGATTTGAGCAAGTTATTGGTGAGATTTCTAGAGAAGTTTTGGACAAGTTCTTGGTGACCTTGTTGAGCATATTTGGACAAGTTCTTAGTGAGCTTGTTGGAGCATATTTGAGAAAGTTCTTGGTGAGCTTGCTAGAGCATATTTGGACAAGTTCTTAGTGAGCTTGTTGGAGCAGATTTGAGCAAGTTCTTGGTGAGCTTGCTAGAGCAGATTTGGACAAGTTCTTAGTGATCTTGTTGGAGCAGATTTGATAAAGTTATTGGTAATATTGCTAGAGCAGATTTGGACAAGTTCTTAGTGAGATTGTTGGAGCATATTTGAGCAAGTTCCATGTGAGCTTGTTAAGCATTTTTGGACAAGTTCTATGTGAGCTTATTATGCATATTTGGACAACTTTTGTGTGAGCTTGTTATTGCCTAGCTTTGAGCAGATCAAAGAAATTTGGACAAGTTCTGTGTGAGCTTGTTGAGCAGTTTTGGACAAGTTATGTGTGAGATTGTTATACAGATTTGGACAAGTTTTGTGTGAGCTTGTTATTTCCTAGCTTTGAGCATATCAAAGAAATCATTGTATTTGATAAGGATCCTTATTTCTATGTGAAATATTATAAGGAGATTATCTTTTGGAGGACCCCACATTGGGGGAACCACATTAAATCTTGTGTCTTAATTTTATATGGTGACTTGTGCTCTTGCTTACTATTGTTATCTGAGTTATTAATGCACACTACTATAATTGGTTATTGCAATTAAGGACATTAATTGATATTGGTTTGGAAATAAATTAAAAAGTGGTCTTATACTGTTCACACCCCCCATCTCAGTATAATCTTATGTTCTTAACACCCCTTAAGCCTAAGTCTAAGGCCACCTCACCCTAGTATACCTTTTGACTAGCCTATTTTCTACCTAAGCCTAGACTACTCTAGATTGACCGATGGTCAACCCTACCCTAGTATACCCTTTTACTAGCCTAGCTTCCACCTCACCTTGGTAAACACTAAACCCATGGTCAGTATTAACTCTTGCACCCCCCACATATTCTCATTTACATTTGAAGAACACAAGCTTATACTGATATGGGGGGGTGAACAATATAAGAGAAAATTTTACTTTTCTTTCCAAATCAATATTATGCATTGTATAGATAGCAGTATCAATAGAAGTAATCAAATAAATGCATAAAAAACTATACACAATAGAGACACAAATTTAATGTGGTTCACCCAAATATGGCTACCTCCACGAAGAAAATATTTCACTAAACTTTTCTCAATCAATCTCTTGGGAATCCTTCTCAATTACAATGTTTATGGACTTCTATCCAAAGGATATGTTGATTCCCTAAATCTGGTTTGTGAATTTCTATCCACAAGAGAACTCCTTATCCTCTGCTCTGGATGGTGATCCTCTAGAAGACTATTGCCTCCACTACATTGGCTTATGGATCTCTCTCCATTGAATACTCTTGTCCCCACTCAGAAGACTTGTCCTCACTGCCATGGATGATGGATCTCTATCCACTAGATACTTTCCTCTCTACTTTGTCACCTACAAAGCTTTGTCTCAATTATGTACTAAAAATAGTCCAGTCGCTCTAGCACAACTTTGCTCAATATCTTGTACTAACATAGTCCAATCAGTCTAGCACAAGTCCATTCAAATTTGTACTAAATATAGTCCAGTTGATCTAGCACAAATATGCTCAATAGTTCCACTTAGAACCTACTCAAATCTTCTTAATAGGTCCACTCAAAACCTACTCAAATTTGATCAATAGGTCCACTCAGAACTTGCTCAAATCTGCTCAACAGGTCCATGCAAAACCTACTCAAATCTTCTCAATAGGTCTACAAAGAACCTGTCCAAATCTGCTCAATAGGTCCACACATAACCTATCCAAATTTTCTCAACAGGTCCATACATAACCTGTCCAAATCTGCTCAACAAGCTCACACAAAACTTGTCCAAAACTGCTCAACAAGCTCACACAGAACTTGTTCAAATATTCTCAACAAGATCACACATAAATTTTCCAATCTCGTAGAAACATAAAGAGAATTGTTAGAAACTCAATATGTTATTTACTCAATGCTCACTCACTTTCTCAGCTCAAATAAATCTCATAGAAACATAAAGAGAATTTATAGAGACTCAATATGTTCTATACTCAACACTCAATCACTTTCTCAACTCAATCTCATAGAAGCATAAAGAGAATTGTTAGAGACTCAATATGTTCTATTCTCAAAACTCAATCACTTGCTCAACTGAATCTCATAGAAGCATAAAGAGAATTTTTATAAACTCAATATGTTCTATTTTCAAAACTCAATCACTTGCTCAACTCAATGTCATAGAAGCATAAAGAGAATTTTTAGAGACTCAATATGTTCTATTCTCAAAAACTCAATATCAACTCAAATCAGAATATAGAATAGTTTGTTTTATGGAACTTGAACAACCACTTCATACATCCACTTGACTAGGATCAATCAACTCTACTAAACCAATCACTTCAAGAAACAACTCTTGCTTTCAAACCCTAGTCCAAGCATATATCATCCAACTCAAAATATTTCCAACAATGCTCAACAAAAAATATCACATAACAATGATACTCATGATATTTTCAAACCCTAGTTCAAGTTCTTTTTATAACAACTCACTTCAACAACCATGCTTATCAAACAAGGTTTTAAACACAACTCTCAATTTCAGAAAACCTTGAAGCATTAACTCAAAATACTCCACTCAACCAATGGTCTCAACAACAATGCTTATCAAACAAGGTTTAATCACAACTCTCAATTCAAAAAACCTTGAAGCATTAACTCAAACAATTTTGAAAAGGAAACCCTAATCAAATACTTTTCACTCCAAACTTAATTTTCAAGTAAGCCAATCATCCAACTCAACCAAGGAATAATTTTCCTATACCTTTTGTTTGACAAGGATTTGATCTCACAAATATGCCACACTCACAAATTTCTCTTTTCCAATATCAATAAGAGTTAGAAGACTTCAATCAAATCACAATACAAAATAATGACCCAAAATACACCTTATTAATCCAACTCAAAAATAACACTCACCATAGTCTTATTTAAATGGAAAAACCCTTATACAAAAATAATGCTCAAAAATATTGATAATAAATTAATAAGACTTTACTAAAACTCCTTATTACTCCTAAAATAATAAATCTCAAATATCAATACCTCCACAAAAATCCTCAACAAACATTCACCATTAATTTCAAACCTTAATGTATAAAAATAATAATCACTTATGCACTCTTATTCCTCCAACATTAGGCAACTAACAAAATTTAAATCAAAATTAAATACCTTGTCCTTTGAGAGAATCAAACCCTCAGCCTCATCTCACCACAAGGGCCTTAACTGTGGCCAAAGTCACTGCACAAGCCAAGCGCTCTCTTGATATTAAAGAAGCACCATGTGCTTATTAATATCACACCACCTTCCACCAAGAAAAAGGTCTTGTGCCTTGGGTGCCTCAAAAAACACACCAAACATTGCACACGGGGATTCGAAACGTCAACCACCTTGCTGTTAGCACCTTTGCACTTTCCCAACTACCACTAGGCCATGCTTGTCCAATGAAACTTGAGGACGAAACCTTCCTCCTCTATACCTTTCACTGCCATATTTTTGTAAATCACAAGCTCTCTTTTTTGCATGCCACCGATTTATTAATTCGAGCAAGGGTAACTTTCCAATGATTTTGGAATAGTATTTTTATATGCATTATATTTTCTTTGGACACGTCGGTGCTAGGTCCTCCATGATGACATCAATGAAAATATAGAGGCTTTGATAGCCTTTTTATTTATACCCCAACTTTGGATTTAATTTACTTTAAACTTTACGATTTGAATTTTTTTTCCCTCCAAAACCCAACCTTAGGGTTTTATAAAAAATAATTAAGTGTCCTTTGTAAACCAAATAATATTATAATTATAATTATAATAATTTATTTGGGTTTTTCACCACCTTGGATAAATATTATAATATTATATCCTTCCATTGCTTCGGATATATTTTCTTCCAAAGGAGAAATGAAACCATTTTCTGAACCATTCTTTTGGGTGTAAAATAAAAATATTTTTACCCATTACAACTTCTATTGAACTTTGCACTTAAAATAGAGAAGAAATATCACTATCATCTTGACATCAATGACAACTTTGACTTAGGGACTAAAAATTTCCAACAATCTCCCCCTTTGTCATTGATGGCAACCCACATTATTTTTACTAAAACCTAACCTTTCTTTTTCTTCTGCTCTCCCTAGAATATTGCTCCCCTGTATCAAAGCTCTCTCAGATATCAAATATCTCCCCATATAAAATATCTCCCCAATACACAAATATCTCCCCCTTTGACATCAATGGTAAAGGGTCACCTTTGGGGCTCGGGGCTAAGAATGAGTCTCTTAGCTTAGCCCCTCCCCCACCTCTTTTGAGGTGGTTAATTCTATGGTGGGAGTATTTCTACTATCAAAAGGTATTGTTCTTTGCCTTTATCCTCTTCCCTTATTTTCTAATTTTTTTATTCTTCTGATTGTTTCTATCCATGTCATCATTCTTGTTTTTGTCATCATTCATGTTCCTATTTCTATTCCTATTCTCATCCATTTTCCTGTTCCTGTTCCTGTTCATGTTTTTGTTCTTGTTCCTATTTCTGTTCCTGTTCCTATCATAATTCTTATTCCTACTCCCGTTCTTATGAATTTTCCTATTCCTATTCATGTTCCTATTCATGTTCATATTCTTATTCCTTTTCATATTCATGTTTCTGTTCATACCTATTTTGGAATATTTGTTCTACACCATTTTGCTATGTGACCATCATTATTGCACTTATAAGACTTAATGTTATTATTCCTTGGAGGTGAAAATGTCCTAGGATCTCTTCTAGTGAAGCCATATCCTTTTCTATAATGAACCCTACAATTCATTGCCTTGTGACCAAACTCATTACATGAGTAGCAATACCCATGAAAAATATGTCCTTTCCCATATTCTTGTCTTTCATGTGTCCTGCACTGTGAAGCCATGTGCCCAAACCTGTGACATGAAAAACATATTCCATTGAAGCTTCCTTCTCTTGACCTCATTGTTCTCCTATTATGATTGTTGTTCCATATGTATATTTTATATGCATTATTCCTATCTTTGTTGAACTCTTTATTGTCCAACTCATCCTCTGATGTCTCACTCCCTCTTACATTGTCTTCTTCTAATGTGTTGTGGCTGATCCACAACACACTCCAAAATTGGGGACCCACATTTTTTGCATGCTTTCAAAGAAGATCTCAATGACCCAGATGCTAAAAAATCAAGGAAAATAGAAAAAAATGAAAAAGTGTCACGATATCGCGACATGTTGCTCCATCGCGACAGAAAATGAAAAAGTGTCGCGATATCGCGACATGTTGCTCCATCGCGGCAGAAAATGAAAAAGTGTCACGATATCGCGACATGTTGCTCCGTCACGGCCGAAAATGAAAAGTGTCGCGATATCGCGACATGTTGCTCCGTCGCGGCAGAAATGAAAATTGTCACGATTTCGCGACATGTCGCGTTTTCGTGGTTAAGAGCAGCTGAATGCATCATGAAGAGAAAATGTCATGATATCGCGACGTGTTGTGAAATCACGGGTCATAGAAGAGAGAGAAATACAAAGTGGAAAATGTCACGATATCGTGACATGTCATGATTTCATGGCTCAGACAAGCAAAGTGGTACGGAATGAAAAAGTGTCACGATTTCGCGACAGGTTGCATCTGCACAGCCCAAAATAGAAAAGCGTCATGATTTTATGACAAAAAGTAGCAATTTGGTGCAAAAGAGAAAAGTGTCATGATTTCGTGACAGAAAGCAGCAAGAGCAGCCAGAAAGAGAAAAGCGTCACGATTTCACGATAGAAAGCAGCGAGATAGCCCGAAAGAGAAAAGCGTCGCGATTTCACGACAAAAAGCAGCAAGATGGTACGAAATGAAAAAGTGTCATGATTTCGTGACATGTCACGTTTTCGCGGCTAAGTGCAACAAAACACAGCAAAGGAGAAAAACATCGCGATTTCGCGACAAGTTGCATCTATGCGGTCCAAAGCAGAAAAATGTCGCGATATCACGACATGTATCATTTTCGCGATGCATGATGACAAACAAGGCTACTGACATAAAAATGTCATGATTTCGTGACATGTCTCATTTTCACGATGCATGAAGGCGGACAAGGCTATTGACAAGAAAATGTCATGATATCGTGACATGTCTCATTTTTGCGATGAAATAAGAAAAGCTAAGCTACATACATAAAAATGTCGTGATATCGCGACATGCTATTTTTGGTCACGATTTACAGGGGGCAGTTATGGAACATGCAGAGAAATGCGGAACACATGGCATAAAGGTGTAAGGGCTACAGAAGCGTTACAGTTCACAGAGAAGATCAAACGTCTCGATGTCGAACATAAAGTCAAAAACAACGAAAAGGCGGGGAAGGTGAAATGAAGCAATCTGGGAGATGAAACGAAGCGCCGTAGGGCGAAGCAGAGAGCATTGCCAAAAAGTATAAAAATAGAAGCACAGATTGGTACAAGGGTCAAAATCGACTGCAAGAAGGGTTGCAGAGCCAGAGTTGAGAAGGCCATTCTGGGCCTGTTTGAGTTGTTTCTCTTCCACAGATCGGTTTGGAAAAACTAGACATTCTGCTATTGTAACATGACATATTTTTAATGCAGAAGTATTCAAAAATTTGCATCTCATTGGCAAGAAAGAAGGAGATCTTCTGTGCATGCTATGGATTTAATGTTTATTCTTTCACTTTCTTTTAGATTTCGGATTTATAGATAATGTTAAATACCGCCTTTGTGGGTTACATTAGTCGAATATTTGAAATCTAGACTTTATTTTGTACCCTAGGAACAAGCACTTAATCTATGGGGATTATGCATGTCATGTAGGTCCAATAGGTTAGGTTGCATGCATGGAAACCTCACATCTTCGATTTTGTTGAAACAGGATAGCATCAAACTGAATGCAATTTCATTTTCAATTTTCCTTTTGCATTTTATTTCTTTTTTCTGCACTTTATTTTTTAGAAGTTCTAACTTTATTTTAATTCTCAGGCATTAAAATAAAATAAAAATTAAAAAACTTCAAAATCCAAAAATAGTTCCACCATTTATGGCATTTTATCAATTTCCACTTTGAAGGTACAGACATGGTCATATAGGGACTAAATCACATTTGCTTTATTCGGGTTCAACGAACAATCATTAAAGTTTCACGATAAAATAAACCAACATTGCCCCTTGTTTTCAGTTACTTGCAACCACTAAGGTGTTCCAAGCATTTTAATTGAATATCTTTATTTGAGATTATTAATACACAGATGTAAAATGCTAACATAGCGGAGACCTTGGAGAAGTTACTTGTTTAATTTCTTTGCAAGCAGAGGATTTAGAACCCAAATCCTATCGAAGAGTGTGTTTTCACAATCGGGTGAAAATACCACTCAAAAGATTGGCGCTAGAAGGAGGGCATGAAACGGTTTATTTCATTATGATTTTAAATGCTACGGGTTTATAATTGTTTGAGAGCTTTACATTGCTAAATATTTCAAGTCCATTTGATTAGCATCTTCGGCCTCCTCTAACACCACTCAACAGATTGGCGCTAGAAGGAGGGCATGAACAGGTTTATTTTAGTGTGATTTAAATTTAAATTTTTGTATGCTTTAGTCCTCTAACACTCGACAGATTGTTAAAAGGACGGCCTGAATTGGTTTACTTTATTCTATTTTAAGCAATTCAGGTATGTTGTATATTATTCTAACACTTTTCTGATTGTTCATACAGAAATAATGTGATTTGATTTAATTTTGAAAATTTTGGTCTTGACTAATGCAATTACTTTTCATTTGATTTTAATGAATACATCTCTTAGTTGATGCTAACTTGATTTTTTTTTATACATTGCAGGTTGAATATTCAACAGATTTGGTTCTAAAATTACATTTTAAGTTTCACCAATGGCAACACTTGAGGAGCAAATGGTATCCCTGAGAGCTGAAATAGTGTCTCTAAGAGAAAGAATGGTATCTATGATGGAGGATCATTATAAGGGTTTGCATGTGATACCCTATCAAATTCCTAAAATGTTATTGGATTTTTTACGGTGTTTTAATCAAGAGGTGCCACTAGGATACTTGCAAAAACTACATGTCTACAAGGATACATTATGTCAATTCCAGATTTTCTATGAGGAGGTGGCTTGTAAGTTATTTGCATACATTTTGGATGATAAACCATTCTTTTGGTACAGCCAACTACCCATGGAGGTTAGGACTTCTTGGATACAACTAGAAGCAGCCTATCTTTATCATTTTGGTAATCAAGTTGACTTAGAAATCTTGAAAAATCAGTTTACCTCCATATGTAAGGAGCCTAATGAATCCTTGAGTCAATTCAATGGAAGATTTCGTGAGTTGCACTCCCAAATGTGGGAAAATTTTAACACATTAGAAGAGGAAGCCATGGAAGTATACCTGGGAGCCATACACCCCACACTTGCTTCACTCATTGAGGAAAAAATGGGTGGCTTGTCTCTAGAGAAAATCCATGAGATCTTAGAAGAGATAGAACGACAAGGTCTTGAAGAAGAAAAGGCACAACATGTTCATATGAGAGATTGTTCTTTTGATGCCAACCTACACCAACCATCAAATATAGCACCCTCCACTCCAATGATATCTAAGGTAAATGATCAAGGGGATGAATTTGAATATCCAAATCTTACAACCACCTTAGATGTAGTCCACGAGGAGGTGCAAATTGCTAAGCCAACATCCGCTAGTGAAGATTATGCAGAAATGATCTCATTCATAGAGATACATGATTATTCGGATGAAGGGGTTCTAAATTCAACAATGTTTGATATATGTGATAGGATGGAACCCACCATAGAATTGAATGGAATGGTTGAGAGTGAAATTGGAAGAGAACCAATAAATGAATTTGAAGACATGATAGAGTTTCACCACTTGTTCTTGGAAGATACTATTGATGAGATGTGTAAAATTAATGATCAAGAAATTCTTCACCCTCCAAATTATGATAAAATTGAATCATGGGTTACTAATTTGGACTATGATGGCCTTACAAATTTGAATTCAAGAAACGACCCACTTTTGGAAATAATTGAACCATCTAAGGAAGGTGAAGATGAATTTGATGAGAAACACATTGATGAATTGGAAGATGTTGAAGAAGTAGTTGAACGCCACCACTTGATTTTGAAAGATGATTATTATGATGCTTGGAAGAAGTGGGAAGACTACACTCACTCCAAAACTACTAATGAAACTTGTGTGCCAATTGATATACAGGACAACATAATCGCCTACTCAAAGGAAGACTTTACAACTCCTGTACAATTTGAGGATGTTTTGGAAGAGAGTTTCAAATCTCATCAAATTTTGGAAGATTATAATGATCCTATTACCAAGGACAAAGAAGAAAGTGAATTGATGAATGAATCAAAAGATCATGTCACAAATACCATGGAGTTTCATCCCACAAATTTGGAAGATAATTTTTATAATGGTTGGGGGAGATATGATAATGCATTCTTTTCTCACACCCCTATAGATGAAACTCATATTTCACTTGATATGCAGGATGTTGAAACTTCTACATCATACGAAGACCCCACATTCACAAGATTTGAGAAGGTGACAAAATTTGATCATGTTGAATATAAATTCATTGAAGGTGCGGATGCAAGTTTGCATGATGATTTTGAGGATTCAAATGAAGAGATACCATGGATAGTGAACAAAGAATTGGAACCAAATGACAAAGAGATTGATCAATTGGAAGCAACTCAAATGAAGGATCATCAAGATGAGTCATGGGACATACACTTTGACCAAAAACATTTGAGGGTTGAAAAGGATGGGCATGTTTTCAATTGGGTGCCCAATTTTGGTATGTTTGATGAACAAGTAATCAATGAAGAGTATGAAGACCATGAGGTAAAAGAGGGGATTGCAAATCCCCATCAAATTTTGGTAAATAAAAATGTTCAAAAGGTAGAGTCTAACCTTTTGTGTTCAAACATCCAAGATTTAGGTGAAAATTTGCATGACCATGTTTTGAATTTGAATGATGTTTATGGTGAAATGTCGTTAAAGGTAAATGAAAAACAAGGTATAATTTTTAATCACACCTTTAATAACATTGTTTTAATGAATGGAAAAGAAGTTGATGCACTTGAATTGTTAAATCAAATTCATCAACAATTGCTAATTGAATCTAGGGTAAAAACTGTTAATGATCCTAATTTAGTAAATATCCTAGATGCTTGCAAACTGTTACACAAGTTTGAATGGCCTACAAACTTGGAAGATGAATTGGCTTTAAAATGTTTAGAAATAGGCTTTTACTTACAAAGTTTCATTTTGGATAAAGAAAGCCTACTTCTAAATCATGAATGGAATGATGAAACTTGCAATTTAAAGAATAGACAAGATAAAATTGAATATCAATCATTGTCTAATCAATTTGAAATTTGAATCTCACCTATGGTGTTGGTAATAGAACTAAATCAAATTGGTGGGGTGAGAGAGGAAAGTTGAAGTGGGTTGCATTGTTTGGTCTAATATTATTATTTTTGGATTCCTACAACATTTGGCATACATATCATGTCATATTTCTGTTGAAATGTTCTAATCATGTTTGGGATCCGGGAAAGTGATAGTCCAAGCTTTGCTTCATCTTGTACCATATTGTACATTTGTATATAGATTTTGGTTTTGGTTTTGGGTTTGTGTTTTTCAAGTTTCATTTTTGGGATTGTTAGTTTAATCATGATTTAAAGTTGTGTGTTTATTTGACATGTTTGGTTTGTCTTAAAAAAAAAAAATGAAAAAGTTGTTTTTGAGATGTCAACTTATGCCTAAGACTAGGAGAATATGAAACATTGGAATTGTGTTGTAGAAAGCTCCACAAGTAACACAAACATTTAAATAATATCGTTTGAATCTTGTGATGCATGAAGTTGTCAGTTTTGCACATTATGGTAAAGTAGATGATATATTCCAAAAGAAGTAGTGCATTCATATCTCATGTCACATTCCACATTGCATATACATGTCATCTCAGTTACATTTTCATTTCATGTGCAATCATTGAGAAGGTGTCGAATCCTCTTAGGATTACTACATAACATATATTAAAAGGATCCTAAGGTTGGGAACTGATGCCCAAACTATCTTGAACCAAGCACATTCCATGCACATTAAAAAGAATCTTGAGCAAAATGGTCAAAACCATACTTGGATGAAAAGGTGAGGTGAAAAGAATATTTCATGTCTGTCCTATCATGCAACATAATCCTTAAAACAGTGGTTTTTACCACTTCCATCAAGCTTAAAGTCTAAAACCGGAGTAGTAAGGATAGGATTAAATCCTCATCGAACTTAGGATGAGGATCCAATTCCCCAAAGCTCCGATTTGACCCACATGGAGTAGTAAGGATAGGGCATAATTCTCATCTCACCTAGGTTGAGAATCCGATTCCCCAAAGCTTCCTATGTCTCATTTCATCATAAATCTTGGATTGGAAGGATCGTACTACATGTCCTCTCGCAAAGGATGGGTAGTCATCCCAAAGGTCCAAGAAATAAAATTAATATTTCCCATTTTCATCTTAATATTGGATTGGAAGGATCGTACTACATGTCCCTAGCAAGGATGGGTAGTCATCCCAAAGGTCCAAGAAATAAAAGAAAAAAAATGAATGAAGCCAAATCATGGATTATGGGGTTAAGTATGCTCATGCGTGGCAACATGTCTTGTCTAAAAGCAAGACCACTGATTGCTCATATGGATAGACTAGCACTGACCATTTCATCCATAACAGGTTAAATTATTTTGTTCAAGATGAGGTAATGAACTCCAAATCAGAATAGTAAGGATAGGGTTAAATTCCCATCTCGCTTAGGTTGGGAATCCTATTCCCCAAAGTTCTGATTTCACTCACACTTGCACATGGGTTCAAGATGGTAGTGACACATAACCAACTTTGGGATCTAGTAAATTAATTTAGTATACATATATTTGGTCCTAAGAGGGTTTGACAACTTTAATATGTTTGTTCATGATATTAGAAGGTTTGAGCTTTTGTAAAGTAGGTTGTTATATCTCTAGCATCTTCATCATACATCAAATCCTGCACAAATCATTCATAGCCTTGCATACAAATCATAGGTGAAACTGACAATGGAATGTTGATCAAGTTCAAGCGATAGGGAATGAAAACACATTGCACACACCGAGATGATACTTAATGATTCTGATGTTTCATGTATTTCTGATCTATCGGTATTTGTTTATCTTTTATGTGCTGACGCTTGTATCTAAGCTTGTATATTTCAGGTTGGGTTCTCACCAAAATGCTCGGGAGCATTTGACAACAGAGTCACCATTTGTTGTGGCTGATCCACAACACACCCCAAAATTGGGGACCCACCTTTTTTGCATGCTTTCAAAGAAGACCACAGTGGCCCAGATGCTAAAAAATCAAGGAAAATAGCAAAAAATGAAAAAGTGTCGCGATATCGCGACATGTTGCTCCATCGCGGTAGAAAATGAAAAATTGTCACGATATCGCGACATGTTGCTCCATCGTGACCAGAAATGAAAAATTGTCACGATATCGCGACATGTTGCTCCGTCGCGGCCAAAAATGAAAAGTTGTCGCGATATCGTGACATGTTGCTCCGTCGCGGTAGAAAATGAAAAGTTGTCACGATATCACGACATGTCATGTTTTCATGGTTAAGAGCAGCAGAATGCATCATGAAGAGAAAATGTCACGATATCGCGACATGTTGTGAAATCACGAGTCATAGAAGAGAGAGAAAGACAAAGTGGAAAATGTCGCGATATCGTGACATGTCACGTTTTCGCGGGTCAAACAAGCAAAGTGGTACAATGAAAAAGTGTCACGATATCGTGACAGCAAAAAAAAACGTCATGATTTCATGACAAAGTAGCAAGATGGTGCAAAAGAGAAAAGCATCACGATTTCACGATAGAAAGCGAGTGAGAGCAGCCAGAAAGAGAAAAGCATCACGATTTTGTGACAGAAAGCAGCGATACAGAAAGAGAAAAGCGTCACGATTTCGCGATAGAAAGCAAAAGATGGTACGGAATGAAAAAGTGTCACGATTTTGCGACATGTCATTAGTGCAACAAAACACAACAAAGAGAAAAACGTCATGATTTCATGACAAGTTGCATCTATGCGTGAAAAAAAATGTCACGATATCGCGACATGTCTCATTTTCGCGATGCATGATGACAAACAAGGCTGCGGGCATAAAAATGTCATGATTTCGCGACATGTCTCATTTTCGCGATGCATGAAGGCGGACAAGGCTGTTGACAGGAAAATGTCACGATATCGCGACATGTCTCATTTTTGCGGTGAAAGAAGAAAAGCTAAGCTACATACATAAAAACGTCGCGATATCGCGACATGCTATTTTTGGTCATGATTTATAGGGGGCAGTTACGAAACATGCAAAGAAGTGTGGAACACGTGGCATAAAGGTGTAAGGGCTACAGAAGCGTTACAGTTCATAGAGAAGATCAAGCGTCTCGATGTCGAACATAAAGTCAAAGACAACGAAAAGGCAGGGAAGGTGAAACGAAGCGATCTGGGAGATGAAACGAAGCGTCGCAGGATGAAGCAGAGAGCATTGCCAGAAAGTATAAAAGTAGAAGCACAGATTGGTACAGGGGTCGAAAACTGCTGCAAGCAGGGTTGCAGAGCCAGAGTTGAGAAGGCCATTCTGGGCCTGTTTGAGTTGTTTCTCTTCCACAGACTGGTTTGGAGAAAACCAGAGAATTATGCTATTGTAACATGACATATTTTTAATGCAGAAGTATTCAAAAATTTGCATCTCATTGGCAAGAAAGAAGGAGATCTTCCTGTGCATGCTATGGATTTAATGTTTATTCTTTCACTTTCTTTTAGATTTTGGATTTATAGATAATGTTAAATACCGCCTTTGTGGGTTACATTAGTCGAATATTTGAAATCTAGACTTTATTTTGTACCCTAGGAACAAGCACTTAATCTATGGGGATTATGCATGTCATGCAGGTCCAATAGGTTAGGTTGCATGCATGGAAACCTCACATCTTCGGTTTTGTTGAAACAGGATAGCATCAAACTGAATGCAATTTCATTTTCAGTTTTCCTTTTGCATTTTATTTCTTTTTTCTGCACTTTATTTTTTAGAAGTTCTAACTTTATTTTAATTCTCAGGCATTAAAATAAAATAAAAATTAAAAAACTTCAAAATCCAAAAATAGTTCCACCATTTATGGCATTTTGTCAATTTCCACTTTGAAGGTACAGCATGGTCATATAGGGACTAAATCACATTTGCTTTATTCGGGTTCAACGAACAATCATTAAAGTTTCACAGTAAAATAAACCAACATTGCCCCTTGTTTTCAGTTACTTGCAACCACTAAGGTGTTCCAAGCATTTTAATTGAATATCTTTATTTGAGATTATTAATACACGGATGTAAAATGCTAACATAGCGGAGACCTTGGAGAAGTTACTTGTTTAATTTCTTTGCAAGCAGAGGATTTAGAACCCAAATCCTATCGGAGAGTGTGTTTTCACAATCGGGTGAAAATACCACTCAACATGATGTATCTTCATCTGAAGTTTCTTCTTCTTCAAGACTTGAAGTAGACTTTTCTTCCCATTTATTTTCAACCTGTTTGGAACCAAGACCTATTTTTTTTGTTGCTCCTCTTTGTATCTTGACTATTTTATCCACACTCTTTGCATTGTTTACATACTTGTATAGCTTATTCTTGGAGTCTTCTACATCTTCCTTTAGTAGAGCCACTTCTTGTGCTAACTTCTCACATTCCAAGATCTTTGCTTCTAACTTATCTTTGAACTTCTTTTCCTTAGCCTTTGATTTTTCTAAATCCTCTATGAGCAATAATCTTTCTTCATCACATTCTTGAAACTGAATTTCAAGCTTAGAGTGTTGCTTTCTTACCTTCTTTACCGTGTCAAGGGCATAGATGAGTTCTCCCTTGAGATCATAACCATTCTCTACTGAATAATCCTCTATTTGTTTACCTTTGTCCACATCATTACTTTCTTTTGGCTTGTCTTCTATAGGATCACTCACTTCTTCTTCTAATGCCATTAGAAGATTTTTATCTGGTCTTTCAAGTGCATCTTCATAGTCATCATCACTAAAACTATAACCATCCCTTGTGCAATCATCTTCAAGATGTCCAAATTTACCACATCTAAAACACTTGAGAATAACTGGAGTCTTTTTCTTAACTGGTTCTTTCTCTTCAATCATAAATAGGACTTCATCTCTATCATTGTCTGAAAAGCTAGCATCACTATCATTTGAGTACTTACTTGCATTATCCGCATAGTAGCTTCTCTTTTGTCTTTGGAAGAACTTCTTTCCTTGTCTGCTTTGTCCATCCTTGCTTTTCTTTTGGTGCCTATATCTTTCTGATTCCCTGTACCTATGATCCTATTTTTCTTCACCATTGTTGTTCTTTGGCTCTTTACAATCTATTGCAAAATGTCCATACTTTCCACAATTGAAACACTTAACAGATCTTAGATCTATGGGTCTTCTGGAACCTTTATCTCTTCTACCATAATTAGCTTCTTCATCACTGGATGACTCACTGCTTGATTCTGACCTCTTACCCTTTATCTTCTTGTTCACTTTGAATGCAACCTCTTTCGGAGGGATAGGATCTTTTGTTCTTATCTCAAAAGTTGTAAGCATGCCAAGTAAAGAATTTCTTGTCAGACAATCACTATCAATTGATGTTTCTATAGCAGAAACATTTTCACTGTACCTTTTTGGAAGAGTTCTCAAGATCTTATCACAAGCATCAGATTCATCGACCTTCATTCCAAGACCTCTCATCTCATGTACAAGTTCATCAATCTTATTGAGATAGTCACGAATGTTTTCATCATCCCGCATTCTTAAGTTTTCAAATTCTCCTTTGAGATTTTTGATCTTAGCTTTCTTGACACCTTTATCTCCTTCATATATGTTATGCAGTAGTTCCCACATTTCTTTTGCTATTTTACAATCCATAACCTTCATAGATTCTGATCTACGCAACCCTTTTATAATTGCATTCATAGCTCTTGAATTTGCATGCATTAGAAGCTTACCTTCCTTATCTGTAGGAGGATTGACTGTTGAATCATATCCAAGTTCCACTGCATCCCAAACTTCATTGCCAAGTGCCATCAGGTGAAATCTCATTAGCATACACCAATACAAGAAGTCACTTCCATCAAATACTGGTACTGTATTATTGATGGACCCATCCCTTTGATCCTTTTGATCCATTGTGTTCTTGACCACTTTTCCTTCAAGTTGTCAAACTCTTCTGAAGGAACCCACTCTGATACCAATTGAAGAACACAAGCTTATACTGAGAGGGGGTGAACAATATAAGAGCACTTTTTACTTTTCTTTCCAAATCAATATTATGCAGTGTATAGATAGCAATATCAATAGAAGTAATCAAAGCAATGCACAAAACACCATACACAATAGAGACACAGATTTAACGTGGTTCACCCAAATATGGCTACCTCCATGGAGAAAATATTTCACTAAAATTTTCTCAATCAATCTCTTGGGAATCCTTCCCAATTACAATGTTTATGGACCTCTGTCCAAAGGAGATGTTGATCCCCTAAATCTAGTTTGTGGATCTCTATCCACAGGAGAACTCCTTCTCCTCTGCTCTGGTTGGTGATCCTCTAGAAGACTACTACCTCCACTACATTGGCTTGTGGATCTCTCTCCACTGAAGACTCTTATCCCCACTCAGAAGACCTATCCTCACTACCCTAGCTGATGGATCTCTATCCACTAGAGACTCTATCCTCTCTGCTCTATCACCTCCAAAGCTCTATCTCAATTCTATACTAAACACAGTCCAGTCGGTCTAGCACAACTCTGCTCAATCTCTTGCACTAAACATAGTCCAATCGGTCTAGCACAAGTCCACTCAAATCTACACTAAACATAGTCCAGTCGGTCTAGCACAAATATTCTCAATAGTTCCACTCAGAACCTACTCAAATATTCTCAACAAGTCCACTCAAAACCTACTCAAATATTCTCAATAGGTCCACTCAAAACCTACTCAAATCTACTCAACAAGTCCACTCAAAACCTACTCAAATTTTCTCAATAGGTCCACACAGAACCTATCCAAATCTGCTCAACAGGTCCACATAGAACCTGTCCAAATATGCTCAACAAGTCCACACAAAACCTATCCAAATCTGCTCAACAAGCTCACACAGAACTTGTCCAAATCTGCTCAACAAGCTCACACAGAACTTGTCCAAATATGCTCAACAAGCTCACATAGAACTTGTCCAATATTATAGAAACATAAATAGAATTGTTAGAGACTCAATATGTTCTTTACTCAATGCTCAATAACTTTCTCAACTCAAATCAATCTCATAGAAACATAAAGAGAATTGTTAGAGACTCAATATGTTCTATACTCAAAACTCAATCACTTTCTCAACTCAATCTCATAGAAGCATAAAGAGAATTGTTAGAGACTCAATATGTTCTATACTCAAAACTCAATCACTTTCTCAACTCAATCTCATAGAAGCATAAAGAGAATTGTTAGAGACTCAATATGTTCTATTCTCAAAACTCAATCACTTGCTCAACTCAATCTCATAGAAGCATAAAGAGAATTGTTAGAGACTCAATATGTTCTATTCTCAAAAACTCAATCTCAACTCAAATAAGAATATAGAATAGTTTGTTTTATGGAACTTGAACAATCACTTCATACATCCACTTGACTAGGCTCAATCAACTCTACTCAACCAATCACTTCAAGAAACAACTCTTTCTCACAAACCCTAGTCCAAGCATGTATCATCCAACTCAAAATGTTTCCAACAATGCTCAACAAAAAATCTCACATAACAATGATACTCATGATCTTTTCAAACCCTAGTTCAAGTTCTTTGTATAACAACTCACTTCAACAACCATGCTTATCAAACAAGGTTTTAAACACAACTCTCAATTTCAGAAAACCTTGAAGCATTAACTCAAACACTTCACTCAACCAATGATCTCAACAACAATGCTTATCAAACAAGGTTTAATCACAACTCTCAATTTAGAAAACCTTGAAGCATTAACTCAAACACTTTTAAAAAGGAAACCCTAATCAAATCCTTTTCACTCCAAACTTAATTTTCAAGTAAGCCAATCAACCAACTCAACCAAGGAAGAATTTGCCCATACCTTTTGTTTGACAAGGAGTTGATCTCACAAATCTGCCACACTCACAAATTTCTCTTTTCCAATCTCAATAAGGGTTAGAAGACTTCAATCAAATCACAATACAAAATAATGATCCAAAATACACCTTATTACTCCAACTCAAAAATAACATTCACCATAGTCTTCTTTAAATAGAAAAACCCTTATACAAAAATAATGCTCAAAAGTCTTAATAAGAAATTAATTAAGACTTTACTAAAACTCCTTATTACTCCTAAAATAATAAATCTCAAATATCAATACCTCCACAATAATCCTCAACAAACATTCACCATAAATTTCATACCTTAATGTATAAAAATAATAATCACTTATGCACCCTTATTCCTCCAACATTAGGCAACTAACAAAATTTAAATCAAAATTAAATACCTTGTCCTTGGAGGGAATCGAACCCTCAACCTCGTCTCACCACAAGCGCCTTAACCATGGCCAAAGTCATCGCACGAGCCAAGCGCTCACTTGAGATTAAAGAAGCACCACGTGCTTCTTAATCTCACACCACCTTCCACAAAGCAAAAGGTCATGTGCCTTGGGCGCCTCAAACAACACACCAAACAATGCACGCGGGGATTCGAAACGTCAACCACCTTGCTGCTAGTGCCTTTGCGCTTTCCCAACTACCACTAGGCCATGCTTGCCCAATGAAACTTGAGGACGAAACCTTCCTCCTCTATGCCTTTCGCTACCATGTTTTCGTAAATCACAAGCTCTCTTTTTCGCATGCCATCGATTTATTAATTCGAGCAAGGGTAACTTTCCAATGGTTTTGGCAAAGTATTTATATGCATTATATTTTCTTTGGACACGTCGGCGCTAGCTCCTCCATGACGACGTCAACGGAAATATAGAGGCTTCGAAAGCCTTTTTATTTAAACCCCAACTTTGGGTTTAATTTACTTTAAACTTTGCGCTTTGAAATTTTTTTCCCTCCAAAACCCAACCTTAGGGTTTTATAAAAAATAATTAATTGTCCTTTGTAAACCAAATAATATTATAATTAAAATTATAATAATTTATTTGGGTTTTTCACCACCTTGGATAAATATTATAATATTATATCCTTCCATTGCTTCGGATATATTTGCTTCCAAAGGAGAAATGAAACCATTTTCTGAACCATTCTTTTGGGTGTAAAATAAAAATATTTTAACCCATTACAACTTCCATTGAACTTTGCACTTGAACTAGAGAAGAACTATCACTGGCATCTTGACATCAATGACAACTTTGGCTTAGGGACTCAAAATGTCCAACAATCTCCCCCTTTGTCATTGATGGCAACCCACATTATTTTTACTAAAACCTAACCTTTCTTTTTCTTCTACTCCCCCTGGGACATTGCTCCCCCTGGCTCAATGCTCTCTCAGATATCAAATCTCTCCCCATATCAAATCTCTCCCCCTTTGACATCAATGGCAAAGGGTCACCTTTGGGGCTCGGGGCTAAGAATGAGCCTCTTAGCTTAGCCCCTCCCCCACCTCCTTTGAGGTGGTTAATTCTATGGTGGGAGTATTTCTACTCCCAAAAGGCATTGTTCTTTGCCTTTATCCTCTTCCCTTATTTTCTAATTTTTTTTATTGTTTCTATCTGTGTCATCATTGTTGGTCCTATCATCATTCATGTTTTTGTTTATGTTCCTATTCTCATCCATGTTCTCGTTCATGTTCCCGTTCATGTTCATGTTCCTATTCTTGTTCTTGTCATAATTCTTGTTCCTTATCATGTTCTTATCAATGTTCCTATTCATGTTCATGTTCCTATTCATGTTCATATTCTTGTTCCTGTTCATATTCCTATTCCTGTTCATACCTATTTTTGGAATATTTTCTCTACACCATTTTGTTGTGTGACCATCATTATTGCACTTATAACACTTAATGTTATTATTCCTTGGAGGTGCAAATGTCTTAGGATCTCTTCTAGTGAAGCCATATCCTTTTCTATCATGAACCCTGCAATTCATTGCCTTGTGACCAAACTCATTACATGAGTAGCAATACCCATGAAAAATTTGTCCTTTCCCATATTCCTGTCTTTCATGTGTCCTGCACTATGAAGCCATGTGCCCAAACCTGTGACATGAAAAACATCTTCCATTGAAGCTTCCTTGTCTTGACCTCATTGGTCTCCTATTCTGATTGTTGTTCCATATGTATCTTTTATGTGCATTGTTCCTATCTTTTTTGAACTCTTTATTGTCCAACTCATCCTCTAATGTCTCACTCCCTCTTACACTGTCTTCTTCTGATGTATCTTCATCTAAAGTTTCTTCTTCTTCAAGACTTGAAGTAGACTTTTCTTCCCATTTCTTTTCAACTTGTTTGGAACCAAGACCTATTTTGTTTGTTGCTCCTCTTTGTATCTTGACTATTTTATCCACACTCTTTGCATTGTTTACATACTTGTATAGCTTATTCTTGGAGTCTTCTACATCTTCCTTTAGTAGAGCCACTTCTTGTGCTAACTTCTCACATTCCAAGATCTTTGCTTCTAACTTATCTTTGAACTTCTTTGCCTTAGCCTTTGATTTTTCTAAATCCTCTATGAGCAATAATCTTTCTTCATCACATTCTTGAAACTGAATTTCAAGCTTAGAGTGTTGCTTTCTTACCTTCTTTACCGTGTCAAGGGCATAGATGAGTTCTCCCTTGAGATCATAACCATTCTCTGCTGAATAATCCTCTATTTGTTTACCTTTGTCCACATCATTACTTTCTTTTGGCTTGTCTTCTATAGGATCACTCACTTCTTCTTCTAATGCCATTAGAAGATTTTCATCTGGTCTTTCAAGTGCATCTTCATAGTCATCATCACTGAAACTATAACCATCCCTTGTGCAATCATCTTCAAGATGTCCAAATTTACCACATCTAAAACACTTGAGAATAACTGGAGTCTTTTTCTTAACTGGTTCTTTCTCTTCAATCATAAATAGGACTTCATCTCTATCATTGTCTGAAAATCTAGCATCACTATCATTTGAGTACTTACTTGCATTATCCGCATAGTAGCTTCTCTTTTGTCTTTGGAAGAACTTATTTCCTTGTCTACTTTGTCCATCCTTGCTTTTCTTTTGGTGCCTATATCTTTTTGATTCCCTGTACCTGTGATCCTATTTTTCTTCACCATTGTTGTTCTTTGGCTCTTTACAATCTATTGCAAAATATCCATACTTTCCACAATTGAAACACTTAACAGATCTTAGATCTATGGGTCTTCTGGAACCTTTATCTCTTCTACCATAATTAGCTTCTTCATCACTAGATGACTCACTGCTTGATTCTGACCTCTTACCCTTTATATTCTTGTTTGCTTTGAATGCAACCTCTTTTGGAGGGATAGGATCTTTTGTTCTTATCTCAAAAGTTGTAAGCATGCCAAGTAAAGAATTTCTTGTTAGACAATCACTATCAATTGATGTTTCTATAGCATAAACCTTTTCACTGTACCTTTTTGGAAGAGTTCTCAAGATCTTATCACAAGCATCAGATTCATCGACCTTCATTCCAAGACCTCTCATCTCATGTACAAGTTCATCAATCTTACTGAGATAGTCACGAATGTTTTCATCATCCCGCATTCTTAAGTTTTCAAATTCTCCTTTGAGATTTCTGATCTTAGCTTTCCTGACACCTTTATCTCCTTCATATATGTTATGCAATAGTTCCCACATTTCTTTTGTTGTTTTACAATCCATAACCTTCATAGATTCTGATCTACGCAAACCTTTTATAATTGCATTCATAGCTCTTGAATTTGCATGCATTAGAAGCTTACCTTCCTTATCTGTAGGAGGATTGACTATTGAATCATATCCAAGTTCCACTGCATCCCAAACTTCATTGCCAAGTGCCATCAGGTGAAATCTCATTAGCATACACCAATACAAGAAGTCACTTCCATCAAATACTGGTATTGTATTATTGATGGACCCATCCCTTTGATCCTTTTGATCCATTGTGTTCTTGACCACTTTTCCTTCAAGATGTCAAACTCTTCTGAAGGAACCCACTATGATACCAATTGAAGAACACAAGCTTATACTGAGAGGGGGGGTGAACAATATAAGAGCACTTTTTACTTTTCTTTCCAAATCAATATTATGCAGTGTATAGATAGCAGTATCAATAGAAGTAATCAAAGCAATGCACAAAACACCATACACAATAGAGACACAGATTTAACGTGGTTCACCCAAATATGGCTACCTCCACGGAGAAAATATTTCACTAAAATTTTCTCAATCAATCTCTTGGGAATCCTTCCCAATTACAATGTTTATGGACCTCTATCCAAAGGAGATGTTGATCCCCTAAATCTGGTTTGTGGATCTCTATCCATAGGAGAACTCCTTCTCCTCTGCTCTGGTTGGTGATCCTCTAGAAGACTACTGCCTCCACTACACTGGCTTGTGGATCTCTCTCCACTGAAGACTCTTATCCCCACTCAGAAGACCTATCCTCACTGCCCTGGATGATGGATCTCTATCCACTAGAGACTCTGTCCTCTCTGCTCTGTCACCTCCAAAGCTCTATCTCAATTCTGTACTAAACATAGTCCAGTCGGTCTAGCACAACTCTGCTCAATCTCTTGCACTAAACACAATCCAGTCGGTCTAGCACAAGTCCACTCAAATCTGCACTAAACATAGTCCAGTCGGTCTAGCACAAATATTCTCAATAGGTCCACTCGAACCTTCTCAACAAGTCCACTCAGAACCTACTCAAATATTCTCAATAGGTCCACTCAGAACATGCTCAACAGGTCCACTCAAACCTACTCAAATTTTCTCAACAAGTCCACTCAGAACTTATCCAAATATGCTCAACAGGTCCACACAAAACCTATCCAAATCTGCTCAACAAGCTCACACAGAACTTGTCCAAATCTACTCAACAAGCTCACACAGAACTTGTCCAAATCTGCTCAACAAGCTCACACATAACTTGTTCAAATCTGCTCAACAAGCTCACACATAACTTGTCCAATCTCATAGAAACATAAAGAGAATTTTTAGAGACTCAATATGTTCTTTACTCAATTCTCAATCACTCTCAACTCAAATCAATATCATAGAAACATAAAGAGAATTTTTAGAGACTCAATATGTTCTATACTCAAAACTCAATCACTTTCTCAACTCAATCTCATAGAAGCATAAAGAGAATTGTTAGAGACTCAATATATTATATTCTCAAAATCAATCCAAAATAGAATATCTATTAAAACTCAATCACTTGCTCAACTCAATCTCATAGAAGCATAAAGAGAATTGTTAGAGACTCAATATGTTCTATTCTCAAAACTCAATCTCAACTCAAATCAGAATATAGAATAGTTTATTTTATGGAACTTGAACAACCACTTCATACATCCACTTGACTAGGCTCAATCAACTCTACTCAACCAATCACTTCAAGAAACAACTCTTTCTCACAAACCCTAGTCCAAGCATGTATCATCCAACTCAAAATATTTCCAACAATGCTCAACAACAAATCTCACATAACAATGATACTCATGATATTTTCAAACCCTAGTTCAAGTTCTTTGTATAACAACTCACTTCAACAACCATGCTTATCAAACAAGGTTTTAAACACAACTCTCAATTTCAGAAAACCTTGAAGCATTAACTCAAACACTTCACTCAACCAATGATCTCAACAACAATGCTTATAAAACAAGGTTTAATCACAACTCTCAATCTAGAAAACCTTGAAGCATTAACTCAAACACTTTCAAAAAGGAAACCCTAATCAAATCCTTTTCACTCCAAACTTAATTTTCAAGTAAGCCAATCAACCAACTCAACCAAGGAAGAATTTGCCCATACCTTTTTTTTGACAAGGAGTTGATCTCACAAATATGCCACACTCACAAATTTCTCTTTTCCAATCTCAATAAGGGTTAGAAGACTTCAATCAAATCACAATACAAAATAATGACCCAAAATACACCTTATTACTCCAACTCAAAAATAACATTCACCATAGTCTTCTTTAAATGGAAAAACCCTTATACAAAAATAATGCTCAAAAATCTTAATAAGAAATTAATAAGACTTTACTAAAACTCCTTATTACTCCTAAAATAATAAATCTCAAATATCAATACCTCCACAATAATCCTCAACAAACATTCACCATAAATCTCAAATATCAAACCTTCCACAATAATCCTCAACAAACATTCACCATAAATTTCATGCCTTAATGTATAAAAATAATAATCACTTATGCACCCTTATTCCTCCAACATTAGGCAACTAACAAAATTTAAATCAAAATTAAATACCTTGTCCTTGGAGGGAATCGAACCCTCAACCTCGTCTCACCACAAGCGCCTTAACCACGGCCAAAGTCACCGCATGAGCCAAGCGCTCGCTTGATATTAAAGAAGCACCACGTGCTTCTTAATCTCACACCACCTTCCACCAAGAAAAAGGTCATGCGCCTTGGGTGCCTCAAACAACACACCAAAAAATGCATGCAGGGATTTGAAACGTCAACCACCTTGCTGCCAGTGCCTTTGCGCTTTCCCAACTACCACTAGGCCATGCTTGCCCAATGAAACTTGAGGATGGAACCTTCCTCCTCTATGCCTTTCGCTACCACGTTTTCGTAAATCACAAGCTCTCTTTTTTGCATGCCACCGATTTATTAATTCGAGCAAGGGTAACTTTCCAATGGTTTTGGAAAAGTATTTATATGCATTATATTTTCTTTGGACACGTCAGCGCTAGCTCCTCCATGACGACGTCAACGAAAATATAGAGGCTTTGAAAGCCTTTTTCTTTAAACCCCAACTTTGGGTTTAATTTACTTTAAACTTTGCACTTTGAAATATTTTTCCCTCCAAAACCCAACCTTAGGGTTTTATAAAAAATAATTAATTGTCCTTTGTAAACCAAATAATATTATAATTAAAATTATAATAATTTATTTGGGTTTTTCACCACCTTGGATAAATATTATAATAAATATTATAATATTATATCCTTCCATTGCTTCGGATATATTTTCTTCCAAAGGAGAACTGAAACCATTTTCTGAACCATTCTTTTGGGTGTAAAATAAAAATATTTTAACCCATTACAACTTCCATTGAACTTTGCACTTGAACTGGAGAAGAACTATCACCGGCATCTTGACATCAATGACAACTTTGGCTTAGGGACTCAAAATGTCCAACAACATTCAATGCCATAAATGATATTTGATTTTTTTTTGTATTCAAGGAATTCAAGGCAATGATGAATCGTCATTGAACATGCCATAATGGGTGAAGAATTTCATGTCCCATGGATTTATGATGCATGGTGCACCTATGCCTATTTATTGCATGTGGATGGGTGAGTACTTCTCTCACCTAAACCCATTTATGAGGCATGATATACCATGCCACCTCTAGGGATACCTCATTCAACCCCTCATAAGAAACCTTAGCCCCTCTAACCTTGGCCAAGTCTATAAATAGAAGACCATTTTCACTATTTAAAAATATCACACACTTGCATACCTAGACTCTATAGAAATCACTCTAGACTCTAGTGCACTCAAATCCCCACTTGCCATCAACCACCATGGATTCCTATATGTGTCTCTTAACACTCCCTTTTCATGATAAATTTCTCTTAGTAATAGGTTTATAAGGTGACTATACATGGATAAGAGCTCCAACAACACCACAAAAAGCCTCCCAATAAAGCAATATTTTGTCTAGAATGCATAGAGTTGACCATATGCACATATATAGTCATCTTGGTCACACCTAGGGTTTCGATCACCCTAAAGGACCTATTTTAGATGTAAAAAAAACAAAAAAATCCTCCAACTAGGTAAGTATCACTATTTTTATTAGTTTTTAATGATTTTTAGTAGTTTAATTATTCATTAGACTAGATTTCTTTAGTATTTTGTCTTTCATCACAAGGGATATGATCAAGATAACCCTCCAAATATTATTAACCATTTTTATTTGGTTGTGTAGGTTTAGAGGACCTATTCAGCTAGCAATGACACACATGTAGTAATCCCACTCCCCCTGATGTGACCATAAAAGACTTTTGTTGTTGTTTACCAGTTCATTGAAAGAAGACTTCCACCTTGAAAGGCCCATATTATAGCCCATGAGGCACTTTTATTAAAATAATATATTGTAACCCTCATTTTTAGTTATTAATGCAAAAAAGAAAGTTTTATTTTAGCATATTTTGGTGATCACGATGGGATCTTACCCTTTTTAATTATTTTTCTAATTTTTTAGCTTCTAACTGATATTTTTGTCAATTCTCTATGTTAAATATGCCATAAAACTAGCATAGACCCCTCAAAACCATAAAACAATAACTCATATCCAAGGTAGAAGACTTTTTTATCTACGTGCCAAGACCATATAGAGGGGTACAGTCATCCAATTGGACTTGTCCATCTAATTGAAAAATGTTCTCCAAAAACTAGGTCCTTACTAGCTAGGTACTAGTTTCTACATAGCCTCCATAGCAGGTAAGTTAGGGATAAGTTTTCCCCTCAAATATTGCTATTTCACTTTCCACCTTGCCTACTTAGGTAAAAATACCTCATAAAATGGCATCCTCACGGTGCACACATTCACCTTTTATTTCTTTTTATGTTTTGCAAAATTTGTTGACTTATCATCTTGTAATTTCATTCTAATGTAGGAGAATCTAATGGTGTAAGGGCAATCTTGCATCACCAAAAAAAATTGCATTATATCTTTTGGTTGTAGGTTCCTTTAGTTCTTTTGGGATCCAAGATGACACTTGAGAGGTGAAATTTATTTAGAAGTCCAAAAAGGATAAAAATGATCACCTGCTATTTTTAGTAAGTTAGCCTAAACGGGCATGTATGGACTTGAAAATTTACCCCAAGGAGCAAAATTGAAAAATATATCTGGTGGCAAAAGAATCACCCCAATATCCTAAATGGTTTGAGATATATTAAAGTTTTTGTCTCAAGAAATCTCACCGTAAAAGTTTAAAAATAAAATTTGAATACCTTAAAGGCCTCGAAAAGGGATGAAAAGTTTATAAAATAATATTTAGATGATTTCATTGTTGTATATCTCTTCTCAATATTTTGAATGATATATTATAATAGCCAATCATAAAATTGGGTCAAAAGTTATAGCTCCAGCAAGATGTGCCAAAAATTCAAATTTCAACTAAATATCTTCCTGGGAGGGAAAATGAAAATTTAAACTTGAATTGAATATCTTCCAGGGTAGGAAAATGAAAATTCAAATGAATATCTTCTTGCATGGGAAAATTAACGGTAGGAAAAGGAGAGTTATGTTTTCTAGAATATTCTATGGAAGTTATTAAAGGGGGAACATAGATTACCGAAATGGCCCTGTATTACATATCGTGGCTTCAACTTGCAGATTTACAGTAGATTCTCTTTGTAATAAAATCAGCCTTGTGGTCATAACATTGTAATCTTTGATTCTGTATTTCTATTTCATTGAAGTAATATTAGATGTTGGGTTTATTTTGAAATTTTTTGTGATATTGAGTATTGTGTGAGTGTTGGGTGGAGTAGCCCTTCACCACATTCAATACCTTACCTTTATTTCCTTTCTAGAAGCATTTTCAACAAAATATAATTTTTTGTCTTCTCATATTGTAGGTAACTTCACAAAAAATAGTTTTTATTTTTGATAGACCTCCAACAAAAGCAAATATTCCTATAAAACCACCCATATTCTTGATCATATGGATAAGTACAGTCAAACTAACTATAGGGACTCATTTGATCAAATTTTAGACATAATTCAAAGCCTATCACACTTCTAGACAACATTCTAGAGGCTTAGGACCATAGATAAACATTCCAAAACCTTGTAATTTTAGTTATATCATACTTTCCCTTTCAAAATCAAGAGTCAATTAGAAATTTTGATTTAAAAGGCACTAAATCACTTGGTCATTCTCCTAATTTCCTACTCATGTTACAAAAAGCCCCAAATTGCCTTAGGCACTTTACAAAAATATTTTTAATTTACTTTTGTGTCTTTAAAAATGCACCAAATTGCTTTGGTCACTTCTAATTTTGTTTTATTATTTCACAAAAATGCACCAAATTTCTTTGGTCCCTATTAAATTTGCTTTCCTTGTTTTACAAAAGGCCCCAAATTGCTTTGTTTAAACTGTAAAATCACTTTATTTTCTTCCATAAGCATTAGCTTGAATATATTTACATATTTGTTTTCATATAATATGATTAAATCACTTGCATAAGGTTCAAAGAGGTCTTCTATCATCTTCATCTTTATGAGTTGAGATAAATTCCTCTTTGAAGAACACAATCTTATACTAAGAGGGTGGGTGAACAGTATAAGAGCACTTTTTACTTTTATTTCAAATCAATATTATGCAGTGTATAGATAGCAATATCAATAGCAGTAATCAAAGCAATGCACAAAACACCATACACAATAGAGACACCATAATTTTACGTGGTTCACCCAATGTGGGCTACTCCATGGAGAAAATATTTCACTAAAATTAGCTCAATCAATCTCTTGGAAATCCTTCCCAATTACAATATTTATGGACCTCTTTCCAAAGGAGATGTCAATACCCTAAATCTAGTTTGTGG
Source organism: Wollemia nobilis (assembly GCA_028583015.1). NCBI lineage: Eukaryota > Viridiplantae > Streptophyta > Pinopsida > Araucariales > Araucariaceae > Wollemia > Wollemia nobilis. The sequence goes on from JAQPPZ010003271.1 coordinate 4,153,554, forward strand.
ATCTCTATCCATAGGAGAACTACTCCTCTACTATAGTTGGTGATCCTCTAGAAGATGATTGCCTCCACTGCACTGGCTTTTGGATCTCTCTCCACCGAAGACTCTTGTCCCCACTCAGAAGACCTATCCTCACTACCCTGTCTGATGGATCTGTATCCATCAGAGACTCTATCCTCTCTACTCTGTCACCTCCAAATATTTGTCTCAACTCTATACTAAACACAATCCATTCGATCTAGCACAACTATGCTTAATATTATACTAAATATAGTTAATTCGATCTAGCACAAGTCTTCTCAATAAGCTCACTCAAATCTACACTAAACACAGTCCATTTGGTCTAGCACAAATCTGGTCAACTCTTGCACTAAACACAGTCTAGTCGGTCTAGAACAAGTCCACTCAAATCTGCACTAAACACAGTCTAGTTGGTCTAGCACAAATATGCTCAATACGTCCACTCAAAACCTACTCAAATTTGCTCAAAAATTCCACACAGAACCTATCTAAATATGCTCAACAGGTCCACACAGAATCTGTCCAAATCTGCTCAACATGTCCATACATAACCTGTCCAAATTTGCTCAACAGGTCCACTCATAACCTTTCCAAATATGCTCAGTAGGTTCACACAGAACCTACTCAAATATTCTCAATAGATCTTCTCAACAGGTCCACACAGAACCTGCACAACTCTACTCAATAGTTCCACTCAGAACCTGCTCAAATATTCTCAATAAGTCCTCTCTAGGACTTGCTCAAATCTGTATTGTATGCTTCCACAAAAGCTCACACAAAATCAGTCCACAAGTCTTCTCAAAGACTTACCTCAAATATTCTTAACAATTCCACATAGAACTTGTCCAATATCATAGAAACATAAATAGAAATGTTAGAGACTCAATATGTTCTTTACCCAATGCTCAATCACTTTCTCAACTCAAATCAATCTCATAGAATCATAAAGATAATTGTTAGAGACTCAATATGTTCTATACTCAAAACTCAATCACTTTCTCAACTCAATCTCATAGAAGCATAAAGAGAATTGTTAGAGACTCAATATGTTCTATTCTCAAAACCTCAATCACTTTCTAAACTCACTCTTATAGAAGCATACAGAGAATTGTTGGAGATTCAATATGTTCTATTCTCAAAAACCCAATCACTTTCTCAACTCAATATCATAGAAGCATAAAGAGAATTGTTAGAGACTCAATATGTTCTATTCTCAAAACTCAATCTCAACTCAAATAAAAATATAGAATAGTTTGTTTTATGGAACTTGAACAATCACTTCATACATCCACTTGACTAGGCTCAATAAACTCTACTCAACCAATCACTTCAAGAAATAACTCTTGCTCACAAACCCTAGCCCAAGCATGTATCATCCAACTCAAAATGTTTCCAACAATGCTCAAAAATAAATCTCACATCAGAATGATACTCATGATCTTTTTAAACCCTAGTTCAAGTTATTTCTGTAACAACTCACTTCAACAACCATGCTCATCAAATAAGGTTTTAATCACAACTCTCAATTTTAGAAAACCTCAAAGGATTAACTCAAAAACTTCACTCAACCAATGATCTCAACAACAATGCTAATAAAACAAGGTTTTAATCTCAACTCTCAAATCATAAAACCTTGAAGCATTAACTTAAACACTTCACTCAACCAATGATCTCAACAACAATGCTAATAAAACAAGATTTTAATATCAACTCTCAAATCAAAAAACGTTGAAGCAATAACTCAACCAGTTTCGAAAAGGAAACCCTAATCAAGTCCTTTTCACTCCAAACTTAATTTTCAATAAAGCCAATCAACCAAGTCAACCAAAGAATAATTTGCCCATACCTTTTGAATATCAAGTAGTTTTCCTCACAAATATACCACACTCATAATTACTTCTTTGCCAATATCAATAAGGGTTAGAGGATAATTTTCTTCAACAAAAACATATCACAAAAATAATATCAAAATTACACCTTATCACTCCAACTTAAATAATAATCAATATCCTCACAATAGTCACAAAAACCCTTAAATCAAAATAACATATTACCCACAAAGTCTTAACCTTTCAATATTCCACAATAGCAATTTTAAGACTTAAAAATAAAATAAAATTCTCCTTATAACTCCTAAAGGTAATTCTCAACTACCACAACTTTATTACAAAGCAACCTTTCCAAACTCAACCACTAAACAACCTTATACCTCCAACTTAGGCATTTAACAAAATTTAATTAAAAAATCATTTACCAACCTTTGGAGGGTTTCGAACTCTCAACGCAGCCCACTCTAACATCTCCACCGTGGTGCCAACAACCACACGAGCTACACGCTCATTGAATATAGATGAAGCACCATGTGCTTCAAAAGGATGACTCCGCCTAGTTTTGTAAAATGTGCACCTCACTTTTGGCACCTTCAATACACCTGTCAAGCGTTTCCACCGAGACTCGAACACTGGTCTCTGTGTGTACAAAAACTAAGCTGCAACCCTCTTGCCACTAGGCTATGGTGCCTATTTGGCTTCCAACTATTCTATGCTGTCCCTTTTGTTTCTTTTGTTGGCAATTCAAACATAAAGTTCGCACTTCCATTTCACGAGCTCTGCATTAATTAATTCGTATGCTTATCTTTTCAATCGAGCAAGGATAATAAATTTAAACTTTAGGCATAGTATTTATATGCTTCTTCCACTATGAATTTTTTGACACTTTCCTTGTTGTCTTCTATGACATCGACGAAGATCGAAAAGGCTTCGAATGCCTTTGGTCTTAAACCCAACCTTTGGGTTTATTAAAATATCTTTGGACTTTATAAACCCCAATTTTGCCTTATAAAACATTATAATAATAATTATAAATATTTTATTTGGGTTTTCACCATGGCACATTTAATATTATAATAACCACTATTATAATATTATACCTTTGATAATGTACCTTTAATATTTATTTATAAAATTTAAATTCACACTGAATTTAAATAATTTATAAAATAAATATTATAACCCATTTTTAACTTTTGTCTTTTGCACTATTTCACTTGATCTTTGGCCTTCTTCCTGGATATCAAATAATAATTTTTATCCCCTTTGTTTCCTGCTGAAATATTTGGTATTGATGATGATTTCATCTGGTGACATCATTGACAAATTTGACTTAGGGACTCAAAATGTTCAACAATCTCCCCCTTTGTCATTGATGGTAACCCATACTCTTCTTATCAAAATTTGAAATTTCTTTTTCCTTTTGCTCCCCCTGGTATATTTCTCCCCTTGGCTCAATGCTTTCTCAAATATCAAATCTCTCCACATATCAAATCTCTCCCCAATACATAAATATCTCCTCCTTTGACATCAATGGCAAAGGGTCACCTTTGGGGCTCGGGGGTAAGAATGAGCCTCTTAGCTTAGCCCCTCCCCCACATCCTATGATGTGGTTAATTTTGGGGTGGGAGTATTTCTACTACCAAAAGGCATTGTACTTTGCCTTTATCCACATCCTCCTCCTTTTCCTTTTTATGGGAGAGTGTTTGAATTTTGATTTTTGGAGTGTGAGGTCTAAGGACCCACTTGATTGTAGCCCATAGGAATTTTTTGTATTATGATGTATATTTTGGTCTCATACATATATATATGAGTTTCTATTATCATCATGTGTTTCCTTATTGCTTTATGAGATGTATGCAATGCTTATATTTTATGATGCTATGATGGATGTCTAACATGGATGCATGTATTGATCCTATGATGTGATTTGATGATATGAGATGCAATGTGGATGCAAAATAAAATGGATGATTTGATTTAATTTTGTATGATGGATATATAATGACTATTTGATGCATACTATGCTAGCACCATAGACTATACAAAATGTATCTTTATTATTTTCATGTTATTATTGACACTATGTAATGGATTTTGGAATTATGACAAGCATGTGGCAACATGATGTAAAATAAAATGGATAATGTAATATGATATGATATTATTTAGTGGTTTTGAAGAGACTCAAACACTCTAGTTACCTAATCAAAAGTCATATAATAACTATACAAGATATTTTGACAAAGTATGCACCTACTAAGATAACCAAGATAATCAATATCCCTGTGTGTGCACGTGAGTTCATTACCATGATAACACATAAGATTACCCTAGTGCAAATGGGATTCACTCAGCCCATTGACATTAGAGATCATTCTGCGAGTCTCATTATCCTGAGTTTTGTACTTAGTTGGATTAGACCACTAGGTAATCTAGGTTACAACAAGCTAGCTCATCCACATTCAAACATTGGTCTATACCTAAGCAAGTTGCTTAAGTGATAGACATATCATCATGCGAGAGGCTACCGCCATTGAAAAGTAGGCTATCCACCAAACCTGTAATGAGGATCACCTTATGGTTCTCTAATGCTGAGAATTCTAGGGATTCAAGTTCTGGAGTCCCTACCTTTCTTTGAATTTCTCAAGGAAATTGCTCATTTTGATTTTTTGAGCAAGGGATTTTAATAGTGGTGAGAACCACTGTTTCTTTTTGCTTTTCCTAGTGATAATAATCATTGTTTCTTTATGCATATTTTGGAGTGATAATAATCACTATTCTCTTTGGAATATTTCTTTGAGATACTTGCCCCAGTGTAGGGCAATGTATGTTTTCAATACTAGGGGGATAATAATCATTACTGATTTTATTTCTTTGGGATACTTACCCCAGTGTAGGGTAAGGGATTTTGGGTAAGGAGGAACTTGTCCTTTTGTCAATTCTCAGCATCTTTGAACCATTCGCATAGGGGGATGAGCAAGATAACCTTTTCGCTTGAAAGTAACCTAGACCACTTCATAGTTTTCATCTTTCCTTGTGCTAGACTTGGATTTATTAATGTGAAAATTGTGTTGGGATTTTGATGTATACCAAGCATTATCCAAGCAGGATTCTACCTTCTAAAAATCATGATAGCTTTCTACAATTTTGAGAAGACAACTAGATATGGCTGAGTGACCAAAAAATTTAACTATGTTTTACTAACAATGGCTAAGTGACGAGAAACAGACATATAATGTAAAGTGTAAATGTAATGTATCGTATTATACACAGGTGGTAATATTAACTCATAACAACAATGATTTTAATAGATGCCTAGTGTACAGACCTGGTGCTAGACATATATGATCAATTTGGAATGATGCATAATGCAATGATGAGTATGCCTAATGCAACTATGATTATAATGCAAGTGATGAGAAATGCAATACAATGCAATATTTTTGTATTTTGATGATTTTGATGATTTTTTTTGTTATTTTTGAGATATGTATATATATGTACAAGTTGACCAATGGGCTTAATGAATGCCATTGGGGATTTTTGGGTGACCAAAGGGCTTATAAATGCCTTTGGAGCATTTAGGTTTGACCTAGATAGTCGTAGACTACCTAGGAACGTTTTAGCTTGACCTAGACGATCATAGACCACATAGGGGCATTTTGGGTTGACCTAGATGATCATGGACCATCTAGGAGCATTTTAAGGTGACAAAAGGGCTTATAGATGCCTTTGGAGATTTTAGGATTGACCTAGATGATCATAGATAGTCTAGGGACTTTTTTATGTGACCTAGATGGTCAAAGACCGCTAGGAGACTTTAGGGTGACCTAGGCGAGCAACGACACTTAGAAAGTGTCTACGACTACCTAGGGGAATTTTATTGTGACCAAAGGGATTATGGATGCCTTTGGATAATTTAAGGTTGACCTAGATGATCGTAGATAGTCTAGGGGATTTTTTATGTGACCTAGATAGTCAAAAACCGCTAGGAGCCTTTAGGGTGACCTAGGTGGGCAATGACACTTAGAAAGTGTCTACGACTACCTAGGGGAATTTGGTTGTGACCAAAGGGCTTATGGATGCCTTTGGATAATTTAAGGTTGACCTAGATGATCGTAGATAGTCTAGGGGATTTTTTATGTGACCTAGATGGTCAAAAACCGCTAGGAGCCTTTAGGGTGACCTAGGCGAGTAATGACACTTAGAAAGTGTCTACGACTGCCTAGGGGCATTTTGTTGTGACAAAAGGGCTTATGGATGCCTTTGGAGCATTTAAGGTTGACCTAGATGATCGTAGATAGTCTAGGGGATTTTAGCTTGACCTAGACGGTCAAAAATCGCTAGGAGCATTTAGGGTGACCTAGGCGGGCAACGACACTTAGAAAGTGTCTACGATTTCCTAGGGGTATTTGGTTGTGACCAAAGGGCTTATGGATGCCTTTGGGGATTTTTGTAACTTTTATTACTTTGTGATTCTAGGAGGAAGGTGCAATACCTTGTGTCCCCCCAACATTTGTGGTGATCAAAGGAAGCGAGGAAGGTGCAATACCTTTAGGATCCTCAATTTGCTTCATTTTTTGTGATGTAAATAGTGGGGAAGGTGTGACACCTTGGATACCCCCAATATGTACTATTTTTGATGCATTGTTATTGGCTTGGATAGGAGGAGTGATAGAGATTGACTCCCCCTATTGTGGCAAGGAATTCTTGTTAATGCCAATGTCTTGATGGGGTAACATGAGTGACCCGCTTGTGGATACAACTTCCTTATCAATAAGATCTTGGACCACATGTCTAAAATTATGACAATTGCTAATGTCATGCCATTTAATTTGGTGATAGAGGTAAGAATGATCCTCCCTATATCATCTAGATCTAGACCTATTTGGATTGACTAGGGGTATAGCTAGAAAGACGATTGCCTTTGCTTCTTGCAAGTTGTGAAATATGGTTGACATGGACTCAGCTAGTGGAGTCCAGGTATGATGTTGAGGCTTTAGATGAGGTGAACATGGTCACCATATTTTATGAGGCGATGGGGTTGTATGCATCTTATCTATAGGGAACAGATTTTGAACTATGTCAATTTGTTGATTATTGATTTGAAGATCATTCTTGTCAAGCATATCTTGTACCTTATTCTTGAAGGCGATACATGACTTAATGTTATGACCATTCACTTGATGATAAGGACAATGTTGACTCTCTTGATACCACATTGGTTTGTGTCTATTAGGATCCAAAGGGTGGATATCTGGCAATGTGATAACCTTAGCCTCGCATAATCGATTAAAGAGTGACACCAAAGATTTAGGCAATGGTGTATATATGCGAGGTTGATGGTGTTGTTGCCTTTGCCCTTGCTTCTATTGAGGCTTAATATTGGATTGCATAGGAGGAGGTTGGTCCTGAAAATCAAGGGGTTGATATTTTGAATGACTCAACTGTAACTCAATGCTTGCGAGTCGATTCAAGATCTATTGTGAGTCATTATGTTGGTGACTCACTTGTAACTCAACATTGGCTAGCCTATCCAAAATCATCTGAGTAAATGCATATGGTTCATGATGATTGTGGGTAGTGAGTATATCCACATGCTCTTGTTCTTGATTTAACTCATGCTCTTGTTCCACCTCATAGTGTTCAATTGTGGTAGCTAGATTATCTCCACTTTGTTGTAGTGGGTACACTTGTTCTTGATTTTGTTGAGATGTTGAATGAGATGGAGTAGGTGTGCCTAAATCCATCAATGATATCTCTTGTGTTATGGATGGAATTTTGGATGGAGTCACAAGTGGTCTAGATGAATTAAGAGGACTTTGGTTCTCTGTCATCACATTGATCATTCCCACAAACTCATGAGAAGATGCATTGGCACTTGGACAAGTCATGGCTACCTCATCAACTTGTTCAATGTGATCTACTTGGCCCCCATACTCAGGGGGTGCATCAGAGATGCTATCAATGAGTGGCAACTCAATAGGAGGACAACCTAGATCCTTGATCAACTCAATGATATGCATGAATTTAACATCGGGTTCTATGCATTCATCAAGTTCAGGATTGGTCAAGTGACTTGTGTCCTCAAGTTTGGTGGATGAATATGGTATGATATGATCTAATTATTATGTATCCACCATTGGTTCCTCCTTGTTGGTAGGAGTAGGAAGGTCTTCTTCTAATGTGTCAAAAATGTCTAAGAGAGCTTTTGTGGTTAGCCTTTTTGACTCTCCCTCGTTTGAAGAAACAGAGGATGGTACTGGCGATGGTGGTGAAGGTAACTTCACAACTAACCATGGGGTTGAATCTAGACTTTGGATAAGATCATTGAGTTTAGTATCCAAAGGTGTGGATGGATGAGTAGACTCTTGTGGATGATCATCCTTATTGTAATACTTGAAGGGGTTTGGGTCGGCATCAACCACATGGACCTGACCTTCATGAATGTATTTAAGGCATTGATGTACAAGAGAGGGGATGCACTCCATGTCTCTTATCCAAGGTACTCCTAATAATATGTTATATATTCTTTCACCTTCCAATATATAGAATAATGTAGGCATAGTATTTTGTCTGACTTGAATAGATAGAATTATTGTGCCCATAGTGGAGATTAAAGCATCATTAAATTATTTCAAGGTGAAATTAGATCTTGCAATGTGCGAAGATGGGATTTTGAGATGCTTTAGTGTGGTTGTGGTAATGATGTTTATTGTGGAACCTGTATCAACCAACACTCACTTATAGGGGATCCTATTGATGCACGCGATGATGTGCAAAGGAGAGTCTAGTAAATTGGCAGACCTAGGTTTGATATCCTGATTTCAAAAGGATATAACAGGATATTTGTGCATTTTTATGTATTCCACAAAGTTGGTGAAAGCATCAAAATCATGAGGTTGTAATTCAATAGAATTTAAAACCTCCATGAAAGTTTCCTGATACTTTGGGAATCCTTGTATTAACTCTCCCATGGTCATGTTGGTTGATGACGTATGCAAACTTCGCATAGGCCTCTTCTGGCTTGCTACCACTTGTTGGATGGGAGTTCTAGGTGGTGTAGAGGGAGTGTAGACTTCCCTACTAGGCCTCTTGGTAGGCAGATTATCTCTAGTTTGGGCTTGGACTCGGTGTTGACTAACCGAAGAGTCCACTTGATCACATGAATAACCCATTGGTGTTCTCTTGGAAGAGGTACCTTGTGGTTGCATGGAATAATGTGATCGAGGATAATTAGGATCTTCCTCAGGTCTTATTTTATAAGTGAGGAATGGTTGGGCAGAATTGACTTGCCCACTACGATGAGTATCATACTCATCTAGGTTTTGGTACCCTAGGGAAGGGTTCGGTGGAAGCTTAAGATGATCATTTAACCCTACCCTAGGTATATAGTCATGTTCCCTATGTGGGGGGAGATCCTCATACTTATAACTATGATGCTCATGGCCTCTCCTATAGTTTTCAACTTCATAGGCTCGTGATTGAGCTTGGCTATGCATAGTTGTCATGATGCATTGACTAGGCAAACCTTGAAGGGAACCCTACACTAAAGAAATACCCTATGCATTATTTATTATTTATTTTTTATTCTTATTAGGGTTTGACCCCCAGATCGAGGATCTTGGGTTGATCACCCAAACAATAAAGAAATACCTAAAGTAGACAACATGATTATCTCTTTTTAAGTTTTATAGATTCAAATACACAATCAATAGAAACACACAAGAAAACAAATGATTATCTCCTTTAAATATTTAAATGTGAATCCCTAAACTTGTTTGATGTGTTTCAAGATGTGTTGCTTTGTAAAGAAAATCCTTTTCTCGTGTTTGATATTTCGTTGGATGATATTCTCAAAGTTTAAAGGATTTCACCTATATACTCACACAAGTCAAATATGGGGATGAAATCCATATCCAACGAGGTAGCATAGGTACTACCAACCCTCACCCAGCACCCCGTGTGCAATGATACACCCCTCCAAAGAGGAATGCATGCTATTTTGCATGGTTAGGATAGATCTTGGGTCGGCCTTGGCCACGGACGGGTCCCGATAGTATTATTTCTCATGAGCCAATCAAGTGGTAATTACATCCACTATTGGTCTCGATCAATGGGTTGGATATGAGAGCCCAACTCCATTGATGTTAAAATAGAACTTGGTGTGTGGGGTTCCTTTTAAAAGTTGAAAGAAAACAAAGTAGCACTCAATGATTATTTACTAAATGCATGAAGGTGCATTTTTCTTTCAGAAATTATTAGTAACATAAAAGGAAAGCACTAAAATTAAACACCTATATGAACTTAACCCTTTTTGGGCAAGTGGCAAGCAGTCAAACTAGACAAAAAGCAGAAAGTCTACTATTATTTTCCTTATTTATTCTGATATAATTAATGCACAATTTTTGAAATAGGATATCTAACCTTTATATGCATAGAGAAGACAAGAAAATGTAAAATTTGACTATTTTGAACAACAAATTTGCAAATTGAAAGTGCAGAAAGGTGTAAAAATGAACCTGAAACTTGTTGTTTTTGCAATTTTTTTAGAAACCCTCTAGTTTTGTGGCCATACCAATAAAGGAAAGTGATATATTGGGGGCCTTACCACCCAGTTCCATGCATATGGCCGTCTCACCCAGTGCCATGGAGCTGGCCGTCTCACCTAGTGCCATGGAGCAACAAAGGGGTCGTTTTTGCTCAGAACGGTCACTACCTGCAACCTGCAAAACCAAAATTTGAGGTCCAAATTAACATCATCCAAGGGGGAGACTTAAAAATATCAGATACCATGATCGCCACTGAAGACGTGAAATTTACTACACCGCCTTAAGGGCATTCCATTGCAATGTAAAGCATTTATAAAGCATTCAAAGGAAATAACACATAAACTTGTAATCTATTAAGGTGAAGCAAATGTATAACCAAATGGTGGATTTATCCTTATATTTAATCAATGTATAGCTTCAAATATGAGATTACAAATATCCCCTTGAGGGCTTTTACAAATTGATACAACTTCCATTACAATGTTCAAGGGATCTAGTCCCTTGAAAGGGGCCTCAAAGCGATGTAAACTATGGTTGGTATTTGTAAATATCGCATCCCACGATTGAGAGATATCCTTCAACCTATTATTCTGGTCTTCTTAGCTCCTTCCTTCTATGTAGAACTACCTGGACCTACACACAAGGGACTAAAATGGGGTTAATAGCACCTGTTTCATAAGATGAAGAAAGCCTTGAAAACATAGCAAAAGAAGCATATACTACGACCAAACAAAGCGATCTACATATACAAAAACTGATCTACAATAAGCATATGCATATATAAATATTATTTAAATACAAATAAGCAAATTTGGGGGCAAGATCAAGGGTGAAACTATGCTTAACTACTGGCCATCCCGGGGTGAGCTAGATAGACCTGCAACATTGGGGATCACCAAACCTACATCAAAACTCCTCCAAACTACCTCAAATTTGGACCATAGGTTCCTTAGGACATTCTTAAGGGGACTATGGAGGAATTTATCTGAAATTCCAACCTATTTTGTGGCCATCCCTAGGTGTGCCATGGATAGACTACTAGCCATCCCTAGGTGGGATGGTTACAAAAATGCCTTAGTTTTGTCACCTATGGCCTTGGGAATTGGTCCAAAATTGGTATGGGAGTGTTTTTGATATATGGGGCCAAATATACCTTCAATTTGGCTGGTTTGGAATGGGTGGATCAAGTCCTACTACCCCTAAAATCGCCTTTGAGTGAAGAGGGTTTCAAGGCTAGGGAAAGAGTGAGTTTTGGTTTGCAAAAAGGTTGGGGACAAGTAGGGATAGAATTGGGCAGCACTTCATTGCTCAAAATGCTACTTCTCTCCTCTTTTGGAATGAGGTTTTGGACCTCCTTTTATAGCCCAAAAGGACATCTAGGGCAAAATGGCATCTTCTGCCATGTGAGGCAGGTGATGCCACATGTCCTAATCATGTCATGGGGTGATTGGGAGAAGGTTTCCCCTTTAGGTGCTCCAAATAAATTTTCCCACTATCCATTAGTAGGTCCCCAATCAATTTGGGGTGATTTGATGCACTAATGGTAGTATTGGATTACCATTTAGCGTGTCCTTTGACTTTTTCAAGGGTCCAGTTAGGGGTCATCCCACCTAGGGATGGTTGTTGATGGCCATCCCTGGGTGGGACGGTCACCAAATGTGGCCATCCCTGGGTGGGACGACCACTAGTAGGAGCCCCAAAACTACCCCAGACTACTAGGAACCCTCCAAACTAAGTTTTGGAGGATTTTGGAAGCCTTTTGCTAGCCTAGAGGGGTGCCCAATAGGGCCATATGTTGTCGATAAGAGGGCATATGTGATGCACTGATAGTATTATCCGATTTACGTGATTTAGGTGTCTATAGAGTTAAGTTTTTGTGTTAATGCTTCAAGGTTTTATTATTTGAGAGTTGAGATTAAAACCTTGTTTTATTAGCCTTGTTGTTGAGATCATTGGTTTAGTGGAGTGTTTGAGTTAATGCTTCAAGGTTTTTTGAAATTGAGAGTTATGATTAAAACATTTTTTGATGAGCATGGTTGTTGAAGTGAGTTGTTATACAAAGAACTTGAACTAGAGTTTGAAAATATCATGAGTATCATTGTTATGTGAGATTTTTTGTTGAGCATTGTTGGAAACATTTTGAGTTGGATGATACATGCTTGGGCTAGGGTTTGTGAGTAAGAGTTGTTTCTTGAAGTGATTGGTTGAGTAGAGTTTATTGAGCCTATTCAAGTGGATGTATGAATTGATTTTTCAAGTTCCATAAAAAAACTATTTTATATTCTGATCTGAGTTGAGATTGAGTTTTTAGAATAGAACATATTGAGTCTCTAACAATTCTCTTTATGCTTCTATGAGATTGAGTTGAGAAAGTGATTAAGTTTTTGAGAATAGAACATATTGAGTCTCTAAAAATTCTCTTTATGCTTCTATGAGAGTGAGTTGAGAAAATTCTTGAGTTTATGAAAATAGAATATATTAAGTCTCTAACAATTATCTTTATGCTTCTATGAGTTTGAGTTGAGAAAGTGATTGAGTTTTGAGTATAGAAAATATTGAGTCTCTAACAATTCTCTTTATGATTCTATGAAATTGATTTGAGTTGATAAAGTGATTGAGCATTAAGTAAAGAACATATTGAGTCTCTAACAATTCTCTTTATGTTTCTATGAGATTGGACAAGTTCTGTGTGAACTTGTTAAGCATATTTGAGGTAAGTCTTTGAGAAGACTTGTGGACTGATTTTGGTGTGAGCTTTTGTGGAAAGGTAACTCTTACAAAAGGTATAGTGAAATGGTTTATGCTATAGAAACATCAATTGATAGTGATATTCTGACAATAAATTCTTTACTTGGCATGCTTACAAATTTCGAGATCAAAAAAAAATATTTTATCCCTCTGAAAGAGGATGCTTTCAAAGCGAACAAGAAGATAAAAGGTGAGAAGTCAGAATCACGCAGTGAGTCATCCAGTGATGAAGAAGATATTTATGGTAGAAAATATAAATGTTACAGAAGACCCATAGATATAAGATCTATTAAGTGTTTCAATTGTGGAAAGTATGGATATTTTGCAACAGATTGTAAAGATCCAAAGAACAACAATGGTGAAGAAAAATAGGATCATAGGTATAGGGAATAAGAAAGATATATGCACCAAAATAAAAGTAAGGATGGAAAAAGAAAACAAGGAAATAAGTTCTTCTAGATACAAAAAAGAAGCTACTATGCAAATAATGCAAGTAAGTACTCAAATGATAGTGATTCTAGCTTTTCATACAATGATAGAGATAAAGTCCTATTTATAATTGAAGAGAAATAACCAATTAAGAAAAATACTCTAGTTATTCTCAAGTGTTTTAGATGTGGTAGATTTGGACATCTTGAAGATGATTGCACAAGGGATGGTTATAGTTTCAGTGATGATGACTATGAAGATGCACTTGAAATACTAGATGAAAATATTCTAATGGTATTATAAGAAGAAGTGAGTGATCCTATAGAAGACAAGCCAAAATAAAGTAATGATGTGGACAAAGGTAAACAAATAGAGGATTATTTAGAGTGTTTTTTCTATTTAGCAAATTGAAACAACTTCCATATACTATTTTGAGGGTATAGTGCAAGATATCACCATCTTATTCATATCAAATTTGAAACCTAAACCATGGCCATGATACACAAGTATCTCACTTTGAGCCAACTGCTCAAAGGTTCAAATTATTCAGCTTGGAAGACTAATATGAAAGCTATCTTAACTGTAGAGGAATTGTGGTCCATAGTGGATGGAAGTGTCACTAGACCTCAATCACCTGGACAAGATCAAAGAGACTTTGATAAAAAGGATAAAAAACTATCCTTAATGATCTTGCTTGCTATTACTGATGATATCCAACCTCATATCAGTGAAGCTACAACTGGTAAGGTAGCATGGGATGCCTTAAGTACCATATTTGAGGGAAAGAATCAATCAACGATTCTTAACCTTCAAACATAGCTTCATACTTTACATATGAAATCAAGAGAAACAATAGAGCTATTCCTCTATAGATTTGCAAAATTGAAAACAAAACTGTAATCCTTAGGAGAGAAACCGAAAGACCAAGTCTTGAACTCAATCATTTTGAGAGCTCTTCCTGACTCCTACCGAATGTTGATCACCTCACTACAATTTTCTGGCAAGACAATAACTTTTGTTGAGTTGGTAAATATGCTTCAAACAGAAGAAGCTAATCAAATTCAAAGAGATGAGGCATCTAACAATGCTCTTTTCTAAAAAAGACAAGGTGGTAAGAAAAATTGGAATCAATAGAAAGGTTCTTCTTCTAATCAAGAAAAGGGTAAAACCAAAGAGATTTCGAAGAAGTAGTATTGTAAAATTTGTGACAAAGACACTCATGAAACAAAAATATGTTGGTTTAAGAACAAAACGCCCAATGAACAAGGAAACAAAAAGAGCAAAAGAAAACCTAAGAACAAGAACAAACAGCAACAGGGACACATTGCAGCTGAAGATTCTAGTTTAGATTTTGAAAGAGCACACAAAGTGCTCATGACCCATATAGATTCCTCCCACAAGGACTCTATGTGGTACATAGATTCAGGTGCTAGTAAACATATGACTGGTGATAAATCTTGGTTTGCAACATTTGAGGCTCGAGAAGGTAGACCGGTCACCATTGTTGATGATCATACCTATCAAGTTCAGGGAGAATGAAGTGTTTCTATCTCCCTTCCAGATGGAGAATGTAATATTAAAAAAGTTCTTTATGTTCCAGGATTGAAAAATAATCTCTTGTCAGTTCCACAAATCCTGGACAATAACATGAATGTCAATTTTACTATGGACAAAGAAAAGAAACATTGCTTTATCACTAAAAAGGATAAACATATAGCAACAGGTTCATACAAACATGGTTTGTTTGTCTTAGATGCAATTACCTCTACCCATACTGCAATGGCAGTAACCACAAAGGAGGCCACTTCTCTTTGGCATAAGAGATTTGGGCATTTGAGTTTAGGATATTTATTAGATTTGAGTAAATATCAAATGGTGAAAGGACTCCCTACTCTTTCATCTACCTTGCTAGTGTGCTCTAATTTCTTGTCAGGAAAGCAACATAGAGTACCTTTTGAACCTAGATCTTTTCGAGCTAAGGTACCTTTGGAGTTGGTTCACACAGATTTGTGTGGTCCCATGTCTACAAGTTGTGGAGGAAAATGGTATTTTCAATTGTTTGTCGATGATCACTCATGAAATATGTGGGTCTTCTTCTTGCAATTGAAGTCTAAAGCATTTTTCTATTTTCAACAGTTCAAAAATATTGTTGAGAAGGAATCGGGATGCTTTATTAAGACCCTTCATTCAGATCGAGGGAGGGAATACACATCAAAATAATTTTTCTCATTTTTACAGACACATGGGATAAAGAGACAATTAATAACAGCCTGCACTCCTCAATCCAATGGGGTTGCTGAGAGAAGAAATCAGTCCATAATGGAAATGGTTTGATGTATGCTTAAGGGGGCCAACCTTGAGCAAACTTACTGGGCTGAAGCTGTTCAAACTACAATATATCTTCTGAATAGGGCTCCCACAAGGGCTCTTGAAGGTATGACTCCTCAGGAATCATGGAGTGGTAGGAAACCCTCCATAACTCATCTAAGGGTATTTGGGTGTAAGGCATTTATGCATATACCTAAGGATAAAAGAAAGAAATTAGATGAGAAATCCCTACCTTGTATATTTCTTGGATATGATGAATTTTCAAAATGCTATCGGTTGATAGACCCATTTACCAAGAAGATACATGTAAGTAGAGATGTAGTGTTTGATGAAGCTTTCACATCCAACACTACATCAGTATACCTTGATGATGAGGAGGAACATCAACTTCCTTCTACACAACATAAAAAGCCACCCAAATGGTATACAAGCACAGTGACTGACTCTAAACTCACTTCCCCACCTGATCTTACTCTCAATCATCCAAAGACAAGAAGTATGACACAAAAAGAAAAGAATGAAGCATCTACTTCAGTTGATGATCTTTGTGCAGATTTTCAAGATATTTCAGTTGATAGAGAGTTACTAAGGTAATATGAGATGGAAATAGATGAGGAGAGGGTTTACTTATTAGCATATGATGAGAATTAACCTTCTACAGTTGATGAAGCACTTAGACTACCTCAATGGAAGGTAGCTATGGATGCAGAATATAACTCCGTCATAAAGAATAAAACATGGAAGCTAGTGGATTTTCCTAAAGGAAAGAAACCCATAGGTTCCAAATGGGTTTACAAAATAAAATGTAAGGTAGATGGTACTATATATAAGCATAAAGCCCATCTTATGGCAAAGGGCTATGCTCAAAAGGAAGGACTTGACTATGAGGAAACCTTTGCTCCTACATAAAGGATGACCACCATTCGAGTACTTTGTGCTATGGCAGCATGGTTCGGATGGAAATTACATCAGATGGATGTAAAAAGTGCCTCTCTTAATGGTGACTTAAAAGAAGAAATATACATGACTCAAACTCCTAGATTTGTAGAGGTAGGCCATGAAAAACATGTTTGTAAATTGGTCAAATCATTATATGGGCTAAAACAAGCCCCAAGAGCATGGTACATAAAAATGGATAGTCACCTACTGCAACATGGATTTAAGAGAAGTCCATCTGACGCAAATCTCTATATCAAGAACACAGGTTCTGAGATAGTGATTCTTGTGTTATATGTAGATGATCTGATCATCACTGGAAATTCAGAGAACTTGATTAAAGTCATGAAAGATGAATTGAAAGAGTCATTTGATATGATAGACCTAGGACTTCTCCACTACTATCTTGGCCTTGAGATAGAATAGAAAAAGAATCATCTAAGGGTGACTCAAAAAATTATGCTAATACTTTAGTAGAAAAATATCGTATGAATAATTGTAAACCCAAAGCAACACTGATGGAATCAGGGCTATAGTTATCATGATATGAATACTCACCACAGTTAGATGGAACACTTTATAGAAAAATGATTGGAAGCCTCATCTATATGACTAATACTAGACCAGATATTACTTATGCTGTAAAATATCTCTCACAGTTCATGCAAGAACCAAAGGTCTCCCATTGGAAAGCATCTAAGAGAGTCTTACACTACATTCAGGGTAATGCCGATTATGGTCTAGAGTACAATAAGAATAACTCATTCTTATTACAGAGTTACACTGACTCTGATTATGTTGGATCCATAGATGACAAAAAATCAACCTCAAGCTATGTTTTTCATCTTGGATATGGTCCTATCTCATGGCATAGTAAAAAGCAATAGGTGGTTGCTTTATCTTCAACTGAGGCAGAATATCGTGTTGCACATGGAGCTGTGTGTGAAGCAATATGGCTAAGTCGCATCTTGGCTACCATGGGCCTACCAAAGAAACTTTCCATTCACATGTTTTGTGACAACTCAGGTGTTTTGAACTTGGTCAAGAATACAGTACATCATGAATGAACTAAGCATATTGATACAGATTGTCATTTCATTCATGATGAAGTTCCTAAACATAGAATTCAGCTCCAACACATTCCCACCGACGAACAGGTTGCAGACATTTTTACAAAGGCACTTGGATGTGTCAAATTCCAATTGTTTTGAAGAAAACTTTGTATATCAAAGTAATGTAATAAAGGGGGGATGTTAGGGTAAAATAACGTAGTGTATTGCATTACACTATGTGGGGTTATTACATTTACTATTCTATGTAATTATGTAATTACCATGAGATATTTTCCTCATGGTTAAACTAGGTAGGTACTTAAATATCCTATGTTAGATATTTAGGTTAGTGTTATGGTTAGAACTCTACCTAGGTTAGTAGTTAGCTACACGTCTCTCCTACCGTGTTGGTTAGCGAGATAGACGAGATTAGTTAATTAGATTGTTATATATAATTTTGTCAATCTAATGCAATAGCTAATGTTCAATTAATTAATTTGGACTTACCTTGGACCTACACAATCTCTTCTAGAAGTTGCACAATACAAGGCACATTATCTTACCTAAAATTTAACCTGGTGATCCTAATCGACCAAAACCAAAATGGTACTATGAGCACCAATTGTGTGTATATCATCACCAAAAAGTGTGATATTACTAATTGTCACTTCTTCAAGCAACTCATCCATAATTTAATTGATCAATAGGAAATACAATTTGATATTACCATCTCACCTTTAGATCCCAACCTTGGTATACATACCAATCCATTACCCCAACCTTGGATGCAACAATCACAAGAAAAAACTTTGACATTATGACTCTCACCTTGAAAAATTATTCATACTAATTGCATCCCATATTACAATGGTTTGATTGGTATGTCCAACCTCACTACTAGCAATCAACATTAGGGTTTTATTAGGATAGATATTGTTGGACATTTTGAGTCCTCTAAGTCAGAGTTGTCATTGATGTCACCTGATAGAGTTATCACTCATATCAAGGAATTAAGCAAGAAATAAAGTCGTCCAAGTCATCCAGGAAAAAGCTTCATCAGTGCAAAAGTGAAAAGAAAAAGGCTGCATAATATTTTAATATTATTGGGATCACAGGTTAAATGATTGGTTTATAAAAACCCAAGATGGGTTATTGTAAAAATTTTAAAGGAGGTTTAATAATTATTTATAAATCATTTAAATTCACAAGGAATTTAAATTTTCTAAATAATACCAAGGTTGGGCATTAAGACAAGGTTCTAAGGTTTTATTAAACCTAAGGTTGGCTCTTTAATACAAAGTTCTAAGGTTGATTTTAATTTATAATATTTACCAAGCATCCCTTGCTATTGTTTTCGAAGTGCATGCAAAAGAGATTTCTGTTTCGAAAGCCTTATGATTTTTGTGAATGTTAAAGTTGTGAATATTCGAAAGCCCTAAGTGCAAAGGCTAGCATGGCCTAGTGGTATGTTGGCTCAGTGCTAAGGAGGAGGTTTTGAGTTTGATTCACATGAGGTCTGGTTTTTGGATTGCAAGGAAGAAGCGCTCTATGTGCTTGTTATTTTTTGGAGGTTTTTTGTTCGAAGATATTGCATGGTGGACGTACCATTTTAGACACATCACAGTACATGGCCCAATGATGGATTGGTTACAGCTAAGGCATTGGGAAGAAAACAGTAGGGGGATTGAATCCTACTAAGGGCAAGGCAAGTAAATTTAATTTAATTTTTTATATTTTATTTTCTTCCAAGGTTTCCTAAGGAGAAATAAGGTTATGGTATGCCCTAGGAAAGATAGAGATTTCTACTGATTTTATTTGTGGAAGTATATCCTATTATATATCATTGGAAAGCTATTTTCGAGAGCTACTTGTTTAGATTGCTTTGAGGTAGAAATAAGGTGTGTGCAAGAATATATTTATGGTTTTTTCAAGGAGTTCCAAAAGTAAGTTTGATTTATTCTTTTGAGGGATTATTTCTTGCATAAGAGGATTTGGTGCATTTTTATTGAGGGGGAGTAATAAGGTGTTATTGATATATTATTTTGATTATTGTGTTATTACTCATGACCTCTAACCCTTGTTGATATTGGAAAAATAAAGTGTGTTGAGTGTGGCATATTTAATGGACAACTCATAAGGTATCAAAAAGGTATGGGCAATATTCTTCATTGACTTATGTGGGTGATTGATTTCTGAAAATATCTTTGGAGAGAAAAGGATTGATTATGGGTAACATTTTTGAGAGTGTAGCGACCTCGGGATGCACACACCGCTTTACTCTACTTGTAATGTTATTAAAAACCCAAGATGAAATGGAAGACAATTAAAAGCATATAACATAGAAATAACAAAGATGGATCTATTTATTTGTATTGAAACTCGGTTACATGTTGGTCCCTCTTAGGGATACCCATTTCGATACAATAAGGTTACAAATAGGTAAAGAGTGCCTCTTTCGTGAAGAGGTGGTGCACTTTCAAAAATATTCCTCGTTTCGCACATGAAAATGTATGAGGGCTTACATATGCCTCATTCTCTAGGTCTGTTTCCTAGAGGGATCCCTCTTACTTTCGTATGTTGCAGATTTCTTCCGATCAACCTGTAGCCCTGCAAGCAATTTAACAACAACACATGCTTAGATGTCTTGGAATGCCTCCCCAGATGAGGTTGTTAGTACTGAATATAACAAATTAAAGCAAGTGCAAATTAGACTAATGCTATGAATGTGAATGAATGAAATGATGCTATGCTAATGATATGCTAAAATAATGAATCTAATGTCTAAAATCGTAAGCTAAGCCTGCGAGCCACTGTCCAAGACAATGGCTACTAAAGTGACTCTCGTCCTCTTTGCTCCAAAGCTATGGACCAAATATTGTATCCTGATGTTGAAATAATGGTTGCTATGATCTCTATTCTTTCAAGGCTTTGTCGTACATGTGATATCCAAGGGAACTCTCCAAGTCTCAAAATCTATCCTGAATGACCAAGATTGATAAAATATGTCTCTATAAGATCCCCTTTGGTGCTCTTAGGCTTGCACCTTTTATAGTGTGAAACCCTAGGTCTATGTACAAGCCCTAGGAATGAACTTATCATAGTAGTGTGGGTTAGCATGAGAATAGTTTTTTCTTTTCTATGTTTGGACATCGATTAACTAAAATATAACTTCCAACTTGAGTCTCCTATGCGAACTGGTCATTAGCATGAGAATATTTTGTCCTTTGTTTATGTTTGGAGGCCAATTAACTAAATTCTAAATGCAAACTCAAGTCTCCTATGTGAACTGGTCATGAAAAGGAATGTAAAGTTACTCTCGCTCACCTTTATTGCATGCAGAATGCTACTTCCACCCGTGATTAGGTTTGTTTGTCAATAAAAACTACTTTTAGGGTTTAGCCACTATTGTCTACAGTGAATAATATCTGTCCACTATCGTCTATAGTGGTAAGGTATGGCTACTCTAGGCTTGAGCGGTTAGGATCTGGACTCTCTTGGCTTGAGAGACTAGGATTGGATGGCTTGAAAAGGCCCCAAATGAGTGGTAAGAACCACTATTGATGCTTGGAAAGTCCAAGATTATGTCATTTGATCTTATGAACATGTCTATGTGAGTAGCTCCCCTAAGCATAACACTTTTTAGGTGTCTATAGATGCCCCTTTTTGCAATGCACTATGTGGAAAACACAACGGTGTATGGGGATCAATGGTCTGATCAATGTTGGATGACCTAATCATGCAAGATGGCATGCATCCCTTGAATCATTGCCTCAATGTTTGGAGGACTTAGCTTAGTGGCTTGGGTATGTTAAATTACACTCATTCCTCAAACTCAATCGGGTAGATTTAGCTGCTACAATAATTTTGACTGGTAGGAGAGCTACAATTGAATATGCCATGTCTGCTTACGTTCCCAACAAACAAGGGAAATTTGTGATTATTGTATGCAATGATTCATAGGAAGAACATAATTTTGTTATGATAGAGTGACATTTTGTTGATTTTTTTTATGATTATGTTGAATTTTTGAACTACTTCCTCACACAATGGATGGGTGAAGAAATGATAATGAAGGAAATGACAAGTCGCTTGACCAATATGACTAATCTGGTTCCTTTCTAGAATTTTTTGTTTTTAATGGCTGATCCCACATCCAAGTGTGATTCCAATTATTTATGATAATCATCCATCCTTATCCCGAGGAGTGGTCCAGCTATCAATAGATTTCTTAGGGAGTTAAGATGAGTGATTCTATTTATGTTTATATTGTATCACATTGGCTTAAAGTTTTTGATATCATAGGGGAATTAGAATGATCCTTTCACACCCTTGGAGTAGTCTGACCATATTGGTCTTCTTCGATATGGAAGGGTGGCACATCGTAATTCTAAAATGAAATGCTTTTATCCCAAGGGGTCTTATGATCATATACTCATCTCACCAAAATACATGGAGTGCAAATTGCTGCAATCGCCGAGTTGATAGAGTAGGTGACTGAATACGAGGCCTACCTGAGATTGTGTTTTTATGTGATTTTTTTGTTATTTTGAACATTATGATGATCTTAAACCATCAAAGTATGTATATTTTCTATTTTTTTCAGCCCTCCATGGAAGGTATTTTCTTATTTTTACCTATGGAGTAGGTCGCTGTCAGGTTTAGCGACCTCTGAGTTTCTGCCTGTGGCCACTGTCGCCTTGAACGACCACAAAATTTAGGTCGCTAACATCAGCATTGGCCAAGGCATAATTTGAAAATATAAAATTTGCATTTTCTAGGGTTTGACCTTTCATTTCATTGTTGAAGATTCACTTTTCAGATCTCTAGTGTGATAGTGACGGTTGCGACTTTGGAGTTTACTTGGCATTGAGGACATGGCTACACATGGTGAGACATTAGTTGTTGGAGGAGCCAGAGCTTCTTGGGTATTTCTCTTTTTGTAAACCCTAACCCTATTTTCCTTTATTTGGGTAAAACTGCACCTCACTAAGTAATTGGTAAAATGAACCTCACTAAACCTATTAGTAACAAATCAAAACCTGTAGCTAGGTTTAGCTTACTTTCTGCTCTGGTGGGTTAGTTTCCATTTTTTATTTTGTTTTTCTATTAGTGGATTTAACCTAGGGTTTTTGAAATTTTTTATTATTCACATGCTGCTACCATTTTAAGCGTGTTTAAAATTAGCTTTTATTTGATGCCTGAGTGGGAATTTACCTTTAATTTTTTTTGTTTTCCCTTCTCTCTTGATTTTTTTATGTTATTTTTGTAGCATTTTGATTTTTTTGTTCTTTTCTAGTCGAGGGTTCATGGGTTTGTCGTGTCATACCTCGGTCACTGTCACTCAGAGTGGTCGGTT
This sequence comes from Wollemia nobilis, assembly GCA_028583015.1. Classification (NCBI taxonomy): domain Eukaryota; kingdom Viridiplantae; phylum Streptophyta; class Pinopsida; order Araucariales; family Araucariaceae; genus Wollemia; species Wollemia nobilis. The sequence continues at coordinate 4,176,805 of JAQPPZ010003271.1, forward strand.
CTGAGCCACTATTGCTCAGAGCGGCCAAGTTTGAACCCCAATGGTAAAAAATTTGACCGTTGGGTCTTGGCCGCTGCTGTCTCTAGCAGCCAATTTTTGGCCATTGTAGGTGTCAGTGGTTAAATCCCTTAACCATATTTTGCACAAATTTTGCTTTTTATTAGATTTTTTAGATAGTTTTTTATTTTTTTGAAATTTTTGAACTACTCTTTAGCCTGTATTGCACTATAGTTGATGCATTATCTTTAAGCACATCATTAAATCTCAAAGATCTTATCAATATGGGGTGGTGTTCAAGGCTGTCTACGATAGAAGGCTAGGGCAGAGTACAATTCAGGCATTCAGATTTCAAGCATTTATTAGATGAGACAGATTTGGTTTAGCCTTTTGGTGTCACACTAAACGTAATATGCAGAATGGAAACTTGCAGGAACTAAAAACTAATTCTAAGTTGCATGAATTAAAATATAACTACAATTGCAGGAATTGGAGTTGCTAAATTGAAAGTCTAATCTACTTTTATAGAATTAAAATAACATAATTTAAATTGCTGAATTTAAATGTTACTGAAATGAAATCCTAAGTTACATTTGTAGAATTGAAACCTAGTTACTATTGCATAATTGAAATTATGCTTGTAAATGAAACTTATGCTAAAAACACCTGTCAATGTCCTGCCACAAAAGGTCATCAAGCTTCTGCTATAGGAATTGACAGCAAAATGAAATATGATAAAAATTAAAAGTTGCTAAAATAGAAAAGCAAAGAAAACATGGAAATCAAAGGAAAAATGCTTAATATAATTTTTCAGCTGACACACACACAAATTATATACATAAACATAATATAAAATATAAAGAACATTATACAAACTTAAAATAAGAAAAGTAAACTTGACAAGTAATCTGTTAATTTTTTTGCAACAAAATTACAGATTAAAACCTGCCATAAAAATCCTCCTTCTAGATCTAAAAGTGGGCCCATACTTCCTAATCTAGAAGGAGGTGAAAAGCACTGTTTAACTAATTAACACTCAGAACAGAAAATGATAAAATAACTACACTTTTATTGATGATAAAACATGCTAAAAACTGTTATAGAAAATTACTGTATAGTCCTAATTGTTTTTATTGAAAACTCTCCTCTATTATGATTCCTAACTGGCTCAACCAAGGAGGGAGTTGTGTTATTTATATAAATATTTACAATATATCCCATACTCAAATCATCCTATGTTCTACTTTACAATTATTTGCCAATAATTTTGGATCTGAAATAAATTCAAATCTGGATAGTTTGTGTTACGGTAGTAGTCATTGGCCCTTGGAAAGCATCTTCTGTGGTGGGAGTACGTGGGAGGAGTCTAGAAATATCTCACACATCTTTCTCCACTTTAGAATATGCCATTTCTATCTTACAAACAACTTCCTATTATGCTATAGTTTTTCTAGGTTTATCCTAGAAGAGGATCAAAATTGATCTTTTCCATGAATGGTGGCTTTGGATAGCAAGGATGGCAAAGTCATATGGGAGATATTTTCCTTTAACCTTTTCAACCTTATTTTCCCTTTTCCACCGTCAAAAAATAGTCAAAAATTCAAAAAGAACTTTTTGTTCTCATTTCAAAGATAAGTGGCTCATTTCGAAGAGACTGTATTTCTCATTCCGAAGACGTCCGCTCAATTCGAAGAGACTATATTTCTCATTTTGAAGATGTCTGCTCATTACGAAGATATTAAAAATGAACAACTATGTTCTCTTCAAGTGATTTCATCTGCATTTCTCATGTGGGTTAGCTCTCAGGATCAGATTACAATAGCCTCCATTCCTCTCCATGTGTGAATTCCATGCCTTGCCATTCATTGGTAGCTTGCTAGAATTTACATGGTAAATTACTGCATTTTCCAACTCTGCTGCACAATTGTAAAATATTGGCATTTATTGCAAATTCAAACAAATTATAACATGGAAAAATTATTCAAATATCAAAATGAATGATTACATCAAGTTTCTACTAAATTTATACACTTCATTCACCAAGTAACCATGCTAAAATAGTGCAATAGTGCTGCATAATTGTCCCTGCTCTGTTATACCCTGTTGCTGCCTATTTAGACCATGTGTGAATGCTTCTAAATAGGTTAGATGTCTTCCATAGTCCTTCTGAACTCATTCCATCCATATCCTCATGCTTTTCTTGACAACTTCAAGGTGTTCCTATAAAGTGACAACTTGCTGATTTTTATATGGCTGTTTTTTTTAGATTTTCAGATTTATGACAGTCCTAAAATTTTGGCTTCAATGTGGATTTGAAACAAGTTGAAGGGCAGAAAAACATTCAAAAACCATTGAGAAGTTAATGGATATCAGCATACCACATTTGGTTAATTGAAATGCATGTTTTTACTTGCTACTTAATCAAACAAAATCAGTCATAAAATGCTAAAAATAGTCAAAAATAGAGATATAGTATTCCTAACATAAAATCATGCACACACTTAAGAAATAGTATATTTTAGTCAACTATTTGGAAATTAACTTATCATATGATAGTTAAACATTGTGCAATAATGAGGCATTTTTGGGCCTCATCAGTAGTCATATTTTGTTTTTCTTTTACTTTGTTTAGATCCTTACTGCTCGGGCTTGGGACCTGAAGCTCTTCCTTGACCTTCTTCCTCGCTTGTACGACATAGAATGGGTGTGTCTTAAGGCTCATGGGCTCTAGTATATTACCAAATTACCTCACCTTATGTCAGAACAGGATCACCTTATGGCTTTGGCCCATTGTTGGGACCCTAATACTAATACCTTCCACCTCCCGATCATTGAGATGACCATTACGCCGGAGGATGTGTACAAGATCTTCCAGATCCCTTTTTATGGGGTGGCTATTGTTTCTTTAGCCACTAATGTTAAGGTGGTTGTCTTCACTCAGGTATTTTGTAGGCATTATTAGGATTCTCTCAAGGACAATAATTCTAGAGGAGTGTCTATCATCAACTGGTATCGGGAGCATGTTTTCACAATGAGGCATGCGGTGCTACTGATGGTCATCAAAAATATCCTCATCCTAGATTTCTTAGGCTTGAGGTTCCCTTGGAACCTCCTTGCGATGGTTTAGGACCTGATAAACAGCAAGGAGTCTATCATATATGCATGGGGTAGGTCTATATTAGCTCAGTGTTATGATGAGCTATACCACATCTGCTAGAGGGATCGTGTTAGTATCGCCTGTAGTTGGCTTCTACAGGTCTAGGAATGTGAGCACATTAGGGTAGATCACCCTAAGGGGATTCCTATTGAGATCACAACTTTATACAAGAGGATGCAGTGCTATGGTGCTATATGGGCCAAGAAGAGCAAGGAGTGCAAGAGTCGCATATTCGTAGGGGAGCTGACTCATTACACTAAAACTTTCACTGGACTCCAGGATGAAGATATCATATGGTAACCTTATCATGAATGTCCTGCTTGGGATGACCCTGAAAGCTTTACTGCTAGGATGCAATGCGAGCGATGGCTCATTGGCCATAAGGTTAACATTCGAGAGCACTTCTTCTACTCTTAGGTTCTTCTTCAGTATGGTTTGTAGCAGGATGTGCTACTAGTACCATTTCTATATAGACGCATTAGAGCAGAGAGAGACATCCCTCCCTGATAGGTTATAGATCTGGATGATGAGGAGGATGCCCCAATTTTTTATTCTAGAGTAGCTAGTGGAGTCACAGAGGCATTTTATAGGTGGTGGTGCGACCTAATGTGGTATGGTGAGGGTAGCCTAGGCCAAGAGGATGATGGCAGAGATGGGGTAGACCTAGCGGGGCATAGGATTCATGCTAGGCCTACGGTGTGGGGCCAGCAGGTAGAGCAGGTGGCATCAGAGGAGTAGGAGTCTCCTGAGGAGGTGGATGAGGATATGGATCTTGAGGAGAGAGATTCTCCTCTTAGGGCACATCTACATGATGTGGAGGTCGAGCTTCAGTCAGCCATGATATAGATATAGTAACATGATTCCATCTTATCTCATAGAGATACTACCATAGCATAGATGTCATACCAGATACAAAATTTGTAGGCTGCTATAGGAGGATCTACCCAGATGTAGGTTGTTGTTGCCCCTCCTACCCCCGAGGATCCTTAGAAGGTAGCTTTCGAGACTAAGATATGTCATCTATAGGGTTTGCTAGATGAGAGTGATGTTCAGATTTTTGAGGATGTAGCCCAGATTGCCACTCTCTCAAGGTAGATAATTAGGCTAGGCACCATCCCTAGGGCAATAGGAGCCATAGGTGGGTCACATGTCAGTAGGAGATCTACAATAGGGTAGTATTTCATTTGGCCTGGTCATGGGGCCCAAAATTGTACTGAGATACCAGCAGGGCCCGTCTCGTACCATTCTCCCAGAGATCCGACCACAGGAGGCGGTGCTGCAGGGGGTGCAAGCCTAGTATTTGATTGATGATACTCTTGGTTTTGATTCATTTTTGAGTTCGACTGACCTATATGGCTATCGCCCATGGACATTTTTGTATATACATGGACTTGACACACATACTTTTATGATATCTTTTCATTATGACTCATTATGTGTATCATTTATTGCTCATGTTTTTGTTGTTATTTTGTTTTATGATGTGATGTGATGATGGAATTATGATGATTTGATGTATATGTTATATGATAGATGATATTGTAGATGTTTATATAGATGTGTAAATGCTTATAAGTTATATGATTTGATGATATGATGTGATGTATTCTTATGATGAATGATGAATTCATGATTGTATGCAAATGGATATTGCCTATGTATTTTATGATGTGCTTTATGATGTGATGATGGATGATTCATGACTTGTGTTTGTGGATGCAATGTTTTTGTTAAATGCATGTTTAATTTTTGCTTTAATTTTATGCATCTTAACTTATATGATGGAATGGTATAAATTAATCACTTAAAACATACGGAATGCATATGACATTGACAATCTTAATGGGTGATACCACAAAAAGTAAAAAAATAATCATGAATTTAAATAATCACTCTTATCATAAGAATTTATTAAGTATTCATATATGAGATGTAATGGTGTGTAATGTATTTTCTTAATAAGTTTCTTTAAATTAAAAGATATAAAGTAGTCAGTGGTCATCTATATACTATTTCTAATATATATGTGGTATCTGTCCTACTATGTTGATACCCCCTAATTTATAGAATCTTATAAATAAAGTAATGGTGTGAATATTGTTATGATTTTTTGCTATTTAAGAATTTTTGGGGCTTCTCGGAGATTCAAACACTCTAGTTACCTTATCAACAGCTATGTACTGACCACTTAGACTTTGAAAAGTAATGCTTTTACCATGGACCTGGTTTTTCATGATCTCTGTGTGTGCAAGTGATTGTATATTTTGAGATAGAACTCAAGCATTTCCTCCGATGTCATGCGGGATTCTTTCAGCCCATTGCTAATATCAGGGATCCTCAAGTGTTCATCTCATCCTTATATTGGACTTATTTGGACTATACCACTAGGCAATATTGGGTTACCTAAGCTAGCTCATCCACATTCAAACATTGGTCTACACAAATGCATGAAGCAATTATGATAGACATATCGTCATGCATAAGAATCTCTCCTTTTAGTTTTGTACAATGCTGAGAATTCTAGGGATTCAAGCTTTATTACTTTTCTAGCTTCCTTTTGGCTTTGGATATTTGCTCATATGTAGTGATGAAGATCACTATTTATTTTTGATTGATTTTTTCTTTGAGCGAGGATTTTGTAGTGATGACAATCACTATTTATCTGCTCATATGTAGTGATGAAAATCACTATTTATTTTTTATTGATTTTTCTTTGAGCGAGGTTTTTTTTTTGAATTTATGATTTGTGTATCAGATAATTATTATGAAATTTGGACTGTATGCTTGGCCTTTTGAATATGTACTTTGCTTCAAGATTTTTATTATTTTGATTTAAGCAAGGGATTTGGATAGGCAAAGCTTGTCCTTTTGCAAATTCTCAGCACCTTTAAATTGGTTGCACAGGGGGATAAGCAAGGAAAATCCTTTTTGCTTAAGGTAACCTAGACCGCTTTGTCGCTTTCATATTTTCTTTGTACTAGCTAGTATTTTAGTGTTTCAATTAGTGATGGGATCTTGAATATCCAAGGCATTATCACAGCTAGAACTTACCTTCTACTAATCACAGTTGTTTTCCACAAAAGTTGATAAGACCACTAGGTGTGGTTGATTAACCAAAAAAACTTAGTATATTACGTATAGCAACAAATAATGGTTGTTTTGAAAAACACAATTACACACGTGTTAATGGAGGTATGGATTTGAATGATTTACGTGACAAACTGTGGTATCACTTTTAAGGCTCTCATGACACATGCAATTGTAGTGGATATGAAAATGCAATGCAATTATGTGGATGCAAGATGTGAGATGCAATTGTTTTTGTATTTTTTATTTATATGTTGTTTTTGTACTATTTAATTTTGACCAAAGGGATTATTTTGCCTTTGGGGCTTTTTGATTTTTGACCAAGTAGCATGAAGTACCCTTGGAGATTTTTTATTTTGACCAAGTGGCATGAAGTACGCTTGGAGCATTTTGATTGAGTTTGACCAAGCAGTTTGTATACCCTTGGAGCTTTTTGAATTTATTTTGACCAAGTGGCTTGAATACCCTTGGAGCATTTTGAATTGAGGTTGATCAAGCGGTTTGTATACCCTTGGAGCTTTTTGAATTGATTTTGATCAAGCAACTTAAATGCCCTTAGAGTGTTTTGAATTTATTGGATTTGACCAAGTGTTTTGAATACCCTTGGAGCATTTTGAATTGATTTTGACCAAGCGGGATGAATTACCCTTGGAGCATTTGATTTTATTTTTGAAATTTTTATGTTTTTATGATTTTTTTGTGTTTTTGACATATTTGATTTTTTTTGTGTTTTATGACATATTTGAATGTGTTTTTTTTGTTTTATTGTATTTTAACATATTTGAATGTTTTTGTATTTTATGTGTATAATGCCTTTAAGTGAATGATATTGAGAGGCCCAGACTCCTCAACACCATCTAATGATATAAGGTGATATGCTTCAGGCCCAACTCTCTATGAAATCATGTATGGGCCTATCCAGTTACCGTGAACTTATCTCGCATATGCGATGGCAGATTCGAATTCAGTTGGTTTTCTTTGAGAACTAAATCTCCAACCTTGAATTCCCTTAAGTAGACTTTTCTATTGTAATATCTCGCAAGGCAATCCTAGTAAACGCGAAGATGCTCTAAAGCATTTACTCGGAATTCATCAACAAGAATCAACTAATCAAGGCATCCTTTTTGCATGACATCATCGTCTATGAAGTCCTTTAATGCTATGCGTAGAGTCAGAATTTCCAACTCTAGTGGCATGATGGCCTCAGTGCCATATACTAGTGAAAATTGTGTTGTCCCAATGGGAGTCCGTATACTAGTCCTATATGCCCATAGTGCAAGAGGCAACTGCATGTGCCAATCCTTGTGATTGTCTTACACCGTCTTCCTCAAGATGGAGACTATTGTTTTATTTGAGGCTTCTGATTTCCCATTTGATTACAGATAATAAGGTGTCAAAAAACTATGTTTAATATGGTATTTATTCATTAAAGCATGCACATTTTTGTTCTTGAAAGATGGCTCATTATCCGATATTATATGAGACCCCAAAACGACTTATGATATTATGGAGTATAAACTCCGCAATCCTTGGTCCAGTTGTTGATGTTAAGGGGATCACTTCCACCCATTTAATGAAGTATTTTATGGCCATTATGATGAATGTGTGTTAGCCTGAGGACAAGGGTGAGATATTCCTAATTAAGTCTAGTCCCCACTACGATAATGACCATGCTGCCTGGATGGGTTGCAAGGCTTATGATGGTAAGTGCATTAAATTTGCATGATGTTGGTACTTATTGCATTTTTTGACATACTCACAGTAGTCATTTTCCATTGTGGGCCAATAGTAACCCATTCTCAAGATGCGCTTAACAATGGCCATGCCACTGAAATGTTGTCCACATGTGTTGTCGTGAGCTTGCAAAATTTCCTAGGATGTTTTCTAGGGCTCAAGAAAATGCAGTAATACTCCATCATATCCTCGTCTATAGAGGATTTATTCGAGCAATATGTATCTTGTTGATTTCTTTTTAAACGTTCATCTTTCAGTATGCAAAAAACCTTGAGGTACTATTCCAAGCTTCAGGAAGTCCTGCAGTTGGGAAATCCAATCCTAATAAGCCACGGATTCTATAGAAAAGACGATTTTTTTTCCTACATTACCGAGTTGGTGAAAATGGATTGAGGAATAAATCTATGGTGTATGGTTGCACCACACTCCATAGGTCCTTGGGAGATCAAAGACCACCAAGGTGTCCTTTGCAAGAAATCTCTGGTTGGGAAGGACCAATCCTGATTTGGCTTGATGTTGATCATGTTGACTGATTCTTGATTGTCAAGAACTTCACGGTGTATTTTTGAGTGCAAAATCACTTTTACATGAATGGTTGTAACATTAGCAGAAGGATTATAAGGTATTAATAATCCCAAAGATGCCATGGTGCCTACAAATCTAATCGACATATGAGGGATTGCCTCGATGTCATACCATTCTAGCCAAGCTAGGCAAGTGTCAACAAGTTCCTTGTAAGTATTTAGGAGTGGGCACCTGCATTGAAATAGTCATTTGACCTAGTTTACTATGATCAAGGAATCACCAAAAATATTCAGTCTTTTAACGCCTATTGCCATAGCTTTTTGGAGTCCCAAGATCAATGCTTCATATTATGTATTTTTATTTGTGCACAAGAAGTCTAGTTTGAATTATAAGGGTAATGGAGTGTCCTAGAGTGTGATAAATACAATCCCTAATTTGCCCCCTTGTTCACACTTCGAACCGTCGAAGAACAATGACATGGCTCTTTATTTCTTAGGTTCATCGATTTCTAGAAGATCTAATAATGCGAAGACCAAATCATCAGGCAATTCTATAGTGAGAGGCTTGTTATCCTAAAGAGGTACCTCTACTAATTGATCTGCTATGACTTGTCCCTTGATGGACTTTTGGCTTATGAACTCTAGATCAAATTCTATCAATAACATTATTCACTTTACTGTACGTGTATTGTGATGTCTTGCCCATCATGTACTGCAAAGGATTTTTTTTGATATGATGTAGGTCATATGGCTCAACATGTAGTGTCACAACTTTCAAGTTACAAAGACCACTGCTAAACACAATTTCTCAACATACGCATATCCTAGCTCATAAATCACCAAGGTGCGACTAATGTAATATATGTCTTGCTATTTATCTTATGCATTCTTTTGGGCTAACATGGTGCCCAATGCAAAATTAGTAGCCGATATATATAGTAAAAACGGTATGTATGGCCTTCATGGAGCCAATACTGGTGGTGTTGCTAGATAAGTTTTGATCTTTGCAAAAGCTTGATGGCATTCTTCATCCTAATGAAAGGGGACCTCCTTGCATAGCAACTGATTCATATATCAACATTTGTCTGATAATTGCATGATGAATATTTTGATGGATGCTATCTTGTCTTGTAGGCTCCTCAATTCCCTAATGTTGGTAGGGGTGGCCATTTCCAATATAGCCTTTACCTTTGTAGGATCTAATTCGATGTCTCTCTTGGATACAATGAATCCCAAAAGCTTGCTAGAAGTTACGTCAAATACACACTTCGTAGGATTCAATCGTACGTTGTGTTCTATGAGGCAATCAAATACTTGTCTAAGGACTTTAGTGTGCTCTTACCACAACAAGGATTTGGCCAGTAAGTCATCCATGTAATCCTCCAAGATCTTATGCATATATTCATGGAATATGTATGTCATGGCTCACTGAAATGTGGCACCAGCATTTTTGAGACCGAATGGCATCACTTTATAATAGAATATCCTCTACAGAGTAATGAAAGCAGTTTTATATTGATATTTGGGCTTAATACAGATTTGGTTGTATCCAAAAAAACCATCCATTAGGGAGAGCATCTCATGACCTGCGGTTGCATCTACAAGAGCATCTATGTTTGGCAATGGGAATGAATCCTTTGGCATTGCCCTATTTAAATTTCTAAAATCTATGCAAATATGAAATCTTCTATCGGGTTTCCCCAAGGGTACCATGTTTGACACCCACTCAGGGTAGTCGATAGGAACTATGAATACTACCTCCAATAGTTTTTGCAATCCATTCTTTACCATCAAAGTGATGGTTGGATGCAATTTCCTCAGTTTTTTCTTGATTGGCTTCTTCATGGGATATAATGAAAGGTTGTGAATGACTAACTTTGGATCTATCCTTGGCATGTATTTGTAAGTCCAAGCAAAAATTTTTAGCCTCTCTTTGAGGAGAGGAATTAGGATGGCTTGTTCCTCTGGAGATAGATTTTCTATAAACTTGACTTTTCTTGGTTGGGTAGGATCATCACTGATGTCCACCTTAAAAATTACTTCTATAGCTATATGTGACCCATCCTCTAGTTGATGAGGCGTGGGTATCAACTGAATGCCATCAACGAGATTTATAGGACCTACTGACTCAGGTTCCAAACCAACATGGAAGACGTCATACGCACAACCTGATGCAAAATGAAATGGTTGTAACATATCTTCATTAGGGAAGAGGTCTTCAGGCTCAATGGGTGAATTAGAATGATCCCAATCAATAGCCTCTATATTAAGATGCAATTATTTGGTAGGATCTGTTGGATTATGAAGTGGAGTGGTCAAATCAATGGAGATCATATTGATGGATGGGATGAAATCTCCAGGACCACATGGGTGTAATATTGTTTCAGGGGTTTCCTTTCCACACTCACGATGAGGTTCTAGAGGAATGGAAATTTTTGGATCTAGCCCATGAGCAGGATGAACCATAGGATCATTGGTCTCTAATAGCTCTCTGAATGTAGGTGGAGGGGGATTTACCATTTGGTGAATGGCAGCTAGGTCAAAATATCTCCCAAAAAATTGTAGATGAGGGTCTATAGCATGGAGTGCCGCCTCTCTCTATACTAGCTCGTTGACTTGCCATAAGTGGTGAGGCCTAAGATAAGCCATCTCGATCTCATCCTTAAAGTCATCATCACTTATCCAAAAATAGTTAGCATTTGTATACAACTCTAAGACAAGGGGATCATGTCTTGGCCTTAAGTAGGCCATATTTGTTTCATCTTCATATTCTTCGTCACTTATGAAGAATCCATTTGCATTTGTCTCTTGCTCCAAAGTCAGGGGTTGATGGCTTAGGCCTGAGTAGGCTCTTTCTGTTGAGTCTTCTGATTCATAGTTACTTTCATCTGATGTATACCCAATCTCATCATGGATGGACCATGTGAATATTTGTAAATAGTGAGGCCCATCGTAAGCTAAGCCAAGTTGTGCCTCATCATCACTTCATATCCATTCTCCTCATCCCATGAGTTGTACCGTGTTGGGGTGGAATAAATTGAGAAGTTTGGATGATAAAATTTTGGTGGCGGTATGTTTACCATGGCCTCTTTTCTGTTGCTCAAATTTCCTATTCTTATGGGGTGATAATGAATTAAATCAATTTCTTCTCCTAACCCTAAGCTTAATGTGTCCAATGGTTCTACAAGAGAGTCATCTCGACCTTTGATATAATAGCCTAACCCAAACCTATCAGAGGGAAGCTGATATTGTGGCTCATATGGCCACCTGTGCCCTTGCTCATATATTCCAAGGCCATAGCCATGCCAATGGCAATGATCAAAGTATCATAGAGGAAACTCAATATTAGAGAGGTAATGAACATTGACCATGAATAATTCGTCACTATCCTCTTCTATGTCTGAAGACTTATGAGCGCAGTCCAGCCCGATATAGATAAAATTGGTTTGGTTGGGAGGGATTCCAAGTGGAACCATTGTTCCTACTAGCGGCCTCAAGTCCTTAGGTCTTCCCAAGTTTTATGTAGACTCAATGATAGGCATGAAGGTAATGTTTTGCACAAGGTACTCCCCTATGCATGTGCTTGCCATGTGTATTGATGCATGCGACGTGGATGACCCTACATATGATACTGGTGAAGTAGGATGGTAATCACTATCTTCATATTGATCTTGAAGATCTTCTTCTTCCATAAGACTTGGCATTTCATCAATGGCTATGATTGGAACTTCCTTGGGCATTTATTCCTTGACTAAGGGTTCCTTTAGTTTCTAATTGTCTTTTGGTTTTGACGTTGATGGTACTTTAGAAGCATTGTCTACTTTGAGTGCACTAGGATGTGCTAATGTGCATGGGTCTTTTCTTACCCCTTTGTCTTTGTTATCCACTTGTATGGTTGGGGATGAAGGCATTACATAAAGGTGGGTAGAAGGCATTACAAATTCTCTTGGAATGTCCACCTAATGGACATATTTAAAAGGCTCTTCATTAGCCAAAACCACATAGACTTTGTTCTCGTGCACATACTTGACACACTGGTGTAATATCAAAGGCACGCACTTCATGGCCCTTATACAAGGATGCCCTAAGAGGATGTTGTACTACTGTAGTACCCTAAAATTGGTGCAGTGAAATTGTAATAATTACATTCATCCTAGTAAATAATTTAAATTCAAATTTTAACCTCCCAAACCGCCCGTTAACCGTCGGGTAATCCATTTCCCCATTTTCCTTGCCATTTTTAGAGGTTTTTTTGACCGTTTGATGATATCTTCGTCGATCAGACAATATCACCCCAGATCTAACGATTTTTTTTGGGCTAGGACGTCCAGACGATCTTGTCGCAAAACTGATTTTGCACAATTAACTTATGTTCCAACGGGTCTCTAATCTGGGCAAAAGTGTGTTTGCACCATTAGGGACCCTCCCCCGTTGGAGATCTCCCAAATAGGGATGATCTCCAACCTCCTAACTACTCCCCTAAGCCTATTTAATCCTTAGGACCTTCCCTTCCCAACCCCTGGCTGAATTTCCCTGTAACTTTATTTTGTGTGCATTAGAATACCTAGAGCGTCATTTTGTATTTGTTATTTTGAAGTTTTCTTGCAGGGACCTCATTGATTTTCAGCCGGAGCAAGCTCAGATCGTCGCAGACGATCTCGTTCAAATCTTGGATGATCCTGTCACAATTTGAGATGATTTCATTGCTTCTAGATGATTTCGACTGCAATTTTCTTTGGAGGCAATCAGTGCCCAAATTTTGCGCTTTCTCTTATACATTTTGTTGTTTTATTATGCATTTAAGTTAGTTTTTTCCTTATTTCTTATTATTTTGCATTTGGAGTTCACCCATATAGTTTAGGTTGCATGATAAGATCATAATTTCTCATTAGAATATCATAATTTGTTTGAATTTATATTCATAACTATTGTTTAGTATTCATATTGTCATTTTGTGTTGTTTCCCTCTATTATCACAATGGCATTCTTTGTATTTTGCATTTGTTTTTCTGTTTGCAGGTCTCTGACGAATTCATCTGACGAATTCGTCAGATCTCAGATGATCTTGTCTGATCTCAGATGATCATGTCAAATCAGAGGCGATCCTGACTGCTTCAAACATCAGAATCTCCATCAGACATCCGGATCAGGTATTCTTCTTTTATTTCTCTGTTTTTTGTCTTAATTTTGTTTTCTGCATTCATTAAATCTACACTTTCATATAGATTAATTTAGATTCATTTGGCCAAACCTAGGATATGAATGCTTAAGGCTAAAAATGAACACATAAAAACACATTCCAAACCTAGGCATGGAAACTGCCATTAAATGTTTCCTGGTGAAACCACCATCTGTCAAAAAATCATCAAAATACACCTCCCTTGAGATGCGGGACCTTCGCAAGTCCTCTTAATCCGAGGTACCACAACATCCTTTTCCCATCCTCCTTCCGAGCATGGATCCTATAGCCTAAAGGTAAGGATGCGAAAAATTTGGAGCGATACATTTTGGTGAACCCGACGTGAATGCATTTAAAACCTTTTGAAAACAAAAAACAAAAAAATATATATGTATACAAGAAAAACAAAAACAAAATCATCATTTCGAGTTTGTATGTTTTAGATTCAATTCTAAATAGTAGATGCTAAACATTACTTTTAGAAGTACTAAAGAAACCATGAGTTTTTACTCAAATCCATATGAGCCCATCAGTAATTTTGGAAGAATTCAGCCAAATACATTTGTTGATTATGACCAACCTCATTCCTATTCAACACCACCTCCATCACACTTTTCTCATTTTTCATCCTTACCCCAATAGGACAATCCCTTTTCCAATCCTCTTCATAACGATATTATCTATTCTCCCATATATCCATATTATGTCTATCAATCCACATATAATCCTCCACCACCATTTCAATATTCTTATTTCAATACAACACATTCATTTCAACAAGAAAATACTTATTCTTCCAATTCTACCGTGCACTCACCTCCTACATCGCAATATTCCTGTCATCATTCTACCCATAATAAAGAAAGTAGAGGTGAGAAACCATTAAGCCCTTTTATGACTAAAATCCTAAGGCACGTATCAAAAACCTCTCGAAAACATTCATCACATACATTTACAAAGCTCAATCAACCAATGGATATAATTCTCAAGTATTTACTTGACACAAATAAGGTTGAACTACCTTCCATAAGACAACCTGATACCACAGCAGATTGGTTTAAACCTAAGCTACATTGTGAATATCATAGAGTAGATGGACATATGACACAAAATTGTAAAGATTTAAGATGTGCAATTCAAGATTTGATTGATAAGGGTCTTTTTAATATAAAAGAATTACAATCTACAACTAATTATAAATCTCCAGTAAACAATCAAACTCCTACACAACAAATACCAATAACTAATCAAGACATGGGGATCTCCCAAGAACCCCTATTCAATTATCAACAACAAGAAACCAAACAAATATTGCATGTTAATGTGTCCCATCATGATGATATTATTAATATTGTAACAAAAACTACAAATGAGCAACCTCAAGTTCAATCAACTCAATCCGATATTCAAGATATGGATTCCTCATTTGACCAACATTCAAAACTATCTTTGGCTCTAGAGAATGATCCAAAATGGAATGTAAGCATAGAAAGCTTATCTTTAGAATCAAAATCTCAATCTGAAATACACTTTGATAGCCAACAACAAGTGATTAATACTCAAGCAAATATATCCCTTTTAGAAGTATTACAAAGTTATCACAAGGAAATTTTGTTCAAGATACCTAGCCAACAATTTGTTCCTCATCATATTCTCTCTAAGAACATAATTAATGGTGTAAACCCTCTTGAGGTTAACCATATTTCATTCTATGATGAGGATATTCCTTCCTCTACTCGACAAGAAGACTACTATCTTTACATTACAGGATCTAGTAAAGAAACACTTGTTAGAACTTTCATGGTAGATAATGACTCCTCTCTTAATTTATGCACTTATCAATTATTCCAAAAACTCGAATTAAAGGAAGAAGATCTTAATGAATCAAATGTTCTTATAAAATATTTTAACAATGAAATTCAAGAAGCTCAAGGTACTATAATTATTCCCCTTAATATTGGATCCAATATCCTAGATACTTTGTTTTATGTAGCATATTTCCCTTCATATTACAATCTACTTCTCAGAAGTCCTTGGATGCATACAATGAAGGTTGTCCCTTCCACTCTTCACCAATGTTTGAAATTTGAAATTGCAAATAAAATGGTTACCATACAGGGTGACCCAAAACCATTTGAAGAATATTTAACGGTTGAAACATCAAGTTCTATACATTCTCTATTGTCACAATTACCTTCTATCCATCACTTTTCTTCATTCATATATGATCATCCTTGTTTACCAAATAACACCCATGCATATATTTTATATATGCTCCCTCCATCTTATCAAGACTTGGAATATAGTGATAAGAATGAAGAACTTTCTTATCCTTCTTACATTTTATTTTGTAACATGATCAATTTTCCACATATAAAAGTAAAATCTTTTGCTACATTATTCTACATTATAACAAAGCTTTTGTTATCACTACCTTTTATTCATCACCTTCTCTTCTTACCTTCACCTCAACCAGATTATCCTTCAAAACCTCCTTTGATTTTGAAGCAACCTTAGACATACTATACTCAAATAAACCTTGTATAGTGTATATAGATAATCTTGTATATACCACCAATTTCAATTCATAAATTAAAATCAAAATACAAAAAAATCAAAATCCTCAAAATTTTCAAAAAAATACTAATGCAACTAAGGACCTTAAAGGTAAATTTGAGCCCAACTGGCTTGGACCATACATTATTATTGCTAAATTTGAATCAGGAGCATACAAATTATCTACCTTATATGGTAAAGAACTTAAAGAACCTATGAATATTTTGCATCTTAAACGTTACTATGTATAAATTTGGTCATTTCATCCTTGTATATACTTGTTTAAAATATTTCACAAATCCCTATCTTGTATTTCTTTCAATTTATAAATTCAAAAACACCAAAAACATTCATAATCATCAAAATATTCAAAACTATTTGTTGCATTTATTTATGGTACTTGTTAAATTTTTTGTTCAAAAACAAAAATAAAACCAAAAAAAACAAAATAATGATAAAAATATAAAAACAACAATATGCTTGACTCTTTCGAAACCAAAACAATATAAAGAAGAAAGAGAGAGTCAATATTCTCAAAACTTCTCAAAAAGTATTTATATATATTTTCTTACAATTATTGCAGTTATATGTTTCAAATTATTTTGGATAAATTAGCATTTATTTGGAATCTCTCACTTGCACACTCACAAAAATAAATATCTTGATTTTATCTGGCATGATTACTAATCTCTCTTATATCAAAATTCACAAAATTCAATTAAATAAAGTTTGAGCATAGGGAATTGATATTGTTATTTACTTAAACCAAGCACATCTTTTCACAATAAAATGATTATATTTGTAATTTCCATGTTTTGCTACATAGTAGACGTGATTTCTTGAGCGAAAAGTTTCCCCTGCTATCCTATCATGCACATGGTCTAGAATCTTTGATAATTGGCAAAAGGACAAGCTCACCCCTACCCAAAATAAAAATCCCTTGCTCTACAGCTAATCCGAGCAAGTATCCCTAGCAAAGAAGAAGAAAAGAAAATTTCAAGAAAAAAGAGAAAAGAAAAATGTTATTTTATATCATTACAACAATATTTCAAGCACTATCTCAAAAATCAAGCAAAAAAAAATACAAAAAGAAAAAGAAGCAAAGTTCAAAAGAAAAGTAAAAGAAAGCAGAAAGCAAGAAAGCAATAAAATCCCTTTCCCTACCCTTTGAAAAGAAAAGAAGGGTTGATGAGCTTGAATCCCTAGAATTCTCAATTATTCGAAAACTGTGAGGTAAGCCCCATAACAAGTGGTTTGTGCCCAACCTGCTTGGCCTTGGGTAACTACTAGCGTGGCGATATGTCTGTCACATTAGCGACCTTCTTTTGTACAGACCTATGTCTTCTTATGGATTAGCTAGCTCTTGATAATCCGACCTACATAGTAGTCTAGTATGGTTATATGCATCTACATCATGGTTAATGAACACTTATTTGGTTTCTTCAAATCACTTGTATCATAGTATCTTGCTCAAAACTGGTAAATGCACAAAGCAATTGCACACACATTTGTATTTGAGAGATTTTGTGTATCATTATGATAAATCAAGATCGGAAATGAATTCACATATGTACATGGGATTCCTTATAAATCTAACTTTTGTCTTCAAAATACTTTGAAATATTATTTTTGCAACTTGTTTGGAATAATTCAACTACAGTTGTTTACCATAAAGACAACTATATAATAGAAAAATCAAAAATTTCTTTCAAAACCATACAATCAAAACATATATATATATATAACTTTTGTCGACTTTCGCGACGATGGTATAGTTCCAAAACCAAAATTGGAATTTTATGCCTAGCGCAAGTCCTCATCTTCATATTTTTTGTTTATTAAAAAAATCAACCATGCAATAAAACTATCTATTTTTCTTTGATTTTTGCGATGATGGTATAAGTCTATACCTACATATTCTATGCCTAGCGCAAACCATTGTAACAATTTTTTCTTCCCCATTTATTTAAAAATCATGAAAACCATATGACTTAAATCATACTATTACACAGTTATTTTTTTTAAACACAAAGCATGCACATTATCACTATTTCATGTCATTATGTCAACCTTCAATTTTGCAAAGATGATATAATTCCTAAGGAATTATCCAAAAATTATCACACTTAGGAATTTATGCCTAGCAAAAAAATCATTATTTAATGCATACTATTTTTTTTATGAAAATCTGAAAAACAAACCATCATTTTCACCATTGCACCAAAGTCTTAAGACAGTCTCTTAAGCATTCTTTTACTTTTAACAATATTTCTATACTGGGATTAGCTTGACGACCGAGTGAGCAGCGACTCCATGAAATGGTCTATAATAGCGACAATGTCCTTTGAAATTATTGTTAGAAGTCTCTTTTTATATTTTACCACATCACATTACAAACAACCAATTTGTTACATCAGATTATTTCATTTAAAATATTACCGCATGACATCAAAATTATAAATTTTCAAAATGACATAATTTCATGAATCCTCAATCCAATTATCAAATCAATCAATCAAACATAAAAGCATCATAAACATACACATAACACAAGTCATATGATCAAAAAAATATCTCATCTATATATATCACAAATATATATACATCATCTCAAAACTGGATTGGTATGCCACAATCTGTACCTCGACATACTCAATCCTCTATCAAAAATAATAAACCTACATATCAATATGCAGTCCTCTAGCCTCGAGAGCCCCTCGAGCTCTCAGCCTCATCTCCTCCCCTGCCCTAAGGTGGACGAGGTGGCCCCATCATAGTATGAGTAGTACTGTGAGTCCTAGTCCTCGATCGAGATGAAGTCCTCGAGGACCCAATCTTGATAGGGTCAGCAATGTCGACTGGCAGTTGTACCCTCTGACCCTCTGGCACCATCTAGAAGTAGATGCCCTGGTAGAACGCGATCTGAGCAATTGACCCTGTCAGCTCCTATGTGCTCGCTCCTCCACCCCGTGCCCTGAGGCATGCAATCTCATCTCTGAGCTGGGTAACCTCAGCTCGGTGGCGTATAGCCTCGTCTTGTAATGTCTGCACCTGTGCCCGAAGATGATCTCTCTCCGCTCGAAGAGTAGCTGTCTCGCTACTCTCCCTCGTGTCAACACCCTTGCCCTTATCGGTTGATGGTGGCCTCTCTATCTGTGGAGAAGGGGGTCTTGCCTCCCTCCTCTCCCTTTGTCGTAGCCTCTCCTGTGCATGCGGCCTCATCAGCTCTCTCCCGTCATGACCCTGGGCCACCTCCTTTATCGCCTGACATCGCCTCCCTATCCGATGCACAACTGTGTGTATCAGACCCTAAGCCCTCATCATCCAAGGAGGGCAGATGTGTTAGGATCTCATCCTAACCCTTAATGTAATAATTCCCCTTTTGTAATAATTCCTAGTGAACGTGGGTAGTACCCATGATTAATATTTTGTAATGTTCTAAGTTTTAGCTTAGGTAGTGCCTATGACAAATGGCACCCTTTTTATGTAACACATGGTAGATAGGTGGCATTGTGCATGTAATTCGTGTGGCATTGTGCATGTAATTCGAGTGGCATTGTGCATGTAATTCAAAGTGGCACTATGCATGTAATTCGGGTGGCATTATGCATGTAATCCAGGTGGCATTTTGCATGTAAGCCAACCTTGGAAGGAAACTCCTTAAATACCCGAAAAGGCACCAATGTAACCATATTTTGCAAAATTAATGAAGTATTGAAGGAGGTTGCCCCCTCGAAGAGGCCTGCGATTCAGTTCTATTGTGAGATTGTTCTTTATGCAAATTTCTGTTTTATTAATGTGATGTTTATGTGAGTTATTTCCAAGCAATTGTGTGAGAGTGTGTTATTTGAGTTTATTTTATAGCAAGATCTTAACAAGTGGTATCAGAGCGCTTTCCAGGGCAAAGTTCTGCTGCAACTGCAACGATTCTTGCCATCCAAATCCACCTGTTAGGTATAAATTCCGTGTGTTTTTTCCATTCTGTTTTTCCTTATTAAAAAAAAATCCAAAAAAAATACAGTGTTTTTTTTTTCTAGACCAAAAACAAAAAAATATATTATTAGTTGAGTAGGTAGAAACCCTGTACCGGGGGTTTTAAAATATCATGAAGGATCTGTCGTTATTGGCTAAGCTAGATAGCCCATAAAGCGTCTAGTGAAGTGAGGGGCGATCAGGCTCCAATACCCAGGCCTCGTACGTAACTCACGCACGGACTTGAGCTCCCACGTATCTTCGGGTATATCGGGAGACCATCTAGGATTAAACAAACTTTTAGCCATTAGGAAGCTCTTCGGCCTTGTATTACTCATAGTCTACGGGACACAAGATCCCGGACGATTACCCTCCCGTATTGTCAGAGAGGCAGGTAGTGTGCTCAAGGGTATGTGTGGAATCCTCCTTGAGTAGTGGCCTGAAATATTGGTCCGAGCACTATTGTTCGTCACTGTCGGTATATTAGAGGGCCTATGGGTGGTACATACTCCTATACTTAGCATTCCCTGGTTCTGTTAAAACTACAACCTGTAAAAAATACAAAAATAAAAATCAAAATAAGAATCCAAACACCCCCATTCGTAAACCTGCATTTCAAAAGTGAGCATATGAGAAAGGAGTCCTCTACCAAAAAAATAACAAAAGGGACATGCATTCGGGATAAGCCATGAGGGTGACACTTAAGTTGAAATTCTGGAGAGTAACGGTCAAATTTACGATGGCGAGCCACAATCGAGTCGACCGAGTCGGAGAGGTCAAGACACAGTCAGAGGCAGAATTCACAGTCTTCAGAGTCAGAACAGAACTGTCATATCAGTCACCCGCAAAATACAGAGAATCTTGAGTGTGAAACACGACCGCTTTAGATAGTGCTCCAAGTACCCAACTTTTTCTCAGTAGCTCGGAATCGAATCAGAAACACCGTTAGACTCAAAGAAACAGAGTTAAAAAAAAAAAAAAAAAATCTGGGGTGCCAAAAAGTAGTTTTAAGAGATATAGCTCATTGTGACCACCTCCTCCTGCTGATCATTTTGATATATAGCACCCAAGAACTTTTTTGGGAATTTACTAAAAATAGTAAGTCAAAAATTCAATTCTATTTTTAGTAACTGGTCACAAAAGGTCAAAAAATGGCCCAGGGTACTCGTGGACACCAGAAAGAACTAGAACACTTGGATTCCCTAACAAAAGCCATTGAGAACTTGAACTCAGCTTTTCACTCCATAAGGGAAGAAGTCCAAGGTCTTCGCCTAGAGCATGAGGCCACTAGCAATCGCTTAGAAGAAGCATTGACTGAAGTGGACAGCAAACTGAGAAGAGAACCACCCAAATCAGAATACCAAGCTGAGATTTCTACAAGGAATCGTGACCATGATACACCCTTTAGAATTCCCAAGTTGGACTTTCCCAAATTCAGTGGGAAGGATGTTGATGGGTGGCTATGTCGGGTTGACCAATTCTTTCGACTTCATAATGTACTAGTATTTCATCGAGTCCAGATGGCTTCCTTTAACTTGGAATCTGAGGCTCTACATTGGTTTCAATGGTTGCGTCTTACCTACCCAAATCTCTCTTGGGAGGATTTTGAATCCCAAATACTCACTCGATTTGGTCCTAGTGAGTTTGAGGACTTCACAGGAGCCTTATCCAAACTACAACAAACAGGGTCAGTTCGAGAGTACCAAGCTCAATTTGAAAAATTGGCCAATCGAACAAGAGGATTGAGTGAAGGGTTCTTTCAGAGTTGTTATATCAGTGGGTTGAAGATGGAACTCCAAGTAGAAGTCAAAATGTTGAAACCACGAACTATGATGGAAGCTATCAGTTTGGCCCGTCTGGCCGAATCTAAACTCTCTGCCCAAAGACGCCCATCAAATTTTCTGCAAAATAGACCTTCATTTCCTCCTAGATCCCAAAACCCAGTTGATAATAAACCTGCTGCACCAAAGCGCCTCACCACCGAAGAGATGGATGCACGTCGTGCCCAAGGATTATGCTATAATTGTGATGAAAATTTTTTCAAAGGGCATAAGTGTGCACACAAAAAATTGTTCCCGATCGATGTTGAAGAACCTGATACCTCTGATGAGAGTGATAAGGATGAGGACCCTCCAGAAAAACCTCCTCCACAAGAAGAAGTGAAACAGGAACCTGAAACAACAATTACAGTCCATGCCCTTGCAGGCATTACTACCCCTCAAACCATGAAGGTTACAGGATTTTTCAAGGGCCAACGTCTTTCCATCCTTTTGGACTCGGGAAGCACACACAACTTTATTGACCCTAGAGTTGCTCAGCGGGAAAATTGCTATATCCACACTTGTAACTCCTTTGAGGTCATGGTAGCCAACGGGGGAACCTTACCTTGTAAGGGAAAGTGTCGCAATGTTAAAATCCAGATAGGGGACTATGCACTCAAACAGGACATGTTTGCCCTCCAGTTGGGTGGATGTGATATTGTTTTGGGATCTCAATGGTTGAGTACACTGGGCACTATCAGTTGGAACTTTGTTGAACTTTGGATGCAGTTCTCCCAGAATGGCCAAACACACATCATCAAGGGCTCCCCAGCAGGAACACCTCAAATTATCAGTTCAAATGACATGGAGAAATTGCTAAAGAAATCATCACATGGGGTCATTGCACAACTATTCTCCATCCAACCATCCACATCCCCAATGGGTGAAATTCCACCAGACATGCAACAGGTTCTCCACAAACATGAGGCCATATTTTCATAACCAATCACACTACCACCGCATCGCTCTCATGACCATGCCATTCCATTATTTCCAGATAGTACACCTCCCAATATCCGCCCGTACAGATACCCCCATGCCATGAAGTCAGAGATTGAGAAGATGATACAGGAATTACTCAAGGCGGGTGTCATTCGGCCTAGTACTAGTCCCTACTCTGCACCGGCCTTATTGGTCCTCAAGAAGGATGGCTCTTGGTGATTGTGTATTGACTACCGAGAGCTCAACAAGATAACGATCAAGGATAAATTTCCTATCCCCGTGGTTGATGAATTACTAGATGAATTACATGGGACCATGTACTTCACCAAGCTAGACCTTCGCTCTGGGTACCATCAGATCCGGCTTAAGGATGAAGATATTCCTAAAACTGCTTTTCGCACTCATGAAGGTCATTATGAATTCTTGGTAATGCCATTTGGTCTCACAAATGCTCCTTCCACATTCCAAAGCCTGATGAACAACATCTTTCGCCCCTTCTTGCGGAAGTTCATCCTTGTGTTCTTCGATGACATCTTGATTTACAGTCACACATGGGAAGAGCATCTCAATCATGTAGATCAAACTCTCCAACTACTGGCTGACCATAAATTGTTTGCAAAAAGGTCCAAGTGCTCCTTTGGTTTGATTGAAGTAGAATATCTGGGACACATTGTCTCAAAGGATGGTGTCAAGGTTGACCCTAAGAAGATCCAAGCAGTCCAAGAATGGCCAAAACCTCGCACACTCAAGGGACTTCGAGGATTTTTAGGGCTTACAGGATATTATCGTAAATTTGTCTGCAATTATGGAAATATAGCCGCCCCCCTCACCTCCATGTTGAAGAAGGATTCTTTTATGTGGACAAGGCCGACTGAGCAAGCATTCCTGGACCTCAAACATGCCATGACCACCACTCCCGTTTTAGCCATGCCAGACTTCTCAAAAAAAATTGTCATTGAAAGTGACACTTCTGGTCGTGGTATTGGGGCAGTATTGATGCAAGAAGGATGCCCTTTGGCTTTTACCAGCAAAGCCCTATCTGATCGTAATCTGGGAAAATCCACCTATGCTAAGGAAATGTTGGCAATATTGCATGCAGTCCTACATTGGCGGCCTTACCTCATTGGGCGCCATTTCTCCATCAAAACTGACCACCAGAGCCTTAAATACTTTCTAGAACAACGAGTTGCCACTATTGAGCAACAAAAGTGGGTATCAAAACTCATGGGCTATGATTATGACATCACGTACAAAAAAGGGAAGGAAAATCTTGTGGCAGATGCTCTCTCTTGCCAATTTGAGGCCCTTAGTATGTTGTGTGCCATCTCTGCACCATTGCCCCAATGGATTGAGCCCTTACATCAGGAAATACATCAGGATGCAGATTTGAAAGACTTGGTTGCTTCACTTAGGGATGATCCAGAGTCTACACCAGGATATAGTTGGGATGGCCAAGATCTACGTTACCATCAACGTCTGGTTCTTCCTCCTAAGTCCCCACTTCGAGAACTCCTCATGAAGGAATCACATGCTACTCCATCTGCTTGCCATTCAGGGTTCCTAAAAATGTATGAACGACTCAAGCGCACCTTCTTTTGGAAAGGCATGAAACAGGACATTCGCTCTTTTGTAGCGGATTGCGACACTTGTCAACGGATGAAAGGAGAAACAGTGCGCTCCCCAGGAACTCTTCAACCATTGCCGATACCAGATCAGGTGTGGACTGACATCTCCATGGACTTCATAGAAGGGCTACCTAAATCTAGAGGCAAGTCTGTTATTTTTGTGGTAGTGGACCGCATTTCAAAGTATGCTCACTTTTGTGCCCTAACCCATCCTTACACAGCATCCACTATTGCCCAAAATTTTCTTGACTCCATATTTCACCTTCATGGCATGCCCGCCTCCATTGTATCTGATCGTGATCCCACCTTTACTAGCAATTTTTGGCAAGAGTTGTTTAAGTTGCAGGGGACTCAGCTCAAAATGAGTTCAGCCTACCATCCGCAAACGGATGGTCAAACAGAGGTTGTTAATAAATGCTTGGAAACCTACCTTCACTGCTTTGCCTCCGATCATCCTACTCATTGGGCAAAATGGCTTTCTTTGGCTGAATGGTGGTACAACACTTCCTATCATACCGCCACAAAACTCACACCATTTGAGGCAGTTTACGGGCGCCCTCCACTCACGCCTTCCTCCTACATTCCGGGCAGCTCCAAGGTCCAGGCCGTCGACAATGCTCTGAGTCAACACACCGAGGTCCTCCGCCAACTCAAGCAAAATTTGAACATGGCCCGAATCGGATGCGCCAACAAGCTGATCAAGCATCGTTCCGAGCGTAGTTTTGATGTGGGTGATATGGTCTTCCTTCGCTTGCAGCCCATACAAACAATCATCCCTACAACTCCGCAGTGTCAGAAGCTTGCTCCAAAATTCTATGGTCCTTATCAGGTTCTACAATGGATTGGTCCAACAGCTTACAAATTGGCTCTTCCCCCCACTTCCAAGATCCACCCTATTTTTCATGTTTCCCTTGTAAAGAAAGTTGTGGGCACAAAGGTACAGGTTCAATCAACACTCCCTGAATTGGATGAAGAAGGCTCCATATTACTTGCACCGAAACAGCTGCTGGATCGTCAAACTCGCACTCTGCGCAACCGTACCATCACAGAGGTCCTGATTCAGTGGCGTGGACTTCAACCTGAAGATGCTACATGGGAGTCTCTCCATCAACTCCAGCAACAGTTTCCTCATTTTCAGCTTTGAGGACAAATCTCCTTTAAGGAGAAGGGCATGTTAGGATCTCATCCTAAACCTTAATGTAATAATTCCCCTTTTGTAATAATTCCTAGTGAACGTGGGTAGTACCCATGAATAATATTTTGTAATGTTCTAAGTTTTAGCTTAGGTAGTGCCTATGACAAATGGCACCCTTTTTATGTAACACATGGTAGATAGGTGGCATTGTGCATGTAATCCGTGTGGCATTGTGCATGTAATTCGAGTGGCATTGTGCATGTAATTCGAGTGGCATTGTGCATGTAATTCAAATTGGCACTATGCATGTAATTCGGGTGGCATTATGCATGTAATCCAGGTGGCATTTTGCATGTAAGCCAACCTTGGAAGGAAACTCCTTAAATACCCGAAAAGGCACCAATGTAACCATCTTTTACAAAATTAATGAAGTATTGAAGGAGGTTGCCCCCTCGAAGAGGCCTCGCGATTCAGTTCTATTGTGAGATTGTTCTTTATGCAAATTTCTATTATATTAATGTGATGTTTATGTGAGTTATTTCCAAGCAATTGTGTGAGAGTGTGTTATTTGAGTTTATTTTATAGCAGGATCTTAACAAGATGCCTACGTACCAGGCATCGTAGCCATTGGCTATCCCTGCATCATCCCCATCCAATGGTTGAATGGGTGCATCGTCCAAGTCCTAACTCCAAAAACACTGCATGTCTGGAGCCCCGCTCACTGTAGTGTTATCTCGGATAGTCCGATAAAACTCATAATCCCTAAGAGATGGGATCCCCTGCTGCAGACCTAACTAACGTAAAACTCGTTCATAATGATGGAGCTCCACCTCTCCCCTCTCCATTCGTAGCCAGCACACTCGCCTAACGCGAGCTAGCTCTTGTCCGTCCTCGGCCCACCCTAGGTGCTCGCGCCATGGCCTCTAGGTAATCTGGTCTGGGACTAGGTCATCTAGCAGTCTCTAGGACATCGAAAGGTCGATCCGTTGCTGTGACCCTCTCTGGAGCCACCAATAGAAAACTCGAGGCCTCTCCCTGTCAATCCCTGTCAGAGGAAGCCCTAACGGCCTCCGCACTGCAATATGCTTCCAGCACCAAACCTATAGGAGCGATGTCATCACCAGACATCGGTCACCCTTGTACACGACCCCATGCAGGATCTTGTACAGTCGGCATAGCACATAGCTGCCCCAAGAAAACCTGTAGCCATGGTCTCGCATATCGCAGATCACATCTGCAAGCATCCATGGCACCCAACACTCGCTCTGGTGGCATAGAAAAAGTCCACCAACTACTCCAGCTAGAACCTGTGTCAGTCTATATGCCCCAGGAATCTGGTGCAGTGCCTCGATATTAACTTTGCCCTTCTCCAGGGTGAAGCTCGGGTCACCGCACAATTGTCCCATAGCATGGCCCTAATTGGCCACAAGAGTGATCAACCATCCTTGTATGGGGATTCTCATAATCCTTCATACATCCTATAGAGTGGGAGTCATCTCCCCTGTTGGTAGCCAAAAATAGGAAGAACTCGGATACCATCTCTTTGCTAGGGCTGTCAGTAGCCCCATATTCGTAGACACTTGTGGCATCTCTGCCACATGCTGTAAGCTAGCCTGTGCCAGCTGATCCCGCTCTGCCTGTGTAAGAGTGGCCAAGTCATCTCTCAAACCTCCATACTTCCATTCCCTACTTTTTAGCAAACCTCTCTGCAACATAAACAACACAACAACAAACAACCATTAATAACAACTCAAGTGATTAAAAATGAAAGTTAAAATAAGTTCAATTTTATGCAATTGATGATATCGTCCACTATTGGACGATATTGTCCCAAATTTGAGCATAATCGTTTCCGATTTCGCAGATCAAAATCGTCCCTAATTTGACGAAATCGTCCCCCTTTCGTCGATTTCGTCCATAGACGAAATTGGCGAAATTGAGACGATTTCGTCGAAATCGGGACGATTTTATCCCGACGACGTCGACGGCCCAAAAATGGCCGCGATGCTCAAAAATTGATTAAAATTTACCTAAAAAGCATGTAAAATCAAATTAAAGCATTCTAAACTAATTTTAGACTCTTACCCATAACCTGTGCCGGACCTCTATTAATCTGTGCGTTGTCTCCACCATTTTTGCTTCCAGAGCTCTAAAAATAGTAAAAATGAACAGTAAAAATGAATTAGGGTTTTACCCTATTTTTCTTAATTTTATTCAAAAATAATTCAAAATTAATTTTGCTTTTTTGCGTTTTTACCTCAAACGTTCGATTTGGGTAAAAACACGGAGGGGGCACCATAGTAAGTTGTCGTACGATTCGACCAAGAATCGTCGCCTAAAAATGGGAATAATTTTTGCTTTCTCGTAGATCGAGAACTCATCTTTAACGCATTTTCTTTGGAAAATTCGCTAAAGAGGGGGCAAAATGTAGCACCCTAAAATTGGCACAGTGAAATTGTAATAATTACATTCATCCTAGTAAATAATTTAAATTCAAATTTTAACCTCCCAAACCGCCTGTTAACCACCGGGTAATCTGTTTCCCCCTTTTTCGTGCCATTTTTAGAGGTTGTTTTGACCGTTTGACGATATCGTCGCCGATCAGATGATATCGCCCTAGATCTGACAATTTCTTCTGGGCTAGGATGTCCAGACGATCTTGTCGTAAAACTGATTTTGCACAATTAGCTTTTGTTCCAATGGGTCTCTAATCTGGGTAGAAGCGTGTCTGCGCCATTAGGGACCCTCCTCCATTGGAGATCTCCCAAATAGGGATGATCTCCAACCTCCTAACTACTCCCCTAAGCCTATTTAATCCTTAGGACCTTCCCTTCTAAACCCCTAGCTGAATTTCCCTGTAACTTGATTTTGTGTGCATTAGAATACCTAGAGCGTCATTTTGTATTTGTTATTTTGAAGTTTTCTTGTAGGGACCTCATTGATTTTTATTCGGAGCAAGCTCAGATCATCGTAGACGATCTCGTTCAAATCTTGGATGATCCTGTCACAATTCGAGACGATTTCATTGCTTCCAGATGATTTCGACTGCAATCTGCATTGGGGGCAATCAGTGCCCAGAGTTTGCGCTTTCTCTTATACCTTTTGCTGTTTTATTCTGCATTTAAGTTAGTTTTTTCCTTATTTCTTATTATTTTGCATTTGGAGTTCACCCATATAGTTTAGGTTGCATGATAAGATCATAATTTCTCATTAGAATATCATAATTTGTTTGAATTTCTATTCATAACTATTGTTTAGTATTCATATTGTCATTTTGTGTTGTTTCCCTCTGTTATCACAGTGGCATTCTTTGTATTTTGCATTTGTTTTTCTGTTTGTAGGTCTCTGACGAATTTGTCTGACGAATTCGTCAGATCTCAGACGATCTTGTCTGATCTCAGACGATCATGTCAAATCAGAGGCAATCCTGACTGCTTCAAACATCAGAATCTCCATCAGACATTTGGATCAGGTATTCTTCTTTTATTTCTCTGTTTTCTGTCTTAATTTTGTTTTCTGCATTCATTAAATCTGCACTTTCATATAGATTAATTTAGATTCATTTGGCCAAACCTAGGATATGAATGCTTAAGGCTAAAAATGAACACATAAAAACACATTCCAAACCTAGGGGTGGAAACTGCCATTAAATGTTTCCTGGTGAACCCACCATCCGTCGAAAAATTATCAAAATACACCTCCCTTGAGAGGCGAGACCTTCGCAAGTCCTTTCAGTCTAAGGTACCGCGACATCCTTTTCCCATACTCCTTCCGGGCATGGATCCTATAGCCTGAAGGTAAGGATGCAAAAAATTTGGAGCGATACAACTACATAGCTCCTTCTAAGACATGACACATCACAGGGATGGTCTTGTGCCCTACCTTTATGGGCAGAACTATCGTTCCCATAATATTGTATAAAGCATCATTAAAATCTCTTAACGTGTAAGCTTTTGGAATGATATTAGACTTGGGGATCTTGAGGTGTTGTATTTCAGTTGTTGTAATGATGTTTATTGATGAACCTGTATCGACCAATACCTTATTGAAAGGTAAGTCATTGATTTCCGCTACAATGTTTATCGAAGGGTATGGTAAGGCAGTAGGAACTATCTTAATATCATGATCATAGAATTGAATCACAAGTTCTTGGCATTCTTGTACTTGTCCCACAAAGTGTGTGAATGAATTTGCATCTTGTGGTTGGTGCTCAATTGTCCTTAA
Organism: Wollemia nobilis; assembly: GCA_028583015.1. Classification (NCBI taxonomy): domain Eukaryota; kingdom Viridiplantae; phylum Streptophyta; class Pinopsida; order Araucariales; family Araucariaceae; genus Wollemia; species Wollemia nobilis. The sequence continues at coordinate 4,206,757 of JAQPPZ010003271.1, forward strand.
GATCTCCATTAGAGTCTCCCTATGCTTTGGGGATTGTTGTATGATCTCATAAATGGATAACTTAGCTGGCATCATCTGTAGGTTTTTCTCCAATCTACTCTAGATAGTTACCACAGGTAGATTTGGTGGACTTGGAAGGTTGTCTTGCATTTGCATAAGAGTTGCTAGGACATTCATGAGAGTTGCAGGAGGTTACGGTTGACCATACCACCTAGTCCTTGTTGCTATGTTAACAATCTCAACTATCCCAATGCATCCGTGGGTAGGTATATCAGCTCAAACATGATTGAATTGGGCCCCTTGCTCTCTAGGGGCCTCATGATTGGGAAATATATTTTTGTATATGCCCATGTCTCTATTATTGGGAGCCAGTGGGTTGTAAACTTTGAGTTCTCACGCATCAATCATGTTTTGCACTTGATGCTTAAAACCAATGCAAGCCTCAATGTCATGCCCCAATATCCTGTGATAAGGGCGAAATTGATCTTCACTATATCCTTTTGGATTAGGATGGTTTGGATTTATAAGAGGTATATCAAGAAATCTAATCCTCATGACCTTGCTTAACTGATTAAAGATTGATTGCATTGACTCTGTCAAAGGCATGAAATAGTGAGACGGCTTGCATTCCCTGTTTCTCCCTTGATTGTTCCTTTGGTTGTAATTTGTTGGTGGGGGATGTGCTTGATAGTTCTGGGATTGTTGTACACCCCCATCCTTGGGTGTAGCCAATATGACTTGATTGACTGGAGCAGGGTTGCCCTACTTCTATTTGTACTTGTCATTCTTACCATTCTTGTTCCACTCCTTTTTTTTTGGATTTTAATGGTTCCCTCATCTACTTTTATTTCTTCGATGAGCTTGGCCTGTGCCAAAGCTTCCTCAAATGAAGGATACTGATGAATTTGTAGCAATAGAGAGATGTGTTTAGAGCAAACTTTGGTGAACATGCGAATAATCTCTTCTGTGGAAATGGAGAATGATAATTTTGCCATGATTTTTCTCCATCTATTCCCATAATCCATTACTAGCTCATCATCATACTGTTTCAAGTTGGCCAAGTCTGAAAGGTTAACCTTCTTCTTAGCATCAAAGGAGAAACACTTTAAGAATGCATTTACTAGTTGTTCAAAATTGGTTATGCTATGCTTAGGTAGTTGGTTGAACCATTGAGTGGCAACACCTGAAAATGTCATTATGAATGTTCTTAGCATGAGAGCGTCATTGTCTTCAATATGAAAATAGGCATTTATAAAATTGGTGACATGCTCTTGTGCATCCTCTTCACCATTAAAATTTTCTAACCTAGGCATATCAAAGTTCTTAGGATATGGAGGGTTAGGAATTGATGGGAACAATGGTTGGTTGTGTATTTTTCTCAATGTTGGTGAATTCCCAGCTGCCTCTTATTTCTCAAAGGCTTTCATATTTTTAGCAAGATCTTGAAATACCTTTGATGCAGGAATTTATTTCTATTGTAAGCCTACTCATAGTGGAAATGGAGGTAAATCTTTATCCATTTTATTTGTTCTGTTTCCTCCCTCCTATGAGGGGACTCATGATTGTGATCCTGGTTTGTTGTGTTTGCCCTTTCCCCACAAGTTGGATTGTGTTCATGGTTTGGTGGGGGATTTAATTGTGGGCTATCTTGTCTAGTGCGCCTCTCCTTAGGTGAGTTAGCATGTCTAGTTATTTAGTGGTCACCACCATTTGTATGTAAATTGTTAATAGATAGCCACTCAGCCTACTCTCTCAAGCACTACTCATGTTGGTGCAAGAGTCTTTCTCTTTGTTTATCTTATTCGAGAGCCTCCACTAGCTCTCGCTCCCTACGTAAAGCATTTTCTAACCGCATCATTTGGTCATTTTGTGCTGTTATAGAAGAATCATGTTTATCTAACTTTGTTCTTGTCATCTTGACTCGTAGATTCCTCAAGGAGGTTTTTGCTGCACCTGTACTCTTGCTAGCTAATGTGACTTTTTTAGTGTATTGTTGAGTATCGCTATGATCAAACTCTGGGTATTTACTATGGGGTTGCTCTAAGGTACCCCAGATTAAGAGATGTATTTAGAAGTCACATTTTGTGAACTTCCATATGCAGAGTTCTTAGTAGCTATAGTTATTTGAGTTGGTCATGTAGGAAATTGATCCAACCTATCTAGCTATATTTTTTTCCATGGCTGGTCCTATGGGGTGTAATTCACTCCTATGATGTCATAATCTACATGAATATTTCATTTTGCATGAAGGGTTTCTTCTATTTGATTCCCATGGATAGATGTAGCTCTAGTTTCTTGCCCTTCAGTGGGGAGACCTGTTTCATATGTTTCTTTTGAATCTTGAGGTGTTGTAATTTTTTCTTGCCTTCTTGATGAAGAAGGATTTGTGGTAACATATTTTCTCCATGTGTATGGAGATGTGGCAGTATCTTCATCCTTATGTGAAGAATTATTTTTAGAACCTTATTTATTTCCATGTGAGGAGGAAGCCCTTGAAGCTTCCTCATGTCTTTGAGATGTTTTTGTGTGTTTAGAGGAGGCCCTTGAGGTCTCCTCATGTCTCCTTGATGAGGATGGCTATGAAGCCTCTTTTTGTTTATGTGACTTTGTTCCATGATGTGGTTCCTTACTTAGGGTTTCTCAAGGAGATCCCCCAAGGGTTGAGTTATCACCCCTTAGGCTCACGAAGCTACGTCTCACTATCTTACGAGTGGTTCGTTCAATGTTACTACGACTCCGCCTATGGGTATGAGTTGCTTCAGTCTCTCCATCGATATCAGACCGAGGGTTCTTACTTCTTGTTTTGACCATGTTGTCTATGAATTTATCTTTTGAGTTATAATTTAGGAATAGCCACACAATACCAAACAAATATTTATCTTGATTATTGATTTAAGTGTGCCCTAAACTATTTGGTGTGTTTTGATGTGTTGTTCTTTCGATTTCTTGCTCTTGTTCTTGGATTAAGAATGAGGAGACTCATCCATAGTGACAATAAAGTACTGTTGAAATAAATAAACAATATTTCATTATTGAATCAGTGTTTAAATAATACATAGTATGCTTTAATTAGCTTGGGAGAAGTGGATCCCAACAATAATCCTCTCAATATTTAGCTAAAGCTGTAATAGGAAAATAATGTAATAAACTAAGAAGTGCTAAAATATATTATACACTAACATCCCCCCTTATTACATTATTTATGTAATTGAAGAACTACTAATATCCCCCCTGATTACATCATTTGGTAATACAAAGAGAGCTGCGAAACAATTCAAATTTGACACGTGCAAGTGCCTTAGTGAAAATATCTGCAACTTGAGCATTGGTGGGAATGTACTGAAGCTGAATTCGGTGCCTTGGAACTTCGTATCAAATGAAGTGACATTGTGTGTCAATATGCTTGGTTCTTTCATGATGTACTGGATTCTTGACAAGATTCAAAACACCCATGTTGTCGCAGAACAAGTGTATTGGAGATTTTGATGGAAGACCCATACTTGTTAGGATGTGATGCAACCATATCACTTCGCACACAGCTTCACGTACGACATGATATTCTGCCTTTGTTGATGAAATAGCAACCACCTATTGCTTCTTGTTGTGCCAAGAGATAGGACCAGATCCAATATGAAACAAATATCTTGAAGTTGATTTACGATCATCATATGATCCAACATAGTCGGAGTCCATGTATCCCTGTAAGAAGAATTTGTTGTTCCTCTTATATTCTAGGCCATATTCCATTGTGCCACGGACATAGTGAAGAATGCACTTTGTTGCTTTCTAGTGTGTAGTCTTAGGCTCCTGCATGAACCTCGAAAGATAGTTGACAACAAATACGATATCTGGCCTAGTGTTGGTCAGATATATGAGACTCCCAATCAACTGGTGATAGAGAGTACCATCTACCTAAGGTGAATCATCATATCACAATAACTAAATTCCTATTTCCATCAAAGTTGACATTGGCTTGCAATCAGTCATGCGATATTTTTCCAATAGGGTCTTGGCATATTTTTTCTAAGACACTTTGATGTAGTGCTCCTTCTGGCTGACTTCCAGACCAAGACAATAATGGAGAAGTCCGAGATTTGACATCTCAAAATATTGACACAAGTCTCTTTTGATAGTAGAAATCATTGTTTCTAAACTCCCTGTAATGAGCAGATCATCAACATAGAGTACAAGCAACACTATTTCATAACCTTGTTTCTTAAAATAGAGGTTTGCATCTGACGGAAATCTCTTAAAACCATGCTACAGAAGGTGATGATCCATTTTTATATACCAAGCCCGAGGGGCTTGTTTCAAACCATATAAGGATTTTACCAATCTACAAACTTTATGCTATTGGATTTCCACTTCGAATCCTTCTGGTTGAGTCATGTAGACTTCTTCTTGGAGATCACCATTTAGAAAAGCACTCTTTACATCCATTTGGTGTACTTTCCACCTATATTGTGCTACCATAGCATAAAGAACTTGAATGGTTGTCATCCGAGCAGTAGGTGCAAAAGTTTCCTCGTAGTCAATGCCTTCTCTTTGAGTATAGACCTTTGCAACAAGTCGGGCCTTATGCTTATATATTGTACCATATGCATTATACTTAACTTTATACACCCATTTGCAGCCTATGGTCTTCTTTTTGTATGGCAGATCGAAAAGCTTCCAAGTTTTGTTTTTCATCAAAGACTTATACTCTGCATCCATAGCAGCCTTCCACTGAGGCTCACCAAGAGCACTTTGCACTGATGTGGGTTCAAGATCGTCTATGGAAGAAATAAAAACCCTATCATTATCAATATCCATATCTTCTGTATCTCTCTCTAGATCTACAGAAAGTTCCTCAAAATATTGACACAGATCATCAACCTCTCTATTGCAGCTTTCTCCTATTGAGCCATACTGCGAGTATGAGGCCTATCCAATGTCAAATATAGTGGATTGGATAGCTTAGAGTATTTAATTGTATTTGTATACCACTTTGAATTCTTCTTCTAAGGTTTTGAAGAATATGAAGATGGACCTCCAACTTTTGATGAAGGAGATTTATCAACCTTAGTTTCCACAAGGTCTAGGTATACATCTGATGTGTTTTCTGATGTGAAAGCCTCATCAAAAACTACATCTCTACTGATGTGTATCTTCTTGGTCAAGGTATCAATCAAATGATAACCCTTAGAGTGCTCATCATACCCAAGAATAATACACTTCAATGTCTTCTCATCTAGCTTCTTCCTTTTATCTTTTGGTATGTGCATGAAATATTTACATCCAAAAATGTGTAGATGAGAAATGGAGGGTTTCCTACCACTCCATGATTCCAATGGATTCATTCCTTGTAGAGCCTTTGTGGGTGCCCTTTTCAACAGATATAATTTTGTGGTGATAGCTTCTGCCCAATATAGTTGCTCAAGACTAGCTCCTGTGAGCATGCAACGAACCATTTCCATGATGGAACGATTCCTCCTTTTAGCAACTCCATTTTTCTGAGGAGTATAAGCAGTAGTTAACTATCGTGTGATCCTATTTTATTTCAAGAACTCAAATAATTATTTAGAGGTGAACTCCCCCCCTCGATCTGAGCAAAGGGTCTTTATAGAAGTCCCTGAATCCTTTTCAACATATTTCTTGAATTGCTGAAAGAAGCCAAATGCTTCATATTTTAGTTGAAGAAAGAATACCCACATATTTTGTGAGTAATCATCCATGAATAACTAAAAATACCTCTTACCCCCACAACTATTGGGAGTGAAGGGACCACACAGATTAGTGTGAATTAACTCCAGAGGTTTCTTTGCTCTTGTGGAGCTCCTTTCAAAAGGCACTCTATGCTGCTTTCCTGCCAAGCAATCAGATCAAACTAGTAAAGTGGTAGAAAGGGAAGGAAGACATTTTACCATTTCATACTTACTTAACTCAAGTAAGTAGCCAGAACTCAAATGTCCATATCTCTTGTGCCATAGGGAAGTTTCCTCCTTTGTAGAGACTGTCATGGCTACATGTGGAGTAGAGATAGCATCTAAGGAAAATAAGCCATGCTTATATGAAGCAGTGGCAATGTTCTTACCCCTCTTGGTAATAGAACAACACTTCTTGCCTCCCTCAACACTGAAGTTCACAACCATATCTTTGTCCAAAATTTGTGACAGACAACAAATTGTTTGCCAATCCTAGAACATAGAGAAATTTGTCAATATGACACTTGCCATCAGGAAGAGTGACTAAAACAGTACCTTCTCCCTAAACCTTGTAGGTTTTATCATCAGCAATAGTGACAGGTTTTCCCTCTTTGGCCTCAAAAGACTCAAACCATGATTTGTCACCAGTCATGTGCTTACTGGTTCTAGAATCAACATACTAGATAGGATCCATCTGCTTGGATACTATGGTAGTCATGAGAACTTTGTGGGCTCTCTCAGAATCCATGTCAGATTCTTCAATAGCAACATTCACTTGTTTGTTATTTTGTGGTTTGTTCTGGCCTTTCTGTGTTGATTGTTTATTCTTATACCAACATCTATTTGTATCATGACCTTCTTTGTCATAGATCTTGCAATATCATTTTTTTTATTGAGGTTGTTGAGTTTGTTTCCCTTTTGAATCCTTTTGTTTATTCCCTCCCTTCTAAAAATTACCCTTCTTCTGGTTCTACCCTTTCCTGTTGATGTAGAGGGCAGTGTTAGAAGAATCATCTCGTTGTAGTTGGCGTGCCTCCTCCTCTTGAAGCATATTAACAAATTCTACAAAAGTAACTTTTCGTTGCAATACCTGAAGGGAAGTGATCAAAACTCGATAAGAATTAGGTAAAGCTCTCAATACAATTGAGGTAAGGAGATTTTCATCAACTGGTTCTCCTAAAGAATTCAACTTTGCTTTCAATTCAGACACTCTGCAAAGAAAAAATTCAACTGTCTCCCCTTGCTTCATGCTTAGACTATGTAATTGAGATTGAAGAAATAGAATAGTGGAATCATTCTTTCCCTCATATATAGTATTAAGGGCATCCCATGCCTCTTTACTATGTTCATAGTCAACAATATGGGGTTGAACTTCATCAGCCACAACAAGCAAAATGAGCACCTTTGCTTTGCTGTCTAGCTTGTCAAAGTATTTTTGAGCAGTAGATGGAGTTGTAGCACCATTAGAAGATGAAGGTCTTGTTTTTGCTCTAGATACAACATCCCATAAGTCATCCATGACTAGGATAGCCTTCATATTGTTTTTCCATGGTGTGTAATTAGGACCTTTCAACAACTTATGAGAATCAGTCATTAATTTTGTAGACATGGTGAAGGTTCCTTATAACACCAATTGGTCCCCCTTTCGATATACATTTTGCTAGGTCGTTATACCCTACAAAATACCCGCCCTTATGTGAGGGAAACTATAGGTATTTAGAAAGATAAAAAAAATCACCCGCCCTTATGTGAGGGAAACTATAGGTATTTAGAAAGATAAAAAAAATCACCCGCCCTTATGTGAGGGAAACTATAGATAATTTTTAGAGATCATACGATATGTGGAACTTAAGCAGTACTGAAAGGGAATAGTCTTGTTGATGGCACCTACCATAGAAAGTCTGCAATCCTCATGCGTGGGGCGTAACTTCCCCTAAACATTTTGGATTTCACAACTTTCATCAAGATTTACGCCTAAACACAAGAACTATTAGGGTAATGGATGGAGTAAAAAAAATTCAAAATGGCAAACTTATCTCTCCCCGAAAATTTATAGAGAACAAGATCAGAAGTCATTTTGGCATCTATATTAGGTGACGGATACAGTAGCGCAATCACAACAACTTTACCTATAAGTGCTGGCCAGAGGTATCACAAATACCGAATGCTGCAGTGCAATAAATTCCACGGATGGGTTTTAATTATTTCGAGGACTTAGGGAGTAAATTTGATTTTTTTTTAACTTTTTAATGAAGTAGTGCAAAACAGAAAAAAATACACCCTACAACATAAAAAGTGCCCATAGGAATGACCCTAGCCGAAAATGCACCTTTACAATAATGCCAAATTTGCTTTTCAAAAAATTACTCACTTTCCCCCTTTGATTTTTGGAAAAAAAATATCCCCTAAAAAAAAAAACTCTTAATAAAGCATTTTTTTATAATTATTATATAGTTTTAAAGTTAAAAAATAATAATTTTAATTTATATAGTTTAAAAACTATTAAAAAATAAATTAAAATCAAATTTTAATTTATATAGTTTAAAAACTATTGAAAAATAAATTAAAATTAAAATTTTTAATTTAAAAAAATAATAATAATTAAAAAAAACTTAAATTTTTTTTTTTTTACCTTTTTATTTTGAAGGGGGGGTCGGCGGGATTTGAACCCCCGACCTGCAGGCTCCCTGAGCCTTACCACATAGTCCACCACCAGGTGGACTAGCGGGCTGATCCGAAAGGATCAAGGATGCCCTCCTATTTGAGGAGGGTACCATAACCCCTTCCCCTGCACGGCCGCCTGGCTGCGACTTCTCCCATGGCTGGCGGCAGTGGTAGGATGTTGATGGTGGCACCGCAGCAAGTGGCCATGGTGGCTACAACAGGTTGCAGCAGTGGCAGGGCATCACGCGACGACTGCTATTGTAGGTGGTCGCGGCTACTATAGGTGGCGCACGCCGCCTGCATCATGCGTGATGTCTAGGGGGGTGGGTGGGCGTCGCGTGTCCCGCATGATGTCGAGGCGGGGAGGGGCCATGTGCGTGATGAAAAAAATCATGCACGACATCACCGGGGGGGCACGCATGTGATGAAAAAAAATCACGCGCAACGTCGTCGGGGGGGAAGGTGGGGGCTGCATGAAAAAAAACATGCGTAGGAATTGTGCAGCGTGGGTGGGGGGTGGGGGGGGTCTGATTTTTTTTTTTTTGAAATGCATGCACAAAAAAAAAATGCACAGAGAAAAAAAATTTCTTAGACCAGCGCTGGAAAAAGAAAAATTCTCAAACCAGCGTTGGAAAAAAAAAAAATTATCTTCCAGCACTCTTCCGCTTCCTCCAAAAAATCTTCTACTTTTCTCCAAGCAAGACCAGCTCTACAAAAAAAATTTGTCGCCTCCTCTCTCTCTCACCCTTCTGGCTCTGATGCCATGTTGAAATAAATGAACAATATTTCATTATTGAAGCAGTGTTTAAATAATACACAGTATGCTTCAATTAGCTCGGGAGAAGTGGATCCCAACAATAATCCGCTCAATATTTAGCTAAAGCTGTAATAGGAAAATAATGTAATAAACTAAGAAGTGCTAAAATATATTATACACTAACAAGTACACCCATGCCAAACATGATTTTCTCAAAAGAAGCTAGTGTACACTGTTGAAGACCCAGTGGGGGTTTCACCTAGCTCTTCCACTCTGAACCAATGATTTTTCCATCAATGGAAGATAGTTTGAGCACAAGTAACTTAGTGTCACTATAAGTAAGTTTCTCAATCCATTTCTAGGAATATCTAGGGGGTAAACCAGTGGAAGGAGATGAATTCCAATGTCACTGGACTGAATTGAGGGTTTGTGATGAAATCCAACCCCTCAATGTTTAAATGAGACGTGTGTGTGTGGTGTTCATTTTAAGCTTATGTAACATAAAGTGTATCATATAGCAGCAATGAATCTCTCCTATATGCCTAAGTGCAAAAATATGTTTCAATATTCAGAAATATGCATGAACTACCATGATTTATATGAGCTCACTTTATTTCATGCATCTATGGCCTCTAGTAGGGCCTCAAATAAAGTCAACAACATACAATGTCTAGCATGTTGGATTCTAGAGCAAAATTTTTAGGCATAAGCCGCTATTCCTAGCAACGCCTAGTGGAAATCTAAAAGAAGATCTTAGATATGCAAAAATGCTTAATTCTTTCTCCTTTAATTCTTTCAATTTCCAAACATAAATGTGTTTTAAGTTCTCTATTTTAGACACACAAAAGTAGACAAAAAGATGTAAAATATTAGATAAGTTGTACCAACCTTTGATCCAGCTCAGATATTTAGTGTTTTAACCTCTGTTGCACTCCAATTCTGGCTACTGTTGACCAGAGGGGCTGGTTATTGGCCACTATAGCTCAAATTAGCTAAATATCTATTGGCCACTATAGCTCAAAGCAGTTGATTTTTTGCCACTATAGCTCAGAGCAGCTAGACCTGCACACAAAACTAAGTTAGTATTCTAGAAGGAAATGAAAAATCAGTGGAGGTCCCATCGTGATCGCCATCTATAGTGACCCTCGGATGAATGTACTACTTTACTCTACTTGCAATGTTATTAAAAACTCAATATGAAATGGAAGACAATGAAAAGCATATAACATGAAAATAACAAACATGGATCTCTTTATTTGTATTGAAACTTGGTTACATGTCGATCCCTCTTAGGGATACCCATTTCGATATAGTAAGGTTATAAATAGGTAAAGAGTGCCTCTTTCACAAAGAGGTGGTGCACTTTCAAAAAGCTTCCTAGTTTTGCATGAAATGTATGAGGGCTTACAGATGCCTCATTCTCCAGGTATGTTTCCTAGAGGGATCCCTCTTGCTCTTGTATGTTGGAAATTTCATTCGATCAACCTCTGGCCCAACAAGCAATGAAACAAAAATACACACTTGAGGTTGTTAGTACTAAATATAACAAATGAAATCAAGTACAAATTAGACTAATTCTATGAATGCAAATGAATGAAATGATGTTATGCTAATGATATGCTAAAATAATGAATCTAATGTTTAAAACCCTAAGCTAAGCCTATGGGCCACTATCCAAGATAACGACCACTAAAGTGACTCTCATCCTCTTTTCTCCAAAGATATGGACCAAAGCTTATATCCTAATGTTGAAATAATGGTTGCTATGCTCTCTAATATGTCAGGGCTTCACCGTACACGTGATCTCCAAGGGAACTCTCCAAGTCTCAAAGTATCTCCTCAATGACCAATATTGATCAAAGATGTCTCTATCTAATCCCCTTTGGTGCTCTTAGACTTGCACATTTTATAGTGTGAAAACCTAGGTCTATGTCCAAGCCCTAGAAATGAACTTCTCATGTGTAGTGTGAGTTAGCATGAGAAGCTTTTTGTATTTTCTATGTTTGGAGTTTAGTTAATTGAAATATAACTACCAACTTGAGTCTCCTATGAGAACTGGTCATTAGCATGAGAAGCTTTTGTCCTTTGTTTATATTTGGAGGCCAGTTAACTAAAGTCTAAATGCAAAATCAAGTATACTATGTGAAATATTTGTGAAAAGGAATGCAAAGTTACTCCTGCTCACCTTTATTGCATGCATACTGCTACTTCGACCCGTGATTAGGCCTTTTTGTCAACAAAAAATGCTTTTAGGGTCTAGCCATTGTCATATGTAGTGGCTAAGGTCTCGTCACTCTAGGCTTGAGTGGCTAGGATTTGGTTTCTCTTGGCTTGAGTGGCTAGGCTTGGATGGCTTGAAAATGCCCCAAATGAATGGTAAGAACCACTGTTGATTCTTGGAAAGTCCAAGATTATGTCATTTGATCTTATGAATGTGTCTATGTGAGTAGCTCCTCTAAGCATGACACATTCTAGGTGTCTACAGAGATTTGTTGGTTTAATGCTTCAAGGTTTTATAAATTGAGAGTTGTTATTAAAACTTATTTATAAGCATTGTTGTTTAAGCCCATTGGTTGTGCAAAGAACTTGAACTTGAGTTAGAAAAGAACATGAGTATTATTGTTATGTGAGATTTGTTGTTGAGCATTGTTGGAAACATTTTAAGTTGGTTGATACATGCTTGGACTAGGGTTTGTGAGAAAGGATTGATCATTGAGGTGATTAGTTGAGTAGAGTTTATTGAGCCTATTCAAGTGATTGTGTGAAGTGGTTGTTCAATTTCCATGAAACAAACTATTCTATATTCTGATTTGAGTTGAGATTGAGATTTGAGAATAGAACATATTGAGTCTCTAAAAATTCTCGTTATGCTTCTATGAGATTGATTTGATCTGAGATTGAAATTTGAGAATAGAACATATTGAGTCTCTAACAATTCTCTTTATGCTTCTATGAGATTGAGTTGAGATATTGACTGAGCATTGAGTATAGAACATATTGAGTCTCTAACAATTCTCTTTATGATTCTATGTGATTGAACAAGTTATGTGTGGACTTGTTAAGCAAATTTGAGGCAAGTATTTGAGAAGGCTTATGGACTGATTTTGTTTTATATTTTATGGAATTTTGCAATGCATATTTGAGCAAGTACTAGAGAGGACTTATTGAGAATATTTGGACAAGTTTGTTGGCAATTTGAGTTATTTTGTATTGTCATTGATGTCACATGGATCACATTGAGTTTTGGTGGCAAAAGCACTTCATAAATAATCATTTATGATATTTTGGAAAGCATGGATATATACAAGGTTTTGTGGCACAAGAGGCATATAATTTTAATTTTTAAATATTATATTAATGGTTTTTATTAAAACCAATGGTAAAGGTTTTTATTAAAACCAATGGCAAGGTTTTTTATTAAAACCAATGGAAAGGTTTTTAATTAGACAAATGGAAAGGGTTTTTATTAAAACCATTGGAAAGGGTTTTTCATTAAAACAAATATGCTAAGACTTATCCAAATGATGGTGGATGAAAAAAAAAATTCAATTAAATCTAAGTACAAAAAGTTTCATTGCAAAATTCAAAATAACGAAGGAGATATCCCATTTCAAATATAAGAGATGAATTATTAAATATTTCTTTAATAATTCTAAGGTCTAAGTTTAAATCAAATTATCTGCCAAAGTACAAAATTTAGGGTGGCAAATAAAAGTTTTTTGACGTCATTCGAAGGCATTCGAAGGCATATAAAACAACGAAAAACTTTGGTTATTTCATTTGCGAAGAAGAGAGAATAATTAGCACATGAGAGAGTCGTAGAAAGGAGGCAACAGAAAGGTAAACTAAAGTATTGAAATTGAGGGCAAGGTAAAATAGGAAGCCACCAGATTTGATGTTACACTAGATAGGCAATGCAGTTGGCATGGCATCATCTTTGCACAGGAAAGGTCTACGTTCGAATCCTGCCAGGAGCAAAATTTTTTGAGAGATATTAAAGGAAGTGTTTGGGATTAAATACCAATGTGTGCCAATGCTCACATGGTAAGTGATTCACAATGCTAGCAAGGAGGAACAAAGTTCGACTCCCACGGAGGTGTGAAGGCACATTGATTTTTGGGTAAATCATTGATGAGTTCGAAGGTGATAAAGACGCATTGATTTTTGGCATAAGCATTAATATTTTTGAAGATTGCGGAGGCTACGATCTACATCAAAAATGTATTTATTTCTATCACATGGTAATATTTAATATTGCCAAATTTGTGGTGCATTAAATCATTTCTACCAAAACTTATGGAGTCATAAGGTATTTGTTGGAAATAAATGATTATTGTGTGTGCTTAGGGAGTTATAAGGTGTTGAGATATTATTTGTTATCTGTGTGTACATAGGGAGTTATAAGGTGTTGAATTAAATAATTGAAAAATTGTTGTGTGTACTTGTGAAGTTATAAGGTGTGAAATTAAATAAATAAAAGCATAGGTGCTTTATATTTATGTTAATGAAATTAGAGAGTTATAAGGTTGTAAAGTTTTCAACATGTATGTTTCCTAGTGCATGGTTTGATTATGAAATTAAACTAGGAAATTGAGACCTATTTAATTGCTATCTTGAGTTAGAAGACTTGCACATGAGTTAGAGTTTTAAGTTGAAGACAAATTTCTTGATTATGTGCCTTGGCTATTGAGATGAAGTGGATGGATAAGGAAATCAATTTTATGGATAAAATTGATGCTTGAGTTTATAATTGCTTTAGTGGAGTTCATTGAGAGTATTGCCACTATTGAGGAGGTTTTTTCTATTGCATTGAGGAGAGTATCGTTGGTTACTTGTTGAGTACATTGCCTCCATTTGATACCATTGAGGAGATCTTTTGCTAGTCACTTGTGGAGATCATTTTTGGCTATTTGAGAGCTCTTTGCTTGAGGGAGTTGTGCTAGTTTCATGAGAGCTTATTGACATTGCATGAGGAAGATATTGTTGAGAACCTATTTCTATCACTTGTGGAGATTGTCCTTGAATGGTTTAAGTTCTCATTGTTATTGCTTGGATATTTTTCATTAGAGAGCTCATTTTACATCTATTTGAGAGTACATTGTTGAGCATTGTTGTCATCCATTTAAGAGAGTATTTGTCATACATTGTTGAGTATATTTTTTAGCATTTTTGTCATCCATTTAAGAGAGTATTTATTATACATTGTTTAGTACATTGTTGAGCATTGTTGTCATCCATTTGAGAGATTCATTTCCATTCATTGTTGAGTTCATCATTGAGCCTTGACTTTTTTGATGTGTGGTTTATATTTGAGTGCTACTTAAGAGTGATTGATTGAGCCTTTGAAAAAGATTTTGGGATATATGTGTGGAAAAATTTGAGACAACTTTTGTGTATGATTTGTTGAGCCTTTGAGAAGGCTTTTGGGACAGATTTCTGGACAGATTTGAGATAGCTTTTGTGCATGATTGGTTGAGCCTTTGAGAATGCTTTTGGGACATATTTGAGACAGATTTTGTGTATGATTGGTTGAGCCTTTGAGGAGGATTTTGGGACAGAATTTGAGCATAATTTCTTGAGAATTTTGTGAAGGCTTTGAGGAAATATTTGGGAAAGTATATGAGCAGGATTGATTGAGCCTTTTGTGAAGGCTTTGAGGAGGATATCTAGTTTGAAATTAAAATTTAGCAAGAGAAATAAGATAGAAAAACCACCAAATCTAAGATATTTGGAGAACATCATTGAAGGGTTATTGAGTGAACATCTCAGCTGTGATTTGGAGTATCCTACCAAATTTTTGGTATTCAAGGATAGCATTTCAGTGAAGGTATTGATTGCTTTACAATATAAAAAATTTTAGATTTGAGGACAGAAAAAGGCAACAATTTTGGCAGTGTTAGTATCTACTAAAGATAATATTTTAGAGGTACATTTTTAAGTATAATTTAAGACACCAAAGTAAATTATTGGGCAGGATATTAGTCAAGTATTGAAGTTGCAAAAAGGTGACCAAGTGAGCTATTTTGGACAACCTAGAAGAGCTGCAATAACATCTACAAAAGGCAATAAATTTAAGTGACCAAAGTCACTATCATCATCAACATCTACAAGGAAAAAAGGTATGAAACAAAAGGTGTAAAATTTCATTAGTTGAGATTTGTTACAAATTTTAAATGTTGCATCAAAAGTTTCATTTCAAGTCTTCAAAGTTAGTGCAGAGGTTATAGTCTACAAGGTTCAAACCTGCACATAGAATAAAATAAAAGGTAGGTATATTTTGAGATAAAAAACATATCAACATTCTATTGTTTATTCTAAGTAAAATAATATCTTACAATTTTGCATTAACAATAGTGCAAAACATAGTGTAAATCTTGGGTTTCTAAAAGTAAGAATAACCAAGCATAGAAAGTATTGCCAAATGATAGAAGGCAACATTGGCTTCAAAGCATATCAATCAGTAAAGGAAGTTGAATCCTACATTTTTAGAATTCAAGAGGCTCCATTTGAGATAATAGAGGGGAAAACATCTAAATAATTCTACTCTATGTTTGCATAGTATATTTTTAAAGCTATTCAAGAGAGCTCTACAAGAAAAGTATCTTCAAGGTTAAAAAGCAGATTACACATCAATAAGGAGACATATCAAAGTCTTTAAGTGGGCATCCAATAAATCCCTAAGAGAAAGCTTCATCAAGAAATAGATAGATTCATCAAAATGCTTAGTATCCAAACCATTTGATGTGTCTAAAGACACCCAACGCAATGCCAAAGCCATCGAATCCATTACCTACACGGAGCACAAGAAACAAACCTGTAAATCAAGAAGATAAGCTATTAGTCATATGAAGGACATTGAGCATCAGATAAGCCTTTGGTGAAGGCATCATAGGGATCATAACAAGTCTACCTCAAAGTGATAAAATAAACTCCACAACATACATCAATCAACAAGAATATTGTAAGGTTCTATCCACATAAGATAAGTATTGGGAATAGCATCATTGGTATCTAGAAAAAGTATTACATTCAACCTAGGTATACAACATCAAAAGGAGTCATCGACTGGCCAAATATCTCCTACAAGATTTAGTACAGTCATGGTTGGCACTTGAAAGAAGCATTGGAGAATATCATTTATTTTTCAACAAAGGATGAAATAATATTCTTAGGCATTGAGAAAGAAGTGCAACAAGTAAATATTATATTAAGGAGTAGCGGTTGAGACACATCCACCACGTGTAGAAATTACCTCATGTCATTGGGGCAAGTAAAAGAGGAGATACCACATGTTTAAATACGTCTCAAGCTTATCATCATCAAGGTTAAGGTAAAGGAATTACATTCAGTACTCATAATACAAATAGACAATGCTCTAAGATAAGCATTATATCTACCTCAAAGGCATTGAAGATAGAAGAAATTTTTAGGGTATCACTTGGCACAGACATTGGGATATTAGGACATTACAATAGATATTGAAGATTCAAGTTGCCACTCAGCACTACATACCTTACATATCAGTGAAACAACAAGAGTAAAAGCACATCCAAATGCACATTAAATTAGAGGTAACATTTATTAAGAAATATAAGATCCAGGTCAACAAAGAGAATTTAGTAAAGATAATTCTTGACAAGGAATAAAAGCACGACCAACAAACCAACCATTCGAGAAAATACCAGTATTAAAATTGGAAAATAGTGCATGTAAAATCCTAAGACATAGCACAAGTTCAAGGTGTATAAAACAAGCTTGTGGTTGAAGAAATAAATGTAGAACAACATGTTTATTTCGATAAAAAGTGCACAAGTATAGATGAAAGCCCACAAGAGCATTTAGAAGTTGATAAGGAGCAATTAACCATTGTCAATATAAAGCAAACATCATTCAATTTTAATCAACTTGCAAATCCAAATCAAAAATTTAAAAGGTGATAATTATCCATAGCTATATTGTAAGTTATTCAGGTTGATATCAACTATGCTCTAATTTCTAGAGATATTAGTGTTAGGAGTAATAAGGTGTTGAAAGAATCTCTAGAATACTAATTTGTTACATAAATAAAGAAGTTGAAACTTGAAGCTGCTATACTATTTCTGTTGCTTCAAAATATTTACAAATCTTAAAGTCAAGGATATAAAAGGATTAGTAAAACTTAGTTTGCAAATACTTAGTGTTTTTGAAATTTCTAACTAGGGAGATATAAGGAATCCTACTCCAATTGAATTTCTAGAAGTTTAGAAACCTATCATTGTATTGATTCTTAGTTGAAGATATTTCTTACATCAAAATTATAGTTGGAAGATTTATTTATAAGGACATAGACAATCCAACTAAAGATACTAAACTTCTATCTTTGAAATTACATTTCTAAAAGTTTTTTCTACAAGTGAATACTTAATTGCAAGTGATAGAAGTTAAACATTATTCTAATCACTAGGGAGTCATAAGGTAGCCTACTAGGACCATCATGACATCAAATAAGTTCATTCTTATAGAATCTCAACTACTTAAAGGTCTAAACTATTTCTCATGGAAAAATAAATTAAAGATCATATTGGCATGTGAGAAACTCTAGGTAATTACTATAGTAACAAAAACTAAACCAAATTTATACGATATAGAAGTCCAAAAGTTAAAAAAACATGATGCTAAGGCATTAATTATAATAACCTTTACTATCACAGATGAAATAAAACCATGTATAAATTTAGCAAGAACATCTACAGAAGCCTGGAAATCCTTAGAGAAAATATGTGAAGGGAAAAACAAAGCTACCATTTTAAACCTTCAAACTCAATTACATTCCTTGACAATGAACAATGGTGAAAGTATAGAGTTATTTATAAGGAAGGTAGTAGATATCAAAGGAAAATTATTAACATTAGGAGAAGAGGTCAAGCATAAATTTCTAGTTCAAGTGACCATGTGAGGACTTCCATATAGTTACAAGCATCTAGTTACCTCCTTACAAATATTAAGTATAAATATTTTCTTTAATGAGTTAGTCAATGTTCTCTAATAATATTAGGTAGAAAATATAGTTAAATATGAGATCACTAACAATGCTTTGGTGATAAAATATAATCCATAAGGAAATATGGCATCATCCTCAAAATGATGAAGACATTGGAATAACATATATTATGCAAAAATAAATGACACAACACAAACTATTGCAGATTCAATCCTAAGAATTAGAATCAAGGAAATCAAACATCAAATCAACAAAATAGGATATTTCAGCCATAGTATCAACCTCAAAATCAGTAGTTTCAAAGGACATATTCTTATCAAAATTAGTACCCTCAACTATAATATCATGGAGTAAATCATAAAGGACACATTGCCCAAAATATTCAATAAGTTGAAGAAATAAAAGAACCTTCAGATGAACGTGGAATTAAAGATCTATAAGTAAATATAGACTCTTATGAAGATACTAACTACTTGAACAAGAAGGAGAATATAAACTTCAATACCAGATTGCAGATCCATATTGAAGACTAAAGTATTCAAAAATAAAATAATGTAATACATGGGGATGTTGGAATATATTACATCATTTGGTTCTTTACTAATGTACCTTCATGGGTACATATTTATATTAGTATTATATTAGGAGATAAATATTTTATTAAAGTAATTTAATAAATGCACGAGTGTTAGAATGTGCAATGATATAAATGTGCATGTAGTCCACACGTACATGAGTCTTAGGATTGAGTAAGAGGTAAGGAATCTATATTCCTATATAAAGGCCTCATTAAGAGTGTTTTTGAGAGGATATTTTAAGTGTACATAGGTTAAAGTAGTAGTATGTACAATGTAGCTCCATTTTGTTGATATGGAGTAGTTGTAAACTCCATGAGAGGAGAATTGTAATTTTCATGAGCTTTCTTATATGAGCATTTATAGAGCATTGTATGAAGTTTTCTATCATATTTTCATACATGTTAAGTTTTAATTATCATAGTTATAGCATGGTATGCTTATTTCAATACTTTTGATTGCATTTTATTTAAGTTTAAGGCTCCAAAATCTAACACTATCGCCTACTATTGAAGGCTATTCAGTCTTGAAAATGATGATCTATAGATGCCATATAAAAAATAAGAATATGGGCCTTTGTATTTAGCAAAAAAAATCTCTTTTGCCAATTGTTCTTGGTTTAATGTTGCATCAAGTGTGTAGATGATTAGATATTTTAGCTCCTTAATAGGTTTTCCAGCAAGATAGTATTGAACTTCAAAATAAGAGTTGTTCCATTATCCACCACGTTCAACAAGATTCACAATGGTTGATTTGGTAGATGTAATCTTGCATGGACATATTGGGTCCTTGTTACAAGTAGAGTCTTTTGATACCCAAATCCTCAACTAAAGATATGGAAGGACGTGATATTGAGAGCTATAACAAAGCTTGTCCCATGTGTTTATGGGATTTTAAGATTTTTTGATGATCTATGATTAGGACTTTAGCTATGCCACCAAGCTTTCATTTGATGAGAAAAATGTTTCCCTCTTCAAAACTATTGTATACAAACAACATATCCATGTCCAAGATCCAAGTAGTAAGGATCTCAGGATCATGAGAGCCATTGTACACTTTTTCACATTTTGCTTCACAAGTAACTTTGGGGTAGATACTAAGATATCATTAACTTTGTTGGTCGAGCTAGCCACTACATTGACTAGCTTGACCATATTTTTAATAAGTGTAGTGGTAGACATATTATGTGTTGATGATAAGTACGTTGAATTTATCTCCCAATAATAAAATTTAGGCTTTTGACACCAATTCTAACCCCATAATTGTGTCCATTATATGGGATACACTCCTAGAATGAGTGGTTGTATGACAAGTTTGGCAACTACATAATAAAGTTTTAAGGGTTTAAATTTTTTAGGTCTTGTGATGGTGAAAATCATTATCACTGGCTGCAATTCTAAATTGTTGGCTAATTTTTTAACAATTAAAATCTTCTACCTATTATCAAATAAATAGGTCAAGCAATATATCATTGGAAATTACTATGAGTTTACTTTTCAATGGTACTAATATTATGATAAAATAATTTAATATGTAGGATACAAAGCATTAAATATCTATAAAGGTAAAAAATTAAGCCTTACTATAGATAAATATTTTTACATCTTCTTATATGACCAATGCCCTTGTCAAACAACACAGTGGTTAAGGCTTTGGCCTCTCTTTCAAGAGATCTAGGTTCAAACCATGATGGGATGTGTATGTGTATGTGTGCAAATAATATTGTGATAACAAAAGTTATCTAATAATCTTCCAATGGGTACTTGGTTCAATCATTGGGACAAATAGTTAATGTAGCACACTAAGATTCAAAATCTCAGTGGCACCAAATAGATCAATGTGACTAAGTTGATGTAAAATTAAATGGAAACCCTTTCAAAAACCTACTTTAAAAAAAAAAAAAAAAAAAATATATATATATATATATATATATATATATATATATATCATATGACCATATGAATGTAACATGACCTATTTGAATAACAATAAAATGATAGTAGCAACAAGGAGAACATGAATTTATCTCCATCGGCCATAAATTTGAATCTAGTATCTTTAAAAATTCCCATGCAAAATTTAAGAATGAGAGTCTCTCAAAAGTCTCAGATGTAAGTAGATTACATTTTTTTTGTAATAAAACACATCATGTAGTGCTCCTACCTATTACTTAGATAAGCCATAGTCGATATTCCAATACAACAATTTCATAATGATCTAGTACCCTTCAAACCTACACAATTAGCAAAAAGGCACCCAAAATTGGCCTTATAATCATCTTTATCATTTGATTTTTAATATCATCTGCAATGCTTCCATAAGACAAGAAAGAATCGAGTGGACAACTACAATTGTTGAGACAATGTGGGTGTAATAATTTTTACACATGCCTAGTTGTAAAATTGTAATATAATATAGAAATGTAAGGTGCCCATGCTAGCCTACTTGAAATTCACAATGCCATACCACATCCTAATTCATTATCTCTATGATTTAAACAATGATTAATTCCATAATACTTACAAAAATCTTGAACCAACCTATATTTTTTTTTGGAAATTTTGAGTCCTCTAAGTCAGAGTTTTCATTGATGTCACCTAATAGAGTTATCACTCATCTCAAGGAATTTGAAAAGAAATAAAGTCACCCAAGTCATCCAGGAAAAATATTCATCAGTGCAAAAGTGAAAAGAAAAAGGCTCCATAATATTTTAATATTATTGGGAGCATAGGTTAAATGATTGGTTTATAAAAACCCAAGATGGGTTATTGCAAAAGTTAAAAAGGAGGTTTAATAATGATTTATAAATCATTTAAATTCACAAAGAATTTAAATTTTATAAATAATACCAAGGTTGGGCATTAAGACAAGGTTCTAACTTTTATTAAACCTAATGTTGGCTCTTTAAGACAAAGTTCTAAGGTTGATTTTAATTTATAATATTTAAATTTAAAATTAAATTTAAACTTATTATAAATTAAATCACGCTGAATTCAAATTCATTCGAAGTACCGATGTGATGCTAAGGAATGCAAAAGGCATTATATAAATACCAAAAAAAATCATTTACCAAGGATCCCTTGCTATTGTTTTTGAAGTGCATGCGAAAGAGATTTCTGTTTCGAAAGCCTTACGATTTTTGTGAAGGTTAAAGATGTGAATGTTCAGAAGCCCTAAGTGCAAAGGCCAGTGTGGCCTAGTGGTATTTTGGCTCAATTCTAAGGAGGAGTTTTTGAGTTCAATTCGCATGAGGTCTGGTTTTTGGATTGCAAGGAAGAATTGTTCTACGCGCTTGTTGTTTTTAGGAGGTTCATTGTTCGAAGATATTACATGGTGGACATGCCCTTTTAGAAATGTCATAGCACATGGTCCAGCGGTGGCTTGGATTCGGCTAAGGCATTGGGAAGAAAATAGTCGAGAGATCAAATATCACCAATGGCAAGGCGAGTAAATTTTATTTTTGTTTAATATTTTATTTTCTGCCAAGGTTGCCTAAGGAGAAATAAGGTTATGGTATGCCCTAGGAAAGATAGATATTTTTGCTGATTTTCTTTGTGGAAGTATATCATATTATATATAATTGGAAAGCTATTTTCGAAAGCTACTTTTTTAGATTACTTTAAGGGAGAAATAAGATGTGTGTAAGAAAATATTTATGGTTTTGTCAAGGAGTTCCAAAAGTAAGTTTGATTCATTCTTTTGAGGTTTAATTCTTGCATAAGAGGGTTTGGTGCATTTTTATTGAGTAGGAGTAATAAGTTGTTATTGAGATATTATTTTATTATTGTGTTATTACTCATGACATCTAACCCTTGTTGATATTGGAAAAAGAAAGTGTGTTGAGTGTGGCAGATTTAGTGGACAACTCATAAGGCATCAAAAAGGTATGGGAAATATTCTTCATTGACTTATGTGGGTTATTGATTTCTAAAAATATCTTTGGAGATAAAAGGATTGATTATGGTTAACCTTTTGAGAGTTGTTGGTTTAATGCTTCAATGTTTTCTAAATTGAGAGTTGTGATTAAACCTTGTTTATAAGCATTGTTTTTGAAGCCCATTGGTTGTGCAAAGAAATTGAACTTGAGTTAGAAAATAACATGAGTATCATTGTTATGTGAGAGTTGGTTCATACATGCTTGGACTAGGGTTTGTGAGAAAGAATTGATCCTTGAGGTGATTGGTTGAGTAGAGTTGATTAAGCCTAGTCAAGTGATTGTGTGAAGTGTTTGTTCAAGTTCCATGAAACAAACTATTCTATATTCTAATTTGAGTTGAGATTGAGATTTGAGTATAGAATATATTGAATCTCTAACAATTCTCTTTATGCTTCTATGATATTTATTTGATTTGAGATTGATATTTGAGGATAGAACATATTGAGTCTCTAACAATTCTCTTTATGCTTCTATGATATTGATTTTATTTGAGATTGAGATTTGAGGATAGAACATATTGAGTCTCTAACAATTCTCTTTATGCTTTTATGAGATTGATTTGAGTTGAGATTGAGATTTGAGAATAGAACATATTGAGTCTCTAATAATTCTCTTTATGCTTCTATGAGATTGATTTGAGTTGAGATTGGGATTTGAGTATAGAACATATTAAGTCTCTAACAATTCTCTTTATGCTTCTATTAGATTGAGTTGAGATATTGATTGAGCATTGAGTATAGAACATATTGAGTCTCTAAAAATTCTCTTTATGATTTTATGTTATTGAGGAAAGTCTTTGAGAAGGCTTGTGGACTGATTTTGTGTAATATTTTATGGAAGTTTGCAATGCAGATTTGAGCAAGTCCTAGAGAGGACTTATTGAGAAGTTTTGGACAAGTTCTATGTGATCTTGTTGAGCATATTTGGACAGGTTATGTGTGGACCTTTTGAGCAAATTTGGATAGGTTCTGTGTGGACCTATTGAGAATATTTGAGTAGGTTATGAGTGGAGCTATTGAGTAGATTTGAGAAAGTTCTGAGTGAACTTATTGAGAATATTTGAGCAGGTTCTAATTGGACCTATTGAGTAGATTTGAGTAGGTTCTAGGTGAACCTATTGAGGATATTTGAGAAGGTTCTGAGCCTATTTACAGAGCTTTGGAGGTGACAGAGTATAGAGGACATAGTATCAATGGATAGAGATCCAGTAGCCAGGACAATTAAAGATAGATCTTTTGAGTGAGGAGTCTTCAAGTGGAGAGAGATCCACCAGTTAGTACAGTAGAGAGATAGAGTCTTCTAGAAGATCACTAGCCAAAGTAGAAAGGGTAAATAATTCTCCCATGGAAGAGATCCATGAACTTGATATTAGGGGATCAACATATCCTTTGGATAGAGGTCCATAAACATTGTAATTGGGAAGGATTCCCAAAGATATTATTTGAGAAATATTTTCTCTGTGGAGGTAGCCCACATTGGGTGAACCACATTAAAATATGTGTCTCTATTGTGTGTGGTGTTCTGTGTATTGATTTGATTACTGCTATTGATATTGCTATCTATACACTGCATAATATTAAATTGAAAAGAAAAGTAAAAAGTGGTCTTATATTGTTCACCCCTCCTCTCAATATAAGCTTGTGTTCTTCAATTGGTATAAGAGCGGGTTACTTCAGAAGAGTTTGATAGCTTGAAGGAAAAGCGGTCTAAGAACACAATGGATCAAAAGGATGGGTTCTTAAATAATGCAATACCAGTATTTAATGGGAGTGACTTCTTATATTGGTGTGTGATGTTGAGATTTCACCTTATGGCACTTGATAATGAAGTTTGGGATGCAATGGAATTTGGATATG
This sequence comes from Wollemia nobilis, assembly GCA_028583015.1. Classification (NCBI taxonomy): domain Eukaryota; kingdom Viridiplantae; phylum Streptophyta; class Pinopsida; order Araucariales; family Araucariaceae; genus Wollemia; species Wollemia nobilis. Next base: position 4,231,210 of record JAQPPZ010003271.1, read on the forward strand.
ATTTAGGATCCAATCCTCCTACAGATAATGAAGGTAAGCTTCAAATGCATGCAAATTCAAGATCTATGAATGCAATTATAAAAGGGTTGCATAGATCAAAATCTATGAAGGTTATGGAATGTAAGATAGCAAAATACATGTGGGATCTATTGCATACCATAGATGAAAGAGATAAAAATTTTAGGAAGGCTAAGATCAGAAATCTCAAAGGAGAATTTGAGGACCTAAGAATTCGGGATAATGAGAACATTCATGACTATCTCATCAAGGTTGATGAACTCATATATGAGATGAAAGGTCTTGGAATGAAGGTTGATGAATCAGATGCTTGTGATAAGATATTGAGAACTCTTCCAAAAAGGTATAGTGAAAAGGTCTCTGCTATATAAACATCAATTGATAGTGATTCTTTGACAAGGAATTATTTTCTTGGCATGCTTACTACATTTGAGATAAGAACAAAAGATCCTATTACTCCAAAAGAAGCTGCATTCAAAGTGGAAAAAAATAAAAATGGTAAGAAGTCAGAATCAAGCAGTGAATCTTCCAATGATGAAGAAGCTAACGATGGAAGAAGAGATAAATGTTCCAGAAGACCCATAGATATGATATATATTAAGTGCTTCAATTATGAAAATTATGAACATTATGCAATAGAGTGCAAAGAGCCCAAGAACAACAATGAAGAAGAAAAATAGGATTACAGGTATAGGGAATCAGAAAGACACAGGTACTAGAAGAAGATCAAGGATGGAAAAAATAGACATGGGAAGAAGTTATTCCAAAGACAAAAGAGAAGCTACTATGCAGATAATGCAAGTACTCAGTTGATAGTGATACTAGTTTTTCAAACAATGATAGAGATGAAGTATTATTTATGGTTGAAGAAAAATATCCAGTTAAGAAAAGACTCCAGTTATTCTCAAATGTTTTAGATGCGGTAGATTTGGACATCTTGAATATGATTGCACAAGGGATGGTTATAGTTTCAATGATGATTATTTTGAATATGCACTTGATAGACTAGATGAAAATCTTCTAATGGAATTAGAAGAAGAAGTGAGTGATTCTATAGAAGATAAGCCAAAAGGAAGTAATGATATGGACAAAGGCAAAAAAATAGAGGATTATTTAGTAGAGAATGGATATGATCTCAAGGGAGAACTTATCTATGCCCTTGACATAGTAAAGAAGGTAAGAAAGCAACACTCTAATATTGAAAGACAGTTTCAAGAATGTGATGAAGAAATATTATTTCTCATAGAGGATCTAGAAAAGTTTGAAGCTAAGGCAAGCAAGTTCAAAGATAAGTTAGAAGCAAAGATCTTGGAATGTGAAAAGTTAACACAAGAAGTGGCCCTATTAAAAGAAAATTTAGAGGATTCCAAGAATAAGCTATATAAGTATGTAAAAAGTGCAAAGAGTGTGAATAAAATAGTCAAGATACAAAGAAGAGCAATAAACAAGACAAGTCTTGGTACCAAACAGGTTCAAGAAGACAAGTTAAATATCAGTTCCAAAGACACTTCAGAAGAAGAGGATACTTTAGAAGAGGGTTTCTCAGATGAGAGCAGAAGTGAAATTGAAACTCCTAAGGATGAGTTAGATTGCAGTGAGTCTAGTAGGAACAGGAACTATGAACAAAGAAGATTCAGATGGAACAACAATCAAAATAGGTTAAGAGGAACTAAAAGACCAAAGGGTCTAGGAAAGGTTTCTTCAAGGGAATATGTTTTTCATGTCACAGGGTTGGGCACATGGCTTCACAGTGCAAGAAACATGAAATACAAGTAGATGGGAAATGATATCTTTTCTAAGGATATTGCTACTCATGCAATGAGTTTGGTCACAAGGTAATGAGTTGTAGGGTTCATGACAGAAGATGATATGGATTCACTAGGATAAATTCTTAGATAGTTGCACATCCAAGGAATAATAACATTAAGTGTTACAAGTGCAATAATGATGATCACATAACAATATAGTGTAGAGAAAATATTCCAAAATCAAGTATGAATAGGAACAGGAACATGAACAGGAACATTAGCATGAAAAAGAATAGGAACATGAACAAGAATATAGAAGAGAACAAGAACAGAAATAGGAACAGGAATAGGAACAATGATGAGAACAATAATAGGAATAGGAATAGAAACATGGATGAGAACAAGAATAGGAATAGGAACATTGATGGGAACAAGAACATGAACAGGAACAAAAGTGATGATAGGAACAAGGATGATGACTTGGAAAGAAATAATGAGAGGATTCAGAAAACTCAAAAAAGAAGAGAAAAAGATAAATATAAAGAGCAATGCTTTCAGGGAGTAGAAATACTCCTACCCCAGAATTAACCACCTCATGTGGAGGTGGTGGAGGGGCTAAGCTAAGAGGCTCATTCTTAGCCCCAAGCCCCAAAGGTGACCCTTTTCCATTGATGTCAAATGGGGAGAGATTTGTATATTTGGTAGATATTTTTTATGTGGAGATATTTGATATTTGAGAGAGCATTGAGCTAGGGGGAGAAAAATCCCAGGGGGAGCAAAAAAGAAGGTCAGGTTTTAGTAAAAGGACAAGGGTTGCCATCAATGACAAATGGGGAGATTGTTGGACATTTTGAGTCCTCTAAGTGAGAGTTGTCATTGATGTCACCTGATAGAGTTATCACTCAACTCAAGGAATTTGGAAAGAAATAAAGTCACCGAAGTCATCCAGGAAAAAACTTCATCAGTGCAAAAGTGAAAAGAAAAGGGCTCCATAATATTTTAATATTATTGGGAGCACAGGTTAAATGATTGGTTTATAAAAATCCAATATGGGTTATTGCAAAAGTTAAAAAGGAGGTTTAATAATTATTTATAAATCATTTAAATTCACAAGGAATTTAAATTTTATAAATAATACCAAGGTTGGGCATTAAGACAAGGTTATAAGGTTTTATTAAAGCTAAGGTTGGCTCTTTAAGACAAAGTTCTAAGGTTGATTTTAATTTATAATATTTAAATTTAAAATTAAATTTAAACTTATTATAAATTAAATCATGCTGACATCGAATTCATTCGAAGTGCCAATGTGATGCTAAGGAAGGAAAAATGAATTATATAAATTCCAAACAAATTCATTTACCAAGCATCCCTTCCTATTGTTTTTGAAGTGCATGTGAAAGATATTTATGTTTTGAAAGCATTATGATTTTCATGAAGGATAAATCTATTAAGATTTAGAAGCCCTAAGTGCAAATGCCAACGTGGACTAGTGGTATGTTGGCTCAGTGCTAAGGAGGAGGTTATGAGTTTGATTCGCGTGAGGTTTGGTTTTTGGATTGCAAGGAAGAAGTGCTCTACGTGCTTGTTGTTTTTAGGTGGTTCATTGTTCGAAGATATTGCATGGTGGATGTGCCCTTTTAGGCACATCACGTCATATGGCACAACGACGGCTTGGTTGTGGCTAAGGCATTGGGAAGAAAATAGTCAGGGGATCGAATCCCATCGAGGGCAAGGCAAGTAAATTTAATTTTTGTTTAATATTTTATTTTCTGCCAAGGTTGCCTAAGGAGAAATAAGGTTATGGTATGCCCTAGGAAAGATAGATATTTCTGTTGATTTTCTTTGTGGAAGTATATCATATTATATATCATTGGAAATATATTTTCAAGAGCAACTTGTTTAGATTGCTTTGAGGGAGAAATAAGTTGTGTGTAAGAAGATATTTTTGGTTTTGTCAAGAAGTTCCAAAAGTATGTTTGATTCATTATTTTGAGGGATTATTTCTTGTATAAGAAGGTTTGGTGCATTTTTATTGAGTAGGAGTAATAAGGTGTTATTGGGATATTATTTTGATTATTGTGTTATTACTCATGACCTCTAACCCTTGTTGATATTGGAAAAAGAAAGTGTGTTGAGTGTGGCAGATTTAATGAACAACTCATAAGGCATCAAAAAGGTATGGGCAATATTATTCATTGACTTATGTGGGTGATTTATTTCTAAAAATTTCTTTGGATAGAAAAGGATTTATTGTGGCTAACCTTTTTGAGAGTTGTTGGTTTAATGCTTCAAGGTTTTTTGAATTTAGAGTTGTGATTAAACATTGTTTATAAGCATTGTTGTTGAAGCCCATTGGTTGTGCAAAGAACTTGAACTTGAGTTAGAAAAGAACATGAGTATCATTGTTATGTGAGATTTGTTGCTGAGCATTGTTGGAAATATTTTGAGTTCATCGATACATACTTGGACTAGGATTTGTGAGAAAGGATTGATCCTTGAGGTGATTAGTTGAGTAGAGTTGATTGAGTCTAGTCAAGTGATTGTGTGAAGTGGTTGTTCATGTTCCATGAAATAAACTATTATATATTATGATTTGAGTTGAGATTGAGATTTGAGAATAGAACATATTAAGTCTCTAAAAATTCTCTTTATGCTTCTATGAGATTGATTTGAGATGAGATTGAAATTTGAGGATAGAACATATTGAGTCTCTAATAATTCTCTTTATGCTTCTATGATATTGAGTTGAGATTTTGATTGAGAATTGAGTACATAACATATTGAGTCTCTAAAAATTCTCTTTATGATTCTATGTGATTGAACAAGTTCTATCTGGAATTGTTAAGCAGATTTGAGGTAAGTCTTTGAGAAGGCTTTTAGAATGATTTTGTGTAAGCTTTTGTGGAATTTTTCAATGCAGATTTGAGCAAGTCCTAGAGAGGAATTATTGAGCATATTTGGAAAAGTTATGTGTGAGCTTATTAAGCATATTTGGATAGGTTCTATGTGGACCTATTGAGAAGATTTAGACAGGTTCTATGTGGACCTATTGAGCAGATTTGAGCAGGTTTTGTGTGGACCTATTGAGTAGATTTGATCAGGTTCTATGTGGACCTGTTGAGCAGATTTGGATAGGTTTTGAGTGAACCTATTGAGCATATTTTAGTAGGTTCTGAGTGAACCTATTGAGAATATTTGAGAGGTTCTAAGTGAGCCTATTGATAGAGCTTTTGAGGTGACAAAGTATAGAGGATAGAGTATCAGTGGATAGAGATCCAGCAGCCAGGACAATTGAAGACATATATTTTGAGTGATGAGTCTTCAAGTGGAGAGAGATCCACCAGTTAGTGCAACAGAGATACAAAGTCTTCTAGAAGATCACTAGCTAGAGTAAAAGGGGAAATAGTTCTCCTATGGAAGAGATCCAAGAATTTGAGATTAGGGGATCAACATCTCCTTTGGACAAAGGTCCTTAAATATTGTAATTGGGAAGGATCCCCAAAGATATTATTTGAGAATTATTTAGAAGAAATATTTTCTCTGTGGAGGTAGCCCACATTGGGTGAACCATGTTAAAATACGTGTCTCTATTGTGTATGGTGTTCTATGCATTACTTTGATTACTGCTAATGATACTGCTATCTATACATTACATAATATTGAATTGAAAAGAAAAGTAAAAAGTGCTCTTATACTGTTCACCCCTCCTCAGTATAAGCTTGTGTTCTTCAATTAGTATCAAAGTGGGTTCCTTTAGAAGAGTTTGATAGATTGAATGAAAAGTAGTCTAAGAACACAATGTATCAAAAGGATCAAAAGGATGGGTTCTTAAATAATGCAATACCAGTCTTTAATGGGAGTGAATTCTGATGGCACTTGGCAATGAAGTTTGGGATGTAGTTGAATTTGGATATGATTCAGAAGCCAATCCTCCTATAGATAAGGTAAACTTCTAATACATACAAATTCAAGAGCTATGAATGCAATTATAAAAGAATTACATAGATTGGAATCTATGAAGGTTATGGAATGTAAGACAACAAAAGACTTGTGGGATCTATTGCATACCATATATGAAGGATATAAAAATGTCAAGAAGCCTAAGATAAAAAATCTCAAAGGATATTTTGAGAGCCTAATAATGCGATATGATGAGAACATTAATGACTATCTCATCAAGGTTGATGAACACATACATGAGATGAAAGGTCTTGGAATGAAGGTTGATGAATCGGATGCTTGTGATAAGATATTGAGAACTCTTCCAAAAATGTACAGTGAAAAGGTTTTTGCTATATAAACATCAATTGATAGTGATTATTTAATAAGGAATTATTTTCTTGGTATGCTTACTACATTTGAGATAAGAACAAAAGATCCTATTACTCCAAAAGAAGCTGCATTCAAAGTGGACAAAATGAAAAAGGGTAAGAAGTCAGAATCAAGCAGTGAATCTTCTAGTGATGAAGAAGCTAACTAGGGCATAAGAGATAAAGGTTCCATAATACCCATATATATGATATCTATTAAGTGCTTCAATTGTGGAAAGTATAAACATTATGCAACAGAGTGCAAAGAGCCCAAGAGCAACAATGAAGAAGACAAATAGGATCACAGGTACAAGGAATCAGAAAGACATAGGTACCAGAAGAAGAGCAAAGATGGACAAAATAAACAAGCGAAGAAGTTCTTCCAAAGAAAAAAGAGAAGCTACTATGCAGAAAATGCAAGTAAGTACTCAATTGATAGTGATACTAGTTTTTCAAACAATGATAGATATGAAGACTTATTTATGGTTGTAGAAAAATATCCAGTTAAGAAAAATACTCCAGTTATTCTCAAGTGTTTTAGATGTGGTATATTTGTACATCTTGAATATTATTGCACAAGGGATGGTTATAGTTTCATTGATTATGATTTTTAAGATGCACTTGATAGACCAGATGAAAATATTATAATGGCATTAGAAGAAGAAGTGAGTGATTCTATAGAAGACAATCCAAAAAGAAGTAATGATATGGACAAAGGCAAACAAATAGAGGATTATTTAGTAGAGAATGGATATGATATCAAGGGAGAACCTATCTATGTCCTTGACATAGTAAATAAGGTAATAAAGCAACACTCTAAGCTTGAAATATAGTTTCAAAAATGTGATGAAGAAATATTATTGCTCATAGAGGATCTAAAAAAGTCAAAAGCTAAGGCAAGGAAGTTCAAAGATAATTCAGAAGCAAATATCTTGGAATGTGAAAATTTAACACAAGAAGTGGCCTTATTAAAATAATATCTAAAGGATTCCAAGAATAAGCTATATAAGTATGTAAACAATGCAAAGAGTGTGGATAAAATAGTCAAGATACAAAGAAGAGCAACAAACAAGACATGTCTTGGTTCCAAATAGGTTCAAGAAGACAAGTTAACTACCAGTTCCAAAGACACTTTAGAAGAATATGATACTTTAGAAGAGGTTTTCTCAAATGAGAGCAGAAGTAAAAGTGAAACTCCTAAGGATGATTTAGATTGCAGTGTGTCCAGTAGGAAGAGGAACAATCAACAAAGAATATTAATATGGAACAACAATCAGAACAGGTCAAGAGGAACTAGAATACCAATGGGATCTAGGCAAGGTTTCTTCAAGGGAAGATGTTTTTCATGTCACAGGTTTGGGAACATGGCTTCATAGTGTAGGACACATTAAATATAGGTAGATGGAAAAGGATAGCTTTTCCAAGGATATTGCTACTCATGCAATGAGATTGGTCACAAGGGAATGAGTTGCAGGGTTCATGACAAAAGAGGATATGGCTTCACTAGGAGAAATTCTAAGACAATTTCACATCCAAGGAATAATAACATTAAGTGTTACAAGTGCAATAATTATGGTCCCATAGCAATATGGTGTAGAGAAAATATTCCAGAATCAAGAATGAACAAGAACAGGAACATTGGCATGAACAAGAATAGGAACAAGAACAAGAACGCAGAAGAGAACAACAACAGGAATAGGAACAAGAATAGAAACATGGATGATAACAAGAATAGGAACAGGACCAGGAACATGGATGAGAACAGGAATAGGAACATGGATGAGAACAGGAACAGGAACATGGATGAAAACAAGAACAGGAATAGGAACAAAAGTGACGATAGGAACAAGGATTATGACTTGGAAAGAAACAGTGAGAGGATTCAAAAAACTCAAAAAAGAAGAGAAAAATATAAATACAAAGAGCAGTGTTTTTGAGGAGTAGAAATACTCCCACACCTAAATTAACCACCTCATGTGGAGGTGGGGGAGGGGCTAAGCTAAGAGACTCATTATTAGCCCCGAGCCCCAAAGGTGACCCTTTGCCAGTGATGTCAAAGGGGGAGATATTTGTGTATTTGGGAGATATTTTTTATGTGGAGAGATTTGATATTTGAGAGAGCATTGAGCCAGGGGGAGCAAATTCCTAAGGGGAGCAAAAAAGAAGGTCAGGTTTTAGTAAAATGATAAGGGTTACCATCAATGACAAAGGGGGAGATTGTTGGAAATTTTGAGTCCTCTAAGTCAGACTTGTCATTGATGTCACTTGATAGATTTATCACTCATCTCAAGGAATTTAGAAAGAAATAAAGTCACCCAAGTCATCCAGGAAAAAGCTTCATTAGTGTAAAAATGAAAAGAAAAAGGCTCCATAATATTTTAATATTATTTGGAGCACAGGTCAAATAATTGGTTTATAAAAACCCAATATGGGTTATTGCAAAAGTTAAAAAGGAGGTTTAATAATTATTTATAAATTATTTAAATTCACAAGGAATTTAAATTTTATAAATAATACCAAGGTTGGGCATTAAGACAAGGTTCTAAGGTTTTATTAAACCTAAGGTTGGCTCTTTAAGACAAAGTTCTAAGGTTGATTTTAATTTATAATATTTAAATTTAAAATTAAATTTAAACGTATTATAAATTAAATCACACCAACTTCAAATTCATTTGAAGCATTGACGTGATGCTAAGGAAGGAAAAAGGAATTATATAAATGCCAAACAAATTCATTTACCAAGCATCCCTTGCTATTGTTTTCAAAGTGCATGCGAAAGAGATTTTTCTTTCAAAAGTCTTACAATTTTTGTGAAGGTTAAAGTTGTGAAGATTCAAAAGCCCTAAGAACAAAGGCTAGCTTGACCTATTGGTATGTTGGCTCAGTGCTAAGGAGGAGGTTCTAAGTTCGATTTGCGTGAGGTCTAGTTTTTGGATTGCAAGGAAGAAGCGCTCTATGTGCTTGTTTTTCAAAGGTTCAATGTTTGAAGGTATTGCATGGTGGATGTGCCCTTTTAGACATGTCACGACACATGGCCCAATGGTGGCTTGGCTGCAGCTAAGGCATTGGGAAGAAAATAGTTGGGGGATCGAATCCCGCATAGGGCAAGGTAAGTAAATTTAATTTTTGTTTAATATTTTATTTTCTTCCAAGGTTACCTAAGGAGAAATAATATTATGGTATGCCCTAGGAAAGATAGATATTTCTGCTGATTTTCTTTGTGGAAGTATATCATATTATATATCATTAGAAATTTATTTTCAAGATCTACTTGTTTAGATTTCTTTGAGGGAGAAATAAGGTGTGTGCAAGAAGATATTTCTAGTTTTATCAAGGAGTTCTAAAAGTAAGTTTGATTCATTCTTTTGAGGGATTATTTCTGTCATAAGAGGGATTGGTGCATTTTTATTGAGTAGGAGTAATAAGGTGTTATTGAGATATTATTTTGATTATTGTGTTATTACTCATGACCTCTAACCCTTGTTGAGATTAGAAAAATGAAGTGTGTTGAGTGTGGCAGATTTAATGGACAACTTATAAGTCATCAAAAAGGTATGGGTAATATTCTTCATTGACTTATGTGGGTGATTGATTTATGAAAATATATTTGGAGAGAAAAGGATTGATTGTGGTAAACCTATTTGCAAGTTGTTGGTTTAATTCTTCAAGGTTTTCTAAATTGAGAGTTCTGATTAAACTTTGTTTATGAGCATTGTTGTTGAAGCCCATTGGTTGTGCAAAGAACTTGAACTTGGGTTAGAAAAGAACATGAGTATAATTGTTATGTGATATTTGTTGTTGAGCATTGTTGGAAACATTTTGAGTTGGTTGATACTGTAGAAACCCTAGGAACAAACACACCAGTCCCTTTTCTGAAAACCCTACTTGCAATGCTATTTAAAATACCAAAGATAAAATGGAAATACAAGAGGAAAAAGAAAGCATATAACATGAAATAACAAAATATGGATCTCTTTATTGATATTGAAGCTCGGTTACATGTCGGTCCCTCTTAGGGATACCCATTTTGATACTATAAATTACAAGTGGGCAAGGAGTGCCCCTTCCACGAAGAGGTGGTGCACTTATAAAAGCTTCCCGGTTTCGCACACAGAAATGTATGAGGGCTTATAGATGCCTCCTTCTCCAGGTCTATTTCCTAGAGGGATCCCTTTTGCTCTCATATGTTGTAATCTTCGTCCGATGTACCTGTGGCCCTGCAAGCAATGAAACAACAACACACATTTAGGTGTCCGAGATTGCCTCCCGAATGAGGTTGTTAATAATCAAAGAATGTAACGGAAATATGATAAAACTATGCCATGAAATCATGTAAATCTATGCTAATGATATAAGAAAATAGAATAAAAGATGCTATGTCTATCTAAGCTAATCCTATGGGCCACTTTCCAAGACAATGACCGCTAAAGTAAACCTTGCCCTCTTTGCCCCAAAGCTATGGGTCAAATACTATGATCTGATGTTGAAGTAGGTATTATGCTCTTCGATTCGTCAAAGCTCCATCGTACACGTGATCTCAAAGAGAACTCTCCAAGTCTCGAAAGCTCTCCTCAAAAGAATATCTCTCCCTGATGTGATAAAAAGATCTATTTGGTGCTCTTAGGCTTGCACCTTTTATAGTGTGAAACCCTAGGTCTATGTCCAAGCCCTAGAAATGAATTTCTCATGCGTAGTGCAAGTTAGCATGAGAAGCTTTTTTCCATTGTCTATATTTGAAGGCCAGTTAACTAAAATCTAACTGCCCACTTGAGTCTTCTATGTGAACTGGTCATTAGCATGAGAAGCTTTTGTCCTTTGTTTATGCTTGGAGGTCAGTTAACTTAAGTCTAAATGCAAACTCAAACCTCCCATGTGAACTGGTCATGAAAAGGAATGCAAAGTCACTCCCGCTCACCTTTATTGCATGTAGACTGCCACTTCCGCCCAATATTGGGCCTATTTGTTGGCAAACCGCTTCTTATGGCTTAGCCACTGTCATCTATAGTGGCTAAGATCTGGCCACTATCATCTATAGTGGCTAAGTTCTGGCCACTCTAGGCTTGAGCGGCTAGAATCTGGTCGCTCTTGGCTTGAGCGGCCAAGCTTGAATGGCTTGAAAAGGCCCCAAATGAGTGGTGAGAACCACTATTGATGCTTGGAAAGTCCAATATTATGTCTTATGATCTTATGAGTGTGTCTATGTAAGTAGCTCCCCTAAGCATGACACGATTTAGGTGTCTATAGATGCCCCTTTTTGCGATGCGCTGTGTGGAAAACACAATGTTGAGCAAAAACATAGACTGATCTGTTTGTAGGGTGTATGGTGATCAATGGTTTGATCAATGCCGGATGGCCCAATCATGCAAGATGGTGCGCATCCTTTGAATCATTGCCTCAACATTCGGAGGACTTAGCTCAGTGGCTTTTGCATGTTAAATTGCACTCATTCCTCAAACTCAATCGGGTAGCTTTAGTTGCTACAACAATTTCGACCGGTAGGAGAGCTACAATTGAAGATGTCATGTCTGCTTACATTCCCAGAAAACAAGGGAAATTTGTGATTGTTGTATGCAATGATTCGTAGGATGAACATGATTTTTCTATGATTGAGTGATCTTTTGTTGATTTTGATTATGATTATGTTGAAGTTTTGAACTACCTCTTCACATGATGAATTGGTGAAGAAATGACAATGATTGAAGCGAAAAGTCGCTTGACCAATATGACTAATCCGGTAATCCCACATCCAAGTGTGATTCCAATTTCTTATGATAATAATCCATACCTATCCCGAGGAGTGATCTGAATATCAATAGCCTTCTTAGGGAGTTAGGATGAGTGATTATGTTCATGCCTAGATTGTATCACTTTGACTTAATGTTTTTGATGTCATAGGGGAATTAGAATGACCCCTTCGCACCCATGGAGTAGTCCGACCATCTTGATCTTCTTCGGGTTTGAAGGGTGACATATCGTAATTCCAAAATGAGTTGCTTTTGCCCCAAGTGGCCTTATGGTTGCCTACTCATCTCACCGAAATACATGGAGTGCAAGTCACTGCAATCATCGAGTGGATAGAGTAGGTAACTGGATACGAGGCCTGCTTGAGATTGTGATTTTATGTGATTTTTTTTTACTTTTGAATTTTTACTTTGCTTTATTAGGTGCAATTTATTCTTCTTTTGCTTAGATTTAGAGTAACTCATACTCTTTTGCATCGTCTTCATATTTATTGTGAATCATGTCTTAGATGCATTGTAGTTATATTTTGTATTTATTATGTTTTTTTTAGATCCTCACTACTCACGCTCGGGACTCAAAGCTCCTGCTCGATTTGCTTCCTGATTCACCAGAAGGCTGGGATACAATATCAGGTTTCCCCCTAGGCCAACGATTATCTTACAACCTTAGGATTATGATTATGTTGAAGTTTTGAACTACCTCTTCACACGATGAATTGGTGAAGAAATGACAATGATTGAAGTGAAAAGTTGCTTGACCAATATGACTAATCTAGTTCCTTTCTAGCATTTATTGCTTTTAATGGTCAATCCCACATCCAAGTGTGATTCCAATTGCTTATGATAATAATCCATACCTATCCCGAGGAGCGGTCCGGTTATCAATAGCCTTCATAGGGAGTTAGGATGAGTGATTATGTTCATGCCTAGATTGTATCACTTTGACTTAATATTTTTGATGTCATAGGGGAATTAGAATGACCTCTTCACACCCATGGAGTAGTCTAACCATCTTGATCTTCTTCAGGTTTGAATAGTGACATATCGTAATCCAAAAGATTGATTTTTCCCCTGACCTTGTTGCCTACTCATCTCACCAATGCAAGCAAGTCACAAAAAGCATACTTGAGTATTGATTTTTATGATTTTTTTTACTTTTGAATTTTTGCTTTGCTTGATTAGGTGCAATTTATTCTTCTTTTTCTTAGATTTAGAGTAACTCATACTCTTTTGCACCGTCTTCATGTTTATTGTGAATCATGCCTTAGATGCACTGTAGTTATATTTTGTATTTCTTCTACTTTGTTTAGATCCTCACTGCTTGGGCTCGGGACCCGAAGCTCCTGCTTGACTTGCTTCCTAGATTTGATGATACTGACTAGGAGTGGTTTAAGGCCCGTGGGCTATAGTATGTCATCAGGTTGCCCCACATTATGGCCGACCAGGCTTATCTTACGGCCTTAGCCCATCATTGGGACCCGTGGACCAACACCTTCCACCTTCCACCCGATGAGATGACTATCACGTCGGAGGATGTTTACAAGATCTTTCGGATCCCATTCGATGGGGTGCCCATTGTTTCATCGGCCACTAATGATCAGGTGGTCGTCTATGCTCGGGTGTTTGGAGCACGCTCTACATAGGCCCTCTAGGAGACTGGGTCCAAGGGAGTATCTATCAAGACTTGGTATGATGCTCATGTTTTCATAGCGAGGCATGTTGTGTTGTTGATGGTGATCAACAACATTCTTATCCTAGACTGCTCGGGTTTGAGGTTCCCTTGGAACCTCCTGGCGATGGTGCAGGACCTACTGGATAGCGAGGAGCCTATCATCTATGCATGGGGTAGATCGCTATTGGCTCAGTGCTATGATGAGTTGTACCACATCCATCGATGGGGATGCATCAGCATTGCTTGCAGTTTGCTCTTACAGGTTTGGGGATGGGAGCACATTAAGGTAGATCACCCTAAGGGGCTCCCAGCTGAGATTACATCTATTGAGGCTCGAACACAGTGCTATGCTGCTAGATGGGCTCGAGAGCATGAGGAGCGTAAGAGCCACACTTTTGTAGGGGAGCTATCCCACTACACTGATGCTTTCACCAGACTATTGGCTAGAGATGTCATGTGGTGGCCTTACTATGAGTGTCCGATTTGGGATGATCCAACTAGTTTTACTACCAAGACACGATGCGAGCGATGGCTCATTGGCCATAAGATTGCCATCCGAGAGTATTTCTTCTACTCTCAGGTTCTTTGTCAGTACGGATTGTAGTAGGATGTGCCCTTGGTACCATTCTTGTATAGGCACCTCATAGTAGAGAAGGACCTACCTCCACGATAGGTCACAGAGCTTGCAGATGAGGAGGATGCCCCAACCATAGACCCTACAATGGCTGGGGGAGTTATAGAGGCCTACTCTCAGTGGTGGGGTGATCGGATGTGGCATGGCATCGATAGCCTAGGGTACGAGGATGATGGTGGGGGTGATGGTGCAGATCCGATAGGATGTAGGGTTTGAGCCAGGACCGAGGTATGGGGCCAGTCGATAGAGCAGGTGGTAGTAGAGGATCCTGATGTTCCTGAGGAGGAGGAGTTAGAGCCCGAGGAGAGAGACTCTCCTCTGAGAGCATAGTTGCATGAGGTCAAGGCTGAGCTCCAGGCTACTAAGATCTAGGTACAATGATGAGATGCTACGATTGAGTAGCTCACAACATATATAGGCTCTATAGGCTACTATTGGGGGTGGCGATGTCAGGATGTAGTTTGTTGTTCCTCCTTCTACACCATAGGAGGTTCCAATAGTAGGCTTAGGGGTAGATGTGGGATGACTTCAGTCCTTGTTGGATGAGCATGAGGAGTGGATCCAAGGACTTACGGATCATGTTACCATCCTTCAGATGTAGCTCAAGAGGCATGGGATTGTCCCTAAGGATCCAGTAGGTGTAGGTGGTTCGTAGGTCAATGAGCGCTCTACCTCAGGGTAGTCTTCCGCCCATCCTAGCCAATAGACCCAGACTCGGATAGAGAGACCTACAGGCTCACATCACTCGACTCATGACACCGCCACAGGGGGAGGTGGCACTAGAGGAGGTGGTGCAAGGGGCTTAGGCTCGATATTTGATTGATTCTCTACTTGGTTCTTGATCCATTTTTGAGGTCGATTGACCTACATGACTATAGCCCATGAGCATTTTTGTATATCCATTGGACTTGACACACATACTTTTATGATAGATTTGCTTTTTATGACTCATTATGTGTATCATTTATTGCTTATGTTTTTGTTATTATTTTATTTTATGATATGATGCGATGATGGTATTATGATGATTTGATGAATATGCTAGATGATAGATGATATTTTGAAGATGCTTAGATGGATGTGTAGATGCTTATATGTTTTGATGATATGATGGATGTATTTTGATGATGAATGATGAATTTATGATTTGGTATGCAAATGGATATTGCCTATATGTTTTATGATGTGGTTTATGGATGATTAATGACTTGTTTTTGTGGATGCAAATGTTATTGTTAAATGCATGTTTAATTTTTGCTTTAATTATATGCATCTAACTTATGTGATGGAATGGTATAAATGAACCTGTATGCTCTAATCACTTAAAACATACGGAATGCATATGACATTGACAATCTTAATGGGTGATACCACAAAGTAAAAAAATAATCATGAATTTAAATAATCACTCTTATCATAAGAATTGATTAAGTATTCATATATGAGATGTAATGGTGTGTAATGTATTTTCTTAATAAGTTTCTATAAATTAAAAGATATAAAGTAGTCAGTGGTCATCTATATACTATTTCTAATATATATGTGGTATCTGTCCTACTATGTTGATACCCCCTAATTTATAGAATCTTATAAAGAAAGTGATGGTGTGAATGATGTTATGATTTGTTGCTATGTAAAAATTTTTGGGGCTTTTCGGAGATTCAAACACTCTAGTTCCCCTATCAACAGTTGTCTACTTACCACTTAGACTTTTGAAAAGTAAGGCTTTTACCATGGACCTAGTTTTTCATGATCTCTGTGTGTGCATGTGATTGTATATTTTGAGATAGAACTCAAGCATTTCCTCCGATGTCAGGCGGGATTCTTTCAGCCCATTGCTAAGATCAGGGATCCTCAAGTGTTCATCTCATCCTTATGTTGGACTTAGTTGGACTATACCACTAGGCAATATTTGGTTACCTAAGCTAGCTCATCCACATTCAAACATTGGTCTACACAAATGCATGAAGCAATTGTAATAGACATATCATCATGCATAAGGATTTCTCCTTCCAGTTTTGTACAATGCTGAGAATTCCAGGGATTCAAGCTTTATTCCCTTCTTTTCTTCTTTTTGGCTTTGGATTTTTGCTCATATGTAGTGATGAAAATCACTATTTATTTTGATTTGATTTTTTCTTTGAGCGGGGATTTTTGTAGTGATGATAATCACCTTTTATTTTGCTCATTCGTAGTGATGAAAATCACTGTTTATTTTTTATTGATTTTTTTTTTGAGCTTGATTTTTTTGTAATTTCTGAATTTATGCTTTGTGTATCGGATTTTTGCTTTGAAATCTGGACTGTATGCTTGGCCTTTTGAATTTGTACTTTTCTTTGGGATTTTTCTTATTTTGATTTAAGCAAGGGATTTTGATAGGGTAAAGCTTGTCCTTTTGCCAATTCTCAGCACCTTTAAACCGGTTGCATAGGGGGATAAGCAAGGATAATCCTTTTCGCTTAAGGTAACCTAGACCGCTTTGCAGCTTTCATATTTTCCTTGTACCAGCTAGGATTTTAGTGTTTCAATTAGTGATGGGATCTTGAATATCCAAGGCTTTATCACAGCTAGGCCTTACCTTCTACTAATCAAAGTTGTTTTCCTCAAAAGTTGATAAGATTACTAGGTGTGGTTGACTAACCAAAAAGCCTTAGTATATTATGTATAGCAACAAATAATGGTTGTGTTGAAAAACACAATTACACACATGTGGGTGGAGGTATGGATATGATTGACTTGTGTGACGAACTGTGGTATCACTTTTAAGGCTCTCATGACATATACAATTGTAATGTATGTGAAAATGTAATGCAATGATGTGGATGCAAAATGTGAAGTGCAATTGTTTTTGTATTTTTGATTTTATGTTGTTTTTGTATTTTTTTGATTAATTTTGACCAAAGGGCTTATTATGCCTTTGGGGCTTTTGTTATTGATTTTGACCAAGCGGTTTGAATTACCCTTGGAGCCTTTGATTTGATGGGATTTGACCAAGCGGTATGAATTACCCTTGGAGCCTTTTGAATTGATGTTTGACCAAGCGGTATGAATTACCCTTGGAGCCTTTTTGATGTTTGACCAAGCGGTATGAATTACCCTTGGAGCTTTTTGTATTGATTTTTGACCAAGCGACATGAATTACCCTTGGAGCCTTTGATTGAATTTTTGAATTTTATGTTTTTATGATTTGTTTGTATTTTTGACATATTTGCATGTTTTTGAATTTTATGAAATATTTGAATGTTTTTGTGTTTTATGACATATTTGAATGTTTTTGTGTTTTATGTATATTTGAATGTTTTTGTGTTTTATGTATATTTGAATGTTTTTGTGTTTTATGTGTAAAATGCCTTTAAATGAATGATATTGAGAGGTTCAGGCTCTTCAACACCATCTAATGATATAAGGTGATATGCTCCAGGCCCAACTCTCTATGAAATCATGTATGGACCTATCCAGTTTACCATGAACTTATCTCGTAGATGCGGTGATAGATTTGAATTCTATTGGTTTTCTTTGAGCACTAGATCTCCAACCTTGAATTCCCTTAGGTGGACTTTACTATTGTAAGCTCGCGCAAGGCGATCTTGGTAAACATGGAGATGCTCTAAAGCATTGACTCGACGTTCATCAAGAAGCATCAATTGATCAAGGTGGCCTTGCTGCGTAGCTTCATCATCTATGAAGTCCTTTAATGCTATGCGTAGAGTCAGAATTTCCAACTCTAGAGGCATGATGGCCTCAGTGCCATATACTAGTGAAAATGGTGTTGCCCTAGTGGGCATCCGTATACTAGTCCTGTATGCCCATAGTGCAAGAGGCAATTGCATGTGCCAATCCTTGTGATTTTCTTGCACTATCTTCCTCAAAATGGAGACTATTATTTTGTTTGAGGCTTTTGCTTGCCCGTTTGCTTGTGGATAATAAGGTATTGAAAAACTATGCTGAATATGGTATTTTTTCATTAAAGCACGCACATTTTTGTTCTTGAAAGATGGCCCATTATCCGATATTATCTTAGAAGGGACCCCAAAATGACTTATGATATTGTGGAGTATAAACTCCGCAATCCTTGGTCCAGTTGTTGATGTTAAGGGGATCGCTTCTACCCATTTAGTGAAGTATTATGTGGCCATTATGATGAATGTATGTCGGCCTGAGGATGGGGGTGAGATCTTCCCAATCAAGTCTAGTCCCCATTGCGAGAATGGCCATGCTGCCTGGATGGGCTGCAAAGCTTACGATGGTAAGTGCGTTAGGTTTGCATGATGCTGGCACTTACTACATTTCTTGACATACTCGCAGTAGTCCTTTTCCATTATGGGCCAATAGTAACCCATTCTCAAGATGCGCTTAACGATGGCCATGCCACTGAAATGGCCTCCACATGTTTCATCGTGAGCTTGCAAAATTGCCCAAGATGCTTCCTGGGGCTCAAGACAATGGAGTAATACTCCATCATATCCTCGTATGTAGAGGATTTCTCCTAGAAAAATGTATCTTGTTGCTCTCTATTTGAACGTTCACCTTTCAGTATGCGACAAACCTTGAGGTATTATTCCAAGCTTCAGGAAGTCCCGTAGTTGGGAAAGCCAATCTTGATAGGCCACAACTTCTATAGAATAGACAACTTGCTCTTCCTACATTTTTGAGGTAGTGAACACGGATTGAGGAACAACTCTATGGTATATGGTCGCACCACACTCTACAGGTCCTTGGGAGATCAAAGACCCCCAAGGTGTTGTTTGCAAGAAATTTTTGGCTATGAAGGACCAATCCTGATTTGGTTCGATGTTGATCATGTTGACTGATTCTTGATTGTCAAAAGCCTCACGATGTATTGTTGAGTGTGAAAGCACTTTCACATGAATGGTTGTAAAATTAGCAGATGGATTCTGAGGGATTAAGGATCCCAAAGAGGCCATGGTGTCTACAAATCTATTCGATGTACGAGGGATTGCCTCGATGTCGTACCATTCCAACCGAGCTAAGTAATTGTCAACAAGTTCCTTGTAAGTCTTCAGGAGTGGGCACCTACATTGGAAGAGTCCTTTGACCTGGTTTACTATGAGCAAGGAGTCACCAAAGATATTCAATATTTTAATGCCCATTGCTATGGCTGTTTGGAGTCCCAGGATCAATGCTTCATATTCTGTATTGTTGTTTGTGCACGGGAAGTCTAGTTTGAATGATAAGGGCAATGGAGCACCCTACGGTGTGATAAAGACAATCCCTACTCCGCCTCCTTGTTCACACTTTGAACCATCGAAGAATAATGACATGTCTTTTTATTTCTTAGGTTCTTCGAGTTTTGGTGGATCTGATAATGCAAAGACCACATCATCAAGCAATTCTATGGTGAGAGGCTTGTTATCCTGAAGAGGCGCCTCTGCTAATTGATCTGCTATGACTTGTCCCTTGATGGAATTTTGGCTTATGAACTCTAGATCAAATTCTATCAATAGCATGATCCACTTTGTGGTACATGTATTGTGATATGTCTTGCTCATCATGTACTACAAAGGATTTTGTTTTGATATGACGTAGGTCGTATGGCTCAACATGTAGTGTCACAACTTTCGAGTTGCAAAGACCACTGCTAAACACAACTTTTTGACATACGCATATCCTAGCTCATAGCTCACCAAGGTGCGACTAATGTAATATATGGCTTGCTCTTTGTCTTGTGCATTCTTTTGGGCTAACATGGTGCCCAATGCAAAATTAGTAGCCGATATATATAGTAAAAATGGTATGTCTGGCCTTGGTGGAGCCAATACTGGCGGTGTTGCCAGATAAGTTTTGATCTCTGCAAAGGCTTGATGGCATTCTTCATCCCAATGAAAGGGGACTTCCTTGCATAGCAACCTATTCATAGGTCTGCATTTGTCTGATAATTGCACGATGAATATTTTGATGGATGCTATCTTGCCTTGTAGGCTCCTCAACTCCCTAATGTTGGTAGGGGCGGCCATTTCTAGTATAGCCTTTACCTTTGCAGGATCTACTTCGATGCCTCTCTTGGATACGATGAATCCCAAAAGCTTGCCAGAAGTTACGCCAAATACGCACTTCTTAGGATTCAATCGGACATTGTGTTCTATGAGGTGATCGAAGACTTGTCTAAGGACTTCGGCATGCTCTTGCCGCAATAGGGACTTGGCTAGTAAGTCATCCATGTAATCTTCCAAGATCTTATGCATATAGTCATGGAATATGTATGTCATGGCCCATTGATATGTGGCACCAACATTTTTGAGACCGAATGGCATCACTTTGTAACAGAATGTTCCCCATGGAGTAATGAAAGCAGTTTTATGTTGATCTTCGGGCTTAATCCAGATTTGGTTGTATCCAAAAAAACCATCCATTAAGGAGAGCATTTCATGACCTACGGTTGCATCCACAAGAGCATCTATGTTTGGCAATGGGAATGAATCCTTTGGTGTTGCCCTATTCAAATCTCTAAAATCCATGCAGATACGGACTCTTCCATCAGGTTTCCCTATGGGTACCATGTTTGACACCCACTCAGGGTAGTCGATAGGAACTATGAATACTGCATCCAGTAGTTTTTGCAATTCGTTCTTTACCATCAAAGCGATGGTTGGATGCATTTTCCTCAGTTTTTGCTTGACTGGCTTCTTCATGGGATCCAATGAAAGGTTGTGAATGACTAACTTTGGATCTATCCCTGGCATGTCTTTGTAAGTCCAAGAAAAAATATTTGGCCTCTCCTTGAGGAGAGGAATCAAGATGGCTTGTTCCTCTGGAGATAGACTTTCTCCGAACTTGACTTTCCTTGGTTGGGTAGGATCATCACTGATGTCCACCTCAAAAGTTGCTTCTATAGCCATATGTGACCCATCCTCTAGCTGATGAGGCATGGGTATCAAATGAATGTCATCGGTGGGATTTATAGGACCTACTAACTCAGGTTCCAAACCAACATGGAAGACGTCATACGCACAACCTGATGCAAAATGGAATGACTGTAACATCTCTTCATTGGGGAAGAGGTCTTCTGGCCCTATGGGTGAACTAGCATGATCCCAATCAATAGCATCTACATCAAGATGCAATGATTTGGTAGGATCTACTGGATTATGAAGTGGAGTGGTCAAATCAATGGAGATCATGTTGATGGATGGGATGAAATCTCCAGGACCACATGGGTGCAATCTTGTCTCAGGGGTTTCCCTTCCATACTCACGATGAGGTTCTGGAGGAATGGGAATTTTTGGATCTGGCCCATGAGTAGGGCTGACAATAGGATCATTGGGCTCTAACTGCTCTCTGAATGTAGGTGGAGGGGGGTTGACCATCCGATGAATGGTAGCTAGGTCAATAGGTCTCCCCAAAAATTGGAGATGAGGGTCTATGGCATGAAGTGCCGCCTCTCTCTCTACTAGCTCGTTGACTTGCCGCAAGTGGTGAGGTCCAAGATAAGCCATCTCGGTCTCATCCTCAAAGTCATCATCACTTATCCAGAAACCGTTAGCATTGGTATGCGGCCCTAAAACAAGGGGCTCATGTCTTGGCCCCAAGTAGGCCATCTCTATTTCATCTTCATATTCTTCATCACTTATGAAGAATCCATTTGCATTTGTCTCTTGCCCCAAAGTCAGGGGTTGATGGCTTAGGCCTAAGTAAGCTCTTTCTATTGAGTCTTCTGATTCATAGTCACTTTCATCTGATGTATATCCAATCTCATCGTGGATGGACCATGTGAACCTTTGTAAATAGTGAGGCCCTTGATAGGCTAAGCCAAGTTGTGCCTCATCATCACTTGCTTCATATCCATTCTCCTCATCCCATGAGTTGTACCCTATTGGGGTGGAATCAATTGAGGTGTTTGGATGATAAGTTTTTGGAGGTGGTATGTTTACCGTGGCCACTTGTCTGTTGCTCAAATTTTCTATTCTTAGGGGGTGATAAGGAATGAAATCAATGTCTTCTCCCAACCCTATGCTTAATATTTCCAATGCTACTGCAAGAGAGTCATCTCGACCTCCGCTATAATAGCCTAAGCCAAATCTATCGAAGGGAAGCTGATATAGTGGCTCGTAAGGCCTCCTACACCCCTGCTCATATATGCCAAGGCCATAGCCATGCCAATGGCAATGCTCAAAGTAGCTTAGAGAAAACTCGGGATTAGAGAGGTAATGAACATTGACTATGAATAATTCATCACCATCCTCTTCTATATCTGAAGACTTATGGGTGCAGTCCAGGCCGACATAGACAAAATTGGTTTGGTTGGGAGGGATTCCAAGTGGAACCACTATTCCTACTGGTGGCCTCAAGTCTTTAGGCCTCCCTATGTCTTGTGCAGACTCAATGATAGGTGTAAAGGTGATGTTCTACACAAGGTACTCCCCTATGCCTATGCTTGCCAAGTGTATTGATGCATGCGATGTGGATGACCCCATGGATGATACTGGTGAAGCAGGGTGATAATCACTATCTTCATATTGATCTTGAAGATCTTCCTCTTCCATAGGACTTGGCATTTCAGCAATGGCTATAGTTGGCACTTCTTTGGGCCTTTCTTCCTTAACTAAGGGTGCCTTTAGCTTCTGATTGTCTTTTGGTTTTGACATTGATGGTACTTTAGAAGCATTGACTATCTTGAGTGCACCAGGAGGTGTTGATGTGCATGGGTCTTTTCTTACCCCTTTGTCTTTGTTATCCACTTGTGTGGTTGGGGATGAAGGTGCCACGTATAGGTGAGTAGAAGGGATCATGAATTCTCCTAGAATGTCCACCTGATTAACGTATTTAAAAGGCTCTTCATCGGCCAGAACCACATAGACTTTGTTTTCGTGCACATACTTGACACACTGGTGCAAGATCGAAGGCACACACTTCATGGCCCTTATCCAAGGGTGCCCTAAGAGGATGTTATACTGCATAGCGCCTTCCAAGACATGACACATCACGGGGATGGTCTTGTGCCCCACCTTGATGGGTAGGACTATCATTCCCATAGTATTGCATAAAGCATCATTAAAAGCTCTCAATGTGTAAGCTCCTGGAATGATATTGGTCTTGGGTATCTTGAGGTGCTCTATTGCAGTTGTTGTGATGATGTTTATCGATGAACCTGTATCGACCAAAACCCTCTTGAAAGGTAAGTCATTGATGGCCACTACAATGTTTAGCAGAGGGTCTGGTAAGGCAGCAGAAACTGTCTTAATCTCATGATCATAGAATCGGATTACAGGTTCCTGGCATTCTTGCACTTGTCCCACAAAGTGAGTGAATGCATTCGCATCTTGTGGTTGAAGCTCAATTGTTCTTAAAATCTCCATTAGAGTCTCCCTATGCTTTGGGGACTATTGTATGAGCTCATAGATGGATAACTTAGCTGGAGTCATCTATAGGTTTTGCTCCAATCTACTTCGAATAGTTACCATAGGTCTCGTTGGTGGACCTGGAAGGTTGTCTTACCTTTGCCTAGGAGTGGTTGGGATGTTCATGGGAGCTGCAGGTGGTTGCGGTTGACCATACCGCCTAGTCCTAGTTGCTATGTTAACAATCTCAACCATCCCAATGCATCCATGGGTAGGTATGTCAGCTCGAACCTGATTGACTTGGGCCCCTTGCTCTCGAGGGGCCTCATGATTGGGCAATGGGTTTCTGTATATGCCCATGTCTCTATTATCGGGAGCCAGTGGGTTGTCAACTTTGAGTTCTCCTACCTCAATCATGTTTTGCACTTGATGCTTAAACCCGATGCAAGCCTCAATGTCATGCCCTGGTATCCTATGATAAGGACAAAATTGATCTTCCCTATATCCCTTTGGCTTAGGATGGTTGGGATCTATAAGAGGTATATCAAGAAATCTGATCCTCCTGGCCTCGCTCAATTGATTAAATATTGATTGCATTGATTCTATTAGAGGCATGAAATAACGAGGTGGCTTGCATTCTCGATTTCTTCCCTGATTGTTCTTTTGGTCATAGTTGGCTGATGGGGGATGTGCTTGATAGTTCTATGGTTGTTGTGCACCCCCATCCTTGGGTGTAGCCAATACGACTTGATTGACTAGAGTAGGGTTGCCCTGCTTCTACTTGTACTTGTCATTCTTACCATTCTTGTTCCACTCCTTTTTGTTTTAGAGCTTAATGGTTCCCTCATCTACTTTTATTTCTTTGATGAGCTTGGCCTGTGCCAAAGCTTCCTCAAATGAAGGATACTGTTGGAGTTGTAGCAAGAGGGAGATATGTTTAGAACAAATTTTGGTGAACATGCGAATGATCTCTTCTATGGGAATGGAGAATGATAATTTTACCATGAATTTTCTCCATCTATTCCCATAATCCATTACTGGCTCATCATCATACTATTTCAAGTTAGCCAGGTCTGAAAGGTTCACCTTCTTCTTAGCACCAAAGGAGAAACGCTTCAAGAATGCGTTTACTAGTTGTTCAAAATTGGTTATGCTATGCTTAGGTAGTTGGTTGAACCATTGAGTGGCAGCACCTAAAAATGTCATTATGAATGTTCTTAGCATGAGAGCATCATTATCTTCAAGATGAAAATAGGCATTGATAAAATTGGTGACATGCTCTTGTGCATCCTCTTCACCTTTAAACTTCTCTAACCTAGGCATCTCAAAGTGCTTAGGATATGGAGGGCTAGGGATTGATGGGCACAATGGTTGATTGTGTATCTTGCTCAATGTTGGTGAGTTCCCAGCTGCCTCTTGTTTCTCAAAGGTTTTCATCTTTTCAGCAAGCTCTTGAAATGCCTTTGATGCATGGATTTCCTCCTCTTGTAAGCCTATTCACATTGGCAATGGAGGTAACTCTCTATCCATTTGATTTGTTCCATTTTCCTCCCTCCTACGAGGGGACTCAGGATTGTGATCTTGGTTTGTTATGTTTGCCCTCCCCCCATTAGTTGGATTTTGTTCATGATTTGGTGGGGGGTTTCATTGTGGGCTATCTTGTCTAGTGCGCCTTTCCTTAGGTGAGTCAGCGTATCTTGTTCTTTGGTGGTCACCACCATTTATCTATAAATTGTTAAGAGCTAGCCACTCAGCTTGCTCTCTTAAATGCTGCTCATGTTGGCGCAAGAGTCTTTCTCTTTGTTTCTCTTGTTCGAGAGCTTCCACTAGCTCTCGCTCTTTGCGTAATGCATTTTCTAACCACCTCATTCGATCAGTTTGTGTTGTCATAGAAGACTCATGTTTATCTGACTCTATTCTTGTTGTCTTGACTCATAGATTCCTCGAGGGGGTTTCTATTGTATCTGTACTCTTGCTAGTTAATGTGACTTGTTCAGTGTATTATTGAGTATCCCTATGATCAGACTCCATGCATCTTCTACGGGGTCACTCTGAGGTACCCCAGACTGGGAGGTATGTTTAGAAGTCACAGTTCATGAGCTTCCAGATGTAGAGTTCTCAGTAGCTATAGTTCTTTGGGTTGGTTGAGTAGGAAATTGATCCAACCTATCTAGCTGTCTCATTTTCCATGGCTGGTCCCGTGGGGTGCCATTTACTCCTATGAGGTCATAGTCTATGGGAATATTTCCTTTTGTGTGAAGGGTTTCTTCTATATGATTCCCATGACTAGATGTAGCTCTAGTTTCCTACCCTTCAGTGGGTAGACCTATTTCATATGTTTCTTGTGAGTCTTGAGGTGTTGCAATTCTTGTTTGCCTTCTTGATGAAGAGGGCTTGGTGGTAACATGCTTCCTCCATGTGGATGGAGATGTGGCAGTCTCATCATCCCTATGTGAAGAGTGGGTTTTAGAACCTTCTTTATGTGAGGAGGAAGCCCTTGAATTTTCCTCATGTCTTTGAGATGTTTCTATGTGTTTAGAGGAGGCCCTTGAGGTCTCCTCATGTCTCCTTGATGAGGATGGTTGTGAAGCCTCTTTTTGTTTATGTGACTTTGTTCCATGATGTGGTTCCTTTCTTGGGGTTTCTCGAGGAGATCCCCCAAGGGTTGAGTTATCACCCCTTAGGCTCGTGGAGCTACGTCTCACGGTCTTACGGGTAGGTCATTCAACATTACTATGACTCCGCCTATGGGTATGAATTGCTTTTGTCTCTCCCTCGACATCAGACCAAGGGTGTTTACTTCTTGTTTTGACCATGTTGTTTTATGACTTGATCTTTTGAGTTTGCAATTTAGGAATGACCACACAATTCCAAACAAATGTTTATCTTGATTACCGATTTGAGTGTGCCCTAAACTGTTTGGTGTGTTTTGATGTGTTGTTCTCTTGATTTCTTTGCTCTTGTTCTGGGATTAATAATGAGAAGACTCATCCATAGTGACAATCAAGTACACCCATGCCAAACATGATTTTCTCAAAAGAAGCTAGGGTACACCATTGAAGACCCAATGGGGGGTTCGCCTAGCTCTTCCACTCTGAACCAATGATTGTTCCAATAGTGGGAGACAGTTTGAACACAAGTAACTTAGTGTCACTATAAGTAAGTTTCCCAATCCATTTCTAGGAAGCTCTAGGGGGTAAACCAGTGGAAGGAGATGAATTCCAACGTCACTTGACTGAATTGAAGGTTGGTGATGAAATCCAACTCTCCAATGTTTAAATGAGACGTGCATGTGTGGTGTTCATTTTAAGCTTGCGTAACATAAAGTGCATCATATAGCAGCAATGAGTCTTTCCTATATGCCTAAATGCAAAAATACATTTCAATATTCAGAAATATGCATGAACTACTATGATTTGTATGAGCGCACTTTATCTCATGCAACTATGGCCTCTAGCAGGGCCTCAAAGCAAGCAAACAACATACAATGTCTAGCACGTTGGATTCTAGGGTGAAATTTTTAGGCATAAGCCATTGTTCCTAGCAACGCCTAGTGGAAAATTTAAAAGAAGATCTAAGATATGCGAAATGCTTAATTCTTTCTTCTTTATTCTTTCAATTTCCAAACATAAATGTGCTTTAAGTTCTCTATTTTAAACACACAGAAGTAGATAGAAAGCTGTAAAATATCAGAGAAGCTATACCAACCTTTGATCCAGCTCAGAGAGTCTATGTTTTGACCTCTGCTGCACTCCAAATCTGGCCATTGTTGACCAGAGCGGCTGGTTCTTGGCCGTTGTAGCTCAGAGAGGCTAGTTTTTAGCCATTGTAGCTCAGAGTGGCTAGACCTGCACACAAAATTAAGTTAGTATTCTAGTAAAAAATGAAAAATTAGTGGTCGTCCCACCGTGATCGCCATCTGTAGTGACCCCAGAATGCACGCACCGGTCCCTTTTCTGAAAACCCTACTTGCAATGCTATTTAAAATACCAAAGATAAAATGGAAATACAAGAGGAAAAAGAAAGCATATAACATGAAATAACAAAAGATGGATCTCTTTATTGATATTGAAGCTCGGTTACATGTCGGTCCCTCTTAGGGATACCCATTTTGATACTATAAATTACAAGTGGGCAAGGAGTGCCCCTTCCACGAAGAGGTGGTGCGCTTATAAAAGCTTCCTGGTTCGCACACAAAAATGTATGAGGGCTTACAGATGCCTCCTTCTCTAGGTCTATTTCCTAGAGGGATCCCTTTTGCTCTCGTATGTTGTAATCTTCGTCCGATGTACCTATGGCCCTGCAAGCAATGAAACAACAACACACATTTAGGTGTCCGAGATTGCCTCCCCGGATGAGGTTGTTAGTAATCAAAGAATGTAATGGAAATATGATAAAACTATGCCATGAAATCATGTAAATCTATGCTAATGATATAAGAAAATAGAATAAAAGATGCTATGTCTATCTAAGCTAAGCCTACGGGCCACTGTCCAAGACAACGACCGCTAAAGTAAACCTTACCCTCTTTGCCCCAAAGCTATGGGTCAAAGACTATGATCTGATGTTGAAGTAGGTATTATGCTCTTCGATTCGTCAAAGCTCCACCATACACGTGATCTCAAAGAGAACTCTCCAAGTCTCGAAAGCTCTCCTCAAAAGAATGTCTCTCTCCTTGATGTGATAAAAGATCTATTTGGTGCTCTTAGGCTTGCACCTTTTATAGTGTGAAACCCTAGGTCTATGTCCAAGCCCTAGAAATGAATTTCTCATGCGTAGTGCAAGTTAGCATGAGAAGCTTTTGTCCATTGTCTATATTTGAAGGCCAGTTAACTAAAATCTAATCTGCCCACTTGAGTCTTCTATGTGAACTGGTCATTAGCATGAGAAGCTTTTGTCCTTTTTTTATGCTTGGAGGTCAGTTAACTTAAGTCTAAATGCAAACTCAAACCTCCCATGTGAACTGGTCATGAAAAGGAATGCAAAGTCACTCCCGCTCACCTTTATTGCATGCAGACTACCACTTCCACCCGAGATTGGGCCTGTTTGTCGGCAAACCACTTCTTATGGCTTAGCCGCTGTCATCTACAGTGGCTAAGATCTGGCCACTGTCATCTACAGTGGCTAAGGTCTGGCCACTCTAGGCTTGAGTGGCTAGAATCTGGTCACTCTTGGCTTGAGTGGCCAAGCTTGAATGGCTTGAAAAGGCCCCAAATGAGTGGTGAGAACCACTATTGATGCTTGGAAAGTCCAATATTATGTCTTATGATCTTATGAGTGTGTCTATGTAAGTAGCTCCCCTAAGCATGACATGATTTAGGTGTCTATAGATACATGATTGGACTAGGGTTTGTGAGAAAGGATTGATCCTTGAAGTGATTAGTTGAGTAGATTTTACTGAGACTAGTCAAGTGATTGTGTGAAGTGGTTATTCAAGTTCCATGAAAAAAACTATTCTATATTCTAATTTGATTTGAGATTGAGATTTGAGAATAGAACATATTGAGTCTCTAACAATTCTCTTTATGCTTCTATAATATTGATTTGAGCTGAGATTGAAATTTGAGAATAGAACATATTGAGTCTCTAAAAATTCTCTTTATGCTTCTATGAGATTGAGTTGAGATATTAATTGAGCATTGAGTATAGAACATATTGAGTCTCTAACAATTCTCTTTATGATTCTATGTGATTGAACAAGTTCTGTGTGGACTTGTTAAGAAGATTTGAGGCAAGTCTTTGAGAAGGCTTGTGGACTAATTTTGTGTAAGATTTTGTGGAAGTTTGTAATGCATATTTGAGAAAGTACTAGAGAGGACTTATTGAGAAGATTTGGACAAGTTATGTGTGAGCTTGTTCAGTAGATTTCGATAGGTTCTGTGTGGACCTATTGAGAAGATTTGGATAGGTTTTGTGTGGACCTATTGAATATATTTGAGCAGGTTCTATGTGGACTTGTTGAGAATATTTGAGTAGGTTTTTTGTGGACCTTTTGAGCAGATTTGGATAGGTTCTGAGTGAACCTATTGAGCATATTTGAGTAGGTTCTAAATAAACCTATTGAGCAGATTTGAGAAGGTTTTGAGTGACCCTATTAAGAGAGCTTTGGAGGTGACAGAGTATAGAGTACAGAGTCTCATTGGATAGAGATCTAGTAGCCAGGACAATTGAAGATAGAGCTTTGGAGGTGACAGAGTATAGAGGATAGAGTCTCGGTGGATAGAGATCTAGTAGCTAGGACAATTGAAGATAGGTCTTCTGAGTGAGGAGTCTTCAAGTGGAGAGAGATCCACCAGTCAGTGCAATAGAGAGACATAGTCTTCTATAAGATCCACAGGAAAAGGGTTGCCATCAATGACAAAGGGGGATATTGTTGGAAATATGAGCAAGTTTTGTTTTCATTGATGTCAAGATATTGTGTTCAAGTTTTGTCGTCATAATGTCATCAGGTGGTTTTTTCAAAAGGTAAGGAAAGAGGTTAAAAGATATAGGATATAATATTTATTCTAATATTATATGCCTAAAGTGGCCTAAAATATTAAAGACCAAAGGAAGAATAATAAGGTTTTAAAAGAAATCCCAAGAAAGGAGAAGTAGGTTTAAAAGGTAATAATAATATTTTAATATTTAATATTCCGAGCAAGAGGTTAAGATAAATAAAAATGAGGTCCAAGGAATCATTAAGAAATAAATTCTTAAAAGACCCATTTGGCATATTATTAAAATGTTATTATTTAATTTATTTAAATTAAATATTTTAACTATAGGTTTAAATTTAATTTAAATAAATATTAAAGAGGCTGTAAGTCTAAGTTTAAAATTTGAATTAAAAATTCGAATTGGAAGCGCCGACATGCTGGAGTGCATAGCAAAAGGCATTAAAAGGGGGCAATATTTTTATTTCAAATTATCCATGCAATTCAAATGCCCAAAATAGAAAAAGAATTTTGTGCACTGGTTTTAAGAGAAGAAAGAGGATTTACATATGTTAAAAGGGCAGACCTAGCAATAAGACCAAGTGAAGCATAAAATTATTCACCAAGCACTTGGTACTGCAAGCGAAGATTGGCAACTGGTTAAGGCATTGTGTAAGGCAGGTCAAGGGTTCAATTCATGTCCCCTTAGTTTTTTGAATGGGAAAGTTTTTCATTTTATTTCGAAAGGCACCAAGAGCAAGGAGTAAAAGGTGCATCGTGCACCTTCAGTTTTGTCTTGGGTATGTGGCCCAACAACATTCAAGCCTTAGGGCTTTGGTGTCGTAGTGATGATTGGTCATGGTTTCGAGTCGAGTGCGGTCTTTAAGGGTGCTAATTTTAACATGGGCCATCATTGAGGTAAGCACTTGATTTATTTTTGCCAAATGTTGAATAGCGCTAGGGGCCACATGATGTTTGTGAAGGTACCTTATTTAATTTTTTCTAAGGAATAATATAGGGAGTCATAAGGGTTTTTAATATTTTATTTTCCAATTAGCATTAAAAATAAAATATTGGAGATATAAGGTGTTTGAAAGGATTTAATTGTGTTGAATATAATTGTGTAAATATTGGAGTTAAAAGTGTTAAATAAATGAATTAAATTTTATTGTTGAGAAGTGTGATAATTGGGTTTATAAAGAATTATCAAAGGATTTTTGGTTGTTTGTGAAGTGAATATTATTTTGTGAAGTTTGTATGTTATAAGGTGTACTTGAGAGCTAATATTTTTGTATGGTGAATTAATTATTGGAGAGAATAATTATGTGAAGATTTTGAGATAGGTTGTTGGTTTCTAACCTTGAAATTGGCAAAGAGAATTTGATTGTGATTAAGATAGGTTTTGAAGACATATCTCCATAAAAATAAAAGGTATGGGCACATATTCCTTGTGAGTAAAATAATGTTTGATTGAATGTTGTGAGATGCAAAGTTGGAGTGAAAAGGTTTATTTGATAAGCATTATTGGAAATATTTGAGTGAGCCTTCATGTGCATGATTAGGGTTTCTAAAAGAACATGAGTATCATTGTTATGTGAGATTGTTTGATAAACATTGTTGGAAATATTTGAGTGAGCCTTCATGCGCATGATTAAAGTTTGTGAAATAACATGAGTATCATTGAAATATGAAATTGAGAACTATATTGAACTATGGTTTGTGAAATAACATGAGTATCATTATTATGTGAAATTAAGAACTATCTTGAGCTAGGGTTTGTGAAAGAACATGAGTATCATTGTTATGTGACACTGGAATTATCTTGAGTCAAGGTTTATGTTGGGCACTGAATTGCACCAAGTTTTCACTCGATACTATGGCTGTCTATCTTCCTATTTTCTGTCTAGGCTTGCACCCGATAGCTACAACTCAGCACTCAACATTGGATGGACCAAAATAGGGGTTTTCGATCCAACCTCTAGAGTAGGTTGGTTCCTTGTCAACTTAACAGGTTGTTGACTCAATTATGCTCACTTAGGGTTTGAAGTTTAGGGTAAGAGAAGATTAGGGTTAGAGAAATGAGAATAATAGTGGATGGATAGGTTAACAACATTGCAACACCATAGAAAGCTCCCAAGAAACAAACCAAAGATACATAACTCAGATCAACATTATCTCAAATTAGATTATTCCTCATTCATTAACGCACAACAAAGAAATATTGCAGCAAGCAATTTCAATATCCAGGCAATGATAATCCAA
The DNA here is from genome assembly GCA_028583015.1 of Wollemia nobilis. Classification (NCBI taxonomy): domain Eukaryota; kingdom Viridiplantae; phylum Streptophyta; class Pinopsida; order Araucariales; family Araucariaceae; genus Wollemia; species Wollemia nobilis. Next base: position 4,263,307 of record JAQPPZ010003271.1, read on the forward strand.
ATAACAGAATTCACCAAAACCTAGATTTTACAGAAATGCACTCCCTAACAATACAGAACAAACTCAGAAGCAGATTTCAATTACTTTAACAGCTAGTAATCCATTAATTAGGTACAAACTAACCATTCAAGCATTTACAAAAATACAACTAAAGAATCTGAACCTCTGATATCAAGCATGAGAACATAGATTTGAGGTGAAGATCAATGTAATGCTCCTTCCATTAGCTTTTCAGGAATATTTATAGTAGTACAGGCAAACACGCTAGAGCCGACCCTTAAAAATGAGGGTTCGACCTCTACTTATAGTTTTGCAAAATTAAAATAATCAAGAAGCATTACAAAGATCTTATTTTGACAGCACAACAGAGAGATCTAGCTGGCATCTGCTTACTGGTGCATCCTCTGAGAAATCTGCTGAAAATGGTCCACCATGGTAGCTCGGGTCTCTGCAACTTGTTGGTCACTCGACAAAACTGGAGTTCAGGCCATTGGAAGTCATTCATTACCATCGATTTTTCTTGGAGGTCATCTACCATTGTCGATCTGTAACCGCCTCTGGTTAGATCTTCTAAAAAACCTTCGATGCTTCATCTTCCAACTGACTGTTCCAATCTCGGTGAAGAAATGTTCTTTAAACATGTAAGATTCATCAACACAATCTCCACCATTGATCCTCCTCATTGTATGGTTCAGATTAAATCTGATATAAGCTTATCAAAAATGGTGGGGAGAATACAACGCCATTCCACTTATAATTTAGGTGACATCATCCTTCTGTATCAAAAGCTACGGAATCTCCAATCTGGACCTCTGAAAGCTGAAAAGGATCGAATCCACTCTTGTTCCTTAGCATCCTTCAATCCACACTAGAATATAAATGATGTCATCCTTTCCTTATCATTTTTTTGGATTTCATTCTGGGTAGAACAAGTGTATTAGCACGTGATCGCCGATCCGGGCCCGCCATAGTGTGAAGTAACTCCTTCTCCATTCTGGATAGCCTTTAGGATAAAACACCCTACCACCATTTTGGAAGGAAATACTTCATTCGTCCTCCAAGTCGTCAATCCGCACTTTTTCATCGCTGATGTCACTGTTTCCTTAAAACTTTTGCAAATTCCAGAACATTGCCAATCCGGAGCCGAAAACAAAGAAGACTCCCAAAATCACTCATTTCAACACTTAGCCATTCACAAAGATGTCAATCCACACTTTTTCATAGCTGATGTCACCACTTTCTCAAAACTTTACGGATTCAAGATCGCCACCAATCCGGAGCCAAAAACAAGTCTAGCGGAATCGCTTTAAGCATGAAAAAATAACTAAGTGTCGGGTAGGCTCATACCTCCTATTGCGGATCCGCTCCAAAGCGCACTGCAAGGTGTGTGGAATGATGACTCTATCCCTTAGGCAAAATTTTGCAAAATTTTACTAAGCATGTGGCCATTTTGGGCCTACATTCTGGTGCCTCCTGGGTGGATTTTCTTGCAAAGCCAATCGAACTCAGAGTCTTATCCATTGGGCCTTAGGAGTCAAATATACTTCTCTTCAAAAATATACTTTATAGAATAACTTCCATACAAACACTACTCTCTGAAATTTTTACCAATTTTGTTGAGAGAGTAGAGGTTCATATCGAAGTGATACCAAAAATACATAGCACTTATCCGCTCATACAGAGACTATGTCTGAAATACCAGTTATTGCTACTATCTTCAAAGACTATACACAACTCTACCTCCTTTATAAGGCCTTATTTCAAAGAATGCCTTCACACAAAATCTGTTGCTCTATGGGCTTCATGCCTTTATTGCTTATTTCTGACAAATTGTCAGAGTAAAAATAGAAATACAAAACTTATGTATATGTACAAAATAAAAATGAACTAAGTGTGAGCCCCTTCTGGGCCTGTAACTGCTCCATCTTGTTCTCCTTCTTCATGGGCCTCTTCCTCAGCCTCCTCATCTACTTCTTCTTCTTTGGAGTAGGTATTTTATGATTACCCTCACCAGAGGTATCTCCAAACAACTGAATCATCAATTCTAGAGATTGTAGAGCCTGTTTCTAGGCTTTTTCAGAGGGATTTGATGTTTCTTTAAGCTGCTTATAAACATACTATAATTCTCCAACATCTTCATAGTTAGCAGCATTCCCTCTAGTCACCAGATCTTCCATGAGGTCTCTCAACCTAGTACAATCCATGATCAGTCTGGCAGCTTGTTCTTGGGATAGTGGCTCTTCTAAAGAATCAATTCCAGCTTCATCCTATAAATTCTCATTGATGCTTTGTTGGATCTCTTCCATAGATAACAAGTTGTGATCCTCCTTCCAGAGTCCTTTAAAACCAACCTGGATCATTTCCTCATTTATTTCAACAATATCTTTAATCCCCCTCTCCATCCTGTCAACCAGTAACTAGGCCCTTTGAATTACCCTATGCTTTTTAACCACTATTTTGGTAGCAATTCTAGCCATATTCCATTCTTTATTAGGAATTGGTTTAGCAGAATCATTGAGTCTGCTATCAACCAACCTGTACATCTATTCTACCAGAATCACCATAGGTTGTAACTCTCTAGTGATTTGATTCAAATCTTTCTGAATGGTGGAGAGTAATCGGTTGGCATCTTCAAGGTAATCAATCATAAGTTGAAGTCTTGAACACTTTTCTTGAACCTCAGAAAGCAACTCCTTAATATTTTTCAATTCATCCTTAGAAAATCCTGAGGACTTAGCTTTCTCAATCTGAAGCTGATGCTTTAAGTTCTGAATTTCTTTTGCCTGATCTTCATTCAGCTTCTTCTATTCTTCTAATTGGTCCTTCAACTTATTGGCCTTTTGAAACTTTTCTTGCCAACCCTTGGCCTCCTTCCTCAGAGCTTTTTCTATCTCCTTTTGATCATTGAGGCTCTTTTTAAGCTTCTCAACCTTTTTTTCTAGCTTATCCACCTTCTCTCTGACTATATCATTTTTTACATAGAAGGTATCTAAGTGGGCCTTGGCTATCCCTAGCTCATCTTCAGTAGGGAGTTTGTCAATATCTTCTGTGACCTCCTCCATTCGATAATCTTGAACTGTCATTTCAGTCTCAGGTTTACTCACCAGTGGAGTCATAGATCTTGATATCCTCTACCTAGAAATAGGGTCAACATACATACTTCTTCTTACAACCATCCTGTTAGAAGGCTTAGTAAGCTTCTCTACCCAGTAGTCATTTATGCTCTGAGTGGCTGCCTACTCTTTTGGTATAGTCAAGGGCTTCGAAATACCAGCAGCTAGGGGAGATACCAAAAACAAAAGGGTGGACTGACTTGTTGTTGGTGGGGGTGAAGATATAGCTACAATAGCCTCTATTACAATAGTGGACTCTGTAACTACTATTATTGTTGAAATAGGTAAACTCAAAGAAATAGATACATGACTAATAGTGGAATGGGTGGATGTACTTGGAACGTAGTGTCCCATTGATGGTGGTGATGAAAAATATGGAAGTGGAGTGATGGTGGATGTTGAAGTGGGACCCTCAGAAGTGGGAGGTGGGGTTTGAGGTGATTGTGACAAAATAGAACTGACCTGTACCTCCATAGCTACTGATGAAACATGGGGTGGACTGTGAGAGAGAGGAGGTACATTTGCCACATCTTCTTGATTAGAAAGGGAGGGAGGTTCCTTTGGGGATTCATGGAGATGAAGAGGAGAAGAGGGATTAGAAGCCATACCTTCACCTACAGATGTAGGGTGTTCTTGTTCTACTTCTATTTCTAGTTGTTGCTCTTGATCAATCAATTCTTCCATGGCCAAATCAGCTACCTCTTTAGCAATTTCCTCCATATCCATTTTTTGTTTCTTTAAAATTTCTCTCTCCTCTCTTTCTGAGGCTCTCTTAGTCCTTCTATAAACTAATTCAAAAGTAGCCATCTCATATTCAGAATCTTCTTCCAATACATCTTCTTGTACTACTCCTGAAAGTAGTGATTGCTCAAAAATATGTCATAACTCAATAGATGTTGCAGGGGCAAAAGAAAGAGGTCTGAACCTAAAACTTTCATCCCTCTTCTTCCAATAAATATCTATGTCTAGAGGCTATCCTCCTAGAGCTAAACATTTAGGTCTAGATATTGTTTCAATGACTAGGGTACTAACAAATTTTTCTTTAGAATACTACATTTTGCTCATCAACTTAGCCCCCTTAGGAAACTTCTCCACCTGCTCAGTGGTAGGATTAAAAGTTTTCAGTACCTCAACCATTATCAAAGAAGCTTCTAGCTCTTCTAATTGAGCCTCTTGATGTGTAGGAGGAGGGAGGGATTCAGAGCCATTTTGGGGTTTTTCAACCATCAACACTATATGTCTGACATCCTTTGATCTCCAAGTTTCGATGTTCTTATTATATATTCTCAAAAATTCCTTATCAATTTTCATTCCAAATTTTGATTTGGGTTTTCCAATTTCAACCCTCATACGCCACCAATCTATAATCTTTGCTTCCTTCCATGGTCCATTTTTCTCCTCTTCTCTTCCTCTCTCTACGACTTCTTCCTCAGGAGGAGTGTCCTTCATCTTTGTAGATTCAACTTTAATCTTATTAATTATATCCTCTAAAATCCGATGACTGAGCTTATGGTCAGGATCAAAATCAACAATCTATTCATAAAAATCCAACCATGGAGGTAATTGATCCATATTTGAGACTTTCCACTCTAAAAGAGTAGTTTCATCATTATTTCTTCCCTGTTCAAAATTAGCCCTAGGCCTTATTTCAAACTTATAGGCCTTATCTCCATTTAGGGTTTTATTTCTTGCAGTGAAAATACCATCAGGGTCATAGCTCCACCTTTGGGGAATATAAAATAGACCTAACCTATCAAGGTATTGGTCAATTTTCTGGCTCTGCCACTTAGTGATAGTAATACCATTCATAGGGTGGTAAGTAAGTAAAGATTTCTTCTTCCTCCCTGAACCATAGTTTGCATCAATGTACTCCACCTACCTTAAATACTCTAGGGCAAAAAGCCTCTCTATAATGAAGTGGGGTAGGAGAAAGGGTTTACCCATGAAACCATATAACCTGATTACTGTGCCCTCTATTAGAAAATACCAATCCCCTTCCTCTACATCCTTCTTTCTCAGAATCTGTTCAGCTAAGGGTGGCAACCTAGGGCACTTATTATACATTATTTTTAGGGTAGGTTCCAAAAATTCCAAGTTGAATCTATAATAGGACTCACTGCTCTTTAAATGATTTGTCCAATAATACACCGGCAAGGGTTCCCCATCACTGGTTTTATCTTTGGCCAGAATCCACTGCATTCTATCTTTGGTGGCTGCATAGAACATCCATACCAGACTTGAGCAATGCCTAAAACTGGGAGCATCAATGCCCCTTTTCATGTTTACCAGCTGCTCATGTATCCTCTATGCGAGAAAAGTTGGCCAATCAAAATAAATCACTCTAGTACCCTTCTCTCTGACATCTTTCTTATACATCCTTTCATTAGAGATACAATATGCTATGGCAATTTGCCAACCATGAACCATTCTATCAGAGTCCAAACCCTCCATACAAGCTAACATAGAAAATAATTCGGGGCTTGCAAATTCATCAATGTGAATAGGGACTTCAGGCATTTCGTCTTCATTCCTTATCCTTCTGAAATTAAGATGCAACCATTTTTCTAATGCCTCCTTCTTTTCTTCTAAAGCTACCATTGCAGCGTAAGCCCTATCTAGCTCTGCTATGCTAAAAGGTCTAGATTTTGAGGGTGGTCCTACCCCTACGATGAATAATTCATAGCAAATCTCTCTTGTAATGGTAAATAGGGGAGCGCCCTCAGGGGTTCTAATTATTCTATTTTCAGAATCATAGAATTGAATCATAGCAGAGACTAGTTCGGGGTAGTGATGTACAGAATCACAGATATAAGAGAACAAAAATATTTTATAGCTATAGTACCTTGTCGATGCATTGGCTTCCCTTCAAAGTATGGAAATTTGAAACCTGTCCTTAGGTGGGTTCTTCTTACTCTTGTCATCACTATATCTGCAACTCGACTGGTCCGATGTACATGAACCTGCAATCTTATCCCTATCTTTGATGATTCGATGGATGACATTTTGGGAGCCATTCTGATAGTGGAAAACTTTGTTCTTCCGATTTGCAATAAATCCTCCAAGGTATCATTGTGCTTTCTTACTATTCTGTAGATGTAAAGGGCTTTCAAATGGACTTTGTATATGCTTTTCATTACTTTTATCTTTTGGAGCATGCGTATCTTCCACCATTAATGTAGCTATTGCATGATATCTCTATTGGCACACTTTCCAATATTTTCCATCATTCACTTTGGTGGCTCGATGGTGGCATCCTATATTTTCATTGGTCAAACTTTCAAATTGTGTTGCTAGCTCATCACACCCCTTCGGCTACTCTTTGATTCTGGTGCGAGTTCATTAGAATTGAATGTGGGAGCACTCTCTAGCCTCCATGTGTCAGGTTTGAACTTGTCATTTGGCTCCAGCTTGATTCCACTTTGGTGGCTTAAGAGCCCTTCGAGTCCGCTTGATACTTAGAAATCTTATGCATGAAACTTCACCTCGATTCTGCTCCGACTATCTTTAGCTTTGGGAGGTCCCCGGATTGGTGTCACTTTGTTCTTCTTTATGCGGGATGGAAACCTATACACCATTCTACCAAAATCTGATGCATTTTGATGTGGATTCGAAAGTGGAACGTCATTTCAAAAAATGTTTACATAGTACTCAGTGCGGAATAGAACATTACCATGCTCTCTGGCCCGTACTTAGTCATTTTTTGTAATTTTTTCCCTTTTTCAATTTTTTTTGAAACAAACCAATTACAAAGTGTAGAAAGAATTCAAAATAGAAATTGTAGAAAGGAGGGGAAATTATTGTACAATATATATACATATGTTACAATGAGCTCACTTCTTACCCATGGTAGAGCTTGAGGTGAAAACCATTCACCGGAATGGGTTGTATGTTTCCCTCCGGACCTTCCAGCTGAAATACATTAGACTCCTTAGCTTCCACTATTCTGAAAGGACCATCCCAAAAAGAATCAAACTTTTCATGCTTGCCCGGTTTTGCTCTGTCAACATTCCATCTGAGAACTGAATCCCCAACTTGGAATTTTTTGAACCTGGCTTTCTTATCAAACCATGCTTTAATGTTCGATGAATATTTTTGAAAACTATCATATGCCTGAGCTCTACTCTCTTCCAACTGTAGCAAGTGTGTTAACCTAGTCTTCACAGGATCTTCCTCTGACCCTTCTTCTGGACTGACAAGCTTAAGTGCTAGAATCTCTAAATGAATTGGCAACACCACCTCTTTTCCATATACCAGTGCATAAGGAGAAGTCTTAATGGAATTTTTAATAGTAATCATGTCTACCCATAGAGCTTGGTCCAGTAATAGGTGCCAACTTCTTTTGTTACCTTCCAGAGATTTCTTCAAAATCCTTAATAGGTTTTTGTTGGTAGATTCTGCAAGTCCATTACCTTGTGGATAATAATTTGAAGTATTTTTAAGAGTGATGCCATACTTGCTGGAAAATTCAATGTACTTGGCTCCTATGAAATTTGGGCCATTGTCACTCACCAAGGCTTCTGGAACTCCAAACCTGGAAATCAAATTTTCCATAAAATTGATCACAACTTCCTGGTCTGCCTTCTTGGTAGGAATGGCTTCTACCCATATGGTAAGATAATCTATGGTAGTTAAGATAAACTTATGCTCTACTGAAGAATTTGGGTTGATAACCCCTATGAAATCTAGCCCCCATTGTTGAAAAGGCTCCTCAACCTGTATAGGCTTCAGGGGGGATGAAGCATTTCTTGTTCTTCCAACATACCTCTAACATTTGTCACAAGCCCGGGTAGTTTTGAAAGCATCAATGAATATAGTGGGCCAATAATAGCCTACTCTTATGATCTTCAAAGTTGTAACCCTACCTGAGCTATGTCCACCAGCTAATCCTCCATGAAATTCTTCCATGACTCTTTTTTGTTGATCATCCTTTAAATATTTTAAAAGAACTCCATCCAAGTTTCTTTTGTATAAGCCCTCTGGTAGTAATACATATTTCAAAGCATGAATCTTGTATCTCCTTCTTTGAGATGCATTCATATTAGGAGGGCATACTCCAGTTTGGAAATACCTAATCATCTGGTCGATCCAATCAGAGTCTACATTTTGTACCATTTCCACCTAGTTTTCTTCTGCTGCCTAGCAAGCTGTTACTTCTGCCAATGTTGCAACTTATATTAACCCTTGGCACAAGGCTCTACCTCTTACCAACTTGGTGGGATGTATTTCCACATCATATTCTTGGATTTTGGTAATCCAACCAACTCTTTTGTCTCCTAGATCACCCTACAGGATAAAACTTCTTACATCTGGATGAACCACATACACCAGGGTTTTGCTCTATACCAGATATTGCCTAAATTTCTTCAGTGACTTCATCACAACAAACACTTGTCTTTCAATGAAGTTATATTTGACCTGATAATCATGTAGTGTCTAGCTCCAAAAGAACATAGGGTGTTCATCCCCTTGATCATCTTTTTGGGTGAGTACTGAGGCATAACTCTCTTCAGCTCCATATGCATAAAGAATAAAATATTTGCTAAAGTCTGGATTTATCAGTACTGGAGCTATTGCAATGGATTTCTTGATGACCTCAAAAGCTTATTTCCTAACTTCAGTCCACTTGAACTCAACCTTTTTCTTGAGTAGCTCAGATATAGGCCTTACCTTCTGTGCAAAATCAGAAATGAATTTCCTGACAAAGTTGATTTGGCCTAGGAAATACTGCAAAGTCTTCTTGTTCGTAGGCAAGGGAAGAGCAAGAATTGCTCTAATTCTATCTGGGTCTATGGCCATGCCTTATTTTGAGACCACATGGCCTAATATTTTTCCCTCATGAACTACAAAGAATGACTTCTTAGGATTGAGTGAAATGCCAAATTCTCTGCACCTTTGAAAAACTTGTTCCAAATGAGACAGATGATCCTTTTTATTATGAGAAAACATAGTCATGTCATCTAGGTAAATCAGAATAACTTTGTTGATCAGTGTTCCAAAGGCATAATCCATGGCTCTCTGAAACGTAGCTCCTGCATTGGACAACCCAAAAGGCATTCTCTGGTAGGTAAAAGTACCCCATTTTGTGGTAAATGCGGTTTTGAACTGGTCTTCATATTTTACCCAAATTTGGTTGTATCCAGAGTAACCATCCAATAGTGAGAATCTCTCTACTCCTACCACTACCTATAAGATCTGATCAATCTAAGGGAGGGGGTAGTGATCTTTAAGGGATGCTTGATTCAGATTTCTAAAGTCTACACACAAGCGTATATCCCCATTCTTCTTTCTTACGGGTACCAAATTGGCTACCCAAGTGGAATGTTTTATTGGGTATATTATCTTGGCCTTTAACAACTTTAAGAGCTCCTCTCTCATAATGGCCTCTATCCTTGGATTGACAGGCCTCTGCTTCTGCTGGAATGGTTTTGCATCAGGCTCTAACTCAATAGTATGTTGGATAACCTTTTTGTCATACACCTTAAGGTCCTCATATGACCAAGCCACAATGTCTGGGTATTTCAAACATAGAGCTTTAATATCTTCTACTTCCTTAGGTGAGCATTGGACTCCAACATTCAACCTCTTTTCTATTTTGACCTCTACTTATTTATAAATATTTTTGTTGACCTTCACAACTCTGACTTTCTTTTTGTCCTCATTATCGAACAAACTTTCGAGGGTGACCAACCCTCTTGGGATATGATTGTTTCTTAGTTGGATAATGTCTTGCTGATCAATTTCCTCCAAATTCTCCTCTTGGACCATTGAGAGACATGCTTCTCTTACCAAAAAGTCAAGAATTTGTTCATCACTTTCAAAAACCTACCAGAAAATCTGCTTGTCTGGTACTACAGGCCTGAAAATCATTTTAATTCCCTTGGTCTTCTTGGTTCCAAAGTCTACAGAAGGGTTGAAGTTAGCACCCTTTGTTGCTAATGAATCAGCCAAGGTATTCTTTTCTCTGGGAACAAAGTTTAAATTCAGGGCATCAAATGATTCCATTAGATCCCATACCCTATTTCTGTAAGCTTTCAAGTAATGATGCTTACTGCTGCACCTATTCCTTACCTGATGGACTACTAACTCAGAATCACCATATATGTTCAAAATCTAGATGCCCATGCTTTTAGCTTGTATCAATCCGAGACATAGGACCTCTGTTGGCAATTTTGGGTACCTTGGGTACATTGCCTTTGCTCTAAGTGTAGATGTTGTCATTGATGTCAAGGAGTTCTTGAAGCAATTTGGTTTGATGTCAAAGAATGTGTTTTGATGAAGGTTTCAGCATGGTCAGTGAGTTTCCAAGAAGATCAGAGTAGCCCAATTGCAAAAGATCAAGAAAAAGACAAGTTAGAAAAAGTATGCAGGTGGCTGGAAAAACTGTCGCGATTTCGCGACATGTTTTAGGAGAGAGAAAGTGTTGGCAAAACTGTCATGATTTCGTGACATGTTTGAGGAGAGAGAAAGTTTGGGCAAAAGTGTCACGATTTCGCGACATGCTGGAAGGCAGAGATGAAGCAGGAAAAACTGTCGCGATTTTGCGACATGTCACATTTTCGCGACTTCATACATTCTACGATTTCATGACATTCTACAAAGGAGGCTGTATGGACAAGAAAGTGTCACGATTTCGTGACATGTTGTAGAAGAGAAAGTCTGCAGTGTGAACTGTCATGATTTCACGACAAGATTGAAGAGAGAGAAAGTGATTCAGGAACTGTCATGATTTTGTGACATGATGCAAAGTTCCAAGTAAGGACTGTCATGATTTCATGACATGCTAAAAAAAAGAGCATCATGATTTCATGAAGAAAGTAAAGGAAGACTGATTGAAGGAAAGTGAAAGAAGCTCACAATTTTGTGACAGGCTACAAAGAAGTTATACGGATGCAGAAAGTGTCATGATTTCATGACAGGTTGAGTTGGTAGCATTTAGTTGGAGAAAGTGTCACGATTTCATGACAGAAACTAGAAGCAGGTCTTCTATAGGAGAAGTGTCACGATTTCATGATAGAAGCAGAGAGGAAGGCTTTGTAGACAAAAGCGTCATGATTTCATGACATGTTCCAGTTTTACGGGCATATGGCAGAAAAGAGCTTAAGGCAGCGAAAGCGTCATGATTTCATGACATGTTCCATTTTTGCTAGTGCAAGAAAAGAAGGATGAAGAAGCAAGAAGGGTCATGATTTCATGATAGAGTTGCAGATGATGTCAGAAGAAGATGTGTCATGATTTCATGACAAAAGCAGAGAAGAAGGCTTTGAAGTCTAAAGTGTCATGATTTCATGACAGAGTGAAGATGCGACGAAGTCAAGTGTCGTGATTTCATGACAAAGTGCCAAGAAGGCAAAGCAAGTGTCATGATTTTCGCTGACAGAAAGCAATAGAAGGTGTACGGCAGGCAAAGGTGTCGTGATATCATGACATGTTGAAGTTTCACGCCAGAAGCTACGGGGAGGGTGAAGCCGACAAAGTTAAATCTAGGCCGACGTAGCGTAGGGTTTTGCAGCCGACGTGGTTGAAGGGTAAACAGCCGACTAAGATCAAGATTTTAATCTTGAGATTATGAGTATAAAAGGAGGGCTGCTTGAAGAGTTTGGCATCGATCGAAGTGTGCGTTCGAAGTGTGATTTATGCAGATAGAGTGTAGGGAGAAGTTCGATCGCAGAGGTGCATAAGTGGAAGTTTGATCGACTGTTGTGTTTACATAGAGTGTGCGATGACTGTGCTACTATATTTGTGAAGAGGTGGCAAGACATGTGTTTGAGAATGCGAAGCTATGCTACTATGTTTTCATAGAAGTGCATAAGTTGATCGAGTGCTGCTGTGTTTGCGCAGACAGTGAAAAGTTGGTTTCGACCAAGTGCAACAAAAAAGAACAGAGGAAGAGGACAGATTTGTGCCAGACCGAAGGACTGTGTTTGGTGCAGATAAGAGGACCAGCTTTGGAGGTGAAAGAGTTGAGGACAGAGGTCTCCAACCAGAGCAGGGAAGACAGGTGTCTTCTGTGGATAGAGTTCCACTTGCTAAGGGCAGAAGAGGTAGAGGTCTTCTAGAGGATCACCACTAAAGAGCAGAGCTAGGGGAAGGTATCTCCTTTGGGTTGGTGCCCATAAACATTGTAATCGGGAAAGGTTTCCCAGAATTTGAGGTGATAAAATTTAGTGAGAAATTTTATCCGTGGAGTAGCCCACCTTGGGTGAACCACGTAAATTGTTGTGTCTCTTTGTGGATGGTGTTTTGTGCATTGCTTTGATTGTTGCTTTTATTTCTGCTATCTCTACACTGCATAATTCTATTTTGAAAGTTGGTTTGAAGCAAAAGTAAAAAGTGGTCTTATATTGTTCACCCTCCCTCTCAAGTATAAGCTTGTGTTCTTCAATTGGTATCAGAGCGGGTTTCTCCAGATAAAGCCTAACAGCTTGGAGAAGGATCTATCAGAAGAACATACAGTTTCAGAAAAGGATGAAGAGGTTAAGTTCGATCTCTAAAGTGAATTCTTCTGGGCTTTAAGAATTTCAGAGAAGAGAGTTCTGTTCTCAAGCATCATGACAGGAAGAAGAGACAGCAAGATCAATCTTCAGCCTGAAGAACGATGGATTCCAGTTGGTCACAAGAAGAACAATCATCCAAGGCATCAAAAAAGGTTACATAATACTTTCCATGGCTACTGTTTTTCTTGCAAGAAATTTGGTCACAAAGCTATACATTGCATTAAATCCGTGAATAGCCATAGTAAGGAAAATGTTAACTCTTTTGCACCTCTTATGGATAAAAATGTCATGTGTTACAAATGCAAGAATGTTGGGCATATAGCAAGGATGTGCAGTTTGGATAGACCTAGCCTTAAGTTCACTAAAAAGAGAAATGAGATCAAGTCTAAGTCAATGATAGTTCAAACTGCTTTTCATGCTCAAGACAAAGTAGAGAAATGGTATCTTGATAGTGGTTGTTCAAAACATATGACTGGTGAAAAGGAAAAGTTTTCTGGTCTTAAAAAACACAAACAGAGGAACAATTTAGTTTTGGAGATAACAGGTTTGCTAAAATCTGTGGTAAAGGGACTCTTAGCTTGGATGGGAAATCTAAAACTAAAAATGTGCTTTATGTAGAAGGTCTAAGACATAATCTTCTAAGTGTGAGTCAACTTTGTGATCAAGGACACATAGTATCTTTCTTTTCAGATAGATGTGAGATTCGTAAAGAAAAAAATGGAAAACTCATTGCTAGTGCTACAAGGACTCCAAACAATCTTTACATGCTAAGTGAGATAAAAAAGGAAAAGTGTTTTCTAACTCAAGAAGATGAGAGTTGGTTATGGCATAAAATATTGGGGCATTTGAGCTTTGATAATCTTGTCAACATTAGTAACAAGGAAGCAGTTAGAGACTTGCCCAAAATAAAAAGGCCCCATAACACCATTTGCGGTCCTTGTCAACATGGAAAACGGACCAGAACCAGTTTTAAATCAAAAGTGTATACTTCTTCAAAACCATTAGATCTCATTCATACTGATTTATGTGGCCCCACCACTCAGAGCATTCAGGGAGAAAGCTACTTCATGTTGTTTATAGATGATTATTCTAGAATGACTTGGGTTACCTTTCTCAAAGAAAAATCTGAAGCTTTTGAAAAATTTAAAGCTTTCAAAGAAATGATTGAAAATGAGACTGAAAAGAGAATCAAATGCTTAAGATCGGACAGAGGAGGAGAGTTCACCTCTAATGAATTTGTGGAATACTGTGAGCAACAGGGAATTAAAAGAGAATATTCAGCAGCAAGAACTCCTCAACAAAATGGAGTAGTTGAAAGAAAAAATAGAACTATTGAAAATATGGCTAGAGCTATGTTAAATGAGTCAAAACTTTCAGATGGTTTCTGGAAAGAGGCAGTCAGTACAGCAGTCTACATTATCACCAGGGCCCAACTTAGAGTAAATCATCATAAAACTCCTTATGAGTTGTGGAAAGGAAGACCAGCTATAGTAAAACATTTCAAAGTGTTTGGGAGTAAGTGCTTCATCAGAAGGGAAGATCAGAATTTGGGTAAGTTTGATCCTAGGTGTGATGAGGGAATTTTTCTTGGTTATTCCAACAGAAGCAAGGCTTACAGATGCTTCAACAAAAGAACGCATACAATCGTAGAGAGCATAAATGTAACAGTTGATGAAAAGACAGGGATAAGAGAACCTGTCAAGGAAATCAGTGATGAAATCTGTCAAGAAGAATTCAGAGAGGTTTCAGATGAAGAAGAGGAAAAACAGCAGCTGCTTCCCAAAACTCCGTCACGATATGTTCAGAAACATCATCCCAAAGATTTGATCATTGGTGATCCAAACAACAGACAAACTAGAAGAAGAGTCATTCCGTCACACGATTCTACAAATATTTCTTTATTATCTCAGATTGAGCCAAAAGATTTCAGTGAAGCATGTGCAGATAAATTTTGGGTAAAAGCAATGGATGAAGAGCTAAATCAAATAGAGAAAAGTGAAACTTGGGATTTAGTTCCAAGACCTAAGGACAAGAATGTCATTGGCACAAAATGGATATTCAGAAATAAACTCAATGAGGATGGAAAGATTGTTTGAAACAAATCCAGGTTGGTTTGCAAAGGTTATGCTCAAGTAGAAGGTGTTGATTTCGAAGAGACGTTCGCTCCTGTTGCTCGTCTCGAAGCCATCAGAATGTTTTTGGCCCTTTCAAGCTTCAAAGCATTCAAGGTGTATCAAATGGATGTGAAATCAACTTTTTTAAATGGAGTTTTGGATGAAGAAGTCTACGTAGAACAGCCAGAAGGCGTGTCTCTCTCAGATCAATCGGACTATGTGTGTAAACTGAAAAAGGCCTTGTATGGGTTAAAGCAAGCACCTAGGGCTTGGTACTCAAGACTTGACAGGTACCTTCATGAGCAAGGTTTCAGGAAAGGTATGGCAGATAGCAATTTGTATATTAAGGATAAAGGTAATGATATGTTGATTGTAGTTGTCTATGTTGATGATATCATTTTTGGGGGAAATAATACCCAGATGTGCAAAGATTTTGCTAACACCATGCAGAAGGAATTTGAGATGTCTATGATTGGAGAGTTGTCATTCTTTTTGGGTCTTCAGATTGCTCAATCAAAAGACGGTATATTTCTCTCTCAAGGAAAGTATATCAAAGAAATGTTAAAAAAATTTGGGATGATGGACAGCAAACCTGTATGTACTCCAATGACTACGGGGTGCAAGATGAGTAAAGATGATGAATCTCCAGTGGCAGATCAGAGGTTGTACAGATCAATGATTGGCAGTTTATTATATGTTACGACTACCAGACTCGGATATCATGCGAGCTGTTGGGTTAGTAGCCAGATTTTAGGCTGCTCCGAAAGATTCTCATGTTATAGCAGTTAAAAGGATATTCAGATATCTGAAGGGCACTATGGACTTTGGGCTTTGGTATCCCAAAGGTGATGATTTCACTCTCACAGCCTATACAGATGCAGATTGGGCAGGCAGTAATGATGACAGGAAAAGCACCAGTGGTGGAGCATTCTTTCTGGGAAAGAGTTTGGTTTCTTGGCTAAGTAAGAAACAACCTTCAGTTTCTTTATCTACGGCAGAAGCTGAATACATAGCAGCAGTGGCTGGGTGTACACAAGTTCTATGGATGAAAACCACCTTGGAGGATTTCAAAGTCAAGCATGAACAACCCATCTCCATATTTTGTGATAATACTAGTGCCATAAGTATTTCCAAAAATCCGGTAATGCACTCAAGGACAAAGCATATTTCCATCAAGTATCACTTTCTAAGGGAGAAAGTGCAAGATAAGCAGGTCAAGGTAGAATATGTGTCTACTAAAGAGCAGATTGCAGATATCTTCACAAAACCTCTTCCAAGAGATACATTTGAGTATCTAAGGGAGAAATTGGGAGTTGTACTCCCACCCCAGAATTAATCACCTCATCAGGAGGTGGGGGAGGGACTAAGCTAAGAGGCTCATTCTTAGTCCCAAGCCCCAAAGGTGACCCTTTGCCATTGATGACAAAGGGGGAGAGATATGAGTAAGGGGGAGAGTAGGGGAGAGCTTCATAGTGAAGAGGAAAGCTTCAAGTCGGGGGAGCAAAACTTCAAAGGAATATTCTCAGTTGTTGGCTCAATTGATTTCAGTTTTGGCTCTTGAAGATGTGTTTTTAGTAAAGGTTTGCCATCAATGACAAAGGGGGAGATTGTTGGCAATTTTGGGTACCTTGGGTACATTGCCTTTGCTCTAAGTGTAGATGTTGTCATTGATGTCAAGGAGTTCTTGAAGCAATTTGGTTTGATGTCAAAGAATGTGTTTTGATGAAGGTTTCAACATGGTCAGTAAGTTTCCAAGAAGATCAGAGTAGCCCAGTTGCAAAAGATCAAGAAAAAGATAAGTAAGAAAAAGTATGCAGGTGGCTGGAAAAACTGTCACGATTTCGTGACATGTTTGAGGAGAGAGAAAGTGCTGGCAAAACTGTCACGATTTCGTGACATGTTTGAGGAGAGAGAAAGTTTGGGCAGAACTGTCACGATTTCGCGACATGTTGGAAGGGAGAGAAAAGAGGAAAATTGTCACGATTTCGTGACATGTCGCATTTTCGTGACTCGAAAGTGCAGGAAGGCAGAGAAAGAAAAGTGTCACGATTTCATGACATTCTACAAAGGAGGTTGTACGGACAAGAAAGTGTCACGATTTCATGACATGTTGCAGAAGAGAGAGTCCGTAGTGTGAACTGTCATGATTTCATGACAAGATTGAAGAGAGAGAAAGTGATTCAGGAACTGTCATGATTTTGTGACATGATGCAAAGTTCGAAGTAAGGACTGTCACGATTTCATAAAAACGATTTACAAAAAAAGAAGTCACGATTTCGAGACAAGAAAGATAGATTTAGAAGTACAAAGAAGTTGAAGATGAGAAAGTGTCACGATTTCAGACAAGTTGAGTTGGACTTAATTGGAGAAAGTGTCACGATTTCATGAAAAAGAAGAAGTCTTATAGGAGAAGTGTCACGATTTCATGACGAATGAGAAGGAAGGCTTTGTAGACAAAAGCGTCACGATTTCATGACATGTTCCAGGAGAAGGAAAAGAGCTAAAAAGTCATTGATTTCGTGACATGTTCTTTGAGCAAGAAGAAAAGGCTATGAAGGCAGAAGGGTCACGATTTCATGATAGAGTTGAGATGACGTCAGAAAGAGAAGTGTCACGATTTCATGACAAAGCGAGAAGGAGGAAGTCTAAAGTGTCACGATTTCAGGAGAAATCAAAAAAGAATCAAAAGTGTCATCGATTTCGACAAGCAATAGAAGGTGTACGGAGTAAAGGTGTCGCGATATCATGACATGTTGAAGTTTCACGCGAAGCTACAGGAGGAACAAAAAGTTAAATCTAGGTCGACGAGGTAGGGTTTTGCAGCGACGTGGTTGAAGGGTAAAATGACTAAGACCAAGATTTCAATCTTGAGATTATGAGTATAAAAGGAGGGCTGTTTGAATGTTTTGAGCATCGATCGAAGTGTGCGTTCAAAGTGTGATTTTGCAGATAGAGTGCAGGGAGAAGTTCGATCTAGATGCATAAGTGTGAAATACAAGGTCAATCTATTATTTAGATTTTAATTGATCATATTTGAAAGAAATTGGTTTCAACCAAGTGCAAAAAAGAAAGAGGAAGAGGACAGAATTGTGCTAGACCGAAGGACTGTGTTTGGTGCGAGATAAGAGGACCAGCTTTGAGGTGAAAGAGTTGAGGACAGAGATCTCCGACCAGAGCAGGGAAGACAGTGTCTTCTATGGATAGAGTTCCACTTGCTAAGGGCAGAGGAGGTAGAGGTCTTCTAGAGGATCACCACTAAGAGCAGAGCTAGGGGAAGGTGTCTCCTTTGGGTTGGTGCCCATAAACATTGTAATCAGGAAAGGTTTCCCAGAATTAGAGGTGATAAAATTTAGAGGAAAGTTTTATCCGTGGAGTAGCCCACCTTGGGTGAACCACGTAAATTGTTGTGTCTCTTTGTGGATGGTGTGTTGTGCATTGCTTTAATTGCTGCTTTTATTATTGCTATCTTTACACTGCATAATATTGTTTTGAAAGTTGATTTGAAGAAAAAGTAAAAAGTGGTCTTATACTGTTCACCCCCCTCTCAGTATAAGCTTGTGTTCTTCAATTGGTATCGAGCTGGGTCTCTCCAGATAAAGCCTAACAGCTTGGAGAAGGATCTATCGGAAGAACATACAGTTTTAGAAAAGGATGAAGAGGTTAAGTTCGATCTCTAAAGTGAATTCTTCTGGGCTTTAAGAATTTCAGAGAAGAGAGTTCTGTTCTCAAGCATCATGACAGGAAGAAGAGACAAGCAAGATCAATCTTCAGCCTGAAGAACGATGGATTCCAGTTGGTCACAAGAAGAACAATCATCCAAGGCATCAAAACAGGTTACATAATACTTTCCATGGCTACTATTTTTCTTGCAAGAAATTTGGTCACAAAGCTATACATTGCATTAAATCCGTGAATAGCCATAGTAAGGAAAATGTTAACTCTTTTGCACCTCTTATGGATAAAAATGTCATGTGTTACAAATGCAAGAATGTTGGGCATATAGCAAGGATGTGCAGTTTGGATAGACCTAGCCTTAAGTTCACTAAAAAGAGAAATGAGATCAAGTCTAAGTCAATGATAGTTCAAACTGCTTTTCATGCTCAAGACAAAGTAGAGAAATGGTATCTTGATAGTGGTTGTTCAAAACATATGACTGGTGAAAAGGAAAAGTTTTTGGTCTTAAAAAACACAAACAGAGGAACAATTAGTTTTGGAGATAACAGAGTCTTGCTAAAATCTGTGGTAAAGGGACTCTTAGCTTGGATGGGAAATCTAAAACTAAAAATGTGCTTTATGTAGAAGGTCTAAGACATAATCTTCTAAGTGTGAGTCAACTTTGTGATCAAGGACACATAGTATCTTTCTTTTCAGATAGATGTGAGATTCGTAAAGAAAAAAATGGAAAACTCATTGCTAGTGCTACAAGGACTCCAAACAATCTTTACATGCTAAGTGAGATAAAAAAGGAAAAGTGTTTTCTAACTCAAGAAGATGAGAGTTGGTTATGGCATAAAATATTGGGGCATTTGAGCTTTGATAATCTTGTCAACATTAGTAACAAGGAAGCAGTTAGAGACTTGCCCAAAATAAAAAGGCCCCATAACACCATTTGCGGTCCTTGTCAACATGGAAAACAGACCAGAACCAGTTTTAAATCAAAAGGGTATACTTCTTCAAAACCATTAGATCTCATTCATACTGATTTATGTGGCCCCACCAGAACTCAGAGCATTCAGGGAGAAAGCTACTTCATGTTGTTTATAGATGATTATTCTAGAATGACTTGGGTGACCTTTCTCAAAGAAAAATCTGAAGCTTTTGAAAAATTTAAAGCTTTCAAAGAAATGATTGAAAATGAGACTGAAAAGAGAATCAAATGCTTAAGATCGGACAGAGGAGGAGAGTTCACCTCTAATGAATTTGTGGAATACTGTGAGCAACAGGGAATTAAAAGAGAATATTCAGCAGCAAGAACTCCTCAACAAAATGGAGTAGTTGAAAGAAAAAATAGAACTATTGAAAATATGGCTAGAGCTATGTTAAATGAGTCAAAACTTTCAGATGGTTTCTGGAAAGAGGCAGTCAGTACAGCAGTCTACATTATCACCAGGGCCCAACTTAGAGTAAATCATCATAAAACTCCTTATGAGTTGTGGAAAGGAAGACCAGCTACAATAAAACATTTCAAAGTGTTTGGGAGTAAGTGCTTCATCAGAAGGGAAGATCAGAATTTGGGTAAGTTTGATCCTAGGTGTGATGAGGGAATTTTTCTTGGTTATTCCAACAGAAGCAAGGCTTACAGATGCTTCAACAAAAGAACGCATACAGTCGTAGAGAGCATAAATGTAACAGTTGATGAAAAGACAGGGATAAGAGAACCTGTCAAGGAAATCAGTGATGAAATCTATCAAGAAGAATTCAGAGAGGTTTCAGATGAAGAAGAGGAAAAATAGCAGCTGCTTCCCAAAACTCCGTCACGATATGTTCAGAAACATCATCCCAAAGATTTGATCATTGGTGATCCAAACAGCAGACAAACTAGAAGAAGAGTCATTCCGTCACACGATTCTACAAATATTTCTTTATTATCTCAGATTGAGCCAAAAGATTTCAGTGAAGCATGTGCAAGATAAATTTTGGGTAAAAGCAATGGATGAAGAGCTAAATCAAATAGAGAAAAGTGAAACTTGGGATTTAGTTCCAAGACCTAAGGACAAGAATGTCATTGGCACAA
Source organism: Wollemia nobilis (assembly GCA_028583015.1). Lineage (NCBI taxonomy): Eukaryota > Viridiplantae > Streptophyta > Pinopsida > Araucariales > Araucariaceae > Wollemia > Wollemia nobilis. The sequence goes on from JAQPPZ010003271.1 coordinate 4,283,762, forward strand.
AATGGATATTCAGAAATAAACTCAATGAGGATGGAAAGATTGTCGGAAACAAAGCCAGAGTTGGTTTGCAAAGGTTATGCTCAAGTAGAAGGTGTTGATTTCGAAGAGACGTTCGCTCCTGTTGCTCGTCTCGAAGCCATCAGAATGTTTTTGGCCCTTTCAAGCTTCAAAGCATTCAAGGTGTATCAAATGGATGTGAAATCAGCCTTTTTAAATGGAGTTTTGGATGAAGAAGTCTACGTAGAACAGCCAGAAGGCGTGTCTCTCTCAGATCAATCGGACTATGTGTGTAAACTGAAAAAGGCCTTGTATGGGTTAAAGCAAGCACCTAGGGCTTGGTACTCAAGACTTGACAGGTACCTTCATGAGCAAGGTTTCAGGAAAGGTATGGCAGATAGCAATTTGTATATTAAGGATAAAGGTAATGATATGCTGATTGTAGTTGTCTATGTTGATGATATCATTTTTGGGGGAAATAATACCCAGATGTGCAAAGATTTTGCTAACACCATGCAGAAGGAATTTGAGATGTCTATGATTGGAGAGTTGTCATTCTTTTTGGGTCTTCAGATTGCTCAATCAAAAGACGGTATATTTCTCTCTCAAGGAAAGTATATCAAAGAAATGTTAAAAAAATTTGGGATGATGGACAGCAAACCTGTATGTACTCCAATGACTACGGGGTGCAAGATGAGTAAAGATGATGAATCTCCAGCGGCAGATCAGAAATTGTACAGATCGATGATTGGCAGTTTATTATATGTTACAGCTACCAGACCAGATATCATGCAGGCTGTTGGGTTAGTAGCCAGATTTCAGGCTGCTCCGAAAGATTCTCATGTTATAGCAGTTAAAAGGATATTCAGATATCTGAAGGGCACTATGGACTTTGGGCTTTGGTATCCCAAAGGTGATGATTTCACTCTCACAACCTATACAGATGCAGATTGGGCAGCAAGTAATGATGACAGGAAAAGCACCAGTGGTGGAGCATTCTTTCTGGGAAAGAGTTTGGTTTCTTGGCTAAGTAAGAAACAACCTTCAGTTTCCTTATCTACGATAGAAGCTGAATACATAGCAGCAGTGGCTGGGTGTACACAAGTTCTATGGATGAAAACCACCTTGGAGGATTTCAAAGTCAAGCATGAACAACCCATCTCCATATTTTGTGATAATACTAGTGCCATAAGTATTTCCAAAAATCCGGTAATGCACTCAAGGACAAAGCATATTTCCATCAAGTATCACTTTCTAAGGGAGAAAGTGCAAGATAAGCAGGTCAAGGTAGAATATGTGTCTACTAAAGAGCAGATTGCAGATATCTTCACAAAACCTCTTCCAAGAGATACATTTGAGTATCTAAGGGAGAAATTGGGAGTTGTACTCCCACCCCAGAATTAATCACCTCATCAGGAGGTGGGGGAGGGACTAAGCTAAGAGGCTCATTCTTAGTCCCAAGCCCCAAAGGTGACCCTTTGCCATTGATGACAAAGGGGGAGAGATATGAGAAAGGGAGAGATATGAGTAAGGGGAGAGCTTCAAGTGAAGAGGAAAGCTTCAAGTCGGGGGAGCAAAACTTCAAAGGCAGATTCTCGTTGTTGACTCAGATTGATTTCAGTTTTGGCTCTTGAAGATGTGTTTTTAGTAAAGGTTTGCCATCAATGACAAAGGGGGAGATTGTTGGCAATTTTGGGTACCTTGGGTACATTGCCTTTGCTCTAAGTGTAGATGTTGTCATTGATGTCAAGGAGTTCTTGAAGCAATTTGGTTTGATGTCAAAGAATGTGTTTTGATGAAGGTTTCAGCATGGTCAGTAAGTTTCCAAGAAGATCAGAGTAGCCCAGTTGCAAAAGATCAAGAAAAAGATAAGTAAGAAAAAGTATGCAGGCGGTTGGAAAAACTGTCGCGATTTCACGACATGTTTGAGGAGAGAGAAAGTTTGGCAAAACTGTCATGATTTCATGACATGTTTGAGGAGAGAGAAAGTTTGGGCAAAGTGTCACGATTTCGCGACATGCTGGAAGGAGAGAAAGGGGAAAAGTGTCACGATTTCATGACATGTCACATTTTCGTGACTCAAAAGTGCGGAAGGCAGAGAAAGAAAAGTGTCACGATTTCGCGACATTGCAAAGGAGGTGTACGGACAAAAAGTGTCATGATTTCGTGACATGTTGCGAAGAGAGTCAGGGAACTGTCATGATTTCATGACAAGATTGAAGAGAAAGTGATTTAGGAACTGTCATGATTTCGCGACATGATGCAAAGTTCCAAGTAAGGACTGTCATGATTTCATGACATGCAAAAAAAGAACTATGATTTCTTGACATGCAAGAAAGGTGAAAGAAGTGTCACGATTTTGGAGGAAAGTAAAAAAGCGTCATGATTTAAAGAATTACGGATGAAAGTGTCATGATTTCATGATAGGTTGAGTTGGCAACGTTCAATTGGAGAAAGTGTCACGATTTCATGACAGAAGCGGAAGTAGGTCTTCTATAGGAGAAGTGTCACGATTTCATGACAGAAGTAGAGAGGAAGGCTTTGTAGACAAAAGTGTCATGATTTCATGACATGTTCCAGTTTCAGGCATAAGGCAAAGAGCTTAAGGCAAAGTCTCATCATTTCATGACATGTTTCATTTTCACTAGTGCAAGCAGAGAAAAGGCATGAAGGCAAGAAGTGTCACGATTTCATGACGAGTTGGAGATGACGTCAGCAAAGAGGAAGTGTCATGATTTCATGACAAAAGCGAAAAAGGAGGTTCATGAAGTCTAAAGTGTCACGATTTCATGACAAGAGTGAAATAAGATGTACGAAAGTCAGAAGTGTCATGATTTCATGACAAAGGCCAAAGTAAGGTAGACAAAGGCAAAAGTGTCATGATTTCGCGATAGCAAGCAATAGAAGGTGTACGTCAGGCAAAGGTGTCACGATATCGTGACATGTTGAAGTTTTGCACCAGAAGCTACAAGGAGGCGGTTGAAGGATAGAGTTAACTTTGAGCCGAAAAAGTTAAAATCTGGGCCGACGTAGTGTAGGGTTTTGCAGTCGACGTGGTTGAAGGGTAAACAGCCGACTAAGATCAAGGTTTTAATCTTGAGATTGTGAGTATAAAAGGAGGGCTGCTTGAAGAGTTTGGCATCGATCGAAGTGTGCGTTCGAAGTGCGATTTGCACAGATAGAGTGTGGGGAGAAGTTCGATCGCAGAGGTGCATAAGTGGAAGTCTACGATCGTCGTGTTTGCGTGGAGTGTGCATTTGTGTGTGCTTCGAAGACTATCGTGTTTGAGAAGACTGAAGCGTGCTGCTATGTTTTTGCAGAAGTGCATAAGTTGATCGAGTGATCTCGTATTTGCGCAGACAGTGAAAAGTTGGTTTCGACCAAGTGCGGAGAAAAGAAAGAGGAAGAGGACAGATTTGTGCCAGATCGAAGGACTGTGTTTGGTGCAGATTAGAGGACCAGCTTTGGAGGTGAAAGAGTTGAGGACAGAGATCTCCGACCAGAGCAGGGAAGACAGGTGTCTTCTATGGATAGAGTTCCACTTGCTAAGGGCAGAGGAGGTAGAGGTCTTCTAGAGGATCACCACTAAAGAGCAGAGCTAGGGGAAGGTGTCTCCTTTGGGTTGGTGCCCATAAACTTTGTAATCGGGAAAGGTTTCCCAGAATTTGAGGTGATAAAATTTTAGAAGAAATTTTATCCGTGGAGTAGCCCACCTTGGGTGAACCACGTAAATTGTTGTGTCTCTTTGTGGATGGTGTGTTGTACATTGCTTTATTTGTTGCTTTTATTTTTGCTATCTCTACTCTGCATAATACTGTTTTGAAAGTTGAATTGAAGCAAAAGTAAAAAGTGGTCTTATACTGTTCACCCCCCCCTCTCAGTATAAGCTTGTGTTCTTCAACCTCATATTATGCAACATTGTTAGTACATGACCATGTTAGTATATAAGAAAAATTCTTTGTCCCTTATGATTGGGATTGTAGGACCACACTGGCTCCTACACCATTTCTACATTTAGAACCATCAAAGTGCATGACCCATATTTCTTTCTCCCTTAGGGATTGGTTGGATATAGTAGGAATTATCTTTTCTATTTTAGTTGTGATGCTATATGTACCCATACCAGTTCCAAACTGACTATAATATTCTTTGAAAGGCAATTCATCTTCAATGTCTAGCTCCTCAATATTTTCTATTAGCTCAAATTCCTCCAAAGGGTTAAGATTACACATATCCTCTTCAATATTTTCAATATGATAAGTTATTGGTTTCTCAAGTGTTATCCTTATCCTTTTCCCTTTAAAATTGAATACCATGCTAGAATAATCCATGTACATACATCCTCTTAGCTTTGCAGTAAACTATCTTGAGAGGAATAATCCAAAATAGGGTTCTAAATCAACCACCACTATTTATTGCACCACTATCACCTCAGGGGCTCTATGCAACCTCATCAGTATAGCTTTAATAACTCCAACTGTCTTTACAGGTACCCCATCGGGCGTGCCAAAAAATCTTGGGCACTGAATTGCACCATGTTTTCACTCGATACTATGGTTGTCTATCTTCCTATTTTATGTCTAGGATTGCACTCGATAGCTACAAATCAACACTCAACATTGGATGGACCAAAATAGGGGTTTTCGATCCAACCTCCAAAGTAGGTTGGTTCCTTGTCAACTTAACAGGTTGTTGACTCAATTATGCTCACTTAGGGTTTAAATTTTAGGGTAAGAGAATATTAGGGTTAGATAAATGAGAATAATAGTGTACAGATAGGTTAACAACATTTCAATACCATAGAAATCTCCTAGGAAACAAACCAAAGATACATAACTCATATCAACATTATCTCAAATTAGATGATTCTTCATTCATTAACGCATAGCAAAGAAATATTGCAGCAAACAATTTCAATATCCAAGCAATGATAATCCAAATAATAGAATTCAATAAAACTTAGATTTTATAGAAATGCACTCCCTAACAATACAAAACAAACTTAGAAGTAGATTTCAATTACTCTAATAGCTAGTAATCCATTAATTAGGCATAAACTAACCATTCAAGCATTTACAGAAATATAACTAAATAATTCGAACCTCTGATATCAAGCATGCAAACATATATTTGAGGTGAAGATAAATGTAATGCTCCTTCCTTTATATTTTCAAGAATATTTACAATAGTACAGGAAAACACACTAGATCCAACCCTTAAAAATTAGGGTTCAACCTCTACTTATAGTTTTGCAAAATTAAAATAATCAAGAAGCATTACAAAGATCTTATTTTGATAGCATAATAGAGAGATGTAGATGGCATCTGCCTCTTACTGGTGCATCCTCCGAGAAATCCACTAAAAATGGTCTACCATGACAGCTCGGGTCTCTGGAACTTGCTGGTCACTCAACAGAACTAGAGTCCAAGCCATTGGAATTTATTCATTATCGTCGATTTTTCTTGGAGGTCATCTGCCATTGTCTATTTATAACCACCTCTTGTTATATATTTTGAAAAACCTTTGACGCTTCATATTCCAACTGACTATTCCAATCTCGGTGAAGAGATGTTCTTTAAACATGTAATATTCGTCAACACAATCTCCACCATTGATCTTCCTCATTGTATGGTTCAGATTAAATCTTATATAAGCTTATAAAAAATAGTGGGAAGAATACAATGCCATTTAGCTTATAATTTATGTGACATCATCCTTCTGTATCAAAAGCTACGGAATATCCAATCCAGACCTCTAAAATCTAAAAAGGATCAAATCCATTCTTGTTCCTTAACATCCTTCAATCCACACTAGAATATAAAGGATGTCATCCTTTCCTTATAATTTTTTTGGATTTCATTCTAGGCAGAACAAGTGTATTAGCACGTGATCACCTATCTGGGCTTGCCATAGTACAAAGTAACTCCTTCAATCCATATAGAATTTAGGATAAAACACCCTACCCCCATTTAGAAAGGAAATACTTCAATCATCCTCCGAGTCACCAATCCGTACTTTTTCATCGCTGATATCACTATTTCCTTGAAACTTTTGTGAGTTCCAGGGCATCACTAATCTGGAGCCAAAAACAAAGAAGACTCTCGAAATCACTTTTTTCAACACTTAGTCATTCACAAAGATGTCAATCTGCACTTTTTCATAGCTGATATCACCACTTTCTAAAAACTTTGCGGATTCAAGATCACCACCAATTTGAAGCCAAAAATAAGTCTAGTGGAATCGCTTTAAGCATGAAAAAATAACTAAGTATCAGAAAGGCTCATACCTCATATTGCGGATCCACTCCAAAGCGTACTACAAGGTGTGCAGAATGATGAATCTATCCCTTAGGCAAAATTTTGCAAAATTTTACTAAGCATATGGCCATTTTGGGCCTACAGTTTATAGTGTGACTTATTGGAAGTAAAGTGAAACACTTGGTTAGGGTTTGTGAGCAAGTTGTGTTTCATTGAGTGGATTCTTTGAGTGAAGTTGATTGAGCATTATTGGTTGAGAGTATTGGAGTGATAATTCAATATTTATGAAAAAAATTATTTTTAATTTTTGAATTGATTTGAAAAGGAGTTTGAAAGTGATAAAGTTATTTGTGAGTGTGAAACATCTTGAGTCTCTTACCATTCTATATATGTTTCTATGGTTAAACAAGATTCTTAGTGAAACTTGTTTGTGTTATTGAATAGGTTTTCTTAAAAGGATTAATTTGAGTTGTGTATGCAAGTTTTAAAATTTATTTGAATAAGCTTTTGTGAAATCCAGTGGACTATTTTGAGTAAGTCCTAGAGGGGACTTAAGGATAGAGTTAAGCAAGCTTTTGTGAAAGCTTGTGAGCAGAATTGTGTAAGTCCTAGAGTGGACTTAAGGATAGATTTTTGTGAGCTTTTTTGGAAGCTTACAAGCAGATTTGAGGTAAGTCTTGGTGAAGACTTTTTGAGAATATTGGACAAGTTCTAGAGAGAACTTGTTGAGCATATTTGAGGTAAGTCTTGGTGAAGACTTGTTGAGCATATTGGACAAGTTATAGAGAGAACTTGTTGAGCATATTTTAGGTAAGTCTTGGTGAAGACTTGTTGAGTAGATTGGAAAAGTTCTAGAGAGAAATTGTTGAGCAAATTTGAGGTAAGTCTTTTTGAAGACTTGTGGACAAATTTAAGGTAATTCTTTGAGAAGACTTGTAAGTAGATTTTATTGATTTATTTGTTCAAGCTTTGTGTTAAGGCTTGGGACAGATCTAGCAGAGTTGATTTATGATAGGATAAAGCTTTGTGTTAGGTCTTGAGAATAGATTTGAGGATAGATTTTGGTGTAGATTTGAGGGTATATTTATTCCAGACTAGAGATAAACTTGTGAGCAATATTTGTCCTAGACCAAAGTATAATTTTTATTACAGAGTTTAGATAAACTTATTAGAAGATTTGTGCTAGACTGAAGGACAATGTTTAGTACAGATTTGAGAGAGAGATTGATCAAAGCTGAGAGTAATATTTGGAGGTGATAGTGTAGAGGATAGTAGTCTCCAGTGGATAGAGATCCATTATCTAGGGTAGTGAGGAGATAGGTCTTTTGAGTGAGGATAGAGGTCTTCAATGGAGAGAGATCCACAAGCCAGTGCAGTGGATGTAGTAGTATTCTAGAGGATCACTAGCCAGAGTAGAGGAGGAGTTCTCCTATGGATAGAGATCCACAAACTTTATTAGAGTATTGGTGTCTCCTTTGGATAGAGGTCTATAAATATCGTAATAGGGAAGGATTTCCAAGAGATTTGTTGAGAAAATTTAGTGAAATATTTTCTTCATGGAGTAGCCCACATTGGGTGAACCATATTAAATTGGTGTCTCTATTGTGTGTGGTGATTTGTGTATTTATTTTATTACTACTTTTGATATTGCCATTGATATATTGCATATTACTTATTTGGAAATAAAAGTAAAAAGTGGTCTTATATTGTTCACCTCCCTCCTCAATATAAGTTAGTGTTATTCATGTTGTTGGGGCTACCCTTTAGAGAAGCTAGGTGCTTCCTAATTATATTGGTAACTCATATTCAAATTGGATGTATTTTTACTTTGCCCTACCATCCATGGAGGTGAATTTCCATATGGATTGGACATGAATTGAGCCCAGGGAGGCATATTCCACTCTTGATTAGATTGATTTCAATTCATCTAACTTGGAGCATTTGACCAATAATTATGTCATTATTGGTTGGAATTTTTAGAGTTTGACCAATTAGGTGGACCATTAAATGGAACATTCCTTCTTTGAGCTATAAAATAAAAAACTTTTGATTCTTTGACCTTAGGTTATTTTATAGCAATTTTGATAGTTGAAATATATTTACAATTTTTGATATTATGGTTCTTGTCACAAATTTTACAACAAGCAGATATTTTGGAAATGTTTGTAATGTTGAGAGGGCATTCCCTCAAGTTGTGTTTCTTTCTACATATTTTACAATATATTTACTCAATGTTTTTCTCTTTTGTTTTCTTGTCCATGAGGTCGAGAGATGTTAATGTACTTAATAAACTAGTTTTGAGGCTTTGTAGCATATTCCAATTTCAGCTCTTGTTACTCACTCTCCTAATTATGGGTACCTATTACTTCTTAATGGCTTATTTCTTGAATAATTCTTGCAAATATTTACAATTTCTTCCAATACCATCTGATGAATATCCCCCTTTACCATTAGGTTTAGTATGTCAAGGACATCTTCCTTTTTTTTGGTAGTTAAAATTGATTAAGTGTGGGGTTTAAATGGGCCTCAAACCCAAGTACATAAACTCGTAGCTAAACCAATAGCATAAGATGACATAGGCCAACATTTTATCTAGCAAAAACATGAAGAAAAATGTCAAAAAAAAAAGTAGAGAAGGCTGGATGGACACTTGACGTTAGAAAAACAAAAATGCAGTTTGAGCAATACCCACATAGGGGTTGCTTAAGAGAATTAACTATTTGAAAACCTATAAATGATCTATGATAAAAACTTGTGCAGGAAAATCTCGTAAAACATCCATAAAAACTATAATAGATACCATGGGCTAGGGTGTAGGCAGTGACTCGCGATCAATAGCGACACCCTTCCACCTGAAATTTTTTTAATGATTTGGGAAAAACTAGAGCTCAAGTTCCCAATTGTGATGATCTCTTTGCACTGCTCAATCCTTTTTATAGTAGTTCTATCACCTCATCCATCAACTTAACAGTAACTCTGAAATGGAGGTTACACACAACATAACCATTATTCCACAAAATGACAAAGGCTTCAGTGATATCTTGCTCAACCCCTTTAAACTTGATTAGAAACAAAATGAGACCATGAGCTTCAAGAAATGTGTGAGATAGAGGATCAATATAAAGTGTAGATGGCTCAAGTACGGCCATATTGGCAAGACTAAGAAGAAAGGAAGACTACAAAATCTTCTTACTACCTAGGACACACAACGATGAACAAAACTAGATGAAAATGGACTAACATAGACCGAGGATTTAAATATAGAAATTTTTGGTACAATAGAAACCTTTTTTGGAAGCTGCGTTGGTGTGATTTGTAAACCACATAATAATTCTCCATAGGGAACCAACACTAGAAAAAATAGACATGGCATAGGATATACTTCACACATGATAGGGTTGGGATAGTATTGGGATTGGCAAATGACTAAAATAATGAATATCAAAATTCACAAGACATAAAGTTAAGCATATCAAGACTTGATGTATATTGATATAACATCCAATTGCATAGCCTAGACCTACTCAGGGACTTGACATGCTTGGAGAAAGCAACCACGAGGTAAAACCACTAATAGGACCTATATTGGGATATTGTATACTTCATGAAAGGGAAATAAGAGAACCAAATGCCAACACTGATAGTAAGGTAGAGAGTTACACTAATCAGAAAAATTCCACCATAATAATTAGAACCAAAGAAACACATCACGCTGAAAAGGTTAGAGTCAGCATTGAAGAAGCTAACCCACCAAAACCTATGACCACAAATTTCAAACCAAATCATTATTAGTAGCATTTAAAACTTCTTGGAGAAATATTTCTTTCCAAATAGATAGATATTTATGGGTAACTCCCCAATTAACAAGAATATATGTAGGTCTATTAGCTTTGCAGTACACATGGTTGATAGAGATATCATTGAAATTTTGGGATAGCTTCTTAGCTTCCTAAAAAATAGTTCTGAAATTCCAAGAGGATACCCTGTTGTTTTTAAGAGCATTTATAATATTCAAAGAATATCCCTTAATAAAAAAGTTTCCTTTATAATCCTTGAGAATATCTAGCCCTCTCCATAATGAACAACCTTCAGAAAAATGATTTTTTGGCACCCTAAATACTCAGCATAAGCTATAATAACTTAACCACTGTTATCCTTGACTAGACCACCTACACGAGCATCGCTTGGGTTTCCTTTGGAGGCACCATCAAAATTAAGTTTCAACCACTCACTTGGGGAAGGAATCCAATGGGAACCCACACTGGGATGGGGGACTGGTAAACTAGAACTAGAGTTGTAGGGAATATTTAAAGAAGAGAATATAATAGACTCCAATCTAGAATCAGGTGGTTTGGAACAAGGGAAGAGCTAGGAATTCTTGATAGCAAAGGCAATAGATTTGTTGGATACATATATGGAATCCTTAGAGGAAGATAAAAACTTGTTGTTTATTTCAAGCCACAATTGCATAAGATATTATGAAGGCTCACTTTCCATAAAGAAGATAATCTAATATTTTTGAATGGAGCATGCCATTATGTGAAAAGGTGACTCAATGAATTAGGAGGAACCCAAGAGATATGAAAAGTGGACATAAGGTGATCCAAATATTTCTTGGAGAAAGGGCACTCCAAAAGGAGGTGATTGGCATATTCCTAGGCATTCATGCATAAATAACATCTATTGGGGATAGACATGCCCCTTTTCATAATGTTATCAATTGTTAGAATTTTATTTTGAATGGCCAACCAGATGAAATGGATAACTTTTGAAATGAGGTATTTAATCCACACTCGATCATAAGGGATATGGAACACTTGATAATCAATAGTCATATGATTAACAAAATTAATAGTGAATAACATAGAATTAGTTTCTTTTAAAAAAGGATAATCAAGGGAATTACCAGTGGGGATGACTATTGCATTTAGGAAGGTTTTGAGAACTTATGAGGTAGTAGATATTTGACCATTAGCACATGGAATATAAAAATGTTTCCAACACTTGGAATCTGATGAAATATCAATAAAATATTCAACCTTTCTACTAGTTAAAGTGTCCAGGAAAGGCTATAAGACTACAATTTCATTGTTCTCTAAAAGCAATTGATTAGAAATCCACCTATCAATTTAAAAAATAATTTTTCTTCATGTTACTACTTGCCACCTTATCCCATTTTGAATAAGAGATCTAGTTGGTTAATTTATTTCCATAAAGTGGACCCATCTTTTGGAATATCATCATCCAAGAAACAATGGTTTTGAAGATATTTTTTGTTGACAATTGAGACCTATTCAAGGTTGTTGTTTGTGAAAACCTTCCATGTTTTCTTGGCTAACAAGGCTATGTTCATATTAAAAAATCTTTGGAGCCCCAATCCCCCCTAAAATTTTTGGGAGCACACCTTGTCCCAAATTACCAAAAGAAATTTTTTCCTATCCTCGACACCTACACATAAAAATATCTTTTGGATTTGCTTAATTTTCATGCAGACAACAACATGAACTTTGAATATGGACATGAAATAAATAGGAACACTTTGGAGATAAGCCATTGTCAGGGTGGCTGTGTTTTCTTGAGAGAAAAGGGTCCCTTTTCAACATATAATTTTTTTTAATCCTCTCAATAACATTATTGCACATGGATTCCTTTGGAGCACTGGTGAAAAGAGGGAGGCCTAAATATTGAGTAGGTAACTAAAGTATATCACATTGAAAAATGCATGTAATATTTACTTGTCTCTCTTGGGGAGTGTTGATGAAATAGATTTTGATTTTAATATAATTTATTTTTTTGCCTACAGCATCCTCATACATATCAAGAATACTCTTAATAGCTTTTGCTTCCCACATAGAAGCATGAGTAGCAATGATGGTATCATCAACAAACTATTGGTGAGATAGGGCTCTTAAATTGGATGTAGCCTTAATGCCTAAAATTATACCACTGGAGCAAGTATTTTTGAGTGCTCTACCCAAGGATTCAATAAGAATGATAAAAAGGATGGAGAAGAGAGGATGTCCCTATCTAAGGCCCCTGTTACTAGGGAAAACCCCTGTTGCAGATCCTTTTACTAGGATAGAAAACCAAGGATTAGAGATGCAATTGTGAATAAGATCAACCCATTCCCTATGAAATCCAAATTTGAGAACGACAATCAAGAAATTTATTTTAACTCTATCAAATGCCTTATTCATATCAATTTTGAAAAACATGGTAGGTTTTTTGTATACATGGCTTTAGTGAGAGTTTTATAAAGAACATTACAAAGACTAATGGGTCTGAAATCTGATATAGATTTGTAAACAGACACTTTGGGAACCAAGGCAATGAAAGTGGAGTTGATACTTCTGGTTATAGATTTACTTTTATGAAGTTCAATTATGGCATAACAAATTTTAGACCCAATGATGTCCCAAAATTTCTAGTAGAACCAGGTAAAAATCCATTAGGGCTTGGGGTTTTATCAGGGTGCATAAAAAAGGGCCTCTTTAATTTTATCAGGGATGAGGGTTTTGATAAGATTCAAATCCATATCTGAAGTGACCAGGCTAGGAATATTGTGGAGCAATTGTCTACCAGCTTAGGTAGTATTTTGGGGGTTGTCTCCCAAAATGCCTTCAAATAAAGATGAAGCTTCATTTCGGATCTCAAAAATATCCTTGATGATAGTGCCATCACTTCTGGTTAATTCTTTAATTTTGTTCAAACTTTAGGGTCTAAGGGTAGTGGCATGAATTTTTTTTGTGTTAGAGTCTCCCTCTTTGAGCCAAAGGGCCATTGATTTTTGCCTCCATAAAGTCTCCTCTTTAGCCAGTACATTATGATATACAAGAACCTATCTCTCTTCATTTTTTACTTGTTTATTGAGCTACCCATTTTGAATTTGGAGTTCAATAATTTTTAGCTTTTGCAAAATCTTATCCTTATTTTCAAATATGTTACCAAAAACTTCTATGTTCCAGACTCAAAGATTTTCTTTGACACACTTAATTTTTTTAGAAACCTTGAAAATAAAGGACCCATGACAGTCAAATTACCACCAGTCAATAATTTGCATCCATTAATATAGGTGTTGAGTCCATGTAGCTTCAAATCTAAAGGTATTTTGAAACAAGGACCTTTATCAGCTTTAAACAGTAAAGGACAATGATCATATCCAAATTTTGGAAGATAGATAAGAGTACCATCACCCATCACTGGTATAGCTTATTGAGACAAAAAACCCTATCAAGTTTAACTTGAATGTGCTAATCCCCAATTATCCTATTGTTCTAGGTGTATTTTTCCTCTTTAGTTTGAACATCCATTAGCTCACAATCAGTAAAATAGTTATGAAAATCCTCAATGCTTTTGTAGGGCATCAGGTTCCCTCCCTGCTTGTCAGAAGGAAAAAAGGAGAGAGTTGAAATCTCCAGTGATAATCCATGGAAGGTTTAAGAAAGCACTTCTCATATAACTCAAAGTATCCCATAGGCCCCTACGACTGAGAGGATTTTTAGATGTGTAGACATTGGACAAAACACAAGAGAAATTAATGCTTTTATAGAAGAACATCATATTGAGGACTCTATTGAAAGAGGAAATAAAACTGCCTTCTAATGTTTTGAGTCGCAAATACAGAGAAGTCCTCAAAAGGTACCTTGAGAGGGAAAAAAAAAACTCACCATTTTTCCAATTAGAATTTGTGATTTTTTGGATTTTATTTTGGTCAATATTTGTTTCTTGCAGAACTATGATAGTGGGTCTATGTTATTTCCTCATAGTAAAAACAATCCTTTGCTTGATAGCACTGTTGAGACCTCTCACATTCCATAAGAGGATCCTCATTTAGAATTTTTAGAAAGTTTTTGACCTCCCTTAGATTGCTACAAGGGAGGTTTGGGTATTTTTGATTCATCATTCTCCTATCCGAGAAGATCTTAAAATAGGATTTTTTGGGTAGCATTTGCAATATCATTTTATATTTTGTTTTTATTTTGATCGTTTATAGAGGGTCTTCTAATTTTTCTTTTCACTATCGATGTCAACAGAAGCTTTCTTGAGACTTCTAATGTTAATGGGGCTGAAATCATATTTATATTCTTTCTCCACTTTGTCTGAGATGATACTGCCAATTTCTATATGCCCTTTAGGGGTGGATGGAGGTTTTAAGATAGTATTGGAGGGCCCATATCTAGGCAAGGATTGAGGCTCATCTTGGTTAAAAACTAAGGTTTTAGCTAGATGTAAGGTAATTTTATCCTCACCAGGTTCAGGCCCATAAAAATTAGTTCCTTTTAAAACATCAAAATGATTTTGGAAGGCAAAAATGGAACTCACCTTTCGATGATTGTTCTATGAATCTTAGATTTCAATCTACTTTTCTTTGGAATTTTTGGAAATTTGATCCTTCTTCTAGCAGTAGTTGCTTTGATGCTTTCCTTGTAGGGGTTTGCCTTTTTGTCACCTAATTTGTAACCCACTTTGAGAGGTATTGGGGAATTTCATCTCCTTTGATTTTCTTAGAAACGGGTATTGAATTTTGAGATGACCTTAAGCATTGCATTCAATGCAAAATATAGGCTTATTCTCATATCATATGGCTTGACATCTATGATAGGAGCCATAAACCAAATCTATCTAAGTGGGAAGTTAGGAATCCAGATTAGCGTTAACATAAATTTTATCATGTACCATGTGAGTGCGTGCTCTAGTCATCGAGTCGATTACAACCATCTCACCTATATATTTGCCAATACCCTTTAAAATATGTTCATGCCAAAAATGGCTAGGCAGATTTGGAAATTGAACCTTGATTGGTGCAAAATTTGTGCTCTACATCTTGAGGTTGAAATCTTCACACCACGTCTGAATAAAGAGACTCTTTTGATCGAAGAACAAAGGACACTTGGTACAAATCCAGGATGTATCTTCTTCATTGTTGAGTCGAATGAGGAAAATGCCCTTTGAATTTCTTCCTTTAGCCCTTTAAGAAAAAAATATTTTTGATTTTATTCATCCAACTCAATGTTTACTCTTGATACCACAAAATAGAATCTTTCGAGATAATATTTAAGGGATTCATCATATTTTTGATTCATGTGAAACAACTCGGCTTTCTTATCCCTAACTCTACAATAATCCTGGTATCTTTTTAGGAATATGTCTTTTAATCCATGTTCTACATCCCTTCAGTTACAAAAACTTTCTCCTAGACCCGTAAACCATCTTAAGGATGCATCCTTAAGTGTAGAAGGAAATAGTCTTAATTTTTGTTCATCAGTGGTGTAAAAGTAGGCTTGGCATACCACTTCAAATTTAAAGAGAAATGCATCAGGACCCTCATGTGGTTTCCCATGGAAGGTATCCAAAACAACAACAAAGACAGGATTTGGTTCTCTTGTTAGCCTATCTTTGAAAGAAAGAATTGGGATAGCAAAAGTCTTTCTTTGCCTACCCCACTTTGATTTTCTACTTTGATATGATCATTAGTCCTTTGTATATGTTCCCTTCCATTTAATTCCCCATGTTCACTAGCTTGATCATCCATGATTGAATATAAGATTTCAATAATTGGACCAGGTATAGGTTCAAAAAATATAGATGAGGGATCTATATGGTCGTTAAATTTTGGTTTAGGTAGTAGATATGTTTTGGGGTCTTGTTATAGGAATTCTATCTATTTTTTTGATGATGTAGAATATTTAGATGTTTGGATTACCATTTCAATTTATTTTAACTTAGAAGTGTTAGATTTCTTACGAAGTTTTCTTTGGCAATTTGCTTCAAGTTCACTGATATTAATAAATATTCCCTTTTAATATCTAGGTGTGTTCATGAAATTTCTAAGTTCTTTGGTTCTTGTAACAATTTTTTACCTTTCTAATATTTCTTGAACAACCTATTATATAATTAATTGGATCGATTTTTTCAGGAGTCATATAATGCTCCTCCTCAAATTAAAAGTCTTTTGTTATCAAAAAAAATAAGCTAGACAATAAAAGCCTATTTTGGAATTTGGTTAGGGCTCTCGGACTGTAATTTATAATGTAAGTCTTGATACAATTCTCTAAAGCATATAACTCTAGGTGCCCTATGATATCTCTTGTTATATTCTAGGTTCACCTCCCTATATTTTATTTTTGCTAGGAAATTGTAAATGGTGATGGAGTCCTCAAAATACTGATCCCAAGGATATACGACTGAATTTACTATCGATGTCATATCCCCAAGCCATCGTTCACAACTTCTTAGTCAAGGTAGGGTGAGTGATAATCTAGCCCTAGAATTTTAGCTATGTTTACTCTTTTGATTTTACCCAGTTATTTTGATCTTTCTTTTATGATATCAAGGTGCTCACACAAGTATTCCCACTCTTTTCCAGATATTTTACACTCTTTGCTCGAAAAGGAGGTTAACTTCTTGTTCTAGCAATAGTTTTTTGAGGTCAATCAAAGTATACTATTTGATGCAATTTTCTACCATCTAGCAACATTTTTACTTCTCTTTTTTTATTTTTCTTTTTTTTTTCAATTTTGAAAGTTTATATATATTATATATATTTTATTTTTGTTTTGGTTCTATTTTTATTTTGTTTTTGTTGACAATTTTAAACAATCCTACTGTTGTTAATACTCAATCTGCAATTCACAACCAATGAATTTTTATAGACAAACTTAACACATCAAGAGAAAAATAAAATTTATATTCCTAAAACATTCCTACTGTTACTAAAACTAGGTGCAATTCACAATCAATGAATTTACACAGTCAATTTTAGCACAATAGGAGAAAAATAAAATTTCTATTTCTAAAACAATCCTACTATTACTAAAACTAGGTGTAATTCACAATCAATGAATTTATACATCCAATATTAGAATAATAGGAGAAAATAAAATTTATATTCCTAAAAAAATCCTACTATTACTAAAACTAGGTGCAATTCACAGTCAATGAATTTCTATAGCTAATCTTAACACAATAAATTTTGCTTGAAAAGTAAATTTTGTTGGAAATGAATGCTAATATTGAAAGGTTAAATTTTTGCTACTTATTTATTTTAAGGAACGTTTCACTATGATTGTGTCACTCAATCACACCTACTTCCTATTTTCACAAGTCATAGAACCTAAATCTAAGCTAGCAACAACCACCCAATACTTTAAAATTTGTTGAAATCAAATATTAGATATGAAAGCAGTAAAATGATAGTAAGAAAAATAACCTGGAAACATTGAACAAAGGGGATTGTTGGGACTTCTTGTGCCACTCTGACCTATATGCATGTGAAGAACTCATACCTATTTCCACATACAGGTAAGTCTCTCTTCTTGTGCAAACCAATAATATTTGATTAAAAATTACAACACTTTTCTCCCTAGTAATGATGTCAAAATATCTAATTGTAAACTCTATACTTAATTATTAATCCAAGGTGAATGATTTAAAGAATAGTAATCCAATGTAGATTATACCACAATGATTAATCTCATACTTAATTCTATTTTTCTTATTTTTAGGTTTACTGAAAATAATAAAAGTTACAGGAAAAGAAATTGTGCTGAATTAAAATAAAATGCAGTTTTATGATTTATACTAATTTAATGTTGTGTAAATTTATTGGTGTGGATCCACGTGCAACCTACTCTAAATTTAACTATGTGATTTTACCTTATATTCTAAAGTGATACAATTTAATTTAATTGATAATCTACAATTAATCCTATGTATTAACTAATCCTAACCTATTTTAGGGGCAAGAGAACAGGAATTGGCTATAGGAGTGGGCCATGCCTCATATAGGATAGTGTAAATATTTCGCCCCTAATCTATTTTACTTTAGTAACTAATGTGCATTAAAACTACTAACACTATTTTAATTCATGGATGTAGGAAAATATAGTAAAGATTACATAAGTGAAAAAATCATAATGAATTAAATAACATAGTTACCAAATTCATGATTAAAAGCGATGCTACTTTATTGATGAAAATTCAAATGTATATGATATCGAACATAAAGCCTTCAGAGTAGCAAAAATTGTATACAAAAATTATTAGAGCATTCAAACATTAGCCATTAGACCTTTTCAATGAAAAGGTTAGCTAACCTAGGATTTAGCTAACCCTAGTTAACCCTAATCCTCCCTCATACATGTGTGAGGATAAGATATTTCCTTCAGGGCATGTGATAGGATGACTAAGCTTGCCACCTCCAAAAACCTAACCTAACCATACTAAGACTTGACCCTAGGATGTAGTACACCTAACTACCCTCCCTAACCTTGGTTTTTCCTATAAATAGAGGGTCTTTTCCCTCATTTTACCTCTCTCACATTTTTAGTCAACCTACCTAAACTCTACTAAAATCCCACCAGAATCATATTCTACCACTTTGCTTCTGAAAAACAACACAAATTAACATCTGGACCCCATCTAGACATGAAAACTTCATCAGAATTCAACTACAGACAATTTTTCCCCAAAAAATATGAACTCAAGATCCATTTCATAGGCCGACCTACGATATGACCCTACATTAGATCTACAACATCATATTAGGTACAAATCAGTTTTTAGTAGATTTTGTAACATTTCCAGGAACTTTCATCATGTTTTTCTTTATATTTTAATCTATTCGTCTTCATAACTACAGGGCTTGACCAAGGTAGGCCCCCAAATACACTAACACCATTTTGCAGGCCCTAAATAGGTACAAAAGGACACACACAAGCAAACTACTAGTGGCACATGCACACATAAGCCCACATTCATTAAGGAGCTCCAAAAACCACCATTAGATGCTTCATATTTGTGATGAAAATAAGGAATAAAGATCTCCATTGAAAGAGAAACTTATTTTGTAACCTTACTTCTAAATTAATAAAGTAGTACTTTGAAAATTATCTATTAGTTTTAGAAATGGTTGTCATTTAGTTGCTTCATTCTGGCACACTTGGTGGGACCACAAGAACAATTGTGTTAGTATAGTTGTTTTTACTAATCTGACTCAATTTCTAGTTTTATTTTATTTTTTTAGGTACTCTAAACACATAACATAACCCAAA
The DNA here is from genome assembly GCA_028583015.1 of Wollemia nobilis. NCBI lineage: Eukaryota > Viridiplantae > Streptophyta > Pinopsida > Araucariales > Araucariaceae > Wollemia > Wollemia nobilis. Next base: position 4,303,068 of record JAQPPZ010003271.1, read on the forward strand.
AAAACCCTAACATACACCTCAGGTTAGCATAATAGGCATTTTAGGACCCTAAAACTAGTTTGCCCCCCAACCTATGAACCAGCAGTCCAGTTCGTAGGCCACCCTGCGAACTATGCTAAACTATTTTAGAAAACCCTAAAATTATAGATTTTTATAGCAGAGACATCAAACAATTCACCTGATAACACAGGAGTCAGGTATTTCCCTCAAAATTTCCTATTTTGTTATTCCTTTGTAAAGAAGTTTCACCATCAAATGCATCGATTCATTTTGTGAAATTTATTTTTGAACACATCAATTAGGGTTATCATGTTATTTCAAAATCAGTTAGCTTAAATCATCTCAAATCTCCTTTCTGTCATTTAGATTAAATTTACATTCCTTTTTCAAGCCATTAAAATAGATTTTCATTTATTTCCAACTTTTGCAAATCATTTCTTTCAAATCATCTTTTCATGCATTAGATAGATCTTTAAAATCTCTTTCCAAATTTGCATGTAGATTAGACTTTTCACTTTCTCTTTTCAAAAAGGCATTTCAAATTTATTTTTCAAATTCACATCTAGAATAGGGTTTTAAATTCCTTTCATGTCATTTACATTCTCATTTCAAATTTTATTTCAAATCTCTTTTCAAATGCAATTAGATTAGGTTTTTGCCATCTCTTTCATATCATTTCAAATTTATTTTAAAATATATTTTCAAACTTGCATTTAGAGTAGGGCTTTGCAATCTCTTTCATGTCATTTAATTAAAATTTCAAATCTCTTTCTAAAAATACTTAGGATACAATTCAATTTCTTTCAAATTTTGTAAATCACATTTCAATATATTTTCATTCATTAGAGTAAGGTTTCTAATATATTTCACAAAATCACATTTAGGTTAATTTTTCAATCTCTTTTCAAGTCATTAACATTAGGACTTCACTTCTATTTCTACTTTGCTTGCCTTTATGCTTTCTAGATCAGATTTTATTTTTCAAAAACACATCTAGATTTAGTTTCATTTTGAAAAGGCATCTAGTTAGTTGATTTGCTTTCACCTCAATTGTAGAAAACACACCATCACACACCCATGTGGCATACACAGTGTGAGATTGGACTTCATCCCCAATCCATCACTTAATACTGGTGACGAAATTCATCTCCTTCCACCAGATCGCCCCCTAGACACCATAGTAGTCCCCAGGAGCGGTTTTTTGGACATCATCACCATAAAATACCCTACTCTTGAGACTAGTTTTCTAGAATTCATCACCAAAAGGGAAATTTGGAGTAGGATAAGGTTAGACTCATTTTTTCACAAGGCTCACATAATTATTGAATAGGTAACTATCGTTATTAACTAAGCCCACCTAAGGGGTGAAGCAAAATCATGGGTATGTTGGTAGCAAGTCTTAAACAATGCCACCTCTTCTCATGAGAGGTTTTTGGAATCATCAGAGCATTTTGAGTTCTCCCCTTATTTGGTTATCATTTTACTACACCTTTATATTAGGTTGCTAATATAAAAACATGCATGAAATCTGATGAATTCGTCAGACGAATCCATCAGAAACCTGTAATCACAGAAATAGACACAAAATACCAAATATGCAAATGCAGAAGCAAGGGATAATGATAGAAACAATAGCAAACATGCCTAAATAATAGTGTCTAATAACAAATGAGGAAATGCAGTAAATTTAATGATTGATTTTACCTTTATCATGCAATTATGCTACATGAGGTGAACTCCAAGATGCATAAAACATAATAACTTAAAATAGTGCAGAAATATGTTATGGAAAATGCAAAAAAGCTTAAGAAAATGCGAAATCTAAACTCGGACTGCCCCCAATCTGGACTACAGTCAGGATTGCCTCCAATTGTACGAAATCATCTGCAATCGTTCGAGATCGTCTACGATGATCCAAGCTAGCTTCGACTAAAAAATAGTAGAATTCCTACAATAAAAAAAATGCAAAATACCAAAATGCAAGCAATAATGCGAGGGGATAAGGAGCTAACTCTGCAATGAAATCCTGTCAACAAAGGGGTTGGGGGTTCAGGGAGAATCAACAAGAATTATGCAGGGAGTCCGGGGGATAAACTAGAAAAATCCTAGTTTATATAGGATTAAAAAGAGGTTTGGGAGGTTGGGGATCATCCCAATCTGGGAGATCTCCAACAGGGAAATATCCAACTGCGTAGAAACGCTTCTGCCCAAGTTGGAGAGGCTGTTGAAACAAAAGCTAATTATGAAAATTTGGTTTTGGGACGAAATCGTCTGGACGTTCTATTCTAGACAAATTCGTCAGATCGAGGATGATTTCATCTAATCTGTGATGATATCATCCAATGGTCAAAACAAATCCTAAAAATGGTGCAAAAAGCGGGGAAAGCGGGTAAAAGGTATTTTAACAGGCAGTTTGGGGTTGAAATTCAAATTTTAATATTTTATCTTTTTACTAAGGTTTTAACTGTTCCAATTTTAGGGTGCTACACCTATTGATATATTATTCTATTATATGCACCCTTGGGTGTTGTAGGAGGTTTTGTACCCATGAAATTCCTATTATTTCTAAAATTTCACCCACTTCTAGTGATATTCTCTAGAGGTATATTTCAACATCAAAATACAAAAAACAAATGAACATTTATTATTTTGTTTTTAGCACTGATTCCAGTTATTCTTTGTTTGCATGCTCACAATGTCAGCACATTCATCTATTAGCATTCCATATATTGACTGTTTGTAGCTTGTCACTTTAGGATTCCTATCAGATTCACAGTCTGAGTCCAGTTTGTAGGTCAACCTATGAACCTATAATATTCCACCCCAAATCTGGATAATAATTTTTTTTTTGTGTTTCGATTTGTCTTGCAAAACTATGACTTAATTTGCTACATGCATTGATACCCAGGTGAGTAGAAACCATAACTATAACATGCAATGATACTCAAATGATTTAAGCATTGAATAATCAATTTTATGCAATACCCATAAACATGCAATAGGTTTAATAGCATAAACATTGAAAATTTAGCTTTCTTGAGGAAACCCTCAATCAAGAATCTTATAATTTCAAATCTGCAAGTTTACAACAATTATTTAGAATACTCATATGGGTAAATGTCTTCAAAATATCAAATTAAACATACCCATTTGTTGATGTTCCAACTCTGTCAATACCCACATGCAAAATGGTGTTTTTTCAGCCCCAAAACTTTCACATTAATTGCTAAAACTATACGGACAAGTACTATAAAAGTACAACAGCAAATATGATACTCAAATCTGACCTAAAAACCCTTGAAACCAACTTCAAAATCCATGCTAGGTATGTAGGAGAATGGCACCCAAATTAATGCTCACAAACCCTAGCTCGAATCCCAATGAAATGCTCTAAAAATAGGCTGAAAAGGTATGACCTTTGCTGAAATGATGCCAATAAAATGTATCTGCAATTAATCTGATGTTTGCTCCTCTAAAACCCTCAAGAATCACCTACAATCGAAGCACAATACATTCCCTATCACGGAAATGCTCTAAATCACTCTGAGGATGTCTTCCAATCCCGAAAGTGATGTCCTTGCTGGAGGATTTCGTCTCCGAACAAGCTGAAAACCCTTGCCAGAAAACTCTGCAAGTCTCCACAATGTTTGCTCCAGTAAATAACAAGCCAAGAATGCCCAAAATGAAGCCTTGGATGTGCTTTTATAACTTCTCCAATGGGTCGACCTCCTTGGTGGGTAAAATATGAATTAATAATATATTTTTTTTTTTAATTTCACTTTATTTACATAATAAAACATTATAAGATTCATATGAGTGGCATCCCATTTTTTTGCTAGGAAAATAAGTCACTTTATAACATTATAATATAACTTAAGTGACTTTTTTAATAACCTCATAACTCCATTTTATAAAAATATTAAAGTAAACTATATTAAATTAAATATTTAATTTAATTTAATATAATTAAACTTCATCCATTAAAAAATCTAACCTCTGCCACTCCAATCCACAAAATAGAAGTAGATTTGGACACCCATTTCGCCAAAGAGTCTCACTTTATTGTCCAATATGTCTGAAACCCTAATCCACTGACTTACTAAAAATAGTAAGTCCATACTCCAAGGCTCGGATTGACCCAAAAAGCTAGCAACTAAAAGCATTCTGAAGACTGAAGATGACTGTAAACCCTCCAATGGGCTCCCCAACACCTGACATAGCCTACGGGAACCCAAGAGTAGGCTAGCTCCATGTGATCCACTGACTGGCTAGGAAAGGGACATTACAGTCCGCCCTTCCCAAAGATTGCTTGTCCTCAAGCAATACTCCAATATACTCTAGTCAAATATCTACTCCTGGTTGTAGTCACAAAAATACCAGGATCCCAAACAATCCTCAGGAGAAATCCACCATGCTGACGCTGCGCCACTCTGATCTCAACAAGAAATCCATTGTGCACCAACTGCACTCCCTGCTCCTACAACCAAATAATATACTCATCCTCAAAATCTGAATTGGATTTCCTGTAGTGGCCAAGCTCTATGTCATGAAAAGTATCATGCCAAAGTATCTCTGTATGAACAACTCCAGTGCTCCCACTATCCAACATGGTATTGTGCATCCAAGAATGCAATCTGCTCATTAGAATAACATGTTGCTCTGCAATTCTCACCTCGGTGAACCGATGAAAGCACTGATCAATCTCCAACAAGAAGCTGATATAGAAGTGGGTTGCAATGTCAATTCTACGAATAAGCATCTCGAGAATGCTTCCACTAACAAGGTCTGAGAACATCAAGCTGTTACTCAACCTCCAAGTGATCATATATTCATTCCAGGAGTAACCACACACTCGAACAACAATGAATCTCAAAGCAGAATAAAAAATTGGGAAATCTATCAACATGAGTTGACTGACAAAATTCTTACCCGAAGGCTGAATGACCCGAAAATGATCAAAACTAAAGCTGTCCAAGTCTGAAATTTGCATCTCAAAGTCTGATTTTAGAAGAATCAGCGTTCCATGAGAAGCATAACTCCTGCAAATCAGAGACCTACCAAATAGAATGCAAAGTTTGATCATACCATCAACTGAATTAGCCTCCCAGAGAGTCACCAATCCAACAAACCTCTGGTTCATCTTCAGAATCTCCCTCCAATCCATATAGTCATTCAAAAAGCAAACAACAACATCCCTTTCACTCTTTTGGCTAACCAACTCCCAAGGCACGCACCTTCCATCGTTCTCAATGCCTGGAAACACCAAAATGCGATCTTGGGTGTAGAAATTCACCTCCTCAAAGGCTCTGACATAACGAGGCTGCACCATACCAAACATCATATGAATGTCATCTATATAGGAATTAGGAATGTTTGCTGGTACATCACAAAGCCTCTCCATCACATCAGTTGTTGAATCTTTATTAATCTCCTCTCCCTGTGGTGAATCCACAAGGTTCAACACCATGTCACAAAGATTCGACCCAACATGATCCGTCAAAGGAAGTAAATCATCATCATGATGCATCTCAAAGAGTGGATTGTTATAGGTTGTCTCACTATCCACCTCAAACAATAGATTGCCAATCCACTAGATCTCATTATTGTCCTCATGCTCGAACCAATCAACCTGTTGCTCTAAAATAGTGTCTTCTGATTTCATGGGACAATGGACTAATTCAAAGTCCTCCTGAATGCTATCAAGCTCTTCAACCAACTGCCCAATCTCCTTGGCTCTTTCTTGATTCTCTTGTTTAGTGGAATCTATTACAGCAGCAAGTTTCATCTCTATTTCATGCAATGAAATGTGTGCCTCTGACAAAGAACTTCTAGAAGACTTAAGCTCCGCAGTGAGCCTATCAACCTCTTCCTCTTTTCCTTTTAATGCACTATGGGTCTCTTCAGTAAGCCTGATATAATGGTCCCTGTCTGCAAGTATGTTCATGAAATCTGATTTCATAGTTCCCAAGGCTGCTATTAATGTCTTCAAATCTGCAATAGTGACTAACCCTTCAACACCCTTCTTCCTCTTCTCAATTTGGACCTTCCAATATAGTTCTTCAATGAATTTGTGGGTGTCATCAAAACAAGTTAATGCAGCAACAATTATGTCTTCACTAGTTCTGACATCAAAATCAGATTTATACATTAAGTTTCCAGAATTATTTTCCTAATGATATTCTACAAAATCAACATCTACTGGGGTTTCCTCTTTGCACATTATATGCTCCATTGTTTGTTCTTTACTTAGTATAAGAGGAATTTCACTCCCAAGCATTTCTTCAACAGTATTAGGTGTCAACACACCCGGATCCCAAGGCACTGAGAGCTGATCTCTTAATTCTGCTTCATCATGCATGTCTATCTCAATACGTAAATCGCTCTGTAGATCATCAAAGAAAATGAAGTTACCCGACACACTTACTTTCATAGGTTTAGTTTCGAAACTAAACCCACATCCATCTGTACTGTCATCACCGAAGTGTGATAGGGAAGTGTCATCATGTGCTGATTGGAAATCTATATCACCTTCAACATGCTTAGCATCTGAAAAGGCATTAGTGAACTCATCATAATAAGCTATTGTAACAAATTCATCATTCTTTGTCTCTGCATTGGCATTAGTAAACTGAACAAATTTGTCATCATTAGCACTAATTCTAATAGTGCCATCAAAGCATTGGTCAACCTTAGAGCTTCCTTTTGAGTGGTCTAAATCAACAACAAAGTTTACTGTAGTGTTCTTTTCCCCTTGTTCAGTTTCATCAACAATGAGTGCATGCATGTTATTAAAATCAATCTGAGTTTCAATTATACATACCTCCTGTGGAGTGTCATTGTCTTCACACAACATTTCGGTTTTGAACTCCTCTTCTTTCCCAACCTCTTCACTGTCCAAGAAAGGTCTCAACTTCTTCTCACACCCTTTCACAACACTATTAACCAAATCATGAGCAGCAGGAGAAGCAACCAAATATTACCTCCAAACAGCCACTAACATAGTCCAAAGTGGTTGAGGAATTTCGTCACTTTCATTGATGATCAAAACCATAATATCTCTCATGGTTGCAATAACATTATCAGCATGTTCTGATCTAGTTGTAGCAATGAAATGATGAAACATTTGGCAAATCAAATCATTCATATTTAAATCTAACATGATGTTACCAAATCTAATGTTGGCAAATGTTTCAAGCAAGGTAACTCTCCTAGAAAAATGGGAACTTGTGACATTTCCCAAATTTCTGAAACTATCAACTAACCACTGCATTATCTTCCTCAAAGTGTTATCATCATAAGGAGCTTTAGGAGCTGAAATTCTCAAAATTTCACTCAAGCAAGAAGTGACCATGAGTCTTACCTCCTTATCTGTATGTCTCAACCATTCATGCTGTTTTAAGGAAGTCATTGTAGGAGCTATAGCTGTTTGTATCACCTTAGAAGGTGACTGATTTACCATGTGTAGACAATCCTCCACTTCACTCAAAGTGCTGAGAAGAACATCCTTGGGCTGAGATAGGTGCCCAAGCTTAACCCCTGCATTAAACAATCTTTTGACCAACTCTTCTTCACTATTTGATGCCATGCTACATAACTGAAATTTCAAATCTTTGAGTTACCCAACAGGATGGCAGAATAGGCTGAGCTCTAATACCACTATAATATTCCACCCCAAATCTGGATAATAATTTTTTTTTTGTGTTTTGATTTGTCTTGCAAAACTATGACTTAATTTGCTACATGCATTAATACCCAGGTGAGTAGAAACCATAACTATAACATGCAATGATACCCAGATGATTTAAGCACTGAATAATCAATTTTATGCAATACCCATAAACATGCAATAGGTTTAATAGCATAAACACTTAATATTTAGCTTTCTTGAGGAAACCCTCAATCAAGAATCTTATAATTTCAAATCTACAAGTTTACAACAATTATTTAGAATACTCATATGGGTAAATATCTTCAAAATATCAAATTAAACATACCCATTTGTTGATGTTCCAACTCTGTCAATACCCACATGCAAAATGGTGTTTTTTCAGCCCCAAAACTTTCACATTAACTGCTAAAACTGTACGGATAGGTACCAAAAAAGTACAACAGAAAATATGATACTCAAATCTACCTAAAAACCCTTGAAACCAACTTCAAAATCCATGCTAGGTCTATAGGAGAATGGCACCCAAATTAATGCTCACAAACCCTAGCTCGAATCCCAATGAAATGCTCTAAAAATAGGTTGAAAAGGTATGACCTTTGCTGAAATGATGCCAATAAAATGTATCTACAATTAATCTGATGTTTGCTCCTCTAAAACCCTCAAGAATCACCTACAATCAAAGCACAATACATTCCCTATCACAAAAATGCTCTAAATCACTCTGAGGATGTCTTCCAATCCCAAAAGTGATGTCCTTGCTGGAGGATTTCGTCTCCGAACAAGCTGAAAACCCTTGCCAGAAAACTCTGCAAGTCTCCACAATGTTTGCTCTAGTAAATAACAAGCCAAGAATGCCCAAAATGAAGCCTTGGATGTGCTTTTATAACTTCTCCAATGGGTCGACCTCCTTGGTGGGTAAAATATGAATTAATAATGTTTTTTTTTTTTAATTTCACTTTATTTACATAATAAAACATTATAAGATTCATATGAGTGGCATCCCATTTTTTTTGCTAGGAAAATAAGTCACTTTATAACATTATAATATAACTTAAGTGACTTTTTTAATAACCTCATAACTCCATTTTATAAAAATATTAAAGTAAACTATATTAAATTAAATATTTAATTTAATTTAATATAATTAAAATTTGTCCATTAAAAACTCTAACCTCTGCCACTCCAATCCACAAACTAGAAGTATATTTGGACACCCATTTCGCCAAAGAGTCTCACTTTACTGTCCAATATGTCTAAAACCCTAATCCACTGACCATACTCCAAGGCTTGGATTAACCCAAAAAACTGGTAACTAAAAGCATTCTGAAGATTCAAGATGACTGCAAACCCTCCAATGGGCTCCCCAAAACCTAGCATAGCCTACGAGAACCCAAGAGTAGGCTAGCTCCATGTGATCCACTAGCTAGCTAGGAAAGGGACATTACATAACCATCTCCCAGTTCGCATAGTGGCATGTGAACTCTATATTGATACACATAAATTTCCTAAATTTCATTGGGTTACCTAAACAATCTCACACAAAGCACACCTAGTACCTCAAATTTCTATTTTTGGGTAGTTTTGAGCACCAATTCATAGTACACAACACTGTACCTATTATCACCTAAAGTCAAGTGCATGAGCAAGTGTGCCTTGATGAGGAGGCTTATTGTGCCACTTCTAGTCAGTCCATTCCCCTCCCTTTAGTAACAAGGGCTAAATCCACACTGACTATATACCTCCTTACAAGTTTTGACTCATTTCACATATGCACTATGTATCATTGTGAGACTTCTACACTAGGTGATACCCTCACCACATCATTTGGCAAATATTACCAACTTCTTCCTTGCTTACCTTCACCTAATCCACCTTCCATATTTTTTTACCACTTCATATATACTACTGTAAGACACCCACATCCCTTCTTCACTATCGATGAGAAAATTTGACTTACTTCACCTACCTTTGCACATCCTTTATTTGAAAGCCTATACCATTCCCTCTTTGAGAATGCCTCTTCCTTTCTCAATCGTAATCACCTCGAGGTTGCATAATTGACCTCTAATGTAGGTATGATCTCAGATCCATCATATTCCACTTTGAGAACTCAAACACCCTCACCTCAAATACCCCTACAATATACACCATCCACATCATCATAACAACACACTTCTCTAGTGTTGCAACCACCACCTTTCCAATAATCCTTCTTCCCATCCTTTGATGTTTTTTCACAACCACCTACTCCCTCACAACAATTCTAATATCAACAACATCAACAAACCCCATCTCCTCAATCAGGTGTGAACACTTTCACCATGCCATATTCTTAGGCTCCTACCTTTGAAGCCTACACTCTTTCCTCATCATTACCTCCACCTACATCCCACCCTCCTGGAACATATGGTATGTCATATTCTACCACCATATTCATATACTTCCATTTTTTGACTCCCTTAATCTCCTCCATTTCAGGATTTGCCTTCCAGTTTCCTTTCTACCTATGATCCACTACACCTATCATATCCCACTAATCCTCCATGTTATTCTACTCAGTATTGCTTCTCCACTTATCGCTCTTTTGGTTAGATACAGGTACCATTTTTTGATACCTTATCTTTCTCATCACTTGCACCATCTATCCAAATACCACTACATCCACCACTATCTACCAGACCCATATTTTCATGAAACTTTATTTTTAGTCATCATCCCTTACCATCCAACCATTGCAACAAGCCCCTCTCCAGTAGATCCCTATATAGCAAGCAATTGCAAACCCCATAACCATAGTATTACTATCCCTAGTAGATACCAACTCCATATTAGGGTTTCCCATCTGCTTTGACATATTATGTCATTCAGTAGCCACATACATAGGTATAGTTACAATACATTCCTTCTCCACACTAGGAATAACAAAAAATCTAATACCCACCCCATTATTAGGCTACAACCACCTCCGTACAATCCTTTACACCTCTAGCACATGAGCTCCAAATCTTGCAAGAGGAATTTAATATGCTAAATATTTGTACAACTAGTTATGGGCCCCAAAAACCCACATATAATGAGTTGTGCAATGAGGCAGTTCATCCATTAGTTCCTATTCCTCTTTACCCATATCACTTTGAGATTCCAAAATTTGATAAGTACAAAGGTAAAGAGGAACCCCATGAACACATCAGCAATTACCACTCTGCTTGCTATCAACTTCATAGTAGTGATCCTCTCATGTTATGTACATTTTATCTCTCGCTTAGGGGACAAGCCCTTGAATGGTACAACATTCTCCTGCACCATAGCCTATTCACCTTTGAGTAGTTGGAAAATTCATTATTATAAAATTTCTCCATTAATATAAAAAATAAAATCAACTTCTCTTATTTCTATGCTTTAGGAAAGGTCAACGATGAGCCCATTATAGAATTTATCTCTCGATGGAGATCGGTCATCCATGACCTAGCCCATAGCCTCCCATATACTAAACTAGTTACACTCTTCTCCAAGAGTTATCACAAACATATCTCCACTTCCTTCTAGCTTCATCAAAGCCACACATTTGAGGAAGCTATCACTCAATCCAAGGTTATCAAGGACATCCAAATCTAATCTGGCAAGATAAAGCTTAGGCAAAAACCATATTACAACTCCAAATTTCACTTTAACCAAAATACACCAAATCAACCCTTCTCCAAACCACCACAAACTAATCAAGTAGCAGTAGCCTCTCTAGCTTCTTCATCCATTTGAGACCTCCCCCTCCATAGTAGTAGTTGTTCCAAACTAATACACCCCTTCTAATTAAATTGTAACAAACTTGTAGTCTTCATCCATAGCTTCCATAACGTAATTTTACCCCACTCTATGAGCCTTTCCTAGCTCTATTCTAGAGATTATATGATGTAGGTCATATTACCTTACCATACACTCAACCTATTGACCCAAATCAACCCAAACCTCGAGGGTATATTGAGTAGGACTTATGTGCATACTATCGATAACACAACCACGCTATAGAAAATTATTGCTTTTTTCATGATCTTGTCTAGGACCTCCTTGATTAGGGTACCATTTAGGTCTCAAAACTCCTCACATCATAAAACTAAAATTTGGGTATCCATCATAACCTACTACCTAAACACAGGGGGAGGAATATCCAAGGAGCCCAATCTAATCCCCAAGGGCAACCTAGACAAGTTAACAATGTTTAATAGGACCCCTCCTCATGTGGTGTATTTGGCATGATAAACCTTACAACTCATACTCAAATCTATCCATTGTGCTATGTTGCACCTGTCATATTATCTCTAGTGCATTTTACTTCTCTATAATCCCTAGAAGATTCAAATACTTCACCACATCTAACACAAAACATCATCACTATTTGTGGTAGCCTTACACATTAGTTACATATCACCCTAGTGAGGCTATCCATTTTTGACATTTTACAACAGTATCAACCCCATTGCAAGACATTAAAAGACATCCTTAAATCCATGATACAAATGCATTTGTAAACTTTATCGGGAACATCCCACACTGCCTTAACATTCTATTAGTTTCCATGACCATGATATTATAGAGCTCGTAGGCAAAGCATCTGATCCTCCTCTCCACATCCAAGCAACCATCAATGATATCACCTACAAGTATATCCTCATTGATACCATTTCATCTATCAATATCATTTCTACTATCACCCTACATCACCTTCACATTCCATCCACTCAGTTCACCATCCCATCACTCAAACTTAATGCATTCGATGGTTTCGTTTGACCCATGGTAGGTTCTATTAGCTTACCTATCCATGTAGGTATTTATACCATATCTATTTATTCCATGTAATTCAAGGTGATAAGCAATACAATATCTTTATCGAACATCCATGGATTAGAGACATGCAATGTGTTCCCTCTACCTTGCACCATTGTCTCAAATATATCTATGATGGACTTGTTCATTGTGTTCTTGTTTATGGGAACCCCTTCAAGTTTTACAACATTGTAGACCTTCCACCAGGACCCTCATTCTCCTCTTCTTAGGCTCTTCCCATTCCTTATCATGATTCAGTTGAAGTGTCTACATCTTCTTCTACACTAACTTCATCACCACAATAATCATCAAGAACACATACACATTCCCCTCCATATGTATCCACACCACTCTCATCCTATGTTCCAAAACCTTATCCTACTATTATACCTTTCTCGTCACCTTTCTCTTTGCCTCCTCCTCCTTCTTATTTATCTTCTTCCATGGATCTACCTCCTGTACCTGCATCTTTTTTTCCACCCTCATTGTGGCCTCATGTTACATCTCATGTATCTTCCTCTATAGAACCTCCCCTCGTTACTACTCCTCAAACACCCCCACTTTATTTTTGTCCATGATCATGGTATTTTACATATTCTCATAGCCCAACACCTATGCCTCCTCCCCTCACCATATAGTTCCCATATGTGAACTCCCATTACCTCCACCATGGCCGAATTCCATGATTGGGAACAATGAGTATCCCATTTAGATGCCCAATTACTCTATTCTTCTCTTGATATCATTTGTGATTCCTAGCTGGCATCATATTCCTCTGATTTTGATTCACCACATCATTCCCCAACATATACAATGCCTTGAGAGTCAATTTTCATAACAACTTTTGGATTCAATGACTATAAAATTTAGGATGCTCATGTTAGATACCTGAAAAATCCAATCTACCTATGATTTTGGTCATCCTTCAACTTTAGTATTAACCATTGGTACTTTCATACCCCTTGGTCCACCCAAAAATCAAACCAAATTTTTTTATGAGGGTCTAGACTCATCACTCCTATCTACTATACCTCCATTACTACAATCTAATTTTTGCGGTACTCTTGACCACATGTCCAACCTGCAATTCATGTTACGATACCTTTAGCATTTTTATTGGTGTGGCTTTGGACTAGGTCCCTATGAGAAAGAGTTACACATACCTATCAACCCCCATGTTTAATCACCCATAGATAAATATGACCTAAATTATTACCCTACAGTCATTCATACACTTAAGGATGAACTTCAAGCTCTCTCTCTATGTCCCATGCCAATTCCTACACACTCATTGGAAGAATACATTAACATGGATGTCCTATATTAGAGTTCATATCCTCATTTTACCATCATCATTCCATGCAACTTATTCCAAGAAATATCTTTTATTGACACCATGTTCGCTTATTGTATTGATGTGCTATTGTCTTGTCCTTCATAGATCCTTATCTAGAGTGTAATATTTCACCTCCTCCATCATAAATACATCTGACCATACCATTACCTATTTGTTGATAGCTCCATCGATCCATAACTCAACCTCATTCTCCACCCATGGTTTTACATCCACTATTAAACCTACCATGATGTTCACATACTTTAGAGTCTTCATCATCAAACTCATCATCTTTTATGACCTCTACTACTTTCATCAACATGGTCAATGGAGATATATTCTTACCAGTTTGATACACATCTCGTTTGAGTCACAACAACACACCAAACCCTAACTTCATTGAATTCACTCACATTTCACCAATGCCTTCACTATAGGACTTTGCTATCACCCCTCATCTTGCATGTTGTGAATGCTCCTTCATTGTCTACCCCACATCACATCTTGAGGGTTCAAGCATCAGGTCATGAAAAATATCTTATAGGAGTGGGGTCAGGCTGTAGAGGAGTAGGTAGTAGAGGACCAATACATGTTTGAGGAGGAGGAGGATGTTGCTCCTGAGGATTTAGAGTCTCCCATTTGAGTAGAGCTACACCACACCTAGACTGAGCTACAAAAAACTCACCGATAGATCATGGAGTGGGACACCTCTATAGTGATGCTCCAGACTCAAATCAACACACTAAAGATACAAATTTTGGTAGGCCAGACCAGATGAAGGAGTTTTGAGGAGGTGAGGATCATCCTCCACATACATGTGGATTCAGCGTAGCTCAAGATAGAGTAGCTCACTACAAAAAGAGATTCTATGTGATCATAGATTGTGGCTATTCCTATGGGCTAGATTGTACCAGTTTCTTTAGCTATCGGGTGGTAGTAGGTTTATACCTAGGGGCAAAGATTAGATACCTTTGATGGCTATTAGAGGAGTATGAGGATCATATATCATCGGATACCAATTACATTATCTCTATATAGCTCTAGATTAGGAGGCTAAGTGGTACACCTCGAGAGAGGTCTACTATAGGGGGCTTGCACTAGAGTAGTTAGAGTGAGTCAGGGAAGTCTTCAGTGTAGCCCAGCCATAGGGTAGGTGCATGATGAGAGGACCATAGGGACTAGCTCTAGACATACTCATAGGGATGGAGCTGAGGGTGGAGGTGAGCTTGGGGGTGCAGGCCCACTATGATAGCCATGATGGCTTTGTATCATTTTTGAGTGTAAGGTCTGAGGACCTACACTATTGTAGCCTAGGAGCATTCTTGTACCTTTATGTACTTATTTGACACACACACACACATACACACACAAATATATATATATATATATATATATATATATATATATATATATATATATATATATATATATATATATATATATATGATATTCCAATTTGATTATGGTTTATTATGTGTATCATTTTATTATTTTATGTTTATGTGATGCAAATGTATGCAATGCTTATATGATGTTTTACTTATGCCATATGGATGCAATGTATTGATGATATGCACTAGCTAGATGATAAATATATTTTTTAGATGCTATGATCTACATGTATGGATGCATTATGATGATGGTTATATGTATGGATGCATTATGATGATGGGTATATATATGGATGCACTGCTTATTGTTAAATGCATATTTAATTTATTTTAATTATTTATGCATTTAATTTATGTGACGTGATATGATGTATGATGTGGAATGTAATGCATTAATTATATGAGGAATGAACTAATGCAAATGAACCTATATACTTTAATCACTTAAAATATAAGGAATGAATTTAATATGTGTTTACAAACTAATGGATAACACCCATAATGTATAAAATTTATGAATGTAAATGATAACTCTCATCATAAGAAATAATAATATAAGCATCCATATGTGATATGAGATGATATGATATGTATTTACTTTCCTTATAAGATTCTACAAATTAAAAGATATGTATAAAATAGTTAGTGGTTGTCTAAATATCATTGCTAATATTCATACGGTATCTATCCATAAATTTGTCTCGCAGGTGTGGCGACAGGTTTGAATTCTATTGGTTTTATTTGAGCATGAGATCCCCAAACTTAAAGTCTCTTTGGTTGACTTTATTATTATAATATCGTGTTAGATAATATTGGTATACATGGAGATACTCAATATCATTGATGTGATGTTCATCAAGAAGGTTCACTTGATCAAGGTGAGCTTGTCACGCAATGTCGTCATTGATAAATTTTTTCAATGCGATGCACAATATTGGAATTTCTAATTCCAAGGGTATAATGGCTTCAGAATCATATAAAACCAAAAATTGTGCTTCCCCAATGGGTTTTTACATGCTATTTCTGTAAGCCCATAATTCAAGAGGCAACTGCATATGCCAATCCTTATGATTTTATTTCACCATCTTCTTTAAGATGACTACGATCATTTTTTTTAAGGCTTTTTCTTGCCAATTTGCTTACAGATAATATGGTGTTGTAAAACTATGTTGAATGTTATATTTGGGTGTTAAACCCCACACATTTTTATTCTTAAATTAGGGATCATTATTCGAAATTATCTTGAATGGGATCCCAAAGTGACAGATGACATTGTAAAGTATGAACTCCATAATTTGTGGTCCTATCATTAATGTTAAGGGAACCACTTCCACCCATTTTGTGAAGTACTCAATGGTTTTTAAGATAAAAATGTGTCATCCTGAATATGGGAGAGAGATATTTCCAATTATATCGAAACCCCACTAAGAAAATGGCCAAGCCGCTTGAATGGGATGCAAGTCCTGCGATGGTAGGTGCATCAAATTTGTATGATGTTGATACTTAATGCACTTTATAACATACTCACAACAATCCTTTTCCATGGTGGGCCAATAATAACCCATTCAAATAATGCACTTGATAATGACCATACCGCTAAAATGGCCATCGCAGGTACCATGATGAGCTTGTAAAATCACCCAAGCTGATTCTTGGGGCTCAAGACAATGAAGGAGGATTCCATCATAGTTTCAATGATATAATATATCTCATAGAAAGACATATCTGATCACTTTTTTTTTAATGCTTGTTTTACAACCCACAACAATCCCTATGGGATGATTCCAAGGTTAAGAAAATTCTATAATTGGCATAACCAATCTTGATAATCTACAACCTCAATAGACAAGACGACTTATTCTGCCTATGATTCGATATGCATAAATGCAGATTGAGAGACAACCTTATGGTGAATGATGGTATCATTCCCCATAGGACCCTGCAAGATCAAATACCCCCAAGGTGCCTTATTTAGAAAGTCTTTGGCTTTATAGAACTATTCATGATTTTGTTCTATATGAATCATGCTGATTTATTATTTGTTGTCCAAATCCTCACGCTATATCATTGATTTCCAAAGCATATTCACATGAATGGTAGTAAAATCAGTAGATGAATTTTGAGGGATCAAATATCCCAAAGATGTGATAGTGTCTACAAATCTATTGGACGTGCGAGGAATTGCCTCAATATCGTACCATTATAGTTAGGATAGGTAAGTGTTAACAAGATTTTTGTAAGCTTTCAAGATTGGAGACCTGCATTGAAATTATCCCTTAACTTGGTTAACAATGAGAAGGGAGTCACCAAAGATATTTAGTTTTTTAATATTCATAGTGATTATTGTTTGGAGACTCAAGATAAGGGCATTGTATTTAGTGTTGTTATTTGTGAAAGGGAATTCTAGCTTGAATGACAATGGAATTAGAGCACCTTATGATATGATAAACATAATCCCTATACCACCACCTTGCTCACACTTTGAACCATCGAAAATCAAAGTCATGTCAGCTTTATTATTAGGTTATTCAGGTTCAGGTGCGTTTGATAATGTAAATAATGCATCATTGGGAAGTTCTATGATGAGAGTCCTACTATCTTGAAGAGGCATCTTTGCCAATTGATCAACTATGACTTATCCCTTGATGGAATTTTAGCTTATGAATTCAAAATAAAATTCTATCAATAGCATGATCCATTTTGTAGTGTGTATTATGATATATATTGTTCATCATATACTGCAAAGGATTTTGTTTTGATATCACATATGTTGTATGGATCAGCATGTAGTGGCACAACTTCTTAGTTGCAAAGACCATTGCTAAGCACAACTTGTCTATGTATGCATACCCTAGCTCATAACTCACCAAGGTGCGATTGATATAGTATATCGCTTATTCTTTATCTTGCATATTCTTTTGAGCCAACATGGTGCCCAAAGTGAAATTAGTAGCAGATATATAAAGCAAAAATGGTACATATGGCCTTGGTGGAGCTAGTACT
This sequence comes from Wollemia nobilis, assembly GCA_028583015.1. NCBI lineage: Eukaryota > Viridiplantae > Streptophyta > Pinopsida > Araucariales > Araucariaceae > Wollemia > Wollemia nobilis. The sequence continues at coordinate 4,321,288 of JAQPPZ010003271.1, forward strand.
AGTGGTGTCTCTAGGTATTCCTTGATCTCAGCAAAGGCTTACTGATATTCTTTATCCTAGTGGAATGGGACCTCCTTGTGTAGCAGTCGATTCATGGGTCAACATTTATCCGATAATTATGTAATGAAACATTTTATGGATGCTAATTTACCCTGTAGGCTTCTCAGCTCTTTGATGTTAGTGGGTAGGGCCATTTATAGGATAGCCTTTACCTTTGTTGGGTTGAATTCAATCCCTCATTTAGAAATTATGAATACCAAGAGTTTTCCTGATGTTACACCAAAGACACATTTATTGGGATTCAACCTAACATTGTGCTCTATCAGGTGATCGAAGACCTTTATCAGGACCTTGGCGTGCTATTCACATAGTAATGACTTGGCCAATAAGTCATCTATATAATATTATAGGATCTTATACATGTAGTCATGGAAAATATATTTCATGGCCCATTGATATGTGGCACCAACATTTTTAAGACCAAATGGCATTACTTTGTAACAAATTGCCTCCCATGAAGTGGTGAATGTAGTTTTGTGTTGGTATTTGGGTTTAATCTAAATCTGATTGTAACCAAAAAAACCATCCATGAGGAAGAGCATCTCATGACCTACAATTACATCTACAAGAGAATATATGTTGGGCTACAAGAATGAATATTTTTATGTTGCCTTATTGAGATCTCTAAAATCCATGCAAATATGGATCCTTCCATCAATTATTCCTATAGGTACCATATTTGATACCCATTTTGGATAGTCGATGGGGGTAATAAAGACTACATCCAATAGATTTTGCAGCTCATTATTTACCATCAAGGCAATGGTTGGGTGCATCTTCCTGAGTTTTTTCTTGATTGGTTTCTTTGCAGGATCTAGCGAAAGGTTATGGACAACCAATTTTAGATCTAAACCTGGTATATCCTTGTAGATCCAAGAAAATATATTTGGTCTCTATTTCAATAAAGGAATGATGGTGGCCTTTTCTTCGAGAGATAAGATTTCTCTGAACTTAACTTTCTATGGATCAGAAGGATCATCATTGATGTCCACTTCAAAAGTTTCCTCTATTGATATGTGAGAAACCTCCTAAAGTTGGTGAGGAGTGGGGATCAAGTGTATGTCATCTGTTGGATTTAAAGGTTTAACTCAATCATAGTTGAAACTAGCATGATAAACATCATGTGCACAACTTGGTGCAAAGTGAAATGGTTGTAGCATTTATTCATTGGGGAAGAAATATTCAGGCTCTAAGGGTGAACTAGTGCAATCCCAATCAATAGTATATAATTTAAGACATAATGGTTTAGAATGATCAGCTAGGTTTTGGAGTGGAGTGGTCAAATCAATGGATATCATGTTGATGGATGGAATGGAATCTCCAGGACCACGTGGATGTGACTTTGCATCATTGATTTATCTTCCATACCCAAGATGCATCTTTTGGGGTATGTGGATCTACATATCTGGTCTATGCATAGAAGAGAATATGGGATCACTTGGTTGCAGTAGCTCTCTAAATGTAGGAGGATCAAAGAAAACCATACGATGGATTACATCTAGATTGGCTGGTCTTCCCCTAAGGTGAGAGACAATATATGCTCTATGATACATCTCCTCTATGTCAAATGGTTTATTGCAATGGCGTAAGTAGTGAGGTCCAAGGTAGGTCCTCTCAATTTCATCTTCATAATCAATATCATCTTTGAAGAATCCATTATTCATACCCACTGGGTCCATGAGGTGATGTGAATGTCGGAGGTCAAGGTAGGCCAATTTAGTCTCATCCTCATAATCACTGTTGTCTATGATGTATTCATTCTCTTCTCACTTATAACTATAACCTAGTTCATCCTCCCATAGGATAAGTCCTAATGGGCTTGCCTTGAGAGAGAAATTTGGATGATACACAATAGGTGATTCCATTCAATTTATTCCCTAAATACTAAGCTCAATCTATCTATTTATGCTACTAATAAATCATCATAGCTTTGCATATGATATCCTAGGCCAGACCTATCAGTAGGTAATTGATATCATGGTTCAACTAGGTTTCATAACCCTTGCTCATATAGACCTAAACCATAGCCATGTCAATGGTTGTGTTCAAAGTATCTTAGAGCAAAATCAGGATTGGATAAGTAATGAACATTCATGGTGAATGACTCATCTTCATAGTCTTCAATTCCCAAAGCATCATGGGGGAAGTCCAACCCAGCATAAATAAAATTATTCTAGTTATGAGGGATCCCTAATGGTACTAATGTCCCTATGAGCAAGCTTGGGACTCTTGGTTGTTCCATGTCTTGTGTAGACTCGATGATTGGAGTGAAAGTATCATTTTGCACAAGATATTCATCTAGTCCTGTATTAGCAAGGTGAACTATCACCTATAGTGCAGATGACACTGAATATGATGCAAACAAGGTAGGTTGAGGCACCTCATCAACTATGTCTTTGATATCTTCCTCCTCCATGGGACTTGGAATTTCCATTGTTTCTATGTTTGGGACTTCGTTAGGCCTTTCCTCCACCAAGGGTACCTTTAGTTTCTAAGAGTATTTTGCCTTAGACATTGTTGGTCTCTTAGAAGTTCCAGTAGCTTTAGAATCTGGTGGTGGCACCGATGTGGATGGGTCACCTCACACTGATTTATATTTTCTTCCTTGATGTGTGGTAAGGGATGATGGCCTAATGTATAAATGCATGGATGAAGGGAAAAAATCCCCTAGTAATTCAACTTGATGAACATATTTGAATGGATCTTCATTCGATGGTACTACATGTACCTATCCCTTGTACACATATTTAATACATTGATGCAAGATTGATGTAATATATTGCATGTCCCTTATCCAAGGATGCCCTAGGAGGATCTTATACTACATGGTCCTCTTCAATATATGACACATCATAGGGATGGTCTTATACCCCACCTATATAGGTAGGATAATTTTTCCCACTATGGATAATAGTGCATCATTTAAGGCTCTCAATGTGTAGGAGGTAGGGATGATGTTTGACCTAGGAATATTCAAGTTCCCTATAGCATTGGTTGTGATTATGTTAATCAACAAGCCTATGTTGATTAAAACCCACTTGAAAGGTATATCATTGATACACACAATGATGTGCAGAGATGGGTTTGCTATGATAGTAAGGACTACCTTTATTTTGTGATCATAAAAATAAATCATGAGCTCTTGACACTGCTGTACTTGCCACACAAATTTTGTAAATGTGTCAGGGTTCTAGGGTTGTAGCTCAATTGATCTCAATATTTCCATTAGGGTCTCCTTGTGTCTGGGATACTGTTGAATGAGTTCATATATTGATAACTTGACCAACATCATTTGGATATTCTATACAAGTCTATTTCAGATAGTTATCATAGGTCATGCCAAAAAAATTGGAGGATTATTTTACATTGGCCTCTATTGAGGTGTGATCGAGACATGAATAGGAGCCATTAGAGTTTTTGGTTGGTTGTATCACCAGTTTCTTGTTTCCACATTGACTATTTCAACCATACCAACAAATACCTGGGTGGGAGGTTCAACTCATATTTGATTTACTTGAGTGCCCTGATATCTAGGGGCTTCATGGTTTGATAACAGGTTTCTAAATATACCCATATCTCTGTTGTCAAGTGCTAGTGGATTATCAACTTTCAACTCACCCTTATCGATCATATTTTGTACAACATTATTGAAATTGATGCACGCCTTGATATCATACCCTTGTTGTCTATGTTATGGGTAATAATGATCATTCCTATATCCCTTGGGCTTGGGATAGTTAGGGTCAAGAAGTTGTACCTCAGGTAATATGAGTGTCTATGTCTTGCTCAATTTATTGAATATTGATTGCATAGATTCTGATAAAAGTGTGAAGTAGCGAGGTGACTGATGTTGCTTGTTTCAACCTTGATTGTTATTTTTATTGTAATTGACCAAGGGAGGCTGAGATTGGTAATTACATGGTTTCTATCTATTTCATCCCTTTGGTGCATTTAGCACATCATGATTCAACGGAGTAGGATTGGCCTACTTTTGTTGATTTTGGTTATTGCAGTTGTTTTTGTTCCAATATTTCTTGTTGTGGAACTTAATATATCCTTCTTCAACCTTGATGTCCTCTATTAACTTGAATTGTGCTAGGGATTCCTTGAATGTTTCATACTGTTATAGCTACAAGAGCATCAATATGTGCTTAAAACAACTCTTAGTAAATATTCAGGTGATCTCAGTAGTGGGAACAAAAAATGGTATTTTTACCATTATTTTTTCCATCTATTCCTGTAGTCCATGACTGAATCATCATCATATTGCTTTAGATTAGCCAATTTAGAAAAGTTTGCTTTCTTCTTGATGCTAAAATAAAAGTGTTCAAGGAATGCATTCACAAACTACTCAAAACTGATGATGCTATACTTGGGTAGTTGATTAAACCACTCAATTACTACACCTGATAATGTCATGATAAATGTTCTAAAAATTAGGACATCATTGTGTTCTAGCTGGAAGCACGCATTCATGAAATTGGTCACATGCTCTTGTGCATATTCCTCTCACTTTAATTTATCTAACTTAGGCATCTCGAAGTGTTTATGATAAGTAGGACTTGGTACCAAAGGGTACAAAGGCTAATTGTGTATCTTGCTCAGGGTTGGCTTCTACCCAATGTGTCCAATTTCTTGAGAGAGTTGAATCTCTTAGTGAGTATCTTGTATACCTTCAAAGAGATGATCTCTTGTTCTCGAAGGTTTACTCAGGGTGTTTGTGGAGGTAACTCTATATTTTCTCGATATGGGTGTCTATATTCATCTCCCATGACTACGAATGAGGGCGTAGGATATATCTACTTCTTATCCTCCATTTTCACCCATTCTTGTTCATGTTATTCCTATTCTAGATCAAGGCATTGTTTTGTTTTGAATCATGATGTGATATGTAATGAGTATGCTCATCTCCTTGTTTAGTGTGTCTCTCGTGTTGAGAAATGGCACATTTTTTAGATTGGTAATATTCATTGCCCATGTGTAAGTTGACTCGAGCCAACCTATTTTCTTATTCTTCACACTCTATTTGTTCCTCTATCAAGCACTACTCATTTAGGCATAAATGCCTTTTCCTTCATGCTTCCTCCTATTCAAGGATGTATAAGCGCTCTTGTTCTGCATGCAGTGTCGTATTTTTTTTGATATTGCACATCTTCATATAACCTACATATGCAGTCAAATTAATATTCTATTGAAGGTCTATGACTCTATAATTGTGTATGATGAGTCCTAATAGAGAGGCCCCTTGGAGAAGCTCATACTATGCTTTTGGCCTTGTCTATCAGGGAAACATGGTCAGTGTATAATGACCTATGATTAGTACCCCCATGATCAGAAGTAGTGTACATGTTACAGGGATGATTTGAAGCTTCCCCTTGCTCATTAGTGTACCTCATTGTTTGATGGTTATGTGAACTCCTAGAAATGGAATGCGTAGTAGCGTTGCTTCTCTAATTTTGTCTTGAGAAAACCTGATCCAACTCATAAAGTTGTTTGGATCTCCATGACTGATATTATGGGTGGCACCAATGCGATTGTGGTCTATTGCTATCCTACCAAATTTAGAGTGGATATGAGCTATGGTTGGTCGGTGATTGGACACAACCCTTGTATTCTACCCCTTAGTGGGCTAATATTGCCTATGTTTGTCATGTGATAATTAGGGCCTTGAATCTCCCTCATGTCTATCACAAGAAGAACCTGGATATGGTTCTCTAGCTAGGGTTTCTCTAGGAATACCTCTAGAGGTTGAGTTATCCCCTTGAGGCTCATTGAACTTTGATCAATGATATTCTATCTGGGGGGCTCAACATCATTGTTTTTGTGATCGTGGTTGGGTGGAGTAGTAGTTCCCACCTCGGTGTTGTACCGAGAGTAGTTGCTCCGTGTGAATACCATGACAATGTGAAATTATCTTTAGTGTAAATTTTAAGACACACAAACAAAGTAGACAAAATGTTTCTCTTTTAAATATTCTTAGTGTTCCTAAAACTGGTCTTGTGTGTTTTATATTTATTGATAACTACAATCTAACTCTCATCGTGTTTTGCATTTCATTGATGATATACTCAGATTATTTAAGTGGATTTAACCTGTATGTTCATAGCTCAATAATAGATAATGAAAGTCATGATAACGTAAACCCACCAAAGTGTGGAAATGAAACCCACACCCGATCAAGGAGCATAGGGCCATGTAGATCCTCACCCAGTATCACCTGGTTTACATCATACCCTTCTAAGAGAAGTACATGCAAATTTTCCAAGCTACATCAGTTCTTGGATCTAGTATTGGCTAATAGAATGGGTTTGTGGAATTTGATCCAATGGGTGGATATGAATTCCACCGTTGTTGTACTCTACTAGTGGTTGGTGATGAAATCTAACTCACTAGAATTTAAATGAAACATGGTGTGTGGTTGTTCTTTTTAAATTTACATAAAGAAATAGATGCATCATGAAGCACTCATGATTTTTCCTATATGCCTAAAAAGAAACATTTCACTTTAAGAAAATGCATGTCTAAAAAACTACATGATTTTTAGAGAATACAATATTACTTATGCAGCAATGGCCTCTAGTTGGGCCCCAAGCATGCAATCTCTACAAATGATCTAGACTGCTGGAGACTATGGTGGATTGAAATAAAAAGTTTGATGTTCCTACCAATAACTAGTAGAAAAACTAATCGAATTTAATCATATTTTTCTTTAACTTTCTCTATATTTTCTAATTAAAATAAATTTCTCTACTCCATTATGGAATTTAAGCACATAGAGAGAAGTGAAAAATTATAGAGAATCCCACCAACTTGGAATACAAGTCTGTTGCTGCTTAGGTTGTCTGCTGTTGCATGTTTTTTACTGGACACTATCAACCAGAGTGATTGTGACTGACTGTTGTATTTAAAAGTGGCGAAGCTCTACTGGATGCTATCAACCAGAGTGGTCATGCCTGCACACAAAAAATATGAAACATATTATCAATTAGTGTTTTTTTTTGTTTTTCCATCGTGATCACCATCTGTACGATCCTAAAAATCATACACCTTAGCTATTTGTATCATTATATCAAGCATAACATCAATAATGTCTCTTCTTATTAATTCATACTAGAATTTGGTTACAAATAGGTCCCTCTTAGGGATACCAAATGATTGATACAATGATTAAAAATATGAAAAAACCCTAAGCAAGGATGGTGTAATCGACATGCTTCTTAGATTCAACATGAATTTGCTCAAGGGCTTATAGATACCTTCTTCTCACTTGCTTTGAGGGATTTGATGCCAAAGATGCTTTAAATTTGTCAAAAACCTGTGATTTGTGTTCAATAAACAACAAAGAGAGATTAGTAGCATATGAGGTCTTTCATGATGAGGCTCTTTTCAAATGTTCACATGTAATATGATGAAGTTTACAATAAAGCATGAAAATAGGTAAATATATGTAAAGATGCATGAATAAATAGGAAATCATCGTATAAATGCAATTGAAAAAATATATCTACTCTAATCGAGGCTGACAAAGTAGAAGTAATAGAAAATCTATGCTAAAAAATGAAGAAATGGTGACTCAAACCCTAGCCACTATCGCTTAGAGTGGTCATGCTTATAGGCTATTGTTGAAGACAACAACTGCTAACTGTGATCTTTTACCTCAAAAACCAGGTGTTACGACACTCAATTATTCATCCAAATTGATGTTCAAGGATTGCCTTCTTGTTTAGAGATGGATTGGTGATGAAAATCATGGGGATTCATGTTAGATCAGTGTGAATTTGTGACATGTGCTTCTTAGTCCTTCGAAAGCTTCATGGTTGATTGCAGGCTCAACAATCTATAAAATGGGTAGCACTTCGAGTCTCCTCAAGGGTTGTCAACTCACTACTCACTTGGATAGGGTTTCACTGCATAAAATTTTGGGATCCATATTGTTTCTATGAAGGTGCATATGTAGGCCTACCAAATTCTAAATGTTGAATTCTTGGGGATGCCAAGATCCAGTTATACATGAAATTGGCCATCAGGGTGGAAGGCCTAGTTCCAGACTTGCATGAGAGTGGTAGTTAAGATAAATTTTGGGAGAATCACACCCAAAACCGCTTAAAATCAATGCAAGTTAAGTTATCATGCATTATTTGGGATCATATTTCAGTATTAGTGCTAGCTATTATCCATAGTAGTGGCTAGCTGTGGCCACTCTGAGCGACAGTGGCTAGTGATGGCAACCACTCTAGTCGATAGTGGCTATGCCTGAACATGTTATAACTGCCCCTAGTGAGTGGTTAGGACCACTGCTAGCTCTTGGAGAGGTCCAAGACTATTCATATGGTTTGTGGAGGTGCCCATACGGGTAGTCTCCTAAACATGACATATTTTAGGTGTCTACAGGATGAGTGACAAAATGAATCCAGTTTAAGTTGCTTTCCTTTAGAATCTTTCTCAAATTTCAACTAGCTTTGCAAGCCATCTGCAATATCTTCTTCTGCCTCCCTATTTCTTACATTTTTGTTAGAGGTATTACCCACCTTCCTGGTCACTCCAACATTAACCAATCCCTTTCGGGAACTTCTTTTTTTTGAACTTGATTAATTATTAATTATTAAATTATCATATTTCTTATTAATTAATTATTTAAAATTTGATAAAATAATAATAACTATTATTTATTTATTTATTTAGTTATTTTATAATATTTGATTATTTTTGTATCTGTCTCTTACTTTTAGTTAGGAGAACATGTAAAAGGTAGGATAACATAGGAATTAAGTTATCTTATTTTAGGAATAACTTTAGTTGAATTTGATTATATTTTGGAGAGCATGCATATGAATTGCATGATGTAAACTCAATGTATGATGCCCATAATTATGAATGGGTGAGTGCTAGAAATATAATAACAATAAAAACTAATATTTCTCAAATAGATAAGGGAGATAATATTAAAACAATAAAAGGAGAATTAGATATATAGATATGTTATTATTTACACGTAGTATGTCTATATATTGGGTGTGATACATTGTTTGTAATGGGATTTAGATATATGTAATTGATTTAAAAGAGTTGTATTGAATCAAAGAGTGTTGTTGTGTAATGTTTAGAAGTTAACAATTGATGTTCTATGCTAAACATATTTTTTATAATTTTATTTTCCATGAATAATACATATTTGATAGGTTTTCAAGCCTAAGAGCTTATATGATTACGGGTTTTCATTATTATATCATTTTTAATATGTATATTTTATTTATCTTGAGCATAACCTCCCTTTCATATCTCTTGAGTTCTCACATTTAGTAATAGAGTAAGTTGCAAATATTCTTTGGAGGAGGAGAAAGTTTTTATTGGTGAATGATTTATTCTAGATTGTCCTCTAAATAAAACTTTAGAGAGAATATCTCATCATCATGTGAGTCACTATAATGACATTTAATGATGCACCAATGAATATTCCTCTATTTAAAAGGGAGAACTTTGACTACTGTAAAGATTAATGATCAAGGATATTGATGTGAAGAGTATTTTAGGAGATTGTAGCAATAAGCTATGAGGATCCTCAAGATTATAATCTTTTGGATCAAGATGTGAATACAAGGAAGAAGTATGAAGAGAACCTTGATGCATAAGCCTTTTTACATTTTTATTGATTGCTAGTTTCAAGAATGCTTGTGAAGCTTAGAAAACATTGGAGAGTTCCTACAAGGCATAGATAAGGTAAATATAGCCAAAATTCAAACCTTGAAGACTACCTTCAATATATGATAATGGATAAGGGAGAATATGTTGGATACTATTATGTCAAGATCAATAACACAATGAACAACATGTAGGTCTATTGAGATACCTGGATGAGTAGATAGTAGTAAATATTTTTTTGATATTTTTAACTCAAATATGGATCCCCATTTTGGTGAAATTAGATGAGTGTAAATATATAAATACTCTGGTAAGATCTCTCTTATCCTACCATGGTGTGATGAGATACTACATGCCCAAATTGGATCAATATCTTTAATATAATATGAGGATCATAGTTTTTATAGGAGGAAAGTTATCAAATCAACACCAAGAAAGAGGATATGGATCTTTAGATGGTTCAAATAATAAGGGAAAGGAGCATGAAATCTCCTATGGGAAAATTAAGTTGAAAAAGAAAATATTTACTACTACAACAAAATTCCATGCCATATGATGAAGGATTAGAGGATCTCAGTAGCCAATAATTATGGCAATGATAAAAAATTCTTTTCAGGTACACTATAAAAGTAAGAGTTCAAATTATTCTATCTCATGTAATTTTGCTTCTACTTCTAGAAGATAGTTATAGTATATAGACATTGGTAGCTCCAACCATTCAACAAGTTGTGGGGAGGCATTTTTAAAATTGGATGAGGGTTTTAAAATCCAGGTTTAGTAAGGACAGGTAAAGATTATGTAGGTTGTTGGAAAAGGGAATTTTCCCTTAACATAAGACAATAAAAAAGAGATATTTGTGATGTTTATATTGCTCCCAATATGAATCATAATTTTATGAGTTTAGGTTAATTCTTGGAAAATACCTTCAAACTTATTTTTGATAGTTTTGCTTGATTTATGATAATAGTTAGGGAGAGAAGTTGGTTATAATATCTTCAATAATAATAACCAATATGTTCCATTTGAGATTGAAAATGTTAGCAAGAGTGGATTATGAAACTATTGAAAATTCAAATTGGTTGTGGTATGAGAGGTTTCCAAAGCTCAACTTTGGTAGCCTACATCTTTTGTACAAGAAAGGCATGATACATGGTCATCAAAAAGTTCATTCAAGTATCGATGGAGTGTGCAAATTATGTGAACATCAAAAGAAACAAAGGTACACTATTTCTTCAAGTGAATGGAGTGTAAATAATGAAGAACATGTGCTTATACTGAGAGGGGGGTGAACTGTATAACATAAAATATTTTTCCAAATAGAAGTGTTAGAATAAATGAAACCATAAAAATCACACAAAGCATCACACACATAAGAGACACCATTTTAATGTGGTTCACCTAATGTGGGCTACGTCCACAGAGAAAATATTTCTTATAAATATTTCTCAAATGATCTCTTGGGAATCCTTCCCAAATTACAATGTTTATGGACGTCGGTCCAAAGGAGATGTTGATCCCTTAATCTCAAGTTCATGGATCTCTTCCATAGGAGAACTATTTCCCCTTATGCTTTGGATAGTGATATTCTAGAATACTTTGTCTCTATGCTACTCTGACTGGTGGATCTCTCTCCACTTGAAGACTTCTCACTCAGATCTATCTTCAATTGTTTTGGATCTTTGGATATCTATCCACTGAGACTCTGTCCTCTATACTCTATCACCTCCAAAGCTCTATCTCAATACTGTAGCAAACATAGTTCAGTTGGTCTAGCATATTTTTGGTCAAAATCTTGCACTAAACACAGTACAATTGGTCTATTACAATTATGCTCAATAGGTTCTCTCAGAACCTGCTCAAATTTTTTCAATAGGTTCACACAAAACCTGTATAAATCTGCTGAACAGGTTCACACAAAACCTGTCTAAATCTACTCAACAGGTTTAAAAAAAACCTATCTAAATATGCTCAAAAAATCCTCTCTAGGACTTGCTTAAATATGATCAATAAGTCCTCTCTTGGACTTGCTCAAATATGCTCAATAAGTACTCTCTTGGACCTGCTCAAATCTGCTCAAGCAAGATTTCATAAAAGCTTAACTCAAAATAGTCCACAAGCCTTCTCAAAGACTTGTCTCAAATATGCTCAATAAGTCCTCTCTTGGACTTGCTCAAATCTTCTCAAGAAAGCTTTCACAAAAGCTTAACTCAAAACAGTCCACAAGCCTTCTCAAAGACTTGTCTCAAATCTACTTAACAAGCTTACACAGAACTTGTTCAATATCATAGAATCATAAAGAGAATTTTTAGAGACTCAATATGTTCTAAGCTCAAAGTACAATCAATATCTCAATTCAATCTCATAGAAGCATACAGAGAATTGTTAGAGACTCTATATGTTGTATACTCAAATCTCAATCTCAACTCAACAGAAGCATAAAGAGAATTGTTAGAGACTAAATATATCCTATTCTTAAATCTCAATCTCAACTCAAATCAATCTCATAGAAACATAAAGAGAATTGTTAGAGACTCTATATTTTCTATACTCAAATCCCAATCTCAACTCAATAGAAGCATAAAGAGAATTTTTAGAGACTCAATATGTCCTATTCTTAAATCTCAATCTCAAATCAAATCATAATATACAATATTTTGTTTTATAGAACTTGAAAAACCATTTCACACATCAACTTGACTAGGCTTAACCAACTCAACTCAACCAATCACATCAAGGAACAACCCTTTCTCACAAAACCTAGTGCAAGCATGTATCAACCAACTCAAAATGTTTCCAACAATGCTTTATCTCAAGTCTCACATAACAATGATACTCATGTTCTTTTATAGGTCATGTTCAAGTTCATTTCATCATCAATGGGCTTCAAGAACAATGCTAATGAAACAAGGTTTAATTACAACTCACAAATCAGAAAACCTTGAAGCATTCAACCAACCATATTCACAAAGGAAACTTCAATAAATCATTTTCACTCTAATGATATCTCAGAAATCAACCACCACAAACAATCAATAGGAGAATGTGCCCATATCTTTTTGATGCCAATAAGTTGTTCACAAAATCTGCCACACTTAATCACAACTTTCCTTTTCAATATTAATAAGGTTTAGTGGTCTTTTAAATAATCACAATAAAATCATAACTTAATTTACACCCTTTTCACTCCAACTTCATAAAAACATCCACCAAAGTCTATTTTAAAAAAAACCCTTATTAAAAATAACCCACAATAAATATCTCAATATCACTTTAACAACAACTCCTTATTTCTCCTAAAATCAATTCTCCATTTCCATAAAAATAAAACATAAATCAAATATGCTTTTGCAATAATAATCATAGCCCTAATGATAAAATTTAATTCCCATTAAATACCTTATAACTCCAAACTTTAGGGCTAATAAAAATTATTAAAGGCAAAAATGTAAATACCTCTCAAGGGGATTTGAACCCCCATCCGCCACACATCGCGAGCATCTTAGTCGCGGCTAATATTCCAACCGAGCCAAAGTGCTCATAGGAAAAGCAAAGGCCAAAAGGTCCTTTAATATTCCTCCACCTGCTGCAAAGGACAAAGCACCAAAGCGCTTCCCACACACTACCATCAATGGGATTCAATCCCTGATATTTTCGTTGCCCACAGTCTTAGAAAAATTGATACGCCAATGCGCCATACCTCATACCACATTTGATATTTCCAAATGATTGTGCTTTCTTCGCTGCTTACTTTTAAACAATTCGTACGAGCTATTTCAAATTTTCAAGTCAATTAACACACGAGAGCAAGAATAATTATTTGGTTTAATTGCCACCCCTTTATATAGTGTTTAATAACACTTTGAAGACATAAGAAAAAATATTAAAATTGTATTTGCATGATGATGTTGATGGGAAACTTTCCATTTAAATTTGAATTTAAATTTTAAATAATTAAAATTTAAACCAAACATTAAAACTCAAATAACTCCATCACCAGGGCACATTTTTCAACAAGTGAAAGCCCAACATGGGTTTTAAGAAAAACCTAGATCAAATTTGTTGTCCATGGTTTTAAATAAAACCTTTTATTTTGCCTGCCTTGGTTTTCACAATTACCCTTCATAGATCCTTTTGACATTTATTGCTCTATTGACATCAATGACAATATTTTAGCTTAGGGACTCAAAATGTCCAAAAATATCCCCCTTTGTCATCGATGGCAACCCAAATCCTTTTACTGAATTATGACCTTCTTTTCTGATCCCCCTGGGGCTTTGCTCCCCCTGGCTCAATGCTCTCTTAGATATCAAATCTCTCCTCATATCCAAAAACTCTCCCCATAATACATAAATATCTCCCCCTTTGACATTAATGGCAAAGGGTTACCTTTGGGGCTCAGGGCTAATAATTAAGCCTCTTAGCTTAGCCCATCCCCCACCTCCACATGAGGTGGTTAATTCTGGGGTGGGAGTGTTTCTACTCCCCGAAATCACTATTCTCTGCTTTTGTCTTTTCCTTTTTCTTTTTGTTGAATTCTCTCACTCTTTCTTTCTGAGTCATCATCCCTATTCATGTTCCTGTTCTTGTTTTCATCCATGTTCCTGTTCTTGTACCTATTCTTGTTCTCATTATTTTTTGAGTCTCTTTTCTTTTCTGAGTCTATGTTCCTATTCATCTTCTTTTTTTTGTTCATGTTCTTGTTCCTATTCCTGTTCATATTCTTGTTCCTGTTCATGTTCATATTCCTATTCTTGTTCATGTTCATATTCTTGTTCCTATTAATACTTTTTTCTAGAATATTTTCTCTACACCATCTTGCTATGTGACCATCATTATTACACTTATAACACTTAATGTTATTATTTTTTTGATGTGCAATAGTCTTAGGGTTTCTCCTGGTGAAGCCATATCATCTTCTATCATGAATCCTACAATTTATTGCCTTATGACCAAACTCATTACATGAATAACAATATCCTTGGAAAATATATTCTCTTCCATATACCTGTATTTCATGTGTCCTGCATTGTGAAGCCATGTGCCCAAACCTGTGACATGAGAAGCATCTCCCATTGAATCTTCCTTGCCTAGACCTCATTGGTCTCCTGTTCTAATTGTTGTTCCATATGTATCTTCTTTACCCATTGTCTCTGTTGGACTCACTACAATCTGACTCATCCTTAGAAGTTTCACTTTCACTTACATCTAAGAATCCCTCTTCTAAAGTATCTTCTTCTGATATTGTTTCTTCTTCTTCAAGACTTGAAGTAGACTTTGCCTTTTCCTCTTTCTTTCCAAAATCTAGACCTGTTGAACATGATGTTCTTTGTTGTCCATGAATGAACTTATCCAAGTTCTTAGAGCTATTTTTGAAACACTTCATATTGATCTTGGAGTCCTATAAATCTTTATTTAGAGTAGCCACTTCTTGTGCTAACTTCTCACATTCCATGATTTTTACTTCTAACTTTTCTCTGAACTTACTTGCCTTGGCCTTTAACTTCTTTAAGTCCTTTATGAGAAATAATCTTTCTTCATCACATTCTTGAAACTTACTTTCAATCTTAGAGTGTTGCTTTCTTACCTTCTTCATTGTGTCAAGAGCATAGATAATTTCACGTTTGAGATCATAACCATTCTCTATTGAGTAGTCCTCTATTTGTTTGCCTTTGTCCATGTACTGACCCAAATTTTTCACGCCCTTATCTTCAAGCTATAGGATCCATGCCTGGAAGGGGGATGCAAGAAGGATGGGACAATACCTCGAACTAAGAGGCCCTTTGAAGGTCACGCCTCTTGGGGGAGGGGTATAAGGGTGAATTTTTGACGGATGGTGGGTTTCACCAGGAAACTTTGAGTGGCAATTTCCATGCCTAGGTTGAGAATGGGTTTGATGTGTTCATTTTATACTCAATCATTCATATTACTAGGTTTTCCAAAATGAATCTAAGCTATTATATATGAAAATGTCGATTTATATGAATATAGAAAGCATGAATGAATTCTAAATACCAGGAATATATTAAATGGGAAAGAATGAACCTGATTTTGGATGTCTGATGAAGATTCTAAAGCTTGTAGGAGTCCAGATCATCTCGAATATGACAAGATCATATACAATTGTACAAAATCATCCCAGATCATAGTCGATCATCTAAAAGCAGACAAGATCATTGTCGATCTGATGAATTCATCAAAAACCTACAATCACAGAAATAGACACCAAAAATGGAAAATGTGACTGCAAGAATAATGCAGAATGATAGAAATGATAGTATAAATGCTTAACTGATAAATCTAGATAGCATATTAAATAAAATGCATTGTTTTAATAACTTATTTTAACTTTATCATGCATTTATGCTAAATGAGGTGAACTCCAGGATGCAGAATGAAAATAATCAAGCTAATGCATAATAAAATAAGGAAGGAAGAGAAATGCAAACTCAGGGCTCTGATTGCCCCCAATCTGAACTACAGTCGAGATTGCCTCCAATCATACAAGATCATCGCCGATCTACGATAGGATCATCCAAAATCATGTGGAATCGCCTGCGATGATCCGAGCTTCCTCCAGCTGAAGCACAATGAAAACCTGCAATGAAAACTTAAAACTACGAGTGCAAACAATGGTAGATAGGATGTCTTAACATAGTAAAGCTAAATGGCAAGGAAAATCAACCAGGGAGAGAGTCAAGAGAAGAGCCAGGGGGATAAACTAAGAAAATCCCAATTTATATAGAATTAGGGGGAGGTTAGGAGGTTAGGGATCATCCCAATCTAGGAGATCTCCAACAGAGGAATCTCTAACTGTGCAGACACGCTTCTGCTCAAGTTGGAGAGGCTGTTGAAACAGAAGCTAATTGTGAAAATTTGATTTTGGGACGAAATCATCTTGACGTTCTGTTCCAGAAGAATTTTTCCGATCTGGGATGATTTCGTCTGATCGGTGACGATATCGTCCAATGGTCAAAAAAACTCCTAAAAATGGCACGAAAAATGGGGGGAGTGGTTAACGAGCGGTTTCGAGGTTAAAATTCAAATTTTTATCTTTTTACTAAGGGTTTAACTGCACCAATTTTAGGGTGCTACATTTTGCCCCCTCTTTAGAGAATTTTTTGAAGAAAATGCGTTAAATACGAGTTCTTCATGATTTACGAGAAAGCAAAAATTTATTCCATTTTTTAGATGACGATTCTAGGTCGAATCATACGACTGCTTACTATGGTGCCCCCTCCAAATTTTTACCCAAATCGAACGTTTGAGGTAAAAGCGCAGAAAAGCAATTTTTTTTTTTTTTAAGTTGTTTTTAAATAAAATTAAAAAAATAGGGTAAAACCCTAATTCATTGTTACTGTTCACTTTTGCTGTTTCAGAGCTCTGTAGGAAAAATGGTGGAAATGACACACATATCGACAGAGGTCCGACGTAGGTTGCGGGTAGGGATCTAAACTTGACATATTGTGTTTTTAATTTGGTTTGTGTGATTTTTAATTTGAATTTTGACTATTTTTGGGGTATCACAGCCATTTTTAGGCCATCGACGATGTCGGGATGAAATCATCCCAATTTCATCGAAATCGTCCCTAGATCGTCGATTTCATCTAGAGGTGAAATCGACGAAATAGGGCAATACTGTACAACAAGGGGCGATCCCCAAGTTGCAAAATCAGAGACGATGTCGTCCTACCAAGGATGATTGGAATTAATTTAGTATGATATCATCCAATAATGGACGATATCATAAGATGAAATTGATTTAACTGATTGTAATGATTATCTTATTAATGATTTTTGTTGTTTTATTGTTTATTTTGCAGAGGGGATTACTAAAAATTTAGGAGTGGAAATACGGGGGTCTAAGAGATGATGTAGCCATGCTCGATCATACGGAGTGAGATCGACTATCGGAGGTTGGGCTACAACATGTGGTAGAGATGCCACAAATACCTACAGACATGGGGCTACTGACAACCCTAGTAGAGAGGTGGTATCTGGGGTCGTCATGCTTATAGCTACCAATAGGGGATATGGCTCCCACTCTAGAGGATGTATGGAGGATCTTAAGGATCCCCATACATGGGCGATTGATGACTCCTATGACCAATCAGGGCCATGCCATGATGCGACTATGCAGAGACCCTATCTTCACCCTAGAGAAGGGCAAAGTGAACATCAAGACATTGAGGCAGATTCCTGGAGCATCTCGATTGACTCAGGTTTTGGTAGGGATAGTGGGTGGCCTACTACTATGCCACCAGAGTGAATGCAGGTTATCGTGGCTTCTCATAGATGTGGTCTACGATATGAGAGACCACGGCTATAGGTTTGCTTGGGACAACTTTGTATTATGCCACTTGTTTAGGATCTGTTGGCATTTTTTCCACATTGATTCTCATTGATTAATGCATTAGTGTATTGTTGAAAATCTGACCTTTGATATCAGCTTTGATGCAGCTTTTATGGAAAAGGAGAAAAAATGAGTAGAAATTGACTAAGTTCAAAAACTGCGACGATTCGCTGACATGTCGCGAAATCGCGGTCAACGCAGTCAACGCAGGCAGGTTGGGCGGAACCGTCGCGATATCGCGACGTGTTTCATTTTCGTGACTTTTGGAAAGCAAAGGAGGAGCAGCGACAAAATGTCACGAAATCGTGACAAAAAGTCCAGCCGAAGACACAAAGCAAAAGTTGCAGCGCATCGCTGACATGTCGCAAAATCGCGGTCAACGCGGTCAACGCATGTAGCCAAAGAGAACTGTCGCGATATCGCGACATGTTCTATTTTCGCGGTTTCAAAAGGTCTAAGTTAACATTGCAGCGATGCGCCGACGTCTCATTTTCGCGCGGTGTTTGGCTTCGAAGACTCAAGGTTAAAAGCTGCAGCGATTCGCTGCATGTTTGTTAAGAAGAGGAAGCCATGGGAAAGTTGCAGCGACGCGCTACCCGTAGCATTTTCGCGACAAGGGCGGTTCAAAGGCTTGAGGGCTAAAAGGTTGCAGCGATGCGCTGCAATGTTGCAAAGTCGCGGATCGTCGGTCACAAAGGGAGTCTAAACAAAAGTGACAGCGACGCTGCGCAAGTGGGTTGCAAAAAGACTAAGTACAAATATTGCAGCGATGCGTTGCATGATAGGTGCAGAGAAAGTCTAAGGAGTAAAATGGCAGCGCTGCGTTGCATTTTTGAAAAGGTCTTGCAAAGCGGATGTACCATTTTCGTGATGGCAAAGTGGCAATTGGTACGGAAGGAGCAAAACGTAGCGATATCGCTACATGCTTCAAAATCGTGGCCATTTTGGTCCAAGAAGCAAAAGAGGAGTAAGTTGTAGCGATTCGTTGCAATATCAACAATAAGGCCAAGTGACATGAATATGCAGCGAAATCATGCAAGGGATGAAAATTGATCAAAAAGCATGGAAATGGTAGCAATTCCATGATGCCTCGTTAAAAAATGATTAAGTGCTCAAATTGGTAGCGAAATGGAGACAAGGAAGAATTGAAGGCATTCAAGGGCAAAAGGTGTTATGTTTTCGCGGACCGTCAGCAAGGCCGTACAAGGTGCCCGAAACATGTAGCGATATCGCTACATGTTCCATTTTCGTGGCGTTTGGCTTCAAGGGTCTAAGTGTTCAAAAGTGCAGCGATGCGCTGACATTTTCGCAGAGCATTGAAAAGTGTCTAAGGCGCAATTCCAAGCTGCAAGTATTTTATTTCTAAGGTTAATTAAATTTACAAGAGTCGACAAGATGCAAGAGTGGTAGCGATGCGGTACTATTTCGCAAAAGGCATAGAAAATGTAGCGATTCGCTGCAAGTTCTGGGTGACAAGGCGGAGTGCGAAGAGAATCAAACAAAAGACAAGGAGTGACACGATTTCATGACGCGTCGATTGAAATGCTTGAAGCTCAAGAAAAAAAACGTGCAAAGGGCCAAGAAGTGTTCCATTTTCGCGACCCGTCCATGAAGCCGTACAAAGTGCCCAAAACATGTAGCGATATCGCTACATGTTCCATTTCGTGGAGCAAAGCGAAGAAAGGAGCCAACGACCAAAAGACGTAGCGAAATCGCTACATGTGCCGTTTTCGCGTGGATAAGCTAGCGATGGAGAAAAGGAAGCCGAAGACGTAGCGATATCGCTACAGGTGCCATTTTCGCGGGTCAAAGGTGGTCAAAGTGTACGGAGTTAAAACATGTCACGATTTCGTGACCCGTCGCGTTTTCGCGACCTGCACATTTTCTCGCCAAAGCACAGTGTGAACGGCCCGAGGGGTTTTTTTGATTTCCAAGGATTTAATGCTGACCCGAATTTAATGATTTGCGGATTTCCAAGGCATTCAAAGTAAAAGACGCGCCCAGGCCACCAAGATTGAAGATTTAATGCATTCGAGGCTGTTGTTCGTGGATTATTGTAACGGTTTCATGCACATTTTCAAAAAACAAATTTAATGAAGGAGACCGCTAGTGCTTAATTGTATTTAATTTTTGATCCCTTAAGGTTGCAATTAAGGGGATCGTGTTCCTAATGTCCGCCATATAATTGTAGATCACGAGGAGGATGGTGGCAAACATTTAATGCTGTAGAGAGGACGGACCTCTATAAAAACCAATGTAATTTTCATTTACAGAGGTTGGAAAAACTTCTCTGCTAGAGACTGGAAGTGCATTTGCAGGAATAAAAGACTTGACTTCTGATTTTTCAAGCAACGCTTTGGGTGATTTCCTTTCTGTCTTTGTTGCATTTCTAATCGCATTATTATTCTTTAACGGCTGTTGCGTTTAAATTCTGCATTCTGAATTTAAATACTGCTATAAGAATATAATCTCTGGAGTGTAGTCTTGGAGGGTTTTTTTGCATACGTTGTGTGAGAATCAAGTTGATAATTTATATTGCTTGTTGTTGTTGCATTTGAGGTTTCCTGCTGTTGTTTTTCTGATCCCATCACTTCGGCCTGTGGCCATATTTCCCATTTCTTTCTGCATTTTTTTAACTTTCTTTCCTGCAGCCCTTATCTTAAAACCAGATTTTAGAGTAGTGAAGGGAACCAGCCCACTCTGGAGATTGGTCTGGGAGCCATTTCTTGCTTCCAGCCTTTCAATGTTGGCCAGGTCTAGGGTGCATTTGTAAAATCCTTTCCTGTGGCAGATTTTGGACCAACAGTTTTTGGCACGCCCGGTGGGACAGATTTTATTTGTCTCTAAAAGATCCCATAGGGTCGAAGGTTTAATGTTCGCCTTCAGACTGTAAATTAGAGCATTTGGTGACTCTGTTGTTTTTGGTGACCCTGTTGGACCCAGAAATACTTCATGATCACAAGATCACAGTCAAAGAAATTTGGCGATCTTGTTCAGTTTTTGAGCTCGATAGTTCGAGAAGTGGTGAGCATTCTAGATTAGTTTCCTCATCCCTTCCATCTTCTACTGTACAAATACCCAGTATTGTTGCTAGTGTTGCACCCCTACAAGTTCCACCAATGGCACAATTTCCTCCACCCAAAAAATTCTTGGCATGGAATAGCACTGGAGCCTTGAATCTGCAGGCTCAGAATCCAGTACCTCAGGCTGCACTGAAGGCTTTGCCCACTTACGACGGTACTGGTAAAACAGCCTATGAGCACATAAATGATGTGGCTTCCCTGGCTGCTATCCATGACATTACCGATGAAGATGTGATGGTCAAATTGTTAGTATGTTCTTTGAGAGGTAAACTGCTGTTTTGGTACAGAACTCTGCCTCCCGGAACCCTAACATCATGGGATCAGTTTGGTGATTTTTTGGTGAAACATTTTCATGAACAGGCTGACCCTTTCTCATTGTTAAATCAGTTTACTGTCATACAGAGACATCCACAAGAAGAGATACCTGATTTTAATGTCCGGTTTACCAGAACTTGGCAAAGGATTCCTGATGGTATTCGGCCTGCTGATGAATTAGCTGCGATGTACTACCTCAGAGCGTTTCACTCAGATATCGGCTGGGCGGTTCGGCAGTCTAATGTGATAACGTTTCCAGAAATATTTGAACAAGCAATTAAAGCAGAAGCTGATCTGGTTGCTGTAGGAAGACTGCCTCCAAAGGTAACTATGCCTCTTATTCCAGATTTGCCTCAATATTTATATGGTTCACAACCACACCCCATGCCAGCTATGTATCCTACACCATCATGGAGCTCTAAAGCACCTCAGGTTGCACCTGTCCTAGTTTCTCAGTTGCCTGCTTTAACTCCTTTACCGCTCCCTGCACCCAGCATTCAACCATCTCCCGTTTCCACTGCATTTCCAGCTTTGCCAGCACCACCAGCTCCTTTGCCCTTACCAGCACCTCCTGCACCTGCAAACCCTGATCCATATACAACATTATTGCAAGAGGTGAAGTCTGCAAATTCTGCCATTAGAGCCATGGGAAATAAGATCACACTCATTGAGAGGAAGCAGGCTGAGAGAGATTTCCAGCCAAGGAGATTTCAACCTCCTCAAATTACTAGAGATCAAGTCTGCCTCCACAAGCAAAGCACACGAAAAGGGCTTAGTTGTTCTAGCAAATGAAGATGCAGCCCATGCGAGATGGAGTATATTGGTGCTCCACTTGTAATGACCCTCATGGAGAGGATACATGTATGGTTCACTTAAATTATGTGCGAGACCTTGGCGGCCGACTCTTCAGGTGACCATGTTAATATGATCTCAGAAGCTGGTCATAGTTTGATATCTCCAGTGGAAGACCAAGTTTCAGTTCTAACAAGGACTGGAAAGAAGCCTATGAATGTTGATCCTGCTGACTTAGAGCCGTTAAGAGTACCGGCTGAAGTGAAGAGGCCAATGAAAGCTCCTGTGCCAGCTCCAAAGTCTTTGCCCAAAGATCCAACTTTTAACAGAGTTCAAGAAAAGGCAGCAGCTGCACCAGTAAGATCGGAAGCGAGAGGAGCGAGGCACGTGAAAAATTGAAATATCCATCACTGACCAAGAGGTTAAGAGTGGAAGCTACACAACGATGACAGAACCAGATTTGAGCAACTTCGTTGAGAAGAAAAATTCTGCTGCAGTTTCATACAATATTGTTGATGATCTTAAGAAGACCCCTGCTAAGGTAAGCCTTTATGACGCTTTGCAATTACCTGGTCAAGTAGATTTATTACAAGAGTCATTGAAATCTGTGAAGGAGAGTGAAAAAGGGCCTACCCAGACCGTCTATGCCCAAACTTTAACCACCTCTGTTACTGGTAAGAACAGACCTCCTCCTTTTTACTTGTCATTGCAAATAGAAGGTTGGGTTGTACACAATTGTATGATTGATTCTGGAGCTGCAACCACTGTCATGCCCAAGGGAGTCTGTGAAGCTATGGGAATGGAGTATACCCGGAGTAGTCCTGGAGTCCTGCAATTAGATGGTACTCCTGTGAAAATAGTAGGTGTCATTAAAGATGTACCCATTGTCCTGCATACAATGCCCCAGATCACTGTTATTCAGGAAATTGTTGTAGTAGATTTAGAGCCCTATTTTAGCATGTGTTTATCCAGGGAATTTACTGCAAAATTAGGGGGTTATCTGGCATTAGATTATTCCCATCTGGAAATTCCTTTTAAGAATAGACGTCTCAGAATACAGAATGAAAAGCCTTCCCCTTTTCACATCGAGAAGTTGGAAGATGTTGGAAAAGACATGCAGTCGGTCCATATGCTCACTGAAGAGTCTAAAGATGTTGTTTTAATGAGTGAAGTTTTAAACAATCTTTAGTTGGAAGACCAGTTTTCAATGCTTAACTTTAATGCCATGATGGAGACAGAGATTGGTTGCTATGCCATTCAAAAACCTGAGACTGAGACAAAGCAGGAATTGTCTAACCCAGTTGATCAGACTAAGGTTACAGATCAGTTATGGCAACTGTATTTCGATGGAGCTAGATGCAGGAATGGTGCCGGAGCAGGTATTGTGTTAATTTCTCCCTCTGGTGTACAAAGGACTTATTCTTATCGACTTACATGGAGTTGCACAAATAACGCTATTGAATACGAAGCATTGTGCTTGGGTCTGAAGAAAGCAAAGAAGTTAGGAATAGAACAGCTCAATATTTTTGGTGATTCCGAGCTTATTGTAAATCAGGTCACAAATAGATGCATCTCAAAGCAGCATTATCTGAAAGCATATCGTAATCAGGTTTGGGATTTGTTTGAACTTTTCACTGCGCTTAATATTCAAGCTGTTTCCAGAGAGATGAATAAACATGCTGACTTATTAGCATCTCTTGGAGCTAACTTTTCTCCTGCTGATCAAGTTGTGAACAAGCCCAAGACAGTGAGAATGGTATACAGACCCAGTGTGCCAGACAAGGAAACTTTTTGGCAGGTCTTTGAAACCGATGAGCAGATTGTTAATTTCTTGATACATGAAGCTGCGGCTGTTGAAGGCAGAACTTTGGGAGATGAGGAAGCCGAAGGTCTTATTCAATTAAGGAATAACCATATTCCAAAGGGTCTAATAACTCTGGAGAGCTTGTTTGACCAACATGATCATTCGAGAAAGCCTCGGATGGAGATTGATAGAAAGGAATACATGGAGTTAGAGCTTGAGCCTGACAAAGTGATTAAGGTTGGAGCTGACTCAACCCCGGAAGAACTGCAGAAAATCGAGCGGCTACGTAAAGAGTTTTACGATATTATAGCTTGGAGCTATGAAGACTTGAAAGGCTACAACAAGCAGATTATACAACATACAATTGAAGCTGGAAGAAGGAGTTAGGCCTTTTCGACGAAACAGAGACACTGTAAATCCAAAGATTGAGGCGTTGATGAAGGCTGAGCTTGATAAAATGCTGCAAGCTAAGATCATCTATCCGGTCAAGCACTCCACATGGGTCGCCAATCTGGTCCCGATCAGTAAGAAGAATGGAGATATTAGATTGTGCGTTGATTTCAGGAATTTGAACCGTGCTTCATTAAAGGATCATTATCCTTTGTCGAGAATAGATCAAATATTGCATGTTGTGGCTGGGGCACAACGTTTTTCTTTGTTGGATGGATTTTTTGGGTATAACCAGATCTGGGTAAAAGATGAAGATCAGTTTAAGACAGCATTCACCACGAAGTGGGGTACTTTTGCATATCAACGAATGCCCTTTGGACTGTCAAATGCTGGAGCTACCTTCCAAAGAGCAATGGATATTGCTTTCAAGGATTTATTGAATAGGATCATTGTAATATACCTTGACGACATGACAGTCTTTTCACATAGAAGGGAAGACCATTGTTCTCACCTGAGGCTGATTTTTGAGAAATGCAGAGAATTCGGAATCTCCATTAATCCGAAGAAGTCTGTGTTTCTTTGTAAAAGAAGGTAAGCTTCTGGGTCATGTGATTTCTGAAGATGGATTAGCAATTGATCCAGCCCGTGTTGAAGCTTTGAAGAAATTGACACTCCCTGCAAACAAGAAGGAACTTCAATCTTTCTTTGGACGAGATAAATTTCATTAGAAAGTTCATTGCTGATTTTGCTCAGGTTGTTAAACCAATGACCGAATTGTTGAAGAAAGATGCAGTTTTCCAATGGACAGCTCGAAGAAAGGAAGCATTTCAGGAGATCAAGGAAAGAATAGTGCAAGCCCCTGTCCTGATTAATCCTGACTACTCCAAGGATTTCATCTTATATGCAGTTGGAGAAGATGACAGTTATGCTGCAGATTCTGACGCAAAAGGGAGATGATGGGAATGAAAGGCCCATTGCTTTTATGAGCCAAGTCATTTTACCTCATGAAGCAAAGTACAATTTTATTGAGAAACAGGTATATCTTTGTGATGAAATCCCCTGAAGAAATTCAAACATTTTATTTCCCGGAGCGGGACATTTGTTTATGTTATTCACCCAGATGTGAGAAATTTCATTCTTCAAGGAGAGTTGGGTGATAAACGTGCTGGTTGGGTCACCAAGATCCAGGAATTTGATGTAGAAATTCACCCAACTAAATTAGTGCGTGGTAAAGCTCTGTGCCAGAAGTTAGCAAAGATGGCGACATTTGATGTATGTGAAGATCGGGAAGAAGCTCTTGCTGGTAATGACAATTTAATGAATTTCTTAATTACGGAAAAATATTGGACGAGAGGACCCGATTGATTACTTCACAAGCTGGAAGATGTCCATCACAATTGAATGCTTCTCGAGAGGAGGAGATTTCGGTTGCAAGCTCTGCGGTATGTTTTGTTTTCGAGATGGTTTATTTTTTAAAAATATTGATGGTGTTCTTTTGAAGTGTGTTAAAGAAGCGAGACAAGGATAGGATCTTGGAAGAGTTTCATTCGGGTCTCTCGGGAGGTCACTATGCGGGAAGACCGATGGCCTTGAAAATCATTCGAGTTTGGTTACTACGGCCGACCCTGTTCTCGGATTCTTTCAAGATTGCACAAGCTTGTGATAAGTGTCAAAGATACTCGGGAAGAGTAAGGAATGCGGCACTGCCTTTGCATCCAGTGCGGGTTGAAGCACCCTTTCAGCAATGGGGGTTGGATTTTATTGGAATAATTGATCCTAATTCCTCAGTTGGTCACAGATACATCTTAACGACTACAGATTATTTCACCAGGTGGTCTGAAGCCATACCTACAAAGATGGCCAATCAATCTGTAGTGATTTCTTTCGTTGAGAGTTTGATTACACGTTTTGGTGTTCCGGACGCCATCATTACGAGATAATGGGACTCCATTCATTGGAGCTGAACCGGCTGAGTTTGCTAACAAGTTTGGCATTTTCCTTAAGACATCTTCCAATTACTATCCACGGGGAAATGGCTTGGCGAGTCAACGAACAAAAATTTGCTCAGAATTTTGAAGAGGTCATTGGGAGAGAACAAAAGATCATGGCACTTGTTATTGAATCGGGCGTTATGGGCGAGACGGGATTTCCGTCAAGAAGTCCATTAAAACCTCACCATATGCCCTAGTCTATGGCAAAGAAGCAAGGTTGCCGGTTCATCTTGAGTTGCCGATATTACAGCGATTGCGATCTTTTCAAGATGATGAGACAGGACACTGAGTTCCTTGGATCTGCGAATAGCACGGTTGTTGGAATTAGAGGAGCGGCGTTCCAAAGCATATAATGAATTTGACAAGCACACGCAAGGGATTTCGAAGTGGTTTTATAAGCATTATGCAGCCCGTCCATTCAAGACAGGAGATTTGGTGCTGAAATGGAATGAGAATAAAGCTAAACCTGGCAATCATAAGAAGTTTGATGCATTCTGGGAGGGTCCCTTCCGCATTTCCAGCACAAGTGCAGCTAATTCTTTCTATTTGGAAGACATGGATGGTAGCCCACTTCCAATTTCAGTTAATGGCTTTCATTTGAAAGCCTACTTTTCATGACTTCACAAGTTCAATTTGAGTTTGTATATAATATAATATATATATATATATATATATATATATATAAAAAGAGGAAGTAGAGAAGAAGAAAAGAGTATGTATATATGTTTTTCCTTTTGTTGTCACCTTGGCTCTTGTTGCTTGTGGGCTGTAGGTGTTTGTTTCCCTTTTGTCCTTCCTTTCCCGGTAGTTTGTGGCTTCCAAAGAATTCTTCTTTTCCCTCCCCTGCTTTCTATTTCCTTTCTTCATCTTCCTCTTCCTTCTTTTGTTTCTTTCTTCCTGCAATATAAAAAACAAAAAGAATAAGCCACGGCTGTTGTTTCTTCTCCCCTTTTCTATTTTCCCCATTTCTTCTTATCCCTTTCTTCTCAGTTTGGTTTTTTTTAAAAAGCATTTATTTTCCAGCTTAGTTCATTTTCATTTCACGCTTCAAAACTTCCATTTCTGTTCCATCCATTCGTTCATTCCATCTATTGCCGTTGGTAGTGTAGCAACATGCTGTTGTTATGTCTACTACGTCACTTTTGCTCCATCATTTTATTATTCACACCACTCCATTGCGGTCATCGCTGCTGCAATCGCGGGAGCTCACTCCACCATCACATTCCATTTCTTCGGTTTATAACCGCTTCTATGCAGGTTCTTCCGGTTCTAGTTTTCAGCAGCAGAAGAAGTTTTGCAGCAGTCCTCTGACATGTTTTGCAGCAGCCAACCTTCCTGTTCTGATATGACTCTGTGCCCAATGGACTAAGGCCTGGATTCTTGCATACAGCGAGCTGTATACCCCGTGAGCCGCCAAGAATGTTGGCATTTTTGCCACATTGATTCTCATTGATTAATGCATTAGTGTATTGTTGAAAATCTGACCTTTGATATCAGCTTTGATGCAGCTTTTATGGAAAAGGAGAAAAAATGAGTAGAAATTGACTAAGTTCAAAAACTGCAGCGATTCGCTGACATGTCGCGAAATCGCGGTCAACGCAGGCAGGTTGGGCGGAACCGTCGCGATATCGCGACGTGTTTCATTTTCGTGACTTTTGGAAAGCAAAGGAGGAGCAGCGACAAAATGTCACGAAATCGTGACAAAAAGTCCAGCCGAAGACACAAAGCAAAAGTTGCAGCGCATCGCTGACATGTCGCAAAATCGCGGTCAACGCATGTAGCCAAAGAGAACTGTCGCGATATCGCGACATGTTCTATTTTTCGGTTTGAAAAGGGGGGCAAAGTTAACATTGCAGCGATGCGCCGACGTCTCATTTTCGCGCGGTGTTTGGCTTCGAAGACTCAAGGTTAAAAGCTGCAGCGATTCGCTGCATGTTTGTTAAGAAGAGGAAGCCATGGGAAAGTTGCAGCGACGCGCTACCCGTAGCATTTTCGTGACAAGGGCGGTTCAAAGGCTTGAGGGCTAAAAGGTTGCAGCGATGCGTTGCAATGTTGCAAAGTCGCGGATCGTCGGTCACAAAGGGAGTCTAAACAAAAGTGACAGCGACGCGCTGCAAGTGGGTTGCAAAAAGACTAAGTACAAATATTGCAGCGATGCGCTGCATGATAGGTGCAGAGAAAGTCTAAGGAGTAAAATGGCAGCCTTGTGCTGCATTTTTGAAAAGGTCTTGCAAAGCGGATGTACCATTTTCGCGATGGCAAAGTGGCAATTGGTACGGAAGGAGCAAAACGTAGCGATATCGCTACATGCTTCAAAATCGCGGCCATTTTGGTCCAAGAAGCGAAAGAAGCGAGTAAGTTGTAGCGATTCGTTGCAATATCAACAATAAGGCCAACTGACATGAATATGCAGCGAAATCATGCAAGGGATGAAAATTGATCAAAAAGCATGGAAATGGTAGCAATTCCATGATGCCTCGTTAAAAAATGATTAAGTGCTCAAATTGGTAGCGAAATGGAGACAAGGAAGAATTGAAGGCATTCAAGGGCAAAAGGTGTTATGTTTTCGCGGACCGTCAGCAAGGCCGTACAAGGTGCCCGAAACATGTAGCGATATCGCTACATGTTCCATTTTCGTGGCGTTTGGCTTCAAGGGTCTAAGTGTTCAAAAGTGCAGCGATGCGCTGACTATTTTTGCAAAAGGCATATTCGAAGATGTCAGGCGATTTCCAAGTTGCAAGTTCGAGCGGCAAGGAGTGCCGGTAGCGATGCGATTTTTCGCAAACGGCATAGAAAATGTAGCGATTCGCTGCAAGTTCTGGGTGACAAGGCGGAGTGCGAAGAGAATCAAACAAAGGGCAAGAAGTGTTCCATTTTCGTGGAGCAAAGCGAAGAAAGGAGCCAACGACCAAAAGACGTAGCGAAATCGCTACATGTGCCGTTTTCGCGTGGATAAGCTAGCGATGGAGAAAAGGAAGCCGAAGACGTAGCGATATCGCTACAGGTGCCATTTTCGCGGGTCAAAGGTGGTCAAAGTGTACGGAGTTAAAACATGTCGCGATTTCGTGACCCGTCGCGTTTCGCGACCTCGCACTATTTTCCCGCCAAGCACGGTGTGAACGGCCGAGGGGTTTTTTTGATTTCCAATGATTTAATGCTGACCCAAATTTAATGATTTGCGGATTTCCAAGGCATTCAAAGTAAAAGACGCGCCCAGGCCACCAAGATTGAAGATTTAATGCATTCAAGGCTGATGTTCATGGATTATTGTAACGGTTTTCATGCATATTTCCAAAAAACGAATTTAATGAAGGAGACCGCTATTGCTTAATTGTATTTAATCTTTGCTCCCTTAACGCTGCAACTAAGGGGATCGTGTTCCTAATGTCCGCCATATAATTGTAGATCACGAGGAGGATGGTGGCAAACATTTAATGTTGTAGAGAGGACGGACCTCTATAAAAACCAATGTAATTTTCATTTACAGAGGTTGGAAAAACTTCTCTGCTAGAGACTGGAAGTGCATTTGCAGGAATAAAAGACTTGACTTCTGATTTTTCAAGCAACGCTTTGGGTGATTTCCTTTCTGTCTTTGTTGCATTTCTAATCGCATTATTATTCTTTAACAGCTGTTGCATTTAAATTCTGCATTCTGAATTTAAATACTGCTGTAAGAATATAATCTCTGGAGTGTAGTCTTGGAGGGTTTTTTTGCATACGTTGTGTGAGAATCAAGTTGATAATTTCTATTGCTTGCTGTTGTTGCATTTGAGGTTTCCTGCTGTTGTTTTTCTGATCCCATCACTTCGGCCTGTGGCCATATTTCCCATTTCTTTCTGCATTTTTTTAACTTTCTTTCCTGTATCCCTTATCTTAAAACCAGATTTTAGAATAGTGAAGGGAACCGACCCACTACTGGAGATTGGTCTGGGAGCCATTTCTTTCTTCCAGCCTTTCAATGTTGGCCAGGTCTAGGGTGCATTTGTAAAATCCTTTCCTGTGGCAGATTTTGGACCAACAGGATCCTATATGGGGTCGTATACAAGGGAGGTCGATGTCTAGTACTGACATCGCTACTACAAGTTCGGTGCTAGGAGCACATTGTGCTGCAGAGGCTAGTAGGGCTTCCACTGATAGGGGTTGACCAAGAGAGACCCTAAGTTTTCTATTGGTGGCTCCAAAGAGGGTCACAATGGTGGATAGATTTTTCAGTGTCCCGGAGGTTGCTAGACAACCTCATCCCTGACCAGATCACCTAGAGGCCATGGAGAGAGAATCCAAGGTGGGGAGAGGACGAACATGAGTTGGCTCACATCAAGCGAGTCTTTTGGCTGAGGATGGAGTGGGGAGAGCTAAAGCTCCATCACTATGACCGAGTTTTGAGGCAGTTTGATCTATAGTAAGGGATCCATTCTATCAGAGGCTGTGAGTACTCCTAGACTATCTGGGATAATACTACACTGAGCGAGGCTCTAGATATGCAGTGATTCTGGAGTCAGGACGCTGATGATGCCTCCATTCAATCGATGGATGGGGACGATGCTGGGGTCACAAATGAATACGATGCTTGGTACGTAGGAATCCACCCTACTTGTATGATGAGGGCATAGGGTTCGATTCATGCTATGGTGTGATGGATGGGGAGGCGGTGCCAAGCTTCCATCGATGCAACGAGGGGTCATGGAGGGAGGGAGCAATGACAGTATCCTCAGGAGAGACATCAAAGAGTGCCACAAGCTCTAGAGAGACCATAGCAACTAGAGAGGAGGGAGGAGGGACTCCCTTCTTAGCAGAGGGATAGGCCACCATCGCTCGATAAGGGCAAAGGTGTCGAGGTGGGGGAGAGCAGTGAGATGGTAGCTCTTCAAGTAGATAATGCCCACCTTTGAGCTCAGGTGTAGACACTATAGGATGAGACTACATGACTTAGGGCTCAAAGTGGAGGGGTGAGCACTCAGGATCTAGCACGGGCTATTTATTAGACCATGTTCTACTAGGTATTGTACTATCACATGGTTCCAGAAGGGCAGAGGATACCTCTATCAGCTAGCATTGTGAAGCCGATCATGATGGGATCATCGAGGATGTCCTCATGATCAATGTCAAGGACCCATGATATAGCATGGACCTCAATGGGGCCACCTCCTCCATGCCTGTGTGGGAGAGGAGATGAAGCTAAGAGCTCAAGGGCTTCTCGAGACTAGCTGCTATTGACTATAGACTGTATATTTGAGAGGATTGAGTATGCCAAGGTATAGATTGTGGCATACCAATCTAGTTTTGATATGATGTACATAATTTTGATATATATATATATATATATGATATTTTTGTGATATGACTTGTCCATATGTTTTATGATGCTTTAAATTTTGAATTGTTGATTGATTATTCATGTAATTATGTCGTTGGAAATAATAATATTTTATGTCATGCTGTAAAATTTAAATGAAATAATCTGATGTAAAAAAATTGATTGTTTGTGGTGTGATTTGATAAAAAGTAAAGGGACTTCTAACAATAATTTCAAAGGACATTGTCGCTGTTATATGACCATTTCATGGAGTCGTCGCTCGCTAGGTCGTCAAGCTAATCCCAGTATAGAAATATTTCTAAAAGTAAAAGAGTGCTTAAGAGACTGTCTTAAGACTTTGTGTTGTGATGATGAAAAATGATGATGATGAGGATTTGTTTTTAGATTTTCATGAAAATATTATGCATGAAATATTAAAAATATGATTTTTGTTAGGCATAAAATTCCTAAGAGTGATAAAATTTTGAACAATTCCCTAGGAATTATACCATCATTGCAAAATTGAATGTTGACATAATGAAATGAAATAGAAAAAGGTGTTCGTTCTTTTTAAAGCACAATTGTGTAACATAATGATGTAAGCCATATGTTTTTATGAATTAAATAAATGAGAAATAAAATTAGAACAATGGTTTGCGCTAGGCATAGAATTATAGGTATAGACTTATACCATCATCGCGAAATCCAAAAATAATTTGCATAATTGATTTTTGATTTTGAGATAAACAGAAAATATATAATATGAGGACTTGCATTAGGCATACAATTCCAATTTAGGTTTTAGGAACTATACCATCATTGCGGAAGTCGAAAGTATACATAAATGTGACTTTATTGCTAGATTTTTGAACATGTTTTGAAAGAAAATTTTGGATTTTGAAAAAAAAAAAATGTATTTAATTGTTTTTACGCTAAGCAGATGTTCTCAAATAAGAAGATGAAATTATTCCAAAATATTTGCATAAATATTTTAAATTATCTCAAAGACAAAATGTAGATTTATAAGGAACCCTCATGTGCATATGTGAGTTCATTGCCGATCTTGATTTATCATAATGATACAAAATATCTCAAATACAAATGTGTGTGCAATTGTATTGTTCATTTACCAATTTTGAGCAAGATAATTTGATACAAGTAATTTGAATTAACCAAATAAGTGTTCGTTGACCATGATTTATATGCATGTAACCGTACCAAACTACTATGTAAGTCAGGTCATCAAGAGCTAGTTGATCCATAAGTAGACATAGGTCTATACAAAAGAAGGTCGCTAATGTGACAGACATATCACCAAGCTAGGAGTTACCCAAGGCCAAGCGGGTTGGGCACAAACCACCTGTTATGGGGCTTACCTCACGGTTTTCGAATAATTGAGAATTCTAGGGATTCAAGCTCATTCACCCTTCTTTTCTTTTCAAGGGGTATGAAAAGGGATTTATTGCATTTTTCTTTTTCTTTTCTCTTTCTCTTTTTTTTTTTTTTGTATTTTTGCTTGGAACTGAGATAATGCTGAAATATTGCTGTGATGGTACAAAATGATATTTTTATTTTTCTCATTTTCTTTGACTTTTCTTTTTCTTCCTATACTAGGGATACTTTCTTGGATTGGCTATAGAGAAAGCGATTTTTATTCTGGGTAGGGGTGAGCTTGTCCTTTTCTCAATTCTCAAAGATTCTAGACCATGTGCATGATAGGATAGCAGGGGAAACTTTTCGCTCAAGAAACCACTTCTACTATGTAGCATTTTATTAAATTTGCAATGAAATCATTTTAATGTGAAAAGATATACTTGGTTCAAGTAAATAACAAGATCAATTCTCTATGCTCAAAAACTTATTTAATTCAACTGTGGACTTTGATATAAGAGAGATTAATAATCATACCAAATAAAATCAAGATATTTATTCATGTGAGTGTGAAAGTGTGGGATTCCAAATAAATTCTAATTTATCCAAAATAATTGAAAATATGATTGCAATACTTCAAGAATTGACAGGTGCAAAAATAGAAAATGTTTTTGAAGATTTTGATGATTTTGATGTTTGTTATATTTTGGTTTTAATTTATGAATTAAAAGAATAAATAATATTACTGTTTTTTTTTTGAATTTTTTATATGAATTACTAAAATGAAACAATATGCAAAATAACAATATATACAAAGATGAAATGAGCAGATTTATGCATAATAGCGTTTAAGATGCATAATGTTCATAGGTTATTTAAGATCTTTACCATCTAAGGTAGTTAATCAGTATGCCCCCGATCCGAATTTGGCAGTGATAATATATGGTCCAAGCCAGTTGGGCTTGAATTTACCTTTAAGATCTTTAGTTGCATTAGTATTTTTTTTATTTTCTTTTAAGACAAGGTCTCCGATCTCAAAGGATCGATGATGAACTTTCTTAAGGTATGCTCATTTAAGCTTGTTCTGGTAGGCTCAAAGATGTTCCAAAGCACTGATGCACTTCTCATCTAGGAGTTCCAGCTGACTAAATCTTCCAGCACGATATTCATCTCTTACTTCAGAATCTTGAAATAGTAAAGCCAAAGAAGGAACTTCTAATTCAAAGGGAAAAACTACTTCAATGCCATAAACCAAAACAAAAGGTGAAGTTCCTGTGGGTGTACGAACGCTAGTTTGATAAGCCCACAAAGTAGGATATAATTGAATGTGCCAATCTCGACCAAATTTATTGACCAATATTTTGAGGATTTTAATTAATGTTTTATTAGATGTACCTTGGCCATTATCCTGAGGATAATAGGGAGTGGACCAACGATGTTGAATTTTATATTTTTGACATAATTTATTGACATATTTATTTTTGAAACAAGTTCCATTATTCGAGATGAGATTTGCAGGAATTTCGAACCTACAAATAATTTGATTAAAAATAAATTTGGAAACTTGGGTTCTAGTGCAAGAAGCTAAGGGCATAGCTTCAACCCACTTCGTAAAATACTCTATGGTAGTTATGATGAATTTGTGTCCATCAGATGACACAGGATTGATTTTTCCAATGATGTCTAAGCCCCATTTTGAAAAGGGCCAAGGAGATGAAATAGCCTACAGTTCTTGTGCAGGCGCATGGACAAGGTCAGCATGTTTTTGGCACTTGTCGCAATGGTGCACGTAATCATGTGCATCATTATCCATGGTAGGCCAATATTATCCTATCATAAGGAGCTTCTTAGCAATGGCACTACCACTAAAGTGTCCCCCACAAGATCCATCGTGGGCTTCACTTAAAGCTGATCTAGATTCTTCTAGATTCAAAAATCTCAATAGGATACCTTCAAAAGATCTCCTATATAACGTATTGCCAATTATTACAAAGTGACTTGCTCGTCTACATAATAACCGATGTTGGTTTCTATTAAAACCTTTAGGGAAGGTCCCATTTTGAAGAAAATTGAATATATCAGTGTACCAAAGTTCAGGAGTAGTTTCGTTGATTAGAAACACATCCAATGGTTCTAAGCATGATTTATTTGAAGTGGGTTCCTAGAGTCGATGAATAATGATGGTAGCATATTCGTCATCTAACTCCAAGGGTAAAAGAGATGAAAATGTAGCCATAGCATCAGCCGCACAATTATTAGTTCAAGGAATAGCTTCCAAGATAACTTGATCAAATAAAGATATTAATTGTAATACATATGCTTTATATGGGTGCAATTTATCATCTATGGTTTGATAAACATAATTAATTTGATTTATAACAATTTGAGAATCACCAAAAACTAATAGATTTTTAATTTTTAGTGCCAAGGTAGCTCGTAATCCAAGGATTAGAGTCTCATATTCAGCAGTGTTATTAGTACAAGCAAACGTTAATTTAAAGGATAGATGTATAAGATGTTTATGTGGAGATATTATAATAATACCTGCACCAGCCCCGCTCATGCATCGGGCTCCGTCAAAGTATAGGGACCATTGCTCTGGATGGTCTGCCTCTAGTTTAAGGCATTCGTTAGGAAACTCAATGATGAGGGGATGGGTAGACTCTAAGGGTGCAGCAGCTAATTGATCTGCTATGATTTGAACCTTAAAATACTTATGTCCTATAAACGTGAGTTCAAACTTGCTTAGAGCAAGAACCCACTTTGTTGTGCAACCAGATAAATAAGGTCGACTCATAAGATATTGCAAAGGATCAGATTTAGCAATAACATACATTTTTTGACTGAGCATATAGTGGTGTAGTTTCTGTGTAGAAAATACGACTACTAGACATAACTTTTCGAATGCTGTGTAGCAGGTTTCATAATTGATTAATGTTCTGGTAATGTAATAATTGGCACGCTCTCTTTTATCATCATCCAGTTGAGCTAACATAGCTCCTAAGGCAAAATCTGAAGCCAAAATATACAAGATAAATGGGCGATCAGGTCTAGGTGGCGAAAGCACAGGCGGGTTAAGAAGATATTATTTGAGGAGTTCAAATGCTTCTTGACATTTTTCATCCTAATGGAAAGAGACATCCTTCTTAAGAAGCTTAATAAAGGGTCCGATTTTATCCGCCAGCTTATCGATGAAGCGACGGATAGCTTGAAGCTTACCTTGTAAACTTCGTAATTTAGATATATTTGTGGGCGCGGGCATATCAGTGATAGCCACAATCTTGAGAGGGTCAATTTCGATGACATGTAAAGAAACTATAACCCCCAATAATTTACTAAACTTAACTTCAAATATACATTTGGTTGGATTCAATCAGATAAGATATTCCCTTAACCGATCAAATACTTTTCTCAAGTCATCTAAATGATCATCTTCTTCAATAGAACAAGCTATAATGTTGTCTACATAATCATGTAGTATATCATGCATCATATCATGAAAGATATAAGTCATGGCTCGTTGATAGGTTGCACCTGCATTCTTTAAGCCGAATGGCATCACTTTCCAACAAAAGGTCCCCCAAGGGGTAATAAAGGTTGTTTTAGCCTGATCTTCAGGAGCTATCCTGATCTGATTATAACCAAAAAATCCATCCATTAAGGATATCATTCCACTCCCAGCAGTAAAATCAATGATCTGATCCATATTGGGAAGAGGAAAATTGTCTTTAGGGCATGTAACATTAATATCTCTAAAGTCTTTGCAAACCCTAACTTTGGTAGTTTCTTTCTTAGTTACTGGAACTACATTCGAGATCCATTCAGCATAATCATTGGCTTGTATAAAAATAACATTCAGGAGTTTTTCTAACTCCCCTTTTACTAGTAAGGCCACTTTAGGATGCATTTTTCTAAGTTTTTGTTTAACAAGTTTAACATCCGGATGGACTACTAGGTGATGCATAACTATAGAAGGGTTTAAACCTGGCATATCTTCATATGTCTAAGCAAAGACATCTTCATATTCTTTAATAAATGCAATGTATTTATCCTATTTTTCTTGACTCAATTTTAATCCAATGTTGATTATGTGAGGATTATCCTCAGTTCCAATGATATTTTTTATGACATTTTCTACTTCCATGTGTAGATCTTTCTCAAAATTAGGTGGGGTGGGTGAAAAACCCAATTCTTGTAATTCTTCCAAGGTTAGCTTAGATAATTTTTCTTGAGGATTCATGGCCTCAAGCTGGGCTATACTAGGTATAGAGCCATTAAAATAAAATTCATTATGTAAAAATTCCTCAATGGAGACATCATGGAAGATATCTCCCTCCAACTCATTTTCGGATTCAGCGATCATCTCAGGATAAGCTATAGATAGCATATTACATGTAAATGTCTTATTTTTTAAACGCAAGGTCTCGCGTTCATCTAAATAATCTTGATAACACATAAGTTGGTCATCATCTTCAAATGGGAAGGGCCGACCCTTACTAGAAAATAGGCCCACACCACATCAGGATGGCCACGGTTCTACCTCAAAAGGTTCTTTCATACCATTTTGGAAAGGTCCAAAACCTTTCCCTTTATATCCCAATTTAAGCATTATAGATTTGGCTTTAATATAATCATTAGTAAAATAACATCGAGCATATCCATCATAATGAGTCTTGATGTTTCTGTGTATTCTACCCCAGTCATATCCCTTATAAATAAAAGCACAGCTCCCGACTTGGTAAATACTTCCCATAGGCTATGGGAGGCCCAAGGTACAAGGAGATGGTGGCAAATTATTTAAAATAAGGGAATTTTGCATTGAAGCATTCATTTTCTCTGATATAAGAATTTTAGATAAATCGAGTAAGATCTCGTCAGTAAGAGCATAAGAGGTAGAAGTAACATTTCCTATGTCTTCTGATGTGGAAACTATACCTTTGGTGGATGTAGATGTTGTAGATATGTCTATAGATGGGTCTATTATAGGTATAGAAGTTATAGGAGTAGAACAAGATACATTGGTTGTGGGATTAGGATCTTTCTAAGGTTCTAATGTGGTTTGTTTAGAGGATGGTTGAGCTGTATGTAGAGGTATAACTTATGGAGAAGAAGTAGATGAAATTGTGGGTATGTGTTTCGCATGTTTAGATGGATAATGAGAATTAGGATGTGTGGATGATATAGCAGGGCAAAATTGAACTCCAACAGGTTTTGCCAAAGCACACATATCAAAGGGTCTAGGATCACCATGAATGGTAACCAACTGATTCTTAAATTTGAATTTAACACATTGATGTAAAGTTGATGGAATGGCTCGCATCGCGTTGATCCAAGGATGACCCAAGAGTATGTTTTACGATGCAAGGCAATGTACAATAAACACAATCGTATCCAAGGTTCTTAGACCAAATTGCAATGGAATGGTAATAACTCCACATGTTTCTTGTGTTTTTTCATTGAAGGCTTTTATGATCATATCAATTCTTTTCATTTCCTCGCTTCTAAATGCAAATATTTGGTAGAAGTCAAAAGTGCAGATGTTTAAATATGAACCATTATCAATCAAGACTCGTTTAACTGCTACATCTCCAATTAAGGCAGTAATATATAAGGGGTTATCCTTATGTAAACTATGTTGCGATATGTCTCTATCCCGAAATTCAATACAATCAACTTCACAAGTTATTATAGTATTGGCCATGGCTTTGGGTTGAATGTCTTGTGGTACCATAATCTGGCTTAATGTAAGCATTAATTCATCTCTATGTGTAGGAGAAGATCTTAAAAGGTCCAAAAGGGAAATTCTGAATTTGATCTTGTTGATAATTTTGAGCCTGTTGTCTAGTAATAGCTCCAATGGTACACACAATATTATTCTATGGATGATGAATGGGTTTCGGTCTAGCATTTATGGCTTGCTCATTAGAAAGGAATTTGTGAGACGATGGTCTAGTAGTGACTCTTCTTGGAAATGGTTCTTCTAAAACCATATAAATTGTGATACGGAGAATAGGATCCGATTCATCTTCAGAGTTATTCGATTGATTTGATGTGATTTCCATATCACTCTCAGTCTCATATTCTATATCACTAAGATCAGATATCTACATATTATATAGAGGCCTGGTTGTAACCATGGATAAAGTTGTGTCAAAGGTTTTCGGCTCATGAATGGGTAAATTCCCACTAATAGTCCCTACATATCGGGTAGGAGGGGGAACATTATGATGTTCAATTTGATTAGCCACTTCCTTGCCATGTTTTGGTAAAGGATGTTGAAATATGTCCAATGACTAATTGGCATTCTGATTCTAGTTTTGGAGGATGTTCTTTTAAGCATTACTAGGAGGATTTTGCTTAGGTTGAAAGGCTTGCACCTCCATCTCATTGTTATCAATTAAGTCCTGTATTTTATGTTTTAATATTTTACAGGAGTTGGTAGTGTGTCCAGGTCCTCTATGGAAGTCACAGTGTAAATCATCTCTATATCTAGGTATAGTTGGATCATGTTCTCGGATATTTGGTAATTGAATCAAACCTCATTCTAATAATTGTGGTAGAACGGTTGATAAAGGTTGATTTAACCTAGTAAATTCTCGAGGAGGTTTAACGTGAGGTTTCAATATAAACTTCTCTGTTGTCCTCGCAGCATTAATAGTAGCAATATTTCTACTATCGGTGACTCCATCACCC
Organism: Wollemia nobilis; assembly: GCA_028583015.1. NCBI lineage: Eukaryota > Viridiplantae > Streptophyta > Pinopsida > Araucariales > Araucariaceae > Wollemia > Wollemia nobilis. The sequence goes on from JAQPPZ010003271.1 coordinate 4,361,069, forward strand.
ACAAATTGTTTTTTTTTATATTGATTTATGGATGTTTTCTTATCGTCTTTATTTTTAAGCTATCCTCTTCTAATGAGAGCATCTTCCACTCTTCGGGCTAAGTTTATAGCCTGATCGAAGGTGGTCAAGGTAGCAGTTGATAATTCATGAGATAATTGCTCTTGCAAATTATTAATAAATATGTCCAACATCTCCCTATAAGGTAACACAAAGTGTAATTTTCCTATCAACTGTCTCCACCTAGCTAGGAAATCAACAAAACATTCATCTTTGTCTTGTTTTAAGTTGTACAAGTCTTTAATGGTCACATGCCTTTCGATGTAAGCACTAAATTGATGAACAAAAGACTCGACTGTTTCTTCAAAATTTATCAAATAATCAGTGGGTAATTGATAATACCACTCTAATGCCATTCCTCCCAAGATTTTCGAGAACATTTTTAGCAATAACAAGTCATCATGTGATATATCATGACATGCTATCCTAAACATACGAAGATGCTCTATAGGATCTTCCATTCCTTTATATATGGGCAGGACAAGCATAGGAAAATGTTTAGGATATGGCTATGCTACGACTATAGGATCTAAAGGCTGACTACACATCTCTTGATAATTGTACAAGGGACGGTAGGGATCTATCTGGTCCATACGGGAAACTAACTGTTTCACCATGGCTTCAAGATTACTAGTTTGTCCACCATATTGGTTCGGTGGGACATAGGTATGGGATTTATGAGTGTATGATGGTGTGACATAAGGATTAGACGCTATATTGGTATTATGTAAAGTGTTGGTAGGAAGAGTATTATGAAGGAGATTTGTAGTAGTATTATGTTGTATCCCAGATTGTTGGTAATTGGTGTTTGGTTTTGTTTTGGGATTTTGTTGATTTGAAGTATGTTGCTCAATAACTTGGCAACATAGAGCAATAAATGATGGTTTCTTTTGTGTGGGAATGACCCTAGGCTTACTAACAGGTACTTTAGATGGTTGGGTAACCTATTGTTGTTGCATGTTCTGGATTATAGCAGCCATATCCAAATTGGATGGTCCAGCTTGATCACTCTCTTGCTCAATAAGGACAAGGGATTAGTGCATGTGTGAAATACGTCTTCTAGAGTTGCTTGAGTGTCACTAATTTGATCCTTGTCCATATAGACTGCTCTATTAAGAACACCAATATTAGTATTAATGAATTTCCATAATTATTCCATGTTTTCAAAAGTGACGGCTCCTCCCGGAGACATTTTAGGGGATGAGGATCCTTCTTCTCTAACATTTTCTTTTTGTTCATTTCTTATAGCAAGCTCTTCTTCTTGCTGGTCTAGGATTTCTTATTATGGTCTTCAAGAAGGACATCTGGGTTATTTAATGGTTTTCCTAACCAATATTCTTCTTCTTCAGTATGTTTTCCATTCCTAAGTCTAGGCATTGTGCTTAAACTTAGATTTCAGCAAATATATATACTTATATATATATATATATATATATATATATATATATATATATATATATATATATATATATATATATATATATGCGATAGGTTTGAGAGGTATATATTTTAATTATATACCTACTATAATACTTAAAAGGGAAATGTTTTTGTTTTTTTTGTTTTTTTTTTGTTTTTGTGTTTTATAATATTATTATAAAGATAACAAATAGCATTCTAGTTGCAAAAAGAATAACAATAGTAAAAAGAATGACTTAGTTTTCTATAAATAGTTTATGGATATCATTAATAGGATCAAGTTCATCAGGAGTCATGAAATGTTCCTCTTCAAATTGGAAATGGTTTTTCAAGAATTTGACAAAGTGTGCTATAGTAATATGATCTACTTCATCCTTGAACTTGTAAAGATAAAGTTCATGGAAATACTCTTAATACAACACAGCTCTAGGAACTCTATTCCATCTTTTTCTATCAGTAATAAATACTTCTTGATCCTCTATACGAGATAGAAACTTATGTACTACAACTATGTTCTCAAGGTATTCCTCAAAGGTGTAAAATTTTGAAGACACAAGTGCTCTTTTATCTGCTAACCACCTATGGCAAGCTCTCTGAAGTTCATGGTATAAAGTCACCTGATCAGGATCCAGGATTTTGTCTAGGACAAACCTCTTAATTTGCCTAAGTTCTATAGATCTGGATTCAATGATACCCAATCTCCTATCAAGTTCGTCCCACAAAGGTTGGACCCTATTTGTTTGAGGTACTCTAAGTACAAAAGTAATCTCTATGGTTGTTAATTGATTTTCAACATTTATGATGACAACTCGTCTTCTATTATAATCTACCATCTAAGTCTGATATGCAATTTTAACAATTTTCTAATGATTCTAGATGTTCTTAATAATGCATTTATATTATATATATATTTTTATATATATTTTTTTGTTTTCAAAAGGCTTTTAGTTTCACGTCGGGTTCACCAAAATGTACTGACCCAAATTTTTTGTGCCCTTACCTTCAGGCTATAGGATTCATGCCCGAAAGGGGGATGCGATAAGGATGGGATAATACCTCGAACTGAGAGGCCCTTTAAAGGTCACGCCTCTCGGGGGAGGGATATAAGGGTGAATTTTTGACGGATGGTGGGGTTCACCAGGAAACTTTGAGTGGCAGTTTTCATGCCTAGGTTGATAATGGGTTTGATGTGTTCATTTTATACTCAATCATTCATATTCCTAGGTTGGCCAAAATGAATCTAAGCTATTCTATATGAAAATTCCGATTTATATGAATACAAAAAGCATGAATGAATTTTAAATACCAATAATATGTTAAATGAGAAAGAATGCACCTAATTTTGGATGTCTGATGAATATTCTAAAGCTTGTAGGAGTCCAGATCATCCCGAATATGATAAGATCATCTGCAATTGTACAAAATCATCCCATATCATAGTCGATCATCTAAAATCAGACAAGATCATTGTTGATCTGACGAATTTGTTAGATGAATTCATCAGAAACCTACAATCATAGAAATAGACACCAAAAACCAAAAATGTGAATACAAGAATAATGTAGAATGATAGAAATGATAGTATAAATGCTTAACTGATAAATCTAGATAGCAGATTAAATAAAATACATTTTTTTAATAACTTATTTTAACTTTATCATGCATTTATGCTAAATGAGGTGAACTCCAGGATGCAGAATGAAAATAATCAAGCTAATGCATAATAAAATAAGGAAGGAAGATGAGAAATGCAAACTCAGGGCTCTGATTGCCCCCAATCTGAACTGTAGTCGAGATTGCCTCCAATAATACGAGATCATCGCCGATCTACGATAGGATCATCCAAAATCATGTGGAATCGCCTGCGATGATCCGAGCTTCCTCTAGCTGAAGCACAGTGAAAACCTGCAATGAAAAATTAAAACTACGAGTGCAAACAATGGTAGATAGGACGTCTTAACATATTAAATCTAAATGACAGGGAAAATAAACTAGGGAGAGAGTCAGGAGAAGATCCAGGGGGATAAACTAAGAAAATCCTAGTTTATATAGAATTAGGGGGAGGTTAGGAGGTTGGGGATCATCCCAATCTGGGAGATCTCCAACGGAGGAATCTCCAACTACGCAGACATGCTTCTTCCCATGTTGGAGAGGTTGTTGAAATAGAAGCTAATTATGAAAATTTAATTTTGGGATGAAATCGTCTAGACGTTCTATTCCAGACGAATTCGTCCGATCTAGGACGATTTCGTCTGATCGACAACGATATCGTCCAACGGTCAAAACAACTCCTAAAAATGGTGCAAAAAATGGGGGGAGCGGTTAATGGGTGGTTTCGAGGTTAAAATTCAAATTTTTATCTTTTTACTAAGGGTTTAACTGCACCAATTTTAGGGTGCTACAGTCCATATCATTTATTTCTTTTGACTTGATTTCTATAGGATCACTCAATTATTTATCTTCCAAAACCATTAAAATATTCTCATTTGGACCCAATATTATGTGTTGAGATTGATCCTCATTCTCTTTGGATAAATTCCCTCTTGATCTTATTGAGTACATAAAGATTTCTTTCTCTTATGGCACTTGCTACCAGTTTTCCAGTTTTAGACTTTCTTACTTCACATCGATCTTGATGAAAGGTTACCATATGACCTTGATCACAAAGTTGACTAATGATCAAGAGATTGTGTTTCAAGCCTTCCACATATAGAATATTTTTAGCTTTTGCTTTCCCATTGCCTATACTTAGAGTTCCTTTTCCACTTGATTTTTCTTTGAACCATTGTCCCCAAAGTTTACTGACCCTCTATTTCCTTCTTCCAAAGTTATAAATTTTTCTTTTTCTCCTGTCATGTGTCTAGAGCACCCACTATCCAAAAACCAGTTATCTTCTTTATCCTTAGCATGCAATGCTATTTGAACTAGCAAATATTTTAGTTTTCCTTTTCCTTTTTCTTCTTTCCTAGTAGTTTGAGTTGTGGTCTTTCTACTAGACTTAGAATTTTCTAGATTGCATCTTCTAGCTATATGCCCAAATTTATTGCATTTGTAGCACTCAAAATCATCATCCATATATGATACAATAGAATCCATACTACTACTGTCATAGTCTCTATTAATACAATGCACAACTTTATGACCATATTTATTGCAAGAGAAACAATGCCCATGGAAGAAATTTTGTAACCTATTTTGATGAGGACTCAATCTAGTATTCTTTGCTTTGTGATCTTCTTTTCTGGAGATATGGTGGGGTACCTTATTTTTACTTGATATTTTTGCCTCTTGCTGACTTAATATCTTGTTTATTTTAGTTCTACATTTTAACATAACAATTTCTATTTCCACTTTCTCAAGTCCTGCTTCTTTGGATTCCAAAATATCTCTTAATTGATGTTCAATTTCTCTTCTTTCTTTCACTTCCATTTCATTTTTTATTAGCCTTTGCAAAATCTCAATTATTGCTAATTCAAAATCTCAAATTTGTTCCCTTAGTTGTGCATTATCTTATTGAATCCTTTCAAGATCTTGGATACACTTGGAGAGCACTTCTTCAAAGTCTATACTTTCTTCACTCATTGAGCACATGTGTGATACTAACGGATCCATCTCCAAGTTGTTAAAATCTTTGTGGAGAGACCTTCTATGATACCAATTGAAGAACATGTGCTTATACTGAGAGGGGGGTGAACAGTATAACATAAAACTTTTTCCCAAATAGAAGCATTAGCATAAATGAAACCATAAACATCACACAAAGCATCACACACATAAGAGACACCATTTTAATGTGGTTCATCTAATGTGGGATACATCCATAGAGAAAATATTTCTTCTAAATATTTCTCAAATGATGTATTGGGAATCCTTCCCAAAATACAATGTTTATGGACCTCGGTCCAAAGGAGATGTTGATCCCCTAATCTCAAGTTCGTGGATCTCTTCCATACGAGAACTCTTTCCCCTTCTACTCTAGCTGTGATCTTCTAGAAGACTCTATCTCTATGCTGCTATGACTGGTGGATCTCTCTCCACTTGAAGACTTCTCACTCAGATCTGTCTTCAATTATCCTAGCTGTTGGATCTCTATCCATTGAGAATATATCCTCTATATTCTGTCACCTCCAAAGCTCTGTCTCAATATTGTACCAAACATAGTTTACTCAATCTAGCACAATTCTGGTCAAACTCTTGCACTAAACATAGTATAGTCAGTTTAGTATAATTCTTCTCAATAGGTTCTCTCAAAACCTACTCAAATTTTCTCAACAGGTTCACACAAAACCTGTCTAAATCTGTTCAATAGGTTTAGACAAAACCTATCTAAATTTGCTCAACAGGTTCATAAAAAACTTGTCTAAATCTGCTCAACAAATCCTCTCTAATACTTGCTCAAATATGCTCAATAAGTCCTCTCTTGGACTTGCTCAAATCTTCTCAATAATTCCTCTCTTGGACTTGCTCAAATATGCTCAATAAGTCCTCTCTTGGACCTACTCAAATATTCTCAAGCAATATTTCACAAAAGCTTAACTCAAAATAGTCCACAAGCCTTCTCAAAGACTTGTCTCAAATATGCTCAATAAGTCCTCTCTTGGACTTGCTCAAATCTGCTCAAGCAAGCTTTCACAAATGCTTAACTCAAAACAGTCCATAAGCCTTCTCAAAGACTTGTCTCAAATATACTTAACAAGCTTACATAGAACTTGTTCAATATCATAGAATCATAAAGATAATTTTTAAAGACAAGATTACATAGAACTTGTTCAATCTCATAGAATCATAAAGATAATTGTTAGAGACTCAATATGTTCTAATATCAAAGTACAATCAATATCTCAATTCAATCTCATAGAAGCATACAAAGAATTGTTAGAGACTCTATATTTTCTATACTCAAATCCCAATCTCAACTCAATAGAAGCATAAAGAGAATTGTTAGAGACTCAATATGTCCTATTATTAAATCTCAATCTCAACTCAAATCAATCTCATAGAAGCATAAATAGAATTGTTAGAGACTCAATATGTTCTATGCTCAAATCCCAATCTCAACTCAATACAAGCATAAAGAGAATTTTTAGCGACTAAATATGTCCTATTCTTAAATCTCAATCTCAACTCAAATAAAAATATAGAATAGTTTGTTTTATGGAACTTGAACAACCATTTCACACATCCACTTGACTAGGCTTAACCAACTCAACTCAACCAATCACATCAAGGAACAACCCTTTCTCACAAACCCTAGTTCAAGCATGTATCAACCAACTCAAAATATTTCCAACAATTCTTTATCTCAAGTCTCACATAACAATGATACTCATGTTCTTTTATAGATCATGTTCAAGTTCATTTCATCATCAATGGGCTTCAAGAACAATGCTAATGAAACAAGGTTTAATTACAACTCACAAATCAGAAAACCTTGAAGCATTCAACCAACCATCTTCACAAAGGAAACTTCAAATAATAATTTTCACTCTAATGATATCTTAGAAATCAACCACCACAAACAATCAATACGAGAATGTGCCCATACCTTTTTGATGCCAATAAGTTGTTCACAAAATCTGCCACACTTAATCACAACTTTCCTTTTCAATATTAATAAGGGTTAGTGGTATTTTAAATAATGACAATAAAATCATAACTTAATTTACACCCTTTTCACTCCAACTTCATAAACATATCCACCAAAGTCTATTTTAATAAAAACCCATATTAAAAATAACCCATAATAAATCTCTCAATATCACTTTAACAACAACTCCTTATTTATCCTAAAATAAATTCTCCATTTCCATCAAAATAAAAAATAAATCAAATATGATTTTGCAATAATAATCATAGCCCTAATGATAAAATTTAATTCCCATTAAATACCTTATAACTCCAAACTTTAGAGTTAATAAAAATTATTAAAGGCAAAAACGTAAATACCTCTCAAGGGGATTCGAACCCCCGTCCGCCACACACCACGAGCGTCTTAGCTGCAACTAAGATTCCAACTAAGTCAAAGTTCTCATTGGAAAAGCAAAGGCCAAAAGGACATTTAATATTCCTCTACCTACCGCAAAGGAAAAAGCACAAAAGTGCTTCCCACATGTTGCCGTCAAGGGGATTCGATCCCTAATATTTGTGCTACCCATAGTCTTAGAAAAATTGATATGCTAATGCACCATGCCTCATACCACGTTTGAGATTTCCAAATCACTGTGCTTTCTTCGCTGCTTCCTTTTGAACAATTAGCACGAGCTCTTTCAAAATTCCAAGGCAATTAACACATGAGAGCAAGGATAATTATTTGGTTTAATTGCCACCCCTTTATATAGTGTTTAATAAAAATTTGAAGATGTTGGCAGAAATATTAAAATTATATTTGCATAATGACGTCAGCGGGAAACTTTCCATTTAAATTTAAATTTTAATTTTAAATAATTAAAATTTAAACCAAACATTAAAACTCAAATAACTCCATTAGCGGGGCACATTTTTTGACGAAACGAAAGCCCAACATGGGTTTTAATAAAAACCCAGATCAAATATGTTGTCCATGGTTTTAAATAAAACCTTTTATTTTCCCTGCCTTGGTTTTCACAGAAACCCTTCATAGATCCTTTTGACATTTATTGCTCTATTGACATCAATGACAATATTTCAGCTTAAGGACTCAAAATGTCCAACAAATAATCCATTGGACATAGTTAAATCTTGTTTATGTGGTCCTATCTCATGTGCAAGTATTTGTATAAACTTGTAATTTATTTCCTTTATTAATGATATAACTATATTTTTATGGGTTTTATTTTTGAAGAGTAAATATGAGGCCTTTTAAGCCTTTAAGAAATTCAAAGCAATGTTTGAAAATGAATGTGGAAAACCATTAAAATTTTGAGAATAAATAGAGATAGGGATTTTTTTCCTAATATTCCTAGGAATTGTATTTATCAAATGGCATAAAAAGGAACCTTACAAGACCTTATACCTTGCTAGCATTTTAAGCCTTACTATCACAAAATTCCATAGGTCCCAATATAAAATAGCCACATTATTAAAGGTCAAAATAATAATATAATGCGTAGAAAATATATGAGCAAATTAATCTGTATATTAAGGCCTATATAATACTAAAATTAACATTCACTTATATAATCAAATCCCATTGACTTTGGAAGCGAGAAAAAAAGAGGGAGACCCTCCAAATAAGATATCAGAAACTCCCAAACAGAGGATGATATTGCAAATGGTATCCAAAATATCCTTTTCCCAAACATTACCTCTCAACTTAAGGAAGAGAGTAAAAGCATCAAAACCCCCTCACCATAGTGGGATAGGAGGCTGAAAGTCCACCAAAACACCTAAATGAAGATCCTCTCCTAGAAATGCGAGAGGCCTCAATGGGGTACCTAAACAAGGACTTGCTAAGTCTATGAGGAAAGATATCAGACCTTCCATATTTATCATGCAAGAAACAAAAATAAATATTAATAACTCTGCCACTGTAGCTAAGGCAATATGGAAATATTTAGGAGCTATCTTTCATGATGCTATGGGATTCTCTGGAGGTCTCTTGTGCATGTGGGACAAACAACAACTCGAATAACGACTCCTTCACTCTAGTGAAAGACTCCTAAGAATCCTCTTCCATGACATCAACAATGACCTATCCTAGATTCTTACCAATGTTTATGCTCCAAATACCATTGCAGGAAGAGCTCAAATGTGGGATAACATGACCAGTATGAAAGACTCATTTAAAAACTTACCTTGGATTGTGGTAGGTGATTTTAATACCCCCCTCTATCTTTTAGATAAAAATGGAGGAGCTAAAATCCCTGCCAAAAGCATGAAGGACTTCATCGAATTCATAAATACTAATAATCTAATGGATAGTATCAAAAAGGCCAAGTATACCTGGAGCAACAAAAGATATGGGTTCCATCATATCTAGGTCAAACTAGAAAGAGTATTCCTCTCCCATGAAGCAATACATGTTTTTGGTGATGCTACTCTTCACCCCCTCCCTAAAGTGGGATCAGATCACAATTCCCTTATTATGAGTATTGATATATCCAAACAATTAAGAAAGCCCTTCATATTTGAAAATATGTGGCTTCACCACCCAGACCTAAGACAACGTGTGTCACATTGTTGGAAATAAGTCTTCCAAGGGTGACCTTCCTTCAGATTATCTCAGAAGCTAAAAAACCTCAAATAAGACCTAAAGATTTAGAACAAGGAAGTTTTTGGTAATATCTTAACCAACATGAATTATCTAAAGGAAATACTGGATCATATCAAGGCCAAATTCCAAAACAGGGAGCTAGATGCCCAAACTAGAATTGAGGAAAAGCAAGTCCTTGCAAATTACCACAACGTCCTCACTTGTGAGGAAAATTTTTGTTGGAAAAAATCAATAGTCCTATGGCTCAAAGAAGGAGACTCAAACACAAAATTATTTCATGTAGCCACACTCCGTAATAGAAGCAACAACAAAATCAAGGAATTAACCAAAGAAGATGGCAATATCACCACAAACATTGAGGAAATTAGGAATGTAGCCAGCTCTTACTTTTCTAATCTACTTGAGGATGACCATTCTTTCTTAGCCTTAGCTTAGGAGGATTTACTTCATCACATACCTCCAAACTCCATCTCTAATTCAGAAAATTCTTCCCTCATCAAACCCTTTTAGGATGAAGAAATCAAATCAGCCATGTTCTCCATGAGTCCTGACAAAGCTCCGGGTCCTAATGGTTTTTCCCCACATTTCTTCCAAACCTTTTGGGACATTGTTGGCTCTGATGTTTGTTTTGCAATAAAATATTTCCAATCTACCAAAAGTATACCATGCGGGTTCAATTCTACTTTCATAGCTCTCATCCCTAAAAACCCAGTGGCCAAGTCCTTAGCTGACTATAGACCCATTAGCCTTTGCAATGTTGTCTACAAAATTCTCACCAAGATCTTGGCTACCAGAATGAAATCTATTCTACCATCCATTATTGACCCCTGTCAAGGAAGTTTTGTTTAGGGTAGGTCTATCCTCGATGGAGTCATATCCATTCATGAAGCCCTCCACTCAGCCTCTAAGACCAAAAATCCTACCTGTGTCCTCAAACTTGACATGAATAAATATTATGGCAGAGTGAACTGGAATTTCCTCCTAGCCATCCTTCATAAATTTGGCTTCCACCATTATTGGATTGATCTCATCGGTAGTTGTATCTCCTCTTCTTAGTTTTTGATTCTCATAATGGATCCCCTATCGATTTTTTTTAAAGTAGCAGAGGGATCAGGCAGGGAGATCCCATATCTCCAATGCTATTCATTATCCTGGTAGAAACATTAGGTAGAACCATCCAATCCACTTATATAAATGGCTTGCTATCTGGAATCAAGACCTCATCTCAGACCACTATAGTCTCACACCAGCAGTTTGTGGATGACACCATTTTGTGCAAAAAAGCATCAGTTCTTGAGGCTGAAGTAATTAAGTACATCCTCCAAGTCTATGAAGAAGCAGTTGGCCAGAAATTCAATTACAATAAAATCAAACTATATTTCCTACACACTCCCTTGCATAGACATCAAAATTTCAAGAGTCCTTGACTATGCCATAGCTTACCTCCCTGCTGCCTACCTCGGCCTTCCTTTGTTCTATGGCCAACCTGCTGTGTCAATGTGGCAGAATGTTATTGATCGCATTCAAAAAATATTTACAGCGTGGAAGGGCAATCTCCTATCCTAGGATGGCAAGTACACCCTTACCATGGTTGTCCTCCAAAGAATTCATGTTTACTTCCTTTCAATTTTTAGGGTCCCAACCATGGTCACCTCAATAATAGAGCAAATTCAAAAACAATTCTATGGACCAGAGTTGAGAACAAATAAATATTTCATCTTGTGGCCTAGGATAAAGTGTGTAGACCTAAACTCAAGGGAGGAACAGGCCTCAAAATAATTCATAATATCAACACTGCCCTAATATACAAGCAAGCTTGGAGACTGATCTCTGGAGACAACGCTGCATGAATCTTAATTAACAAGAGGAAGTACCTTCAGAATGGTGATTTTTTTAATGAAGACATTCCCAATAGAGGATCAACATTTTGGAATTCCATCAAAAGTACTAGGCCCCTGATTTTGAAATTTCTAAGATGGAAACTAGGAGATGGTGCCAACGTCAATTTTTGGAATGATAACTAGATAAGGCAAGAACCCCTCCTTAATGATCCTGTTCTATCCAAACTTAAGCCTTTTACTGATGCAAGGATAGGACATAAGGTTTTAGACTTCATAATTTCGAGCAGATATCCTACTTGGAATCCAATAATTTGTCCTACCTTTCCCCTTGAATCCAACTTGCTAAACTCCCTTATTTCATACACCATAATTCCCTCCTCCAAGCCCTTTGATCAACTCATTTGGGAGCTTATCTAAAGTGGAGAATTCTCAGTAAAAACAACCTACCTCCTCCTCATTGATGACAAGGAAAATTTATTACCTTTAAGCAAGTTTGGATCAAGCACATCATCCCTAAGGTCTCATTTTCTTGGCTTGCCATCCAACAGAAGATCCTCACCATTGATAACCTCAATAAAAAATGAATTTATATTCCTAACAGATGCTTCCTCTGCCAAAATGCTTTGGAATCCACCAACCACCTCTTTCTCCATTGTCCTTTCTCCTCTACCATCCTTAATTTCTTTTTCCACTCTTTCCACATTCAATGGGCTATACCATACTCCATAGGAGACCTATTCAATCATTGGTCTAGCCCTTTCCATGATCCTCACCTCAAGTTATTTTGGAAAATATCCCTCCACCATTTCCTCTGGCAAGTCTAGCTTGAAATAAATAACAGAGTTTTTTCCATTAAGACTAAGACCTCTAAGCTTATATCTTCCAAAATCCTAGCCTTCACCCTAGAAAATGCCTTCCTCATTAACCCTTCTTCCAAACCTACTTCCAAAGCTGAGTCGGATCTAGGCAAAGAACTAGGATTATCCTTAGAGGATGTCCGTCCACCGTCCTCAATTTAGTTGGAGTCAATCTGGATTCCTCCCCCTCAAGGATGGACCAAACTCAATTTTATTGAGCTGCTAAAGGAAATCCAGGTAAGGCTAGAGCAGGAGGCATTCTAAGAAATCATCAAGGCAATATTGTCCTTGCTTTTGCTAAGGGACTTGGAGAGGATACCAGTCATGTAGCTGAATTGAAAATTATGTGGAGGGGCTTACAATTGGTCAAAGATCTTACTACCAATTTGATAGTTTAAGGAGATTCACTCAACATCATCAATTATCTCAAGAACACCAACTCCAAACCTTCTTAGAGAGTTCGATATTACATTGAGTAAGCAAGTAACCTTGTCCTTAACATGTAGGAAGTCACATTTTAGCACACTTTTAGGGAATCCAACAAAGTTACTGATAAGCTTGCCAATACAGGGGTCAACATGACTAATATCCAAATCTGGCACAATGAATTACCTGAGGAAATTTAGACCATTGTTAACCAAGAAAACCATCAAAGAAATATTCCCCACCAGGGAGGAAGGTCCTAAGCCACCATATTCCTCATGAGTAGCACAATATCTCATTCGTGTTAGCCTCACCCACTCCATGTCATCATGACCAATCCTTATCTCAATAAGGATCACCTTTCTAAAAAGCGGGATTCCCATACTGACGTGTTCTCCCAGTGCCATCACCATCACTGCCAACTTAGCTTCCACCTTCCTCATTATGGCCACCACTTCAAACTCCATGAGTATACCATCATAATCACCCACCACCCCCTCTCCATCCACCAAATATCTGCCACCTCTCACTACCCGTGCTCACTCCATTGGGATAATCCTGTTGGCATAGTTTCTAACAATTTTTTCAATCACTGGCACGTTTTGTTAAACTTGTGCAAATCCCAGAAATTGGCTTCCAATGATAGAAACATGATGAATTTTGATAACATAAACTTTTGGTAACATATTCAGAAGTTGAATTCCTTGATTTGCAGGCTACATTCTTCCAACGTCTATCCAACTTCCCAAGGTTGCATCGATACAACTTTCCATGTCCCCTAACTATGTACGTGGCACATTTGTGAGCAGGCCACTTCACCTAAGAAACTTGCTTGATTGGAGTCTTGTGTCCCATATTTCTTTGACCCAAGAAATTAGTGGTGGGTGTTGTTTCCCTTCAAATCAATGGAGCATGCCACATCTTCAAAAAACCTGGCACGCGTGGGACATTGTAACTTGAGACTCCTCAGCCCGAGACTATGAAGGGTCATGGTTTTTTCCTCAAATCCTCTTAGTTGTTGTATGACCACCTTTCTAGTCACTCGACTAGTCCCTATACCTTCCTTTATAGATTATATCCTATTTTTTGGAACAACTCTTTCCATGTTCCAACCCTCTTCCCTCTCTACCTGTCACTTCCTCCCTCCCCGGTTCTAGACCCTTCCCCCCTTCACCTTTTTATCATTTAGCATTTCTACCCTCACCATAATTTTCTCACCCACCCACCACTGTCACTGTTTACCCTCGTTGCACCTTTCCCTATCCTCCACCCAACCTCCCATCCCCCCACCATTTTGAGTGACTATATCGAACCAAGAACCTATGAGTCTAAAATTATGGCTGATAAAATCCTCCAAGACAAAGGCTTTTTCCCCTTTCTGAACATGTTCTCTGGGGATGACATTGACATTACCACAACTTTCCTTTATTCCTAGAATAATGGCATCATCTCTATACATGGGAGTAATTTTATGGTTGACATCCACCTTCTTGCTAACATTATCGGCCTAAACCCTCAGGGTTGATCCATCCACCGCCACAAGCATAACTGGGAAGTGGAACTAGAGCATTTCAAAGGACATGACAAAATCCTCAAATGGTCCAAAATCCCTAGAATATTCATAACCGACCTTACCATCCCTTGGAATGTTCTCATGAAGCCAATTATGGAGTTTATCTATGTGGATGACCCTGACAAGTCTCTAAAAACCTACCACTTGGCTTTTGCCAATTACTTTCATGAAATCAAACCTCTGAGTATTTTGTCATTCTTTATCAACTCCATGAACCATTCCATTACATCCTAGAGAGACAACAAGAGCCATAATATCCCTCGCCATAAAGGCATGTTTAAATTTTTTTACACTTACATTCTGACTAATAGCCCCAAGTGTAACCCTATTGCAGGTAGCCCTGCCAAACCCAAACCTTTTGTTGAGCACCTGACCCAAGCTAAAAAAAATAAAAAGGCTATTGAAGCCATGTCCAAACTGAGAGCAAGGAAGAGTATTACTTTTGACAATGCTGAAGAACCAATGAGAAAATCGATGAGAATCCAGAACATGACCTCCAAGAGTAATGTGATCGAAATAAAAGATGATCATGAGGAGAACAAGAAGCTCAAGGAGTTTATTATTGCCTCTACTACAAAAATTATGAACTACATGATGACCTATACCATGGACATTAGGGAGGGACTCCACAAGATTTTCTATGCCACACAAGGGACTCAAGAGGGCGATGGACCTACTGATATAGGTGTGGCTGCTATGAAGAACGAACTGAAGGAAGATGATCCTAAGGAAGCTGAGGAAGAGGATGGGAAGGAATATTACAAACCCAAAGTGGAGGACTGATTTCCTCCCTCCTCTATCTTCTATTCTCTTTTTTATGTTTTGCTTTCTCTGGATTTTATTAATTAGTATGCTTACGACCACCCTGCATGGGGCCTTTCTGTTAGTTGCTTTCATGGTTCATCCTAGACTGTTCTACCTTGGTACCGATAGTCCCACCTTTTCGGTTACAATGATCTATTTAAAGTCCTATCTCTTTTTTTTTATGGCTCTAAGATGGAGGTTGCATCCTCACCCTATGTCTATAAGGAATTATATTACAAGCTCCAAGGCTGAGGCTGCAACCTCCTTTAAGGCTCTCATTAGTATAATCCTCAACTGTAGTTCCCTCAGTATGATACAACTTCTAGTGCTGGTTTTGTATTAAGGTTTTGAGATCCTTAAAACCCAGTATGCAAATATAACTATTTTACTTATAAAAAAAAAATATGATTTTAAGTGGCCTAAGTCATTCATGAACTATGAATGAATAAAACTTACAATATTAATTGCTCAAAATCTGTATACAAGCTTTATTACTTTTCTTCCTCTTACAGCATTATAATATGATATTCATATTATATTCTTAGGGAGTATTGTCTTCATAATATAGCCATAGTAATATGACTTTTCATTGCTCTGCATATGAAAAACCCCATTACCATTGGCTTATCATCTTGCCAGTTAAATACGAAGACTCTTCACTTTCTTCTTCCATGCACACTTGACTCTGACACTTGCACACATCCAAGGTTATGCATAAGGGGTCAACCCCAAAATGTATTTATAAAACTTTGGTGAATCAGTTTCGAGATCTAGGTGAAGAGTTTTCAAACACATGTAGAAGGTTCGTTATTATTAGGGGAAATATTGGAAATTTAAACTTAAAATGGTCAAATTATTATAAATTGGGGTGAATTGACTCAAAAACAAATTTGCACCCATAAATTTTTGGCTAACGAGACCTGGTCAAGGGTCCCAAATATTAGCCAATTCCAAAATTTGAAAATCCTAATTTTAGACAATTTGGTGATAAATAGCCGCTATGCATAACCCTACAAACATCTACATGACTCTTACACTTCTACATGCACTCCTAATCTAAGACACTTGTGCACATACAAGATACACATTCTCTCAATCTACACTTGCACTCTAAATTACATGAAATGGGAAATATAAAACACTCATTTAAACTAAAGACTCAACCCTAGTATATTTGAAGAAGTAAAATTTACGACATCGCCTTAAGGGCACTTTATTGCAATGTAAAGAAGATTAAAGCATTAAAAGGGAAAAGTGCATAAATATGTAATCTATTGAAATGAAGTGAAATGTGTAATAAAATAGGTGGATTTCTCCTTGTATTCATTCACTCATGGATTCCAAATAGGATTACAATACCTCCCCTTAAGGGCTTTACAATTTGATACATTTCAACATTACAATGTACAAGGGATCTAATCCCTTGAAAGGTCCTTAATGGCATGTACTATTGTTCATTTCGCATTCCCACACTTGAGAGCTAGTCTTGGGCTTATTCTTATTGCCTTCTTAGCTCCTCCCTCCTGTATAGAATACCTGCACCTACACACAAGGGATTGAAAAGGGGTTAATAGCATATGCATTTATAGATTTAAAGCCTTGTAAACATAGAAAGCATGCATCTAGAAACACCAAAACTTATTTCTAATAAACCAAAATGATTAAAAAATGATTCCTAACTATAGTATTGAAATAACATGATTTTGTAAAGATCTAAGCATGAATGAAAGGGAAATTATTAGCAAAAATAGTGACCATCCCTGGGTGAGCCAGATAGACCTGCAATCACAAAACTTCTAATTACCCTATCAAAACAACTCCAAATCTCACCAAATTTGAACCATAGGCTAATATAAACATTCCTAAAAGGTATATGGTGGAATAGATCAAATTATCTACTATTTTCTAACCATCCCTAGTAGGTGCAACTAGCTACTGCTAACCATCCCCAGGTGGGACGGTTACAAATATGCTTAGATTTTACCACCAATCCTAATGGGATCTGGTCCAAAACTGGTCTAAAGGTTGTGTCGATAGATGGGGCCAAATTTCTCTTCAATTTGGCTGGTTTGGAATGGTTTGAATCGGTTTCTAATGCCCCTAAAAGCGCCTTCATATGAAGAGGGTTTCAAGGCCAAAGTGAGGGCAAATTGAGGTTGCAAAATGTGAGGGTAGAATTGGGCAGCACTTCATTGCTAAAATGCTTCAACTCTCCTCTTTAAAATGGGTGAATACACCTCTTTTTATAGCCCAAATAGGGCATCTAGGGCAAAGGGGCAAGTCTTGGCATGCGAGGCAAGTGCCGCCACTTGTCAAAACCCTTGCCCTCATTGGTTAGAAGAGGTTGCCCATTTGGGGCCTCTAATTGGGAGTTCCTAGTCTCCATGATAGGCTCCCAATCAATTTTGGTTGATTGGGTGGAGAATATGGTAGTAATTGATTGCCATTTCTCTACCCCTTTGACTTTTGGGGTGTCTATTTAGGGACCATCCCACCCAGGGACGATTTTGGATGGCCATCCCTAGGTGGGACGGTCACCATCTGTGACCGTCCCTTGGTGGGACGATCATAAGGATATGCCCCAAAACCTCCCAAAATTGCTAGGAACCTTCCCAAAAGTGCTATGGAGCTCTATATTACCCTAGAGGGCTGCCCAATGGGGCCATATGATGTCGATAAGAGTGGCACATGTGATGCATTAGTAGTATTATCTGATTTACGTGATTTTAGTGTCTACAGATGCCCCTTTTTGGGATGCGCTATGTGCAACAAAGCGTTGAGCAAAAATAGATGACTAAATCATTAAATGATTAAGGTTGTTCATTAACCTAATCAACTTTGGATGCCTCCATTGTGGAAAGAGCATACATTCTTGGAATCCTTGCTTTTGACATAGTCGAAGGATTCAATTTTGGGTATACCTTTCAGCCATGTTGTAATAATAGTTGTAGGGGCTTAGGGTATACTAGGTCTTGGTGCCTTGTGTTCTTGTAAGCCTTTACATGGGTGGATTCCTAAGGCTTCAAGGAGGTCAAGCCTATTTTTTTGTTTCTTATGCTGATTATTTGCCCCAGCATGGGCTTGAAAATTTATCTTTAGCAAAGATTCTTTTGAATGTATGGAAATTACACTTTTGAGTGTTTTAGTGTTGATTTGATTTATGAAATCATTATTATGACTACCCCCTCAAGTGATGAGTCGATGAGGGCATGACCAATGATAAAGTGATGAGTCACTTGACACATATGACTAAATTGGGGTAACTCTCTATTTTTCCCATGGTACTATATACCTATTTGGAGGGGATTTTTGATTATTTTGATGAGCATTTCTGGAAGCAAAAGGCTAAAAACTTCATTCCCATGGAGTGGTCCAGCCATGGAGGCCTTCTTGGGGAATAAAATAAAGACTTTTAATGCATCCAAAAATATTATTGGTTTAATCTTGATCCCTGCTAATTTGGTGACCATTTTGCCTTATTTTTGGTGGGTTTTGGACCCTATTTTTGATGTTTTTAAGTTGTTTTTGATTTTTTGATTTTTGGAGTGTGAGGTCTGAGGACCCACTTTATTGTAGCCCATAGGCAGTTTTTGGATTATGATGTAGCTTTTGTCCCATATATATATATATATATATATATATATATATATATATATATATATATATAAATATATATATATATATATATATATATATATATGAGTTTCTTTATCATCATGTATTTCCTTATCCTTTATGATATGTATGCTATTCTATTTGCTTTATGATGCTTATGATGGATGTCTAACATGGATGCATGTATTTATCCTATGATGTGATTTGATGATATGTAGATGTGTATATGCATAATAAAATGGATGATGTGATTTAATTTTGTATGATGGATTTATGATGACTATTTGACACATTATATGCTAGCACCATAGACTATACAAAATGTATCTTTATTATTTTCATGTTATTATAACACTTATGTAATGGATTTTGTAAATTTAATAAACATGATGTAAAATGGAATGGATAATGTAATGTGATATGATATGTTTGTGGATTTTTAGGAGACTCAAACACTCTAGTTACCTAATCAAAAGTTGTATAATAACTATGCAAGACTTTTTGACAAAGTATGCACCTACTAAGATAACCAAGATAATCAACATCCATGTGTGTGCATGTGAGTTCATTACCATGATAACGCATAAGGTTGCCCTAGTGCAAATGGGATTCACTCAGCCCATCTATACTAGAGATCATTCTGCGAGTCTCATTATCCTGAGTTTTGTACTTAGTTAGATTAGACTACTAGGTAATCTAGGCTACAACAAGCTAGCTCATCCACATTCAAACATTGGTCTATACCTAAGCAAGTTGCTTATGTGATAGACATATCATCATGCGGGAGGATACCACCATTGACAAGTAGGCTATCCACCAAACCTGTAATGAGGATCACCTTATGGTTCTCTAATGCTGAGAATTCCAAGGATTCAAGTTCAAGACTCCCTTATTTTCTTTTAATTTTGAAGTATTCAAGGGAGTTGCTCATTTTTGTTTGTTGAGCAAGGGATTTTGGTAGTGGTGAGCCCCGTATTTTTTCTTTTTCTAGTGATAATAATCACTATTTCTTTTTGCATATTTTTGAAGTGATAATAATCACTTGTTTTGATTTTTCTCTTTTGGATACTTGCCCTAGTGTAGGGCAAGGGATTTTTGGGTAAGGAGGAACTTGTCCTTTTGTCAATTCTCAACATCTTTGAACCATTCACACAGGGGGATGAGCAAGATAATATTTTTCACTTAAAAGTAACCTAGACCACTTTATAGTTTTCATCTTTCCTTGTGCTAGACTTGGATTTATTAATGTGAAAATGTGTTGGGATTTTGATGTATACAAGGCATTATCTAAGTAGGATTCTACCTTATAAAAAATCATGATAGCTTTCTACAAAATCTGAAAAGAAAACTAGATATGGTTGAGTGACCAAAAACCTTAACTATGTTTTACTAACAATGGCTAAGTGACGGGAAACAGGCATATAATATGGAGATGTAAATGTAAATGGTATATGTAATGTAAACAGGTGGTAATATTGACATATAATAACAATGATTTTAATAGATGCCTAGTGTACAGACCTGGTGCTAGACATGTATGATCAATTTTGAACGATGCATATATGCAATGATGAGTATGCCTAATGCAATTTATATGAAGTGCAATGAAGCAATATTTTTGTATTTTGATGATTTTAATGATATTTTTGTATTTTTGATATATATGTATATACAGGTTGACCAATGGGCTTAATGAATGCCATTGGGGCTTTTGGGTGACCAAAGGGCTTATAGACGCCTTTGGGGCATTTTGGGATGACCTAGACAATCGTAGACTACCTAGGAACATTTTAGTTTGACCTAGATGGTCATAGACCACCTAGGGGATTTATGGGGACCAAAGGGCTTATAGATGCCTTTGGAGTTTTTGGATTGACCTAGATGATCATAGATAGTCTAGGAATATTTTATTTTGACCTAGATGGTCATAGACCACCTAGGGGCATTTTAGGTTGACCTAGATGGTCATAGACATTAAGGAAATATCATAGACTACCTAGGAGTATTTTAAGGTGACCAAAGGGCTTATAGATGCCTTTGGAGCTTTTTGGATTGACCTAGATGATCGTAGATAGTCTAGGAATATTTTATTTTGACCTAGATGGTCATAGACCACCTAGGGGTATTTTAGGTTGACCTAGATGGTCATAGACTACCTAGGGTATTTTTAGGATGACCAAAGGGCTTATAGATACCTTTGAGGATTTTTGGATTGACCTAGATGATCATAGATAGTCTAGGAATATTTTATTTTGACCTAGATGATCATAGACCACCTAGGGGCATTTTAGGTTGACCTAGATGGTCATAGACACTAAGGAAATACCATAGACTACCTAGGGGTATTTTAGGGTGACCAAAGGGCTTATAGATGCCTTTGGGGATTTTTGGATTGACCTAGATGATCGTAGATAGTCTAGGAATATTTTATTTTGACCTAGATGGTCATAGACCACCTAGGGAATTTTGGGTTGACCTAGATGGTCATAGACAAAGGAATATCATAGACTACCTAGGGGTATTTTAGGGTGACCAAAGGGCTTATAGATGCCTTTGGAGATTTTTGGATTGACCTAGATGATCATAGATAGTCTAGGAACATTTTATTTTGACCTAGATGGTCATAGACCACCTAGGGACATTTTAGGTTGACCTAGATGGTCATAGACACATTAAGGAAATATCATAGACTACCTAGGGGTATTTTATGGTGCTCTAAGCATGAAAAGACTACAAATGACTAACATTCATTGGTTCAGGCTCTTCACTTCCTTTGATGGATGCTAAGCGATAAGTTCTAGGTCCAATATAACTTGTAATGATGAATGGACCTAACCAGTTTGCTACAAATTTGTCCCACAAATTGGATGGCAAATTTGAGTTTTGTTGGTTCTCCTTTAGAACTAAATCACCAACTTGAAAGTCTCTCTGGTGTACTTTCAAGTTATAAGCTCTCTTAAGGCATTCTTGATAAACACATAGATGCTCAAGGGCATTGACATATCATTCATCAAGTAACGTTAATTGATCTAAATGAGCTTGCCTAGCAGAATCATCATCGATGAATTCCTGCATGGAAATGCATAGTGATAGAATCTCTAACTCTAGAGGCATGATAGCTTCAGCACCATACACTAGTGAAAATGGAGTTGCCCCAGTGGGCATCCGAATGCTAGTGCGATAGGCCCAAAGGGCAAGAGGTAATTGATTATGCCAATATTTATGATTTTCCTTAACGGTTTTCTTCAAGATGGCTACTACTATCTTATTTGATGCCTCTGCTTGCCCATTGGCTTATGGATAATAGGGCATGGAAAAGTTGTGCTTTATGTTATACTTTGTTGTTAATGCATGCACATCCTTATTTTTAAAGGGTGTTCCATTATCCGATATTATTTTGGATGGAATACCAAAATGACATATGATGTTATGTAGCATGAACTCCATGATGCGAGGTCCAGTCATAGTGGTAAGGGGAATTGCTTCCACCCATTTGGTGAAGTATTCGGTTGTCATTATGATAAATGTGTGATGGCCCGAAGAGGTAGGTGAGATTTTCCCAATTAAATCAAACCCCCATTGTGCAAATGGCCAGACCGATTGAATCGGTTGTAAGGCCTGTGAAGGTACGTGTGTCAAATTTGCATGATGTTGACACTTCATGCACTTCTTTACATAAGTGCAACAATCTTGCTCTAAATTTGGCCAATAATAGCCCATGCGAAGAATGCGCTTAGCGATGGCCATGCCGCTAAAATGACCACCACATGTACCATCATGGGCTTGGGAAATGGCCCAAGCTGACTCCTGTGAGTCTAAGCAATGAAGGAGGATACCCTCATAGCTCCGACGATACATTATGTCTCCTAATAAGACATATTTTGCCACCTTTTTCTTAAATGCTCGCTTTGCGGCATGCGACAATCCAGGCAGAATATTACCCAGTTTTAAGATAATATTTAATCTGTATGGCCCAATATTGCTTTGAAGAAGCCTCAATATTATGAATCGTACAATCCTTTTGATATTCATCTCATGCAAATGCTGATTGAGAATGAACTTGAAGATATAGCATTATGCTAGTATCAAAAGAATTCTGAGGGAACAGAGTCCCCCATTGAGCGTTATCCAAATAATTGTGTAGTTGAGAGAACCGTTCATGTGAAGGCTCAATATGAATCATGTGAACAGCTGGTATGGCATTATGCTCATCATGCTCAATCATAGATTGTGCTAGCATTTTTACTTGAATAGTAGTAATATCATCTGAAGGGTTTTATGGGATTAGCGACCCTAAGGAAGCCATTGTATCCACAAAATGATTAGATGAACGAGGGAGTGCCTCAATATCATACCATTCAAATTGTACCAAAATTTTGTCCACTAGGGCTTTGTAGGCTTGCAATATGGGACACCTACACTAGAATATCCCTTTAACCTAATTAACTATGAGCAAGGAATCACCAAAAATGTTTAGCTTAGTTATTTTCATGGTGATTGTCATCTGAAGGCCTATGATGAGGGCTTCATACTCGGCATTGTTGTTGGTACATAGGAAATCGAGTTTAAATGAAAGAGGTATTGGAGCCCCTTACAGTGTGAAAAACATGATACCTGTGCCACCCCCTTGCTCGCATTTAGAACCATCGAAGAATAGAGTTATGTCTACCTGTGACTCAAGCTCTATAGAATCAGGTGATTCTGAGATATGAAACACTCCATCATCAGGAAGATCTACATTCAGAGGTTGGTCATCCTGGAGAGGAGCCTCTACTAGTTGATCGGCTATGACCTATCCTTTGATTGATTTTTGTCCAATGAACTCTAGGTCAAATTCCATCAACAACATTATCCATTTCATCATGCGACTATTGTGATATGTTCGACTCATCATATATCACAATGGATTTTCCTTAGATATGACATACGTGGTATGATTGAGCATGTAATGGCATAGATTTTTAGTGGCAAAGACCACTGCTAAGCATAGCTTCTCAACGTATGCATACTTGATTTCATAGTTGACCAGTGTGCGGCTGATATAATATGTAGCATGTTCTTTATGAAATTCATTCTTTTGGGACAACATGGTGCCCAATGCCAACTCAGTAGTTGAGATGTATAAATAGAATGACACTCCTAGTCATGGAGGAGCCAATACAGGTGGTGAAGCTAGGTATTGCTTAATATCATCAAAGGCATTTTGACATTCTTCATCCCAATGAAATGAGACCCCCTTGTGTAGCAACCTATTCATGGGTCGACACTTATCCGATAATTGCGCTATGAAGCATTTTATGGATGCGACCTTTCCTTGCAAGCTGCGTAGCTGCTTAATGGTTGTGGGGGAGGCATTTCTAATATTACCTTGACCTTGTTTGGATCTACCTCTATGCCTCACTTGGAGACTATGAATCCCAAAAGTTTACCAGATGTGACACCGAAGACACACTTCTTGGGATTAAGCCTAACATTGTGCTCAATGAGGCGATCTAGAACCTTACATAATACATCGATATGCTCATGGCGCAATAGATATTTTGCCAATAAGTCATCCATGTAATCTTCCAAAATCTTATGCATGTAGTCATGGAAGATATACGTCATGGCTCGTTGATAGGTGGCGCCAGCATTCTTAAGGCCAAAAGGCATGACCTTATAACAGAATGTCCCCCAAGGCATTGTAAATGCCATTTTGATTTGGTCTTCTAGATTAATATGAATTTGATTATATCCA
Organism: Wollemia nobilis; assembly: GCA_028583015.1. NCBI lineage: Eukaryota > Viridiplantae > Streptophyta > Pinopsida > Araucariales > Araucariaceae > Wollemia > Wollemia nobilis. Next base: position 4,385,586 of record JAQPPZ010003271.1, read on the forward strand.
GAGAAACCATCCATAAGGGATAGCATTTCATGTCCTATTGTAGCATCTACCAATGCATCAATGTTTGGTAAGGGAAATTCATCCTTAGGACTCGCTTTGTTGAGATCTCTAAAGTCGGTGCAAATGTGAATCCTCCCATCAAGCTTTTTGATGGGAACCATGTTTGAAACCCATGGTGGATAGTCTACTGAGATGATGAAATCAACATCCAACAACTTTTGCAATTCATCTTTCACCATTAAGGCTATTGTTGGGTGCATCTTACACAACTTTTGCTTGACTGGTTTTATCTTTGGGTCCAATGTAAGATTATGCATGACTAGATTTGGGTCTAGTCCTAGCATGTCTTTATAAGACCAAGCAAAAGCATTCATCCTTTATTTCAATGCTCTTGTGAAATCATCTTGTTCAACTAGGGATAGACCTTCCCCTAGTTTGATAATGCGGGGATTATCGAGATCTGTACCGATATCCTTGTCAATTGTTGGCTCAATTGACATATGAGACCCATATTCCAACTGATGTGGAGTGGGAATCAAGTGAATGTCATCAGTTGGGTTTGCTTCATCCATAGGAAATTCAGGATCAACCTCGGCTTGAAAAACATTCTGAGTAGTTCTTGGAGAAAATTGAAATGGTTGTAACATTTCCTCGCAAGGCCAATACTCTGATGGTGATGGGGTAGAATCTCCCCGATCAAAGTCAATTGCCTCAATGTCGAGATGCAATGACTTTGATGGGTTATTCGGATCTAGCAATGGTGTGGTTAAATCTATGGAAATCATGTTGATGGATACATGATCTCCCATTCTAGGGTGAGTGGGTCTAGAGACCTGATGTTGTCTCATAACTCATGGGGGTGGCTCTGGTGGAAGTGGAATAAATGGTGGTGGCCTATGTGGAAGAGGATGAGCTTGCTCTTCACATGGCAAGAGTTGGCGTCAGATGGGGCCTTGGATGGGGAATAACATGTGAAGATAATATTCATCCTCATCATCCAAGGGGAACACTCTCTCATGTTCATCATCTGAGCTAGGATAGTTTATTGGTGCGATGCCATAGTCATCTTCATCATCACTCATCCATTCATGAGGAGGACCTTGATCCTCTTCCTCACTATCATATTTCAAGGTATGTGAGCTTTCCCCCACTTCATGGGGTTGGGAAACATCACTGGATAGTCCTTGATCTATCATATCTATGGGGAAATAATCCCCCAAGGAATGAATGTGATTCGGATTGGCATATGGATCGCGTGTAAGCTTATCCTGATAACCTAGACATAGGTGTTCTAGACTATCTATGAGGACATCCAATGGTACTGGCTTATTGTGTCCCAACCTAGATTTATCATAAGGTAGCTGATATTGGGGCTGACATGGAACATGAGTACCCTACTCATATAGGCCTAAACCAAAACCATACCAATTACAATGATCTAAGTACCATAATGCATAATCTGGATTCGACAAATAGTTTACATCCTCTAAAAAAGGTTCATCATCTTCTTATTTCGGAGGAATTGGTAGAGCTCCATACTCTAAACCCCCATATACAAAATTAGTTTGATTGGGAGGTAGACCAAGAGGCACAATGCTACCTATGGGAAGATGAGGTCACCCCATATCTTGCACTATCTCTATAGATGGAACCGTTGTGACATTTCTCACTAGATATTCTCCTATCCCTATACTAGACATATGCACTATGGTCTGGGATGGCGAAGGTGAATGAGATGGAAGTGAGGTTTGAGGTGACTCAATGTGAACCTCTGGAAGTGATTCCTCATCTACTACACAAGGAATCTCCTCCATGGATATGGTGGACACTAAAGGTGGGCTCTCATCAATGGGCCTTTTCGACATGTTCCTCGATGGAGGATCTGACGATGTCGAAGGTATCTCTAAAGCTACCAATGATGAGGATGGGATGGATGAAGATGTAGATGGTGAAATGGAAGGTGATGGTGGAATGGGTAGACCCTGAATAGGTGTATTCAGTCAGAAGTCTACATGAGTCGAAGGTAATGTCGACTCTGGCATCTGTTGCACCATATTGTAGTATTTGAAGGGCTCTAGATCTATAGAGACTACGTGCACTTGCCCTTCATGAGTGTATTTGAGACATTGATGTGCAATGGATGGGACACACTTCATATCCCGTATCCAAGGTCTACCTAGAAAAATGTTATAGGCCATATCACCTTCCAACACATGACACAATGTCGGTATAGTCTTGCACCCCACCTGGATGGGTAAGACTATGGTACCAATGGTAGAGCATATTGTGTCATTGAATGCACGAAGAGTGTAAGTTGATGCAACAACATGAGATGCTAGTAATTTTAAATGTTTCAATGTTGTGGTTGTGATGATATTACTCGAGGAACCAGTGTCTATGAGCACTCTCTTGTATGGTACATCATTTACACATGCAATGATGTGCAAAGGAGGATCTACCACATCATTGGCTATTTCCTTAAGCTCATGCTCATGAAATGTTATTACTGGTTCCTTGCACTATTGCACATGACCCACAAAATCAATGAAGGAGTTAGACTCCTATGGTTGCAACTCTATTGACTTTAGAATGTCCATCAAAGCATCCCGATGTGGAGGTGATTGTTGGATTAGCTCATAGATGGACAATCATGCTGATGTTGTCCTCAAGATTTGTGCAAGCTTGTTCTTTATTGTTAATATTGGCCTAGATGGAAGGCCCTGTACTACAGGTGGTGTAGTTTATGATGTAGTGGGAACATCACTTGAAGCTGTAGCTGGTGCAACTTGGCTTGGATATCTTCTTGTTCTTGGTCACAATACTCACCATCCCAACATACCCTTGGATAGGGGGTGTTGTCTTCACCTCATTCATCGGTTTAGCAGGTGCTGCCTATACCTCATGAGTTGGTAATGGGTCTTTGTATATACCCATATGCTGATTGGTAGGGGCTAGTGGAGCATCGACTTGAAGCTCATTCCTCTCAATCATATCTTGTACTAGGTGTTTAAAACCATAGCACATTGGTAAATCATGGCCACCTTGCCGATGAAATTTGCAATATTGATCCTCTCGATGTCCCATAGGCTTGGGTTTACCTATTTCTAGATCGATGGGTTTGATATCTGGTAGATTAATCATTTTTGCAACCCACAATCGATCGAATAGAGAATCCATGGATTCAATGAAGGGAGTAAATTGTCGCTTAGGGTGACGTTGTTGGTTTTGTCCCTGATTCGCTTGACCATTACTATTATAGCTCACAGGAGGAGGTTGGGCCTGATAGTTCACCTTTTGAGGAGGCATCACTTGTGTAGGCCTAGGGACATTTATGGCCACTTGATTGACCATTGTTGGCTTTGTAGGTGTTGAGCTACTTTTAGGGTTCTTTGTCCACTCCTTCTTACGAGGTTTGGCTATTTCTCCCTCTTGGATTTTTATTTCTTCTATATTTCTAGCCTATGCTAGAGCTTCTTCCAAGGTAGGGTATTGTTGTAATTGCAATATTAAAGAGATGGGTTTTAAGCAACTCTTTGAAAACAACCGAGTTAACTCAGTCACTGGCAATAGATAAGGTAGCTTAGCCAAAAGTGTTCACCACCTATTTCCATAATCAGTAATCGACTCATCATCGATTTGTTTTAACCCCGTGAGGTCTGTTAATGTCACCTTCCTTTTGGTGTTAAAGGTGAAACATTCCAAAAATGCATCAACAAATTGTTCAAATGTATAGACGCTATGTTTTGGAAGTTGGTTGAACCACTCAATGGCAGGACCAGAGAGGGTACTTAGAAAATTTTTGAGGAGCAATGCATCATTGTCCTATATGTTAAAGCACATATTTAAAAATCTAGTAACGTGCTCTTGAGCATCTTCTTCCCCCTTGAATCTATCCAATTTTGGTATTTTGAAATGCTCAGGGTATATCGGGGAAGGAATGGATGGATGTAATGGTTGATTCTTTAGCTAATGCAAAGTGGGTTTTTGAAGCCCATTGCCAGTTGTCCTACCTTCTACAGTTTCTAAGCATGCAAGCAAAGCTTGATACGCATCTGAGGATTTGATTTCCTCTTCCTTATTTTGAACTCGTAGAGGTGGATGAGGAATATTAAGCATAGGTTGGGGTGGTTTATTGACATCATCCACTCCTCCATAAGGTGCTTCTACATAATCCTCATTTTGTTCCAAGTCATCGTAAGCCCCATAGGGTGTTTTAGGTATGGGCCTACAAGGAGGAACGAAAGCCTCTTGAAGGTGATCTATATTTGGCCTATCATATATATTATGTTCATGCCTATGAGGTCTAGGAGGTAACATTGGATTAGGTCTAGGAGACCTATCTTGTTGGAGGTTTGGTTGCCTCGGGTGAGCCTCCTGTCTACGCGTATTTGGAGTAGAAGCTCCATTACGCAAAGTTTCTTGAATTTGGTGTTCAAGTCTTTCTTTCTCTAATTGTTGCCACTACTCTAAAATATCTAGGTGATGTTTATCAGACCTAAGTTGATTAAACTTGGCCTAGTGGTCAACATACTTCTTTACCAACTGATTGATTTGATCAGCTGTATTAGGTCTAAGTGCCTTAGCACTATTACTCTGATATCTATCTTGTTCAAGGGGGTTCGTGAGATCTATTACAACTTTCCCTCGATTGAGGGAGGCTGCATTGACTTGAGGCTCACCCCTAAATAGATCTTCTTGATAATCTACTGGTGCAGAGGCACAACGTGCTTGCATTGACACATTTGAATGAGGATAATCTAGATGTTCCTCAGGTCTTCCCTCATAAACAAGGAAAGGTAAGGTAGAATGAGGTCACCTATGGTGATGAGTATTACCCTCATCATGATCATGGCACCATGGGGAAGGGTGGTTTGAAATCATAAGATGATCATTCAACCCTACCTTAGGTGACAAGTCATACTCCTATGCATAGTAGTGCAAGGAGTAGACCGAGCAGGCACACGAATGCGTGGGATTGCTCTATTGGGAAGTGCCCCATTGCGTGATGACTCTTCTCAAAAGAAGGCATTAGAAATATCTATATTAGGGAAATAATTCCCTAAAAGGGGGTTGTTGCCTATGGGGGTACCCCATGTAGGAGTCCCTTGTTGGCTAGGTCCCTTTCTTGCTACTCTAGGAGTAACCATCCATTCATCTACCACTCGATGATTAGGGATATGACTTCCTAAGTTGAGACCATCACCTATGGGGGTGCCCCATGTAGGGGTCCCTTGTTGGCTAGGTCTCCTATCAGCCCCTCTAGGGCCAGGAAGAGTAGGTGGTCTCCAAGGAGGTATGACCATGTCCTTGGGATCTAGGCGAAGACGTTGTACATCCTCTTCCCTACTCCCCACAACTTCCACCCTTAAATGGGCTTGGCTATGGGTATGTACCATAGCTATGTACTCTAGACTACTATATGATTATCTCCTTTACAATTTTTATGAATTTGAAACAAACAAACAATAGAAACACACAAGCATAGAAGTGATTATCTCCTTTAAATATTTTAAATGTGAATCCCTAAACTATTTGTTGTTGTTTCAAGATGTGTTGCTTTGTAAAGAAAATACTTGGCATGTTTTATTTGTTTGATGTAATACTCAAATGTTTAAAGTTTTTCACCTATACACTCGCACTCAAATCGTATGGGGATTAATACCATATATTCTCAAAACAATCTAAAGTATGGTGATGAATTCCATACCCAATTAGGGAGCATAGGTCCTACCGATCCTCACCCAACACCCCGTGCGCAGTGATACACCCCTCCGAAGAGGGATGCATGCTATTTTGCATGGTTAGGACAGATCTTGGGTCAGATTGGCAATATAATATTTCATGAGCCAATCAATGGTATACCTTGGTCTATAGGGTTGGGTATGAGAGTCCAACTCATCAATGTTAAAATTAAATGTGGTGTGTGGGGTTCCTTTTAAAAAATTGAAATAAAATAATACAACATACAATGATGATTCACTAATATGCATGAAAGTACATTTTATATTCAGAATCATTAGTATTAATAAAAAGGAAGCTACTAAAATTGACAACCTATATGAACTTAACCCTTTTTGGTAAGTTTCAAGCAGGCAAACCAAACAAAAAGCATATAAACTACTATTATTTTCCTATTTTTCTTGATTTGATTAATGCAAAATTTAGAAATATGATATCTAACCTTCACATGCACAAAGAAGACAAGAAAATTTGAAATTTAAGCTAATTTGAATAGTATATATGCAAATTGAAGGTTAAGAGAGGTGTAATTTTTGACCTGGAACTTGTTGTTTCTGCAAATTTTTGTAGAAAACCTCTAGTTTTGTAACCATCCCTAGCAGGGATGGTTAGAATTTTGGGGGCCATCCCTAGTAGTGTCACCTAGCTGGTCATCCCACCCTGTGTCACCTAGCAGAAAAGGGTCATTTTTGCTCAGAACGGTCAAAACCTGCAACATTCAAAATAAAAAATGGAGGTCAAAAATAGACAAATTCAAAGGGGAGAGATAAATAATCTCAAATACCATGATCACCACTGAAGAAGAAAAATTTACGACATCGCCTTAAGGGCACTCTATTGCAATGTAAAGTAGATTAAAGCATTAAAAGGGAAAAGGTGCATAAATATGTAATCTATTGAAATGAAGCGAAATGTGTAATAAAGATAGTGGATTTCTCCTTATATTTATTCATTCATAGCTTCAAATATGATTACAATACATCCCCTTGAGGGCTTTACAATTTGATACATTTCAACATTACAATATACAAGGGATCTAATCCCTTGAAAGGTCCTTAAGGCATGTACTATTGTCCATATCGCATTCCCACACTTGAGAGCTAGTCTTGGGCTTATTATTCTATGCCTCTTTAGCTCCTCCCTCCTATCTAGAATACCTGCACCTACACACAAGGGATTGAAAAGGGGTTAATAGCATATGCATTTATAGAGGGAAAACATAGAAAGCATGCATATAGAAACACCAAAACTTATTTCTAATAAACCAAAATGCTTCAAAATGATTCCTAACTATAGTATTGGGTAAATAACATGATTTTGTAAAGATCTAAGCATAAATAAAAGGGAAATTGTTAGCAAAAATAGTGACCATCCCTGGGTGAGCCAGATAGACCTGCAATCACAAAACTTCTAATTACCCTATCAAAACTACTCCAAATCTCACCAAATTTGGACCATAGGCTAATATAAACATTCCTAAAAGGTCTATGGTGGAATTAGATCAAAATTACCTACTATTTTCTAACCATCCCTAATAGGTGCAACTAGCTACTGCTAACCATCCCTAGGTGGGATGGTTACAAATCTGCTTAGATTTTGCCACCAATCCTAATGGGATCTGGTCTAAAGGTTGTGTCAATAGATGGGGCCAAATTTCTCTTCAATTTGGCTGGTTTGGAATGGCTTGAATCAGTTTCTAATGCCCTTGAAAGTGCCTTTGAATGAAGAGGGTTTCAAGGCCAAATGAGGGCAAATTATGGTTTGCAAAAGGTGAGGGTGGAATTGGGCAGCACTTCATTGCTAAAATGCTTCAACTCTCCTCCTTTAAAATGGGTGAATACACCTCTTTTTATAGCCCAAATAGGGCATCTAGGGCAAAGGGGCAAGTATTGGCATGCGAGGCAAGTGCCACCACTTGTCAAAACCCTTTCCCTCATTGGGTAGAAGAGGTTGCCCATTTGGGGCCTCTAATTGGGAGTTCCTGGTCTCCATGATAGGCTCCCAATCAATTTTGGTTGATTGGGTGGAGAATATGGTAGTAATTGATTGCCATTTCTCTACCCCTTTGACTTTTGGGGTGTTTTTTTAGGGACCATCCCACCCAGGGATGGTTTTGGATGGCCATCCCTAGGTGGGACGGTCACCATCTATGATCGTCCCTTGGTGGGACGGTCATAAGGATATGCCCCAAAACCACCCAAAACTGTTGGGAACCTTCCCAAATGTGCTATGGAGCCCTATATTACCCTAGAGGGCTGCCCAATGGGGCCATATGATGTCGATAAGAGTGGCACATGTGATGCACTAGTAGTCTTATCCGATTTACGTGATTTAGGTTCATCCCTATGTGGGATGATTAGGACTGTTAACCATCCCCAAATAGGACAGTTACAAATCTATCTAGATTTTACCACCAATCCTAACGGGATCTGGTTCAAAAATGGTCTAAATGTTGTGTCGGCATATGGGACCAAATTCTCTTCAATTTGGTCGGTTTGGAATGGCTTAGATCAATTTCTAATGCATTTGAAAGCACCTTCATATGAAGAGGGTTTCAAGTTCAAATGAGGGTAAATTTTTATTTGTAAAAGGTAATAGTGGAATTGGGCATCACTTCATTGCTCAAATGCTTCAAATCTCCTCTTCAAAATGGGTGAATGCACCTATTTTTATAGCCTAACTAGGGCATCTAGGGTAAAGGGGAAAGTATTGGCATGCGAGGCAAGTGATGCCAGGCTCCCAATCAATTTTGGTTGATTGGGTAGAGAATATGGCAGTAATTGATTACCATTTCTCTACCCCTTAGAATTTTGGGGTGTCTGGTTAGGGATTGTCCCACCCAAGGATGGTTTTGGATGGTCGTACCTGGGTGGGATGGTCACCATCTATGACCGTCCCTTGGTGGGACGGTCATAAGGATATGCCCCAAAACCACCCAAAACTATTGGTAACCTTCCCAAATGTTTTTTGGAGACTTTTATAAGCCTAGAGGGGTGCCTAATAGGGCCATATGATGTTGATAAGAGTGGCATATGTGATGCACTGGTAGTCTTCTATGATTTACATGATTTAGGTGTCTACACTATTATATATTTAAAATTTTACCATGAAGGTACTTTAGACACCAAAATCTAGCCACTTGTCCTCCATCCATATCTTCCCACCACATATATCCATTATTTATATATATATTTTTAATATATATTTAAATAATAATATTTTATATATTTAATAAATGTATATATATATATATGAATTAATCCCAACCATCTATCATGTTTTAATATTAGCCATCCATCTACCTTAATCCATGCCACTTACCCTGCTTTAATCTCCACCCTTCCTCATGTTCTAATCTCAGCCACACATTTCATGTTGTTGAAACCCTAACATGTCTAAGGGAAGATTATAAAGAGGAGTCATTTTAATGACTCAACCCCTAATTTATTTGAGTTCCCAAGTTACCTAAGTACATTTTGAATCCTAAGTCTCCTAAGTTCTTTAAGATATTTTTTGAGTCCAAACCATATCTCCATCATACCCAACCATGTATCCCCTCACTATTGTTTGCATCCTCCGCATCCACTACTGCCCACCCTATGTGAACCAGATCTAGTTCTACAACCTTCTCCTCAGTATTTGAACATCTTTGAGAGCTTCCCAAGCACCTACCAGAGTCTCCAGAGCACCTCTAGATGTTTCTAGTAAACACCAAGAACCCGTGAGCATTTACCATTCATATTTGCATTCCTACATCCCTCAAGTGAGTATTAGGGCATCTGTGTAATCAATACCTACATTAGTGATAAATATAGAAACAATGTTATTTGATAAGGTAAATTTTCATTGTATTTCATTTATATTTTTATGCTTTTGTTCATAGTTTTCATTGCAATATTAGGGTTTAGTGATTTTATTCCATTTGAGGGTCTCACACAGTGGAGCCCTCACAGATATTACTAATCCTTGATATTATTTGTTGTGTGCAGGTGTAAAAACTACATTCTTTGGAAGTTGTTGAAGCTTAGGTGTCCCTGCATAGGATACCAAATCCCACTCACCACTTTGTTGGGATCAAATCAAGCACGAAGACACCACCATTCATGTCTAACTAGGGTTTCAGAGAACCCTAGTGCTTCGTAGCAATTATATCAAAAATAATAAGCATCATAAACCCACATTTGAAGTAAATTTATTGTAACACACGAGATCATGTAACATGAGAATTGCATAAAATAGTTTGCACAATAGGGTCAAGAATTCCTCTTTTGCTTGTCTAAGTAGGAACAAAATTAGGATAACTAAGTATACTTTTGCATTTGATGATTTAAGGTAGAAGAGTAGGTGAACCCTCCACTGTTTAGAGTGGGTCTTAAGTAGTGTACCTTACATATTTTAAGGAGCTTAGTATTTCTCTTTTTGGCTTCTAATTTAGACCTGTAAATTGGTTACTATTGACATTATATGAGACACAATAGAAAACATAATTTTTTTAAAATGAATCACACACAACACATCTCACATTAAAAAATAATGAGTTGGATTTCATCACCAACCATTGCTTGAGATTTTGTGACGGTGGGATTTATCTCCATATATCAATATCTACCCTTAACCACCATAGGATACCCATGAGAAAACTTTCTGGGATTCATCACCAGAAAGAATCTCATTTACAACCAAGCCATAGATTTCACCCTTCATAAATCATATTAGCACATACAAAACACACACAAAAAAAGGAAAGTATTAAAACAAGATAAAAAAGAAAGGAGGTAAGAAACATTATTGCAAAACATAGAATTGAATTGCTTATTTTGTGAAGTTTCCTTCTGCACTTTCTTTACTGTACATTGCATATTTGATTCAGTAGCTTATGGTGTTAACTAGAAATAAAATTAAAGTATTGAATAAAACTTCCATCCACCAAGATAATTCATCCATGGATTTTTCATCATCTTTCCCCACCATTTCTGTGATCAACCCCACTAGTGTGATACAGACAAGTTGTTCAACTTTGTCTACTAGTCCCTCACACTTTATGTCATCCACACCATCATTTCACATGGCCATTCCACAAATAGAATCATATTCACCTACCATTGACCACCACATAACCCATATAGACATGCCTAAAGTGGATGATATTTATAGACACACTAAAAATGTATTAAAACCAGTCCATAGCCCACCTAGGTATGATCCTTATTTTTAGGAGGAACTTGTCTCGTCCCAGCCTTCAAGCCTTACATAGGTGCATAACAACCCTATTTTTGAGGAATCAACTGCACCTTCCCAACATTGGTCCATACCCCAATTATCATGTACTTAAAGCACATTCATCCCATCATATTACACCACTACCTATGGAAACCCTTTGTATGAAGCACATATTAATGCTACTTCATAGATGCCAAATTCCAGCTCAGCCAATGTTGCCCATTCAACTATAACTATAGTTGGAACTTATTCTTCATATACCTCAACCACCACATCCACACCTTCCACTTTAGATATGAAAATACATGAAGCATGGGAACACCTTAACAAATTGCTTAAGAAGAGATATAATGCTCAGTCCTATCCTCAAAAACAAGTTCATGTGGTCAATCCTAAGCCTCAACCTATTTCTACTCAACCCACCTTTATCACCCAAGGTCCATCATGGGTACCACAATATTTTATGGTTTCCATTCCAACACTGAAGAGCAGATGTGATGATGATGATAATAGAGGAGCCAATATCAATTAAATTTGAGCCATGATGTGTAATGGAGGATCTACTGATTTCGATGATATTGGTTTAATCTTAAAATAGTAGAATGTAATGGAAGGATCCATACATGTTTGAATATTCCCCATAAAATTATTGAAGGCATTAGCATATTGAGATTGGAATTCAATGGATTTTAGAATATCCATTAATGCCTCATGATGTGGGGGATATTATTGAATGGGCATATATATAAATAGTTTATCCAAAGATATTTTAAGGCTTTTGGTTAATCAGTTGCTCAAAAAAATGATTGGCCTTGATGGATAATTGATGGGATGAATGGGGGATTTGGATGATTTGGAATATGGATGGGTTGAGAAGAATTGGTAGAATTTTGGATGGGTGATGATGAATTTGCAGGTTGAGACACACTTTCCTGTTGAGGTATGGATGATTGAATAGACTTATGCTGAGTATTTTGTTGATTAGTGTGTTGTTGTTGATCTTGGGTTAGTACATGAATATTATCCAAAAAACTTTGATATTGTTGGACATGATTGAATTTATTAGGAGGGGTTTTGGTATTATATCCTACTATTTTTTTTTGCATGCCTACTGCAGCAACACCATTTTTGTTGGTCTATGGAGTTGAAGAAATCATGCCTCTTGAGCTTGAGATCCCCTCATTGGAAATTTTATTGCAGGAATTCATATATGATGATACTGCTAGACAAGCATATCTTGACCAACTCACACTCCTTGATGAGATGTGAGTCAATGCTTTGGAGCATTTGTGAGTATATCAAGACCGCCTAAAGCATTCTTAAAATACCAAAGTTCATCTGCATGAATTCCAAGTAGGAGATATAGTTCTTAAATAGAATCAACAAAACACCAATGCATTACCACATCTTCGTGATAAATTTATGGATAATTAGTTAGGTCCATATATTATTACTCAAAATTTTTGTAAAGGAACTTATAGGCTTTCCATTATAGAGGTATTTGAAGAGCCTAAACCACTTAATGTTATACATTTAAGAGCATTCTATGCATAATGTAATTTATATATGTATATATACATGGCTATTACACAAAAATAGCTTGCATTTTATACATTACATTACACACATTTCATTTCATTTCATAAAATTGCATTTCATACATTTCATTTCACAACTCACATTTCATTCATTGCATTCGCACCATCATTTTCACACATTTATTATTTTATATTAAGGATCATTTATTCAATTTAGATAATAATTGGTCCAATGCAGTCATGTTGCCTTAATCAGGGGCATCCTCCAAGTCATCATCCATTTCATTGCATCATTCCATAAAGCCAAATTATCATTTGCAAAACCACATGTCAATAATTCCTACGTGTTTTCGGTAACTTGGACACTCACAGTGTTTTAAGAAACCTCCAGTGCATGTTGAGTTTTCTTTAGGATTAAGACACATTTTAACTAAGAAAATCTTGAGTTCTGGGAATTGGCTCCAAACTATTCTTGAACCAAAAAAAATTACACATTTAAAAATATCTTGTGTCAAATAGGGATAATACCATCCTTGGGTTGTAGCTTAAAGTGAAAAGGGTTTTCGTTTCTTGACATATCATGCAACATAGTCCACAAAAACAATGGTTTTTACTACTATCACAATTTCAAATATAAAAGAAAGAGTAGGGTAAAATCCCCAAAAACTCTAAATTTTTTACACATCACACACCACTGATCCTCAAGTTGTAAGGATAGTGCTACATTTTTAGTTAGACGGTTAGGTAGTCATCCCCAAAACTTAGAGATCAAATTTTTGGATTATGGATCTAATCTCCACCAGGGCTATAGATGCTTGAATGGTAGTGGAGTACACTCATGCATGATGACATGTCTCTTTTAAAGAGACCTCTTATCACATATAAGGAAGAGCTAGCTTCTTGGTTTCATCCATAATAGATTTTATCTTAATTTTCTCAAGATGAGTTAATAAAATAAATTGCACACACATTGGTTCTTGATTGCCTCAAGTAATTACTAGGCTCATGATTTGGTAAATGAATTCACTACACACACTTTTGGTCCTAGAGAAATTAGACAGTATTTAGTGAGTTTTTTTGATATCACTAGTGTGTCTGAGTCTCTGTAAAACAGTCAGTTCTCAATATCAACATCTATATCTTCTTCCATATAAACATACATATCTTCTTCCATGTCAACATCCATGTCTTCTTCCATCCATAACATTACATGAGTTTTCCATTTTTACATACCACCAGTGTAGTGCCCCTGATTAAACAACTATGCTAAACATGGCCAAGCATAATCTAAGCTATAGAATGATCATTAGAGCATTAGTTAATTTGCATCCATAGCAAAGAATAATTTGCATTAATCATCCATATACACATGCATTCATACACAAGCATAACACAAAAGTAAAAGCTATGTATATATATGTATAAATATTGCCTGTACAATGAATACCCAAAGGTTATATACAATGGAGCACCAAGGCCCATTTACAAAAAGTGCATTTATGCACTAGCTAATACCTATAAGAGGACCCCTATGACCTTAGCAGATCCTTAGAACTAGAGCTATACCTAGACTCACTAGGCCTCACAAACCCAAATATAGATGAGGAGGGTGGATATGGAAGCCCAATGTCGTGCTCCATCAATCGATCCTCCAAAAACTAAATATATCCATACAAAGCCTGAAGGTGGTGTAAATCATGTCTCTACCGATGATACCTCTCTAGAAGATATTTTTGGAGCCTCACGATCCTATCCTAACCTCCACCTGCAATCGATCATACCTCTAGATCCACCCACAATCGAGCTATCTTCACATCTTGATCCACCATCTCTCCATACTATAGCTGAGCTATCTCTACTTCTTGAGTTAATACCATAACATCCTACTCTACCACCAAATACTCCAACCTCACCCAATCCTCCTCACTCTGACCAAGAGGTCCATATATAATCTCATCCCTATCCTCCATGCCACCTCCATCACCTCTAATATTAGGTTCTTGCCTAGCTATACCCCTAGACTACATCCTTCGATTGCGATATTGAAGGTACCTCTAATGCTTAGGAGTCTCATTAGCCTCCTCAACCTCTACTAGACTCAGTATCCATGGTGTCTATGTAGCGAACCATGCATCGTACTCCATAGTAGTCCCTACATCATTCCCATCAGGGAGATACATATCCTCATCATTGTCATAGGTCACCCTCCATGGCTCAACATAAGGTAGACTCATCTCATATCGATGATGCTGGTAGACCACTAGCACCTCTAGAACTCCCTATCTCAAAATAAGCTACCTTAGCACTCATGAGAACTATATCAGTTCCACCTCACTCATGTGCTTCCCAACTACCCACATAGCCTACCAAACCCTTCATAGATGCTCCCCATCACCTGTCCACATGAAATCTTGCCATGGCTTCCATATCACCATAACTAATATCAATCTAGCCCATAGATCTTGTACCACTAACTCATATAAATAGGATGACTTGGTTGTACCTCCTCTACCATTGACCATCTCATGGCATGAGGATACTCCTTATCCCATGCCACAACAAGCAAGCCCACAGGATGAGCTACACTAAAATGCTTCTAGCCCCAACATTGTAGTAGCACACTGCACCCTAACCCCTTATACCTCCACCTCATCACCTCATACAAATCTTGGTACAACTAAATAAATAATGTAGGAGACCATGCATATACTTGAGGTGTAGCGATCATATCGCACACCATATTGATAAGGTTCCATGGGAACCTATAGCCAAAATTTTTTGGGGCCACTATGTTGGCCAACACGAACATCACCAATGTGGGTAGGGCATCCAACTTATTATACACATTCATGGACAAGTATGTTATCCATCTTCTCATCACATCCAAATACTTCCAACCATTTTTGAATAAATGGCTCAGCTTATACCCCTTATCATGTCCAACCTCATCACATAAGCCCTCCAATGGAAACTTGAGGATGTAATATACATCCTCAAGTATAACGGTCATATCTCTAGTAGGGAGCTAAAATTTCCCCCAATATGTATCTTATATATCTTATAAAGTAGAGATATATCCCTCAAATTCCCTCACCACATCTATTCGGGCTGCCCCAATCAGTCCCACAGCCTCCAACCACTCCAACTAGTCCTTTCGTACCATATTTCTCATCATTGGGATGAAAGGTGAGAACTAATGTCGAGCCTCCAAAATCCTCAAATACAACAAATACATAAAGGTAAAACATTAATGTCACATATATTTCAAAAAAAAATATGCATAAGTCAACAAAGAGCTTTAAGGGCACTTACCTTAGCAAAATGCACATCCACTCCTACCGCCACATCTGCACCCTCCATCCCCATCACTTTTGTAGTAATTCTCACACTCCACTCCTCTCCACTACCTTAGACACAACTTAAAAAATTTACAAATGCAAGAATAAGTATGATTTCCCTTCTGTAAGATATTTGAAAATGTTTTAGGTACATTGAAACACCGATGGGAACTTCTAGACGTATTGAAATGCATCCCTGCATTTGGAGAACAATAAACTTTGGTCGGTATTTACACATGTGGTAAGTGCCCACTGGTATTTGGTGTCAAAATTGAAAAAAGATACAAAAAGGTATCTTACCTCCACAAAATCATTTCAATTGCATCCATACATCATTTTCATAACCATGTCATGTTTTGTGAATACCAAAATCGATTTGGACACATACATTTTGCTTATGACCAAAAGTCATAAAATCACATTACAAGTTACAAAATGCTTCAAAATGATTCAATTTTTTACAAAATAACCATTTGCATAATTCTCATCATCCATTCCATCATTGCATTCAATTTTGTAATAATATGAATTTATTTGGATGGTTAATTTTTGTTTATGCCTAAAAGGCATAAAATTATCCAAAATTGCTTCACAATGTCCCAAATCAATGCAAAATTTCACAAAATCATTCAACTTAATCATAAATGCATTTATCATCATCATATATTCATTTCCACATCATTTGCATTTATCAATCATTGCATTTTTACATTTGCCAAGTTCATACACAATTTCAAGTGAACCTCATAACTAGTGGTCTATTTTATCTCCTTGGTGATTACACTGATTTGCATCCATGCAATTTTGTAAGATGAATAAATCACCATAAGGACACTGTTGGAAGTTAAAAAGGTAAAAAAGTAAAAAAAAATGTTTTACCACTGTAAGCTTTGGACCTTACCTTTTTACCTTCTTGGACGACAACTGAGTCATAAGGATTGGATGACATGGACGGCAGGGAGTTTGAATCATAATCTCATTTTTCCTTTCCTCTGTATTTTTATTCTTCCCTATTCTTTCTCCTAAGCTTTATAGG
The DNA here is from genome assembly GCA_028583015.1 of Wollemia nobilis. Classification (NCBI taxonomy): domain Eukaryota; kingdom Viridiplantae; phylum Streptophyta; class Pinopsida; order Araucariales; family Araucariaceae; genus Wollemia; species Wollemia nobilis. The sequence continues at coordinate 4,402,457 of JAQPPZ010003271.1, forward strand.
TTCTGGTTAGTAATATTTGTATTTAAGCATTGTAATCCTTCAAACTTAAAGTTAATGCAATATCTGGTTAACAATATTTATGCTCCTAATTTCCTAAGTGCTCCTAATTTTGTTAGTGCTATATCTGGTATCAGAGCAGAGGCTATACAAGCAAAGCACGGAGCCCGAGGAGAGCGAAAGGTGAGGCATGAATATCGAGGAGGTCGAGGAGACCCATAGGAGTGAGCTCACAAGTAAGGCATAGATCTTGAGGACGTCAATAGGGCCCACAACATGCAAATCGAGGTGAGGTTGAGAGGGCCTGCAACATGTGAATCGAGGCAAGCTTGAGAGAGGCCCATAAAGAGCACATAGATCAAGGATCTAACTATATGTGTACTTGTGGTGAGTAGACATAAAGGTGAACACGTGGAAAGCAAATAGCAAGGAAAACAAAGGGGCAACTAGTGACATGGCACGAGGTGATTGGCTCGACTAGAAGGTAAAATGGCGATCACTGATTGCTCGAAGGCAATCGAGAAACTTAGTGCTTCTCTGTGCTAATAAAGCACAATATCCCCTCTGCACAGCGGATGTGGGATAAATATTCTATTTTTTTTAAATTACCATGCAACTGTGATGGGATAAAGTAGGTAAACCTCCCTCGCTTCCTCGTCAGGCCACGCAGCTTGACTGGCTCGAGGAGCCAACCTTAATCCGCTCACCCCCAAGAGGTCGCAGGTTCAAAACTTGGCGGCTACAAAAGTTGCAATTTTTTTGTGTGTATGGTATATGCCCCGAATGTCTTGAAATAATGGTGTATTCTACTTAGGTTTCATCCATAGTGGAAGCCGAGTTGGCAAGGAAACTCTACTTGAAAGAAAGGATTCACGGGTTCGACTCCTGCGGTTAGAATTTTTTTTTTTAAAAGGTTTTTTCTTTTTCTTAAGAGTTTATTATTTTATATATTAAAAAAATATATATAACTTTGTATTATATTTAATAAAATTAAATAATAATCGTTTTTTAAAATTTTATTTTATAAAACAATTATATTTCTTTTATTAAATACAAATATAGATATTTCTTTTGATATAATAAAATAGGAGAAAAAGAACATTGCCTAAGAGGCAATTTATGTAAGAGGACTCAAAGGTGGAAAAATTGTGACAAAGCCTAAGAGGTTTAGTATTTTTCCTTGTAAAAGAGACAAAAGATCAAACTGAAATTTGTAAAGAGGCATTGATGATAAGACCAAGTGGTTGTTATCATGCCCTATGTGGTTGTTATCATTGGTGAGAGAAAATGCTGAAATTTTTTATGAAAAAGTGAGAGCTTATGGGCTACATACTATATTTAGTCAGTTTCAAAATATAGTAATTGCACACCAGAGGCATCCAGACTCAGGGTACGACGCAGAATCTGAAGATAACTCATTTGGGAGTCAATTTGAGCAATCTAAATCCATAGAAGTTGCACCAAAAGAATCTGAATATACTCATTATAGTAATTTAGTGTAAATCATAAAACAAGAATCACCAGAGATAATATTGATCAGTGACGATGAAGAAGAAGTAGCAAAAAATTTCATGACTCAAGAAATAGCAACATCACACCAAGAGAAACAAGCCATCAGTGATAGAGTGAATCAAGTCAGATCTAACTTAAATTTGTAATCTCTTCTTTCTTCTTATTTCTTCCTTATTCTTTCTTTGAAAAAAGTAGAGTGCTTTATTGTAACAAAGAAATAAAAGAGTTTTTTAGTAACTATGGCCTCACATAACAATCTAGCAATTCCAGAGTTCAACAGGTATGACTACGAGTATTGGTCTATCAAAATAAATACCTTACTCATAGGAAAAGGTTTGTGGGATATAATAGAAGAGGGTTTCATAGAACCCATGGATTGGGCTACATTGAGTGCCACAGATAAGAAAACAAAGAAAGAAGCACAAAAGAGCAACTCTTTTGCTCTTTATCGTATCCAAGTAGCATTGGAAAAAATTATATTCCCTAGAATAGCCGCTTGTATAACTGCACAAGATGTGTGGAAAGCTTTGAAAGATAGATTCCAGGGAAGTGATCAATTGAAGCAAGTGAGGCTTCAAAAACTATAACAAGATTTTGAAAATTTTAAAATGAAAGAAGATGAACAAGTAGGTGATTATTGTGTCAGAGTGAAAGCAGTTGTTGATAAAATGGTTACACTTGGCAAGGAAATCAAGCCTGAGAAAATTGTAAAAAAAGTGTTACGAACACTTCAACAAATATGGAATCACATTGTCATAATCATAGAAGAGTCAAAAAAGCTTTCCACTTTAACATTCGATGCATTAATTAGATCATTAATGTCTCATGAAGAGAGATTACAGGAATATCCTTCAACCAGCTATGTAGGTGATGATAAAGCCTTCACATCCAATGAAAATACTGGAAGAGGACATGGAAGAGGTCAAGGTGGAGTCCAACAAAGAGGAAGAGGCAACTATATAGGAGACAATCAGAATAGAGGAGGCAACTCCAACAGAGGAAGCAATCAAAATAGAGGTAGAAACAAAAGTAGAGGAGTAAATCCAGGATGAAGTGGAAATAAAGGGTGAGGAAGTGACAAGTCAAAAATAGCTTGTTTTAATTATGGTAATCCAGGCCACTTTGCTCGTGACTGCTGGTCAAAATATTCTCAAGGTAACAACAATCAATATGGAAATTATGGAGAAGAAGATGATACCTCTAATATTTTTCTATCATATGGATAATCAGAACAAAATCTAAATGACACATGGATTTTGGATACTGGTTGTTCAAACCATATGAGTGGCAAAGAAAATCTATTTGCTACTCTAGATTCCACTTATAAATCCCACATCAAGTTAGGGGATGATAAAGCTTTGCAAGTCGAAGGCATTGGAACAATGGAAGTTCCAATGAAATAAGGACTAAAGAAAGTGAATGACATCTACTACACTCCAAAGCTCCAATACAATCTATTAAGCATTGGGTAAATTATGGAGAATAATTACAAACTTGTTTTTGATGAAGAAAAATGTCTCATTCTTGATAAAAACAATTGTAATCGTGTCATCACACAGGTTCCAATGGCCAAGAATCAATTATTCCCTCTCAAATTTGGCGAGATAGGGGGAGCTCAACTTGCAAATGTAGCTATAGCAAATCCAAGTGTGCTTTGGCACTTATGATATGGTCACCTTAATTCCGCTAGCTTGAAATTGTTAACTTCTCAAGCTATGGTGACAGGACTTCCCAAAATCAATGAAAAGAAGGAGGTCTGTGAAGGATGTGCTTTGGGAAAACACTCAAGGTCAAATTTTCCAAAAGGACAAGCATGGAGAGCCAATTATCCACTTCAATTAGTGCATTCGGACATCTGTGGTCCAATGCAGAAAAAGAGTATTAGAAACAATTCCTATTTTCTCACTTTCATAGATGATTTCTATAGAATGTGCTGGATTTATTTTCTAAAACATAAAGATGAAGCTTTTGATTGCTTCATAGATTTCAAAAATAATGTAGAGAAACAAAGTGAGTATTTTGTAAAATGTCTTAGAACATATCGAGGAGGTGAGTACTCCTCAAAAGAATTCTTGAAATATTGTAAAGCAAGTGGGATCAAAAGGCAATTCACTACTGCCTATACCCCACAATAGAATGGTGTGGCTGAGAGAAAGAACCGCACCATAGTTGAGATGACGAGAATGATGCTTCAGACTAAGCATCTAACTAATATGTACTGGGTTGATGTTGTAAGAACCAGTGTATACATTCTAAATATAAGTCCAACTTCTAGTTTAGGTGGCATCATTCCTTATGAGGGGTGGTACGAAAAAAACCCAATGTAAAGCACTTCAAAGTTTTTGGTTCTTTAGCATATGCACACATTCTTGATCAGAAGAAGAAGAACCTTGATCCCAAAATTCAAGCTTGTATATTTGTAGGGTATCGTGAGTCTACCAAAGCATATAGACTCTATAATCCCAAGACTCATAAAATTGTACTTTCCAAGGATGTAATTTTTTATGAAGGGGGAGAATGGGGTCATCAAAGAATTTTTGTTGATGATGAGTCCCAAGATGTAAATTTTTCACATGTACAGTAGGTACAACAGGTGTCTCCCAAGAAAATCAAAGGCACACCAACCCCTCCAATCCCAAGTAGGAGTACTACATCAAGTACTTCAACCGCCACTCCAATTCCTTCTCCATAGAGATCGGTAAGTTCTTCACCAATGGAGATTGACTCTCCATAAAGAGGTAAAATAACATTACAACATCATCCATATTTTCAAATTTTGGATCAAAATTACCAGAAAATATACACTAGAAGCCAAGCTAGTGAAATGAATTAATTTTTATAGAAACTTGAAAATTTGCATATGTATGGGGATGATGACTCCCAAGATCCTAAGGGAGATGTAGTTAATTATGATTTATTAACTAGTGCATAGCTAGAACCATCTAACTATGATAAGTCTTGTACACATAATGTATGGCAAGAAGCCATGAAAGAGGAAATAACCTCTATAAAAAATAATGATACTTGGGAGCTTGTAAAGCTTCCAAAAGGAAAAAATGTGTTGGATGTAAATGGGTCTACAAGACCAAATACAATGCTGATGGAAGAATTGAGAGGCACAAGGTGAGATTAGTAGCAAAAGGTTTTACTCAAAAATTTGGCATTGACTATGAGGAAACCTTCACTCCTATTGCATGACAAGAGACAATCATATTAGTTCTTTCCTTAGCTACGTATAAAGGATGGAACATTCAACACATGGATGTGAAAAGTATTTTTCTGAATGGATACTTGACTGAGGAGGTTTATGTTCAACAACCTCAAGGATTTCAAGAACAAGGAAATAGAACATTGTTTATAAATTGGAAAAGACACTTTATGGCCTCAAGCAAGCACCAAGAGCTTGGTACTCACGCATTGATGGCTATTTCAATGAGTATGGATTCACTGGAAGAAAAATTGAACCAACTCTGTACTTCCTAAAGCATGAAGTAGACATTATCATAGTTTGTTTGTATGTGGATGGTCTAATATTTATGGGTAGTAACACTAAAATGAATATGGAGTTCAAAAACTCCATGATGAAGCAGTTTGAGATGAAATATCTCGGTTTAATGCAATACTTCCTAGGCATGGAAGTGCATCAATAAAATAGGGGGATCTTCATATGTCAACACAAGTATGCTCGAGACATGATCATGAAATTTGCCATGGAGCAATGCAAATCAGTTGCAAATCCAACTAGACATGGGATCCGATTGAGCAAGGATGACGGAGCACCAAAAGTTGACATGACCACTTATAGAAGCATGGTTGGGAGTCTGATGTTTCTCACCAACACAAGGCCTGATATTCAATATGTTGTTTCTCTAGTTTCAAGGTTTATGGCAAGTCCATCTGAGCTGCATCTATAAGCAACTAAAATAATATTAAGATATGTAAAGGGTACATTGGATTTTGGAATCCATTACCACAAATGTAATTCTTTTAAATTAGTTGGCTTTAGTGACAGTGATTGGGGCAACAATATAGATGATAGGAAATCTACATCAGGGAACTATTTTAGTCTAGGATTAGGACTAATCACATGGAGTTCTAAGAAGCAGACTGTTGTAGCATTGTCATCTACTGAGGTTGAGTATATAGCCATCACACATACTAGTACTCAAGCCCTATGGTTAATAAAAGTCCTTGAAGAATGCAATAAACCTGATGTTCTTGTGTAAATTTGATAAATAATTTAATATAAAATGTAATCACAGACCACTTAAAGGGGGCTCCCTTGTAATCACTTTGCCACAAATTTGATAAATAATTTAATATAAAATTTAATCACATACCACTTAAAGGGGGCTCCCTTGTAATCACTTTGCTGCTATAGGGGGCTCCCTATTTAGAATATATACTTCTTATTCTTCTTCTTGGATGATTTATGTGAATGGCCAACCTAATATATATATCTACCCTAAAGCTACGTTGAGCTACATTGGTGAAGAGACATGATGGTTCATGTATGAAGAGTTGTGATGGTTCACTTTATGGGTTAATAATATAATAATTAAATTACTAACTAATAATGTTAGGATGGAGGATCCTAACAAAGAAATTGGAGAAATTCAAAGTGGTCCAAATCAACTATATTGTGATAAAATAAGTGCCATTCAATTGGCATACAATCCAATCCACCATAGCAGATCAAAGCATTTTGATATGAAGTATCACTTCATCCGATACATGGTGGAGCAACAGATAGTTGAGCTTAAATATTGCAGCAGTTTGGATAATATTGCATATATCTTCACCAAAGGCATGGCTAAAGCTCAATATATAAAGTTGAGAGACTGTATAGTCAGTCCTCTCAAATTTAAGGGGGAGAATGTTAGAAGTTAAAAGGGTAAAAAAGTAAAAAAAAAAATTACCATTGTAATCTTTGGACCTTACCCTTTAACATCCTTGGAAGACAACTGAGTCAGCAAGATTGGACGACATGGGCGACAGGGAGTTTGACTCCTAATCTCATTTTTCCTTTCCTCCCTATTTTTCTTCTTCCCTATTCTCTCTCCTAATCTTTCTAGGTTTTGGTTAATAATATTTGTATTTAAGCATTGTAATCCTTCAAACTTAAAAGTTAATGCAATATCTGGTTAATAATATTTATGCTCCTAATTTTCTAAGTGCTCCTAATTTCGTTAGTGCTATAGACACTTGGTCCTCTTCATAATCACATATCTCATTGTTCCAAATCAAAATCATCTTGTGGCTCCTCATATTTTTGAGTGAAATTATGTCAAGACCAATTTTTTCAACAATTTTCATTGATGGCCTTGTTCATGGGGCTTGAAACATGGATAAATTACACTAAATCATTCTCCTCAACAATCAAGAATTACGCAGATTCATCTAGGAGCATCCTCCTAGCAATCATCTGATCCAAGGGTGATTGGTTCATGATATTTTGCATTCTCATCACTATGTATTTAAATGACGCTAAAAGGTATTTTACTCAACAACATGGAATCACTCGAAACTTGGGGTAACCAAAAATTGATTTTGAATTCCCACAATGGGATACATCTTACATGATCATGGCATTTAAACTTGGTAAAAATCCCTTTCTCGTTTAGGGCAAAAACATAATCAATCACTTACCTTTTACAACCACTCCCTTCAACTATTGGGGAAAAAATGACATCACATTTTACATCATTCATATCATCCACATTTATATCCTACATTTGCAATTTCATAATTCAATCATATTTTCACCCCATAATTTTATCAATTGGCTTGTGAGACTCATTTTTTACTCATTCACTAATTGAGGGGGTAAGCTACACACTCCAAATTATTTTGTCTTCCAAGATCATTTTTGCATCCCAATGAAAGAAAATTGTGTCTTCATCAAGCCAAACCAAGTGTCTCGTATTTTTACAGCACATTGTGTTTCACGTAACGTGGTACAAAAAGGGGCATTTGTAAACACCAAAATCTAGCCACTTTTCCTCCATTCATAGCTTCCCGCCACACATATCCATTATTTATATATATTTATATTTATATATATATATATATATTTAGTATATATTTAAATAATAATATTTTATATATTATATTTATATATTTAATAAATGTATATATATATATATATATATATATATTTATATGAATTAATCCTAGCCATCCGTCATGTTTTAATCTTAGCCATCCATATGCCTTAATCCATGCCACTTGCCCCACTTTAATATCCACCCTTCCTCATGTTCTAATCTCAGCCACACATTTTGTGTCATTGAAACCCTAACATGTCTAAGGGAAGATTATAAAGAGGATTCATTTTGATGACTCAACCCCTAAGTTATTTGAGTGCCCAAGTTCCCTAAGCATGTTTTGAATCCTATATATCCTAAGTTATTTAAAATATTTCTTGAGTCAAAACTCTATCTCCATAACACCCATCCTCACATCCCCTCATCATCATTTGCATCCTTCGCATTCGTCACCACTCACCCTGCATGAACTGGATCTGGTTTTGCAACTCTCTCCTCAGCTACTAAATGCCCTCTAGAGCTTCTTGAGCACCCATTGGAGTCTCTAGAGCACCTCTGGGTATTTTTGATCAACACCAAGCACCTGTGGGTATTTTTAGTTCATATCTATAGCCCTATGGCTCTCGGGTGACCTTTAGGGCATCTGTGTAATCACTCCCTATATCAGTGACGAAGACAAAAACATTGTTTTTTGACAAGGTAAAGTTTCAATGTATTTCATTTACGTTTTTGTGCTTTTGTTTATAGTTTTTATTTTCAATATTAGGGTTTAGTGAATTTATTTTTTTAGGATCTCACGGAGTGGATCCCTCATAGATATTACTAATCCTTGATATTGTTTGTTGTGTGTAGGTGTAAATACACATTCTTTAGAAGCTATTAAAGCTTGGTTGACCCTGCATAGGATACCAAAAGCCCACTCACCACTCTATTGTGATCGAATCAAGCACAAAGACACCCCCATTCATGTCTAACTAAGGTTCCTAGTGCTTTGTAACAATTGTATAAAAAATAATAAGCATTGTAAACCCCCCATTTGGGGTAAATTGATTGTAACATAGGAGATCCACCTGTAATAATTAAAGAGTTCATTTCTTTGTGCAATAATTTGTGTTACTTTGCTTATTCATTTATTTCATAGTTTATGTTTGGTGTTGCTTTATTTTTGTATTCATAGGTACCATGAGTGTACATTGGAATGTACCAAATAATGTAATATTCCTCAACACCCCCTGCATTACATTATTTAGTTAGTGAAGACTTTAGTCTTCAATCTTGATCTTCATCTTTATCTTTAATCTTCATCTGACTTTACACTATTCATGAACCTTTGCTTTTCTAGAATCTTCTTCATCATCTTGAATTTTAGGTTCATCCATTGTTTATATTTGTAGGATAACTTTGGACTATGCTTGATCCAATTCCCTATTTCCTGTCTTTCTAAAAAATCAAGCAACTTATCATTAATTTCATCTTGAGATAGATGTTCAACAATCTCTTGAGAAAATCCCATTGAATCTAAGGCATATATTCCATTCTTGATTGAACCTGTAGCTTTAGTTTTGTTTTGATTCTTGATGATGATTTTGCTATATTCATTTATATATTTGAATTCAGTTGATCTTCCATTTTAAACCAATTAAGCAATTGAGATAAGATTAGTTGATACTATAGGACATAAACAAATATTTTCTGGCACAAAATCTAAAAATTGAATTCTAGATAGTACTCTACCAATTCCTTGAAATTCATTCATCTTATCATCCACAATTTTTAGAGAGATATTATGCCTTACTTCTAAGGATTCAAATCAATGTAATTTTCTAGTCATATTATGACTAACACGTGATTTTTTTTACCAAATATCTTTTTCTCTTCAAACTTTTTGATGAAATTCAAGTGATATTATCTCACATCTTTGATAAGAATTTTGAAGAACTCTTTTATGATGTTTCCCTTTGTATTCAAAATATTATTTTTGATACAAATTTTGTTTTTGAAAATTTTCTCTCATATAGTATGGTCTTGCACTTTGATAATTTCTCCTATATTGTAATGTTTTCCATTTATCCATTTTGTTAAGTTGAAAACCTTATATATCCTAAGATTAATGTGCACTAAAAAATATGAAATTTGTAAATTTTAAATTTCTAACCTTTGATGTAGAAATCCTTTTAACTCCCAAATATATTAAATTTGATAAATATCAAATTAAAAAAAAAAAAATCAAAAACTTTAATAAAATTAAATATTTAAAATCGTTAAATAACTCCAGACTAAAAAACTTCATTCCTTAAAACTTTAAAAATGTCAAATAATTTCTAATCACAAAACTCCACTCTTAAAATATTTCAAAAACCTTAAAAAACTAAACCCTTTTAACTCCAATTAATATTTTAACTCTTCTAATCTTTAATCCTCAAAAAATAATATTAAACCTAAGTTGCAAACCTTATTTCTCCATATCTTAGAAAATATATTAAAGATTAAATATTTTTAATTAATATGACTAAACCTTATTACTCATGTAGCACCCTAAAATTGGCACAGTAAAACCTTAACAAATAATTAAAATTACTTTAGTAATAATTCAAATTTAAATTTCAATCCCAAACGCCCGTTAACCGCCTGTTAAATCGCTCCCCTTGTTTTTCGTGTCATTTTTAGGATTTGTTGTGACCGTTGGATGATATCATCGCCGATCAGATGATATCACCTCAGATCGAACGAATTCGTCTGGAGAAGAACGTTTAGATGATTTCGTCCCAAAACTAATTTTTCAAAATTAGCTTATGTTCCAACAGCTTCTCTAACTTGGGCAGAGATGCGTCTGCATCGTTAGAGTCTCCCCCATTGGAGATCTCCCAAATTGGGATGATCTCCAACCTCCCAACCTCCTTCCAATGCCTATTTAATCTTAGGCCCTCCCCTTGACATTCCCCTGGCTGAATTTTACTACACTTCGTGTTTTACATGCATTATAATGTCTTAGGAACTTTGTCATTCTTCAGCCGGAGCAAGCTCAAATCGTCGCAGAAGATCCTGTATGATCTCATATGATCATGCCACAATTCAAGACGATTCTATATTTTGTAGACGATTTCGACTGCAGCCAACGTTGGGGGCAATCCGTGCCCTGAGTTTGCATTCTCTATCCATTATCTATTGTTTTGCTTTGCATTAGTTAAGCTTATTACTGCTTTGCATCTTGGAGTTCACCTCATGTAGCCTAGATGCATAATAAATTCAAAGTTAGTCATTAAAACAATGCATTTTACTTAATTTTTTATCTAAAGTTGTCATTCTAGCATTCATACTTTCATTTCTATCATTTTCCCTTTCTTTTGCAATTGTATTTTTTGTTCTTGGTATCCATTTCTGTAGTTGCAGGTCTCTGACAAAATTGTTAGACTATTTCATCATATTAGAGACGATATCATCAGATTAGAGACGATTTTGTTAGATTAGAGACGATCTTGTCAGATTAGAGACGATCTTGTCAGATCAGTAGATCAGGGACGATCCTGTCAGATCAGAGACGATCCTGTCAAATTCCAGATGATCAAGACTGCTTCAAAAATTAGAACCTCCATCAGACATCCGGATCAGGTATGGCTTTTCTAATCTAGTATATTTCCTGTATTTTTTGTTTAATTCTATTTTTTGTATTCATATAATCAGCATTTCATATAGCTTAGCTTAGATTCATTTGGCCAAACCTAGGACTTGGATGATTAAAGCTAAAACTGAACACATCAAACACATTCCCAACCTAGGTTTGGAAATTGCCATTCAAAATTTTCTTGGTGAACCCACCATCCGTCAAAAATTCACCCTTATACACCTCCCCCGAGAGGCGAGACCTTCAAAGGGCCTCTCAGTCCGAGGTATTGTCCCATCCTTTTCACATCCTCCTTCCGGGCACGGATCCTATAGCCTGAAGGTAAGAGTGCAAAAAATTTGGAGCGATACATTTTGGTGAACCCGACGTGAATAACATAGACATATTTCTAATTCAAAAAAAAAAAAAAAAAAACAAATATATATATAAATATGTATACAAAAAAAAAAGTAGCAAAATCATCATTTCAAGTTTGTATGTTTTAGATTCAATTCTAAATAGTAGATACTAAATATTACTTTTAGAAGTACTAAAGAAACCATGAGTTTTTACTCAAATCAATATGAGCCCATCGGTAATGTTGGAAGAATTCAGCTAAATACATTTGTTGATTATGACCAACCTCATCCCTATTCAACACCACCTCCATCACACTTTTCTCATTTTTCATCCTTACCCCAATAGGACAATCCCTTTGCCAATCCTCTTCATAATTATATTATCTATTCTCCCATATACTCATATTATGTCTATCAATCCACATACAATCCTCCTCCACCCTTTCAATATTCTTCTTTCAATACAACACATCCATTTCAACAAGAAAATACTTATTCTTCCAATTCTACCGTGCACTCCCCTCATGCTTCACAATATTCCTGTCATCATTCTACCCATAATAAAGAAAGTAGAGGTGAGAAACCATTAGGTCCTTTTATGATGAAATTCCTAAGGCTCGTATCAAAAACCTCTCGAAAACCTTCATCACGTAAATTTACTAAGCTCAATCAACCAATGGATATAATTCTCAAGTATTTACTTGACACAAATAGGATTGAACTCCCTTTCATAAGACAACTTGATGCCACAACAGATTGGTTTAAACCTGAGCTACATTGTGAATATCATAGAGTAGATGGACATATGACACAAAATTGTAAAGATTTAAGATGTGCAATTCAAGATTTGATTGATGAGGGTCTTTTTAATATAAAAGAATTACAATCTACAACTGATTATAAATCTTCAATAAACTATCAAACTCCTACACAACAAATACCAATGATCAATCAAGACATGGGGATCTCCCAAGAACCCCTATTCAATTATCAACAATAGGAAACCAATCAAATATTGCATGTTAATGTGTCCCATCATGATGATATTACTAATATTGTAACAAAAACTACAAATGAGCAACCTCAAGTTCAATCAACTCAATATGATATTCAAGATATGGATTCCTCATTTGACCAACCTTCAAACTATCTTTGGCTCTAGAGAATGATTCAAAATGGAATGTAAGCATAGAAAGCTCATATTTAGAATAAAAATCTCAATCTGAAATCCACTTTGATAGCCAACAACAAGTGATTAATCCTCAAGCAAATATATCCCTTTTAGAAGTATTACAAAGTTCGCATAAGGAAACTTTGTTCAAGATACCCAACCAACAATTTGTTCCTCATCATATTTTCTCTAAGAACATAATTAATGGTGTAAACCCTCTTGAGGTTAACCATATTTCATTCTATGATGAGGAGATTCCTTCCTCTACTCCACAAGAAGACTCCTATCTTTACATTATAGGATCTAGTAAAGAAACACCTATCAAAACTATCATGGTAGATAACGGCTCCTCTCTTAATTTATGCACTTATCAATTATTCCAAAAATTCAAAATAAAGGAAGAAGATCTTAATGAATCAAATGTTATTATAAAATATTTTAACAATGAAATTCAAGAAGCTCAAGGTACTATAATTCTTCCCCTTAAGATTGGATCCAAGATCCTGGATACTTTGTTTTATGCAGCATATTGCCCTTCACCTTACAACCTACTTCTCAGAAGTCCTTGGATTCATATGATGAGGGTTGTCCCTTCTACTCATCACCAATGTTTGAAGTTTGAACTTGCAAATAAAATCGTTACCATACATGGTGACCCAACACCATTTGAAGAATATTTAACAGTTGAAACATCAAGTTCTATACATTCTCTATGGTCACAATTATCTTCTATCCATCACTTTTCTTCACTCATATATGATCATACTTGTTTACCAAATAACACCCGTGCATATCTTTCACATATACTCCCTCCATATTATCAAGACTTGGAAGATAGTGATAAGAATGAAGAACCTTCTTATCCTTCGGACATTTTATTTTGTAACATGATCAATTTTACACATATAAAAGTAAAATCTTTTGCTACATTATTCTCCATTATAACAAAGCTTTTGTTATCACTACCTTTTATTCATCACCTTTTGTTCTTACCTTCACCACAACCGAATTATCCTTCAAAACCTCCTTTGATTTTGAAACAACCTTAGACATGCTATACTCAAATAACCTTGTATAGTGTATATAGATCATCTTGTATATACCACCAATTCAATTCATCAAAAAAAAAAACATCAAAATCTTCAAACACATATTTTATTCATACTTGTCAATTCTTGGAGCTTACAGTTATATTTTCAATTATTTTGGATAAATGAACATTTGGAATCCCACACTTTCACACTCACATGAATAAATATATTGATTTTATTTAGTATGATTATTAATCTCTCTTATATCAAAGTCCACATTGGCATTAAATAAAGTTTTGAGCATAGAGAACTAATCTTGTTATTTACTTTAACCAAGTATATCTTTTCACATTAAAATTATTTCATTGCACATTCAATATGATGCCACATAATAGACATGGTTTCTTGAGCAAAAAGTTTCCCTTGCTATCCTATCATGCACATGGTCTAGAATATTTGAGAATTGACAAAAGGACAAGCTCACCCCTACCCAGAATAAAAATCCCTTGCTCTACAGCTAATCCGAGCAAGTATCCCTAGCATAGGAAGAAAAAGAAAAGTTCAAGAAAAAGAGAAAAAGAAAAATGTTATTTTGTATCATCACAGCAATGTTTTAACATTATCTCAAATATCAAGCAAAAATACAAACAAATAAAAATAGAGCAAAAGAGAAAATCAAAAGCAAAATGCAATAAACTCCTTTCCCTACCCCTTGAAAAGAAAATAAGGGTGAATGAGCTTGAATCCCTGGGATTCTCAATTATTTGAAAACTATGAGGTAAGCCCCATAACAGGTGGTTTGTGCCCAACCCGCTTGGCCTTGGATAAATCCTAGCGTGGTGATATGTCTGTCACATTAGCGACCTTATTTTGTACATACCTCTGTCAGCTTATGGATTAGCTAGCTCTTGATAACCTAACTTACATAGTAGTCTGGTATGGTTACATGCACATAAATCATGGTCAATGAACATTCATTTGGTCAAGGCAAATTACTTGTATCAAATTATCTTGCTCAAAATTGGTAAATGAACAATACAATTGCACACACATTTTTATTTGAGAGATTTTGTATCATTATGATAAATCAAGATTGGTAATGAACTCACATTTGCACATGAGGATTCCTTATAAATCTACATTTCTCTTTGAGATAATTTAAAATATCTTTGTAACTCTTTTCGGCATAATTTTATCCTTTTATTTAAGAATTCTTGTTTTGTATAAAATAAATTACATACATCTTCTCATAAAATCTCAAAAATAATTTCAAACAAAATTTTCATATTGTTATTTTTTTGTTTATCAAAATTCAAAAATGCATCTTGCAATAAAACCAACAATCTATGTTTCTTCTTTAGATTTCGCGATGATGGTATAAGTCTATACCTATAATTCTATGCCTAGTGCAAACCATTGTTCTAATTTTCTTTTCCATTTATTTTAAAAACAAAATTCATCAAAACATGTGACTTGCATCATTATGTTACACAATTATGCTTTACAAACAAATAAACACCTATCCTATTTCATGACATTATGTTCAAAATTCAATTTTTGCAACCATGGTATAAATTCTAAAGGAATTGTTCAACATTTTATCACACTTAGGAATTTATGCCTAGCAACATCATATT
Organism: Wollemia nobilis; assembly: GCA_028583015.1. Lineage (NCBI taxonomy): Eukaryota > Viridiplantae > Streptophyta > Pinopsida > Araucariales > Araucariaceae > Wollemia > Wollemia nobilis. The sequence continues at coordinate 4,417,812 of JAQPPZ010003271.1, forward strand.
TTCATGCATACTATTTTTATGAAAATCTGAAAACAAATCATCAAACCATCATTATCTCCATCATTACAACACAAAGTCTTAAGACAAGTCTCTTAAGCACTCTTTTACTTTTAACAATATTTCTATACTGGGATTAGCTTGACGACCGAGTGAGCGGCGACTCCATGAAATGGTCTATAATAGCGAAAATGTCCTTTGAAATTATTGTTAGAAGTCCCTTTTATTTTTTATCAAATCACACCACAACAACCAATTGTTTACATCAGATTATTTCATTTAAAATCTTACAGCATGACATCAAAATTATAATATTTCAAAATGACATAATTATATGAATCCTCAATCCAATAAGCAAACAATTCAAAACATTAAAGCATCATAAAACATATACACAAGTCATATCATCAAAAATATCATCAGAGAAAATGAATAGTAAAAATGAATTAGGGTTTTACCCTATTTTCTTAATTTTATTCAATTAACAACATTTTTAAATTTTGCTTTTCCGTGTTTTTACCTCAAACGTTCGATTTGGGTAAAAACACGGAGGGGGCACCATAGTAAGTTGTCATACGATTCAACCTAGAATCGTCGCCTAAAAATTGAGTATATTTTTGTTTTCTCGTAAAACGAGAAAAACTTGTCTTTAATGCATTTTCTTCGAAAAATTCATTAAAGAGGGGGAAAAATGTAGCACCCTAAAATTGGCACAGTAAAACCTTCACAAATAATTAAAATTACTTTAGTAATAATTCAAATTTAAATTTCAATCCCGAATGCCCGTTAACCGCCTGTTAAACCGCTCCCCTTGTTTTCCATGCCATTTTTAGGATTTGTTGTGACCGTTGGACAATATCATCACCGATCAGACGATATCGCCTCAGATCAGACGAATTCATCTGGAGAAGAACGTCCAGATGATTTCATCCCAAAACTGATTTTTCAAAATTAGCTTCTGTTCCAACAACTTCTCTAACTCGGGCAGAGACACGTCTGCACCGTTAGAGTCTCCCCCATTGGAGATCTCCCAAATTGGGATGATCTCCAACCTCCCAACCTCCTTCCTATGCCAGGCCCTCCCTTTGACATTCCCCTGGCTTAATTTTACTGCACTTCGAGTTTTACATGCATTATAATGTCTTAGACTACTGTTTGCCTTTGTCCCTTTTCATTTTTTCTTGCAATAACTTTGTCATTCTTCAGTCGGAGCAAGCTCAGATCGTCGCAGACGATCCTGTACGATCTTGGATGATCATGCCACAATTCAAGATGATTCTATATTTTGCAGATGATTTTGACTATAGCCAACGTTGGGGGCAATCTGTTCCCTGAGTTTGCATTCTCTGTCTATTATCTACTGTTTTGCTTTGCATTAGTTAAGATTATTACTACTTTGCATCTTGGAGTTCACCTCATGTAGCCTAGATGCATAATAAAGTCAAAGTTAGTCATTAAAACAATGCATTTTACTTAATTTGTTATCTAAAGTTGTCATTCTAGCATTCATACTTTCATTTCTATCATCTTCCCTTGCTTTTGCAATTGTATTTTTTGTTCTTGGTATCCATTTCTGTAGTTGCAGGTCTCTGACAAAATTGTCAGACTATTTCGTCAGATTAGAGACGATATCGTCAGATTAGAGACGATTTCATCAGATTAGAGACGATCTTGTTAGATTAGAGACGATCTTGTCAGATCAGTAGATCAAGGACGATCCTGTCAGATCAAAGACGATCCTGTCAAATTCTAGATGATCTGGACTGCTTCAAAAATTAGAACCTCCATCAGACATCCGGATCAGGTATGGCTTTTCTAATCTAGTATATTTCCTATATTTTCTGTTTAATTCTATTTTCTGTATTCATATAATCAACATTTCATATAGCTTAGCTTAGATTCATTTGGCCAAACCTAGGACTTGGATGATTAAAGCTAAAACTGAACACATCAAACACATTCCCAACCTAGGCGTGGAAACTGCCATTCAAAAGTTTCCTGGTGAACCCACCATCCATCGAAAATTCACCCTTATACACCTCCCCCGAGAGGTGAGACCTTCAAAGGGCCTCTCAGTCCGAGGTATTGTCCCATCCTTTTCACATCCTCCTTCCGGGCATGGATCCTATAGCCTAAAGGTAAGGGTGTGAAAAATTTGGAGCGATACAACTCCACTTTGAATTTTCAAATAATCCAATTCAAATTTTAGTTCCCTTTTAAAATTTGAAATTTTCCTAAAAAGGAATGTAATATTTAGTAATGTTACTTGGAATTAATAGATGCAAATTTCGCTATGCATACTAACATTCATTGGAAATAATTCCAATTTATTCTCTCAAATGTATTTATAACAAGAATGACTTTGTTGCTACTCTTGAGTGACATCTCACTATTGTAGGTTCTAGGTGACTCTTCAGCTACTCTCAAGTAATGTCTCTATGATGTAGTTTCTACAACCCTTCTTATTAGGCATCTATCCTATTAATGCTCGAATATGTCTCCACTTCAGATGATCAAGATTTTTGTTGGTGTTTAGAATCTTGTGTTGAATATCTATCTATAATATGGATGAATGCTTCTTTATTAAAGGGTAGTTATGGAAGTCCTGAAGGATGAAGTTATCGTGATTTGCAAATTAAGGCAAAAATTCAATACGCTCCATATTTATGCTTCCTAACCCTTGTGATACATAAATTTTTGCAAAGCTATATATATAAAAAACAAGCAATGGAAAGCACATTAAAAACTAGTCACAAAGTGTAGATAAACTCTATCGAGGCTATAGACGCCTGAATAGCAGTAGGGATCTATCTATACACATCTTGTATATAAGAAAAATATTTACAAAGTATCAAATAAATACAAGGGTGAGTAAGATAAACTCTACTGAGGCTATAGACGCCTAACTGGTAGTAGGGCTCTATCTATAAAAGTTTTATTTTTATGAGTCGTGCCTCATAGCCTAAATGTAAACCATATGATGGAATCTGAAAGGTTTTCAGAGGTGCAAAATGAATCACTTTTCACACACTGAACAAAGGTAGATGGACTAGTTGTCCTTATTTGAAGTTTTTTACCCTCACATTCTTGATACATCACTAAATAATTATCATTTCACTGATATTTTATGTTTTCATTTTAGATTGTGTTCTTCACCCGAAATGCTCGGGAGCATTTCCCAGTAGAGTCACCATTTGTTGTGGCTATTCCACAACGTACCCCCAAAATTGGGGACCCAAAAATTTTGGTTTTGGAAGGTTTTGTTGTCTTTGAGTGATAATGTTGATGGGTGCCCACCCATAATTGTGCTTTGTAATTTTGGATAGTGCCTCCTTTTGGTTGGTTTTTTATTGTCTTGCATTTTGGGTTATGTCAATATGTTTATTTTGTTTCCTTCTTATTTTTTATTTACAATAGTTCAACCTTTTAAAGGTTGATTGATTTTCACATTAAGAAATTAAAATAAAAAAATAAAATAAAATCAATAAGAATTAAAATATTATATATATATATATATATATATATATATATATCTATATATAATACTTTTCACATCGGCTAGAGTAGTTTATTTCTTATAGTTGTAAAGGTGTTAGTTTTAGTTTTAAAATTGCTAATTCTAAAAGCTAAAATAAAATTCTAATACCCTTTGATTTTTATTACGATGTATATAAGGGTTACAGTGATGAAAAAGTGACCAAGATGTGCAAAGATGTAGATGATGACAAGACATCCACCTAGTAGTGAGAAGACATGAAAAAGAGGTGGTGCAGTTGACGATGAATGACAAAGAGAATGGATTGGTATTCATGGATGGCATGGCCTACACAGTGGAATTCTGATGGATAGTTTGAGGATACCACAATAGATAGCAACAATGACATGTTCATAGTAGAGACCCGAGTAGTGCATGATGAAATCACGGGGAGTGACCAAAATATCGGATGGATGACCCATCCACGATGTGGGTTGCTAGGTTTAACTTGGACATATCAGTAGAATCAATGATGGCATATTGTAAGCATAGAAATGAATTGGTAGCAGACCACTTCTTCCCATTAAAGTGAGGATACAAACTATTTGTAAGTACTTTTATGATTGTGTGGGTGTCATCATATCGGGTGAAGGAGCAGAAATCTCGATGAAAGCATTACCTTTGCAATGGTAGTATATGCACAGAGGATTTTATTTTTGGCCCATTGTAAATTTTAATTATGAAATTGGATGCACAGTGATGGAGGTTGGAATAGATAGTCTAGCATTATCAAAGGGGAATATGTGAACATGGTCAATGGACAACACTCCAATGTGATGAATGATAGGGTGCTATAGTGGAAAAGATATAGCATGCCAGCTTTGAGGCCTTGCATCCTGTTGGTCACGAATCCGCCTAGTCATATAAAATGCGCCCTAGACCCAACCAACATTGAAAGGCCGAGAGAAAGAGAAGTCTCCCGGGCCAATATCCAGAGAGGGCTGGCTCCCAAACTAATCTAAACTGATTTCAAGGTTTAGGGTTAGAAATAACAGAAAGAGATGGAAATATGGCTAAAGCCGACAGTTGATAGGGAGAACAACCTTAGATAGCAAATAAACTCAAACGAAATCTCAAAGATAAGCAGCAACTGATTCTTAGAATGCACATACAGAAATTGGATCAAACATTGACCATAAGTTTGCCTTCAATTATACTTCAAATGTTCAAATGAAAACATAGCCAAATTCAGAACAACATAATTCAACTTATATTTTAGCACTTGACTAACCAGAAGTGAATTACATAGAAAGCATCACATGAAAATCAGTTTAGATCACCAACTCAAAAGACTCTAAGAACAGAGAAAAATGCGTTTAGGATTTTTGCTTCAATTTTTGCAAAAAGGTCCTCCTATTTTCTTGAGATGGACATTAGTATTTATAGAGGTCTTCCCTCTCCCTTTCGAATCGCAACATTTAAAACATAAAACAATTTTTGAAGAGGAGATCCACAAAATATGCACTTGAAAAGAGAAACAATCCCCCTAAATCTGCCTCGGAGAAATCACATTCCCTGCTTTTATGGATCAAGTTTGAAAATCGAACAAAAACAAGGGACCACATTTCTTCATTAAATGATTGTTCTCGGGGCATGCTTGAAGTGTTAGGATATCACGAACAAGAGATTTTAATATCGGAGGCATCTTTAATTTTGGTGGCTTTGAAAACTGCATGATTTAACACATTCTCCCATCTTGCGCACATAGATAAACAATGAAACATTTAATTTTGGAGCCTCTTTGACCTCGATCTCAAAACCAATTAGAGAGCTTTTAAAACATTACTTCGTTCGATCCTCATTTTCCTCTTCTCCTTACATTCTCCTATGCAATATGAAGAAAAATGTGGACAAAACTTTATTGGGCCTTTGTTGTCGCTTCTGTCGTGAAAATGCGACATGTCACAAAATCGTGATATTTTTCCCTCATTGTTTTCTCCTGTTGCTAGCAGTCGCAAAAATGTGACGTGTCACAAAATCATGACAATATTCTCTCGCTTTACCCTTTCGTCACCTTTAGTTGCAAAAACGTGACGTGTCGTGAAATCGCGACATCCTCCTCTTGCTTTGCCCTTCCGTCGCCTTTAGTCACAAAAATGCGACGTGTCAAAAAATCGTGACATCATCCTCTTCTTGCACTTTTGCGAAAACACGACAAGTCATGAAATCGTGACATGTCACGAATTTGTGACATCCTCCTCTCACTTGGCTTTCATCTTCATTCACTTCTGCAAAAATGCGACAAGTCAAAAATCGTGACATGTTGCAAAATCACGACAATCTGCATTCATTTTGTTCCTTTGCTGCTCCTTATCGTGAAAACATGACAAGTCGCAAAATCGTGACATGTCACGAAATCGCAACAATTTTCTCCCACCTTGTACTTTTTTGCTTTCTCCCTACGAAAACATGACATGTCACAAAATCACGACATGTCACGAAATTGTGACAATTTTCTCCTGCCTTGTACTTTTCTGCTTTCTCCCCGTGAAGACGCGACAAGTCGTGAAATCGTGACATTTTTTTGTCTTCTCCTTCGTTGTCGCCTCCATTGCAAAAATTCGACATGTCATGAAATTGTGACATTTCGTACCATCTTGATCCTCCCTCGCTTTCCTACCATGAATATGTGACAAGTCGCGATATCGCATCAGTTCATCCTTGGTGCTCCCCTTTGCTACTATATTGTGCAAAAATGTGACATGCTGCCTATCAATTTGCTTTCTTGCCAGTATCTGCCATGAAAATGCGACAGATCGTGAAAATATGACATGTCGCGATGTCGTGACAACTTTACCTTTACTGCTCCCTTTTGTTGCTTTCTAGCATGAAACCACAACAGGTCGTGAAAATGTGACATGTCACGATTTCATGACATTTTTCTATTCTTATATTTTTTCTACATCGGACATCGCAAAACCGCAACAAGTCATGAAAATGCTGCATGTCGCGATATCACGACATTTTTAACTTACTTTGCTTTGGCACAAAACTTGTAGAGATTTTTGTTTTTTACTAATTATCCCTTTCGAGGTGCTTGGAGGGACAAAAAGAGGAGTGAGTATCTCTACAATTTGTGCATTATTTTGCATGAACAACAACAACAACAAAAATGTGGCAAAAATGCCAACATTCTTGGTGGCTCTTGGGGTATACAGTTCTGTTGTATGCACGAACCTCAGACCTTTATTCATTGGGCAACAGAGTCAAGAAGCTGGAGGAGCAGAAGAAGTGAGTGCTGGTTGATGTTGGATGTTTTTGTGGGCTGCTGCAACAAGCTCTTGCTGGCGCTTGGCACTTAAAATAGGACTTTCAGTAGAAATTTGAGGAATAGCAAAACTTCCCTTCTTCCTTTAACTACTGCATTTTGCCTAGCTCGGTTGAGCTGGGTAATCACCAGGTGTTGTGAAAGGGTCTCCATGGCAGTGGTGAGAAGCACCTGAGTTGCAAAAATAGGAATGAATGGGGTGATGACCGGCAGATGTGCAGGCCGTGGAATGGGAATGGTGAATGATGGAATGGTGGAAGATGGAGGAGTAGAAGCGGTAGATACATCAACTGAAGAGGGCGCTACTGTGCTACCAACTGCTGGGATTCCATGAAAATAGATAATGAAATGGAAGTATATGGGATGGAGAAAATGATGGGAGCTATGGAGAAGTGCTCAAAATACAAAGGATTTTAAGAAAGGGGAAGTGAAGAAATGGGAACATCAGAGAGGGGAGTAGAAACAACAATAGTGGCTTGATTATGTACAGTGGAAGAAGGAGTGGGAGAGGAAGGGAATGAAAATAAGGAAGTGGAAGAAATAAGTAGATGGAAGCCACTACCTGCTGGGAAGGAAAAGAAAAAGAGAGATAAATAGACATACCTGCGGGCTCGTGTGCAAAAGGAGCCAAAGTTGACGAATTCTATACAAAGGGGGACTCCTACAAGTGGTGCTTCTTTTTTTTTCTTTTTTTTTTTTTTAAAGAAAAAAAAAACAAAACAAAATGTACAAGGTAACACTGTGTTTTCACATCATGAAATGTAGGCTTTCAAATGAAAGTCGTTCACTGAAATAGGAAGTGAATTACCTTCCAAGTCCTCAAGATAAAATGAATTTGCTGCACTTGTATTGGCAATCCGGAATGGACCCTCCCACAGAGCGTCAAATTTCTTGTGCATCCCTGGCTTGGCCTTCTTTTTGTTCCACTTTAAAACTAAATCACCCACTTTGAATGTGTGGCTAGTATAACCTTTGTGAAACCATTTTGAAACCGCCTGTGAATGCTTAGAAAACTCATCATAGGCCAAAGAACATTGCTCTTCCAACTACAACAACTGAGCCAATCGTATGTTCATAGGATCCATATTTTCTTCATCATCCAAGAATTTCTTCAGTTGTTGCAAGGCAGGCAGTTCTAAATGAATATGCAATATTGCCTCTTTCTCGTATACCAAGGCGTATGGTGAAGTCTTGATAGACTTATTGATCAAAATTCTATCTGCCCATAAGGCTTGATTCAACAAAATGTGCCAAGATCTCTTATTATCCCCCAAGGATCTCTTTAAAATCTGTAGCAAGTTCTTGTTTGTAGATTCCGCCCAGCCATTCCCTTGAGGGTAATAATTAGAGGATGTCTTCAAAAAAATACTGTACTTGTTTGCAAATTCTCCTAGTTTGTCTCCAATGAATGGAGTTCTTTTGTCTATGATAATGGTGTCAGGAATGCCAAAACACGTGATCAGTCCTTCAATGAAAGTGATTACCACATCCTGATTTGCAGCCTTGGTTGGAATGGCCTCAGACCATCTTGTAAAATAATCAGTAGCCGTCAAGATGTACTTGTGTCCGGCTGAAGATTTTGGATCAATGATCCCAATAAAGTCCAGCCCCCACTGCTGAAAATGTGCTTCTACTTGAATTGGATGTAGGGGCAATGGTGCATTTCTGATTCGTCCCGTATATCTTTGGCATTTGTCGCAAGCTTGAGAAATATTGAAAGTATTCGTGAACAAAGTTGGCCAATAGTAACCAGCCCAAATAATCTTTAAGGCCATAGGCCTACTAGTGTAATGTCCTCCCGACATGCCAGAATGAAACTCCTCCAAGAATCTAGCTTTCTCGGGTTCCTTAATGCACCTTAGGAGAACTCCATCAATGTTTTTGAAGAACAATCCCTCGGGCAACAATACATACCAAAGAGATTGTAGGTGAAACCTTCTTCGTTGCGAAGCATTTAATTGTGGGGGACATGTACCCATTGAAAAATACTTAACAAGGTTGTCTGCCCAATCTTGGCCTTGTGCAAAGATGTTCACTAGATTCCTTTCTTCAGCAGGGTCATTCACTTGATGATCAACTATCTCAGAGGCCACAATTTTTGCTAATTGTTGGCATAAGGCCTTAACCCACACAACTTGGTTGGATGGATCTCAACATCAAACTCTTGAATTTTGGTGATGCAACCGGCATGCTTATCTCCCATCTTGCCCTGAATGATGAAGTTCCTTACATCGGGGTGGATGACATAGATGATCGTCTTCCTCTAAGATACGAAGTGCATAAAATTTTTGAGAGACTTCATGATAGCATAGACCTTCTTCTCAATGAAATTGTATCTCTCCTCATGGGGTAAGATAACCTGGCTAAGGAAAGCAATGGGTCTTTCATCCCCATCGTCTCCTTTCTGTGTAAGCACTATAGCATAGCTTTCGTCCTCTCCAACTGCGTACAGAATGAAGTCCTTAGAATAATTCGGATTGATCAACATAGGGGCTTGTGCAATTCTATATTTAATCTCCTAAAATGTGTCTTTCCTCTGAGTTGTCCACTTGAACTCCGCATCTTTCTTTAATAGCTCAGTCATGGGCTTGACTACTTGGGAAAAGTCAAAAATAAATTTTTTGACAAAATTGATTTGCCCGAAGAAAGATTGCAATTATTTCTTATTGGCAGGGAGCGATAGTTTCTTCAAAGCTTCAGCTCTCGATGCATCAATTGCCAAACCATTCTCTGAGATGACATGTCCCAAGAGCTTACCTTCCTTTACTGCAAAAATGGACTTCTTTGGGTTGATGAAAATGCCAAACTCTCGACATTTCTCAAATATTTGCCTCAAATGAGAATAGTGTTCTTCTCGTTTGTGCAAAAATATAGTCATATCATCGAGATAGATGACAATGATCTTATTCAAAATCTCCCCACATGCGATGTCCATGTCCCTTTGAAACGTAGCCCTAGCATTGGACAATTTGAAGGGCATGCGCTGATAGGCAAAGGTACCCCACTTGGTTGTGAACACGGTTTTGTACTGATCCTCATCCCTAACCCAAATTTGATTGTATCCAGAGAATCCATCTAGCAATGAAAATTGTTGAGCCCCAGCAACAACATGAAGGATTTTATCAATGCGAGGCAATGGGTAGTGATCCTTCAAGGATGCTTGATTCAAGTTTCAAAAATCCACACACAACTGTATATCTCTGTTTTTCTTACGGACCGAAACCAAATTAGCAACCCAAGTCGAGTGCTTAACCGGATATATAATCTTGGCCTGCAACATCTTCGCAAGTTTGGCCTTCATGAGGGCTTCAATCTTTGGGTTCACGGGTCTCTGCTTCTGCCTGAAGTGTTTGACTCCTTCTTCTAGCTCGATAGTGTGTTGAATGATCTCTTTATCATATCCCCTCATATCCTTGTAACTCTAGGCCACGATGTCATAAAACTCTTGACACAATTGTCTAATCTCTTGCAATTCAGCGGGAGTGGAATCAGTCCCAATTTTGATGACCTTATGAGCCTCCAATTGAAGCTCCATGTACTTTTTATTGTTGACCTCGATCCGATGCTTCTTGGATCGATCATTTTGATCAAACAATATTTCTAGAGTAATGAGGACTTTAGGAATGTGGTTATTCCACAACTGAATCAGGCATTTAGTTTCTTCATGCTCTAATGTCCTTCCCTTGATGGTGGCAACTTCTTGAACCAAAAAGTTAACAATTTTCTCATCGCTATCAAAGACTTGCCAAAAGGTGTCCTTGTCTAGGATAGAGGGCCTATACACCATTCTCACTATTTTTGGCCTTCTCACCACCTGCTCGATTGTTGAAAAATTTGCTCCCAAGGAAGCCAGCAGGTCAACATGTCTATTTTGTTCTCATGCAATGAAAAACATGTTGAGAGAAGAGAACGATTCGAATAGGTCCCAGACCTTGTTGCGATAGTTCTTGAGATAGTGGTGCTTGGACACACACTTATTGGTCACCTGATTGATAATCATCTCGGAGTCACCAAATATTTGCAACTGCCATGCTCCAAGTTTCTCAGCCTTCTTGAGGCCTAGGCATAAAGCCTCATATTCTGCTGCATTATTTGTGCAGCTCCATGTCAAACAATGTGAATAGGATCGTTGAATCCCAGAAGGTAATACTAGAACAATCCCAGCTCCAGCACCATTTCTACATCATGCTCCATCAAAATAGAGCTTCTAGAGCTGGTCTTGAATTTCATCATTCTTTTCTTTAGCCTTTTCAAGCTTAAAAATGGAGTAACACCCCAAGTCAGTTTCCATCATGGCGTTGAAATTGGCCATGGAAAATTCATTTTTTTGGTGGAGCTCTTCCAAAGCTTCTTCCATTAAGTCAAGCTTGCCAAATTCTTCAGACATCATGTGCACTAAATTTTCTAACCTGTCCATTTCATCTATTCTCTCCACATGAAATGTGGAAGGATTCTCATTAAAATTTTTCACCTTTTTACCTTTATGGATCACCTCCAAATGAGTAAAATCCAAAGAAAGGTAACCCCCGAGTTTAGCCATGAACTCTCAAGAGAGACACATACCAAAACATGGCTCTAGGTCAACTACTATGATCTCCTGGATCACAATAATCTAAGGTATTGCGTGCAGGGAGATAGGAACATCCTTAATTATGCCCACCGTCCTTACTAAGGTACCATATAGCTACAAAAATCTGATGCTAGTCCTTGTATATTCCATGCCTATGACATCACATACTGCCTTAGGCATGATAGTAGTAGCTTCTCCTGAGTCAATGAGGAAATTATGCACCACATGTTCCTCCATTCTCAATGAAAGATAAAAATGTGGTGGTCTATTTTTTTTTGTGACTGAAGAGGTCAAAGTTTGACCCATAACTACCTGGGCTGGAGCCTTCCCCTTACTTTGTGTGGTCTTCAGGGATTCCTATAAGAGATTCACCTATCTAGGCAGCTATAAGGTATCAAACAAACTTACCTTGGCTGGTATCCTTTTGAGTTCTTCAACGATATTGTACTCCATCAAAATTGGCTCTCTCCCTCCACTAGAAGATTTAAATTGCTTCTATATTGCTGGGTGGACTCCACTCACTACTGTTTAGTCAATGATGGATACCACAACGTCTCTCTAGCTTGTTCCTTCATTTCTACTTGTAGCTGGGAGGTAGAAGCCTTAGCTTGCAACCTCTCTTTTGCTTGTGGTGGAAGCAAATCCTTTGACAAAATAGGTGGGTCTTGTTGTGGGGCTGGAGGATCATGAGTATTTGCAGGTATTTGTTGCTTTTTTGCTTGTGCAGGAGGCACTTTCAATGGCTCCATCTTAGCTGGATCTACCACCATTGGTTTCTTGTCGTTGCATGTCAATACTGCCATGTATTCCTTAGGAGACCTCGTAGAATTATGACCCACCTCTCGAATCATGTTTATATGGCTCCTTGTAAGAACTTGTAAATAATTTTGGTGGACCATGCAAGTGGACTCTTCATGTGGTTCATTACATGAAGAACACCAGTAATATGGCTCATGTGAAACTTCAGAGGGGCCAGCCTCTTCACTTACCAGGATCGCTGAGTTCCTCTCAGGTACTTTCTCTATAACCTTGCTAGGAGCAACTTGCTCTCTAGTTACCACTGGAATAAATCTTCATGGCTAAAATTTCCTTTCCGCATCTCTCTGCTCCATAGATGTCATATTGTTAGTGAGGGCTCTCATGGCCGACTAAATTTCTTACAAAATAGCCAATTGAGGATCTGGGCTTGAGGACACAAGCGGTGCCGGTAGAGGTAATGGAACTAGTGGAGAAGGTAATGCAGGAGTTGGAACTGAAGAGGTTAACTGTGGAATGGGAATCATAGGTACCGAAGTTGTGGGAGGATTCCATGAAGATGAAGGGTACATGGATGGAGTAGTGTAAGATGTGGAGGTTGCACCTGTAAGCTGGTATTGCAGAAGCTCGGGAAAAATGGGCATAGTCATTTTTGGAGGCAATTTCCCAATGGAAATCAGATCGACCTCAGCCTTCTATGCCTAGGAATATAGTGCAGGAAAGGTTTGAACATTGGACATCCTAATGTTCATACTAATATCTGAGTGGAAATCCCTAAGATAGTAAAATATCGCTTGGTCATTAGTAGGGCGGAGACCATCAAGAACTCTTTGCCAAGTTTGGGCAAACCTAACGTTGAAATCCACTATCTCCTCTTGAGGATGCCTCTTGATATTAGTAAATTGATGTAACAAATAAAATGGGTCCGCTTTCTCATTGAACCCTTTTATTAGCATCTCTGCTAATTGATCCCATGAATTTATGGAGTTGGGAGACAAGGATCTATACCAACATAATAACTTACCATGGAGTGACAGCACGAGCAATTTATCATGAAATATTCATCTGTGATATTATGAATTGTAGCCAAGGATGCCACATCTGACACATGCTCATACATGGTCTTTCCAGTCCCATCGTATGTAGGCAAAGCCTTTAATGCTTCAGTAGGAATTGGATTTTGAAAAGGCAGGTCCAACGCTCCCGAATGGTTCCAAGAAGGAAATTGACATGGAGGAGGTTGTTGACCAGCCATTTGCACTGCTGGATTTGGATGTACTAGCAAGCTCATAGAAGTACTAGGAGGATTCATAGATGGCACAAACTGACCTACCGCCTGCGAAGAGATAGCAAATGACGGGCTCATAGGACTTACCAATCTTGAGCGCTCCCTCTAGTTTTGAACATCGATCTCGAAGAATTCGACTGGGTCTTTTGATTCTTTGGCTCTTGATCTCATGATCATGAAGAAAATATTTTCACCAGCTTCACGATTGGAGATTTCTAGGTACTATATAGTCGCCCCCAGTAGAGTCACCAGATGAACTTACAATCTCTGCTTTGAGGTCAAGACAGTTCATCAAAATCTTGATTCCTCCAGGTGTCAAAATATGGGACTTGTGATTCCCACTGGGCGTGCTAAAAACTATTGGTCATGAATCCGCATAATCATATAAAATGCACCCTAGACCCGGCCAACATTAAAAGGCCAACAGAAAGAGAAGTCTCTCGGGCCAATCTCCAGAGAGGGTTGGCTCCCAATCTAATCTAAACTGATTTCAAGGTTTAGGGTTAGAAATAATAGAAAGAGATGGAAATATGGCTGAAGCCAATAGTTGATAGGGAGAACAATCTCAGATAGAAAATAACCTCAAACTAAATCCCAAAGATAAGAAGCAACTGATTCTTAGAATGCACATACAAAAATTGGATCAAACATTGACCATAAGTTTGCCTTCAATTATACTTCAAATGTTCAAATGAAAACATAGCCAAATTTAGAATAGCAGAATTCAACTTATATTTTAACACTTGACTAAGTAGAAGTGAATTACACAGAAAGCATCACATGAACATCAGTTTGGATCACCAACTCAAAAGACTCTAAGAACATAGCAAAATGCGTTTAGGATTTCTTCTTCAAATTTTGCAAAAAGGTCCTCCTCTTTTCTTGATATGTACATTACTATTTATAGAGGTCTTCCCTCTCCCTTTCGAATCGGAGCATTTAAAACATAAAACAGATTTTGAAGAGGAGATCCACAAAATATGCACTTGAAAAGAGAAACAATCCCCCTAAATCTTCCTCGAAGAAATTACATTCCCTGCTTTTATGGATCAAGTTTGAAAATCGAACGAAAACAAGGGACCACATTTCTTCATTAAATGACTATTCTCAAGGCATGCTTGAAGTGTTAGGAGATCATGAATAAGAGATTTTAATACTGGAGGCATATTTAATTTTAGTGGCTTCAAAAACTGCATGATTTAACATGTTCTCCCATCTTGCGCACATAGGTAAACAACGAAACATTTAATTTTGGAGCCTCTTTGACCTCGATCTCAAAACCAATTGGAGAGATTTTAAAACATTACTTCATTCGATCCTCATTTTCCTCTTCTCCTTACGTTCTCCTATGCAATATGAAGAAAAATACGGACAAAACTTTATTGGGCCTTTGTTGTCGCTTCTGTCATGAAAATGCGACATGTCATGAAATCGCGACATTTTTCCCTCGCTACTTTCTCTTGTTGCTACCAGTGGCAAAAATGCGATGTGTCGTAAAATCATGACAATCTTCTCTTGCTTTGCCATTTCATCGCCTTTAGTCACAAAAACACGACATGTCACGAAATCACGACATCCTCCTCTCGCTTTGCCCTTCCATCGCCTTTAGTCATGAAAACGTGATGTGTCGTGAAATCGCGACATCCTCCTCTCGCTTGGTTTTTGTCTTCTTGCACTTCCATGAAAATGTGACAAGTCATGAAATCGTGACATGTCGCAAAATCATGACATCCTCCTCTCGCTTGGCTTTCATCTTCATGCACTTCCACGAAAATGCGACAAGTCACGAAATCACGACAATCTACCTTCATTTTGTTCCTTCGCTGTTCCTTGTCGCAAAAACATGACATGTCGCGAAATTGCGACAATTTTCTCCCACCTTGTACTTTTTTGCTTTCTCCCCGCGAAGACGCGACAAGTCGTGAAATCGTGACATGTCACGAAATCGTGACATTTTTTTGTCTTCTCCTTCGTTGCCACCTCCATTGCAAAAATTTGACGTGTCGTGAAATCGTGACATTCCGTACCATATTTCTCCTCCCTCGCTTTCCTGCTGCGAAAATGTGACAGGTCATAATATCACGTCAGTCCATCCTTGGTGCTACCCTTTGCTGCTGTATTGCACGAAAATGTGACATGCCACCTATCACTTTGCTTTCTTGCCACTATCTACCACAAAAATGCGATAGATCATGAAAATACGACATGTCGCGATGTCGCGACAAATTTGCCTTTACTGCTCCCTTTTGTTGCTTTCTAGCGCGAAACCGCAACAGGTCACGAAAATGTGACATGTCACGATTTTGCGACATTTTTTTGTGCTTAGATTTTTTCTACATTGGACATCGTGAAACCGCAACAGGTCACAAAAATATGGCATGTCGCGATATCGCGACATTTTTAACTTACTTTGCTTTGGCACAAAACTTGTAGAGATTTTTGTTTTTTACTAATTATCCCTTTCGAGGTGCTTGGAGGGACAAACAGAGGAGTGAGTATATCTACAATTTGTGCATTATTTTGCATGAACAACAAAAACAAAAAAAATGTGGCAAAAATGCCAACACATCCAAAACTGTTTGAAGTACATAGTATCAAACCAAAGTGGGGAATATTTACATGATAGTACATGGGAACCTCTAAATGTTTACATGGATGTTACATGATACCGAGAGAATAGATACATTGTTCGGGGATGATCATTGCTAAAATAGGATACATCCATTACTCATTCTCATGTTCTAAAGACAAATTGACCAGAGTCAACCTCGATGCTCAACATGTATGGG
The DNA here is from genome assembly GCA_028583015.1 of Wollemia nobilis. NCBI lineage: Eukaryota > Viridiplantae > Streptophyta > Pinopsida > Araucariales > Araucariaceae > Wollemia > Wollemia nobilis. The sequence goes on from JAQPPZ010003271.1 coordinate 4,434,015, forward strand.
AGTGTGTGGTTAGAGGAGATTCGATGGCCACTCAGTGGTTTCCATGGATAGATACGATGATATTGTATTGAATATGTTTCATCAGTATAACAAGGTGTAGGGGAATGAATTTTAAGAATTTCAAGAGGGCAGCATAGTCAGAGTAGATATATAATGCACAGGAATTGGAAAGTTTGAGTCCAGGTCAAACATGTGTAACGAAGACCACGCAGTGGGTATGCATGATATGGATGGAATCATATAGTGGGAGTGAATGTAATAAGGTAAACTACATGATGATTGCATATGAATAATATGGCATATGGAAGAAGCGATGTTATAGTGGATGAAAGACAAAATATGAAATCATTTAGGCAAATACGACCATTGGAATGTGGTAGGGAATCATTGGTGAAAACAAGATTTATTATTTGAAAGTTTACTGCCACTAGCCATTATGGGATGCCAGGTTCATAAATTAGTTATGTATACATATGGTGAATGGAAAACTTCGAAGACATGTTTAAGCTAATGCAAGGGTGGTAACTATTAAGTAGATGAAGATGTGTTAATTATATTTAGAAACACACTACTGACACCATGTGGACGTACAAGTCAAGAATGTCATACGTTACAAGGTGGACAATTTGGAAGTTCAGTTATAGAAGTATTCTCTAATTAGGACCACATTTATGAGAGGTGCATGTGACCGTTATCCTTCCCCGAGGTCTTGGTGATGACAGTAAACACCGAATGTAGCTTCTCCATGCAGGAATCCCATGAGGTTGCATAGTAAACATTGACTAGTGACTCATAAATAATTGGTCACCATCTACTATCATAGAGAATTATGAGAAATAAAAAAGGATATCATGTGAAAATGAGGAATAAATCCATAAATAAAAGCATTACCATACGAAAAGAAAGGAGGTGAATAATCATCGAGCCACACAAGATTCTGAAAGGCTTGGAAAAGGAAATGAAACTAAACAAAGGAGGCAAAAATAAAGTTTTGAGTTTTGAAAAGTTTTAAATACACCGTCGAAGGAGAGGATCGAGGGCTGGAAATTTTTGGAGGCCAAGGTTGGAAATATACTGCAATACTGTATTTCTGCCTTTTAATACAAATGATTCCAAAAATTTGTGTCATGTTAGCAAGATAGGAGTTTATTTTTGCATGTTTGATTTAACTGTCTATTTTTCCCCTTTCATGCTATAGGCTTATAGATGATGTTAAATATATTTTAATGGTTGCATCATTGAATGTTTAAAGCATAAAATTTATTTTCATTTTCCTTAGAAGCTCACACCTAGATTATTGTGGGTTGTGCAAATGCAGGTCCGGATAAACTAGGTTACATGCAAAAATTTCTCACATCTTCGGTTTTATAGGAATAGGGTAGCATCATACTGGTGGTAGCATAACATAATAATATAAACCAACATAGACCCCTTTTTAACATTTACTTGCAAATCACTAAGGTATTCCTAGCACTTATTTGATACATCTTCACAAGATTACAAACATATATTAAGTAAAAGGAACCTTGGAGAAATTTCTATTTCTTTGCAAGAGAGGTTTTTCTAATCAAAATTCTTGATTGTGATGGGGATTTCCACTCAATAGGTCACATGGTCCTATGCCAATGAGGGTATAGGAAAGGTGGGGGGACCACTTTTTGGCATCCTTCTAAATATGTAAGTTTAGTAAGGTGAACCCTAGAAAACATGGGAGTTGGCCACTCCTATCCACTAAGTGTTGTTTGTTGTGACTTGAAACTCAAATTTGGTGAATCCTTGTATGTTGAGATAAATAAATAAGGGTTTTTTGCCTTGCAAAATTTTGCTTGTAATCATTATTTTAAAAATAAATTGGGTTGGTAGTTTTGGGTTGTTACAGTTGGCATTAGAGCTCTAGGTTATAGGAATTAAAGCTTTGAGTGAGTGCACTTAGGGTAAGCCTTGAATTGATGTGCTACATTGAGGAAACTTACTCTAGTAGGGACCTTAACATGACCTAAGATAAGTTGGGTATCGCACACTGATTAGACCAGATAGACAAAGGCATAAAAATCCTAGAGAGTATAGTTTCTTATTAGGGAATAGGACCTTGCAAGTAGGCATGAGTGGCCATGATTATTTTTAGGTGAGCGATAATTATCCTATAAAAAATAGCAACTTATGAATAGAAAAGTGTGGCTATGACCTTTATTAAGGAAGTGATAATGGTCCTATCAAATGTGGCACCTTATAGGTAGGTAAGAGTGGCCATGATCATTCTCAGGTGAATGATAATGATCCTATCTGAAATGACAACTTGTGGTATACAAGTGTGACTATGACCTTTATCAAGAGAGTGATATTAGTCTATGTTAGTTCATGGGAAAAATAAAACTAACTGATGGTAAGTACAATTAAGGAAGCATTGTAGCTTACCCAACCCTTTTATTGGATAGGGATGTCATCGGTTTTGAGATCCTCCAAAAAGATAGAGTTGGATATACAAAAGAGATTTAATTTAGGAAATAAGGGCTCAGATGGGGGGTATGACCAGTGGTATTTCTCTATTCAAGATATGTCAAGGAGAAAGGAGGTAGTTGATATATTTAGTAAGGTCACTGTAAGATCAAATGGGTCAACATCAAGTAATACTAGAAATGATTGCTAAAAAGGATAAGAGGATATTTAGAGTTTAAAGTAGGAAAGGCCTTTTTCAACCTCATTTTTTTTTAGAAATGCAATTAAAGAAAACTATTTAAATAGATGCAATGCTAGATGTAGTAAATATTAATGGGAATATTGGGAAAATTATGATGTATAACTATTCAAGAAATATCCAATTCTTCATGAGTTTTGAGATGTATTTCCTAAAGATATTTTAATACTACTCCCTCAATATGAATTTGATTTCTCCATTGAGTTAATGGTAGGGGTTGAAATCATTTCAAGAATACCTTACAGAATGACTCTGATTAAGTTACAAGAATTAAAGGCATAACTCCAATATTTACTAGAAAAGGGTTTGATCAAACCAAGTGTGTCACCTTTGAGTGCTCTAGTGTTATTTATGAAAAATAAGGATGAGTTATTAAGGCTATGCATTGATTATAGAATTTTGAACAAGGTAACCATTAAAAATAAGTATCTTCTACCAAAAAGAGATGATCTCTTCAATCATTTGAAAGATGCTACCATATTCTCAAAAATAGATCTAATATCGAGGTATCATCAGTTAAGGATTAAGAAAAAAGATACCTGTTGAGAGGTAATTTTGCCCTATTGCAAAACCACACTCACAGTTAGGATTTTTATTAGAAAACCCTCTCTTGTAAATAAATCAACATTTCTCCAAGGTTCCTTTTACTTAATGTGTGCATGTATACTTATTAAAATGTGTCAAATAAGTGCTAGAATACCTTAGTGATTTGTAAATAACTATTAACAAGGGGATTGTGTTGGTCCTACTTTATGATGCTATGCTTTTATTGTTCATTAACTGAAAGGGCTTGATTTACCTTATGTGCAAAAATAACATAATGAATGAGTGCATGAAATTGATCCTAATTCATTTTTTATTTCTGATTTTTTAAAGTGATCTATCCCTAAATCCATGTTAGTAGATTCCTTTTATCTTAAATTAAACATGTTCTATTAACAAGTGTTGTGGAAAACCACTTCATTTTATCTTTGATTTAATGTAAATTGGAGTCAGTACTTGTTGTTAGCAGATTCTTTTTATCTTCAGATTAAAATATTGTTGTTAGCAAGTGCTGTGGAAAACCACTTCATTTTATCTTTGCCTTAATGTGAGATTGGAGTTAGTAAATCCCTCCCTTGAATTCAAATTGATTTTATCTTGGATGGTTAAGATATGTCCTAGAAAAAAAATAAGGTGACTGAATCTAAATGTGAAATGTGAATCTTGAATGATGCTTCAATTCATTTTATCTTGCATGGTTAAACAAATTTTAGTCTTGCATTATTAAATCAAAAAAATGATAAGACTTGTGAAGTGCAAATATCTACTTTGGAAATTTAAATAAAATGCTTTAATCAAAGAAAATGCAACCAAATAATTTAATTAGTTAACCTTAAGAACATAATTATTTGGGTATTCTTATTACTCCAAAAGCCTCATTAATGATTTTTTTGTGCAAAACAAAATAGCATTTAAGGGCTTTGAGTGCTTGATTGGAACTTGAACAAAAATAAAATAAAATATTAAAAATATAACAAAATCTAGGGTTAGAGAAAATAAATAAAATGAATCTAAAATAAAACGAAAACAAAAATGTAGAAAAGAAATGAAGGTGAGCTACTGTAAATTTTATTCTTCCTTGTCCTGCAAAAAAAAGAAGATCATAAATATAAAAAAAAAATGAAACCAGATTAGACCTACATACACACAATATAAATCGGGTTAAGTGCGAGTATAAGAAAATAAAACATACATTAATCACCTTATATGATACAACCATTAACATGCATAAACATCATCTAATGAAATCAACATATGGAGGAGAAAAATATTCAATAAAAAACTTTCATTCAAAACCTTTTGTCTTTGTTTACAAGGTGAGGAATTCCATAGCATGTTGGCAATTTTGGGTACCTTGGGTACATTGCCCTTGCTCAAGTGTTGATGTTGTCATTGATGTCAAAGAGCGGAAGGGTTTTTGTGAAAACCAAGGCAGACTAAATTATAGGTTTTGTTTAAATCCATGGTCAGCAGTTTTGAAATGGGTTTTTCTTAAAACCCAAGTTAGCTCTTCGTTTTGTTGAAAAAGGTGCTCCGATGATGAAGATATTTAATTTTAAATATCCAGTTTAAATTTTATGTATTTATTTAAAATTTAAATTAATATTTTAAAATTAAATTAAAGCTGTTCACCGGCTTGTTTTCAAAGCCGACGTTTCTAGGGTTTTACAACGGATCAATTAGGGTTTCCTACTGACAAAGCAAGGTTAAGCAACCGAAAATTTTTAGGGTTTCATGTTGACCTAATTAGGGTTGTAGCCAATGTGTTTGAGAATGTTTTGATGGGATATTCTCTTCTATAAAAAGGTAGGACTCTTGCAAGGTTGAAGTGTGGGGTGTGAAGATAAAGTCTGAATGCGAGCATAGTGTTTGTGAAAGTGAAGTTCGTGTTGAGCAGAGAGCAGAATGTGAAATGACAGAGTGTGCTGGCTGTAGAAGTAATATTTCTGTGAAATTGCAGCAGAGAACGCGAAGAGATATAGAGGAGTGGTTGAAAAAGTGTGAATCATTTTTCACAGCAGCAGCTGAAAGCCGACAAGCAGCAGAACGCAAGAAAAACAACAGATCGTGCAAATTGAGGTGACAGTTTAATTCTGTAATTTTTATTACTATCTCCAAGTTGTAGCTTGGTAAAATGGGTTGGTGCCTCTTTCCAGTTGGAGCTAGAAAAATTGGAGTTGGTGCTCCATTCTATTGTAGCAGATAAAATTTAGAGGTTGGTGCCTCTTACCAGTTGGTGCTGGTGAATGATTATGTAAAGTTGTAGCTTTGCATTTGACTGGATTTGGATGGTAGTCCAAGCAGTCTTTTTTAGGAGTAGCCACATCGGTGAACCTCGTTAAAATGCCGTGTTATGTGTGATGCTCTTAGTACTTTTATTATTTCTGTTTTAATCTGCTACAGTTTATTTAAAAGTCTAAATTGCTTTTAAGTTTTTAAAGAACACACTGATTCACCCCCCCTCTCAGTGTCATTGTGATTATAACAATTGGTATCGAGCAAGGTTCCCAATTTTGGCTAAATCGACCGGGGTTGATCTTGGATTAGTACACAATGGCTAAAAAGAATAGATCCTCATCCAAAAAGGCATCCCGACCGGTTTCAGTTCCTATGGTTGAGAAAATTGAACCAGAAATGGCAGAAGGAATGAAATCTGAAGTTGAAGAAGTTGAGGCTGAAGTTGATTTAGAGGGTGAGCTAGTGTCTGCCCTTACGGAATGGGAATCGGAGAAAAATAAGAATGAAAAATTGTCAAGGAAACTTAAGGATGCAAACAACATTATTGCCAGTTTAAAAATACAGACTGAAGAATACAAGAAAATGTCTGAAGATCTGGAAATACAGGTATCCATGAAGATAGACCACTGCAGCAAATTGGAAGAAGAAAATGTGAGTCTTCGAATACAGTTACAAGAGCTGGATCGAAAAATCAACTATCATGTAAAACATGAAGAAAGCTCAATGAAATTGGACAAAATTCTGAGTGATCAAAGATCCATAGGTGTCAAATTTTGTCTCGGCTTTTCTGAAGGAGAATCATCAACTGGACCAAAAGCAAGCAATGTTGAAAGTGAAAAGAACAAAGACAAGAATCGAGCAAAAGAAAGATATAATGCCGGACCTGAAATAGCAGTTGACAATGATGGCTTTACTAAGGTCACACATCAAAAGAATAGAAGATCCAAGGCTCCAAGAACAACCTGTACAAGACCATCTTTCGGGTTTAATCATTATTTCTATGGTTTTTGTTTCAAGTGTAATGTTTATGGGCATAAAATTGTTGATCGCAAATACAACGTAGGTCCAAGAAGTTTCACTAGTAGAAATGCGTTTACTCCTTTAATGAGTTATGTAGTAGAGTGTTTTAAGTGTCACAACTTTGGTCATATTGCCAGAAATTGTCGTAGTATGTCTATTTCATATCAACCTCATGAAAGAAGATTTCAACCGTATAGAGCAAAACAAAATAGAATTTATACTGAAGGATATGTGCAAAATTCTAAAAAGGGGAAGTCACAACTAGAACCCAATACCACAGTTAAAACAGAATGGAAACAAAAAGAACAGCTCAGGAAAGAACAGGATTCTTTAATAGTGCAGACAACTTTTAGAGCTCAGAATAAACATGTTCCTTGGATTCTTGATAGTGGTTGCTCAAGTCATATGACAGGTGACAAACAAAAATTTGAAAATCTACAAAAGTATGAGGGTGGTTCTATAAAATTCGGCAACAATGACGGAGCCAAAATAATAGGTAAAGGAACGGTCAAAATTAGTGAAGGAAAGATCAAGTCAGAGGAAGTTTTATATGTGGATGGTTTGAAACATAATCTAGTGAGTGTGAGTCAAATCTGTGACAAAGGACATGAAGTAGTTTTCAAGAAGCATGGTTGTGAAGTCAGAAAAATAAATAGTAGGAAATTAATAGCAACCGACTCAAGGACGTCTGGAAATCTATACACACTCTCAGAGTTTTCAGAAGGTATGTGCTTCATGGGACAAGAAGAAGAGAACTGGTTGTGGCATAAGAGGCTTGGACACATAAGTTTTGATAATCTGGTAATAATTAGCGCTAAACAAGCAGTGAGAGATATTCCAATCATTAAAAAACCTGCAAATAGTATGTGTGCTTCATGTCAGAAGGGTAAACAGACCAGAGTTTCGTTTAAAACAAAATAACATCACACTAATAGGCTTGGTCAAAACAGGTTTAGTCAGAACTGGCTTAGTCAGAACATGTGGATTCAAAGAACAGGTATGCCTAAAAGAAACAACACTATTACTTGTTATAAGTGCAACAATAAAAGTCACACTGTCAGATAGTGCAGAGTTGAAATTCTAGGATATAGGAAAAGGAACAGTGGCATGATCAGGTCCAAGGATCAGAACAATGACAGAAACAAGAATATGGTTAAAGAGTTCAAGAGAAGACCCGACAAGGAAGTTATAGACGTTGATGTTGATCAGTGCCTAATGGGAGTTTTACTCCCACCCCAAATTAATCACCTCATCAGGAGGTGGGGGAGAGACTAAGCTAAGAGGCTCATTCTTAGTTCCGAGCCCCAAAGGTGGCCCTTTGCCATTGATGACAAAGGGGGAGAGATATGAGTAAGGGGGAGAGCTTCAAGTGAAGAGGAAAGCTTCAAGTCAGGGGGAGCAAAAATTCAAAGAGATTGATTTCAGTTTTGGCTCTTGAAGATGTGTTTTTAGTAAAGGGTTGCCATTAATGACAAAGGGGGAGATTGTTGGCAATTTTGGGTACCTTGGGTACATTGCCCTTGTTCAAGTGTTGATGTTGTCATTGATGTCAAAGAGCGGAAGGGTTTTTGTGAAAACCAAGGCAGACTAAATTATAGGTTTTGTTTAAATCCATGGTCAGCATTTTTGAAATGGGTTTTTATTAAAACCCAAGTTAGCTCTTCGTTTTGTTGAAAAAGGTGCTCCGATGATGAAGATATTTAATTTTAAATATCCAGTTTAAATTTTATTTATTTATTTAAAATTTAAATTAATATTTTAAAATTAAATTAAAGCCTTTCACCGGCTTGTTTTCAAAGCCGACGTTGCTAGGGTTTTGCAACGGATCAATTAGGGTTTCCCTGTCGACAAAGCAAGGTTAAGCAACCGAAAAATTCTAGGGTTTCATGTTGACCTAATTAGGGTTGCAGCCGACGTGTTTGAGAATGTTTTGATGGGATATTCTCTTCTATAAAAAGGTAGGACTGTTGCAAGGTTGAAGTGTGGGGTGTGAAGATAAAGTCCGAATGCGAGCATAGTGTTTGTGAAAGTGAAGTTCGTGTTGAGCAGAGAGCAGAATGTGAAATGACAGTGTGCTGGCTGTAGAAGTAATATTTCTATGAAGTTGCAGCAGAGAACGCGGAGAGATATAGAGGAGTGGTTGAAAAAGTGTGAATCATTTTTCACAGCAGACAATCGAATGCCGATAAGCGAGAGAATGCAAGAAAAACGACGAGATCGTGCAAATTGAGGTGACAGTTTAATTCTGCAATTTTTATTACTATCTCCAAGTTGTAGCTTGGTAAAAGGGGTTGGTGCCTCTTTCCAGTTGGAGCTGGAAAAATTGGAGTTGGTGCTCCATTCCGTTGTAGCAAATAAAATTTAGAGGTTGGTGCCTCTTACCAGTTGGTGCTGGTGAATGATTATGTAAAGTTGTAGCTTTGCATTTGACTGGATTTGGATGGTAGTCCAAGCAGTTTTTTTTGAGGAGTAGCCACATCGGTGAACCTCGTTAAAATGCCGTGTTATGTGTGATGCTCTTAGTACTTTTATTATTTATGTTTTAATCTGCTGCAGTTTATTTAAAAGTCTAAATTGCTTTTAAGTTTTTAAAGAACACACTGATTCACCCCCCCTCTCAGTGTCATTGTGATTATAACATATCAGTAGCTAAAAAATATTCCAATCCTCTTCCCGTGCTTCTACTTCTAAAAATTCCAGCCCTTATTTCCTTTTCTTCAATGGTCTTTTAAAGCTTTCCAACCCTAAGGACCCTCTTCATTTCATTTCCCCCCCTTTTCATTTGGCTTAGTCACGTAACTTATTTGTAACTGCAATATCTTCCAAATGAAACACTTCTTCCATAATTATTTTTGCCAATAATAAATTGGAAAGTATATTCCAAATGAAACACTTCTTCCATAACTCTTTTTTTGCCAACAATGAATTTAATATTACTTTTCCTTTATTTAGAAACCTGCTAACATCAATATAAAGCATTAATTCAAACTATCTTTAATAAAATCATAAACTCAACATAGAAATTAATACCAAACCAATATGTAAAAAAATATTAGCATGCCATGAGAAAAACAAATGCTATTATTTTGTTTTATTTTATTCATTTTATTTATATATATATATCTGTTTTGTATTCTTATTTGTTTTTTTTTTTCCTATTTTTTTTTTATTTTCTTTCTTTATTTAAATTTTACTTGCTTTCTCTTTTTTTTTTTTTTAAATTTGATTTAATTAATTTCAAATGTTTGAATTGGTTTAATTCAAAACATTAAAACTAACCAAAACAATAAAATAACAAAAATAAGAAAGAACCTAACCAACGCACTAGAAAACTGAAAAGAAACCAAAAGGAGACACTAGTCAACACACCAACCTATCAAAATTATCATGCAAAGAAACTTAAATTAAAAAAAAATTCTAAAAATTAAAGGTGGGTCACCAAGATAGCAGAATATGACTTTGCTATCGAATATATCAAAGGGAAATAAAATACGGTTGTAGATACCTTAAGCAAAAGAAGACATATAGCTGCATTGACTTGGGGTCATATAGATGGGTAGAGTCAAGGAAAATGCAACTGTATGACCTGTATTACATAGAAATATAGAGAATTCCCAAATAAAAAAGGGATTTCAGCATAAAGGATGGAGTATTATGCTTTAAGGGTAGGGTACTTATACACAAAATTGGCAATCTAAGGATATTGATCATGCAAGAGTCACATAATTATCCATATTTTGCTCATATAGAAGGGTTAAAAATGAGATAAAATATGAGAAGGACCATCTATTGGATTAGAATGAAGAAAGATATCACTAGTTTCATTGTAAAATATTTAGAATGTCAGAAGGTGAAGGTAGAACATCAACACCCATCAGGGAAATTATACCCACATGATGTACCTTTGCATAAGTGGCAAGTAATTTTTATGGATTTTACTGTGGGTTTACCAAAGACTAAGTACCAGCATGATGCGATCTTGGTAGTGGTTGACAAGTTGAAAAAAATTGTAGACTTCATATTAGGAAACATCAAGGATGATGCATCTATGGTGGCAAATAAATTTACCAAAGAAATATTTAGTCTACATGGGTTTTCTAAGGTGATCATATCATACAAGGATTCTAGATTCAAATCTAAATTTTGGTAGGCTCTACACTATGCAGAAGGTACTAATATGAATATTAGTTCTATAGATCATCATAAAATAGATGATCAAACCGAGAAGGTCAACTAAATTTTGGAAGATATGCTACACATGTATTGCATGGACCAAAAGTCTAAGTGGGAAGAATTTTTGCATATTTTTGAATTTGCATATAATAATGGGTACCATGCATCATTGGGAATGCCCCCATTTGAAGCCTTGTATGGAAAAATATATTGAACAACTCTATCATAGGAAAATCTAGAGGATCGAATGATGACCAAATTGGACATTGTCCGAGAGATGGAGGAACAACTTAGAGTAATAAGGCTTAGGCTCAAGGAAGTGACCAATAACCAAAAGAGTTATGCTAATCTAAAAATATCACCAAGAGAATTCTCTATGGGAGACACCTCAAGGTAATACCCATGAAAAGTTTCATCAAGTCAACCAAGCTTGATCCTCACTATGTTGGGTCCTTTGATATCATTTATAAGATTAGTCAAGTAGCCTATAGGCTCACTTTACCACCCAACTTGTTAAATATCCACGATACTTTTCACATATCCTTGGGAAATATATTGTTGATCCTACTCACATGTGGAATATTTAGAAATTATAGATGCTAGATCCCTTAACCATTAAGGTGAGACCAGTTAAGATTTCATGGTTTAATTCCAAGGTGTTGAGGAAACAAACCCTAGGACAATATTAGGTCTAATGGGACTAGTGTTCTAATATTTATGCTACGTGGAAAAATGCTAAAGAAATGATGCAAAAATTTCCAAATTCATTTGAATAAAAAATTGTTTACTCTCTTGAAAGAAACACAGAGGATTATGTTAAGTCCAAGGGAAAATATGTAACACCCCTCCTTTGTAGAATTTGTATGGATAATGAATTATGTGTTGGTGACTATTTAATGGTATAGCTTTATTTCATAATATCTTTATGATGGAACGATTTCATTCTTTTGATCTTACAATATGGTATTGTTGACGTTTTCATGGGTGTAGGACCAGGTTCTCTCTCTGGTGGGATCATATGGGTGAATCACCATTCAGAGGGATATTTTGGAAAATAATGGTGATGACTTTCTCATTGACAACCCTTGGTAATAAAATACCCTTCATGTAGATGCATTACTTTTTACTTGTTTTTATTCACACCATTGGACCAGGAAGTTACCAATGCAATGAGTCTCCTTAATAGGTTGGCGATAGCACTAGACTATCTTAAATGAAAACACATATTTAAGGATAAAATAGTGGTGTGAAAATATTGTTTGGCTAGAATCTATGTTTGCTCTTGGTGTGCAAGTATTGATATTTTAGATGATGTCTTTATTGCTTTTGAGTTGCAAGCTAATTGGATGGGAATTATTATTATTATTATTATTATTATTATTATTATTATTATTTTGGAAAGAAGAACCATTAAAAGGCCATAGTAAAATCTAAAAAAAATAGTCTTAAGGATTGCTTACGATTGATTATGGTTTAAGCTTTTTCTTAGTTGGCCCTCTCTTTCGTGTTTATGAATGATTATTGATCACCAAGGATGGCCATTAAGGAGGTAACACTTCTTGAAAGAGAGTGTTACCATTGTCATGTGCAAGGGTGCCCAAGTTCCTTGGATAAGAGGGAAGGCCCTAAGGGGGTTTGGGTGGTTGGTTTTTGGGTGTTTTGAAAGGATCACGTCAATCTTAATAAGTTAGCATGATAGAAAACATTTATCGAGGTAGTATTAGGTAGCTCCCTAGTGTTTTTGATGGCTTAGTTAATAATTTTTCCCATGCTTGATTTGTGTCTTTATGGATTTTTATGTTCATATTTTGATGTTGTGCTTTTGTATTGCTTCTTTCCATCTTTGGTAGTCCCCTGGTTTCTCCCTCATTGGCTTCATTTTCTAGCTTACCATCGACACTTTGGTCTGCAACAATTGGTCTTCCGTGCTTAATGTTGGTGTGATTTAGTGAGGCACACCAACCTATGAGATCTTTCTTTTCTTTCATTTTCCTTACTGGTAGATTTCATGGGGCATTATTATTTTTCTTTCGTGGAAACCTGGTGTGATCATCCTAATGAGTGTCTTCAAGGGCTCTACCTATAAATATTTTTTTAGGATAGCATCCTCTAGTTTCTTGTGTGTTGTTGCACCCTCTTAAGTCTTTCATCGCTACTTGTAAGGGCTTACTTGTATCTTTGTTAAAACCAAGGGCAAGCAGGTGTAGGTTGTTGGTTGAGCCAGATTCATTGTCCTGGATCTGTGCTCGATTTTACCAAGCCATATTTGGCTTTCACTTTGTTTTTAGGGTGCATATTTGTATTTTTTAACCTTAGTATCCTTTGGTTGCTTGATTTAATATATTAGAGCAATAATGTATTGCAATTTTATGTATCTTGTAAGGTACTAATGAGAGCATTATTAGGTTATGTTAGTTATGAATTACCTAATGCTAGGGTCCTAAATGCATATAGAGTATTTTAGGAATTATTCATTTAAATTAAGGTGCTTTGATTATATTAGTTTTAATAAAGTACTTTAATTATTTTTTATTTAGATTAAGGTGCTTTGATTATATTTATTTTATTTATGTACCTTAATTGTATTTGATCAAGGTGCTTCGATTATATGGATTATAATTGATTGAAAAGAACTTTATTATATTTGACTCAATAAAGCTCTTTCTTTGGGTTATAATTCCCAATGTTTATATTAACTAGGTTTGTTGGAATAAGCTTTTGTGTAATAAATACTTTAGCTATCGTATCTTGTGCCTATTGAAAGGAATGCAATATTATGTTGTATTTTCTTTGTTATATAAAAGTGATGGTACTTCTTATATATTTTTATGGTTCTAAGTATATGGGTTTTGTAAAATAAACCAACATAATGATTCCTGAGACTCTTGTGGGTTAAGAAATAATTATAAGATAAGTATGGGATTCTCTTTGTTTAGTTAGATTTTTCCATGTTGGTTTTGAAAGAGAAACTATTATTGATTCTTGAGACTTATGATAGTTAAGGAATCATTATAAGAGAAGTATGGGATTCTCTTTATTTAGTTGGATTTTTGCATGTTGGTTTTGAAAGAGAAACTATTATTGATTCTTGAGACTTATGATAGTTAAGGAATCATTATAAGATAAGTATGAGATTCTCTTTGTTTAGTTGGATTTTTCCATGTTGGTTTTGAAAGAGAAACTATTATTGATTCTTGAGAATTATGATAGTTAAGGAATATTGATTTACCCTTAGGAGGAGCAAAAATGATAGGCAAAAGATGAGAAACGATGGAGGAAGCGGAGGAAGTGAAGGAGTAGCAAAAACGGTAGGTAGGAATTTTGAACCAATTAAAGGAGAAGATCTAGAGGTAGGGCAGAATGTTGTAGCTAGAAAGGAAAATGATTCCCTGTTAGCTTAGTTCAAAAAGGCTAAAGGTACAGATCCTCTAGATAAACCCTCAGACAAAGGGTCCCACTGGGGTTCGGGAGCTGGCAACAAGGGCCCAACCTTTTTGGAAATGCTGAAAGGGAAAAAGAAGGAGCCAGTCAGTGAACTACCACCCCTAATACCAAACAATAATAGGTTAATTGCGCCAATGGAGATTATGGAAAGATTATTTGATATGGAGGCATCATCCTTAGTTGGCAAGTTTTTGGGAGGAAGGCCGAACATTGAGACTATTCACTCATGGGCTACGACAAAGTGGAAAACTTTAGGAAGATTAGAAATCATAGCCATGTTAAGAGGTTTTTTTATGATAAGACTCAACAACAAAGATGATGCAGAGCACATATTGATAGGAGGACCCTGGTTTCTAGGAAGGCATAGCCTCTTTATGAGGAAGTTGGGGGAGAATTTCAACCCTGAGAAGCAGAACATTAATATAGCACCCATTTGGGTCCACTTACCAAACATCCCAGACTAGTTTTTTAATGAGTATTGGCTTAGTGGAATAGCAAAGATGATAGGAGAGCTCGTGGCAATATACCATTCAACCCAGGCAATGACTAGACTAACGCATGTTAGGATCTGTGTAAATGCAAACTTGGATTCTAATCTACCTTCTCAGGTGGAACTAGCATATGGAGAGTTTCTAAGGATTCAGCCTATGGAGTATGAGAACAAGCTAACATTTTGTAGCGTGTGAAAAACCTAGGGCCACCTTCAAGCCCAATGTCTAACAAGAACTGCAAACAAGGAAGCCACGAGCGAAGGTTTAGGGAAAGCTAATGAGAGAGGGATCTCAAAGTTTCAAGGAGTGCGTCTTAACTTGGAATGATACAGACAAGTTAAGAATAACCAGGCTGACCAAGCTAACACAAAACTGGAAAAAATCTAGGATAAAGGAAAGCAACATAATGAGGGAGGCAAAAATCATAAGTTATGTAATAAAGATGCCAGCTTGAACATGTTTGATATCCTAGCAAATCTAGAAGTTGAAAAAGAAAATAGTAAGGATGATACCATCAGTGTCAAGTTTCCTAAAACCCTAGACTCCCCATCCAAATTGGGACCATCCATAGCTATGACAAAAAGCCCCAAAAGCTATGCTCAAAATGAAGAAAAATTGCCAGGTCATTTCAGTTTAAACATGGAATAAATAGAGTCAAGAGTCGAAGTTGTGGAAACAAGAGCCAGGAATGTAGCTCCTAATCCGGTAGTGGAGCAAATTATCCCTTATCAGACGAGCCCAACGGTAAAATGTTCCTTGAAGGAAAGCCCCTTGTTTAGGAACCAGATAGGAGAGGTGAACCAAAAAAAGGCTGAGGATGAAGAGGGAATTGAAAACCCCCAAAATGAGGAAGAAGGTTCAAGCCCTAGACTATCACAGTATATGCCCCCTCATTTCAGTCCAAAATAGACTAGAAGCACTACCAAGCCTCCGATAGATTATGGAAGTGAAAGAAAGAAAGGGAGAATATCTATAGCAGAGCACTATAGAATGAGAATCAATGAAGAAATTACAAACAAAAAGCAAAGAACATTGTTACAGCAAGCTATTCCTGGCCAGGATAATAGCAAAATTGACAAACCCCCTTTGGATTAGGGAAGGGGGCGGGGAAAAAATATCAAACAGTCTAAATGAAGGTTCTCTCATGGAATGTGAGAGGCCTAAACGGCCCACCAAAACAAAGGATGGTGAAGTCTATAAGGAAGGATTGGAATCCTACTATCATTTTTCTTCAAGAAACAAAAACAGATGCAGCACAATCAACACTTATAGCTAGAAGGATTTGGAAGCAAGGGGAAGTGGCCTTTCAACAGGCAAGAGGAGCATCTGGGGGCCTCATGATCTTATGGGATCCTATTAAAATAGAAGGAAGTATTATTCGGGCAAATGAAATAGTCTTAAGCGTATTATTTCATGATTTTGATACTAATAAGAATTGGATTATGTCAAATGTTTATGCCCCCACCTCTGTCCAAGGGCGGTTTGAACTGTGGGAGTTTTTGGGGCATTTGAGCCAAGATTTTAAAGACATTCCTTGGGTGATTGGGAGAGATTTAAATACCCCCCTTTACCCATATGATAAGAAGGGAGGATCTGGGTTACCCTCAAGGAGCATGGAGGACTTCAATGAATTAATTAACACAAATGAATTGATGGATGTAAGACTAAAAGGAGCCAAATTTACATGGAGTAACAAGAGGATAGGAAGTCAGCTGATTCAAGAAATGTTGGACAGGTTTTTTTTATCCAAGGAAGCTACAACAATGTTTGGTGATTCAACGTTACAAGCCCTTCCTAAATGTGCTTCATACCATAATTGTTAGCGTACTATATTCCTAATTAGACATTGGCTGGTATGGCTGGTATATTGTTATACCTGCATAGCTAGAAGTTAATTTGTTATTTAACTTTAGCAACTTGTTGCAGCGGCATCCTGTTGAGATGCGCCCTCCTCAGGCTAATCCAGGAATGCATATTGTTATTTAAACAGAGATTTAATAATAATCAGTTGGTTCGCATTTTTACATGGCATCAGAGCCAGATTGCAGGGAGCAGTGAGAAGCCGAGGCTGGGAGAAGGTTGCTGCATTTTTTTCCTGAAGGTTGCTAAGAGAAGACTGCTGTGTTTTTCTACGACGTGATTTTTTTTTTAATCACGCAATCGCGTGATTAATTTTTTTAATTAAAAAAAAAAAACGCAGGACTCAGCCTGCTACGTCCCTGCTTTTGACGCAGCGCAGGGACGCAGAGAAGGGACTGACACAGCGCTGCCAACGTAGCACGCGTCCCCTCCCCCCCTGCGCAGCGCAAACGCTGCATGCTGCAAGCGGACGGACGTCCGTCGCAGCCCCCTCCCCCCATGTTGGAGGCTACGCGACATGCAAACTGTGTGCACGCTCCCCAACCCCCCCCTCTGCTGGAATGTGATGCACAGACTACGCGCACGCTTGCCCAGCCCCCCCCCGAAATGCGACGACGCAGGTCGCACGAGTTTTAAAAAAAAAAAATAGAGACATGCGGGGACAGAGGGCAGAGGCAGACTGTGGCTGTTGCGGAGGTGGCAGAGGCAACCACAGAGGGACCAAGCAGACGACAGAGGAGGGATATGTGAGAAGGCCCCACTGTTCCAAACGGATCAGCTTGCTAGCTCACTTGGCAGTGAGCTGTGCGGTAAGGCTCAGGGAGCCTGCATGTCGGGGGTTCAAATCCCGCCGACTCCCCCCTAAGGTATAATTTTTTTTTTTCAAAGTTTTTTTTTAATTATTAATTTTTAGTTAAAATTTTTAATTTTAATTTATTTTTTTAATAGTTTTTAAAACTTTATAAATTAAAATTTAATTTTAATTTATTTTTTCATAAGGTTTTAAAACTATATAAATTAAAATTATTTATTTTAACTTTAAATACATAATAATTATTAAAATGCTTTGTTAAAGAGAATTGTTTTTAAGGGGGGATATTTTTTTCAAAAAATCAAAGGGGGAATGTGAGTAATTTTTCTAAAAAATAGCAATTTGGCGAATTGTAAAAGGTGCATTTTCGGCTGTGTCCGACACCTTAGGGTTTCATTCTATGGGCATTTTTTTTTTGATGTATGATGCATTTTCATTTCTATGCACTACTTCATTAAAATATAAACACTCCCTAAGTCCCCGAAATAATTAAAACCCATCCGTGCAATTTATTGCACTGCAGCGTTTGGTATTTGTGATACCTCTGGCCAGCACTTACAGGTAAAGCTGTCGTGATTGGGCTACTGTATCCGTCGCCTAATATAGCTGCTACAACAACGTCTGAGCTTGTTCTCTATAAATCGTTGGGGAGAGATAAGTTAGCCTTTTTTGCATTTTTTTTACTCCATCCACTACCCTTAATCGTTCTTGTGTTTAGGTGTAAATACTGATGAAGTATTCTTCATAGTGTTTAGGGGAAGTTACGCCCCACGCATGAGAAGAATCTTCTATGGTAGGTTCCATCAACAAGATGATTCCTTTTCAGTACCGCTTATGTTCCACGTATCGTATGATCTCTAAAACTCACCTATAGTCTCCCTCACGTAAGGGCGGGTGATTTTTGTTGATATTTCTAAATACCTATAGTTTCCCTCATGTAAGGGCGGGTATTTTGTACGGTATAACGGCCTAGCAAAAGGTATATCGAAAGGGGGACCAATTGGTGATATAAGGAACCTTCACTATGGCCATTGTTGCAAAGTTGATGACTGATCCGCATCAGTTATTGAAAGGTCCAAATTATACACCATGGAAACATAAGATGAAGGCAATTCTCCAAATGGAAGATTTGTGGGATATTGTTACTGGAGTAATAACTAGGCCTTCACCAATAGCAGGATCCACAGCTCCTTCTGCTGATCAGATAGCTTTTGACAAGAAAGACAATCGAGCAAAGGTGCTCATTTTGTTTGTTGTTTCAGATGAAGTGCAACCTCATATAGCTGACAAAGCAAGTGGTAAAGAGGCATGGGATGCCCTTAGAACCATCTATGAGGGAAATAATGATTCCACCATTCTTCATCTTCAACAACAACTTCATAACCTAAGTTTGAGACAGGGTGAAACTCTTTTTGTGCAGAGTGTCTGAATTGAAAGAGAAATTGAATTCTTTGGGAGATACTGTGGACAAAAAGCTTCTCATTTCACTTGTGATGAGAGCTTTGCCTTCTTCATTTGATATGTTGATCACCTCCATCTAGGTGTCTCAACGACAAATTACCTACATCGATTTGGTCAATCTACTTCAACAATAGGAGGCACGCCAACTTCACAAGGATGATTCTTCCAATATAGCCCTATACACCAAAAGGAAGGGTTCTAGGAAGAAAGGTAATGGGCAAAAAAGAGGAACTTTTAGAAAGGAGGAAATTCTCAACAGGATACGAAAGGAAAAGGCAAACAACCTCAACAGAAGAAGAGGTGGTGCAAGATCTGTGAGAAGGACAACCATGACACCAACAGGTTTTGGCATAGGAACAAGCAGAAAGGCCAAAACAAACCACAAAATAAAAACAAGCAACCCCAGGTGAATTTTGCTGTTGAAGAATCTGACTCAAATTTTGAATGGGCACACAAGGTGCTCATGACTACCACAGATTCCACACAGAGGGATCCTATTTGGTATGTCGATTCTGGAGCTAGCAAACATATGACTAGCGACAGATCGTGGTTTGAATCATTCGTGGCCAAAGAGGGCAAACCTGTCACCATTGCTGATGATAAAACCTATAGGGTTCGGGGAGAGGGTACGATTTTAGTCACTCTTCCTGATGGCAAGTGTCAGATTGACAAAGTCCTCTATGTTCCGGGATTGGCTAACAATTTGCTATCGATCACACAAATCCTGGATAGAAATATGGTTGTCAACTTTCATGTTGAGAATGGAAAGAAGTGTTGTACTATTACCAGGAAGGGTAAGCGATTGCAACGACTTCATATAAGCACGACTTATTTGCACTAGATGCTATCTCTACTCCACATGTTGCCATGAATGTCTCTACCAAGGAGGCAAATTCCCTATGGCACAAGAGATATGGGCATCTTAGTTCTGGCTACTTACTTGAGCTCAGTAAGTATGAGATGGTAAAGGGTCTTCCTTCCCTTTCGCAACATTGCCGAGTGTGCTCGACCGCTGGCAGGAAAGCGGCATAGAGTACCATTTGAGAAGAGCTCAACAAGAGCACGAAAACCTCTGGAGTTAATTCACACTGATCTGTGCGGTCCTTTCACACCCAACAGCTGTGGAGGGAAGAGGTACTTTCAGTTATTCGTAGATGACTACTCACGAAAGATGTGGGTTTTCTTTCTCCAACTAAAATTTGAAGCTTTCGCATTCTTCCAGCAGTTCAAGAAATCCGTTGAGAAGGAGTCAGGAGCTTCTATTAAAACCCTCCGCTCAGATCGAGGGGGGGAGTTTACCTCTAATGAATTTTTTGCATTCTTAGATAAGCATGGAATCAAGAGACAGTTAACAACTGCCTATACTCCTCAGCAAAATGGAGTTGCTGAGAGAAGGAACCGTTCTATCATGGAAATGGTTCGTTGTATGCTCACAGGAGCTACTCTTGGGCAACAATATTGGGTAGAAGTTGTCACCACTGTAGTATATCTGTTGAATAGGGCACCCACAAAGGCCCTAAAAGGAATGACTCCACAGGAAGCATGGAGTGGTCAAAAACCCTCCATATCTCATCTACGTATTTTTGGATGTCACGCTTTCATGCACATACCGAAAGAGAAAAGGAAGAAGCTAGATGAGAAAACACTGAGATGTATTTTTATTGGGTATGATGAGCACTCTAAAGGATATCGTTTGATAGATCCTTTGACCAAGAAAATTCATGTCAGAAGAGATGTTGTATTTGATGAAGCTTTCACATTACAGAGCACATCTAAAGTACACCTAGATATTGTGGAATCTAAGGAAGAGAAGATTCCTTCGTCAACACAGATAGGAGGTCCTTCTACATCTTCTTCAACACCTCCGAAGAAGAATCCAAAATGGTGTACAAATACAATTAGAGACGCAAATTTATCCACTCCTCCCAATTTGAACTTGGATAGACCTCGTACACGCAAGTATGGCTCAAAAGGAAAAAGAAGCCAAAGAAACTGGTGAGGTTGATGATCTTTGTCAATCTTTTGAGGAACTTTCTGTAACTCCAAGTACCGAAGTAGAGGATATGGATATTGATGATGACAGGGCGTTCATGTCTACCATAGATGATCTTGAACTCGCATCAATGCAAGATGCTCTCGGTGAGCCTCGGTGGAAGGCCGCTATGGATACGGAGTATGAGTCTTTGATGAAAAATAAAACTTGGAAGCTTGTTGATCTACCGCATGGAAAGAAACCCATTGGTTGCAAATGGGTATATAAAGTCAAGTACAAGGTAGATGGAACAATTGATAAGCATAAGGCCTGTCTTGTTGCAAAGGGCTATGCTCAAAAGGAAGGCATTGACTACGAGGAAACTTTTGCACCTACTGCTCGGATGACCACAATTCGAGTTATGTGTGCTATGGCAGAACAATATGGGTGGAAATTTCACCAGATGGATGTCAAAAGTGCCTTTCTAAATGGTTATCTCCAAGAAGAAGTCTACATGACTCAACCAGAAGGATTTGAAGTGGAAGGCCAAGAGCAGAAGGTTTGCAAATTGGTCAAATCCTTATATGGTCTGAAACAAGCTCCTCGAGCTTGGTATATAAAATTGGACAATCACCTTATGCAGCATGGGTTTAAGAGATGTCCATCAAATGCAAACCTCTATTTCAAGAAACAGGGTTCTGAGATAATGTTGCTTGTACTCTATGTGGATGATCTGCTCATTACAAGGAGTTTAGAAACAATGATATCTACTGTCAAAAGAAACTTGTGTAAATCTTTTGAGATGACAGATCTCGGACTTCTCCATTACTGTCTTGGTCTGGAATTCAGCCAAAAGGAGCACTCCATCAAAGTGTCTCAGAAAAAATATGCCAAGACATTGCTGGAAAAATATCGCATGACTGATTGCAAGCCAATGGCAACTCCGATGGAGAATGGACTTCGATTATCATGATATGATGATTCACCTCGGGTAGATGGTACTCTCTATCGACGATTGATTGGGAGTCTCATATATCTGACCAATACTAGGCCAGATCTCGTATTTGTTGTCAACCATCTTTCGAGGTTCATGCAGGAGCCTAAGACCACTCATTGGAAAGCAACAAAACGTGTTCTTCACTATGTCTGTGGTACTATGGAATATGGCCTAGAATACAAGAGGAACAACAAATTATTCTTGCAAGGATACATGAACTCCGACTATGCCGGATCATTTGATGATCGCAAGTCAACTTCTGGATACATTTTTCTTCTGGGATCCAGTCCTGTCTCTTGGCACAACAAGAAGCAACAGGTGGTTTCTATTTCATCAATAGAGGCAGAGTATCGCGTCGCACGTGAAGCTGTGTGTGAAGTGATATGGTTGCATCACATTCTGACAAGTATGAGCCATCCATCAAAATCTCCAATACACTTGTTTTGCGACAATCAGGGTGTTCTGAACCTCGTCAAGAATCCAGTCCATCATGAAAGAACAAAGCACATTGACACACAATGTCATTTCATTCGAGATGAAGTTCCAAAGCACCGAATTTAGCTTCAACACATTCCCACCGATGCTCAAGTTGCAGACATTTTCACTAAGGCACTTGGACGTGTCAAATTTGAATTGTTTCGCAGCTCTCTTTGTATTGCAAAATGATGTAAGGGTATGTTAGTATAGCTATTAGTTATTACATTACCCAAATAATGTAATAAAGGGGGATGTTAGCGTACTATATTCCTAATTAGACATTGGCTGGTATGGCTGGTATATTGTTATACCTGCATAGCTAGAAGTTAATTTGTTATTTAACTTTAGCAACTTGTTGCAGCGGCATCCTGTTGAGATGCGCCCTCCTCGGGCTAATCCAGGAATGCAGATTGTTATTTAAACAGAGATTTAATAATAATCAGTTGGTTCGCATTTTTACAATAATCTTATTCTATGGGAGGCATTTCAGGCTAACTCCTTTAAAAAGCCATTTAGATTTCTTTCAATGTGGGTTAAACATCCAGACTTCAAGAAACAAATAGAGGAATAGTGGCAGCATCCTATCCAGGGAAGTGCTTCCTTCAAATTATCTCAAAAACTTAAGATGGTGAAAAACAACCTTAGAATATGGAATTGTTGGCATTTTTGCCACATTGATTCTCATTGATTAATGCATTAATGTATTATTGAAAATCTGACCCCTATATAGGCTTTAATGCGGTTTATGGCGAAAAAAAGAAGAAAAAATGAGCAAAAAATGACTAAGTCTAAAAACTACAGCGATTCGCTGACATGTTGCAAAATTGCGGTCAACGCGGTCAATGCATGTAGCCAAAGAGAACTGTCGCGATATCGCAACATGTTCTGTTTTCATGGTTTGAAAAAAATCAAAGGAGTGAGAGCGATAAAATGTCGCGAAATCGCGACAAAAATTTCTGTCGAAGACACAAAGTTAACATTGCAACGATGCACCGACGTCTCATTTTCGCACGGTGTTTGGCTTCGAAGACTCAAGGTTAAAAGATACAACGATTCGCTGCATGTTTGTTAAGAAGATGAAGCCATGGGAAATTTGCAGCGACGCGCTACCCGTAGCATTTTTGCGACAAGGGCGGTTCAAAGGCTTGAGGGCTAAAAGGTTGCAGCGATGCGCTGCAATGTTGCAAAGTCGCGGATCGTCGGTCACAAAGGGAGTCTAAACAAAAGTGACAGCGACGCGCTGCAAGTGGGTTGCAAAAAGACTAAGTACAAATATTGCAGCGATGCGCTGCATGATAGATGAGAGAAATTCTAAGGAGTAAAATGGCAGCGCTGCACTGCATTTTTGAAAAGGTCTTGCAAAACGGATGTAGCATTTTCGCGATGGCAAAGTGGCAATTGGTACGAAAGGAGCAAAATGTAGCGATATCGCTACATGCTTCAAAATCGCGGCCATTTTGGTCCAAGAAGCAAAAGAGCAGTAAGTTGTGGCGATTCGCTGCAATATCAACAATAAGGCCAACTGACATGAATATGCAGCGAAATCATGCAAGGGATGAAAATTGATCAAAAAGCATGGAAATGGTAGCAATTCCATGATGCCTCGTTAAAAAATGATTAAGTGCTCAAATTGGTAGCAAAATGGAGACAAGGAAGAATTGGAGGCATTCAAGGGCAAAATGTGTTATGTTTTCACGTACCGTCAGCAAGATCGTACAAGGTGCCCGGAACATGTAGCGATATCGCTACATGTTCCGTTTTCGTGGCGTTTGGCTTCAAGGGTCTAAGTGTTCAAAAGTGCAGCGATGCGCTGCACATTTTTGCCGAGCATTGTTAAGGGAGGTGTCTAAGGCCGCATATTCCAAGTTGTAAGCTATTTTATTTCTAAGGTTGCATATTCTAAAGCTCGGGGTGTTTATTTACAAAGAGTCCAAGATGCAAGAATGGTAGCGATGCGCTGACTGTTTTCGCAAAAGGCATAGAAAATGTAGCGATTCGCTGCAAGTTCTGGGCGACAAGGCGGAGTGCGAAGAGAATCAAACAAAAGACAAGGAGATGACAGCGATTTCATGACGCGTTGATTGAAATGCTTGAATGACTCAAGTGCATAGCGAATTCTTGATAAGGAAAGAATAGAAAACATGCAAAGGGCAAGAAGTGTTCCATTTTCGTGACCCGTCCATGAAGCCGTACAAAGTGCCCAAAACATGTAGCGATATCGCTACATGTTCCATTTTCGTGGAGCAAAGCGAAGAAAGGATCCAACAACCAAAAGACGTAGCGAAATCGCTACATGTGCCGTTTTCGCATGGATAAGCTAGCGATGGAGAAAAGGAAGCCGAAGACATAGCGATATCACTACAGGTGCCATTTTTGCGGGTCAAAGGTGGTCAAAGTGTACGGAGTTAAAACATGTCACGATTTCGTGACCCGTCACATTTTCGCGACCTCCAACTGTTTTTCGCCAAAGCACAGTGTGAACGGCCGAGGAGATTTTTTGATTTTCGATGATTTAATGCTGACCCGAATTTAATGATTTGCGGATTTCCAAGGCATTCAAAGTAAAAGACGCGCCCAGGCCACCAAGATTGAAGATTTAATGCATTCGAGGCTGCTGTTCATGGATTGTCGTAACGGTTTCATGCATATTTTCAAAAACGAATTTAATGAAGAAGACCGCTAGCGTCTAATTGTATTTAATTTTTGCTGCAACTAAGGGGATCGTGTATGTAATTTCCAATGCACAATTGTAGATCACGAGAGGGGTGGTGGCACATTTTTAATGCTGCAAAGAGGACGGACCTCTATAAAAACCAATGTAATTCTCATTTACAAGGGTTGGAAAAATTCTCTGCTAGAGACTGGAAGTGCATTTGCAGGAATAAAAGACTTGACTTCTGATTTTTCAAGCAACGCTTTGGGTGATTTCCTTTCTGTCTTTGTTGCATTTCTAATCGCATTATTATTCTTTAACGGCTGTTGCGTTTAAATTCTGCATTCTGAATTTAAATACTGCTGTAAGAATATAATCTCTGGAGTGTAGTCTTGGAGGGTTTTTTGCATACGTTGTGTGAGAATCGAGTTGATAATTTCTATTGCTTGTTGTTGCTGCATTTGAGGTTTCCTGCTGCTATTTTTTGATCCCATCACTTCGGCCTGTGGCCATATTTCCCATTTCTTTCTGCAACTTTTAAATCTCTTTCCAGCAACCCTTATCTTTAACTAGATTTTAGAGTAGTGAAGGGAACCAGCCCACTCTGGAGATTGGTCTGGGAGCCATTTCTTGCTTCCAGCCTTTCAATGTTGGCCAGGTCTAGGGTGCACTTGTAAAATCCTTTCCTGTGGCAAATTTTGGACCAAAAATTTTTGGCACGCCCGGTGGGACAGATTTTATTTGTCTCTAAAAGATCCCATAGGGTCGAAGGTTTAATGTTCGCCTTCAGACTGTAAATTAGAGCATTTGGTGACTCTGCTGGACCTAGAAATACTTCATGATCACAAGATCACAATCAAAGAAATTTGGCGATCTTGTTCAGTTTTTTGAGCTCAATAGTTCGAGAAGTGGTGAGCATTCTATATTAGTTTCCTCATCCCTTCCATCTTCTGCTATACAAATACCCAGTATTGTTGCTAGTGTTGCACCCCTACAAGTTCCACAAATGGCACAATTTCCTCCACCTAGAAAATTCTTGGCATGGAATAGCACTGGAGCCTTGAATTTGCAGGCCCAAAATCCAGTTCCTCAGGCTGCACTGAAGGCTTTGCCCACTTACGATGGTACTGGTAAAACAACCTATGAGCACATAAATGATGTGGCTTCCCTAGCTGCTATCCATGACATTACTGATGAAGATGTAATGGTCAAATTGTTAGTATGTTCTTTGAGAGGTAAACTGCTGTTTTGGTACAGAACCCTGCCTCCAAGAACCCTAACATCATGGGATCAGTTTGGTGATTTGCTGGTGAAACATTTTCATGAACAAGCTGACCCTTTCTCATTGTTAAATCAGTTTACTGTCATACAGAGACATCCACAAGAAGAGATACCTGATTTTAATGTTCGGTTTACTAGAACTTGGCAAAGGATTCCTGATGGTATTCGGCCTGCTGATGAATTAGATGTGATGTACTACCTCAGAGCGTTTCACTCAGATTTCGGCTGGGCGGTTCAGAAATCTAATGTGATAACGTTTCCAGAAATATTTGAACAAGCAATTAAAGTGGAAGCTGATCTGGTTGCTGTAGGAAGACTGCCTCCAAAGGTAACTAT
Organism: Wollemia nobilis; assembly: GCA_028583015.1. Taxonomy (NCBI): domain Eukaryota; kingdom Viridiplantae; phylum Streptophyta; class Pinopsida; order Araucariales; family Araucariaceae; genus Wollemia; species Wollemia nobilis. The sequence continues at coordinate 4,460,467 of JAQPPZ010003271.1, forward strand.
GCCTCTTATTCCGGATTTGCCTCAATATTTATATGGTTCACAACCACACCCCATGCCAGCTATGTATCCTACACCATCATGGAGCTCTAAAGCACCTCAGATTGCACCTGTTCCAGCTCCTCAGTTGCCTGCTTTAACTCCTTTACCGCTTCCTACACCCAGTATTCAACCATCTCCCGTTTCCACTGCATTTCCAGCTTTGCCAGCACCACCAGCACCTTTGCCTTTGCTTGCACTTCCTGCACCTGCAAACCCTGATCCATATACAGCTTTATTGCAAGAGGTTAAGTCCACCAACTCGGCCATTAGGGCTATGGGAAATAAGATCACACTCATTGAGAGGAAGCAGGCTGAGAGAGATTTCCAGCCAAGGAGATTTCAACCTCCTCAAATTACTAGAGATCAAGCTGCCTCCACAAGCAAAGCACCTGAAAAGGGCTTAGCTGTTCTAGAAAATGAAGATGCAGCCCATGCAGATGGAGTATATTGGTGCTCGACCTGTAATGACCCTCATGGAGAGGATACATGTATGGTTCACCTGAATTATGTGCAGACATTGGCTGCCAGCTCTTCAGGCGGACAAGTTAATATGATCTCAGAAGCTGGTCATAGTTTGATATCTCCAGTTGACGAACAAGTTTTAGTTCTAACAAGGACTGGAAAGAAGCCTATGAATGTTGATCCTGCTGACTTACAACCTTTGAAGGTGCCGGCTGATCTGAATAAGCCAATGAACGCTCCTATGCCAACTCCAAAGTCTGATGCACCTGTTTTGCCCAAAGACCCAGCTTTTAATAGAGTTCAAGAAAAGGCAGCAGCTTCACTAGTAAGATCAGAAGCAGAGGGGTAGGCACGTGAAAAATTGAAATATCCATCACTGACCAAGAGGTTAAGAGTGGAAGCTACACAGCAGTACATAACCAGATTTGAGCAACCTGCTGAGAAGAAAAATTCCGTTGCAGTTTCATACAATATTGTTGATGATCTTAAGAAGACCCCTGCTAAGGTAAGCCTTTATGACGCTTTGCAATTACCTGGTCAAGTAGATTTATTACAAGAGTCATTGAAATCTGTGAAGGAGAGTGAAAAAGGGCCTACCCAGACTGTCTATGCCCAAACTTTAACCACCTCTGTTACTGGTAAGAACAAACCTCCTTTTTACTTGTCATTGCAAATAGAAGGTTGGGTTGTACACAATTGTATGATTGATTCTGGAGCTGCAACCACTATCATGCCCAAGGGAGTCTGTGAGGGGGATGGAGTATACCCGGAGTAGTCCTGGAGTCCTGCAATTAGATGGTACTCCTATTAAAACAGTAGGTGTCATTAAAGATGTACCAATTGTCCTGCATACTATGCCCCAAATCACTGTCATTCAAGAAATTGTTGTGGTTGATTTAGAGCCCTACTTTAGTATGTGTTTATCTAGGGAGTTTACCTCCAAGTTAGGGGGTTATTTGGCACTAGATTATTCCCATTTAGAAATTCCTGTCAAGGGTAGGCGTCTCAGGATTCAAAATGAAAAGCCTTCTTCTTTTCACATTGAAAAGTTGGAAGAAACAGAAAAGGAAGTGCAGTCTGTTTACATGCTTACTGACGAGTCTGAAGACTCTGTTTTGCTGAATGAAGTTTTAAATAATCTTCAGTTGGATGATCAGTTTTCTATGCTTAATTTTAATGCCATGCTAGAAACTGAAATCGGCTGTTATGCCATCCAAAAGCCTAAGAGTGACATGAAGCAGGAATTGCCTAATCAAGCTGATCAGAATGTTGTCACAGATCATTTATGGCAGCTATATTTTGATGGGGTTAAATCCAAAGATGGGGCAGGAGCAACATTATGCAAGTATTTTGGGCAAGTCGTTGAAGATAATGAGCAGATAGTCAACTTCTTGAATCATGACACTGCCACTGTCGAAGGGAGAACTACAGGAAGAAGCCAGCCCAATTTCAGGGACCGACTCAAGTATGACCAAATCTGGGCGGGATATTGCAGATTTACCGGATAACTCCTGAGACTGGGTTTGTGGTGGCGACATGCCAATCATGTCGTGAACTATTGTATATAATATTAAAAAAAAAAAAACAAAAAAAGGTATTGTTTTTATTTGTTCACCTCGGTTCTTGTTGCTTGTGAGCCGTCCGTGCTTGTTTTCCTTTTGTGCTTTTCCAATCCCAACAGTTTGGTGGCTTTCTAGCACTTTCTTCTTTTCCCTTCCCTTTTTATTTCCTTTCCCTTCTTCATCTTCCTCCTTCTTTTTCTTCTGCAGAAAAAAAAAAAAAAGGGAGCCACGGCTGTTGTTTCTTTTTCCCATTCTCATTATTCCCGTTCCTTCTTATCCCTTTCCTCTAAGTTCTGTCATTTTATGCCTTTATTTTACAGTCTAGTTCATTTCAGTTCACAGCCTTCATACTTCCATTTCCATTCCATCCGTTCATTCACTTTCATTCCATCCATTGTAGATGGTAGTACAACAGCATTCTGTTATTGTGTCTACCACATTGCTTTGTCAATCTATCATTTCATTATTGTCATCACTCCATTGCATTCACCACTTGCGCAATCGCAGGAGCTCACTCCACTATCACATTCCATTTGTCGTTTCATAACCAGTTATATGCAGGTTTTTCCAGTTTCAATTTTTCAGCAGCAGAGAAGTATTGCAGCAGTCCCCTGAGATGGTTCACAGCAACCAGCTTCCTGTTCTAATATGACTCTGTGCCCAATGGATTCAGGCCTGGATTCTTGCATACAGCGAGCTGTATACCCCGCGAGCCGCCAAGAATGTTGGCATTTTTGCCACATTGATTCTCATTGATTAATGCATTAATGTATTATTGAAAATCTGACCTCTATATAGGCTTTAATGCGGTTTATGGCGAAAAAAGAAGAAAAAATGAGCAAAAAATGACTAAGTCTAAAAACTGCAGCGATTCGCTGACATGTCGCAAAATCGCGGTCAACGCGGTCAACGCATGTAGCCAAAGAGAACTGTCGTGATATCACGACATGTTCTGTTTTCGCGGTTTGAAAAAAAGCAAAGGAGTGAGAGCGATAAAATGTCATGAAATCGCGACAAAAATTTCTGTCGAAGACACAAAGTTAACATTGCAGCGATGCGCCGACGTCTCATTTTCGCATGGTGTTTGGCTTCGAAGACTTAAGGTTAAAAGCTGCAGCGATTTGCTACATGTTTGTTAAGAAGAGGAAGCCATGGGAAAGTTGCAGTGACGCGCTACCCGTAGCATTTTCGCAACAAGGGCGGTTCAAAGGCTTGAGGGCTAAAAGGTTGCAGCGATGCGCTATAATGTTGCAAAGTCGCGGATCGTCTGTCACAAAGGGAGTCTAAACAAAAGTGACAGCGACGCGCTGCAAGTGGGTTGCAAAAAGACTAAGTACAAATATTGCAGCGATGCACTGCATGATAGATGCAGAGAAAGTCTAAGGAGTAAAATGGCAGCACTGCGCTGCATTTTTGAAAAGGTCTTGCAAAGCGGATGTAGCATTTTCACGATGGCAAAGTGGCAATTGGTACGGAAGGAGCAAAATGTAGCGATATCGCTACATGCTTCAAAATCACGGCCATTTTGGTCCAAGAAGCAAAAGAGCAGTAAGTTGTAGCGATTCGCTGCAATATCAACAATAAGGCCAACTGACATGAATATGCAGTGAAATCATGCAAGGGATGAAAATTGATCAAAAAGCATGGAAATGGTAGCAATTCCATGATTCCTCGTTAAAAAATAATTAAGTGCTCAAATTGGTAGCGAAATGGAGACAAGGAAGAATTGAAGGCATTCAAGGGCAAAAGGTGTTATGTTTTCACGGACCGTCAGCAAGGCCGTACAAGGTGCCTGGAACATGTAGCGATATCGCTACATGTTCCGTTTTCGTGGTATTTGGCTTCAAGGGTCTAAGTGTTCAAAAGTGCAGTTATGCGCTGCACATTTTTGCCGAGCATTGTTAAGGGAGGTGTCTAAGGCCGCATATTCCAAGTTGTAAGCTATTTTATTTCTAAGGTTGCATATTCTAAAGTTCGGGGTGTTTATTTACAAAGAGTCCAAGATGCAAGAATGGTAGCGATGCGCTGACTGTTTTCGCAAAAGGCATAGAAAATGTAGCGATTCGCTGCAAGTTCTGGGCGACAAGGCGGAGTGCGAAGAGAATCAAACAAAAGACAAGGAGATGACAGCGATTTCATGATGCGTTGATTGAAATGCTTGAATGACTCAAGTGCATAGCGAATTCTTGATAAGGAAAGAATAGAAAACATGCAAAGGGCAAGAAGTGTTCCATTTTCGTGACCCGTCCATGAAGCCGTACAAAGTGCCCAAAACATGTAGCGATATCGCTACATGTTCCATTTTCGTGGAGCAAAGCGAAGAAAGGAGCCAACGACCAAAATACGTAGCGAAATCGCTACATGTGCCGTTTTCGCGTGGATAAGCTAGCGATGGAGAAAAGGAAGCCGAAGACGTAGCGATATCGCTACAGGTGCCATTTTCGTGGGTCAAAGGTGGTCAAAGTGTACGGAGTTAAAACATGTCATGATTTCGTGACCCGTCGCATTTTTGCGACCTCCAACTGTTTTCCGCCAAAGCACAGTGTGAACGGTCGAGGAGATTTTTTGATTTTCGATGATTTAATGCTGACCCAAATTTAATGATTTGCGGATTTCCAAGGCATTCAAAGTAAAAGATGCGCCCAGGCCACCAAGATTGAAGATTTAATGCATTCGAGGCTATTGTTCGTGGATTGTCGTAACGGTTTCATGCATATTGTCAAAAACAAATTTAATGAAGAAGACCGCTAGCGTCTAATTGTATTTAATTTTTGCTGCAACTAAGGGGATCGTGTATGTAATTTCCAATGCACAATTGTAGATCACGAGAGGGGTGGTGGCGCATTTTTAATGCTGCAAAGAGGACGGACCTCTATAAAAACCAATGTAATTCTCATTTACAAGGGTTGGAAAATTCTCTGCTAGAGACTGGAAGTGCATTTGCAGGAATAAAAGACTTGACTTCTGATTTTTCAAGCAACGCTTTGGGTGATTTCCTTTCTGTATTTGTTGCATTTCTAATCGCATTATTATTCTTTAACGATTGTTGCGTTTAAATTCTGCATTCTGAATTTAAATACTGCTGTAAGAATATAATCTCTGGAGTGTAGTCTTGGAGGGTTTTTTGCATACGTTGTGTGAGAATCAAGTTGATAATTTCTATTACTTGTTGTTGTTGCATTTGAGGTTTCCTGCTGCTATTTTTTGATCCCATCACTTCGGCCTGTGGCCATATTTCCCATTTATTTCTGCAACTTTTAAATCTCTTTCCAGCAACCCTTATCTTTAACCAGATTTTAGAGTAGTGAAGGGAACCAGCCCACTCTGGAGATTGGTCTGGGATCCATTTCTTGCTTCCAGCCTTTCAATGTTGTCCAGGTCTAGGGTGCACTTGTAAAATCCTTTCCTGTGGCAGATTTTGGACCAACAGGAATAAATAAGTCTTTGGAAATATTTTTGAGAATAAGAGAGCAGTGGGGGAAAAAATAAGAATAATAGAAAGAAAAATCCAAAATGGAACCTATGATGAGGTGACAAGGATTGAAGAGAAGGAAACCCTTTGTGAGTTTTATAATATTTTAGCTTGTGAAGAGATGTATTGGAGGCAGAAATCAAGGGAATTATGGCTAAAGGAAGGGGACTCTAATTCTAAATTTTTCCATGTTACCATATTGAGCAATAGAAGCAAAAATAATATTAGAAATTTAACTAAGGTGGATGGATCCTCAACTCAAAACATTCAAGAGATCAAGGACGAGGCTGTTAATTTTTTCAATTCATTATTGGGTGAAGAACGGGCCTGTAATGCCCAAGCAAAGGACTCTCTCCTTCAATTCATTCCACAACTCATTGATGAAATGATTAATGAGTCTCTTACAGCAGCTTTTTCATACGAAGAGATCAAGGAGGCTTTGTTTAACATGGATCCTGACAAAGATCCTAGGCTAGATGGGTTTTCACCACGGTTTTTCCATGTTTGTTGGGATATTGTTGGAGCAGAAGTTATTGCTGCAATCAAGGAGTTCCAAAGTTCAAATCATATTCCAAGGGGTTTCAATTCAACTTTCATTGCTTCGATCCCTAAAGGCCCCAAAACCAAGACTATGGCTAACTTTAGGCCGGTTAGCCTGTGTAATATATCCTATAAAATTTTGTCCAAAGTTTTAGCCAACTTTTTGAAGAAAGTTCTACCGGTTATCATTGATCCAAGTCAAGGAAGTCCTGTACAAGGAATATCAATATTAGATGGAGTTATTACTGTTCATGAGGCTCTTCATACAGTCGCTTAGACCAAAAAAGCAATCATGGCTTTAAAGTTAGACATGAACAAAGCTTATGACAGGATAAATTGGGAATTCCTAGAGGTAGTTTTATTAAAATTTGGCTTCAACATGAAATGGGTCAAGTTAATAAGAGAGTGTATTTTTAAGCCTTGTTTTTCAATTTTGGTTAATGGGTCTACTGTAGGTTTTTTCAAAGCAAATGTGGTCTAATACAAGGAGATCCCATAAGTCCTATGTTGTTCATCATTGTAGCTGAGGCCTTGGGAAGAACCATTAAGGTAGCAGTGGTAGTTGGACTCATTTCAGGTATCAAGGCCACGTCGCTAACTACCCCGGTGACACATCAACAATTTGTTGATGATACATTGCTACTGACTTTGGCTTCTATGGTTGAGGTAATAAGGATTAAAAATATTCTCATAATGTATGAAGAAGGGGCTGGATAGAAAGTGAATTTTGATAAGAGCAAACTTTATTTTATCAATACCCTCATTCCTAGGCAAAACAACATAGCAAGGATCATGGAATGTCAGATTGCATCCCTTCCCACCTCCTATTTAGGTCTTCCCCTATTTATGGGGAAACTTGAAGGATCAATGTGGAACATAGTTTTGGAGAGGATCCAAAAAAAGCTAGCAGGTTGGAAAGGACATCTGTTATCTCAAGAAGGCAAAGCAGTTTTAACTATGGCTTCACTTCAAAGTATACTCGTTTACTTCCTATCAGTATTTAGAGCTCCCAGCAAGGTGTATCACAAAATTGAGTAGCTTCAAAAAAAATTTCTCTGGTCAGGGACTGAGGATAAGAAAAGGATCCATTTAGTAGGTTGGAACAAGGTTTGCAAACCTAAAGCTGATGGGGGGTTAGGATTGAGGAGAGTTGCTCATCTCAATACAACTCTATTAGCCAAAAAAGCGTGGCGGTTATTGACTAAGGTTGATAATGAATGGACTGCCATAGTTAGGAGGAAATACCTCCAAGGTGTGAACTTCCTTAATGACAACTTAGCAAGCATGGGGTCTACTTTTTGGAATGCAATCCTCACGAGAAAGGATCTTTTCAAGAAAGGTCTTAGATGGATTCTAATAAATGGGCAAAAAATAGACTTTTGGAAGGATCGATGGGTGAGAGCTAAGGATTTATCCCAGAATCCTCATTTGGCTAGGATTCAAGAGCATATGGAGCATCATATTGGGAAGAAGGTTGCAAATTATATGTGGCAGGATATAAATATCAACAGGTGGAAAAACATCAGAGTACAGGGTTTTGAAGCAGAGTCTGAAGAGCTTTATAACATTTTAACTCAGTAAATTATTCCCTCTGGAGAGGATGAAGATCACATTGTTTGGGCTAAGACTGAAAGTGGTGACTTCACAGTTAAGTCTGCCTATAATTTTCTTCTCAATGTGGAAGGTCAACAATTTCAACCGAGTTTGGTTTGGATCAAAGGCTTAATTCCTAAAATATCCTTTTTTTCATGGCTGGTGATTCAAGGAAAAATCTTCACTATGGACAATATGTTATCTAAAGGTATGTTTATTGCTAACCGTTGCTACATGTGTAGGGCAGGATGGGAGACTACCCAACACTTGTTTTTGGAGTGTCCGATAGCGGAGTCCATCCTGGATGAACTTTTCCAAGCCTTTAGGATCTTGTGGGTTAAGCCTACTCTTATATCCGAAGTGTTCCATCAATGGCCTCAACCCTTTGTTAGCCTAAAACTTAAGTACCTATGGAAAATTTGTTGGCATCATTTTCTCTGGCATATTTGGCTAGAAAGGAACCATAGAGCCTTTAAGGATACCATTCACAACCCAAAAACCATCCTCAATAGGATTATTTTCTTTGCGAAAGAAAACCTTAGCACCTTAGTGGATGAGAACCACTCAATTCTTCCCTAAGAAAAAAAATTAGCTCGGGCCTTAGGTATTGAGGACAAACCTTCCATTCCTTTGCCCAATCCCAGAAATGGGATTTTTTGGGAGCCACCCCCTAGGGTTGGTTTAAACTAAATTTTGATGGTGCAGCCAAGGAGAACCCGAGAAGAGCTGGAGATGGAGGAATAATCAGGGATCATCAAGGAAATCTGGTTAAGGTCTTCACTGAACCATTGAGAATCAGAACTAATAACGAAGCAGAAGCTAGAGCTCTTTGGAGAGGGTTGCAAGTAGCCCAAGAAACTCAAGGTAACTTGATGATTGAAGGTGATTCTATGAACATCATCAACCTATTAACCAATGGCAAAAAACCTCCATGGAGAATCAAGGGAGTCATCCATGAAGTGAGGATCCTTTTTGTGGCAAGACAAAATAGGAGGGCTCGTCACGTGTACCGTGAGGCCAATAGGTTAGCTAAAAAATTAGCCAACATAGGTGTTGATGTTGGTATTTTGGTGACATGGACACAATGTGTGCCACGTGAAGTGGAAAACATTATTAGTCATGAAAAGAAACCTACCTATTAAGGAGAAATATGAATGGGTGTTCTTTCCCCATGGAGCTGGTAATAACTATGGGGTTTCCCTCTAAATCATACCAAATTAGAAATGAAGGTAATAGGGTGTAAGCCTTGGAAGATTTCGACAGAGAATAGGAAATGGGCAAGCAATAGGTTTCACAAGTGCAAAGTTCCAAACTTCAATTCCTGTCAATGTAAGTAATGTTTATAGTTATGTTTAGGTATGGGTGTGCTTTTTTAGTAAGGTGTTGTAGGGGATTCAACACAATTTATGGTAAGAAAGTTTCAAGGATGACTAGGATCTACAATCTCAGTAGAAGGTTGGATATTGTAATAGGTTTTGGGTTAATTTGCAAAACCCAGTAATTAATGAAGACTTTTATTTACCAAAAAAAAATGATAGTTAAGGAATCATTATAAGAGAAGTATGGGATTCTCTTTGTTTAGTTGGATTTTTGCATGTTGGTTTTGAAAGAGAAACTATTATTTATTTTTGAGACTTATTACAGTTAAGGAATCATTATAACAGAAGTATGAGATTCTTTTTGTTTAGTTAGATTTTTGCATGTGGGTTTTGAAATATAAAATATTGTAATTATTTCTAAAACTCTTGTGGGTTAAGGGATCATTATAAAGAGAAGTATGATTCTATTTAATAAAATTATTTATTGTATGTGGGTCTTGAAAGAAAAACTATTATAATGGTTCTTATGATTTATGCTAGTTAAGAGAACATTACAAAGAGTAGTATGGAACTCTTAATGAGTATTGCTTTACAATGATGATAACAAGTATTATCTCAATATAATCCCCTTATCATCATCTTCAAATAACCTATCCTACCCATGTAATATCTTAAAGTGGATATTTGCATAGAATAATATTAGCTAAGATAGTTATTATTTTGCTAGGATGTTGATGCAAGTTGATATTCATTAATATTTCAATAGCCTTTTATCTTGTATATTCATCTTTTTAGTGTTAGATTATACCTTTTTTGTCAAATAATCTACTCGCAAGAAAAATAACATAAATGGTTTACTTACCACAATTAATTCCATAAATGAAACATGGTTGATTTTATCTTCCTTTTATAAATTTCTTCTAACATTTATATCTTAGTATTTATGAGGATTCAAAGGGTTATTATTTCATGTCATTGATAATAGTTATGTATATTGCTTTATGCTAGTGATAGTGAATGGTTTCTCATTGTAAGGTACTTATCATTAGCTTCAAAGAAATTATATTACCTATATAATATACTCAAGTACACATCCATAATTAATTAATGAATGTTATGTATAGTTAATTTATTATAGTAAATATTGTGTCAAACCTTTTTCATAACTTTAGTTATCATTTCTTAAATAACTATGAACTTTTTGTATCAATCATGTATGCATCATTTATTTTGGTTGTTAAGGAATTGTTTTATCTTTCTTGTATCTAATTTAGCTCAAGATATAGCTTCTTTACCTTGTATTTTATATAGGGTATCACTAATTATATTGTTATATTGCTTTTGTGCCCACATAAAATAAAGGGTGGTTGTAGTAGGAAGGCATTCAAGTACCTATAATTTCATTGAGTCTTGTATATACTAGTTTGACTCTTTTAAAAATAATTAAATCCAAATATTGTATTCCATAATAGTATAATAAATTTATTGGATATATTGGGATATGTACTAAAATTCCTTTGGAAACATTTAAATCTAAAGTTCCACATGGCATGACAAAAGTCCTTGAACAATCTACTCAAAAATATTCTTAAAATCCCTTGAGGCAGAACCCAATAAAATGCATTTGTACATAAACTATATCAATAATATTTATATGTTGTACATAAAAATTCTTATATATAATAACAAAGTCCTTGGAACTATTAAGGGTAAATATTAAAGCCCCTCTAGGTACACACAAATTAAATCATAAGTTCTAAGTGACACAACAAATGTCCTTAGAGTATTTATTAAAATAAATATCCCCTTTGGTACAACTAAGCCTTATATTTTATAAATAAACTATTGCAAAATATTTATTTAATGTAAATATATAAGTTCCTTTAGGCACATATCTCATCTTTCAAAGTGCTTGGGTTTTAACCCAAAGTAATTTATTTATCTTCAATAACTATAAGTTTTTGATGATTATTTAAGGCCAAATAATCATTTTTATCCCTCTAAAATCTAATTGAAAATATGGGATATCTCAAAGCATGTGTGTTCTTGAGCATCTCATTTAAGTATGTTTTGTTCATTTGTTTTGGCATGTGATTTTATAATCTATTTAAGAACTTCTAGCTTAGTTGCTTACATGATAGATTAAATAATGATTGGTTAGTTATGTGTTATATTTGCAAGCTCTAACATATTCATTCATACATCCCTTTATGTATCATTTCCTTTAGCTCAAAAAATATAAACATATCAAAGTATAATTAAAATGTCACATTATAAAATCAACACAACGCACTATAATTAGAATATCAATATACACATGTGGAGTTGGTTATAGTTCAATAGAGTGTTCTAATTTGAATCCATGTTAGATTCATGATGGATGAGATACCTCTTCCTAGTATTGATCTTATAATGGTACTAAAAAGAAAAATAAAAACAATAAAATTCAATTTTAAAAAATACAAAACAATCAATGTTATAATGTTGTGGTTTTTTCAACCATATTTTTATGAAAAAAACTTATAAATCTTATAAGACGGTTATGATATTATAAGCTAAAAACATAAAATTTTTATTTCAATAAGAGTATATTTACCTAAAATATGATATTCTTTTTATTATAATAGTTTGTTGATATAATATTATCATATGTTTACCTATTTTATTTGATGGCTATCGTTAATCCAAGGAAAAGTAAACATGTATGAATGTGGTTAAAGTGGAACAATATACATTCTAGGAATGTTTAAACTAAATAAAATGGAGTGTTGTGCTTAATGTTTAGGGCATTTCTTTTGATTGCCTAAATTGATTCTAAATTGTGAATAAGAGTAAGAATGTTTTTTAAAGTATCTAATATGATGTAATGTGTAATTTATTATTCATCTTATGCCAAATAAACATTATTTGAGATGGTGAAATAAATGTTTTGTCTTGGTTATTCTATGTTTATTGGACTTCACATTTGTAGCACTTTAGTTTATGGGAGCTACTTATTTTATTAAAATCATATGTCAAACATTATATCTAAAAATATATTTTAATTATAATCAGGAAAACCATTTATTAGTTGGAAAGATAGCTTAAAGATATTAACAATTTAATGTTTAAAAATATTTATGCTCTTAAATAAATATTATTATATTTATATTTAATTAGGTAATCGTAGTATTATCTATTTAATACAAACACACACTAAAAAAATATAGATCAGGATTTCTCCATCTCTCTTGCTTGGTGTCTATTTTGTTTGCAAACTCTCTAGGATCTTCTCTCCGTCCATAAATGATGTTGATTGTACCTTTCTAAGCATCCGTATGTGTAGATGCTTATTTTTATGGAGACGGCAGAATATGGTCTGCAGTAATTGTATTGTATGACATAGCATTTGTAAGCCATTCATTTCCCATGGAGTCCTTATATAAATGCATTCTATGGTTTGTGTTTAATATGTGCAGATGTAATGGACCGCTGTCCACATGTTGCCTTTATTAGCCATCAAATGCAAGTACTTTGTAATGGTAGACTTCGTAGTCTGAAATCAGATCGACAATAATAATGGAACACCTACCACATACAGTACAGAAGGAGGAGAAGATAAGTGCTTCCTAATTTGAAAGCAAATTTATTAAAGAAAACTGGTTTAAAACGCCCTTCATGTAATTTCAATGCCAACTTATTGCAAAGCAGAACTACAGTGGAGAAAAATTTGAGCTGTCATGACTTTACTCTTTATCTATTATTCTTTGTTGTACGAAGTAGACGCACATGCCTATGCATTATTCTGACCATTTGTAATCTCTTTGAATGCTTAAAAAAATGTCCTGTGTATAATATGTCTACCATTTTCTTCATAAAATAAACATATTCACGAGCCAACATGAGGACCAGAGCGCCCATAAATCTGCACGTGAATAAGTTCCAGAATAAATCTGCCTCTTACATATTTTTTGGCCGCCGTCCTGCTTATAGTAGTTAAACGTCAAACTAAAATTGAATATTATAATTATTGTAGTCTGTACACTCCAATCTCATGTTCAATCTCCCACCTCAAACCAAACCACGCAGAAACAAGAAATGGACGGGATTGTCATCAGATTCAAGCCATGAAATATGTCATGAGAAATAATGAATAACTATCAATCGAGCAGTTTTGCATAATGACGTTAGAAAAGTTGTTTTGTCTTCAGAAGTGGGTGTGGTCACAGGTGGGTGAGAGCGAAGGAAGGATATAGTCTTCCACAGAAGATCTGTTTCAGATGGAGTCGGTCAAAATCGGAGAGCTTTCACGTACCTACATAAATTATTTTTCACATACAATTTCTACGTTCGGCGAGAATCGGATGTGACGCCCTTTCAACATCATAACATTACCTTTCAAAATAAAAATAAAAATCATAAATGTGCTGACCGGAGAAAGTGTTTGTTTTGATTTGAACAGTGATACGCTTCACTGCACACTAATCACATTGTGATTGATCGAATCGTCATTCTCAGTCGATGACGTACATTATACCTTTGCATACGTTATTAGCTTGTTCTACCGGAATTTTAGGCTAAATTCTAGGGCTCTTAGGGCCCAAAATAGGTTGGTCTAAAATTTAAAATATCAGATCATTTTGGTTTAAGAAACCACAACCATATTGTTAAAATTATTAATTGGATTTTGGGTATTAAATGTAAGTTTGGTAGGGTGGAGATCCAAACCAAAAACTTCTCTTAAAGGATTACTCTACCCTCTCCAACTCACCTACAAAAGGTTTTACACCGTCATAATTAAGTGGATTTTTGATACCCACCAGCATAATCAACTGGATTTTGGGTACCCAATGTACTTTTGGTAGGGTGGAGATTCGAACTAAGGACTTTTGGGTATCAAATATACTTTTGGTAGGGTGGAGATTCTAACAAAGACCTCCCTTAAAAAATTATGGATATTTTTAAGAGCATTCTTATAAAAAAAGTAAAATTTATATTATAAGAGAAGTAAAAATTTATATTATAAGAGAAGTAAAATTTTAAATCTTTTATCTAATAAAATGAAGGATAACTTTGAAATTTAGACAGCATGAAAGGTTTGTTATTTGTTTTTTACCGTTAACGTAATAATAATCTATGACGTACAATTCCAGATGTCAAACGTCAAATTTGAGGCCTCAATTGTCATGGCTAAGCAAGGCTGTAAAACAGTTGTTAGACGCTAACCCCGTGAGATAAGACCAGACTGTTTCCTGACGTCATTAATGCAAATGTTGCAAATTCACAGCTGTGCAATGATTTCATAATCGGTGGTCATCGTGTTCTTATCACTCGGTTGGATATCACTCGAGATTTTCTCATTGAAAACAAATGTCTTCACTTGTGAGCAGTGCTTGTCACTCTCGGTCACATGTAGTAGGAATTGCAGCATTCCTACAACCTCGCTGCTTATTGGAGGACATACAAGAAAACATACCCACCTACCTCCAAGTGACATCGGATACAGTTTTGCAATGCTCTTTTAGATAAGCAAATGATTTGTCTTTAAAAATTTTGTGCATTCCCTTTGGTGGCCGCTTCACTTACGGTGATGAAGTCCTTGTTTTGAAGATCTCCATTGTTGCTAGAGGATATACCGCACTGATGACTTAGGATTCACCACTTCCTACCTATCCTTCCATTATATTGTGTCAGAAGTATATTGACTTTCAAATGATTGCATGTGAAAACTTCTCTTCTTCCTTGGCCCTTCACAAAAATTATTTGTTTGGCTATAAGCCAAGTTTTTCATTCATTCCCAAAGTGACCATCAGTCAAGGAGTTTGATATCACATCAATGTGAAAAAATGATTGATTGTGCTTCAAACGTGAGCCTTTGTAATGCCAAGGGATTCAATTTTTAAAATGTTAAAATTTAGAAAGCAAATGTTTAAAAGATTTAGTGGATGCAACAGGTTTTAATCTTGTACGTGGGTTGCAGAGACGTAAGAATACATAAATGTAATAGTCGAACTTATGGTAACAAATAGGCGTAAAGTCGAATCTACTCAGCCCATCCTTATATTTTATACAAGCTTTTAAAACCACCAAGATTATTGCAAATGGTGGAGACAAGTTATTCTCTATAGAAAAAGATAGAAACTTAAGTCTCAATAGGCATAAAAGCCCCATGTGTGTGAGTTGTATATACTAATATAGAAGGATCAAACTTAAGTCTCATGAATAGAAGTCCATGAATAGAAGTCCAATGCGTGTCGTGGGTGTTTAACCTAGATACTAGAGGGTGCAATCAAATATTAAAAGGATGTGATCCAATATATAAAAGGGTGAACATTGGATATGAAAGGTTATAAGCCTGGATATGAGGGTGTATCCTTAGATATGAAAGGGTGTAGTTTAATTATAAAATATGTGGCTCAAGATACAAAAGGGTGTAACTGAAGATATGAAAGTATGTGACTCCATAATGACTGTGTGATTTAAGCTATGAAAGGGTCTAATCCAATAGCAAAAAGGTACAACCTATTATGAATTTATTACATCATTATCATAGGTATAGTTTAATAATGTGGCTTATGCTACCTAAGTACACTTTAGGTCACCTACAATACAGTTAATCATGATAATATCAAGTTGTTCAACAGACTCACATAGGTGAATTGGTTGTAGACACTTATGTAAACCAACTCCAGCTTTTTGTATAAATCATCATTTCTTGTTAATAAAACTTGTCCAACATTTCCTTGGTCCATCGTGTGACAACAATAAGCAAATTCAATTTTGGAGGAACCCAAAGCAATGGACTTGTGTTGTTTTTTATTGTTTGTTTATTTTGCAGATATCAAATCGACATACACTCTTTTGTATTGTTCTTTAGTTATTTTGAAAGGATACTTTTTGGATCATGTATGCATGCTATCCTAGCAAAATAAGAATTTGTAGATACTAATGCATAATGTAAGTGAATATTCCATGCCATATTTAATGTTGTTGAATATGAACAAATGCTATTAAAAAAGCATTGTATGTTAGTTTGCTTATGAGAATGGTCTATAGAAATAGAATCCTGCCCAAAGCAATATGCAAAAGGATCCAAGGACCTATGGTGTCCTATCTTGTTGTTCATAAGCCTAAGTGTTGATTGTAATATTGCATAAAATATTGTAAATGTTCGTGTTTAACTTGAAGAGGAGGTGTACTATCTAGTTTTTTTTTTTGTTTTTCTATTTTTATTAGTTGTAAGTTGAAGAATGGATGAAGAAAACTTGAAAACTATGTCCTTTATGAAATCATTATACTAGAAAAATTTAAATATTCAAGGTATTGAAGACCATATATTTCATGTCATATAAGAAGAATATTATCATCTTAATATAAAAATGGGTGTCTAAGAACTAGCTTTATATTGGTCATGTTGTCTAGATATTATGTTATCATGTAACTTATTGTCAACATGAACAAGCTATCTATAGTGCAAATGGAAGGGTTGTCATCAGGTTTGTATTATCTAAAGATAATAGGTCATCTAAATACAAATAGTTTGATTTGATTATTTGTTGATTGGGACATCCTATGTAAAGGTCATTTTAAGCATATGGTAGGTTATGCAATGTTTGAATGGGTTGTCTAATCATACCATCATATGAATATGGTGTTTAATATTGTGATCAAATATTATAAGGGTTTCTCAAAATAGTGTCATCTATATGTCATTAAAATAAATGTTTGATTATTGAATAGAGTCATGTTCACACCATGTAGATGAGACAAATCTCAATTGTCACCTAAAAAATATTAGTTACTAAATTCAAATAAAGGAAAATAACAAAGAGGAGATATGTTATCCAAAGAATAGGTGTGCTTAATATCACTTTGCAACATCCTTTTATGTTTTACATGAGCAAGTGCCATCCAACTACAACTAAGGCACATGCTAGAATGATGTTCCACTAGACATATTAATGGATCAAACAAATATAGTCATGATGTTGAAGAAAATAAACTTTGAATATGGAGTCCTACCATTATTCTATGATACCTATTTGACACAAGGAAGGACATATTTTATATTCACAAGTATTGACCCAAAGTGAGAAGGTTTGCATGTGAAGGAAAAATTGCTACATGAAGGTCCTAATATAATAGTTAAATGTAGGTGTTGTCTATTACACCTCTTGAATACATGTAAATTACATATATTTTGATTGGGTAGATCAATGTTTACACATTTAAGGCAATCATGTCTTATCTTGTTGAACAAATACCAAAAAGTTTATGCAAACCCTATACATAAAATTAGATATATTCAATGATAGCATTTGAAATCTAAGAAGTGATGATGTTATACCAAAACCTTTAAATGGAACTGCATCTATGACCCATTCAATCAAATGGAATCAAGGATAGAGATATATTTTTATTTTTCATTGACCAACTATGTGCATGTACATGATTATGCATTGGAGATAATAGGGAGACTTATCCCACATTTGATGCAAAAAAGGATATATTGGAGCTTATATCACATTACTCTTTCAAACATTTTGGATGTCACATAATGAGTATCAATTGCTTAGCATTTTGGGAAATCTTGTTGAATATACAATTTGTGTGATTTCCATATGGTTTGGTGTAGCATTCATGCCATGCAGAATTATGGACATGACATGTTGATTAATTTTTTGGGATCAAGCAACTTATATCCTACATTGGTTGCACCAAATACATTTTGGAATGCATATTATGCATTAACCAAGTGATTATTGTGCTTATGAGTTGTGAGATGCATGTGGTGTTTAGAAACTTTGTTTATATACATGTTGATTATGCTTGATTCAGACCCAATCTAGTTGGAATATATAATTGAAAATTAGTGTTTGAAGTGTGAGAATTATTATCAAAGAATATTCCAAGATTTGACGATTGAATTGAATTTCATGTGTTTTTTCTACTATCCTATTCTAAAGTATAGACATATTTTTTTTTGAAAAATTTGAAAAAACTTGTATTAAAACAAAGATCAATTACAATAAGGGAAGAGACTCTTCCCAGCAGAACTCAGAGAGAACACAATCTTACAATAGATGAAGCAGCTTGTCATGAAATCGTGACACAAATCTTCTCCTTAGGCCGCGAACAACCAACATGTCACGAAATCGTGACACCTTTCCCCTTTGGCTGCGAAAAAGCAACATGTCACGATATCGCGACATTTTCCTCCTTTGGCTGCGAAAACTCAACAAGTCGCGAAATCGTGACACTTTTCTCCTTTGGGCACGAAAGTGCAACATGTTGCGAAATCGCGACACCTTTTCTCCTTAAGTATAGACATATTTATACTCATTGAAAAGATCTATTTTAGGCCAATGCAACTAACCTATTGAAAAATTATGTCAAGCATTTTGAAGACTATATGATCAAAAATAAATTTACTTTGAGGGGAGGTCATATGGTTGACCTAGTTGTGATACATTTTACATATTAAATTAGAGTGTATTATCTATTAGAGATAACAATTAATTCAAGAGATGTGGATACCCCTTATTTTGTGGATTGTAGAATGTGTCGTTATTTGCATGTGATTATGAATGGTTGTGTATGTTCTTTTCATAAGTGAGGTGTTGTACTTGTGATGGGTTGAATGCGTCCCTAATTATAGAGGTTTGTAGACATATGAGTGCATCCCTATTTAAAAATGTGAAGATAAATAACATGTGTTCCTATCCAATTTTGATGTATAATCATAGATAGTTGTGATTTTTCCTATCCTTGATTACAATTTTAGTGTGGCCAATCCCACTAAGATGAGTAGTTGAGCTTATCCTTATTCATGATGATGTACATCATGGAGTATTTTATTTGTCTTAGTCCATTATCATTTTGTATCTTTGATGAACTATTTGTTGGAAATTTTGAGTGGATGAGTTGTCATTGATGTCAAGAGTGAGTGGTCATTGATGTCAAGCTTTCAGCACCAGTCAGTGGCAGTTTAAATGGGTAGAATCAGTTTCAAGTTCTCCAATAAGTGCAAAAGGATAGTCCATTTTTAGTTGATCAAGACCCGGTTCCAGGAAGTCATATGTGGTCCAAAGTGCAAAGAAGAAGCCCAAGTGAATAATATTATAATATTTCTTTATAATATTATATAGGGAAGTTTAAATTAATTATAAATTAATTAATATAATTTTTATTATAAATTAATTTACTTAACTTATAAGTTATTTAAATTAATTATTAATTAATTTTAATATTAATTATAAGTTAATTTATGTTAATTTTAAATAACCCTAAGGTGGGTTATTAAGTCAAAATTCAAAAATTCAAATTTGACATCGAGTGCCAATGTGGGGAGAAAATTAACCAAGTGTGTATAAAAAGGGGACTACCCCACCTTAGCCAAAGTCTCTTATGCCTTCGAATTAAATTTAATGCTATGTGATCTTATGCGAATCATGTTGTGCAACAAGAGGATTTTACTTTTATTAAAGTGATTAGAGGAGGCACAAATATTTCACCCACCAAGGAGGGAGCCTTAGTCACCAAGCGCTGGTAGCGCAGTTGGCAACCACAGCGGAAGCAAGACATGAGGGCAATGATTGGTGGAGGTTCGAATCCGTGGGAGGACTATTTTTGTTTTATGTTGAAATCGATGGTAGATGAAGGTTGAACATGAAGGAAGTCTTCCTTCCTTCACGTGGGCATCTATGGCACACGTGATGGGCACTAAAGCTCTAAGGCACTTGGTTCTTGGGGAGTGGTTTGAATCACACCAAAACCCTTTTGGGGAGAAGACAAAGGTATGCATTAGTTGAGTGCCAAAATTTTTGGAGGAATTAGTTGAGCTATTAAAAAATAATTTTTGCATAATTTATTTAGCTTGTAAGGTTTTAAGGGGAGTTATAAGGTTGATGCAAAATAAATTTTTGGTGTTATTTGCTTTAGTGTTTGAAAAGGGTAATAAGGTGTTTTAGGAAGATTTTTTGAGGTTTTGTGGTGTTGGATATTATTTTAAGTTGGAGATTATAAGGTGTATCCAAATAATTATTTTTCATGTATGATTTGATGGATGTTAATTCCAAGAAGGAGCAATAAGATGTATTTGAGCTTTGATTATTTTTGTGTCTAAGGAATATTTAAAAAAGTGTTAAGAGTGATATTTTATCATCTAACCATTGAAATTGGAAAGAAGGAAATTTTAATTGAGACAGGTTTTCTAATGCCACTTCTACATAAAACAAAAAGGTATGAGCACATCTTTCTAGTGAGTGATTGTTGAATGTTGTGAATGCAAATTTAGAGTGAAAAGGATTTTTTGGTAAGCATTTTTAAGTGTTTTTTGAATTAATGCTTCAAGGTTTTATGGAATAAAGAGTTGTTGATAAAACCTTGTTTGATAAGCATTGTTGTTGAAGTGATTAGTTGAGTTAACTTGAACTAGGGTTTGCAAAGATCATGAGTATCATTGTTATGTGAAGATTGTTTGATAAGAATTATTGTTAAAGTAAGTAAGTGAGTGAAGAACTTGAACTAGGATTTTCACAATCATGAGTATTATTGTTATGTGAGATTGATTGATAATCATTGTTGGAAAATATTTGAGTGAGTATTCTTATGCTTGGACTAGGGTTTGTAATCAAGGATTAATTTATTGAGTGATTGGTTGAGCCTAGTCAAGTGGATGTGTTGTTGTGATAGTTCAAGTTCTATGAAACAAATTGTTCTATATTCTGAATTGAGTTGAGAAAGAGATTGAGTGTTGATGAATGTGAAATATATTGAGTCTCTAACAATTATCTATATATTTTTGTGATAAAATAGAGATTGAAAGTGATTGAGAGTTTGTGAGTGTGAAGCATATTGAGTCTCTAACAATTCTCTATATATTTCTATGGTAAAAAGAAAGATTGAAAGTGATTGAGCATTGTGGTGAATGTGAAGCATATTGAGTCTCTAACAATTCTCTATATGTTTCAATGGTAAAAAGAGTGATTTAAAGTGCTTGAGCATTGTGGTGAATGTGAAGCATATTGAGTCTCTAACAATTCTCTTTATGTTTCTATGATATTGCATAAGTTCTAGTGTGGACTTGTTAAGTAGATTTGAGGTAAGTCTTAGAGAAGACTTGTGGAAAGATTTGTGTGAGCTTTTGTGGAAGCTTACAATACAGTTTGAGAACATAGATTGAGAGCATATTTGGATAAGTTCTAGTGAGGACTTATTAAGTAGATTTGGACAAGTTCTAGTGAGGAATTATTGATCATATTTGGACAAGTTCTAGTGAGGACTTGTTTGGAAGATCGAGACAAGTTCTAGAGAGGACTTGTAGAAAGATTAGTGTGAGATTTTGTGGAAGCTTACAAGGCAGATTTGAGACAAGTATTTGAGAAGACTTGAGAGCATAGTTGATTGATTGATTTGTTCAGACCATGGGTTAAGGTTTGGGGCAGATCTAGCAAATTTGATTTCAGATTAAGTCAAGATTTTTTTTAAGGCTTGAGGATAAATATTGAGGATAGATTTGTGCTAGACCGAAGGACTATGTTTAGTATAGATCAGAGGATAGATATTTAGGATAGATTTGTACTAGATTGAAGTACTATGTTTAATACAAATTTGAGGATAGAGTTTGGTGTAGATTTGAGGACAAGTTTGTGTCAGGCCAGAGATAGATATTGAGCATATTTTTGCTATACTAAAGGATTGTGTTTAGTGAGGTTTTGAGATAGATCTTTGAAGGTTATAGAGTATAGAAAATAATAGTCTCTAGTGGATAGAGATCCATTAGCCAGGGAAGTGAGAACCAATGTATTCACTGGATAGAGATCCATTAGCCAGAGCAGTGGGGGCAACATTTCTTCTAGAAGATCACCAGTCAGAGCTAAGGAGAAAGAGTTCTCCTATGGATAGAGATCCATGAAATTTATTAGGGGATTAGTGTCTCCTTTGGACATAGGTCCATAAACATTGTAATAGGGAAAGGATTCCCAAGATATTGATTGAGAAAATTTTAGTAAAATTTTTTCTCTATGGAGTAGCCCACATTAGGTGAACCATGTTAAATTGGTGTCTCCATTGTGTGTGGTGATTTGTGCATTGCTTTTATTACCATTGTTAATATTTCTATCTATACATTACATAATATTGATTGGAAAAGAAAAGTAAAAAGTGGTCTTATACTGTTCACCCCCCCTCTCAGTATAAACTTGTGTTCTTCACTATTTATTCATCAAATATGTATTTTTGTTCTTGATTGTGTTTGAAGTATGATTCAATAAGAGGGAATGTTAAGAATTTATTATATAATTATCATAGGTTTGGTTTGATAATATGGAGCAAGTTACCTAAGTACAATTTAGGTCACCTCCACTATAATTAGTTGTGATAATAATGTGTTTTTTATTACATCCACAAAGACAAGTTGGTTGGAGATAGTTTTGTGAATCAACTCCATTTTTTTGAATATAATATCATTTGTTAAGAAAATATGTTTAGCATTTTTATGGTGAATTATAACCTAAGATATAAAAATGTGTGATCCAAGATACAAAAAGGTATGACTTTAGATACAAAAGTGTGACTTAAGATACAAATGGGTGTCAACTAAATATTAAAAGATAATACCTATAACAAAAGGGTTCCTTTTGATGTACAAAGAGTTTGATTTGTTATTCCAATGTGTATAACCCAATATTCAAAATTTTAAATAGATAAAAATAAAATAGAATGGCTTATGTTCCAAATTTATTAGGGAAGGAGGATACAAAAACTTAGTGGAATAATTATAAAGAAAATTTTATATTGATGATAAATTTAATGGAGTTTTATTTTACTAATGATGTGAGAAAAGGGTGGATAGATCTTTATCTAAAATTAATAGAACATTATTATTTGATCAAATTTGAAATATCTTCTTGGGAAAATGGTCTAATAAAGTCTCATGGAAAGAAAGTATTGAAAGGAAAATTATGTAATTAAAGGTCAAACTAAAAGAAAAAAAAAATAATAAAATCCATAGACTATAATATCAGAATAAATCCATGTCAATGTAAAGTAATACTTCAATAAAAGAAAGTAAAAAAACTTAAAGAAATTGATCAAATAAAGCATCACAATAGAATTTTGCTTAAGAAAGTTAAAGATCTAAAGGATGATAAGAAGTGACATTATAACAACTTACATTCTATTGATAAACATACTTCAATAAGTAATACTAAGCATGTTTTCATGTTTTCCACTACTAAATATGTAATTATAACTAATATGAAAAGTCCAAATGACATATCTATGAAATATTAAGATGTTCAAACTATTTTTAAAAATAATCATGCAATTTAACCTTATAGATATTATAATCATGACATCTATCATCATAAAAAATATATTTATTAGCATCTACATAACCTTGGAAGACAAAGGTTTTAGTTCTAAAAAGCAATTGTATTTTCTAAATTTTTAGACACTCATGGATTTAATATTATAGGAAATTCTTAAAATATTTGAACTTAATTTGATGCTCTCAAGTTCAATATAGAATGGATTAGTATTGATTCAATGAGGCTATACTTTCAGTATTTATGACATTCATATCATCATATATCTTCTTGTTCTTAAAGGAAAATCCAATCAATTTTGGTTAATGTCTTAAGAGAACTATTGCTTCAAGGAATTGGAATGACTTCTATTTTAGTTGTTACACCCCTAAAATCTAAGTCTCAACAACATTGAAAGGGTTTTTCATAGGCTTCACATACATTTTGAATTTAGGACAACTCCCCATTGTCCTTATTTTAAATCTAATCTAAACTAACTATGAAATTATATGCACACACAAAAATAATTATAAAACATAAAGTACAAAAGCAAATGCACAAATTTTAGAGTGTAAGAGATGAAAGTAAATATGTTTGTTACATCATAGAAAGGGTAGCATGGGACCAATAATCACATGAGAGCTCAAATGACATAAAATTTTATCCATTTATTTGGTTATAAATTTGATAATAAAATGGCAAAATGGGCTAGAAGCGTAACATCCAACCACCATACACTCAAAAAACCATGAGGAAATACCTCTAATGGGATGTAATAACTTACCTATTTCTTATAACCTCATGAGTACAAAGCACAATATGGGTTTTACAATGTATAGATCTAAATTACTAGGGCCAAAATATTCATACAATGAGGGCCCTAGGCTCCTATTTATAGTAAGTGTTTAAACTTGGTTTACATGAGGTGAAAAATAATTACTCCTAGTAAAAGTAAAGAATTGGGGGTAAATTTAGAAAAATGTTATCTACAAATATTACATGCCTTTGATAGGTCACCTTTTTTTATCTCTAGGGTAACTGGTTTAATATTACCTACCAATTAATGCATGAGGGTGCACCTTGATCATTTGCATTTTTGTATTTGACATTAATTTGTCATATTGATCCTATAAGAATATCTTCCCTTGATCCTATTTAATTTATTGACTTTCTTAATTGAATTTTTGATTCAATGATCTCATTTGAAACACTAGGGAATAATATCTATGGATACCCCCACTTTAGTTTTCTCCATAATCCTTTATTTAGTAGTTCTTGTGTCTCCTTTCTCAGTTCTTCAACTATTATTCCAAGGGCGTCATAGAAAGCTTACAAATTAAAAGGAACAATGGTGATCTTTGTGGTTGTAGATTCCTTTCCAAGTATGCTCATTTCTATGCATTACATCATACCTATTTAGTAAGCAAGGTGGCCAAGGTATTTCTTGATTATTTTTTGAATTACATGGTATGTCAAAAACTACTTAGTGACTATGAACATGTATTCACTAGCAAATTTCAAAAATAATTATTTCATCTAGTCGTACCACATTGAGTATATCCACTTCTTATCACCTATAGTTAGATTGTCAAACAAATATTGTTAATAGATATTTGGGTACTTACCTTCATTGTTTTTCTCAAGACAAGTAGTATCATTGGGTGTAGTAGATCTCATTATACAAATGGTGGCACAATAATTCTTACCATTCATCTCTCAATATGTCCCCAATTGAAGCATTGTATGATAAAAAAACCTCCATAAAAACAAGACTATATTCTAATATCCTCTAAGGTTGCCTAGGTATATTATTTATTACAACAATGATGACTTGCGGTTCAAATTCTTAAAAAAATATTACCCATACCCATAACTACATAAAATAAAAATAGGATTCATACCATTTTGAGCAATAATTGAATATAATAGATAACACATTTTTGCATCTACAAACCCTATAAGTAATTATCCTTGAAGATCAAGTATAGTGAGAAGTTGGCTCCTCAATTTTATGGGCCCTACAAGGTGGTTTTTCACATAGGTAAATTGGTATATCAGTTAGATATTCCACCATATTCTCACATCCATCAAGTCTTTTATGTATACTTTCTCAAAGTGATTCTTGGAAAAATATGGATTCCTAGATGGATCTATGAGAATGAGGAGAGAGAATCCAAGGGGCCAACCAAGAGTATGCCTTGTGCCTTATTCCTTCCCACTTCAAATGGCTAAGGGGTTATGAGGTCTCTATTTTTGGCTTCAAAAATAGAGTAATCATAAAACTAACATAACTTTATAGTTATAGCTCTGATTTACATAATTCTTGATCCGTTGGATGCAAAATCAAAAAGTATAAGTGTGAAAAATGGCACGCCTTGAGGGTTCATTATTGAAATGTAAAAGCATATTTAAACAAGCATTCAAAGGGAAATGTATATAAATATGTAACCGAATAGTCCACTTGATCACATGAATAACCCACTGGTGTTCTCTTGGCAGAGGTACCTCGTGCTTGCATGGAATAATGTGATCAAGGGTAATTAGGATATTCCTTAGGTCTTCCTATATAAGTGAGGAATGGTAGGGCATAATTTACTTGCCCACTATAACTAGTATCATACTCATATAGGTTTTGGTACCTTGGGGAAGGGTGATTTGAAAGCTTAAGATGATCATTCAACCCTACCCTAGGTGTATCAGGTCCTCTAAATGAGGGGTTGACCTCATGACGGATTTTAGAGCATCGTGTAGGAATGTTGATATCCTCACACTTATTATAATGATGCTCAAGGTATCTCCTATTATTTTTAGCTTCAATGAATTTTGATTGAACTCGGCTATGCATAGTTGTCATAATGTGTTGACTAGGCAAACCCTGAAGGAAACCCACACTAAAGAAAATTTTGACTTCCAAAAAATTCTATAATGTTATATATAAAAATTATCAATGTGACAAGCTGATCACAATGGGCAAGGGCTCCAAATTTTGACTTTTGGATCAAAAATTTGTATTTTTTGAATATTTGGCCAATCGGGGCCTATGGGGAAATGCCCACTTTTGGGATTTTTTGGGAAATTTTATGAAATAAATATTTAGGACTCAAAATTTTTGTGAGAGTTGTAGAAGGAGGTAACTAATACAACAAATCAAATTTGGCAGATTTTGGAGTTGTCTAGACCATTTTATGACTATTTTAGTGCATATTTTCCCTATTTTCGGCTTTAAAAATAGAGTAATCATAAAACCAACATAACTTTTTAGTTATAGCTCTTATTTACATGATTCTTGATCTGTTGGATGAAAAATAAAAAATTAGAAGTTTGAAAAATGGAATGCCTTGAGGGTTCATTATTGAAATGTAAAATCATATTTAAACAAGCATTCAAAGGGAAATGTGCATAAAGATGTAAATGTCTAATCTATTGCAAAACATGGATTGTTTGAGATAAAAAGGGGGGTTTATCCTTGTATTTTATTAATCCATAATATTCAATAATATTACAATACATCCCCTTGAGGGCTTCATAATTTGATACATCTCAATTTACAATTTTCCAAAGGGATCAAATCCCTCCATGAGCTTGATGGCATGTTCCAGTGTTCTTCTCACAACCCACAATTGAGAGCTAACCTTGGGCATATCCTGATGTGCCTCTTAGATCCTCCCTCATGCCTATAATACCTACACCTACACACAATGTATTGAAACAGATTAAAAGCATATGCATTTATTGATTTATAACTAAGAAAACATAGAAAGCATGCATCTAGAAATACCAAAACTTATTTGTAATAAATCAAAACACTTCCAAATGACTTGCAATTCTAATATGACATTATTAATATGGTTTTGTAAATATATGAGCATGAATTGAAAGGAAATTGTGAGCAAAAATAGTGGTCATCCCTGATAGGGACAACTAAACCTACAATCACCAAACTCTTAATTGACCTATCAAAACTACTCAAAACTTGACCAAAATTGAATGCAAGGCTAATATAAACATTTAGAAATGATCTATGGTGGAATTTCACCATAATTCCTAACTATTTTGTGACCATCCCTAGAAGGTGCAACTACCATTGTTAACCATCCCAGGGTGGGACGGTTACCAAACTGAATAGAATGTGTCACCAATTCCAAGGGGATCTGGTTTGGAACTCTCCTAAAGTTTGTGTCAGAAAATGTGGTCAAATTTATCTCCAATTCAATAGGTTTTAGAATGTAATGGGTATATTTTGGAATGCCCCTAAAATTGCCTTCGAATGAAGAGGGTTTCAAGGAAAATACTAGGTAAAATGCAAAGCAAAAGTGAGGATAGAATTGGGCAGCACTTCATGGTCTATGCTTCAACTCTTCTCCCTTTGAAATTGGGTGAGCACACCTCAATTTATAGCCCAAATAGGGCACATGAGGCAAAGGGGCAATTTTTGGCATGCAAGGCATGTGCCACCACTTGTCAAATCCCTTTCCATGCATTAGTGGAAGAGGTTGCCAATTTGGGGCCTCCAATTTGGAGTCTCTGATTTCTATGATAGCCTCTAAATAAATTTTGGATGAATGGGCATAGAAATGGTAGTAATTGATTACCATTTATCATGTCCTTTGACTTTTTCAAGGTTTTTTTGGGGACCGTCCCACCCAGGAATGGTTTTGGGTGACCATCCCTGGGTGGTATGGTCATAAATATATGACCCAAAACTTTCCAAAACTGGTGGAAACCTTCCCAAAAGTGATCTGTAACCTTATTTAACCCTATACGGTTGCCCAATGGGGCCATATGATGCCAATAAGAGTGGCACAAGTGGCCTATTAGCAGTCTTATCTGATTTACATGATTTTAGTATCTACATGATTTAAATGGATGTTGAATTCTCTAAATGGTATGACAAACATGTCAAAACTTGGAGGTCCAAAGATACAAGGAATATAGTGTTAATATATAAAATAACACAAACTAGGTCTGATTCCCTATCCCCACATCCAGAAGAAGTTCAAGAAGAGAAACCTAATGCTCCATTTACTATTGTCGAAGTCTTGAAGCCTTTTCAGCCTTCAACTAATAAATAGAACAATTTCCAAAGGGAGCATGATTTATGAGTAAAATTCACTATTTTTATGAGAAGAGTGTTAGTGCACCAATTATAGAGACATTAAAGAGGCCCAAACGCTTAGCCTTAGGGGGATAACCTCCAGAAACAGACATAAACTAGAAATAAAAAGATGAAAATTTTAGGTTCACGACTTTGATTTTCACCACTACAGCAATAGTGGAATTAAATCCCATTTCTTAGAAAGTATTACTGGAGGAAAAAGTACAAGAAGGGCTCTTTGAGGAAGAGATAGAAAGTGATAAAGTTACCTTTCAAGTTTTTTAGAGAAAAACCAAAAGGGCCCCAGAAAGAGCTAAGAAAGATATTTCAAATAAGCAAAGGCTAGATAAAAAGTATATAGTTGAGAAAATGAATGTTTCAGTTGTTGAAGAATCAATACAACAAGAACAGTAGTAGATCATAGAGACAACTCTAGAAAACCCTACATCAGTAGGTGAAGATATGGTATCTAATCCCTCTTCTCCTCTCCTCCTCCAGATTCCCCAAGGAAATATCTCTCCCTTTCTAAAGAAAAAGTTGTAACAAAGGTACCTTATTCACCTCATAGTTCACCTCCTACTTCATCGGTCACTATTGAGGTAAAAATCAATCCATCTCCCCAAAGGTCATCATAAATTCATTTTTCATCACCTCGAGTTCCTATTTCATAAACTGAGATTCCCCTCTCATCATCTACCATAGTTACAACTTCACCATTACCACCATCACCATAATATGAGAAACAAACTATTTTTAGCACACCCCTTCATCCATTTATGAGTCTCACTTCAGTCTCCATGAGTTTACCAATTACAACAATGGCGATGGTCACAGATTCCACTATGGTCATAGATTATACTGTAACTACTTTTGTACAACTATTATCAACATTTGAATCTTCTCTTACATTCCTCATGTCTTCTCCTCTTGCTATAAGTTACCCTACCTAGGTAAATTTATAGAAGGAGTACGAAGCTACACATAAAATCAATGATTTTAAGGTAGAAAAGCTATCTAAGCCTTCTAACAGGATGGCCACCAAGAGAAGAAGCATGTTCGTTGATCCAGTTTCAAGACAAAGGACATCTAGATCCATGACTCCACTTGTGAGCAATCCTAAAAATGAGATGACAGCTCAAGATTATCATATAGAAGAGTATACAGAAGATATTGAGAAGCTACTTGATGAATATGAATTGGTCATAGCTAGATCCCACTTAAAAAAAAATTATGTAAAGAATGACATATTCAAAGAAAAAGTGGGTAAGTTGGAAAAGTAGATTGAAAAGCTTTATAAAACTATCAGCAATCAAAAAGAAGTGGAGAAATCTCTGAGAAAAGAATATAATATCTGGAAATAGAAATTTCAAGAAGATAATAAGCTCAAGGAGTAGATTGTAGATCACCAGAAAAAGAATGAAGAACAGGCTATAGAGATACAAATTTTGAAGTAGTATCTTCAGACTGAAAAGGCTAAATCTTCTAGTTTTTCTAAGGCTGGACTAAAGAAAGTGAGAAATGAATTGCTCTCTGAAGTCTTGGAGAAATGCTCAGGGTTGTAGCTTATTATTGATTACTTAGATGATGCCAACCATCTACTCCAAAGTATTCATAAGGACCTGGATAAAATCACTAAATAGTCGCAACCTATGGCAATTCCAGCTGAACAAATTCATAGGCTAGTGGATAGTAGACTCAGAGATTTTGCTAAGCCAATCCCTAATAAGGAGTGGAACATTGCTAGAGTTTCTACCAGGATTGTAGTAAAAAAGCACAAAGAACTCCAAAATGCTTGGCTACTGTATGACAAGATTGAAGGAGTAATCAATGATGTAGTGGATTTTAACAAGGAAATTATCCAAATTGGTTTTAGAGGGTTATGGATGGAAGATCATAGCTTGTTGTCAGTTGAAGAAATTAAGAAAAGTACTGGAGAGAGCTTACAATATGAGTCTAAAATTTATGCTCTAGAGGAACCAATTGACCAAGATTAAGATTCACAAATGATTATTGATTTTACTGTTAGAGTTTAGCTTCTCGAAGGTGCCAATGTCGGCAAGGAATGTTGGGAAAGGCATATGTAATATATTTCTATCTCCCTATCCCTTCTTCCTATCTTATTCCTCTTCTTCTCGCAAAATCCTTATCTCTTTTTTCTTCTCCATTCATCTTACATTCAGTTTCGCATGGTTGTTGTCACTTAGACTATATAAAGTCTAAGGTATGATTTGATTTTTTAATTAATGAAATGAATAGTCTTCTAGTTCACACTCTGGTATTAGATCCAACACGTTGTACGAGGTCAAGCAGTTGACCTATGAGAAAGTCTAAGGTAGGCATGAATCTCGAGATCAAGGAGTGACCAGGCATAATTCTTGAGGTAGTCAGACTCGGTAGTCTCCATATCGGAGCACACATCCCAAGGTGGACCAAACAAAGTTTGGCACGGATCTCAAGGTCAACCTAATATAGTTAGGTAAGCAGATATGGAAATTGAGGTAACAGTTGGCAAGGTATTTGAGGCAGACCAAAGATGTAGCTGATGTGGCAGCTAACCAGGACCTGACACATGATCACATGCAGATTGAGATAGTCTGAAGACGTGACACATGGTATACAACCACTAGACCTGATGCGGACCAAACTGACATGTGGGATCTGATGTGGACATGAATCTCATAGTAGGGTGACAAATGATAGTAGTGTCTTGGCTGACGTGAACGCCAATAGGAGGGCATGACAACAAGACAACAAGGTGGGTAGACACGTAGCACAAGGAGAACGATGGTGAGTTGGTGAGATTTGGGTGGTTTTCATAGTGGTAAAAAGAGACATGATGATTACCCGAAGGCAATCATTATACTCCTCGCACGCCCCAGGTTAAAAACCTCTTCACTATCCTCATCTTGGTGCATGTGGGATAATGCACCCACAGTTTAAAAAAAAAAAAGATTTTACTATGTATTTAATAGGAAGCCAATGTCCATTAGGTTCACATCGAGCGAGTGGCCCAATTGGCTAAGGTCACCTACTTTACATCAGGTCACGGGTTCGAATACTGATGACATTTATTTATTTATTTATTTTTTGTTCTCTCGTGCATAAGGGTATAAGGCACGATGGGTGCCTTGGAGATTCTAAAGGAGATCGCAAGAAAGTTGGTAAGAAGCCCGTGTTGGTTCGAGAGGTTGTAGGTTCAACTTGCGTGGACGACAAAAATTAAAAGGTTTTTTTTTTTAAGTTGTTTTAATATTTTATTTAATAATTTAAAATTATTGTTTTCTAAATCATTTCCTTTTAAAATTTTAATTTTTAAAACAATAGTTTTTTATTATTAAATAGAAATTTATTAAAATTACTTTAAAGTCTTTAGCAAACTTTAAAAGGGGAAAAGATAAAATATTGCCTCAGAGGCAATTTGTGTAATACACCCAAGGGGGGCTTTAAAAACTTGCAAATTTATGTAATACGCCCAAGAGGCTTGAAAAAGTGTCGAGAAGCCTTCTAAAGCACCCCTCAAGAAAGTGAGAAAGGAATTGCTCTTTGAAGTCTTGGAGAAATGTGTAGGGTTGTGGCTTATTATTGATTACTTAGATGATGCCAGCCGCCTACTCCAAAGTATTCAAAAGGACCTGGATAAAATCCTTGAGGAGTTGCAACCTGTAGCAATTCCAACTGAACAAATTCACAGGCTGGTGGATAGTAGACTTAGTTATTCTGCTCAACCAATCCCTAATAAGGAGTGGAAAATTGCTAGAGTTGCTACTAGGATGTAGTAAAAAAGCACAGAGCACTCCAAAAGGCTTGGCTACTATAAGACAATATTGAAGGAGTAATCAATGATATAGTGGATGTTAAAAAGGAAATGATCCAAATTGGTTTCGAAGGGTTATGGATGGAAGATCACACCTCTGTCAGTTGAAGAAATTAAGAAAAGTACTAGAGAGAGCTTACAATATGAGTCTGAAATTGATGCTCTAGAGGAAAAAATTGACCAAGAGTAAGATTCATAAATGATTATTGATTTTACTGTTAGATTTTAGCTTCTCGAAGGTGCCAATGTCGACAAGGAATGTTGGCAAAGGCATCTTTAATATATTTCTATCTCCCTATCCCTTCTTCCTATCTTATTCCCCTTCTTCTCGCAACCTCCTTATCTCTTTTTTCTTCTCCTTTCATCTTGCATTCAGTTTCACATGGTTGTTGTCACTTAGACTATATAATGTCTAAGGTATGATTTGATTTTTAATTAGTGAAAGGAATAGTATTCTGTTTCACACTCTGGTATCAGATCCAACATGTTGTACAAGGTCAAAAAATTGGCCTGTGAGAAAGTCCAAGGTAGGCATAACTCCCGAGATCAAGGAGCAGCCAGGCACAATTACCAAGGTAGTAAGACTAGACAATCTCCAAATCCGAGCATGGATCCCAAGGTGGACCAGACAAAGTTTGGCATGGACCCCGTGGTCAACCTAACACAATTAGGTAAGCAAACATGGAAACTAATGTAACAACTAGCAAGGCAGCTGAGGTGGACTAGGGACACAACTGACATGGTAGCTGATGAGGACTTGACACATGATCACACGTAGATCAAGATAGTTTTAAGATGTGACACATGGCAAATAGCCACTAGACCTAATGCACACCAAACTGACACATGGGATCTAACATGGACAAGGAGCTCATAGCATGGTGACATGTGGCAACAGTGGCTTGGCTGACGTGAACGCCAATAGGAGGGCATGACAATAGGACAACAAGGCGGGCAGACACATAGTGCAAGGAGAATTATGGTGAGTTGGCAATATTTAGGTGGTTTTTGTAGTGGTAAATAAGGACATGATGATTTCTCGAAGGCAATCGTTATACTCCTCGTGCACCCCAGGTTAAAAATCTCTTCACTGTCCTCATCTTGGTGCATGTGGGATAATGCACCCATAGTTTGTTTTAAAAAAATGATTTTACTGCGTGTTTAATAGGAAGCCAGCATCCATTAGGATCACATCGGGTGAGTGGCCTGATTGGCTAAGAAGGTCCCCTGCTTTACATCAGGTCACGGGTTTGAAGCCCGATGATGTTAATTTATTTATTTATTTTTTTTTTGTTCTCCCGCGTAGAAGGGTATAAGGCACGGTGGGTGCTTTGGAGATGCTAAAGGAGATCACAAGCAAGTTGGTAAGAAGCCCGTGCTGGTTCAACTTGCATGGACGACAAAAATTAAAAGGTTTTTTTTAATTCGTTTTAATATTTTATTTAATAATTTAAAATTATTGTTTTTTAAATAATTTCCTTTTAAAATTTTGATTTTTAAAGCAATAGTTTTTATTATTAAATAGAAATTTATTAAAATTACTTTAAAGTCTTTAGAAAACTTTAAAAGGGGCAAAGAGAAAATATTGCCTAAGAGGCAATTTGTGTAATACACCCAAGGGGGACTTTAAAAACTTGTAAATTTATGTAATACGCCAAAGAGGCTTGAAAAAGTGTCGGGAAACCTTCTGGAGCGCCCCTCAAGAAAGTGAGAAAGGAATTGCTCTCTGAAGTGTTGGAGAAATTCTCAGGGTTGTAGCTTATTATTGATTACTTAGATGATGCCAACCATCTACTCCAAAGTATTCAAAAGGACTTGGATAAAATCACTAAAGAGTTGCAACCTATGGCAATTCCAGCTGAACAAATTCATAGGCTAGTGGATAGTAGACTCAATGATTTTGCTAAGCCAATCCCTAATAAGGAGTGGAACATTGCTAGAGTTGCTACCAGGATTGTAGTAAAAAAACATAGAGTACTCCAAAAGGCTTGGATATTGTATGACAATATTGAAGGAGTAATCAATGATGTAGTGGATGTTAAGAAGGAAATGATCCAAATTGGTTTCAGAGGGTTATGGATGGAAGATCACAATTTGTTGTCAGATGAAGAAAATAAGAAATGTACTGGAGAGAGCTTACAATATAAGTCTAAAATTGATTCTCTAGAGGAACCAATTCACCAAGAGTAAGATTCACAAATGATTATTGATTTTACTGTTATATTTTAGCTTCTTGAAGGTGGCAATGTCAACAAGGAATGTTGACAAAGGCATATTTAATATATTTCTATCTCCCTATCCCTTGTTCCTATATTATTCCCCTTCTTCTTGCAACCTCCTTATCTCTTTTTTCTTCTCCTTTCATCTTGTATTCAGTTTCACATGGTTGTTGTCACTTAGACTATAATGTCTAAGATATGATTTGATTTTTTAATTAATGAAAGGAATAGTCTTTTTGTTCACACTCTGGTATCAAATCCAACATGTTGTACGAGGTTAGGCAGTTGACCTGTTGAGTGGTGTTTTCACCCAATTGTGGAAGCACACTCTTCGATAGGATCTGAGTCCCAAAATCCTCTACTTGCAAAGAAATTATAACAAAATAATTTCTCCAAGGTTCCTGTTATGCTGGTTCTTTGTATACCAATGATGTTGTTTAATTTAAATGTTGGGAACACCTTAGGGTTGCAAGTGGATGTTAACAAGGGGCACTATGGTTTAATTTAATTTGAAATTGCTATGGACTCAAAGTGAATAAATCTGAGCAAGGAATCTATTTGATCATAGACTTTGATGGATTTTTAGTTATTTATTTAAATTACAGTAATTAAAATGCAGAAAATAAAATGAAGAATTGTGAATAAAAGAAAATGCAAAGAATAGTAAACTAAACTATGCTCAGAATGCTGCCATCAATTCGACGAAACTGAAGATAATGAGGTTTTCTACATGCAACCTAACCTATTGAATCTGCACATTCGCACAATCCTGACAAGCTAGGTGCGGGTTTCTAGGGTTTTACTGTAATTTCAAATTTTAAGCGTTCGCATGAAGCAACCGAGAGCACTCACATTAAACTCCATCTATAAACCTAAAAATCTGAAAGAGGAAGATAAAGATTAAATCATGCATGCAGAAATGACTCCTTCTTTCTCATCAATGAGATGCCAACTCTCTATATTTCTATATTAAAATGGTATATCAGTTACAATGACAGAATGTTCTAGGTATAACAAATCCAGAACAAATGACAAAAATTGCTCCAAGTGTAGGCCCAGAATGGCTTGCAGCCTTTGTCTCTGCAACTTTGCTAGCAGCAATTTCCACCCTCTATATCGATTTGTGCTTCTGATTTTATACTAACTGATACGGCTCTTTGATTCACCCTGCGTCGCTTCATTTCACCTCCTAGAATGCGTCGTTTCAAATTCCCTGCCTTTTCATTGCTTT
Source organism: Wollemia nobilis (assembly GCA_028583015.1). Lineage (NCBI taxonomy): Eukaryota > Viridiplantae > Streptophyta > Pinopsida > Araucariales > Araucariaceae > Wollemia > Wollemia nobilis. Next base: position 4,496,101 of record JAQPPZ010003271.1, read on the forward strand.
TGATTCATGCTCGATGCCGAAACGTTCGAAATTTTCTATTACATGTAATGCTTCTGCAACTCTGACACCTGTACACCACGTGTTTTGCATTTCCAGCATGTTTTGTAATGGCCCCATGTAAATCGCGACGTCCTCATGCATGCATCTTGTTCCTCTGCTAGCACAATGAAAATGAGATAGGTAGCGAAATCGCAACGCTTTTCGGCCAACATCCCTCTTGCCTTTCTGCCAAGCGAAAACGCGACATGTCGCAAAATCATGACATGTCATGAAATCGTGATGTTTTTCTGTTTCGTACACTCTCGGCCGCAACCTATCGTGAAATCATGATGTTTTTTGTTTGCTATGCTTTCGGTCGTAACCTGTTGCGAAATCGTGACATTTTTCACTCGACACTCCTTTGGCTGCAACCTGTCGTGATTTCGTGACATTTTTCACTCAGCACTCCTTTGGCTGCAACCTGTCGCGATTTCACAACATTTTTCACTCGGCACTCCTTTGGCTGCAACCTGTCGCGATTTCGCGACATTTTTCACTCGGCACTCCTTTGGCTGCAACTTGTCACGATTTCACGACGTTTTTCATTCGTACTCCTTTAGCTGCAACCTGTCACGATTTTGCGACGTTTTTCACTCGGCACTCCTTTGGCTCGATTTTGTTACGATTTCGTGACCATTTTACACTTCATGCCTTTTCGCTGATTTCTATCACAATTTTGCGACCATTTTTCATTTCATATCTTCCGCCCGTTTGCCAGCCGTGAAAATCAAACACGTCGCGATTCCGTGATGGTTTCGCTCACCCACTGTCGCTAACTGCGTTGACTGTGATTTTGCGACACATCGCGATTTCACTACGCATTTTTGCTTCATGCCCCGTTTGTCGCTTCCTGTCATGGTTTTGCGATGCCTTTTCTGCTTTGCCCTGTTTGACTGGTTTGACCCACGATTTTGTGACATGTCGCAATTTCGCTACGCATTTCCATTTTTCCTTTCTCTCTCCTCTCTGGGCCGCGACGGAGCAACATGTCGCGATTTCATGACACTTTTCATTTTTTGGCAACGACAGCACAACATGTCATGATTTTGTGACACTTTTCTGTTTCGGCCATGATGGAGCAACATGTCGCGATTTCGTGACACTTTTCATTTTTTGGCAGTGACAGCGCAACACATCGCGATTTCGTGACACTTTTTTGTTTCGGCTGCGATGGAGCAACATGTCGCGATTTCACGACACTTTTCATTTTTTGGCAGCGATGGCGTGACATGTCGCGATATCGCGACACTTTTCATCCTTGTGCAATTTTGCCCCTTTTTCTTGATTTTTAGCATCTGGGTCACTGAGATTTTCTTTGAAATCCTGCAAAAAGGTGGGTCCCCAATTTTGGGGTGTGTTGTGGATCAGCCACAACAAATGGCGACTTTGCTGTCAAATGCTCATGAGCATTTTAGTGAGAACCCAACTTGAAACATATGCAAACTCAAAAACATGTGTTAGCACATAAGCAATATAAAAAAATGCCCAAATATTAGAAGTACATGAATCATCAGAATCATCAAGTATTAGCTCAGTGTGTGCAATGAATTTCATTCCCTATCATTTGAAATTGATCATTTTCCATTATCAGTTTTACATGAATGCATATGTGAGATTGTGGATGATTTGTGTAACCTAATGAATATGCTAGGAGATTTTGCTTTTATAAAAGGCATAGTCTTTCTTCTAGTATCATGTACAAACATTCAAGATTGCCAAACCCTCTTAGGATCAACTAATGAATTGTTTTATTATATCCCAAAGTTGGTTATGAGTGTATCGCTCCAAATTTTTCGCATCCCTACCTTCAGGCTATAGGATCCGCGCCCGAAAGGAGGATGGGAAAAGGATGGTGTGGTACCTCGGACTAAGAGGACTTTGCGAAGGTCCCGCCTCTCAAGGGAGGTGTATTTTGGTGATTTTTCGATGGAGGGTGGGTTCACCAGGAAACATTTGGCGGTAGTTTCCACGCCTAGGTTTTGGAATGTGTTTTGATGTGTTCGTTTTAATCTTAAGAATTCAAGTCCTAGGTTTTCCGAATGAATCTAAACTAAACTACATGAAAATGCAACTTTCATGAACACAGCAAACAGATTTGAAAGCAAAAAATAGAGAATTTTACAGAATGACAATGAAGAATACCTGATCTGGATTTCTGAAGAAGATTCTGACGTTTGAAGCAATCTGGATCGCCTGTAATCTGACAGAATCGCCTGCAATCTGACAGAATCGTCTAAAACTGACAGAATCATCTGAGATCTGACGAATTCGTCAGAGACCTACAAAATAGAAAACAGATGCAAAATACAAGAAATTCTACTATTCTAACAGAGGCAAATTACACCAAATAATAAAATGAATACTGAGCAATAGTTTAAAACATCAATCCTAGCCAATTTCTGTATTTTACAACAAATCATGAACTTAATGTGCAATCTAAGCTAAATGGGTGAACTCCAAATGCAAAATAATATAAAAACTGAGTAAATGATCTAATTTGTAGCATAAAATGACAAAGAAAAGATTGAGAAAAGCAAACTCCAGGCACTGATTGCCTCGATGTGGACTGCAGTCGAGATCATCTCGCATCAGTATGAAATCGTCTCAAATTTGACGGGATCGCCTCCGATCTGAATAGGTTCGTCGGCGACGATGGATGCTGGCTCCGACTGAAAATCAGTGATGTACCTGCAACAAACTTGCTATGGGACTAGTGCAAAAGCAAGATTAGGATGTTTTGACACAGAGGGAATCACTTTGTAGAAAATTTCAGCCAGGGGTTGGGGAGGGAAAATCCTAGAGGTTAAATAGGCTTAGGGGGAGTAGTTAGGAGGTTGGAGATCATCCCAATTTGGGAGATCTCCAACGGGGGAGGGTCCCAACGGTGCAGACATGCTTCTGCCCAGATTGGAGACCCGTTGGAACAGATTCCAACTATGCAAATTTAGTTTTGTGACAAGATCGTCTAGACGTCCTAGTCCAGACGAAATCGTCAAATCTGGGGCGATATCGTCTGATCGGCGATGATATTGTCAAACGGTCAAAACAACCTCTAAAAATGGCATGAAAAATGGGGAAACGAATTTCCTGGTGTTTAACGGGCGGTTTGGGAGGTTAAATTTGAATTTAAATTTATTTACTAAGGTGAATGTAAATTTTATAATTTTACTGCGTCAATTTTAGGGTGCTACATTTTGCCCCCTCTTTAGCGAATTTTCTAAAGAAAATGCGTTAAAGATGAGTTCTTCTCGATCTACGAGAAAGCAAAAAATTATTCCCATTTTTAGGCGACGATTCTTGGTCGAATCGTACGACAGCTTACTATGGTGCCCCCTCCGTGTTTTTACCCAAATCGAACGTTTGAGGTAAAAACGCGGAAAAGCAAAAAAATTATTGTTGAATAAAATTAAGAAAAATAGGGTAAAACCCTAATTCATTTTTACTGTTCATTTTTACTGTTTTTAGAGCTCTGAAGCAAAATGGTGGAGACAACGCATAGATCGACAGAAGTCCGGCGCAGTCTACGGGTAAGAGTCTAAACTTAGTTTAGAATGCTTTAATTTGATTTTTATATACTTTTTAGGTAGATTTTAGATGAATTTTGAGCATCACGGCCGTTTTTGGGCTGTCGACGTCGTCAGGACAAAATCGTCCCGATTTCGACGAAATCGTCTCAATTTTGGCAATTTCGCCCAAGGGCGAAATCGTCGAAAGGGGGACGATTTTGTCAAATTAGAGACGATTTCGAACTACGAAATCGGAGACAATTATGCTCAAATTTGGGATGATATCGTCCAATAGTGGGCGATATCATCAATTGCACAAAATTGAATTTTTAATTTGCATTATTGATTACTTGAATTATTGATTAATGATTGTTTATTGTTTATGTTGCTTATGTTGCAGAGAGGATTGCTAAAAAGCAGAGAATGGAAATATGTATAGAAAATTGCGAAGCATTTGATACATTCTCATTGATTGTAATATAAAGATTTACAAACAGTTGAAAGTGGTTGATTAACCGATGAGTTGATTAATCAACCTAACTTGGAGATTGCCTACGAGAAATATTTTAAAATAATGAAATACAATATGTCATATGCTTTAACATCCCCCCTTATTTCATTATTGGCAAATTCCAATAGTTGCTCGAAATTTCTCATATTTGATACGGCCAAGTGCTTTGGTAAAGATATCGGCAACTTGCTCATCAGTAGGAATGTATTGGAGTTGTATATGGTGCTTTGGAACTTCATCCCGGATAAAATGACATCTGGTATCAACATGTTTAGTACGTTCATGAAAAATTGGATTTTTTACAAGATTCAAAACACCTTGATTGTCGCAAAACAAATGAAGTGGAAGATTCTTTGGAAGGCCCATGTTTGTAAAAATGCGACTTAACCACATTATCTCGCAGACTGCTTCACTGGCTGCACGATATTCTACTTTTGTTGAAGATAGAGCAACCACATGTTGTTTCTTACTGTGCCATGAGATTGGTCCAGACCCAAGATGAAAAACATATCCAGAAGTGGATTTACGATCATCAAGAGATCCAGCATAATCTGAGTCTGTGTATCCAAGTAAGAAAAATTTATTATTTTTTCTATATTCTAGGCCATAATTTGTACTACCATGAACATAGTGAAGAACTCTTTTTGTTGCTTTCCAGTGACTCATCTTAGGCTCTTGCATAAATCTTGAAAGATATCCCACAGCAAAACTGAGATCTGGCTTGGTATTTGTCAGATATAGGAGACTCCCAATCAACTGACGATAGAGAGTTCCATCTACCTGAGGTGACTCATCATATCGAGATAACTTAAGTCCTTGCTCCATTGGAGTTGCTTTGGACTTACAAGTAGTCATCCGATATTTTTCTACTAAAGTCTTGGCATATTTTTTTTGTGTTACTCGTATATGAAATTGTTCTTGAGTAAATTCTAAACCAAGACAATAGTGCAGAAGTCCTAGATCTATCATTTCAAATGATTGCTTCAAGTCTTTTTTTACTAAGCTAATCATACTTTCTGAGCTTCTTGTAATGATCAGATCATCTACGTAAAGTACAAGAATCACTATATCAGACCCATTTTTCTTGATATAGAGATTTGCATCTGAAGGACTTCTTTTGAATCCATGCTGCACAAGGTGATTGTCTATCTTGATGTACCAAGCTCGAGGAGCTTGTTTTAGCCCATACAAGGATTTAATCAATTTGCATACTTTTTGTTCTTTCCCCTTGACCACAAATCCTTCTGGTTGAGTCATGTAGACTTCTTCTTGTAAGTCACCATTCAAGAAAGCACTTTTAACATCCATCTGATGTAATTTCCACCCAAACTGAGCTGCCATGGCACAAAGTACACGAATGGTAGTCATTTTTGCGGTAGGGGCAAAAGTCTCTTCATAATCTATGTCTTCTTTCCGAGCATACCCCTTTGCAACAAGCCGGGCTTTATGCTTATCAATAGACCCATCTGCCTTATATTTCACTTTGAACACCCATTTGCAACCTATGGGTTTCTTCCCTTTTTGCAGATCGACTAATTTCCAAGTATTATTTCTAAGGAGAGATTGATGTTCTACATCCATGGCCTCTTTCCACTGTGGTTCATCAAGTGCAGATTGAACCGTTGTGGGTTCGTTTGTATTCAATGTAGACATATAAATTTTTTCTCCATCATTTTCTTCCTCTCTATCATTTTTTGTACCCACTGACAAATCATCAAAGTGTTGACAAAGTTCGTCAACCTCTGAAGTAGATCCTTCTGCTCTCATATTTTGAGTCATACTGTGAGTACATGGCCTATCAAGAGATAGATCTGGAAGGGATTTCAACTTAGCATCTCTCAAAGTGCTAGTATACCATTTTGGAATTTTTTGTTTTTGCTATGGAAGTTGAACCTCCTTCTTAGGCTCTTCTTCATCTAGGTATACAGTTGTGGATGTGTCTTTTGATGTGAGAGTTTCATCAAATATAACATCTCTACTTACATGTGTCTTCTTAGTCTTAGGATCAATCAATCGATATCCTTTTGAGTACTCATCATAACCAAGAAAGTTACACTGCAGGGTTTTCTCATCCAGCTTCCTCCTTTTCTATTTTGGAATGTGCATGAATGCTTTACATCCAAACACATTCAGATGAGCAATGGAAGGTTTCTTATCACTCCATGCTCCTTGTGGAGTCTTCCCTTGTAGATCTCTAGTGGGTGCTCTATTTAGAAGGTATGATGTTGTATTTACTACTTCTACCCAATATTGATCCTCAAGATGTGCTCATTTTAGCATACATCGAACCATTTCCATAATGGAATGATTTCTTCTCTCTGCAACTCCATTCTGCTGAGGTGTATAGGCTATAGTCAATTGTCTTTTGATCCCATGTTCCTTAAGAAATTCTAAAAAATCTTCAGAGGTATATTCCCCCCCTCGATCTGAGCGGAGGGTCTTGATCAAACATCCCGACTCCTTCTCAACAAGTTTCTTGAACTGTTGAAAGTAGAGAAACACTTCTGATTTCAACTGAAGAAAGAAAACCCACATTTTTCATGAGTAATCATCAACGAATAGTTGAAAATGTTTTTCCCACCATAGCTGGTTGGCATAGGACCACACAGATCGGTATGTATAAGCTCTAAAGGTTTTGCAGCTCGGGAGGAGATGGCTTCAAAAGGCACTTGATGTTGCTTCCCTACTATGGAATCCGAGCAAACTGGTAAGGTAGATGAGAGGGGTGGAAGACCTTTCACCAACCCATATTTGTGTAATTCAAGCAAATATCCAGAACTGAGATGACCATAACGTCGATGCCAAAGAGAGGTGGCCTCCTTTGTAGTTGCAGCCAAAGCAACATGGGGAGTGGAAATAGCATCGAGAATAAACAAGCCATGTTTGTAAGAGCCAGTTGCAACATGTTTACCATTGTGTGTGATAAAACATATCTTCTTGCCATGGACAATGCGAAACACGAATTCCATGTTTCTATCCAACATTTGTGGAACTGATAGCAAATTATTGACTAAGCCAGGAACATAGAGAACCTTTTCAATATGACACTTACCATCAGGAAGAGACACAGAAATATCTCCTTCTCCTTGTACTTGATATACCTGATTGTCAGCAATTGTGACTGGCTTGCCCTCTTTCGCCACAAAAGTATCAAACCAGGATTTATCGCCAGTCATGTGTTTGCTAGCTCCTGAGTCAATATACCATACAACATCTATCTGGGAAGACGAAGTATGAGTCATGAGCACCTTGTGTGCTCTTTCAGAGTCAAAATATGAATCATACTCAGGAGAATTTGAGTCAGAGTTGGATTCAGCATAAGCAACATGGCCTTTAGATTGCTTATGCTTATTGTATTTTTTCTTGTGCTTTCCCTTCTTTTGTGGACCTTTGTCATTTGGTTGCTTATTTTTAAACCAACACCTGTTGGTGTCATGGTTATTCATGTCACAAATTTTGCAATATTTTGTATCATGTTGTTGAGATTGCTTCCCTTTTCCTTTGGAAGAAGCACCTCCTTTTGAAACCGACCTTGCTTTTTACCACTTTGTTGTGTGGATAGAGCATTATCAGGCATATCATCTTTCTGGACCTGAGTTGCCTCTTCAGTTTGAAGCAAGTTTACCAGTTCCACAAAAGAAACTTGTCTACCAGAGACATTGAGAGAAGTGATCAACATCTTGTGGAACTTGGTAATGCTCTCAAGATAATAGAATTCAAGACATCATCATCCACAGGTTTTCCCATAGCATTCAATTTTGCTTTCAAGTCTGCTACTCTGCAAAGGAATATGTCAACTGTTTCTCTAGAAATCATACTGAGATTATGTAGTTGAGTTTGAAGATGAAGGATAGAAGATTGATTGATTGTGAATGCAAGAAAATAGTGTATTTAAATGCAAAAAAAACAATCATAAATGCCCACAAATTATAACTCCTATTACACATTCCCCCCTTTATCTGACAATTTTGCAAGTGAAATCCCCCCTTCAATTTGCAAAATAGATAAGAATGTGGAAAAAAAATACCTGAAAACCCCAAAAAACTGGAAAAATGGGAGTCTTCAAAACATCATTGGGTTTGAATGACACCTTGTTGGCATCAACGGCCGTCAATTCTGTGTCACTGCCGTCATTTTCCCCTTTCGGGCATCAAAAATAGGAGCCGATCGTCAAACGACCGTGCCGGGCGTCAATTCTACCATTCGGGCGTCAATGCGACCATTCGGGCGTCAAAAAAAAACATGAGCATCACGAAAAAAAAAACTTCCATCAAAATATCCCCGACGGGTTTCAAAACCATAACCTGCCGCCAAGCAAGAACCATACCAACCACAGGAGCCGGAGACCCTGATGAAAGAAATCAGGAACACCCCGGTTTTATACACTGGGAGGGCGGAGAAGTTTAAAAAAAAAAACTTGATCCCACATGGCCTATGCGGCCACTGTGGGAGGGTGTAAAAACTGTGGAGAACAAACAACCTTTTGGTTGCCTTCGGGCAACCACCCCCTCCATTTTGTGTTTGCCTCTTCAGCCGCCGTCGAAGCACCCTGAACCGCGAACCACCCCCGATCCGTCGTCCTCGATCTGCACGTTCTGCCGTTCGGTTTTCTGTGTTTGTCTGTGGCTTGTCAGGTTTTCTATGTCTCGTCTATGGCTTGTTTGTGGCTTGTCAGGTCTTTTGTGTCTCGTCTGTGGCTTGTCAGGTCTTCTATGTCCACCAGTTTTTGTCTGCTATCCAGTCCGTCCGCCCACCAGTCTTTGTCGTCCGTCCAGTTAGATCCTGTCTGCGTCGTCCAGGTTTGTCTACCAGTTTGTCTTCGGTCCGCCAGTCTGCCAGTACGACCGTGGCTCTGATATCATATAGAAACTTGCGAAGCATTTGATACATTCTCATTGATTGTAATATAAAGATTTACAAACAGTTGAAAGCGGTTGATTAACCGATGATTTGGTTAATCAACCTAACTTGGAGATTGCCTACGAGCAATATTTTAAAATAATGAAATACAATATGTCATATGCTTTAACAATATGGAGGATTGAGAGATGACTTGGCTGCTCTGACATAGGCAGAGCGATATCTGCTGGAACAGGCCGGCTTACTACATGTGGCAAAGATGCCACAAGTATCCACAGACATGGGGCTTCTAACAGCCCTAGCAGAGAGATGGTATCCGGGTTCTTCCTGTTTCCGGTTACCAACAGGGGAGATGGCTCCCACACTAGAAGACATATGGAGGATTTTGAGAATCCCCATACAAGGACGGATGATCACTCCTATGGCCAATCAGGGCCACGCTATGGGACGACTGTGTGGTGACTCGAGCTTCGCCCTAGAGAAGGGCGGAGTGAATATTGAGGCACTACGCCAGATGCCTGGGGCATCCAGACTCACACGAGTACTAGCTAGAGTGGTTGGTGGACTTCTACTGTGCCACCAAAGCGGATGCAGGGTACCATGGATGCTCACAGATGTGATCTGTGATATGCGGGACCATGGGTACAGGTTTTTCTAGGGCAGATTTGTTCTATGTCGATTGTACAGGATCCTATATGGGGTCATGTACAAGGGCGGGCGATGTCTGGTGATGACATCGCTCCTACAGGTTTGGTGCTGGGAGCACATTGCAGTGCGAAGGCCGGTAGGGCTTCCACTGACAAGGATTGATAGGGAGAGGCCCCGAGTCTTCTACTGGTGGCTCCAGAGAGGGTCACAGCGGCGGATTGACCTATTGATGTCCCAGAGACTACTGGATGATTTGGTCCCAAACCAGATCACCTGGAGACCATGGAGAGGGCACCCAAGGTGGGCCGAGGACGGACAAGAGCTGGCTCGCATCAGGTGAGTCTGCTGGCTACGGATGGAGAGAGGAGAGGTGGAGCTCCACCGCTATGACCAAGTTTTGAGACAGTTCGGTCTGTAGTAGGGGATCCCATCTCTAAGGGATTACGAGTTTTCCTGGACTGTCCGGGATAACACCACGGTTAGCGGGGCTCCTGACATGCAGTGCTTCTGGAGCCAGGATGCAGATGATGCCCCCATCTAGCCAATGGATGGGGATGATGTAGGAGTAGCCGAAGGCTACGATGCCTGGTACGTAGGCATTCGCCCTCCTCGGATGATGAGGGCACAGGGTCCGATCCATGCAGTTGTGCGTCGGATAGGGAGGCTGTGCCAGGCAGCAATAGAGGCGGCCCAGGGTCATGGTAGGAGGGAGCAGAGGAGGCCACAGGCACAACAGAGGCCATGACAGCGGGAGAGGAGAGAGGAGAGACCCCCATCTCCACAGAGAGAGAGACCACCATCGCTCGATAAGGGCAAGGGTGTAGACACTGGGGAGAGCAGCGAGACAGCGACTCTCCGAGCTAAGGTTGCCCACTTGCGGGCTCAGGTGCAGAAACTACAGGATGAGGCTACACGGCTCAGAGCTCAGGGTGGAGGAGCGAGCACTCGGGATTTAGCATGTGCTATCACCCAGATCACTTTCTATCAGGCTCTATACTACCAGGCGGTGCCAGCGGAGCAGAGGGTGCCATTACTAGCACACATTGCAGAGCCTGTCATGATGGGGTCATCTAGGACATCATCACAATCGACATCCTGGACTCATGGCACCACACGGACTACGATGGGGCCACCTCCTCCACCTCAGGGGGGGAGGAGATGAGGCTAAGAGCTCGAGGGGCTCTCGAGACACTACACAGAGGGTATTTGATTGAGTATGCCAAGATATGGATTGTGGCATACTAATCTAGCTGATATGATGTACATATATATTTGTGACATATATATATAGATGAGATATTTTTGATCATATGACTTATATTGTGTTATGTATTTTTATGATGCTTTTAGATGTTTTAATTGATTGATTTAATAATTCATTGAGGATTCATGTAATTATGTCATTGGAAATATTATAATTTGAATGTCATGTTATAACATTATAAATGAAATAATCTGATGTAACAAAGTGGTTGTTTGTGATGCAATGTGATAAAAATAAAAAGACTTCTAACAATAATTTCAAAGGACATTGTCGCTATTATAGACCATTTCATGGAGTCGCTGCTCACTCGGTCATCAAGCTAATCCCATTTATAGAAATATTGTTAAAAATAAAAAGAGTGCTTAAGAGACTGTCTTAAGACTTTAGTGCAATAGTGCAAATGATGATGATGATGATGATTGGTTTTGTTTTCAGATTTTCATGAAAAAATATTATGCATGAAATATTTTTGAATGATTTTTGCTAGGCATAAATTCCTAAGTGTGATAAAATTTGTGAATAATTCCTTAGGAATTATACCATCATTGCAAAGTTAAAGGTTGACATAATGACATGAAATAATGATAATGTGTTTGCTTTTGAAAAGCATAATTTGTGTAAAATGAAGTCATATGGTTTTCATGATTTTGAAGAAATGGGGAATAAAAATTGTTACAATGGTTTGCGCTAGGCATAGAATATGTAGGTATAGACTTATACCATCATCGCGAAAATCCAAAAAAAAAGTTTTATTGCATGGTTGATTTTTGATGAACAGAAAAGATGAAAATGAGGACTTGCGCTAGGCATAAAATTCCAATTTTGGTTTTGAAACCATACCATCGTCGCGAAATTCAACCAGATATATATGATTTGATTTGTGTAATTTGGAAGAAATTTTTTATTTTTCTATTATATAGTTGTCTTTATGGTAAACAACTGTACTTGATTTATTCCAAACAATTTGCAAAAATAATATTTCAAATTATTTTGAAGACAAAAGTTAGATTTATAAGGAATCCCATGTGCATATGTGCATTCATTTCTGATCTTGATTTATCATAATGATACACAAAATCTCTCAAATACAAATGTGTGTGCAATTGCATTGTTCATTTACCAGTTTTGAGCAAGATCCTATGATACAAGTGATTTGAAGAAACCAAATAAGTGTACATTAACCATGATGTAGATGCATATAACCATATTAGACTACTATGTAGATCGGATTATCAAGAGCTAGCTAATCCATAAGCAGACATATGTCTGTACAAAAGAAGGTCACTAATGTGATAGACATATCGCCATGCTAGGAGTTACCCAAGGCCAAGCAGGTTGGGCACAAACCACCTGTTATGGGGCTGTTGGCATTTTTGCCACATTGATTCTCATTGGTTGAAGTATTAATGTTTAATTTGTTGCATATCTAACTTATATACTGGCTTTGATGCGGCTTTGATGCAAAAGGAGCAAAAAATGACTAAGTTCAAAAAACTGTCGCGATTTCGCGACGTGTCACGGAATCGAGGTCAACACGGTCAATGGATGCAGTTAGACAGAACCGTCGCGATATCACGATGTGTTCTATTTTTACGGCTTGCGATGAGCAAAGGAAGGGATAGCGACACACTATCGTGAAATCATGACTGAAATAAATGCACAGTGCACAAAGTAAAAGATGTCGCATTTTCGCGACGCGGGTGGCTTCAAAGGCTTAAGTTGAAAACGTGTAGCGATATCGCTACCGTTCTGAAACAAAGCCAAAACAAATGAAAATGTGTAGCGATATCGCTACCATTTCGAAACAAAGCCAAAACAAATGAAAACATGTAGCGATATCGCTACCGTTCCGAAACAAAGCCAAACAAAATGAAACGCGTAGCGATTCGCTGCACTTTCAGAAAGGGTTTCGGCAAGGCAAAAGATGTCGCATTTTCGTGACAAAAAGTGGAAAATGGTATGGAAAGGGAAAGATGTAGCGATATCGCTACCTGTCCCAAAATCGCGGTCGTTTTGGTCCAAAAAGCAAAAGACATGGAGATGATAACGATTTCATGCCACTTTGTTGAAAAATGACTAAGTGTTCTCATGTGTAGCAAAATCGCGACAGGGGTAAGGTCGAAGACATTCAAAGTGTAAAAGTGTCACATTTTCACGGCTTATGAGCAAGACTGTATAGAGTGCCGAAAAGACGTAGCGATATCGCTACATGTTCCATTTTCATGGGGTAGAGCGGAGGAAAGGACCAAAAGACTGAAAAGAGTAGTGAAATCGCCCAGCGTCTCATTTTCACGGAACAAGCTAGCGATGGAAATAATGAAGCCAACTATGCAGCGATATCGCGACAGGAAGAATTTTTGCGGGTTCCAACAGCAAAGGTGTACGGCATAAGAAGATGTCACGATTTCGCGACCCGTCGCGTTTTCGCGACCTGCGATAGTTTCTTGCCAAAACACAGTGTAAACGGCCTGATAAGGTTTTTTCGATTTTCGAGGATTAAATGCTTGCCAGAATTTAATGTTTTGTGGATTTCCAACACGGTCAAGGTTGAAGAGCACCCAGGCCACCAAAATTGAAGATTTTATTTGTTCGAAACTGCTATTCGTGGATTGTTCTAACGGTTTCATGCACATGTTCAAAAACAAATTTAATGAAGGTGACCGCTGACGTCTAATTGCATTCAATTTTGGGTTCCTCAAGGCTGCAATTAAGGGGATCATGTTCCTAGTTTTCGTTGCATAATTGTAGATCTCAAGAAGGTCGGTGGCAAATATTAAATGCTATAAAGAGGACGGCCCTCTATAAAAACCAATGTAAATCTCATTTGCAGGGGTTGGGAGTTTTTCTGCTAGAAACTGAAAGTTCATTTGCGGGAATAAAAGAGTTGGCCTCTAATTTTTCCAAGCGGCTGTATGGGTGATTTTCCTTTCTGTTCTTTTTGCATTTCTAATAGCATTCATATTCCTTAATGGCTGTTGCATTTGAATTCTGCATATTGGATTTAAATACTGTTGTAAGGGTATGATTCCTGGGATGTAGGTTTGGAAGGATTTTTTGCATACGTTGTGTGAGAATTAAGTTAATACTTTCTGTTACTTGTTGTTGTTGTGCTTTGATTTTTCTACTGTTGTTCTCTCGATCTTATAACTTCGGCTACGGACATATTTCCCATTTCTTTCAGCAATTTTTAATTTCTTTCCAGCAACCCTAATCTTCAACCAAAATTTAGAATAGTAAGGGAACCAGCCCACTCTGGAGATTGGTCTGGGAGCCATTTCTTGCTTCCAACCTTTCAATGTTGGCCGGGTCTAGGGTGCACATGTAAAAATCCTTTCTTGTGGCAGATTCGTGACCAACAGTTTTTGGCACGCCCGGTGGGATAGATTTCTTCTGTCTCTAAAAGATCCCATAGTGTTGAAGGTTTAATGTTCGCCTTCATACTATAAAACTAGAGCATTTGGTGACTCTGCTATACTCAGAAATCTCTAGACGTGGATGCAGTGAAAGCTGTACTTCATGATCACGAGATCACAGTCTAAGAAATTTTGCGATCTTGTCGAGTTTTTTGAACTTGATAGCTCAAGAAGTGGTGAGCACTCTAGGTTGGTTTCCCCATCCCTTCCATCATCTACTACATAAGCCTCTGGTATTGTTACCAGTGTTCCATCCTCCCAATCATTTCCACTAGTTCAAATGGCACAGTATCCTCCACCCAGGAAGTTCTTGGCATGGAACAGCTCTGGAGCCTTGAATTTGCAGGCTCAAAATCTAGTTCCTCAGGCCGCGTTGAAGGCTTTGCCAACTTATGATGGTATGGGTAAGACTGCATATGAACACATTAACGATGTAGCTTCTCTAGCAGCCATTCATGATATAACTGATGAAGATGTAATGGTGAAGTTGTTGGTATGCTCCTTGAGAGGTAAATTGTTGTTTTGGTACCGAACATTGCCACCAGGCACTGTAACATCGTGGGATCAGCTAGGAGATCTGCTAGTTAAAAATTTCCATGAACAGGCTGACCCCTTCTCATTGTTGAATCAGTTTACTATAATCCAGAGGCACCCGCAGGAAGAGATAGCTGATTTCAATGTCCGATTTACCAGAACCTGGCACAAAATTCTTGATGGTCTTCGGCCTGCTGATGAATTGGCTGCACTTTACTACCTCAGAGCGTTCAACACAGATATTGGTTGGGCTATTCGGTAGTCCAATGTGACAACATTTCCAGAGTTGTTTGAACAAGCGATAAAAGCAAAAGCTGATCTGATTGCTATAGGGAGACTTCCTCTGAAGGTAACTATGCCTATTATACTAGATTTACCTCAGTATTTATATTCTGGCTCACTTCCACAACCCATGCCATCTATGTATCCCACCCCATCATGGAGCTCCAAAGCACCTCAAATTGCACCTATCCCAGCTCCTTTGCCACTTCCTGCACCCAGCACTCAGCCATCTCCCATTTCCACTTCATTTCCAGCTTTGCCAGCACCCCTAGCTCCTTTGCCATTGCCAGCACCTCCTGCACCTGTGAACCCTGATCCTTATACAACACTATTGCAAGAGGTAAAGTCTGCCAATTCAGCAATTAGGGCCATGGGTAACAAGATCACACTCATTGAGAGGAAACAAGCTGAGAGAGATTTCCAGCCAAGAAGATTTCAACCTCCTCCAATTACTAGAGACCAAGCTGCCTCAACAAGTAAAGCACCTGAAAAAAGCTTAACTGCTTTAGTAAATGAAGATGCAGCCCCTGTAGACAGAATGTATTGGTGCTTGACTTGCAATGACCCTCATGGAGAGGATACTTGTATGGTCCATCTGAATTATGTGCAGACTTTGGCTGCTAGTTCTTCGGGTGGACAAGTTAATATGATCTCTGAAGCAGGCCATAGTTTAATGACTCCAGTGGAAGAACAAGTTTCAGTTCTAACAAGGACTGGAAAGAAGCCTGTGACAGTTGATCCTACTGACTTAGAGCCATTAAGAGTGTCGGCTGATGTGAAGAAGCCAGTGAAAGCTCCTGTGCCAGTTCCAAAGTCTGATGTGCCTATTTTGCCAAAGGATCCTACTTCCCATAGAGTTCAAGAAAAGGCTGCAGCTGCACCAGCAAGATCAAAAGCAGAAGAGCAAGCTCAAGAAAAGTTGAAGTATCCCTCATTGACAAAGAGGCTAAGAGTGGAAGCCACTCAGCAGTATCATAGCAGATATGAACAACCTATTGAAAAGAAGGACTCTGCTGCGGTTGCATACAACATAGTTGAAGAACTGAAAAAGACCCCTGCTAAGGTAAGTCTCTACGATGCTTTGCAGTTACCTGGCCAGGTAGATTTATTGCAGGAATCATTAAAATCTGTAAAGGATAATGAAAAAAATTCTACCCAGATAGTTTATACTCAAACCTTAACCACCTCTGCTACTGGGAAAAATAGACCACCCCCATTTTATTTATCATTGCAAATAGAGGGTTGGATTGTGCATAACTGCATGATCGACTCTGGAGCTGCTACAACTGTTATGCCCAAGGGAGTTTGTGAAGCAATGGGAATGGAATATACACGGAGTAGTCCTGGAGTTCTACAATTAGATGGTACTCCTGTAAAAATGGTGGGTGTAATTAAGGATGTCCCAATTGTTCTGCATACTATGCCCCAGATTACTGTTATCCAAGAAATTGTTGTGGTAGATCTAGAACCCTACTTTAGTATGTGTTTATCTAGGGAGTTTACTGCAAAGTTGGGGGGTTATCTGGCATTGGATTATTCCCACTTAGAAATTCCTTTCAAGGGTAGACGTCTCAAGATTCAGAATGAAAAACCTTCCTCTTTTCATATTGAGAAGTTGGAAGAAGCAGAAAAAGACATGCAGTCTGTTCACATGCTTACTGAAGAGTCCGAGGATTCTGTTTTGATGAGTGAGGTTTTAGATAATCTTCAGTTGGATGCTCAGTTTTCTATGCTTGATTTTAATGCCATGCTGGAGACTGAAATCGGCTGCTATGCCATCCAAAAACCTGAGAGTGACACAAAGCAAGAATTTTCTAACCAAGCTGATCAGAATGCTGTTACAGATCAACTATGGCAGCTATATTTCGATGGGGCTAGATGCAAGAATGGTGTCGGAGCAGGTATTGTTTTGATTTCTCCTTCTGGTGTACAAAGAACGTATTCATACCGTCTTACATGGAATTGTACTAACAATGCTGCTGAATATGAAGCATTATGCTTGGGTTTAAAAAAGGCAAGGAAGTTAGGAATTGAACAGCTCAAGATTTTTGGTGATTCTGAGCTTATTGTAAACCAGATTACAAGTAGGTGCATTTCTAAGCAGCATTACCTTAAAGCATATCGCAATCAAGTGTGGGACCTGTTTGAGTGGTTCACAGCTCTAAATATTCAAGCTATTTCCCGAGAGATGAATAAACATGCAGATCTTTTAGCATCTCTTGGAGCCAATTTTTCCCCTGTTGAACAAGTAATGAAAAAACCAAAGACAGTAAGGATGGTGTACAGGCCCAGTGTGCCAGACAAAGAAATTTTCTGGCAAGTCTTTGAAGATGATGAGCAGATTGTCAACTTTTTGATCCATGAAGCTGCTACTGTTGAAGGGAGAACTTTGGAGCATGAAGAAGCTGAAGGTCTCATTCAGTTACGGAATAATCATATTCCGAAGGGTCTTATAACTCTGGAGAGTTTATTTGATCAGCATGATCGGTCCAAAAAACATCGGATCGAGATTGATAAAAAGGAGTACATGGAGTTAAAATTAGAGCCTAATAAAGCTATTAAGGTTGGAACTGATTCTACGCCAGAAGAACTACAAAAGATCAGACAACTGTGTGAGGAATTTTTTGACATTGTGGCTTGGAGTTATGAAGATTTGAAAGGATACAATAAACAGATTGTGCAGCATACGATTGAATTGGAGGAAGGAGTCAGACCTTTTCGACAAAAATAGCGACCAGTAAATCCAAAGATTGAGACTCTCATGAGGGCTGAGCTTGTGAAAATGCTGCAAGCTAAAATCATATATCCAGTTAAGCACTCAACTTGGGTTGCCAATCTGGTCCCGGTTCGAAAGAAGAATGGAGACATACGATTGTGTGTAGATTTCCAAAATTTGAACCGTGCATCGTTGAAGGATCATTATCCTTTGCCGCGTATAGATCAAATATCGCATGTTGTGGCTGGAGCTCAGCGTTTTCCATTGTTGGATGGATTCTCTGGATATAACCAGATTTGGGTTAAAGATGAGGATCAGTATAAGACAACATTCACAACAAAGTGGGGCACTTTTGCTTATCAGCGAATACCTTTTGGACTATAAAATGCTGGGGCTACCTTCCAAAGAGCCATGGACATTGCATTCAAGGAATTATTGAATAAGATTATTGTGATATATCTTGATGACATGACTGTATTTTCGCATAGACGGGAAGATCACTGTTCTCACCTAAGGCAGATTTTTGAAAAGTGCAGGGAATTTGGGATTTCCATTAATCCAAAGAAGTCAGTGTTTGCAGTAAAAGAAGGTAAGCTTCTAGGGCATGTGATTTTAGAGGATGGGTTAGCAATAGATCCGACCCGAGTTGAAGCATTGAAAAAGTTGTCACTCCCTGCAAACAAAAAGGAACTGTAGTCTTTCTTTGGACAGATCAATTTCATCAGGAAGTTCATTTCTGATTTTGCCCAGGTTGTAAAACCTATGACTGAATTGTTAAAAAAGGATGCAGAGTTTCAATGGACCGCTCGAAGGAAAGAAGCATTCCAAGAAATCAAGGAAAGAATAGCGCAGGCACCTGTTCTGATTAATCCTGATTACTCAAAGGATTTCATTTTGTATGCAGTTGGAGAAGATGAAAGTTATGCTGTGGTTCTTACATAGAAAGGAGATGATGGGAATGAAAGGCCCATTGCTTTCCTTAGTTAGGTCATTCTACCTCATGAGGCAAAGTATAATTTCATTGAAAAAAAAGTGTATGTTGTTATGAAATCCCTTAAGAAATTCAAGCATTTTATATCTCAGAGCAGAACAATTGTCTATGTTATTCATCCTGATGTAAGAAATTTCATTCTTCAAGGAGAGATGGGTGATAAACGTGCTAGTTGGGTCACCAAGATCCAAGAATTTGATGTTGAAATTCATCCGACTAAGCTAGTGCGTGGTAAGGCTTTATGCCGACATTTGGCAAAGATGGCGAGCATCTCGGTATAGGTGAATATCAAGCAGAAAATCTTGCTAGTGATGACAATTTGACGAATTGCTTAATTCAGGAAAAATATTGGACAGAAGATCTCATTGATTATTTCACAACTGGTAGATGTCCTTCACAGTTGAATGCCTCACAGCGGAGAAGATTTCATTTGCAAGCTCTTCGGTATGTTTTGTTACCAGAAGGATTGTTTTTTAAGAATATTGATGGTGTTCTTCTAAGATGTGTTAAAGAATCAAAAAAGGCTAGGCTCCTGGAGGAGTTTCATTCTGGTTTATCAGGAGGACACTTTGCAGGAAGACCGATGGCTTTAAAGATAACTCGAGCTGGTTACTATTGGCCGACCCTGTTCTCAGACGCTTTCAGAATTGCCCAAACATGCGACAAATGTCAGAGATACACAGGAAGAGTTAGGAATGCAGCATTGCCTTTGCATCCGATTCAGGTTGAAGCACCCTTTCAGCAGTGGGGGTTGGATTTTATTGGGATTATTGATCCCAATTCCTCAGCTGGTCATAGATATATTTTAACGACTACGAGACTATTTCACGAGGTGGTCTGAAGCTATTCCAACAAAGGTTGCGAACCAAAATGTGGTGATATCATTTATTGAAGGCCTGATTACACGATTTGGCATTCCTGATGCCATTATTACCGATAATGGGACCCCATTTATTGGAGCTGAACTAGCTGAGTTTGCAAACAAGTATGGCATTTTCCTAAAAACATCTTCCAATTATTATCCACAGGGAAATGGCTTGGCAGAGTCAACAAATAAAAATTTGCTCCGGATTTTAAGGAGGTCTTTGGGGGAGAACAAGAGATCATGGCACCTTTTACTGAATCAAGCTTTATGGGTAGATAGGATTTTAGTTAAGAAGTCTATCAATACCTCACCCTATGCCTTAGTTTATGGGAAAGAAGCAAGGTTGCCTGTTCATCTCGAGTTACTAGTATTGCAGCAGTTGCAGGATTTTCAGGATAATGAAACAGACATAAGTTCCTTGGATACGCGGATAGCTCAGTTGTTGCACTTGGAGGAGCAGCGTTCTGAGGCATATGAAGAATTTTTTAAACACACACAGGGTATTTCGAAGTGGTTTCATAAACATTCTGCAGATCGTCCATTTAAAACGGGAGATTTGGTGTTGAAATGGAACGAAAATAAAGCTAAGCCTGGGAATCACAAAAAGTTTGATGCTTTATGGGAGGGTCCTTTCCGCATTACCAGCACAGGTGCAGCGAATTCGTTCTATCTAGAAGACTTGGATGGCAGTCCACTACCTATTTCAGTAAATGGCTTTCATCTGAAAGCCTACACCTCATGAACTGACAGTCCAGTATGAGTTTGTATATAGTATAAAAAAAAAAAAAACAAAGAGAAAAAAAAAGTATATACATGTTTTACTTTTATTTTGTCGCCTTGGTTCTTGTTGCCTGCGAGCCGTAGGTGCCTTTTGTTTTTCTATGCTTTTCTCCTTTCCCAGCAGTTGGTGGCTTTCCAGAAAATTCTTCTTTTCCCTTCCCTTTTTCTCTTTCCTTTCTTCATCTTCTTCCTCCTTTTTTCTTCTGCAATAAAAAAGAGAGCCACGACTGTTGTTTCTTTTCCCTATTCCTATTATTCCCGTTCCTTCTTATCCCTTTCCTCTAAGTTCTATCTTTTTACGCATTTGCTTACAGTCTCATTCATTTTCATTCCACAGCCTTCATACTTTCACTTCCATTCCATATGTTCATTTACTTTTCTCCCATTATTATCATCATTCCATTTGCATTCACCGCTTGCGCAATCGCAGGATCTCACTCCATTATCTCATTCCATTTGTTTCATTCTATAATCAGTTATATGCAGGTTCTTTCAGTTTTAGCTTTTCAACAAAAGTTATTGCAGCAGTCCACTGCGAGGTATCACAGCAGCCAGCTTCTTGTTCTAATATGACTCTGTGCCCAATGGATTCAGGCCTGGATTCTTGCATACAACGAACTGTATACCCCGCGAGCCGCCAAGAATGTTGGCATTTTTGCCACATTGATTCTCATTGGTTGAAGTATTAATGTTTAAGTTGTTGCATATCTAACTTCTATACTGGCTTTGATGCGGCTTTGATGCAAAAGGAGCAAAAAATGACTAAGTTCAAAAACTGTCGCGATTTCGCGACGTGTCGCGGAATCACGGTCAACGCGGTCAACGGATGCAGCTAGACAGAACCATCGCGATATCGCGACGTGTTCTATTTTCATGGCTTGCGATGAGCAAAGGAAGGGAGAGCGACACACTGTCGCGAAATCGTGATGAAAATCAATGCACAGTGCACAAAGTAAAAGATGTCGCATTTTCGCGATGCGGGTGGCTTCAAAGGCTTAAGTTGAAAACGTGTAGCGATATCGCTACCGTTTCGAAACAAAGCCAAAACAAATGAAAACATGTAGCGATATCGCTACCATTCCGAAACAAAGCCAAAACAAATGAAAACGTGTAGCGATATCGCTACCGTTCCGAAACAAAGCCAAACAAAATGAAACGCGTAGCGATTCGCTGCACTTTTAGAAAGGGTTTCGGCAAGGCAAAAGATGTCGCATTTTCACGACAAAAAGTGGCAAATGGTACGAAAAGGGAAAGATGTAGCGATATCGCTACCTATCCCAAAATCGCGGTCGTTTTGGTCCGAAAAGCAAAAGACATGGAGATGGTAACGATTTCATGCCACTTTGTTGAAAAATGACTAAGTGTTCTCATGTGTAGCGAAATCGCGACAGGGGTAAGGTCGAAGACATTCAAAGTGCAAAAGTGTCGCATTTTCGCGGCCTATGAGCAAGACCGTATAGAGTGCCAAAAATACGTAGCGATATCGCTACATGTTCCATTTTCGCGGGGTAGAGCGGAGGAAAGGACCAAAAGACTAAAAAGCGTAGTGAAATCGCCCAACGTCTCATTTTCACGGAACAAGCTAGCGATGGAAATAATGAAGCCAACTATGCAGCGATATCGCGACAGGAAGAATTTTCGCGGGTTCCAGCAGCAAAGGTGTACGGCATAAGAAGATGTCGCGATTTCGCGACCCGTCGCGTTTTCGCGACCTGCGACAGTTTCTCGCCAAAACACAGTGTAAACGGCCCGATAAGGTTTTTTCGATTTCCGAGGATTAAATGCTTGCCAGAATTTAATGTTTTGTGGATTTCCAACGCAGTCAAGGTCGAAGAGCGCCCAGGCCACCAAAATTGAAGATTTTATTTGTTCGAAGCTGCTATTCGTGGATTGTTCTAACGGTTTCATGCACATGTTCAAAAACAAATTTAATGAAGGTGAATGCTGACGTCTAATTGCATTCAATTTTGGGTTCCTCAAGGCTGCAATTAAGGGGATCATGTTCCTAGTTTCCGTTGCATAATTGTAGATCTCAAGAAGGTCGATGGCAAATATTAAATGCTATAAAGAGGACGACCCTCTATAAAAACCAATGTAAATCTCATTTGCAGGGGTTGGGAAGTTTTCTGCTAAAAGCTCAAAGTTCATTTGCAGGAATAAAAGAGTTGGCCTCTAATTTTTCCAAGCGACTGTATGGGTGATTTTCCTTTCTGTTTTTTTTGCATTTCTAATAGCATTCATATTCCTTAATGGTTGTTGCATTTGAATTCTGCATATTGGATTTAAATACTGCTGTAAGGGTATGATTCCTGGGATGTAGGTTTGGAAGGATTTTCTGCATACATTGTGTGAGAATTAAGTTAATACTTTATGTTACTTGTTGTTGTTGTGCTTTGAGTTTTCTGCTGTTGTTCTCCCGATCTTATAACTTCGGCTACGGCCATATTTCCCATTTCTTTCAGCAATTTTTAATTTCTTTCCAGCAACCCTAATCTTCAACCAAAATTTAGAATAGTAAGGGAACCAGCCCACTCTGGAGATTGGTCTGGGAGCCATTTCTTGCTTCCAGCCTTTCAATGTTTTCCGGGTCTAGGGTGCACATGTAAAAATCCTTTCCTATGGTAGATTTGTGACCAACAAGGGCTTACCTCACAGTTTTTGAATAATTGAGAATTCCAGGGATTCAAGCTCATCAACCCTTCTTTTCTTTTCAAAGGGTAGGGAAAGGGATTTTATTGCTTTCTTGCTTTCTTTTGAACTTTGCTTATTTTTCTTTTAGTATTTCTTTTGCTTGATAATGCTTGGAACATTGCTGAAATGACATTTTTCTTTTCTCTTCTTTCTTGAAATTTTCTTTTCTTTTTCTTTGCTAGGGATACTTGCCCGGATTAGTTGTAGAGCAAGGGATTTTTATTCTGGGTAGGGGTGAGCTTGTCCTTTTGCAAATTCTCAAAGATTCTAGACCATGTGCATGATAGGATAGCAGGGGAAACTTTTCACTCAAGAAATCAGTTCTACTATGTAGCAAAACATGGAAATTACAAATATAATCATTTTATTGTGGAAAGATGTGCTTGGTTTAAGTAAATAACAAGATCAATTCTCTATGCTCAAAATTTATTTAATTGAATGTTGTGGACTTTGATATAAGAGAGATTAGTAATCATGCCAGATAAAATCAAAATATTTATTTTTGTGAGTGTGCAAGTGAGGGATTCCAAATAAATGTTAATTTATCCAAAATAAGTTGAAACATATAACTGCAATAATTGTAAGAAAATATATATAAATGATTTGTGAGAAAGTTTTTGAGAATGTTGACTCTCTCTTTCTTTTGTATATTGTTTTGGTTTCGAAAGA
The DNA here is from genome assembly GCA_028583015.1 of Wollemia nobilis. Classification (NCBI taxonomy): domain Eukaryota; kingdom Viridiplantae; phylum Streptophyta; class Pinopsida; order Araucariales; family Araucariaceae; genus Wollemia; species Wollemia nobilis. The sequence goes on from JAQPPZ010003271.1 coordinate 4,519,870, forward strand.
GTCAAGCATATTGTTGTTTTTATATTTTTGAGCAAAAATAAAATAAAATTAACAACTACCTTAAACAAATGCAATAGATAGTTTTTGAAGATTTTTGGAGATTTATGAATGTTTTTTGGTGTTTTTGAATAAATTGAAAGAAATACAAGAAGGTAATTTTGAACAAATATATACATGGATGAAATGACCAAGTTTATGCATAGTAACATTTAAGATGCAAAATATTCATGGGTTCTTTAAGTTCTTTACCATCTAAGGTAGATAATTTATATGCTCCTGATTCAAATTTTGCAGTAATAATGTATGGTCCAAGCCAATTGGGCTCGAATTTACCTTTAAGGTCCTTAGTTGCATTTGTATTTTTTTGATTTTGAGGATTTTGATTTTTTTTGTATTTTGATTTTAATTTATGAATTGAAATTGATGGTATATACAAGATGATCTATATACACTATACAAGGTTATTTGAGTATAGCATGTCTAAGGTTGATTCAAAATCAAAGGAGTTTTTGAAGGATAATCTGGTTGAGGTGAAGGTAAGAATATAAGGTGATGAATAAAAGGTAGTGATAACAAAAGCTTTGTTATAATGTAGAATAATGTAGAAAAAGATTTGACTTTTATATGTGGAAAATTGATCATGTTACACAATAAAATGTAGGAAGGATAAGAAGGTTCTTCATTCTTATTATTATATTCCAAGTCTTGATAAGATGGAGAAAGTATATGTGAAAGATATGCATGAGTGTTATTTGGTAAACAAGGATGATCATATATGGATGAAGAAAAGTGATGGATAAAAAATAATTGTGACAATAGAGAGTGTATAGAACTTGATGTTTCAATCGTTAAATATTCTTCAAATGGTTTTGGGTCACCATGTATGGTAACAATTTTATTTGTAAGTTCAAACTTCAAACATTGGCGAAGAGTGGAAGGGACAACCCTCATCGTATGAATCCAAGGACTCTGGAGAAGTAGGTTGTAAGGTGAAGGACAATATCCTACATAGAATAAAATATCCAAGATCTTGGATCCAATATTGAGGGGAAACATTATAGTACCTTGAACTTCTTGAATTTCATTGTTAAAATATTTTATAAGAACATTTGATTCATTAAGATCTTCTTCCTTTGTTTTGAGCTTTTGGAATAATTGATAAGTGCATAAATTAAGAGAGGAGTCATTATCTACCATGATAACTTTAACAGGTGTGTCTTTACTAGATCCTGTAATGTAAAGATAGTAGTCTTCTTGTGGAGTAGAGGAAGGAATATCCTCATCATAGAATGAAATATGGTTAACCTCAAGAGGGTTTACACCATTAATTATGTTCTTAGAGAAAATATGATGAGGAACAAATTGTTGTCTAGGTATCTTGAACAAAGTTTCCTTATGGGAACTTTGTAATACTTCTAAAAGGGATATCTTTGCTTGAGGATTAATCACTTGTTGTTGGCTATCAAAGTGGATTTCAGATTGAGAGTTTGATTCTAAAGATGAGCTTTCTATGCTTACATTCCATTTTGGATCATTCTCTAGAGCCAAAGATAGTTTTGAAGGTTGGTCAAATGAGGAATCCATCTCTTGAATATCGAATTGAGTTGATTGAACTTGAGGTTGCTCATTTGTAGTTTTTGTTACAATATTAATAATATCATCATGATGGGACACATTAACATGCAATATTTGATTGGTTTCTTGTTGTTGATAATTGAGTAGGGGTTCTTGGGAGATCCCCATGTCTTGATTGATTATTGGTATTTGTTGTGTAGGATTTTGATAGTTTACTGGAGATTTATAATCAGTTGTAGATTGTAATTCCTTTATATTAAAAAGATCCTTATCAATCAAATCTTGAATTGCACATCTTAAATCTTTACAATTTTGTGTCATATGTCCATCTACTCTATGATATTCACAATGTAACTCAGGTTTAAACCAATCTGATGTGGTATCAGGTTGTCTTATGGAAGGGAGTTCAATCCTATTTGTGTCAAGTAAATACTTGAGAATTATATCCATTGGTTGATTAAGCCTAGTAAATTTACGTGATGAAGGTTTTTGAGAGGTTTTTGATAAATGCCTTAGGAATTTTGTCATAAAAGGACCTAATGGTTTCTCACCTCTACTTTATTTATTATGGGTAGAATGATGACAAAAATATTGCGATGTAGGAGGTGAGTGCATGATAGAATTGGAAGAATAAGTATTTTCTTGTTGAAATGGATGTGTTGTATTGAAAGAAGAGTTTTGAAAAGGTGGTGGAGGATTATATGTGGATTGATAGACATAATATGGATATATGGGAGAATAGATAATATCGTTATGAAGAGGATTGGCAAAGGGATTTTTTTGTTGGGTTATGGATGAAAAATAAGAAGAATGTGATGGAGGTGATGTTGAATAGGGATAAGGTTGGTCATAATCAACAAATGTATTTGGCTGAATTCTTTCAACATTACTGATGGGATCATATTGATTTGAGTAAAAACTCATGGTTTCTTTAGTACTTCTAAAAGTAATATTTAGCATCTACTATTTAGGATTGAATATAAAACATACAAACTTGAAATTATGATTTTGTTTTTGTTTTTCTTGTCTATATATATTTTTTTGTTTTTTGTTTTTGTTTTCAAAAGGTTATGATGCATTCACGTCGGGTTCACCAAAATGTATCGCTCCAAATTTTTTGCATCCCTACCTTCAGGCTATAGGATCCGCGCCCGGAAGGAGGATGGGAAAAGGATGGTGCGGTACCTCGGACTGAGAGGACTTTTTGAAGGTCTCGCCTCTCAAGGGAGGTGTATTTTGGTGATTTTTTGACGGATGGTGGGTTCACCAGGAAACATTTGGCGGCAGTTTCCACGCCTAGGTTTTGGAATGTGTTTTGATGTGTTCGTTTTAATCTTAAGCATTCAAGTCCTAGGTTTGGCCGAATGAATCTAAACTAAACTACATGAAAATGCAACTTTCATGAATACAACAAACAGATTTGAAAGCAAAAAATAGAGAATTTTACAGAATGACAATGAAGAATACCTGATCCGGATGTCTAAAAAATATTCTGATGTTTGAAGCAGTTTGGATCGCCTGTAATCTGACAGAATCGCCTGCAATCTGACAGAATCATCTGAAACTGACATAATCATCTGAGATCTGACGAATTCATCAGACGAATTCATCAGAGACCTGCAAAACAAAAAACAGATGCAAAATACAAGAAATTCTACTGTTCTAACAGAGGCAAATTACACCAAATAATAAAATGAATACTGAGCAATAGTTTAAAACAGCAATCCTAGCCAATTTCTGTATTTTAACAACAAATCATGAACTTAATGTGCAATCTAAGCTAAATGGGTGAACTCCAAATGCAAAATAATATAAACACTAAGTAAATGATTTAATTTGCAGCATAAAATGACAAAGAAAAGGTTAAGAAAAGTAAACTCTAGGCACTGATTGCCTCGATGTGGACTGCATTCGAGATCGTCTCACATTAGTATGAAATCATCTCGAATTTGACGGGATCACCTCTGATCTAAACAGGTTTGTCGACGACGATGGATGCAGGCTCCGGCTGAAAATCAGTGATGTACCTGCAACAAAATTGCTATGGGACTAGTGCAAAAGCAATATTAGGATGTTTTGACATAGAGGGAATCACTTTGTAGAAAATTTCAACCATGGGTTGGGGAGGGAAAATCCTAGAGGTTAAATAGGCTTAGGGGGAGTAGTTAGGATGTTGGAGATCATCCCAATTTGGGAGATCTCCAATGGGGGAGGGTCCCAACGGTGCAGACACACTTCTGCCCAGATTGGAGACCCATTGGAACAGATTCCAACTATGCAAATTTAGTTTTGCGACAAGATTGTCTAGACGTCCTAGTCCAGACGAAATCGTCAAATTTGGGGCGATATCGTCTGATCGGCGACGATATCGTCAAACGGTCAAAACAACCTCTAAAAATGGCATGAAAAAGGGGGAAACGGATTTCCCGATCGTTTAGCGGGCGGTTTGGGAGGTTAAATTTGAATTTAAATTTATTTACTAAGGTGAATGTAAATTTTATAATTTTACTGCACCAATTTTAGGGTGCTACAATGAGTCCCTACTATCTTGAACCCATGTGCAAGTGAATGTGAAATCAGAACTTTGGGGAATCAGAATCCCAACCTAAACAAGATGGAAGTTTAACCCTATCCTTACTATTCTGACTTAGAATTCATTACCTCACTTTGAGCAAAATAATTTAACCAATTATGGAAGAAATGGTCGTGCTAGTCTAACCCTTTGGACAATCAGCGGTCTTGTTTTTTAGACAAGACATGTTGCCATGCATGGGCATACTTAACCCCACAATCCAAAACTTATCTTCATTTCTTGGGGATGACTACCCATCCTTTGCAGAGGACAAGTAGTAGGATCATTCTAATACAAAATAAAGATGAGATGAGAAAAAATAATTTTTTACTTCTTGGACCTTGGGGATGACTACCCATCCTTGCTAGGGACATGTAGTACAATCCTTCCAATCCACGCTTTGGATAAAAATGGAAAATATTAATTTATTGCTTAGACCTTGGGGATGACTACCCATCCTTTGCATAAGACAAGTAGTATGATCCTTCCAATCCAAGACTTATTATGAAATAAGACATAAGAGCTTTGGGGAATCAGATTCTCAACCTAAGCGAGATGAGAATTTATGCCCTATCCTTACTACTCCATGTAGGTCAAATCAAAGCTTTGGGGAGTTGGATCCTCAACCTAAGTTTGATGAGGATTTAACCCTATCCTTACTACTCTGATTTTAGGCTTTAAGCTTCATGGAAGTGGTCAAAACCACTGTTTTAAGGATCATGTTGCATAATAGGATAGACATGAAAAACCTCTTTTGCCCAACCTTTTCTTCCAAGTTAGGTTTTGATCATTTTTCTCAAGATCCTTTTTAATGTATAAGACGTGCTTGGTTCTAGATATCTCAAGACTCAGTTTCCAACCTTAGGATTTTTTCTTACATTTATGTTATAACACAACCCTAAGAGGATTTGACATACTTTAATGATTTGTACCTAAGATGCATATGCAGCTAAGATGGAATGTATATGTAAAGTGAGATGTGACATGGATGCATTATCTTTTGAATTGCAAATGGAATATTTTTCATATAAAACTGACTACTTCATGCATCACAAAATCAAACGATATAACTTAAAATGTTTGTGTGACTTGTGGAGCTTATACAAGACAATTCCAATATTTCATATTCTCCTAGTCCTAAGCATAATTTGACATCACAATTTTATTCTTTTTTTTTTTCTTTTCTTTTTTAATTATATTATTATTTTTTATATAAAAATAAACAAAACATGTCAACTGAAATCAAACCCACAACCTAAATCCTAACTAGACTAACAATCCTAAACTATGAAAACAAAATCTGAAAAACTCCACCAAAACCGAAAAGAATAACATCAAAATCTCACAACCTAAGGGCTAAAATAATGCTTTAAAATCTGCCCATTAACCGGTAGCATAAAATCTTTCCCTTCTAAAGTTTTTAGCCTGAAGGTATTTTTTCTGAGAAATTTTGAAATCTGATAGGGACCTAACCAAAGACAATCAAACTTTTGATGATTCCCTTTTTCCTCATGTCTTTTGTCCCATAGCAATACCAAATCTGAAATTCTGAAGGACTTAATTTTGGCCCTTCTGTCAAACCATATCTTGATAACTTCCTTGTGTTTATTCATGTGATTCATGGCTTCTTCTCTCTTTTCATCAAGGTGCAGCAAATGACTTAACCTGGCTTCAACTTGATCATCTGTCCCCAAGTACTCTTGTATGAAATGCAAGGTCTGCAACTTCAAATTTGCAGGAAATATCGGGTCTTGCCCATAGACTAGATGATAGGGAGTATTCCCTATGGATTCCTTTACTCTGGTTCTATCTGCCCAAAGGGAAAACTTTAATTGGCTGTGCCAATCCCGAGGGTTATTTTCCAACAACTTCTTAATGGTATTCAAAAAATTTTTATTTGAAGATTCGGCCAAAGCATTTCCTTGAGGATAATAATTGGATGCAAATTTTAAGCTCACTTTGTTGTCATATGCCCAATCTGTGAATTGTGTAGAAATAAAAGCTTTACCATTGTCACTGATAATAGAATCGGGCATTCCAAATCTTGTTATAATATGGTCCTCAAGGAATTTTATTACAATGTCTGTGGTGGCATGTTTAGTAGGAATCGCTTCTGTCCACCTTGTACACTAGTCTGGTAGTTGTCAATATGAATTTATGAGACTCGAAAGAATTTGGGTTAATAACCCCAATGAAATCTAGTCCCCACTTGTGCAAATGGTCTCATTTCAACTACAGGTTGTAATGGCATGGCTGCATTTCTTTCTCTATTGGCAGCCACTTGACAGATATGACAAGATCGTACATGGGCATGTGCATATTTGAAAATGTGGGGCCAGTGGTATCATGCTTTCAGGATTTGATACGCTGTAGCATTCGTTGCATCATGACCAGTTCCATGTTTCCCGTGAAACTCCTGTAACACCCTGGCAGCTTCTTTTTTGTTCAGGCACCTCAGGTAGATCCATTCATGATTCTTCCTGTAAAGAACACTAGATTTCATCAGATAATTGACAGACTTAAGCCTTAAAGCTCTTCTCTGGGTTGAATTCAAATTATAAGGACACTTACCATTCAATAAAAATTGCACAATATCAACATACCAGTCATCCTTAGCAATGTATTCTGTATTCGAGTATTGGCATGTTACTTGCAGATTATTTTCAACGATCGCCTTCACCAGTCCCTATCCTCGAACTAGTTTCATAGGTTGGATTTCGAGATCGAATTATTGGATGGTGGAAATCCATTTCCCTCTTTTCTCACCTAGTTCATTTTGTAAAAACATGGTCTTAACAGCAGAGTCAGGCACGATGGCAATAACTTTGCTGTGCACAATGTAATACCTAAATTTTTTCACCATTTTAAAAAGTGCGTACATTTGCTTATCAAGGATTGAATACCTTAATTTAGCATCTTTTAGGGGGGCACTTAAAAATGCTATGGGTTTTTCAGCACTATCCTCACCTTTATGGGTTAAGACACTTGCAAAAGAGTGTTCTGATGCGAAAGCATAAATATAAAAAGGTTTGGAATAGTCTAGACTTATGAGGACTGGGGCTCTGGAAATGGCATCTTTGATGTTCTGAAAGGCCACCCTACTTTCCTCGTTCCACTTGACCTCTACATCTTTCTTGAGCATCTTGTTCAGAGGCTTGGCTATCTCAGCAAAGCTAGAGATGAACTTCCTCACAAAATTAACCTGCCCAAAGAAAGATCTCGATTCTTTTTTACTGCCTAGGAGAGGTAAGTTTTGGATAGCTTGTATCCTTTCTGGTTTGATGGATATGCCTTCTTTTGAAATGATGTGACCAAGCAATTTTCCTTCTGTTACTCTAAAAATGCACTTTTTGGGATTTAAGGAAATTCCATGTTCTCTGCATCTTTGGAGCACTTTCTTCAAATATTTGACATGGTCTTCTCTCTTTTTTGAGAATACTAGAATATCATCCACATACACGATGATACATTTGCCTATAAGCCCTTTGAATGCATAATCCATGGCACGTTGAAATGTTGCACCAGCATTTAACAGTACAAACGACATTCTTTTATATGCAAATGTCCCCCACTTGGTGGTGAAGGCTGTTTTCATCCTGTCATTTGGATGTATACGAATTTGGTTGTATCCAGAATACCCATCAAGAAAGGACATCATTTCAGATCCATTTACCATTTGTAGAATTTCATAAATTGAAGGCAATGGATAATTATCCTTTTGAGAGGCTTTATTAAGATTTTGAAAATCTATGCACAACCTAATCTCTCCACTCTTTTTTCTTACTAGAACAAGGTTAGCTACCCAGGTTGAGTGCCTAACAGGAAATATGATCTTCGCTTCCAATAATATTTTAACCTCCTTTTCGATCAAAGGCTCCAGTAGCGGGTTAAAAACTCGTTGTCTTTGCCTAAAAGGCTTGGAGTCTGGCTTCAGAGGAATGGTATGTGTGATGATGTCTTGGTTGTATGTTTTTAGCTCATTGTAATTCCAAGCAATGCAATCTATGTAATGCTTCAATGTCTGTATTATGTTGTCCCTTTCTTCATCTGTACATGCCTTTGCAATGTACACCTCCTTTGGATTGTCTGCACTCCCTAGATTAATTGAATCACAAGCATCTTTGGGGAGTGGGACCCTTTTTTCTTTCTTGGTCTTGTATCCCACGTCGAACATTTTCTCCAATGAAACCATGTCTTTAGGTATTTTGTTGGATTGACATGCGGTTTCATTCTCGTTTTCTGTTTCATCTTGCCACCTTTGCTCCTCATCAATCACCTGATTTTCAAAAATACCCGAGTTCGTGACAAATTTGAAGATGTGTCTATCATTTTCAAAAACCTAGAAATTCTTGACATTGTCGGGTATTGATGGACAAGGAACCAATTCAATGGAGAAATTTTTACACCTTTTTATATCAACCGGGTTTAACATGCCCGCGGTGACTGCAAGAGAGTCTGCTATTTGATTTCCTTTTCTAGAAATAAGGGATATATTGAATGCATCGAATTCCTCAATAAGGTACATAACCCTAGTTCTATAAAGGCTCAATCTCCTGTCACGACATGTATACTGTCCTTTGATCTACTTGACTACCAACTCAGAATCTCCAAAAACCTTCAAGCATTTAACATGCTTGCTCAATGCTAGACGTAAACCAAAGATCAATGCTTCGTATTCTACCACATTGTTCATGCAAGAAAATTGTAATCTGTAAGCAGCCAATAATGGTTTACTTCCTAGACCAGTGAGCTCGACTCCAGCTCCTGCTCCCTATCTAGATTTTGATCCATCGAACCTGAGCAACCATGTGCAATCATTTTCCTCAGAAGAGCCCCCATGACATGTTTCCTCTTTAGGTTCTTCAGTAGCTTCCTCAACATCAAGTGCATAAACCCCCAGTTTTGGCTCAGAAAACTGAACTTCATTCGGCTTGTTAAATTTTGTTATGATTTCTTTGAGCCTCGGTTCATTTTCCACTCTGATTTGGTTTGAAATTCCTTTCTAGGGTAGCCACATATGTGAGCAATCTGTTGAAAAATAGCCATTCGGAGTTTTCATCCAATCCCTCGCAAGTAGCATTCCATATCTACTTGGGATATTAACAACCGAATGTCGACAACCTTCTTTGGACCCCGGGTTCAGAATTTAATTGAATTTTGACATCATATAGGGTCCCTACCACATTTACCTCCGATCTCGTCTAGTTGCGAGGACCTTGCATTTGGATGAAACAGGTTGTAGACCCAGCATTTGACATATCTTCGAAGGCATGAGGTTGCTCGTGGCACCCGTGTCCACCAAACAGTTATGCAAATTCTTACCCGCAATTCTTAGAGTCAGTAAGAATGGCAAGACATCCCGTCTCTCCTTTCACAAAATTAGATGAGACTCAACTCCTTTTTCCTTCCACATTTTATCAAATGAGTTTAGAGCTTTTATCAACACCTCCTTTTGGCCAGGTAATCTAGCCGCGTCTAAGAACGAAAGGCTAGATTTGGACTTCTTTAGATCCTCCACTATGTCATAGTTTGGTTTTTTGAATTTGACTGTCTTCTGCACGTCATTAGACATTTCTTTTCTAAGTGGAGGAGGAGGATTATTATTTGCCTTAGTATCTGAAGGAAGAATAGAGTTGTTTTGAGGTGTTGATGAGGTTTTAGGGGCTTTATATTTACTTCTCAAATGGTATCCATGATTCCCATTTCTAAAATCTTGAAAAGCTTGCACCTCCTATTCCAAAATTTTGTCTTCTTCATCCTCACTCTCACCTTCTTGATGATATACAGTTTCCATCACCATAATGTTATCATATTGATGTTGCGATGGACCCTCATTTGATACCAGTTCCAAATCATCAACTTGTGCCTGAATACAATGAGTGTATCTAGCAATTTCGGGACAATTCCTCTCATTGTGTTTTTTTGTGTTGTGCAACCTACACCCTATTGAGAAGCAACACCCCCCCACTAAAAAATGAATTTCCATCCTTTGAAAATATTGAGCTTTCATTTTGCAGTAAGGACCCTCTTGAGTTTTCCAGGTTTTAAATTCCAAATTTGCTTGCCTCCTTTTTCAAGTTGTGCATTTATTTGCATCTGGCTTTGATTTACTTCAGAATTCATTTTTCACATGTTAGAATCATTCATGAATAAAGAAAATCTTTCACTGATATGAAAAAAATGTAGAATACAGACAGATAAATTCATTAGAGGCCAAAACTTTCCATTTTCGAAAAAGTCACGAAATCGCGACACTTTCCATTTTGGAAAATGTCGCGAAATCGCGACGGGTTTTAGAAAAATCGGCCAAGTCGCAAAAACGTAGCGAAATCGCGACACTTCCATTTTTGGAAATGTCGCGATATCGCGACACTTTCCATTTTTGGAAATGTCACGATATCGCGATGGGTATGGAGAGAGAAAGCAAATGCGTACGGAACGTCATGAAATCGCGACATGTCGCAGTTTCGCTGCAGCAGGAGGCAAAAGGAAGCAAAGGGCAAAACAGGTCATGATTTCGTGACATGTCGCAAAATCGTGACGTGTCGCAGTTTCACGGCTGCCAGGGAGAAAAATGGTTAAGGCATGGAAAGGGGTGCGATTTCGTGACATGTCGCAAAATTGTGACATGTCGCATTTTCGCGGCACATCAGAGAAGAAGAGGCCCAGGGCGCAAACATGTCGCGAAATCATGACGTTTTTCCAGAAGGGGGCCTAGGGCGTATGGACATGTCACGAAATCACGACAGGTCCAAACCAAAACAAAGCGAGCAAGAGGAATCAAATGCAAAAAATAAGCTAAGTCAAGAACATGTTGTGAAATCACGACATCACGATTTCGCGATGTCATGAAATTGCGACAAGTTTGGCGCAGGAAGAAAGGCCTCGGGAGTGTAGCAAAATCGCGACGTCTTCGGGACGTCGTGAAATCGCGATAGTTGGAGAGAAAAGTGCAAAGGCCCCGGGAGTGTAGCGAAATCGCGACGTCTTTGGGACGTCATGAAATCATGATAGTCAAGGCGCCAAAGGCATAGGAGGTCGAAACCAAAACAAAGAAAAACCAAAGGCAAGAGTGCGTCGCGAAATCGTGACGTCACGATTTCGCGACGTCGTGAAATCGTGACGTGTTTGGCACCGAGGCCCGAAGTACCGAAAGTGTCACAATTTCACGATGCCTTCGAGACGTCACGATTTTGCGACATGTCGCGAAATCGCGACATGTCGCATTTTCGTGCCAGCAGACATAGAGGCCGAAATAAAAGAAAACAGCTGGAAATGGACACGTGTCGCGATTTTTTGCGACACGTGTCAAAACAAAGCAAGCCTACGTATAATGAACTTTAGGGTTTTGATTGAACTTTAAAGTTTTGATTTAATATTATTAAAATACTAATCCTTGTTTTGTCTTTTTTATAGAAAGCCATCTGGCACTTGCATGATAACGGGAGAAATGGCCAGAAAGACAAAGTTAAGTGCAAATTAATCGAGGACCGTCATATTAAAATGAGAGATGCCGGGAATTGTTGTTTCATCCAGATTTTACGGATCTGGCCGCAAAGAGACTTTACGGTGACTAAGCAGCTGCCCATTTAATGGAGTATGTCGAGAATTGGCCGAAAAATGAAAATATCTACACTCGGTTATCGAAATTTGCCGATGGATGCATTTAATGAAAATTTATGGCAGAATTAATGGCGTGCAGAGATTTTCAACTCAGTGATGGCTCTGCGGAGATGAAATGTTAGAGAAGTGGTGACTCATCCAAATTTCTCGAGGGAATTAATGAGGACATTTGCACACAGTTGCGGGTGGATGCAAGTGGCATTCGAATTCTGCCTTCTCCATTTATGGCAAGTAACTGCACTGATTTGCAGGATGGTTAAGTTTTATCGAAAGCTTTATTTTTAAAGGCTTTATTTTGTAAAACCCGGGTAGTAGGGTTTAAGATGATAAGATTTAGGGTTTGAGAAGAAGATATTTTTGAAAAGATCAGGGTCTGTCCTGAGTCTATAAATACTTCTTCTAAATGTAATCGTAGGAGGTGGAAACTTAGAAAAAAGGCTATTGAAGCAATTTCTTGCAAATCTTGTTAAATGCTTTATTTTGGACTTGGAGTTGATGTGCTTTTTGCTTTCTGTGATAGCATGGCCAGGAGCCTAATCTCTTTCAGATTGTGCTAAGTTCATTTTCTTTTGTTTTCATCTCATTAAAGTTTATTAAATATATGTTGTAAATCCATGATATCAAGATTAAATATGTTGTTGGGCTTCATTTGTTCTATTGTATGCTAGGGAAAATCACAGATTTAAGGTTCAAGTCTGTTCTAATTGCTCTGTCCTCACTGTGTGAGCTATGTTGCTAGTGAGAAATACCAATTTTAACCGACTTCCTTTCGTTTATGATTTTCTTTCAGATCTGTTCCATCTCTGTCTTATGCTCTTAGTAGAAGGTGATCTTAGAAAGTTGGACACCTTCTTCTTTGATTTGTTCTATTGTGAAGTTGATAGTATAAATAAAATTGGTAGTTTTGGTTTTACCACTAAGTTTGATAGACTTCTCTTTCTTCCCTACCCTACTCTCTCTGTTTTACCGTGAAATGATCCATTTTTATTTTCTTTAATTTGTCTTTTATTTAAATCTACTGACCCATAAGAGCTAGATCAAAGAACTAATTTTAAATCCGATTGTCAACAAGTGACAACTTCTAAAAATTATTGAACAAGTTCAGAGCCCATTGTAAGGTAACAGACAATCCATATTGAAAACTATTCCAGAAGCGAAAAAGAGTGAATAGACATTCGACCCAACTCTGTAACTCACACCTTGGATAACCAGCAAGATCCTAAAGTGAGTGGGATTTATCCCGTATAAGTGTTATCAGAGTTTCATGCTCATTCTTCACAGGGTGTGTATAAAAGTCGGACCAACATTTAAAAATGGCGCTAGAAGGAGGGCTGAACTTACGTTCTTAGTGCGCTTGAGTTGAGAAATCTGATTGTATGTGGTACTTGACAAATACTGTATTTTATCCAAAGTCTGGTAGCCAATTTTCCCTCCTCCTCAGCCTTTAAAATTTTGTTGTTTGAGTTTTTTCCTGAACAGCGGAACTTAACACCAACATTTAAAATGGCACTAGAAGGAGGGCCCACTAAACTCCGTTCAGTATTGTAAGTTGTCTGTACAATATTTAAAATTGCCAAGAAAAGAGGACCTGAAGTTCAGTAGTTTGTTAAGGATTGTTTTATCACCACTTGCAGTTACTCCAACTACAACTCAGAATATCACCATCAATCAGGTAGTAATGGCAAATTGGTTGGGTTCCACTGCTTTAAATATCCCGGGTATAGCCCATGACCTGCCCAGAAATCCTGAGAGATATCTTCCCAGATACAAGCATGATGGGACTAGGACAGCAGAAGAACATCTAGTTGCATTCAAGAATGCTCTAAAATTGTTAAATATACAGCATGAAGATGTGGCTTGCAGATTGTTCCCGTTCACTCTCCAGGAGGGAGCTTATGACTGGTTTCTAAATCTCACTAACGATTCTATTACCAGTTGGAATGACCTAGAGAAAGTTTTTATATCACAATTTGGGGAAGTGATAGACCCCAGTGTGTTATACCAACAGTTTTCCAGCATCAAGAGAGAGTCGGGAGAAGTTGTTAGGTCTTTCAATATGAGGTTCCAAAGAGCTTATGGTAGAATGACTGGTCATTACATCCCAAATGCAAATCTGGCCTTAGAAATCTATAAGAATGCATTGGATTCGGTGACCTCTATTTTCCTCAAAAGAGACATCAATATCACAACCCTGGCAGGAGCTTATAAAGAAGCTTTAATTCTTGAAAGACAGTTAGGACCTCAAGTTTTGAGCAGTCCTTTGATATCCTATGTTACACAGAACATGCCTATTTCGGATCCCATTCCACATCATGAGTTAGTGCCAACACATAATGCTCTACCCAAGGAAACTCCGTTAACTATGACATCCACTCAGCATGTGCAAAATATAGAGGAAGGTTCTGACAAGTTCAAAGTGGAAGTGCTTGAAGTAAACATTTGTGATCTAGCATTACCCAAATTTGAAGTTTTTCCTGGTGAGTTAAATTTTCCTAGAAATCAAAGAAATATTGATATTTTTGGTTCATCCAAAAATAGTACAACCAGGGTTTCAGATTCTTTCACTTTTCTCGAAGAGTCAGAAAATCTTGTAGAGATTCCTATGGATGAAATGCAAGATTTTCAACAGTTCAAAAGGGACAGTTATAATTTGAGATGTGAAAATCCAGAACCCACTCCTAATAATGATCCTTCCTCACCAAAGGATGATGAAAATGAGATTCAATATCACTATGCAGAAGTAGCTAGGAAGGAGGATAACATCATTGAGGATATGAAAAAAATTAAAGCTGACATCACCCTCCATGAGCCGGCCCAGATTGTTGAACAAAAAGATAACTTGATTGAAACTTACTCTAGACCACCTATTGAATTTCAAGAAAAAGAAGAAAAGATAGTAAATGTGAATGTGGTCAACCAACTCGGAATAGATAAAGAGTCTCAGTATCAACATAATATCAAAGAAAAGGTTGTAAACCGTGTTGATGCAGATATTGGAGTTTACAATTGGGCAACTAAGAAGGTGAGACCGGTTACAGCTCTGACCAATTACAATAATGATATTTGGACATTACACCTTGATGGGGTTAAATCTAAGCAAGGCTCAGGTGAAAAAGCAAATTATAAAAATTTTGCTAGAGGGATAAAAATTGAAGTCTTGGATATTGAAGCAATAGAGCAACCACAAAATGTTCAAGTTATTAAGAACCAGGACATACGAATAAAATTTGATCTCTTTGAGTTACATAAATCTGAAGATGTGATGATCTGGGTCTATCAAGGCTTTAAGGTATTTGATCCTGGGGGGTTTTTACATTCCGTCCCTTTGAAAGAATTCTGCAAACCCTTCAAGTAGAAGCATAAACATGTTATCATATGATTTGTTATTATATGATTTGTTTAATTTGAAAGAGTTGCAGATTTGTTTTTCAGTGGGACAAGATCCATAAAAAAATATATAAAATAAAATAAAAAAAGGAGAGAGGGAAGATGGTAAACACAAGTCTTTCCCAGGTAGCAAAAAATTTTGGAAGCATAGTCTGGAGTGCATTTCGTCAACAGGACCTGAAAGGTAATTTTTCTAAATTTACTTGCAAATGGTCAAAATTTTTTTTAAGGCACTATTTCTCTGCTTTTCCATCTGCTACATTTTTTGAGTGTGAAGGGACTTTGTGCATGTGTATACATTGTAAATGAGCTTTAAAGCAGTTTTATTTTATTTTATTTTATTTTAAAGTCTGTGCAGTTTTATTTTATCAGTGTTTTTCAGTCTGTACAGTGTTTTTCAGTTTTATTTTATTTGTTTTTTTTAAGGTTCTGTGTTTTCCCCTTTGGAGTCTGTACAGTTTATTTTATTTTATCCTTGAGGTCTGTGCAGTTTATTTTGTTTTAAATTCTATTTTTTAAGTTTTGCCTGAGCATCAATGAAAAAGTCAGCCTTCTAAAAATTGTTTTTATTCTGAGTTCTAAATCCAGTGTCCATTCTGTTCATTATTCTAATTGAGATAGTCTGCTTTAACTGAACAGTGGAACTATTTTGTTATTCAGAACAACAGTGGAAGGATGATTGGATTTTGTGCCTTGCTTGCCACAGTTATTTTAATTATAAAGAAACTGCTATACTGTTTGGTTGGAGAAACTCCCAGGGAATCCAAGAAAAGTTGGTCATAAGAGGGGACTATGATTCGTGTAATTATTTGAGTATCCATAGAGGCTATCAGTACCCAGGCTGAAGCAGTTCCAGACTGATGAGATATTAAAAGAAAAATTGTTGTTCTTTTTTAAGGCCTTTCAGATTTCGGTATATTTCAAAGAAGAGAGAGAGAAGGTGAAAGTTGAGCAAGACAACATAGAATTGGCACTCTGTTATTTCCTATATATAAAAAAAAAAAAAGTTATGTAATGAAAGAGGCAGCCAAGACTTCAAAAGATGTTTTTTTCTTCTACCAAGTTGTAGATTCTACCTTATAGTTGTGAATCTGGGTCGTGTAAATCTAAAGGGTAACTCTGTCGGGGCTATAAAAGGCTAAACTAGTAAACAGAGCTCTACTCGGTTTCCCCTTTTTACAATCTAGAAAAGCTGATCAATCCAGAGTTCAACATTCGGAGGCCCAGTCATTCTTGAAGAAAGTTTCATACGCTTGTAATTGCACATCAGAAATCTTCCTTGAATGATTCGGCCTAGTATGTCCTTGGGAAATTTTGACAACTATCAACTAGTAGTTAAATTATTTTGAAGAATATTTGTGGCAAGGCATGATACATGGTCTATGTTGTTTTGAAACTAGAGTCCTGGGTTCTAAAATAATGCTACTATTTTACCCGCAGATATCGCCATTTGTTGAGAAGCAACACCCCCCACTGAAAAATGAATTTCCATCCTTTGAAAATATTGAGCTTTCATTTTGCAGTAAGGACCCTCTTGAGTTTTCCAGGTTTTAAATTCCAAATTTGCTTGCCTCCTTTTTCAAGTTGTGCATTTATTTGCATCTGGCTTTGATTTACTTTAGAATTCATTTTTCACATGTTAGAATCATTCATGAATAAAGAAAATCTTTCACTGATATAAAAAAATGCAGAATATAGACAGATAAATTCATTAGAGGCCAAAACTTTCCATTTTCGGAAAAGTCGCGAAATCGCGACACTTTCCATTTTGGGAAATGTCGCGAAATCGCGACGGGTTTTAGAAAAATCGGCCAAGTCGTAAAAACATAGCGAAATCGTGACACTTCCATTTTTGGAAATGTCACGATATCGCGACACTTTCCATTTTTGGAAATGTCACGAAATCGCGATGGGTCTGGAGAGAGAAAGCAAGTGCGTATGGAACGGCAGTGATTTCGTGACATGTCGTGAAATCGTGACATGTCGCAGTTTCACTACAGCAGGAGGCAAAAGGAAGCAAAGGGCAAAATAGGGCACGATTTCATGACATGTCGCGAAATCGCGACATGTCGCGATTCGTGGCTGCCAGGGAGAAAAATGGTTAAGGCATGGAAAGGGCGTGATTTCGTGACATGTCACGAAATCGCGACATGTCACGTTTTCACGGCGCATCAGATAAGAAGGGGCCCAGGGCGCAAACATGTGAAACGTGACGTTTTTCCAGAAGGGGGCCCGGGGCATACGGACTGTCGCGATTTCGTGACATGTCACAAAATCACGACAGGTCCAAACCAAAACAAAGCGAGCAAGAGGAATCAAATGCAAAAAAGAAGCTAAGGTAGGAACATGTCGTGAAATCACAACATCACGATTTTGCGACGTCATAAAATTGCGACAAGTTTGGTGCAGGAAGAAAGGCCCCGGGAGTGTAGTGAAATCGTGACGTCTTTGGGAAGTCACGAAATCATGACAGTTGGAGAGAAAAGTGCAAAGGCCCCGGGAGTGTAGCGAAATTATGACGTCTTTGGGATGTCATGATATCATGACAGCCAAGGTGCCAAAGGCATAGGAGGTCGGAACCAAAACAAAGAAAAACCAAAGGCAAGAGTGCGTCGCAAAATCGCAACGTCGCGATTTCGTGACGTTGTGAAATTGTGACACATTTGGCACCGAGGCCCGAAGTCCCGAAAGTTTCACGATTTCGCAACGCCTTCGGGACGTCGCGATTTCGTGACATGTCATGAAATCGCGACATGTCGCATTTTAGCGATAGTAGACATAGAGGCCGAAATAAAAGAAAACAGCTGGAAATGGACACGTGTCATGATTTTTTGTGACACGTGTCAAAACAAAGCAAGCCTACGTATAATGAACTTTAGGGTTTTGATTGAACTTTAAAGTTTTGATTTAATATTATTAAAATACTAATCCTTCTTTTGTCTTTTTTGTAGAAAGCCATCTGGCACTTGCATGATAACGGGAGAAATGGCCAGAAAGACAAAGTTAGGTGCATTTTAATCGAGGGCCATCATATTAAAATGAGAGATGCCGAGAATTGTTGTTTCATCCAGATTTTATAGATCTGGCCGCAAAGAGACTTTACGGTGACTAAGAAGCTGCCCATTTAATGGAGTATGTCGAGAATTGGCCGAAAAATGAAAATATCTACACTCGGTTACCGAAATTTGTCGATGGATGCATTTAATGAAAATTTATGGCAGAATTAATGGCATGTAGATATTTTCAACTCAGGGATGGCTCTACGGAGATGAAATGTCAGAGAAGTGGTGACTCATCCAAATTTCTCGAGGGAATTAATGAGGACATTTGCACACAGTTGCGGGTGGATGCAAGTGGCATTCGAATTTTGCCTTCTCCATTTATGGCAAGTAACTGCACTGATTTGTAGGATGGTTAAGTTTTATCGAAAGCTTTATTTTTAAAGGCTTTATTTTGTAAAACCCGGGTAGTAGGGTTTAAGATGATAAGATTTAGGGTTTGAGAAGAAGATATTTTTGAAAAGATCAGGGTCTATCCTGAGTCTATAAATACTTCTTCTAAATGTAATCGCAGGAGGCGGAAACTTAGAAAAAAAGGCTATTGAAGCAATTTCTTGCAAATCTTGTTAAATGCTTTATTTTGGACTTGGAGTTGATGTGCTTTTTGCTTTCTGTGATAGCATGGCCAGGAGCCTAATCTCTTTTAGATTGTGATAAGTTCATCTTCTTTTGTTATCCATTTCATTAAAGTTTATTAAATATATGCTATAAATCCGTGATATCAAGATTAAATATGCTGTTGGGCTTCATTTGTTCTATTGTATGCTAGGGAAAATCACAGATTTAAGGTTCAAGTTTGTTCTAATTGCTTTGTCCTCACTGTGTGAGCTATGTTTCTGGTGAGAAATACCAATTTTAACCGACTTCCCTTTTGTTTATGATTTTCTTTCAGATCTGTTCCATCTCTGTCTTATGCTCTTAGTAGAAGGTGATCTTAGAAAGCTGGACACCTTCTTCTTTGATTTGTTCTATTGTGAAGCTGATAGTATAAATAAAATTGGTAGTTTTGGTTTTACAGCTAAGTTTGATAGACTTCTCTTTCTGCCCTACCCTACTCTCTCTGTTTTACCGTGAAATGATCCATTTTTATTTTCTTTAATTTGTCTTTTATTTAAATCTGCTGACCCATAAGAGCTAGATCAAAGAACTAATTTTAAATCCGATTGTCAACAAGTGACAACTTCTAAACATTATTGAACAAGTTCAGAGCCCATTGTAAGGTAACAGACAGTCCATATTGAAAACTATTCTAGAAGTGGAAAAGAGTGAATAGACATTCGACCCAACTCTATAACTCACACCTTGGATAACCAGCAAGATCCTAAAGTGAGTGGGATTTATCCCGTATAAGTGTTATCAGAGTTTCATGCTCATTCTTCATAGGGTGTGTATAAAAGTCGGACCAACACACTCCCTTTCCCATGCCAAATCTGAAAGATTCAAAAGGGAATTGGATTGACTAGGTCCTGCAGAAATATCTAGTTGATTAGCAATGGTAGCGGGTACTCCCTCATTGTTTGGATTTGTGTTCCAATGTCTCCCTCTATTGTTAAAATTTTTATTTGAGTGAGGGGCATGGGATTCATACTTCTGCTTTTGAACCATGTCATTGCTCAGCTTATGAACTATTTTCTTGAGCCCTTCGACCTCTGAATAAATCTCCTTCAGTGGAATCACATTATTGTTAACCCCCGTTGGATTTGCATAATTGGTGGTGTCTTGATTCAACATTTGGGTCAGGTTTTGAGGAATTTGATTTTCGTATGGATTGACACTTTGAATCGGTGTTGGATTTGAGAAAGGAACTATAGCCTGAGAATTAACTTGGCTGGTTCCTTACATAGTCGATTGACTATTTTGTAGAAATGTGAGAATAGGTGGAATGGATGTAATTGGTTGAATTGGAATGGGTGCATACGCAGGTGCTGGTGGATACGGCTGCTGATATGGGAATGCATTCATGCTTTGAATTTGCGGTGCCATGATCTGATTTGCCAAGAGAGCTTGACCATATGGAGCATACTATCCCATCATAGGCATCTAGGGAAACCCATAGCCCTGTGGTGTCATTTGCTGCTCGATGGTCATGGCTTCATTATAGGCTAGAGCTAGCATGGTGACTTGAGGATTTCGTCTTGCAAACATGGCTATCATGGGGTCCAATGCCCCAAAATATATCTGCAAAGCCACTGCGGGATCGATGGCAAAATGTCGAACTGCTCTATTATAGCACTTTTGAAATTTTTGATTAAATGTTCTGATAGGTTCACCCTGGCCCCTTTTGCATATAATAAACTAATTGTAAATGGTTGCAGGATCCAAGGGTAACCTAAATTGATTAACAAAGGTGTTCTCCATTTGCGCCCATGAAGTGATTGAACCAGTTGGTAAGCATATATACCATTCATATGCTATTGGATCTAAGCTCATGGGGAAAAGTCTGCAAGCCACATCTTCATGTTGGACTTGCAGCCTAATTAAAACATCCCTATAGGCTTAGATATGTTCTTCTACTGTTCTTAGGCCATCTGGTTTGTATTTAGGAAAAAATATTTCTATGTTCTTAGGGATTTCATGGATATCCCTAGCAATGTTCAAAGGAATATTGTTAGCTCCATACCAAGGAGCTGTTGGAGGTTGAGCCATTTGACTCAAAATCGATGAGGACAACCCTACAAGAGCAGTAGAAATATTACTAACAATAGGCACACTAGTGGCAACTGATGTCACTAGTGTAGGTCCACTCGATGTTCTTGAAGAAAAAAGGGCTTTTGTTACTGGTAAGCTCACGACTTGCTTGGTTTTGTTCTTGGGAGTACCAGTAAGGTCATGAAAAATGGTTTCCCTGGTTGTTTGGGACCTGGTCGCAATACGACGCGGTGGGTCCAGCCTGCCTGATGAAACCCTCAATTATTTCAAAGAAAACCTACAACCAAAAGAAAAATAAAAGCTGTAGTTTAGCTGTCTGTGAGATTTAAGATATTATTTCAAAATTAAATCAAAAAGATATTACTCATGTATGAAAATAAAAATAAAGTAAACCAATTCGGGCCCTCCTAGCACCAATCTGTTGAGTGGTTTTTTCACCCAATTGTGGAAGCACACTCTCCGGTAGGATCTGAGTCCCAAAATCCTCTGTTTGCAAAGAAATTATAACAAAATAATTTCTCCAAGGTTCCTGTTATGCTGGTTCTTTGTATACCAATGATGTTGTTCAATTTAAATGCTGGGAATACCTTAGGGTTGCAAGTGGATGTTAACAAGGGGCACTGTGGTTTAATTTAATTTGAAATTGCTATGGACTCAAAGTGAATAAATCTGAGCAATGAATCTATTTGATCATAGACTTTGATGGATTTTCAGTTATTTATTTAAATTACAGTAATTAAAATGCAGAAAATAAAATGAAGAATTGTGAATAAAAGAAAATGCAAAGAATAGTAAACTAAACTATGCTTAGAATGCTACCATCAATTCGATGAAATCGAATATAATGAGGTTTTCTACATGCAACCTAACCTATTGAATCTACACATTCGCACAATCCTGACAAGCTAGGTGCAGGTTTCTAGGGTTTTACTGCAAATTTATATTTTAAGCGTTCGCATGAAGCAACCGAGAGCACTCGCATTAAACTCCATCTATAAACCTAAAAATCTGAAAGAGAAAGATAAACATTAAATCATGCATGCAAAAATGACTCCTTTCTCATCAATGAGATGCCAACTCTCTGTATTTCTATATTAAAATGGTATATCAGTTACAATGACATAATGTTCCAGGTATAACAAATCCAGAATAAATGAAGAAAATTGCTCCAAGTGCAGGCCCAGAATGGCTTGCAACATTTGTCTTTTCAACTCTGCTAGCAACAATTTCCACCCTCTGTATCGATCTGTGCTTCTGATTTTATACTAACTGATACGGCTCTTCGGTTCACCCTGCGTCGCTTTGTTTCACCTCCTAGAATGCGTCGTTTCAAATTCCTTGCCTTTTCATTGCTTTTGATTCATGCTCGATGCCAAAATGTTCAAAATTTTTTGTTACATGTAACACTTCTGCAACTCTGACACCTGTACGCCACGTGTTCTACATTTTTAGCATGTTTCGTAATGGCCCCATGTAAATCGTGACGTCCTCATGCATGCAGCTTGTTCCTCTGCCAGCACAACAAAAATGAGACAGGTAGCAAAATCATGATGCTTTTCGGCCAACAGCCCTCTTGCCTTTTTGCCTAGCGAAAATGCGACATGTCACGAAATCGTGACATGTCATGAAATCACAACGCTTTTCTATTTCGTACACTCTCGGCCGCAACCTATCATGAAATTGTGACGTTTTTCATTTGCTATGCTTTCGACCATAACTTGTCACAAAATCATGACATTTTTCACTTAGCACTCCTTTGGCTGCAACCTGTCACGATTTCACGACGTTTTTCACTCGGCACTCCTTTGGCTGCAACCTGTCGCGATTTCATGACGTTTTTCACTCGGCACTCCTTTGGCTGCAACCTGTCACGATTTCGTGATGTTTTTCACTCGGCACTCCTTTGGCTGCAACCTGTCGCAATTTTGTGATGTTTTTCACTCGACACTCCTTTGGC
The DNA here is from genome assembly GCA_028583015.1 of Wollemia nobilis. NCBI lineage: Eukaryota > Viridiplantae > Streptophyta > Pinopsida > Araucariales > Araucariaceae > Wollemia > Wollemia nobilis. Next base: position 4,542,692 of record JAQPPZ010003271.1, read on the forward strand.
TGCAACCTATCGCGATTTCGCGATGTTTTTCATTCGGCACTCCTTTAGCTGCAACCTGTTGTGATTTTGTGACGTTTTTCACTCGGCACTCCTTTGGCTCGATTTTGTCATGATTTCGTGACCATTTTACACTTCATGCCTTTTTCGCTAATTTCTATCGTGATTTTGTGACCATTTTTCATTTCATGTCTTCCGCCCGTTTGCCAGCCGCGAAAATCAAACATGTCGCGATTTCGTGACGGTTCCACTCACCCACTGCCATTGATTGCGTTGACCACGATTTTGTGACACGTCATGATTTCGCTACGCCTTTCTGCTTCGTGCCCCGTTTGTCGCTTCCTGTCGCGATTTCGCGACGCCTTTTTTGCTTTGCCCTGTTTGACTGGTTTGACCCACGATTTTGTGACATGTCACGATTTCGCTATGCCTTTCCATTTTTCCTTTCTCTCTCCTCTCTGGGCCGCGACAGAGCAACATGTCACGATTTCATGACACTTTTCATTTTTTGGTAGCGACCGCGCAACACGTCATGATTTCGTGACACTTTTCTGTTTTCGGCCGCGACGGAGCAACATGTCGCAATTTCGTGACACTTTTCATTTTTCAACAGCGACAGCGCAACACGTCACGATTTCGTGACACTTTTCTGTTTCGGCCGCAATAGAGCAACATGTCATGATTTCGTGACACTTTTCATTTTTTGGCAACGATGGCGTGACATGTCGTGATATCGTGACACTTTTCATCCTTGTGCAATTTTGCCCTTTTTTCTTGATTTTTAGCATCTGGGTCACTGAGATTTTCTTTGAAAGCCTGCAAAAAAGGTGGGTCCCCAATTTTGGGGTGTGTTGTGGATTAGCCACAACATGACCTATGATAAAGTACAAGGTAGACACAACTCTTGAGATTGAGGAGCAGCCAGGCACAGTTCCTAAGGTAGTCAAACTAGACAGTCTTCATATCTGAGCATGGATCCGAAGGTGGACCAAAAAAAGTCTAGCATAGATCCCGAGGTCAACCTGATATAATTAGGTAAGCGAACATGGAGACTAAGGTAATAGTTGGCAAGACAGCTGAGGCGAACCAGGGATGCAGCTGACGTGGCAGCTGATGAGGACCTAACACATGATTACATGCAGATCAAGATAGTCTAAAGATGTGACATGTGGCAGACAGCCACTAGACCTGATGTAGATCAAACTAACACATGGGATCTAATGTGGATAGGGAGCTCATAGTAGGGCAACATGTGGTAGCAATGGCTTGGTTGATGTGAACACCAGTAGGAGAGTGTGACAGTAGGACAACAAGGCGAGCAGACACATAGAGCAAGGAGAACAGTGGTGAGTTGGCAATATTTGAGTGGTTTTCGTAGTGGTAAAAAGGGACATGATGATTTCTTGAAGGTAGTCGTTATACTCCTCATATGCCCCAGGTTAAAAAACTCTTCACTGCCCTCATATTGGTGCATGTGGGATAATGCACCCATAGTTTGTTTTTAAAAAATGATTTTACCATATGTTTAAGAGGAAGCCAATGTCCATTAGGTTCACATCGGGCGAGTGGCCCGATTGGCTAAGAAGGTCCCCTACTTTGCATCAGGTCACGCGTTCGAAGCCCGACGACGTTTATTTTTTTTTATTTTTTTTTCTCCCGCACAGAAGGGTATAAGGCACGATGGGTACCTTGGAGGTGCTAAAGGAGATCGCAAGCAAGTTGGTAAGAAGCCCATGCTGGTTCGAGAGGTTGTGGGTTCAACTCGCGAGGACTACAAAAATTAAAAGTTTTTTTTAAAAGTCCCCATGCTGGTTCGAGAGGTTCTGGGTTCAACTCGTGAAGACTACAGAAATTAAAAGTTTTTTTTAAAATTCGTTTTAATATTTTATTTAATAATTTAAAATTATTGTTTTTTAAATCATTTCCTTTTCAAATTTTGATTTTTAAAGCAATAGTTTTTTATTATTAAATAGAAATTTATAAAATTACTTTAAAGTCTTTAGAAAACTTTAAAAGGTGCAAAGAGAAAGTATTGTCTCAGAAGCAATTTTTGTAATACTCCCAAGGGGGCCTTTAAAAACTTACAAATTTATGTAATACGCCTAAGAGGCTTGGAAAAGTGCTCCTTGGAACCCCGTTCAAGGGATAAGTATTATGATGAAAAACTTGCAAATTGTGTAATTGCCTAAGTTGAAGGAATAACTTCTTTGTAATAGACTCAGAGGATCTAAGGGGGATAATTTTTTGCATTGAAGGGTAGCATTGTAAAAAATTCATGATACAATCTACTGGATGCTATCATGCCCCGTGTTCTCTTTTACTAAGAGAGAACACCAAATATTTTGATGAAAGAGTTTAGAGATTAGGTTTACACACTGTGTTTAGCCAATTACAAAATGCAGTCATAGCTCATCAGAGATATCCATATTCTGGATACGAAGCAGATTCTAAAGACAACTCCTTCGAAAACTTATTTGAACAGCCATAATCAGTAGGTATTGCACCTCAGGAACTAGCAAATCCTTAGGTCAGTAACAGTGGTAGTGATTCAGTTCAAATACTGGAGCCAGTTTCACCAAAAATTATCCTCATAAGTGACGATGAAGATTCGATTGCTGACAACTTTGTGAATCCGGTGATCAGAGAACCTGAGCAAGAAGAACATGCCATAAGCGAGAGAGTAGATCAAGCTCACTTGATTTAAATTTGTAACTTTTTGTTTTTTAGCTAAGTACTTTGATTGTAATCAAGAAATAAAAATGTGTTTCTCATTTATAGCTATGGCTTCCAATGCTAATCTACCCATTCCAGAGTTTAATGGGTATGATTATGAGTACTGATCCATAAAAATGAAGACCTTACTCATAGGTAACTGGTTATGGGACATAGTAGAAGAGGGTTACTCATAACCCTATGATTGGACTACATTGAGTGCATTTGATAAGAAAACAAAGAAGGAAGCACAAAAGAATAATTCATTTGCTCTTTTTCATCTTCAAGCAGCGTTGGATAAAAGTATTCCCCAGAATTGCATCTTGTGTAACTGCCCAATATGCATGGAATGCCTTAAAATAATATTTCCAATGAAGCGATCAAGTGAAGCAGGTCAGGCTTTAGACATTGAAATGATATTTTGAGAATCACAATATGAATGAAGATGAGAAAGTCAATGACTACTGCGTTCGAGTTAAAGTAGTAGCTGACAAGATGGTAACACTTGGAGAAGAATTCAAACCAGAAACTGTTGTGAAGAAAGTGTTGAGAACACTTCTTTTGAAATGGAATCACATAGCAATCATCTTTAAAGAATTAGAGAATCTGTCTACACTATCCTTTGATGTTTTAATTGGTTCATTAATTTCACATGAAGAGAGATTACAGGAATCTCCATCAACACGTTATGGAAGCAATGATAAAGCCTTCACATCTCAATAAGATGCAGGAAAAGGACAAGAAAGAGGTCAAGCAGAGTTCAAAGAAGAGGCATACACAAGAACAACCAAAGAGGTGGAAATCCCAGATGAGGAGGAAATTCCAGTAGAGGTGGAAATCAAAGCAGAGGCAATAAACAAAGTAGAGGTAGAAATCAAGGTCGAGGAAGAGGAAGTGACAAATCCAAAAAGGTTTGTTTCAATTGTGGCAAGCCAAATCACTTTGCTCGATACTGTTGGTCCAAATATTCTCAGGGAAGTAGCAGTAAAAGCAGTCTGTATGGCCATTATGGTGAAGAAAAAAGAACTTCTAATCTCTTTCTTTCTTTTGGATAATCAGACCAAAATTTTAATGATACTTGGATTTTAAATACTGGTTGTTCCAACCATACGAGTGGCAAAGAAGAACTCTTTACTACAATAGATTCTACCTATAAATCTTGAATGAATTTGGGAGACAATAAAGCATTGCAAGTTGAAGGAATTGGAGCCATGGAGGTTCCAATTAAGGAAGGCATCAAGAAGGTGAATGACATCTACTACACCCCTCAACTCCAACATAATCTTCTTAGTGTTGGAAAAATTATGGAAAAGAATTACAAATTTGTTTTTGATGAGGTAAAATGTATAATATTTGACAAGAATAATTGTAATAGAGTCATCACGCAGGTACCTATGACCAAAAATAGGTTATTTTCCCTTAAGTTTGGACAACCAGGGGAGCTCAACTTGCAAATATTGCTATTGAAATTCAAGTGTGCTTTGGCACTTGAGATATGGTTACCTGAATTCTACTAGCCTGAAATTGTTGACTTCTCAAGCTATGGTGACTGAACTTCCTAAAATTCAGGATCACAAGGAAGTCTGTGAAGGCTGTGCTTCGGGAAAGTACTCTAGGTTCAATTTTCCAAGAGGACAAGCATGGAGGTCTAGCTATCCACTGCAATTAGTGCATTCAAACATCTATGGTCCAATGCAGAAAAAAAGTATCGGTAACAATTATTACTTTCTCACTTTTATAGATGATTTCTCTAGAATGTGTTGGATTTATTTCCTGAAACACAAATATGAAGCCTTTTATTGCTTCATTGATTTTAAGAATAATGTAGAGAAACAAAGTGGGTTTCTTGTAAAATGTCTCAGGATAGATCAAGGAGGAGAGTAATCTTCCAAGGCATTTTTGCAATATTGTAAATAATATGGGATAAAAAGGTAATTCACCACTACCTATACTCCACAATATAATGGTGTGGCAGAAAGAAAAAATTACACCATAGTAGAGATGGCCAGATCGATGCTTCAAACAAAGCATCTTAGTAACATGTATTGGGCTGATGCTATCAGAACCTGTGTTTGCATTCTAAATAGGAGGTCTACTTCTAGTTTGAAGGGTATCACTCCTTACCAGGCATGGTATGGCAAGAAGCCAAATGTAAAACATTTCAAAGTTTTTGGTTCTTTACCATATGCACACATCCCTAAAGAAAAAAGGAAAAATCTTGATCCTAAGAGTCAAGCATGTATTTTTGTAGGATATTATGAGTCTACCAAAGCCTATAGACTCTACAATGTGAAGACCCATAAAATTATCCTTTCCAGGGATGTAATTTTTGATGAAGTGGGAGAATGGGGTCATCCAAAAGTTTTTGTTGATGATGAATCCCATGATGCAGGTTCTTCTCAAATTCAGCAGGTGTCACCCAAGAAAGGAAAAGACACACCCCCTCCAAGCCCAAGTAGAAGTACTACTTCTAGTACGTCAACAACTTCTCCAAGTCCTCCATAATTATCAGTCAGTTCTTCAATGATAGATATTGATTCTCCATCCAGAGGTAAGAGAACACTACAACATCATCCATCTTATCAGATGTTGGATAAAAAATTTCAAAGAAGGTACAACAAAATTCAAGCTAGTGAAATGAATACAGTTTTACAACGAATTGAAAATCTGCATTTGTATGGAGATGATGACTCCCAAGAGCCTAGGGGAGATGTAGTCAATTATGCTTTATTGAATAGTGCACAACTTGAACCATCTAGCTATGAGAAGGCTTGTACTCAAAATATACGGGAGGAATCCATGAAAGAGGAGATGACCTATATAAAAATAATGATACTTGGGAGCTTGTAAAACATCCTAAAGGAAAGAAATATGTTGGATATAAATGGGTCTACAATACCAAATTCAATGTTGATGGAAGCATTGAAAGACACAAGGTAATACTGGTAGAAAAATGCTTCACACAAAAGTATGACATTGATTATGAGGAGACCTTTGCTCCTATAGCTAGACAAGAGACAATCAGAATAGTACTTTCCTTGGCTGCTCACAAATGATGGAAAATTCAACACATGGATGTAAAAAGTGCCTTTCTCAATGGGTACTTAACTGAGGAGGTTTATATTGAACAACCTCAAGGCTTTCAAGAACAAGGTAAGTATCACTTTGTTTATAAACTGAAAAAAAAAACATTGTATGGCCTCAAGCAAGCACCAAGAGCATGGTACTCACAAATTTATGGCTATTTCAAGGAATATGGATTCACTCGAAGCAAAAGTGAACCAACTCTCTACTATCTAAAGAAAGGTAAAGACATCCTCATAGTTTTTTTATTTGTGGATGATCTCATATTTATGGGTGGTAATGATAAGATGAATATGGAGTTCAAACACTCCATGATGAAACAATTTGAGATGAAATATTTGGGCTTAATGCACTACTTCCTAGGCATGGAATTTCATCAGACAGATAGAGGGATCTTCATATGTCAACACAAGTATGCTCGTGATATGATCAAGAAATTTGCTATGGAGTATTGCAAGTAGTTGCAACTCCAATTGGACATGGGATCCAATTGAGCAAGAATTATGAAGCATCGAAGGTTGACACGACCACTTACAGAAGCATTATTGGGAGTTTGATTTTTCTCACCAACACAAGACTTGACATTCAGTATGTTGTTTCTCTTGTCTCAAGGTTTATGGCTAATCCATCCGAGCTACATTTGCAAGCAGGTAAAATAATTCTCAGATATGTAAAGGGTACATGGGATTTTGGAATCTATTACTACAAATATAATGCTATCAAGTTAGTTGGATTCAATGATAGTGATTGGGGCAAAAATATAGATGATAGAAAATCTACATCAGGGAACTTTTTTAGTCTAGGGTCAGGACTAATTACATGGAGTTCCAAAAAGGAGACTATTGTAGCATTGTCATCTATTGAGGCTGAGTATATAGCCATCACATATGCTAGTACTCAAGCCCTATGGTTGAGAAGAATCCTTGAAGATATTGGAGAATAGCAGAGTGGTTCTACCAGATTATAATGTGATAACATCAGTGCCATTCAGTTGGCATATAATTCTATCCACCATAGTAGAACAAAACACTTTGATATGAAGTATCACTTCATCTGAGACATGGTGGAGAAAAAAAAAATTGAGATTAAATATTATAGCACTTTGTAGAACGTTGCAGACATCTTCACCAAATGCATTGCTAAAGCTTAATTTATAAATCTGAGATACTGTCTTGTCAGTCCTCTCAAATTTAAGGGGGAGAATGTTAGAGTTTAGCCTCTCGAAGATGGAAATATCGGCAAGGAATGTCGACAAAGGCATATTTAATATATTTATATCTCCCTATCCCTTATTCCTATCTTATTCCCCTTCTTCTCGTAACCTCCTTATCTCTTTTTTCTTCTCCTTTCATCTTGCATTCAGTTTCGCATGGTTGTTGTCACTTAGACTATATAATGTCTAAGGTATGATTTGATTTTTTAAATTATGAAAGGAATAGTCTTTTGGTTCACAATTACTAGGCTCAGAGATCTCATGGAGGACTTGATAAATAGAGGAAGTGTTTCTTACTATGAAGGTATTGGTGAACTATAGTACATTTACAAGAAGCTAAAAGAGACTTCCAACCCCTTAGAAGTAACCTAGAAACAAGCCCTACAGACCTTGAAACTAATGGTGTAGTTGTTTGGTGATAGTGCAATAGAGAAAAATAAGGAGCAATCTTCTCTAGAGGAAGAAGTTGAGGAAGATGTTGAGCAAGAAGAGGATAATGCTGAGGAAGAGGCCCAACAAGAAGAAGAGTCGAATAGAGATGTTGTGGACCTTGAAGGGGTACAAGCTTAGCAATTTTTATTTTGTACATATATAGTCATAAGTTTTATATTTTTGTTTGATTCATTTTTACTCTGACATGGTCAAAAGAAATAATAAAAGCATGATTCCAGAGAGACACAAAAAACAACAAGTTTTATGTGAAGGCATTTTTATCATGTATTGTAAGAAGGCTTTAAAAGGAGAACATAGTTGTGTTTTTAATGGAGCAATAAAGTAGTTTTTCTAGAAGGGCACATATATTAATGTTTATGGCATAGTCTCCAGATGAACAGTTATCCTCTAATATGCATGGAGCATAGTCTTGATATGAATTTTTATCCTCTAAGGTGTTCAGATTTTAGAGGGTAGTGTTCATATGGAATTTATTCTTTAAAGCAATTTTTTTAAGATAAGCATTTTTAGTCTATGGCCCAATTTTTGGGGGTTGGAGTTGGGTGAAGTGTAGTGGGGTTAGATGCCACTAGAATAGGGGCTGGTGTAGGTGAGGTTGGGGTGAGGTATAGGTGTGTGGATGGTAGGGAAATGTCATGTGAGTTAGACATAATGTTGCAATACTAAAATGGTTCCTCATAAATAGGAATACAATACACATGCTCCTCAAGAACATATTTAATGTAATGATGTAATGCTGAGGGGATGCATTGTATATCTTGAATCCATGGTCATCCTAGTAGGATATTGTATTGCATCTCTCATTAAATTATGTAGCATAGTGTAGGGATGGTCTTTACACCTACTTGACTAGGCAAAACAATCATTCCTAATGTTGATCATAATGTATCATTGAAGGCCCATAGGATAAATGGGGAGGCAACTATGTGTTATGGTGGGATGTTCAAATTTTGAAGGGCAACATATATAATGATGCTGATTGATGACTCGGTGTCAACCAATATCCATTTAAAGGGCTTGTGATATATACAAGATATTATGTTCAAAGGAGGATCTGGTTCTTCTATGGTCAAGGTTTTCATTTCATGATCATAGATGGCAATGGATGGCTCACTGAATATTTTAATGTTACCCATAAAGTTTACAAAGGTATTAGAATTTTTTTTTTGTACATCAATGGATTTTAGGAGTCCATTAATACCTCTAATATGGGGGTAACTATTGTATACGCTCATATATTAAAACATTGGATGATGTCATTCTAAGGATCAATGTGAGGTGACTGGTTAGGGATATGATGGGTCTCAGAGGATGCAGCATGGCTTGCACTAGTGGTGGGGTTAATGTAGAGGATGATGGAATATTATTGGAGTTACTCAACATTGGTCACTTAGGATAATGTTGGTTTTGAGTAACTATGTGTATCATCCCTACAAAATTTTGATGTTGTGGTCCCATGTTGAGATGGTTTACTTGGTTAGGCAGTGTAGTAGCTAGGATTGTGATGTATTGTTGGTTGTGTGTAAAATATGGGTCCTGGTAAATGCCAAGGTTTTGGTTCTGTGGATCCAATGGATTGTCATGACTTTGACCCCCTTCTCTACAAGATATTGAACTATGTTTTTGAATGTAATGCAATCATTAGTGTCATATCCCTTTTACCTATGATAAACACAGTAATGGTATTATTTTTAGAACTTTTATTTTGGCTTATTTGGATCATGTGGCCTCACTTTCTATAATATAATTTTATGTGCTTCATACAACCGTTTAAAAATGATTGAATAAGGTTTCATAAGTGGAGTGTAATATTGAGGGGGCTTGGTAGGATTCCTATTGTGATTATCTTTTTGTTGTTGGTTCTATAATTATTTGAGAGGTGACACAGACTAATATGTGATCTATTGTCCTTGGGATATTTTTTGAGGTAGTTGTTGTTTATTTGGACCACTTGGGGCACTCAACACCACTTGATTAACTTGTTTGGGCTTTGATTTATTGTTGGAGGTTAGTTTTTATTATTCTACTCTTTATTTTTTAGATTTATTTCTCCCTCCTAAATCTTCATATCCTCTATTATCCTAGATTTCACTAGAGCTTATTCTAGTATGCAGTATTGTTATAGTTGTAACAAGAGTGATATTGGTTTTGAAAAAGTCCTAGTAAACATTCTTGTAATATTAGTGGTGGGGAGCGAGAATGGTAATTCTATTATCACTGTTCACCACCTAGCACCATAATCTAATACTAGCTTATCATAAAATTACCAAATATTAAAGATATTTGTCATGGTTTTCTTCTTCTTCATACTTAACGAGAAGCATTCTAGAAAGAAGTTATCTATTTGTTTGAAGTTGTATAAAATATGTCTTGGAGAATGATTAAACCAATCTAGATCTCCTCCCCCAAGAGACATCAATAAGGTACACAATATAAGTGCATCAATGTCATTGAGTAAGTAGCATGAGATGATAAAGTTACTCATATGTTCTTAGGTATCCTCATTTCCTTTAAATTTGTAAAAATTTGGTATTAAAAACAATGGAGTATATGGTAGTGATGGCACTGATGGATGTATAGGTAAGTTCTACAATTGATTGAGTGTTAGATTTTGGTATCACATACCCACAACTTACATCTATAAAATATGAACTTGATCAAGTAGCCATTAGAATGGATCTGACGTGGGTGGAGGGACCTCTTGGGATATGCCCTCTTAAAACCCTAGTTGTGTATACTATTGATGTGGGGTAAGCTATTGTTGGTTGTATATATTGGATGGTGGACCCTAGTTGAAGGGTACTTGGTAGTTAATGGGTGGTGGTTGTTGTGTTTTTTGAATGGATAGTGCATATTTTGTTGTGGTTGAGTGAATTTTTTATATTGGGTGTTATGTTGTGGGTGACGTTGAGGTGTTTGGGATGGTTGGTTTTACTATTGATAGTACCGTTGTAGCAATTGTTTCTATTGGTAGTACTATTGTTATGTAGATTATTTTGGATGTAGTGTTGGTAAAGCTTTCTACTATTGGTGGTACTATTGTTATGCAGACTATTGTGGGTGTGGTGTTGGTGGAGGTTTTTTTTTGTGGTGGTATTGTTGCAGTAGCTATTTCTATTGGTATTACTACTAGGGTGGTGTTATTGTTAAGGTTTTTGTGGTGGGGTTTGAGGGTGTTGTTTATAGTACTAGGATGACTACTACTATTGGTAGTACTATTAGGGTGGAGGTTGATGTCCATAGACCTTGGCCTTGAGTGGTGGTTTTGTGGCAACAAATGATGTTGGATAATATACAATTAGAGGTGGTGGTTGGCTCAGTGGTGGTTGGCTCAGTGGTAGTTGGGAGTAACTATAGGATGCATCATATGGTTGAGGGGGTAATAGTGCCTAGATGGTAGGTGGTATACTCACCTAGGCTAGGGACTACATAAATAAATTATCTTACGTAGATGTAGGGTTGGGTCCTTGTGGTAGTGGCTAAAACAGATAGGTTGAGGTAGGTAGGTTAGACGTAGGCAACTATGATACCATATTAACCTGTCCTAGGGAGTCTAGTTTTGGAGGCTAGTTTTGGTATACTGCTATTGAGCCAACATTAGGTTAGGGATTATAACCTTCAAGTGGAAATAATGATGTATATATTCCATATTTTGGGTTTGGCTCAATAAGATAGGTGGTTTAGGTGTAGGCCATTTTTTAGGGTGTGGGTGAAACTAATCAAAGTGATATGATGAGTGGTGGTAAGGATGGGTGAGATTATGTTAGTGTGAGGATAGAGCTACCCTAAAGGGCCAAGGTTGCCTTAATATCAATAACTATAATATGACCTAAATACTAAGGATTATCGATATACTTTGTCTTTATGGTGATAGCATAGCCAGAGGTGGTATCTAAATATAGGGATCTAGTCAGTGAGGAAGTAAGCTCTGCATGTAGCTAGTATATCTTCTCGGGAGGGTGTGGGGTTACCTCCTATTGATCCAAAGGAGTGGTATATGGGTGGGTGGCATGACCAAGTAGATACATGGTGGCTTGGGTGGTAGCTTTAGCTTGAGCCTAACTATGAGTTAATACCCCAAGCTAGGAGGTGGATGGGGATGCAACTATGGATGTGCAAGTGTGTTGTGGATCTTGGTGAATCTCTTTTGCACTTTTGTCTTTTTATTTTGCATTTATCTACACAAAAAGATAAAGAAAACAATAAATTTGGATTTTATTTGTTTTAATGTTTGATCTGAATGCATTTGTGAGATTTGTTGAAACTATTTTTGAAATTTTGTTATATTTTTGGATTTGTTTTTTTATTTTGGAATGTTTTGATTTTTTTTGGTTTTTTATGTATTTCAATGTAACCTAACCTAAACTATAGGTGTAATAATGAAATACAAACTAATGGGTGTATTGAAGCTCACTTTTCTAATGAAAAATGATGCAATAATTGTTGAATGTGGTTGCCTAGTATGATTTTGCTGAATGTATCCTTAATGTAAATAAACCTCTCGAAAGAGGTCATGTTGTCTAATGCCTTGATACTGACCCATTTGGGCTTTCGCTTCACCCTTGTGTGATCTTGAGCATGAACAATAGTTGTAATTCCTAAATTATTAAGACCCTAGAATTGGAGGGCATCTAACCTTCCTAATTATAGATGCACCCACAATTAGACGACTTCTTGATGATGAAATCTAAAATTCCACTCACAGGGACCACTAGGTTTGCTATGGTGTGAGCCAATGGGTGGAGATGAATATGACCATCATTGATCTCGATCAACGATTGGTAATGAAATCTAACTCATTAATGTTTATTGTGAACCATGATGTGTGTGATTAATTTTATATTATTTAGTCTCTATACCACTATAATGCGGTATCTCTTTAGATGCCTAAATGCAACTAACTTAACACAAAATAACTCTAGAATGATCTACTTTTACTTTTTCATGCAAGATGAATATACACTATTGCAAGAAAGTGATTTACTCTAACATATCATGCACTCCTAAAGCAAATATATCAATAGCCTACAATAAAAAATTCTACTTATAAATAAATCGAAATAAATCTACAACTAAAAATGACTCGGAACAGAAAGTGAATGATTCCCTACTTGTAGTCTTGTGCTTCATTGAATACTAGAGACGAAGATATTTATGAACTATGACCATTCAAGGTAGGATGGTTTCTTTCTAAGACCATCTGTCTATAGATGGTTACACTCTATGGTCATTTGAGTTCAGACGGTCTTGCTCCTATGTATTCTGTGACTTGCATAGAAAAATAATAATCCTATCAGTTTTCCCAAATGCTACAAATATAAAAAATAGTAGAAAATAAAATCTAGGTTAAAATAACAACATAGAAAATTGCATAAATCAAAATTTTAAGGGAGGGGTGGGTCCCACCATGATCACCATCTTGTAGACATTGAGATTACACACCATGCAATATATGAAAATGAAATTAAATGAATATCTCTATTAAAATTTTGAAATGTGCTTCTTTTGTTATGTTACAATATTATACCCGCCCAGGGATTTTTACAATTATATAGAGGAACGATGTCCTTATGTAATTAAAATGGTGCTTCGGTACTTTCATGCTACAACAAGTGTGTTGGGCAGAGTTTTTGGTGACCGTTGTGTTGAGTGGAAATTTTTCCCAATTGCAAAATCACCATCACAATCAGGATTTTGATTATAAAACCCTCTCTTGCAAATAGAAATTTCTCCAAGGTTCCTTTTACTTAATGTGTGATTATAATCCTATGAATATGTATCAAATAAGTGCTAGGAATACCTTAGTGATTTGCAAATAACTATTAACAAGGGGTCCGTGTTGGTATTATTCTATTCCTATGCTAGTGTTTGTTCATAAAACTTAAAAAAAAAGGAAAATGTGATTGGACCTCATATGACCATGACGTAAATGCCTTCATTCATTTTATCTTGAATTATTTTAGGTAGAGTTTATCTTCTTTTGGTTAATCATATTTTAAACAAGTTTTATCTTTCTAAAATTCATGCTTTGAACATGAAACAAAGATTAAAATCTGTCTCTAAATGCGAACCTTAAATGATGATTGGATTCATTTTAGCTTTCTTTGTTAAACTTAAATCATGAAAGAAAATAATAAAATGACTAGATTTAAAATGTAGAAGCCTTTGATAATATAAATTACCTCTTTAATGAAATTGGAATTTTCATAAAGAGAAGTTAATTTTTTGCTTTAAAAATAATGGCCTTTTGAAATGCCATATAAATCATCCCTCTTTAATGAAATTGTAATTTTCATATAGAGAAGTTAATTTATTACTTGAAAATGAATTGCAAAGCTTAAAATTTGATTTACCTTCAAAATATGCAACTATGTCAAATTTTGAAATTACAAAACTCTTGATAAAACAACTTTAAATAAAATTTGAAATTTCAAAAATGGCTTTAAAATGAAATCAAAACTATTATAAATGAAGAGTTAAAGCTTATTCTTCACATCCGTGCATTTATTTTTGGAATTTTATTTTATTTTTATTTTTATTTTATTTACCAAAGATTAAAAAAGCTGTAAAAAAGGAAGGTTAGAAAAAGAACAAATAAAATCTGCAAAATGGACCAGAATGCTAAAAATATTAATGGCAAGCCTCCTTCAGTATAATGCTACCCTATCCTGCAAAACTAGAGATGTGAGAGTTTCTAAATGTAACCCAATCTATTCAAAGTTGCATTCACATGGTTTGAAATAAACTAGGTGCAATCTTCTACGAAAAATAAAAATGAATTCCCTGTTTCTAAGCATTCAATAGTGCAACCACTAAACTGCATTAAACACTATCTATAAGCCTAAAATCAAGGAAAAGAAAGATAAACATTAGCCCAAACATTCATAATATTTCTCCTCCATTTTTGTTAACAAGGTGCAAATTTATGAAATATTTGCATTTAAAGGAGAAAATATAGTCTTGTTACACAAAATCTCTAACATCTTCCTCAATAAATCCATCCTTGGCCTACAAAAATGTCCAGCTCCCCTTCTGTTCATGCCATGGGTTTTTTTAAATCTTCGATCTATCTTTTCATTTCCTCTTCCCTAATTTTTTTTGGCTCTCTAGACGTAGGTTTCAATGATAAACCCCTTTGTTTGATTTCAAAAAAAGAAATTGTTCTCTATTGTGTATGTTTCTTATTTGGATCCATTCTCCACATGTTGGCCTACATTTTAATAATGCTCTCGAACCCTTTTATTATTTGTGTAACCATCGTGCTTTATGGCTTAATTAATTTTGGTAACATCTTGTTATCATTACACTATTCACCTTTATGTATGTGGTCGTCTTTATATGAAGCTTTTATTCATTAAGAATTTGGTTTATTAATGAGAATGACCATGACTTATGTGAATCCTTCATTATACCATCCACCATGCCACGTAGCAAATCTGGCCATACCACCAGTAAAATGTGTATTCCAAAATACCACTGCACTGCACTTAGCCCAGTATGGGCAGTCTGCTTCTTCATCTCAAACAGGCTCTTTGATGGTAAAATCATAAAGAAATCATAGTTCAATTGATGTACTCCAATTATAACCATGCTTTCTATAGTCCTAGTCTCATCTGTAGATGAAATATTGAATCTTTCAACATAATGTGACTCATATGGTAAACCATGAAAGTAGTCCACTACTACACCACCATTCCATCTATTTATTATAACTTCTATCTACTTTGGTGGACGTTGCCTGTATGTATACCCATCTGCACTAATATGGTAGAACTTTGCATTGCTACCATGATGTCATCCATATTATGTAGATGCCTTTTTTGGTAACGTACATCTACAGCCTTATTCATGGTGTCACTATGGATGTGTCTATGTATGATTACCATATAGTCTTCATCCATGTGCATTGTTCCTCTTCATAATCTACATCATTGAGATCACATTCCTCATTTTGTGAATGTAAAACCATGATCCATGTTTGGGTATACGTATTCAGCGTATGGGTCCATATGTTCATTATCGATCTTTATTCGAGTTTGAGGTTCCATTGTGTGGTCCACATCATTGTTACGATGTGGTGTCATCGATACCACAACACCTAAACTTTGGGTATCACATCCTTTCTGTAATCATTACACTGGTATCATATTTTAGCAAAATTGAGCCCCCATTCTCTATTTTTAATAACTTATTTAAAATTTCTAGAAACTTTTCCCTTTCTTTGTGTATGTGTAATGCTCCATTATTATCTACATTAACCCCCATGACCACTTATGGCATCCTGCTATGTATGAGATGTAAGTGCTCTACATTATCATTTCTAATTGATTGTCTAAAAAATCACAAGCCTGAAATTAAATTCATAGGAGAGCATATGCTCTTTTTCTTCACTACCTCGGTTAAACATCCCTCAGCATTCGACATTCAATAGGAGCTGATGATTTCCAAGGTACAGTGAAATGACATGAAATGACATGAATTCTTCATCCTTTGATTAATCGTACATCATATTCCCCAATATAGGTCATTGTCGCATCACTCTACGTTATACACTATCGCAAGCCATGTCATGTATCCTCTGATAGGCCATGTCATTGCTCCATGTCAACAAGTCCCATTTTGGTAAGCCTTGGTCTTCACCACTAGCTGGTTCTCAATCCGCTAAAAGGGAAGACTAAGATCCACATCATCATCGAGAATTTGGATCTCACGGTTCAATGTCTTCTCCTAATCCATGTGGTATCTGGTCACTCCAAATATTTGTTGTGGGTCCATCCAGTATCTACATTTTGTGTCTATCCTTGAGTTGTCGTATACCCTTAAGACTCTACCTCAAACATGCAACCCGTTTATTGCTCACAACCTTGATTACACTTCTACATATATGAAGTCCATAGCTTAGTCAATAATCAACATGGCAATAACATTCTTCAAAGATAATTAAGTTCACTAAAATGAAATGATTTTATTTCATTTTCATAATTATCATTATTGATTATTTTTTATTTTTTATATATTATTTAAATAAATAAATATATATTTATTTATTTATTTATTATTATGCTATATATACATATATAAAATATATATACAGACATATATTTATTAATTTTTTGTATTTCTTAATTTTTTATGTTTTATTTATTTTTATTATTAATTATAATATATATAATATATGTATTATATTTTTCTTTTATTTTTTAATTTAACTTAAAATGAAGATCAATCAACCTCTAAAAGGTTGATTTTTTACAAATCCAAATAAAAGAAAAACAATGGAATAATAAAAAAAACAAGCAAGTGGTTTACTCTAACATATAATGCACTTCTAAAGAAAATATATCAATAGCCTACAAGAAAAAATGCTACTTATAAATAAATCAAAATAAATCTACAACTAAAAATGACTCATAACAGAAAGTGAATGATTCCCTACTTGCAAGTAAGTGGTTTACTCTAACATATCATGCACTTCTAAAGTAAATATAGCAATAGCCTACAATAAAAAATGCTACTTATAAGTAAATCGAAATAAATCTACAACTAAAAATGACTCAAGACATCTGCTTCTTGTGGTGCAGTGGTAAATGCCCTGCGTGTTGGTAGAGGCCGACCCAGGTTCCATTCTCCTTGTCTCCATCCTCTGAGATATATGGTATAGTTAGAAATGTCCTATGTGCTGGTAGATACCGACAAGGCTCCATTTCTCCTATGCCCAAACTGTTGAAAGTGGCACCTCGAAAGGGGTGTTTTCCACTATAAATTAGTTTTTTGGATTGAGACGTTTTTCACAGGACTACCCAAATGGCCAAACTAATTTCGGCCATATCTCACTCATCCGAACTCGGATTGAGCTGAAATTTTGAGGGTAGATGCCTTAAAAACCCTAGAACATCTCCACAAATTTTCATATCATTTGGAACAACACATATCCTAGCACATCCCTATGTGTGAAAGATATATTTGGCAAGCGGCTATGCGAGGGTTTCATCTGGGTTGAGTGCAAGCAGCTCCAGAGCTTGGTTTTTAGGGCCTTCGGGCCCTAGCAACCAATATTTTTGTGGTTTATGCTCAATATTTTAGCAGGAAATATTGTAGGGGATACAAGATAGGTTAGAAATTTATCTTTCAACAGATCATACTATGAACTTGAGTGACAACGACTTCCAATTTTCTGCACAAAAGAAAAGTGAAAACCATACCTTTCCACGACATCTAGGGCAAGGATTAAAGAGACCAAAAAATAAGTTTCAAGTAGTTGATCAAAAAATGGCTCATATCTCAAGTGAATCTGGTGCTAAGGTGCACCCACAAAATAATTCTACTGTGAAAACCCCTGTCAAGGGTAAGAATTTTGAAGACTCAGTCCCAAAAATGAATTTTAGGGATGCCCTTCGTGGTGGACAGCCTCAGCCCAATGCTAATATCAATATTAGGGCTTCTCATAAACCTCTAAGAATGCCTAAGATTAATCCCAAGAAAACAGAGTTAGGATGTCTTAAAGTAGCTGATGGAACTCCTATTGTTAAGCTTGATATGGGTAACATTCAGACTGGCATTGAAGATTTGGAAAAAAGAGGACTAATTTGTCGGTTCATGGGTTTTCGTTCGAGTCTATCTACTTTCAAATTCTGGGCTGCAAAAATCTAGAAAACTAAAGGTGAGTTACAAATCTCTATTTATCCAAATGGTTATTTTCTTGTTTTATTTGCTAATAATGAAGATAGAGAGAAAAATTTTCAAGGGAGTCCTTGGTTTTTTGGAAAGCCAGGGCTTTTCATGAAGCCCTGGCATACTAAATTTAAATTTGAAGAAGAGATGCCTTCTATAGCTCCCGTGTGGGTTAGACTCTTTGGCTTCCCTATTGAATTTTGGAATCCTACTATTTTTTCTTCAATTGGAAACTCTTTAGGAACTTTTATGATGACTGTTGATTGTACTCAAAATTTTAAACATATTATTTATGCTCAAATTTGTGTTTTAATGGATTTTGACAAACCCCTACCTAAAATTATCACATTACAATTTGGGGAAGACACTTGGGAGAAAGTAGTGGACTATGAGAACATTCCTTTTCATTGTAGAATTTGCCATGAATATGGTCATTTGGCCTGTGCTTGCCCAAATAAAATTCCTGATCAAAAGAAAGAAGATATAAACTCAGCAGGTTTCCAAATACCTAAGAAGAAGAACACTCAGAAAAAACTAGTAATGAAGGATCAATCAAAGTAATTTGCTAATATGTTTGAAATACTTTTCGCAAATGATGTCCCAAGTGAGGAAGAGAAAATAATGGAAACTGAAATCTTATAAACACAATTTAAATATGAAGAAAATAACTCAGAGACAAATCAACAAATCAAAGGTTTTCAACAGAAAAAAAAAGGAGAAAATTTATACAAGAAAAACAATATTTCAAATGTCAAAATTTCAAATAATGCAAGTCCCAATATAGACTCCATTGAACCATCTAGTAAAATTTTGGCTATGTATGAGCATTCTTCAAGGTTAGAAGCCATATCAGATTCAATTGGAATAAGTCAAGAAATAGGGAAAAAAATTGAAGATGGATTCTAATCAAAAAGTAGGTCGCAAGACCAATCAATATCATATGGTAAAAGAAGGTGAAAATATTGTAGAGGAAGGTAAGATTAATGCCCTTCCCAACATTTTTAGCCCTAGTATTAATGAAGATCATCACTTGGAATATTAGAGGACTCAAAGTGAGTCTTTCAAAACAAAATGAAATTAGAAGAATGATTCAGATAAATCATCTATATCTTGTTTTCCTTCAAGAAATAAAGATTTCAATGGAGGATATGGACTTAATTGCCAGTAAAATTTGGCCAGCTGGAAAAGTGGTTTCCCTCAGTTCCCAAGGGACTTCAGGTGGCATCGTTTGTCTTTGGGACCCAAAAGAGGTAGTTATTCACCACATGGTTGGTAGTTGGGGTTTTTTGGCTATAGCTATTCAAAGTATACATTCCAACTAGATTATGCTCTGCATTACTGTTTATGCCCCGACTTCTTTGGAGGAAAAAAAAAGATAGTGGAAGGATATTACTCATATTATCTCTCATTTTCCTAAATATTGGATCTTGATCGGAGGAGATTTCAATACCATCCTCTCTCTGGATGAGAAAAGGGGGGAAATAGAAATTTGGACAAAAGTATTGATCTCATGAGTGAATATATTGCAAACCTCCATCTTGTGGATATCCAACCAGATAATGGACTTATGACTTGGTCTAACAGAAGGCAAGGCTTAGCTTGTATAATGGAGAGATTGGATAGGTTTTTTTTCTTTAAAAATTTCTTAATCCATGGTCACATTCCTAAAGTGAAGACTCTTAATAATACCGGTTTGGATCATTGGCTAGTCATGGTGGAAATGTGGAAAACCAATGTGAGTTTCTCTCCTTTTCATTTTCAATTAATGTGGCTTAGAGACATTTAATTCAGACCTCATGTGCAACAATGGTGGAAGGAAGGTAAACCTAGGCATGGGACTAAGATGTTTTGTTTTGCCAAAATACTGCAATAAATTAAATCCAAAATCAAGACTTGGAACTAGAAAGAGTTTGGGGATGTTCATAAAAAAAAACATGAAGTTATTGCTCATATTAAAAATTTGAATAAGAAAATCTGTTTAGATGGCCTCACAGAGAAGAGAAATGCAGATGAAATTAAACTCACAACTCAGTTAGAGGAATGGGAAAAAAGAGAAGAAATCTTATGGAAGCAAAAATCTAGAATTCAATGGCTCAAAGAAGGAGATCGAAACACAAATTTCTCCCACAAATCTCTTCTAGCTCGAAGATATCACAACTTTATTTCTTCCTTAAAATCAAATTCTGGAGATGTTTATACTTGGGATGGCATGAACTCTATTGTTGTTGATTACTTTTCCAATCTTTTTGTTGCTACTCCTCTTGACTCAGCTTCACAATAAAATGTTCTTCAAGAAATCCCTTCTCTTATCACTTCTGAGAAGAACTCTATTTTGAATGCTCCTGTTACTATCAATGAGCTTCAACAAGTAGTTTTTAAAATGCAAAAAAGGGAAAACCCCTAGTCTTGATGGTTTTCCTATTGAGTTCTACCAAGAGTTCTAGGATATCCTTCATGTTGATTTATTAGAGGTGGTGGAAGAATCCAGGAAATCCAAAGAAATTTTGAAGGTTATCAATAAAACTTATATTACTCTTGTTCCAAAAGCTCAAGAGGTTGATCATATCTCAGCTTTTAGACCTATTGTTTTATGTAATGTTCTTCTCAAAATTATTACTAAAATCATGGCAGAAAGGTTGAAGCCTCTTTTGTATAATATTATTTCCCCAGAGCAAGGGGGATATGTGGAAGGACGTCAAATAGTAGATGAGATAGTTCTTGCTCAAGAAGCCATCCATTCCATGGATATGCAAAATTCTCCTTCTATGTTCATCCGGTTATACTTAACCAAAGCTTATGACAGAGTGTATTGGCACTTCCTTATCAAAGTTTTGAGGCAATTTGGTTTCTCTAAGGATTGGATGGATTGGATTATGGGATGTATCTCTTTAGTTTCCTACTTAGTTCTTATCAATGGCAGGCCTTCTCAGTCTTTCTCAGCTTTCAGAGGTATTAGGCAAGGTGACCCGCTATCCCCTTATTTATTCATCATTCTTGTTGAATGCTTGGGTAGGAATATAACCAAAAAGAGGGATAACAAAACCCTTGAGTGAGTTACCATTGCTCATGGAGCTAGACCTATCTCTCATCTTCAATTTGTGGATGACTCTACCCTTTTAGGTAAAGTTGCAGTTAAGGAAGCTTCTAATATTAAGCAAATCATTAGCTATTTTTCTAAGGCTACCGAGCGATTGATCAATGAAGACAAATCTAAAGTTATTTTCTTTCACTGCTCTGCTAGATAGGAATCCATGGTCTTGGATAAATTAAGTTATAAGAAGACCTCTCTTCCAATCACTTATTTAGGTATTCCCATAAATATTCAAAGGCAAAAAAATAAAGATTGGAATTGGTTGTTGGACAAAGTCAAGAAGAAAATTTGAAAGTGGACCAACAAGTGGCTTTCTTCTGGGGGTAGAATCACCTTGGTAAAATCAATCCTTCAAGCTATTCTTATTTATGTTTCTTTCATTTTGAATATCCCAAAGGATGTTCTTTGAGAATTGGATCAAATCAGTCATTGTTTCCTTTGGAGTGGTACTAAGGAGAAAAGAAAATGGGCCTTGGTGAAATGGGATACTTTATGTCTTCCTAAGAGTGAAGGGGGGTTAGGATTCTGGTATTCAATTAATAAAAACAAAGCTTTAGCTGCTAAATTATATTGGAGGATGTTGCATAACCCCAATGCTCTTTGGGCCAATAATCTTTATGGTAAATATGCTGAGAACAAAAGTCCTAAAGACCTTGTTCGCTATCAACTTCCTACCAAATGTTATCCCATATTAGCAGTTCTTAATACTGGTGAGGATTTTATAAATAAAAAATTATTTTGGATCATTCATAATGGTCAACATGCAAATTTTTGGATAGATTCTTGGGATGGTCACAAGCCTTTGATAACCCAGTTTCTCAATTGGAGGCCTTGGATAGATTCTTTATTTGGATTTTATTGCATCATAGGGTGCTTACTGGTGAGCAACTTATGAAGCGTGGTTTTCATGGCCCTTTTAGATGTGAAATGTGTGAAGAGAATGTAGAAAATATCAACCATATTTTTATTGAGTGTACTTTAGTCTCTAAGCTATGGAGGAGAATGGCAACTTTACTTGGCGTCCAATTTTTTCACTTTTGAATAGCTTTGGAGGGATTGGTCTAATCAAGAGGGTGTTGATCATTTTATTAGGTAGTTATTTGGATGGGTTCTACCATTCTTCTTTGGAATATTTGGAATGAAAGGAATAACCAAATTTTTAATCAAGATAGGAAGGATATTCACTATATTTTGCAAAATACCATAGCCAACTTAGTTGAATGAGTCCATCAACTCCTTAATCACCCCCAAAACTCCCACCAAATATGGGATCAAGTGATGCAAAGATTGAAGACTAAACCTTATAAGGGCAACCAAATTAAATGGAATGTGAGTATTAGTAAGATGGATAGGACTAGAAATTGGCAACCTCCTCCTAAGGATTTTGGAAAAGTCAATATTGATGGAGCCTCTAGAGGGAACCCTGGAAAAGCCAATGTGGGAGGAATTGGTAGACTTTCAGATGGCTTTTTACTTTTGCTGAGAATTTGGGTATTCTTTCCAATAACCTTGCTGAGGGGTACGGTATCCTTAGAGGCCTTTAGGAGGCTACTAAGGTTGGATGGGAAAAGGTGTTAGTTGAGTCTGACTCTCAACTTATGATTAATCTCTTGAAGACTCCTTCTAAGAATCATAAGATGGATTGGAGATTAAAAAGAATTATTGAGAAGATTCAGTTAATTTAGATGGGATTTTTGAAAGTTGATTACAATCATGTGGTCAGATATCAAAACAAGAGTGCTGATGCTTTAGCTAATTGGGCTTTGGACAAAGGTGATCTTACTTGTTATGGCCACCCTCCTATATGGTGGGCTTCTCAAATTAGGGAAGCTCTTCTTTCTATCATTTCTTTGGATGGCTCCAGTTCTGAAGGTACGTAGTTTCTTCTTGTTTTTATTTATTTTTTGTTTCTATTTGGTTCATTCAGTTTTTTTAGTTCCCTAGCTCATTCTATTATTTATTTTGTTTCCTTTGTTGATTCTTGCATTAATAGTCTTCTGGTCTAGATAAGTCATTGTTTTGTTCATTTTTTTTCTTTTGTCTTCTTTGTTTTTTTGTTTAGTTTTTTAAGGTGGGTGGGTTATTTTGTTTTGTTTTGTTTTTATGTTATTTGTGTTGTTTTTTGTTGTTCTTGTGTTTTTGTTTATGTTTTTTGTTATTGTTCTTGTGTTTTTTTCGTTCTTGTTCTTGGGTTTCTCTTTGTTTGTGTTATTTCATTTTTTTTGTTTGAGTGAGTTACCATTGCTCATGGAGCTAGACCTATCTCTCATTTTCAATTTGTGGATGACTCTACCCTTTTAGGTAAAGCTGCAGTTAAGGAAGCTTCTAATATTAAGCAAATCATTAGCTATTTTTCTAAGGCTACTGGGCAGTTGATCAATGAAGACAAATCTAAAGTTATTTTCTTTCACTGCTCTGCTAGACAGGAATCCATGGTCTTGGATAAATTAAGATATAAGAAGACCTCTCTTCCAATCACTTATTTAGGTATTCCCATAAATATTCAAAGGCAAAAAAATAAATATTGGAATTGGTTGTTGGACAAAGTCAAGAAGAAAATTTGAAAGTGGACCAACAAGTGGCTTTCTTCTGGGGGTAGAATCACCTTGGTAAAATCAATCCTTCAAGCTATTCTTATTTATGTTTCTTTCATTTTGAATATCCCAAAGGCTGTTCTTTGAGAATTGGATCAAATCAGTCATTGTTTCCTTTGGAGTGGTACTAAGGAGAAAAGAAAATGGGCCTTGGTGAAATGGGATACTTTATGTCTTTCTAAGAGTGAAGGGGGGTTAGGATTCCGGTATTCAATTAATAAAAACAAAGCTTTAGCTGCTAAATTATATTGGAGGATTTTGTATAACCCCAATGCTCTTTGGGCCAATAATCTCTGTGGTAAATATGCTGAGAACAAAAGTCCTAAAGACCTTGTTCGCTATCAAATTCCTACCAAATGTTATCCCATATTAGCAGTTCTTAATACTGGTGAGGATTTTATAAATAAAAAATTATTTTGGATCATTCATAATGGTCAACATGCAAATTTTTGGATAGATTCTTGGGATGGTCACAAGCCTTTGATAACCCAGTTTCTCGATTGGAGGCCTTGGATGGAGGAGCTTCACCGAGCTAATTGGATAAAGGTGGCTAATTACTGTCGATACCATATTGGTAATTCAAATGTTGGTAGATATTGGATCCCTATTGAGTACTAGCCTATTCAAATCCTAGAAAGGCAAAGACAAAATATCCAAGGCATCCTTCATATGAGATCCCTCTCTTGGTCCCATGAAAAAGATTGTTTTGGATGGAACAACACTACTAAGGGTGAGTATTCAGTTGCTCAAGGTTATTTGACCTTATGCCATAATAATCCCAACCATTCTTCTGACATATTTTCTCAATTGTGGGCTCAAAATATTTTGCCTAAGGTGAGGTTCTTTATTTGGATTTTATTGCATCGTAGGGTGCTTACTGGTGAGCAACTTATGAAGCGTGGTTTTCATGGCCCTTTTAGATGTGAAATGTGTGAAGAGAATGTAGAAAATATCAACCATATTTTTATTGAGTGTACTTTAGTCTCTAAGCTATGGAGGAGAATGGAAACTTTACTTGGCTTACAGTGGTCCAATTTTTTCACTTTTGAACAACTTTGGAGGGATTGGTCTAATCAAGAGGGTGTTGATCATTTTATTAGGCAGTTATTTGGATGGGTTCTACCATTCTTCTTTGGAATATTTGGAATGAAAGGAATATCCAAATTTTTAATCAAGATAGGAAGGATATTCACTATATTTTGCAAAATACCATAGCCAACTTAGTTGAATGAGTCCATCAACTCCTTAATCACCCCCAAAACTCCCACCAAAGATGGGATCAAGTGATGCAAATATTGAAGACTAAACCTTCTAAGGGCAACCAACTTAAATGGAATGTGAGTATTAGTAAGATGGATAGGACTAGAAATTGGCAACCTCCTCCTAAGGATTTTGGAAAATTCAATATTGATGGAGCCTCTAGAGGGAACCCCCGGAAAAGCCAATGTGGGAGGAATTGGTAGACTTTCATATGGCTCCCTGGTTTTTACTTTTGCTGAGAATTTGGGTATTCTTTCCAATAACCTTGATGAGGGGTATGGTATCCTTAGAGGCCTTTAGGATGCTACTAAGGTTGGATGGGAAAAGGTGTTAGTTGAGTCTGACTCTCAACTTATGATTAATCTCTTGAAGACTCCTAAGAATCATAAGATGGATTGGAGATTAAAAAGAATTATTGAGAAGATTCAGTTAATCTAGATGGGATTTTTGAAAGTTGATTACAATCATGTGGTCAGATATCAAAACAAGAGTGCTGATGCTTTAGCTAATTGGGCTTTGGACAAAGGTGATCTTACTTGTTATGGCCACCCTCCTATATGGTGGGCTTCTCAAATTAGGGAAGCTCTTCTTTCTATCATTTCTTTGGATGGCTCCAGTTTTGAAGGTACCTAGTTTCTTCTTGTTTTTATTTATTTTTTGTTCCTATTTGGTTCATTCAGTTTTTTTAGTTCCCTAGCTCATTCTATTATTTATTTTGTTTCCTTTGTTGATTCTTGCATTAATAGTCTTCTGGTCTAGATAGGTCATTGTTTTGTTCATTTTTTTTCTTTTGTCTTCTTTGTTTTTTTGTTTAGTTTTTTAAGGTGGGTGGGTTCTTTTGTTTTGTTTTGTTTTGTTTTTATGTTCTTTGTGTTGTTTTTTGTTGTTCTTGTGTTTTTGTTTATGTTTTTTGTTATTGTTCTTGTGTTTTTTTCGTTCTTGTTCTTGGGTTTCTCTTTGTTTGTGTTATTTCATTTTTTTTGTGTGTGAGTGTTTTCTATGTTTTTTGTTTTTGTTTATTGTTTATTGTTTGTTGTTGGTTTTTTTTATTTTTATTTTATTTATTTTATTTTTTAGGTTTTGGTTGTGTTTATTTTTCATGTTTTTTTGGGTTATGTCTTTGTAGTGTTCTGTTGTTTTTGTCTTGTTTGTGTTTTGTTATGTGGTTCTTGTGTTTTCCTATGTGGTTTGTGTTGTGGTTTCTTTTATCTTATTGTGCATTTTTGGTTGTGCTTTTGGTTTTGACACACTCAAGGAGCATGTTTTTTATTTTATTTTATTATTTTTGTTGTTATTTACTTTTTTTAATTTGGTTTTGTGTGTTTGTTTGCTCCTTGAGTATGTCAAAGGTGGTAGGCCAGGTCCAAGTCCTGGGTATTTTTTGCGAAATCGATACCCCTGCCTCTTTGGGTCTTACCCAAAAGTGGCATCCATTTTGGGATGTTTTCCACAAAAAAAAAAAAAAAAAAGACTCAGAACAGAAAGTGAATGATTCCCTACTTGTAGTCTTGTGCTTCATTGAATACTAGAGACGGAGATATCTATGAACTATGACCATTCAAGGTAGGATGGTTTCTTTATAAGACCATTTTTCTATAGATGGTTACACTCTATGGTCATTCGAGATCATACGATCCTTCTCCTATGTATTTTGTGACTTGCGTAATAAAAAATAATCCTATCAGTTTTCCCAAATGCTACAAATATAAAAAATAGTAGAAAATAAAATCTAGCTTAAAATAACAACATAGAAAATTGCGTAAATCAAAATTTTAAGGGAGGGGTGGGTCCCACCATGATCACCATCTTGTAGACACTAAGATTACACACCATGCAATATATGAAAATGAAAGTAAATGAATATCTCTATTAAAATTTTGAAATGTGCTTCTTTTGTTATGTTACAATATTATACCCGCCCAGGGATTTTTACAATTATATAGAGGAACAATGTCCTTATGTAATTAAAATGGTGCTTCGGTACTTTCATGCTGCAACAAGTGTGTTGGGCAGAGTTTTTGGTGACCGTTGTGTTGAGTGGAAATTTTTCCCAATTGCAAAATCACCATCACAATCAAGATTTTGATTATAAAACCCTCTCTTGCAAATAGAAATTTCTCCAATGTTCCTTTTACTTAATGTGTGATTATAATCCTATGAAGATTTATCAAATAAGTGCTAGGAATACCTTAGTGATTTGTAAATAATTGTTAACAAGGGGTCCGTGTTGGTATTATTCTATTGCTATGCTAGTGTTTGTTCATAAAACTTAAAAAAAAAGGAAAATGTGATTGGACCTCATATCACCATGATGTAAATGCCTTCGTTCATTTTATCTTGAATTATTTTAGGTAGAGTTTATCTTCTTTTGGTTAATCAGATTTTAAACAAGTTTTATCTTTCTAAAATTTATGCTTTGAACATAAAACAAAGATTAAAATTTGTCTCTAAATGTGAACCTTAAATGATGATTGGATTCATTTTAGCTTTCTTTGTTAAAATTAAATCATGAAAGAAAATAATAAAATGACTAGCTTTAAAATGTAGAAGCCTTTGATAAAATAAATTACCTCTTTAATGAAATTGGAATTTTCATAAAGAGAAGTTAATTTATTGCTTTAAAAATAATGGCCTTTTGAAATGCCATATAAATTATCCCTCTTTAATGAAATTGTAATTTTCATAAAGAGAAGTTAATTTATTACTTGAAAATGAAATGCAAAGCTTAAAATTTGATTTACCTTCAAAATGTGCAATTATGTCAAATTTTGAAATTACAAAATTCTTGATAAAACAACTTTAAATAAAATTTGAAATTTCAAAAATGGATTTAAAATGAAATCAAAACTATTCTAAATGAAGAGTTAAAGCTTATTCTTCACATCCGTGCATCTATTTTTGGAATTTTATTTTATTTTTATTTTTATTTTATTTACCAAAGTTTAAAAAAGCTGTAAAAAAGGAAGGTTAGAAAAAGAACAAATAAAATCTGCAAAATGGACCAGAATTCTAAAAACATTAATGGAAAGCCTCCTTCAGTATAATGCTATCCTATACTGCAAAACCAGAGATGTGAGAGTTTTTTAATGTAACCCAATTATTCAAAGTTGCATTCACATGGTTTGAAATAAACTAGGTGCAATCTTCTACGAAAAATAAAAATGAATTCCCTGTTTCTAAGCATTCAATAGTGCAACCACTAAACTGCATTAAACACTATCTATAAGCCTAAAATCAGGGAAAATAAATATAAACATTAGCCCAAACATTCATAATATTTCTCCTCCATTTTTGTTAACAAGGTGCAAATTTATGAAATATTTGCATTTAAAGGAGAAAATATAGTCTTGTTACACAAAATCTCTAACATCTTCCTCAATAAATCCATCCTTGGCCTACAAAAATGTCTAGCTCCCCTTCTGTTCATGCCATGGGTTTTTTAAAATCTTCGATCTATCTTTTCATTTCCTCTTCCCTAATTTCATTTGGCTCTCTAGATGTAGGTTTCAATGATAAACCCCTTTGTTTGATTTCCAAAAAAGAAATTGTTCTCTATTGTGTATGTTTCTTATTTGGATCCATTCTCCACATGTTGGCCTACATTTTAATAATGCTCTCGAACCCTTTTATTATTTGTGTAACCACCGTGCTTTATGCCTTAATTAATTTTGGTAACATCTTGTTATCATTACACTATTCACCTTTATGTATGCGGTCTTCTTTATATGAAGCTTTTATTCATTAAGAATCTGGTTTATTAATGAGAATGACCATGACTTATGTGAATCCTTCATTATACCATCCACCATGCTATGTAGCGAAGCTGGCTATACCACCGGTAAAATGTGTATTCCAAAATACCACTACACTACACTTAGCCCAGTATGGGCAGACTACTTCTTCATCTCAAATAGGCTCTTTGATGGTAAAATCATCAAGAAATCGTAGTTCAATTGATGTACTCCAATTCTAACCATGCTTTCTATAGTCCTAGTATCATATGTAGATGAAATATTGAATATTTCAACATAATATAACTCATATGGTAAACCATCAAAGTAGTCCACTACTACAACACCATTCCATCTATTTATTATAACTTCTATCTGCTTCGGTGGACGTTGCCTGTATGTATCCCCATCTGCACTAATATGGTAGACCTTTGCATTTCTACGATGATGTCATCCATATTATGTAGATGCATTTTTTTGGTAACCTACATCTACATCCTGATTCATGGTGTCACTATGGATGTGTCTAGGTATGATTACCATGTAGTATTCATCCATGTGCATTGTTCCTCTTCATAATCTACATCATTGAGATCACATTCCTCATTTTGTGAATGTAAAACCATGATCCATGTCTGGGTATACGTATTCAGCATATGGGTCCATATGTTCATTATCGATCTTTATTCGAGTTTGAGGTTCCATTGTGTGTTCCACATCATTGTTATGATGTGGTGTCATTGATACCACAACACCTAAACTTTGGGTATCACATCCTTTCTGTAATCATTACACTAGTATCATATTTTAGCACAATTGAGCCCCAATTCTCTATTTTTAATTACTTATTTAAAATTTCTAGAAAAATTTCCCTTTCTCTATGTATGTGTAATGCTCCATTATTATCTACGTTAACCCCCATGAGCACTTATGGCATCCTACTTTGTATGAGATGTAAGTGCTCTACATTATCATTTCTAATTGGCTATCTAAAAAATCACAAGCTTGAAATTAAATTTATAGGAGAGCATATGCTCCTTTTCTTCACTACCTCGATTAAACATCCCTCAGCATTCGACATTCAATATGAGCTGATGATTTCCAAGGTACAGTGAAATGACATGAAATGACATGAATTATTCATCCTTTGATTAATCTTACATCATATTCTGAAATATATGTCACTGTCGCATCACTCTACGTTATACACTATCGCAAGCCATGTCGTGTATCCTCTGATAGGCCATGTCATTGCTCCATGTCAGCAGGTCCCATTTTGGTAAGCCTTGGTCTTCATCACTAGCTGGTTCTCAATCCGCTAAAAGGGAAGACTAAGATCCACATCATCATCAAGGATTTGGATCTCACAGTTCAATGTCTTCTCCTAATCCATGTGGTATCTGGTCACTCCAAATATTTGTCATGGGTCCATCCAGTATCTACATTTTGTTTCTATCCTTGAGTTGTCATATACCCTTAAGACTCTACCTCAAACATGCAACCCGTCTATTGCTCACAGCATTGATTACACTTCTGCATATATGAAGTCCATAGCTTAGTCAATAATCAACGTGGCAATAACATTCTTCAAAGATAATTAAGTTCACTAAAATGAAATGATTTTATTTCATTTTCATAATTATCATTATTGATTATTTTTTATTTTTTATTTTTGATATATTATTTATATATATATATATATATATATTTATTTATTTATTATTATGCTATATATACATATATAAAATATATATATAGACATATATTTATTAATTTTTTGTATTTCTTACTTTTTTATGTTTTATTTATTTTTTATTATTAATTATAATATATATAATATATATATTATATTTTTCTTTTATTTTTTAATTTTATTTAAAATGAAGATCAATCAACCTCTAAAAGGTTGATTTATTACAAATCCAAATAAAAGAAAAACAATGGAATATTAAAAAAAACTGCAAGCAAGTGGTTTACTCTAACATATCATGCACTTCTAAAGAAAATATATCAATAGCCTACAATAAAAAATGCTACTTATAAATAAATCGAAATAAATCTACAACTAAAAATGACTCATAACAGAAAGTGAATGATTCCCTACTTGTAGTCTTCTACTTCATTGAATACTAGAGATAGAGATATCTATGAACTATGACCATTCAAGGTAGGATGGTTTATTTCTAAGACCATATTTCTATAGATGGTTACACTCTATGGTCATTAGAGTTCAGACGGTCCTGCTCCTATGTATTTTGTGACTTGCATAAAAAAAAAAAATAATCCTATCAGTTTTCCCAAATGCTACAAATATAAAAAATAGTAGAAAATAAAATCTAGCTTAAAATAACAACATAGAAAATTGCATAAATCAAAATTTTAAGGGAGGGGTGGGTCCCACCATGATCACCATCTTGTAGACACTGATATTACACACCATGCAATATATGAAAATGAAAGTAAATGAATATTTCTATTAAAAATTTGAAATGTGCTTCTTTTGTTATGTTACAATATTATACCCGCCCAGGGATTTTTACAATTATATAGAGGAACGATGTCCTTATGTAATTAAAATGGTGCTTCGGTACTTTCATGCTACAACAAGTGTGTTGGGCAAATTTTTTGGTGACCATTGTGTTGAGTGGAAATTTTTCCCAATTGCAAAATCACCATCACAATCAAGATTTTGATTATAAAACCCTCTCTTGCAAATAGAAATTTCTCCAAGGTTCCTTTTACTTAATGTGTGATTATAATCCTGTGAAGATGTATCAAATAAGTGCTAGGAATACCTTAATGATTTGCAAATAACTGTTAACAAGGGGTCCGTGTTGGTATTATTCTATTCCTATGCTAGTGTTTGTTCATAAAATTTGAAAAAAAAGGAAAATGTGATTGGACCTCATATGACCATGACGTAAATGCCTTCGTTCATTTTATCTTGAATTATTTTAGATGGAGTTTATCTTCTTTTGGTTAAGCAGATTTTAAACAAGTTTTATCTTTCTAAAATTCATGCTTTGAACATGAAACAAAGATTAAAATTTATCTCTAAATGTGAACCTTAAATGATGATTGGATTAATTTTATCTTTCTTTGTTAAACTTAAATCATGAACAAAAATAATAAAATGATTAGCTTTAAAATGTAGAAGCCTTTGATAAAATAAATTACCTCTTTAATGAAATTGGAATTTTTATAAAGAGAAGTTAATTTTTTGCTTTAAAAATAATGGCCTTTTGAAATGCCATATAAATCATCCTTCTTTAATGAAATTGTAATTTTCATAAAGAGAAGTTAATTTATTACTTGAAAATGAAATGCAAAACTTAAAATTTGATTTACCTTCAAAATGTGCAATTATGTCAAAATTTGAAATTACAAAACTCCTAATAAAACAACATTAAATAAAATTTGAAATTTCAAAAATGGCTTTAAAATGAAATCAAAACTATTCTAAATGAAGAGTTAAAGTTTATTCTTCACATCAATGCATCTATTTTTGGAATTTTATTTTTATTTTATTTACCAAATTTTAAAAAAGCTGTAAAAAAGGAAGGTTAGAAAAAGAACAAATAAAATCTACAAAATGAACCAGAATGCTAAAAATATTAATGGAAAGCGTCCTTCAGTATAATGCTACCCTATACTGCAAAACCAGAGATGTGAGAGTTTCTGAATGTAACCAAATTATTCAAAGTTGCATTCACATGGTTTGAAATAAACTAGGTGCAATATTCTACGAAAAATAAAAATGAATTCCTTGTTTCTAAGAATTCAATAGTGCAACCACTAAACTGCATTAAAAACTATTTATAAGCCTAAAATAGGGGAAAAGAAATATAAAAATTAGCCCAAACATTCATAATATTTCTCCTCCATTTTTGTTAACAAGGTGCAAATTTTTGAAGGATTTGCATTAAAAGGAGAAAATATAGTCTTGTTACACAAAATCTCTAACATCTTCCTCAATAAATCCATCCTTGGCCTACAAAAATGTCCAGCTCCCCTTCTGTTCTTGCCATGGGTTTTTAAAATCTTCGATCTATCTTTTCATTTCCTCTTCCCTAATTTCATTTGGCTCTCTAGACGTAGGTTTCAATGATAAACCCCTTTGTTTGATTTCCAAAAAAGAAATTGTTCTCTATTGTGTATGTTTCTTATTTGGATCCATTCTCCACATGTTGGCCTACATTTTAATAATGTTCTCGAACCCTTTTATTATTTGTGTAACCACCGTGCTTTATGGCTTAATTAATTTTGGTAACATCTTGTTATCATTACACTATTCACCTTTATGTATGCGGTCTTCTTTATATGAAGCTTTTATTCATTAAGAATCTGGTTTATTAATGAGAATGACCATGACTTACGTGAATCCTTCATTATACCATCCACCATGCCACTTAGCGAAGCTGGCCATACCACCAGTAAAATGTGTATTCCAAAATACCACTGCACTGCACTTAGCCCAGTATGGGCAGTCTGCTTCTTCATCTCAAACAGGCTCTTTGATGGTAAAATCATCAAGAAATCGTAGTTCAATTGATGTACTCCAATTCTAACCATGCTTTCTATAGTCCTAGTCTCATCTGTAGATGAAATATTGAATATTTCAACATAATATGACTCATATGGTAAACCATCAAAGTAGTCCACTACTACAACACCATTCCATCTATTTATTATAACCTCTATCTGCTTCGATGAACGCTGCCTATATGTATCCCTATCTGCACTAATATGGTAGACCTTTGCATTGCTACCATGATGTCATCCATATTATGTAGATGCATTTTTTGGTAACCTACATCTACATCCTGATTCATGGTGTCACTATGGATGTGTCTAGGTATGATTACCATGTAGTCTTCATCTATGTGCACTGTTCCTCTTCATAATCTACATCATTGAGATCACATTCCTCATTTTGTGAATGTTAAACCATGATCCATGTCTGGGTATACATATTCAGTGTATGGGTCCATATGTTCATTATCGAGTTTGAGGTTCCATTGTGTGGTCCACATCATTGTTACGATGTGGTGTCATCGATACCACAACACCTAAACTTTGGGTATCACATCCTTTCTGTAATCATTACACTAGTATCATATTTTAGCACAATTGAGCCCCCATTCTCTATTTTTAATAACTTATTTAAAATTTCTAGAAACTTTTCTCTTTCTCTGTGTATGTGTAATGCTCCATTATTATCTACGTTAACCCCCATGACCACTTATGGCATCCTACTGTGTATGAGATGTAAGTGCTCTACATTATCATTTCTAATTGGTTGTCTAAAAAATCACAAGCCTGAAATTAAATTTATAGGAGAGCATATGCTCCTTTTCTTCACTACCTTGGTTAAACATCCCTCAGCATTCAACATTCAATAGGAGCTGATGATTTCCAAGGTATAGTGAAATGACATGAAATGACATGAATTCTTCATCCTTTGATTAATCGTACATCATATTCCCCAATATAGGTCACTATCGCATCACTCTACGTTATACATTATCGCAAGCCATGTTGTGTATCCTATGATAGGCCATGTTAGCAGGTCTCGTTTTGGTAAGCCTTGGTCTTCATCACTAGCTGGTTCTCAATCCGCTAAAAGGGAAGACTAAGATCCACATCATCATCGAGGATTTGGATCTCACGGTTCAATGTCTTCTCCTAATCCATGTGGTATCTGGTCACTCCAAATATTTGTTGTGGGTCCATCTAGTATCTAAATTTAGTGTCTATCCTTGAGTTGTCATATACCCTTAAGACTCTACCTCAAACATGCAACCCGTCTATTGCTCACAGCCTTGATTACACTTCTGCATATATGAAGTCCATAGTTTAGTCAATAATCAACGTGGCAATAACATTCTTCAAAGATAATTAAGTTCACTAAAATGAAATGATTTTATTTCATTTTCATAATTATCATTATTGATTATTTTTTATTTTTTATATATTATTTAAATAAATATATATGTATATATATATATATTTATTATTATGTTATATATACATATATAAAATATATATACAAACATATATTTATTAATTTTTTGTATTTCTTACTTTTTTATGTTTTATTTACTTTTATTATTAATTATAATATATATAATATATATATTATATTTTTCTTTTATTTTTTAATTTTATTTAAAATGAAGATCAATCAACCTTTAAAAGGTTGATTTATTACAAATCCAAATAAAAGGAAAACAATGGAATAATCAAACAAACAACTAAACCTATGGAAACCCTATAACTGACAACATGCTAGACCCTCTAGAAGAAGACAAGAAGGCACTACCCAACAAGGAACCTTGGAGGTGAAATTGCAAACATCAAATATGGGACCTATCCAAATCATCGCTCCAAGGACACCAAAACTCCCCAAAAACAAAAATTTAAGGTGGGTCCCCAATTTTGGGGTAAGTTGTGTAATAGCCACAATACATTGCTATGTTGAGTGCTTTTGAGGTCGTGTACGATGTTTCTAGGTAGGTGTGTGGGCCTATGGATGCCAAATCCAGAGCAGACATGTCTTTGAATGATAATCATCTATGTGTGGATGATCATGGATGGCAACCATCTATGGGTGAATGGTCGTGTTGTAAGTGCTACTGCAATCAAGAAAATGCAGACCTATAGGTTCAAGTGGAATTCAACTATTTATTGGTTCTTTTCTTGATCTGGTATGTACCTATAGGATCTATGCACATGAAAACCTACAAGAAGTCAGTAATATCTATCAAGCCTCCCTAGGTTAGGCTTTATTGCAAATAAAGTAAAACTCAATGCAAGAAATGTAAAAGTGATATGCATGAAAAATAAATAAGGTGGACTTGTTTACCTTTTTATAAACTATTATCATTGTTATTTGTGTCATTGCATCATGCGAGAGTTATTTTTTTTGTTGTGCCCAAACTGTGCTACATCAAAAGGCTTTCTGTGTAGGTTGGGAGCCGACCATACGAGATCAAATGACCATGGGTCAAGATCATTCGAGGTGGGACAACCATGATCTGTAGTGTCCATAATATATCTAAAATTTGATCTAATCCTATGGGAGGATGTGGATGATCTTTGCATAGGACAAGGATGATGGAAGGCCAAGGTCTCAAGGATATAATTTCTAAGGGCACTCAAGATTTCTTTAGGGCTTTGCTAGGCTATTCATCTTCATGCTCCAAAAGGAGGATGAGGCTCAAATTATAATTTTCTTGATGGGAAAGGATAAGGAATAAGCTCATCTAGTTAAGTGTATTTAACTGGGAGTTATTCTCTTACATTAGTTTTATCATTAGGGGTGCATGAGATAAACTCACCTCGTAATTATCACCAATGAATGTATGTGAAAATTTGTGGTGATTGCACACTTTATATTTTTCATACTAAGTGTGTATCCAGTTAAGTGACTATGTGTGCTTGTTTTGATTTTAATATTTAAATTAAATATATTTATTTAATTTAAATATCTATGCATAGCTTTTTAACTAGTTCTATTGATTGTGTGCATGCTTAGTTAACTTACTTTGTTAATTAAGTGCATGATGTGATTGAGTGTGTCTATTTGAGTTAACTAATTCAGTTAACTAAGTGTATGGTTGTCTTCCCTTTGTGGCTTAGATGTGGAACTACCAGTAACTCTGAGTTTGCTTTGTGAAAAAAAAAAATTTGTGTGTGACCGACTTGGATGGTGAGAGGTGGAACTTCCAGTGCCATGGATGATGTGGAGGGGTGCCTTTGAGGGTCAATGCATCTGTGAAAAGGGGTGCAAGCTTGTGTGGCCTAAGTACTAATTAATTAATTATTAAATTAATACTTAGGTGGTTTATTGCTCATTTAATATTAATTGGATTTAATAATATTAATACATTAATTAATTATAATTTAATTAATGAATATTTTATTATTCTAGGTTTAGGTGTCTACACTTTCATCCTGATTTTTATCTCTCCCTCTTGGGTCTTTATGTCCTCGATCATCTTGGCCTACACTAGAGCTTTTTTTGAATGTGTGATATTGTTGGTGTTGGACATTTTGAGTCCCTAAGTCAAAATTTGTCATTGATGTCACCATTGATGCCACCTGATGGAGTCATCATTAATACCAAGATTTCAGCAAAAAATAAAGACAACAAAGATGGTCAGTTGATATTCAGCAAGAAGGCAGAAGTTCGAGTAAAACAATGCAAAAGATAGAAGTTGAAAAGGAGTGATAATATTTAGTTTATAAATTATTTAAATTCGGGATGAATTTAAATTTTATAAATAAATATTATAATGGTTAGAAGTGCCATAGTGAAAACCCAAATAAAATAATTGTAATTTTTATTACAATATTTTATATTGCAAAAATGGGTTTATAAAGTCTAAAAATAATAAACCCAAAATATTGGGTTAAAGTTTTAAATACCAAAGTTTATGTTAATAAATCCAAAGGTTGGATTGAGGGTTTTAATCAAGGCAACATTTATTTCCAAGAGAAGCGTCGACGTCAAACAAAGCAAAGGAAAGTGCCGATGTCATCAAAGACAAGGGAAGCATCGACATGTTTAAAAGAATGGGAATGCATATTAATACCATGCCAAATATTGTTTCGAATTACCCTTGCTCGATTTGAAAAGAAAGCGCATCGAATTTAATGCAGAGATCATGATATAATTTTGTATTTTTTGTGGGTTGACTTGACGATGAAAAGGACAAAGGCAAGTGCTTTGGTGTGTTGAATGCCAACAAGGCATCTTGGCCTAGTGGCAAGTGGGTAGCAACTTACGTTTTGGTGTGCACGGTGGTTTGAGTTCTAATCTCGTGGAAGCCTTTAGTGGACGTGTTGAAGGCACCAAGGAATAGGCGCAAAAGTTTTATTTTGCAAGGCTTGGGAGGAGTATTGAAGCACGTGGTGCTTCCTCCCTTCCCAACGAGCTTGTAAGCTCGTGTGGTGTTGGTGTCGTGGGCAAAGACTTGTGTGGACTGCATTGAGAGTTCGAAACTCTCCAAAGGCAAAGGTACATTTTGTTATTTTATTTTATTAATGCCTAAGTTGGAGGTATAAGGAATTTAGTGGTTAAAGTCTTTGCATTGTGATTAAGGGTGGTTGTTGAGAAATATTGTTAGGAGGTATAAGGAGAATTCTGGTAAGTCTTAAATTTTGCTATTGTGGAATATTGGAAAGGTTAAGACTTTGTGGGTGTATTTGAATAAAGGGTTTTTTATTATTGTGAGGATATTGTCTATTGTTTAAGTTGGAGTGATAAGGTGTAAGTGTGATATTATTTTTGTGATATAAAAATTATCCTCTAACCCTTATTGAGTTTGTCAAAGAAGTAATTGTGAGTGTGGCATATTTGTAAAGGGCAATTACTCTTCAAGAAAAGGTATGGGCAAAATTCTTCTTTGTTGAGTTAGGTGTTTGGCTTGATTGAAAATTAAGTTTGGAGTGAAAAGGATTTGATTAGGGTTTCCTTTTCAAGAGTGGTTGAGTTAATGCTTCAAGGTTTTACAGTTTGAGTGTTGTGATTAAACCTTGTTTTATAAGCATTGTTGTTGAAGCCATTGGTTGTGCAATGAACTTGAACTTGAGTTAGAAAAGAACATGAGTATCATTGTTATGTGAGATTTATTTTTGAACATTGTTGGATACATTTTGAGTTGGGTGATACATTCTTGGACTAGGGTTTGTGAGAAAGAGTTATTCCTTGAGGTGATTTGTTGAGGAGAGTTGATTGAGCCTAGTCAAGTGATTGTGTCTCTACTGCATCTCCTTTGGATAGAGGTCCATAAACATTGTAATTGGGAAGGATTCCCAAAATATTATTTGAGAAATATTTTTCTGTGGAGGTAGCCCACATTGGGTGAACCACGTTAAAATGATGTCTCTCATGTGTGTGATGCTTTGTGTGATGTTTACTGGTTTATTAATGCTGATGCTACTATTTGGATTAAAAGGGAAAAAATTTTATTGTATATTGTTCACCCTCCCTCTTAGTATAAGCACATGTTCTTCAATTGGTATCAGAGTGGGTCTCTCCGTGAAGAGTCTAACAACTTGGAAGAGGATCCTTCGATAGCACACATGACTTCAGAAAGTGAAGAAGAGACTATTTTTGATATAAAAGAAGAATTATTTGCTGCTCTCAAAAAATTGGAAAGACTTAGAGAGAAAAATTCAAGCTTGAAAGAACAAATTCAGGAAGATGAAGAAGCAAGAGTGGAAGTTATACAGAACCTTATAGAACTCAAGATTAAGGTAGAAGAAGGAAAGAATATTGAGCAAGATATGATAGATCTATTGAGAGCCAAGGAAACAAAATGTGGAATATTGGAAGCAAAAAATTTTCTCCTAAGGAATAAACTGGAAGGGATCAAGATACTACAAGATACAGAATATGAGAAACAAAAAGAGGAATCAAGCTTCCAAAAGGTAGAAACTTCAAACAAAGAAAAGCAAGCAAAGGGCATCAGAAAGGAAGAAAGCAAAGAAGAACCCTGGATAAGGGTTAATCACAAGAAGAAGATGACTTCTTCACGACATCCAAGACCTCCAAATAGGTTACATAATTTCTTCCATGGTCATTGTTTTTCTTGCAATAAATATGGTCATAGAGTTGCACATTGTACTCATCATGCAAGATACAATAGAAATTTCAATTCCTTTGCACCTCTCATGGATGATGATGTTATATGTTACAAATGCAATAATTTTGGGCACAAGGCTAGATGGTGTAAAATGATATTTCCTGAGTCTAGAAAAACAATTCCAACAACTAGGAAGGATGAAAGAAAGAATGTTAGGGCCAGATCTATGTTAGTACAAACAGCCCTGCATGCTCAAGATAAATAAGAACAATGGTATCTGGATAGTGGTTGCTCTAGTCACATGACAGGAGACAAAGACAAGTTCATTGTTCTAAAGGAAACAAATAGAGGATCAGTAAGTTTTGGTGATAATGGATCAGCAAGGATTGTTGGGAGAGGTACTCTAAGTCTAGACAATGGAAAAACAAAAATAGAGAATGTTTTGTATGTCAAAGGGTTAAAACACAATCTACTGAGTATAAGTCAACTTTGTGATCAAGGATACATGGTTACCTTCCATCCAGATAGATGTGAGATAAGAAAAATAGAAATAGGAAGAATCATTGCAAATGCAAGAAGGACCCCAAACAACTTATACATGCTCAATGAGATCAAAGGGGAAAAGTGCTTTCTATCACAAGAATATGAGAGTTGGTTGTGGCATAGAATATTGGGTCATTTGAATTTTGACAACATAGTCAACATAAGCAATAAATAGGCAGTTAGAGATTTACCCAAAATAAGAAGACCTCAAAACACAATTTGTGCACCTTGTCAACATGGAAAGCAAACTAGGACAACTTACAAACCAAAAGGCTATATGTCATCTGAGCCTTTGAGTCTAATACATACTGATTTGTGTGGTCCTACCGAAACACAAAGTATTCGAGGGTGAGAGTTACTTCATGTTGTTTGTAGATGATTATTCCAGAATGGTTTGGGTAACTTTCCTAAAAGAGAAGTCAGAGGCCTTCAAAAAATTTAAAGCATTCAAGAAGTTGGTTGAAAATGAAATAGGCAAAAGGATTAAGTGTCTACGATCTGATAGAGGAGGAGAATTTACTTCAAATGAGTTTGTAGAATTTTGTGAACAACATGGAATCAAGAGAGAGTACTCAACAACAAGAACTCCCCAACAAAATGGAGTAGTTGAAAGGAAGAACAAGACTATTGAAAACATGGCTAGAGCTATGTTAAATGAATCTAAGTTGTCATATGGTTTTTGGAAAGAAGTAGTATCTACAGCTGTATACATAATTACTAGGGCTCAATTAAGGGTAAATCATCACAAGACTCCTTATGAGCTTTGGAAAGGAAGACCTACTACTGTAAAACATTTTAGAATCTTTGGAAGCAAATGTTACATAAGACAGGAAGATCAGAATTTGGGAAAATTTGATCCAAGATGTGATGAGGGAATTTTTCTTGGTTATTCTACAAAGAGCAAGGCTTACAGATGTTACAACAAAAGAACACGCACTATGGTGGAAAGTATGAATGTAACAATTGATGAGAAGATAGATTCCAGAGAACCAGTTCAACAAACTGTATACCAAGAAGATGGATGTTGTCAAGAAGAATTTTGTGAGGAATCAGATAATGATGAAGAAGAAACACAAAGGCTTCTTCCTAAGACTCCTTCCAGGTATGTACAGAAACATCACCCAAAATATCAGATCATCGAGAATCCAGATGAAATATAGACAAGGAGAAGAATAATAAAACCATCTCAACAAGCAAATTTTTCTTTGCTATCTAAGATTGAGCCAAAATATTTCACTTAGGCTAGTGAAGATGAATTTTGGGTTAAAGCAATGAATGAGGAATTGGATCAGATAGAGAAGAGCAAAACTTGGGAACTTGTTCCATGACCAAAGGACAAAAATGTGATTGGCACAAAATGGGTATTTAGAAATAAGTTGAATGAAGATGGACAAGTGGTCAGAAATAAAGCAAGGTTAGTATGCAAAGGGTATGCACAAGTAGAAGGAATTGATTTTGATGAAACCTTTGCTCTAGTTGCATGACTTGAAGCTATAAGGATGTTTTTAGCTTTTGCAAGTTTCAAGAACTTCAAGGTATATCAAATGGATGTCAAGTCAACTTTTCTAAATGGGGTTCTAGAAGAAGAGGTCTACATTGAACAACCAGAGGGATTCATACTAGCAGATACACCAGATCAGGTATGCAGATTGAAAAAGGTATTGTATGGTTTAAAGCAGGCTCCCAGAGCATGGTACTCAAGATTGGATAAGTATCTATAGGAATAGGGATTCAGGAAAGGAATAGCAGATAGTAATTTGTATATCAAAAATGAAGGAAATGATCTTCTAATAGTGGTTGTTTATGTTGATGACATAATTTTTGGGGGAAACAATGACAAGATGTGCAAAGAATTCGCTAAGAATATGCAAAGTGAATTTGAGATGTCTATGCTTGGTGAATTATCCTTCTTTCTTGGTCTTCAGATTTCACAATCAGGAAAGGGAGTGTTTCTTTCTCAAGCCAAGTACATCAAGGAGATGTTGAAGAAATTTAGGTTAGAAGATTGCAAACCAATAAGTACTCCTATGGTCATAGGGTGCAAGTTGAGTAAGGATGATGAATCTCCAGAGGTAGATCAAAGACTATACAGATCCATGATTGGTAGCTTATTATATGTCACAGCTACAAGACCAGACATAGTACAGTCAGTGGGATTAGTGGCAAGATTTCAAGCAGCACCTAAGGAAACACATGTGGCAGCAGTAAAAAGAATTTTTAGGTATCTAAAAGGGACTATGGATTTTGGGCTTTGGTATCCCAAAAGTGACAGTTTCACACTCACAGCATATACAGATGCATATTGGGCCGACAACATTGATGATAGAAAAAGCACAAGTGGAGGAGCTTTCTTTCTTGGAGAAAGTCTAGTCTCCTGGTTAAGTAAGAAGCAGGGTTTAGTATCACTATCTACAATAGAGGCAGAATATATTGCAGTAGTAGCCAGTTGTACACAGGTGTTATGGATGAAGAGAACTTTAGAAGACTTCAAGATAAAGCATGATCAGCCCATTCCTATACTATGTGATAATACTAGTGCCATATGTATCTCAAAAAATCTGGTAATGCACTCTAGGACAAAGCACATTCCGATTAAGTATCATTTTCTGAGAGAACAAGTGTCAGATAAATAGGTCAGATTGGAGTATGTCACTACAAAGGAACAGATAGCAGATATTTTTACTAAGCCACTCTCAAAGGAAAATTTTGAGTATCTTCGAGGAAAATTGGGAGTGAGACTCCCACCCCAAAATTAACCACCTCATGTGAAGGTGGGGGAGGGGCTAAGCTAAGAGGCTCATTCTTAGCCCCGAGCCCCAAAGGTGACCCTTTGCCATTGATGTCAAAGGGGGAGATATTTGTGTATTGGGGAGAGACTTGATATGGGGAGATTTGATATTTGAGAGAGCATTGAGCCAGGGGGAGCAATGTCCTAGGGGGAGCAGAAGAAAAAGAAAGGTTAGGTTTCAGTAAAAGGATATGGG
Organism: Wollemia nobilis; assembly: GCA_028583015.1. Lineage (NCBI taxonomy): Eukaryota > Viridiplantae > Streptophyta > Pinopsida > Araucariales > Araucariaceae > Wollemia > Wollemia nobilis. The sequence continues at coordinate 4,585,617 of JAQPPZ010003271.1, forward strand.
TTGCCATCAATGACAAAGGGGGAGATTGTTGGACATTTTGAGTCCCTAAGTCAAAGTTGTCATTGATGTCACCATTGATGCCACATGATGGAGTCATCATTAATACCAAGATTTCAGCAGAAAATAAAGGCAACAAAGACGGTCAATTGATATTCAGCAAGAAGGCAGAAGTTCGAGTAAAACAGTGCAAAAGACAAAAGTTGAAAAGGAGTGATAATATTTATTTTATAAATTATTTAAATTCAGGATGAATTTAAATTTTATAAATAAATATTATAATGGTTAGAAGTGCCATAGTGAAAACCCAAATAAAATAATTGTAATTTTTATTACAATATTTTATATTGCAAAAATGGGTTTATAAAGTCTAAAAATAATAAACCCAAAATATTGGGTTAAAGGTTTAAAGACCAAAGTTTATGTTAATAAATCCAAAGGTTGGATTGAGGGTTTTAATCAAGGCAACATTTATTTCCAAGAGAAGCGTCGACATCAAACAAAGCAAAGGAAAGTGTCGACGTCATCAAAGACAAGGGAAGCATCGACATGTTTAAAATAATGGGAATGCATATTAATACCATGCCAAAGATTGTTTTGAATTACCCTTGCTCGATTTGAAAAGAAAGCACATCGAATTTAATGCAGAGCTCATGATAGTATTTCATATTTTTCGTGGGTTGACTTGATGGTGGAAAGGACAAAGGCAAGCACTTTGGTGTGTTGAATTCCAACAAGGCACCTTGGCCTAGTGGCAAGTGGGCAGCAAGCTTACATTTTGGTGTGCACGGTGGTTTGAGTTCGAATCTCGTGGAAGCCTTTGGTGGACGTGTTGAAGGTGCCAAGGAATAGGTGCAAACATTTTATTTTGCAAGGCTTGGGAGGAGTATTGAAGCACGTGGTGCTTCCTCCCTTCCCAACGAGCTTGTAAGCTCGTGTGGTGTTGGCACCGTGGGCAAAGACTTGTGTGGACTGCGTTGAGAGTTCGAAACTCTCCAAAGGCAAAGGTACATTTTGTTATTTTATTTTATTAATGCCTAAGTTGGAGGTATAAGGAATTTAGTGGTTAAAGTCTTTGCATTGTGATTAAGGGTGGTTGTTGAGAAATATTGTTAGGAGGTATAAGGAGAATTTTGGTTTTGTTTTCAAGTCTTAAATTTTGCCATTGTGGAATATTGAAAGGTTAAGACTTTGTGGGTGTATGTTAATTTGAATAAAGGGTTTTTGATTATTGTGAGGATATTGTCTATTGTTTTAAGTTGGAGTGATAAGGTGTAATTGTGATATTATTTTTGTGATATAAAAATTATCCTCTAACCCTTATTGAGTTTGTCAAAGAAGTAATTGTGAGTGTGGCAGATTTGTAAAGGGCAATTACTCTTCAAGAAAAGGTATGGGTAAAATTCTTCTTTGTTGAGTTAGGTGTTTGGCTTGATTGAAAATTAAGTTTGGAGTGAAAAGGATTTGATTAGGGTTTCCTTTTCGAAAGTGGTTGAGTTAATGCTTCAAGGTTTTCTGGTTTGAGTGTTGTGATTAAACCTTGTTTTATAAGCATTGTTGTTGAAGCCATTGGTTGTGCAATGAACTTGAACTTGAGTTAGAAAAGAACATGAGTATCATTGTTATGTGAGATTTGTTGTTGAGCATTGTTGGATACATTTTGAGTTGGGTGATACATGCTTGGACTAGGGTTTGTGAGAAAGAGTTGTTCCTTGAGGTGATTTGTTGAGGAGAGTTGATTGAGCCTAGTCAAGTGATTGTGTGAAGTGGTTGTTCAAGTTCCATGAAACAAACTATTCTATATTCTGATTTGAGTTGAGATTGAGATTTGAGTATAGAACATATTGAGTCTCTAACAATTCTCTTTATGATTCTATGAGATTGAGACAAGTCTTTGAGAAGGCTTGTGGACTAATTTTGTGTGAGCTTTTGTGGAAGCTTGCAATGCAGATTTGAGCAAGTCCTAGAGAGGACTTATTGAAAATTTAGACAAGTTCAGAGTGAGCTTGTTGAGAAGATTTGGACAAGTTCTAAGTGAGCTTGTTGAGAATATTTGGACAAGTTCTAGTGGAGCTATTGGAGATATTTGAGTGTGGACCTGTTGAGCAGATTTGAGCAGGTTCTGAGTGGACATATTGAGCAGATTTGAGTAGGTTCTGAGTGGACCTATTGAGCAGATTTGAGAAGGTTCTGAGTGAACCTATTGATAGAGCTTTGGAGGTGATAGAGTATAGAGGACAGAGTCTCAGTGGATAGAGATCCAGCAGCCAGGACAATTGAAGATAGATCTTTTGAGTGAGGAGTCTTCAAGTGGAGAGAGATCCACCAGTCAATGTAGTAGAGAGACAAAGTCTTCTAGAAGATCACTAGCCAGAGCTGAAGGAGAAAGAGTTCTCCTATGGATAGAGATCCACAAACCATATTTAGGGGATCAACATCTCCTTTGGACAGAGGTCCATAAACATTGTAATTGGGAAGGATTCCCAAAATATTATTTGAGAAATATTTAGAAGAAATATTTTTCTATGGAGGTAGCCCACATTGGGTGAACCACGTTAAAATGATGTCTCTCATGTGTGTGATGCTTTGTGTGATGTTTACTGGTTTATTAATGTTGATGCTACTATTTGGATTAAAAGGGAAAAAATTTTATTGTATACTGTTCACCCCCCTCTCAGTATAAGCACATGTTCTTCAAGTTGGAGTTGCAATAATAGTGATATCAGTTTGGAATAAATCCTTGTAAACATTTGAGTAAGCTCTATGATGGGAGAGGAAAGGGTAACTTTGTTATCACAACTCTCCATATAGCACCATAATCTAAGATAGGCTCATCATCAAATTATTGAATATTATATATTTTTGTCAATGTTGTGTGCTTCTTGACATTTAGAGAGAAGCATTCTAGAAAGAGATTGGCCAATTGCTCAAAGTTATAGAGACTATGTCTAGGCAAATGGTTATACCAGTATAAAGCTCCTCCTCCAAGGGATAATGGAAAGGTGCAGAGCATGATAACATCAATCTCATTGAGAAGATAACATTCATTGATAAAATTTCTTATGTGCTCTTGGGGATCCTCCTTCCCCTTGAATTTCTTAAATTTTGGTATTTTGAATAGAGGAGGATATGGTAGTGATGGCACTAATGGATGGATAGAGAAGTTTTATAATTGGTCAAGTGTTGGATTATGATACCCTATACCAGTAACCTATATTTGTAAAGTTGTAGATCTGATTGGCCAACCATTGAAATGGACCTGAAGCAACTTACAAAACTACATTAGATGTGCCAATTTGAAATCCCAATTGTGGGTATTGGTGTTGTTGGGTAAAATGCTAGTTTATGAATGTGTTGGATGGTAGATGTTGGGTGAAGGGTTCTTAATAGGATTGGTATGATTCTTGTCATTGTTGTTGATGTTGAAGGGGTGGTTGTTGATATCACTATTGGATGACCTATTGATGTAGAATGGCTTATTGTTGATAGTTTTGTTGAGCGATTTGCTAATATTGAATGGTTTATTGATGATGATGTTGGGGTGTGGGTGGTTGTTATTACTAAAAAAAGTATTTTTGGTGTTGATTGGGTAGATGTTATTGTTATTGGGGTTTGGGTGGTTGTTGTTGTTTGGAGTACTATTACAACTATGGATGTTGATAGTACTATTGTAGTGGTTGTTGATGTTGAAGTGTGGGTGGTTGTTCTTGTTGATAGTATTGCTACAATAGTGGCTACTAATAGTATTTTTATTCTGGTGGTTGTTGATGTTGTTGGTATTGTTGTTGAGGGGGTTCTTGATGTTGTTGGTATTGTTGTGATGGGGGTTGTTGGTCATAGGCCTTAGCCTTAGGTGGTGGTTGTATGGTGGTGAATGAGGTTTGGTAGTATTCAATTAGGTATGGGGATTAGCTTAATGATGGTTGGGAGTAACTACAGGGGGATCCTATGTTTACAAGGATGTTAGTGCCTGAATGGTAGGTGGTAAAGCTACCCAAGATGGAGACTATGAAAATAATTTATCTTGCATATATGTGGGAGGTGTTGTGTTTCATACTTGTGGTAGTGGTTGAAGCTGATGGGATGAGGTGGGTTGAATGGATGCAAGCAAGTGATATGTCACATTAAAATAGGCCTAGGGATGTTGGTTTGTATCGACAACTATGGACATGGAGCTTACATTGGTTTAGGGATCAGACATCCCAAGTGGAAATAATTTTACAATTATGCCAAACTGAGGATTCAAGTCGATAGAATGGGTTGCATGGGTATAGACATATTCTTGGGGTATAGGGGAGACTAATCGGGGTGGAATGGTTAATGGTGATAGGGATAAATGTAATAAATTTGGTGAGGGAATTGGGCCACCTTGAAGTGCTAGTGTAGCATCAATGTCAATGAAGGTGACATAACCTAAGGACCTAGGGGTCCCTAAATCAATGGGCTCAAGTTTTAGGGTGAGGACATCATGGTAGGTGGTGTCCAATTTTTGCAACCTGGGTGATGGGGAAGTAACTTGTTGCATGTAGCTAGCCAAACTACTTGGGATTGGTTGGGAGGCTACCTCATATTGATTTGAAGGAGTGGTGGATGGGTGGGATGCCTGACCAAATTGATCCATAGCAACTTGGGCTATGACTTGAGCTTGATCTTAAATTTTGTTCAAGACTATAAGCTAGGAGATGCATGGGATGTAGCTGCGAAGGCTTGGTGGTTTTTTTTAAATCTCTTTTTGTATTTTTCTCTTTTTACTTATCTACACAAGAAAACAAAGCAAACAAAATTTTTTATTTGATTTGCTTGTGAGATCATTGAAACTATTTTTTGTTTTTGTGTGTTTTTGAATTTATTTTGGATTTTGAAATATTTTTTATTTTTTTGGATTTTTGTGTGTTTTGATGCAACTTAACCTAAAACTACTAATGGGATGATGAAATGCAAACTATCTGGGTGTCTTTATGTCCACCTTTTTGATGAAAAGTGGTACAAAAACAACAAAAAATGGCTTCCTAAATGGATGGATGCGGCTAGTGGTAATCTAGGGGGGATAAATTAACCTCTTGAAAGAGGCCATGCTATCTAAATCTTGTTATTGATCAAAATTTGGCTTTCACTTCACCATTAGGTAGGCTCAAATAATATCGATAGCTATGGATCCACTAATAATTAAAACCTGTGGAAAGGGGAATTTAACCTAACCCACCCTAATATGTCCTCAAGAGTGGGTATTCCCTAATGATGAAGGCTATGAAACTACTCATGAGGACCTCTATGGTTTCTAGGGATGAATTTTGCCATCACTGGTCTCGATCGATAGTTAGTGATGAAATCCAACTCGTTGATGCTTACTAAAATCATGTAGTGTGTGAAAGTTATTTTTTTATTTTTTTAGGTTAATTTTTTTTGGTAATTATTATAATAAATTAATAGTGGGTTCTTATAGAGGATCCCAAAACCTTATGTACAAAATTAGCCAACTTTCTAATGATGCATCATACCTCTTGGCTGTAACAATAAACCTAAATGAAAATAAAACCATCCTAATGCTACAAACTTGAAAACAAAAAAAAGGGCTTTTAGGCCTGGAGACCCAACAACAAAGAAAATAGGATAGACCCGAGAGAAACACAAAAAGAGGCCAAAAAAAAGGATACAGACACCATGGAATGCTAATCACGATCTTCCTATCCTCCCAAATTTTGGTGCTTCTGGTTCTGCTTCAGGATAGAAATCATGGAGTTGACAGAAGTAAGAATGGAAGCAGCCAAGTCCAGGAGAGAATTACCATGACTCTCCTTGTCGCTCTCCATGTCCGATGGGATGTGCTACGGATGGACATCCTTCTCCACCTTTCTGAATTTTTGTAGGTGCTGGGAAGATCTGCTAGGAATGGATAGTAGCTTCTTTGCCATGCCACCCAAAAACATGTCGAAATGGGCCTTCCAAAAATTACACAAGGAAAACATCAGGAAGGGATGTCTACCCTGGCCAACCTTTCCACATTGGATGGGAAGTGAGACTGCCACACAACCAGGCACGTGGTCGCAAGCCTTTTATTGGCCATGTGGTCAGCCACACAATTTCCTTCTCTCAAAATATGATTTGCTTCCCATCTACAGTGATAGCAGAGAAGAGATCTAGCCTCGAGGATGATGTTGTAGACTTTCCAAGATGGATTTTTGGTACCAAGAAGGTAATTCATGATGTTGAGCGAGTCACCCTCAATGATAAGAGGCTAGGGATCCTTAGAGAGAATCTGAATACCATTCAAAGCACCTCGGGCTTCAACATAGTGATTTGTCTAGGATCCCAAATCTTCATAATAGGCCATCACAATATTCTCGTCATGATCACAGACAATCCCACCAGCGCCAGCGGGCCCAGGATTCCCCTTAGCCACTCCATCAAAGTTTAATTTAATCCACCCCACGGGGGGTTTGGTCCACACAACATTCCTTCGACAAGGCCCTTTAACAACCTCCAGAAACGACCAAAGATTCATCATTTTGAGAATAGATTCTTTGCTCAGAAGATGGGGACGGGGACTGGGAAACGTAATAGAATTCTCAATGGTGTAAGATAACACCCTTTGAGAAATAGAAGGGGTCCCTCTAGGAGCTCTGCCAAAGATTCTGGAATTCCTCTCTAACCAAATTTGCCAAATTAAATGGTGGAAGGAGGCCTCGAGGAGGAAGCAGAGCTTGAAATTCTTGAAAGGATTAGGCCATTGGTGAAAAGCATCTCTAAGGGATCGGGGAGAGAACCAAAGGATCTGGAAGGAGGATAGGACAATGCTCAGAATAGAGTGGGAAAATGGGCAATGCAAGAATAAATGATCCCTCATCTCATAATCTGCTAAACATAAGGAACACTTGTTGGGGAAGGCAAAACCTCTCTTGTGAAGGTTGTCAATATTTAAGGCTTTATTGTGGAAAGAAATCCACATGAAGAAGTTGATTTTAGGAACAACTCCTTTCCTCCAAATAGTATTCCACCTGTAGTCCAGAGCAGTCTTGGTGGTGAGAAGCTCATAAGCTGATTTAACAGAGAAACACCCATCCTTCGTACCACTCCAGATGATCCTATCATTCCTCCTGGTAGAAGGAATTAAAACTAACTGAAGGATATTATCAAGGAAGGTAATCTTGTTGTTAAACCCCTCAACAATAGGAAGCTTCCACCAAGGGAAACGGGTGCTCCGATCAATGAGATCCGCCACCCTGAGCTAGGTGTTAGGGTCGGTCAAGATTCTTAGTCCAACGAGGTCCTCCCTTGACCCAAGGGCTTCTTTAGTCACCCACTTTTCATTCCAAAAGGAAATGCAGTTGCCATAACCCAAAATCTAGCGGGCTCCTAGACTGATTAGATTCCAGGTTTGGAGCACATATTTCCAAAATATCGATGCCATGGAGGATGTTTTAGCATCCAAGAAGGGGGTGGGGCCAAGATACTTCATTTTAACCAATGTAACCCACTCCACCGGGTCGCTAGACATAATCCTCCAAGCGTGCTTCATGATCAAAGCCAGATTCATAAGTCTTGATCTTCTCAACCCCAGGCCACCTTGATCTATCCTCGAACACACCTTGTCCTAGGCTACAAGGGGAAGTCTAGATTTCTCTTCATTACCAAACCAAATAAAGGTCCTCTGAATCTTCTCAATATTGGAGTGGACTGCACTCGAAAGCATGAACACCGACATGAAGTAGGTCGGGATCCCCTAAAGATAGGCTTTGGTAAGGGTGGCTTTCCCAGCTTGTGATAGGAGTTTGCCCTTCCAAGTACCAAGTTTCCAGTGAAGGCGCTCAATAATCGTGTTCCACATGTCCCCACTGGCCCACCCACTATAAGATAGAGGCAACCCCAGATAGGACGTAGGTAGGGAATCAATAGTGCATTCAAGAATTCTAGCAATCCAAATTTGTCTACGTAGAGGAGTGTTAATAAAGTAAATTTTGCTCTTGATGTAATTGACCTTTTGTCCAGTAGCTTGCTCATAACAAGATAGGATCCTCTTGAGCGACTTGGCTTGAGCAACGGATACCCCAGTGGAAATGAGGATGTCGTCAATAAATTGCTGATGAGTGACAGGATTAATTCTAGAAGTCAGCAAGATGCCAGAAATCTTGTTTTGTCAAAGAGCCTCTTTCATGGACCAACTCAGAACCTCTACCAGAAGAATGAACAGGATGGGAGAAAGAGGATCACCCTGTCTGAGGCCTCTAGAGCTTTGGAAATACCTAGCTGGGGACCCTTTGACCAAGACAAAAAAAAGGAAGTGGATATACAACTGTAGACAAGGTCAATCCAGTGGGGATGAAAGCCAAACTTGAGGAGGACTGCACACAAAAAATTCTAATCGACACGGTTGAAGGCTTTATTCATGTCGAGCTTAAGAAAAAGAATAGCATTCTTAGAGCGGTAAACGGAATGAAGGGTCTCATGGACAGTGATAACACCATCAATAATGTTTCTACCTTTGACAGTGCTTCCCTGAAAAGAATCAATCAGGAGGGGGAGGATTGTTTTGAGTCTATTGGTTATAGACTTGGTAAGGATCTTGTAAAAAACATTGCATAGGCTAATGGGCCGATAGTCAGAGAAGATTTTGTAGGAAGGAGACTTAGGAATGAGGGCAAGAAAGGTGGAATTGAGTTTTGGGTGGATAGATCTGGATGCTTGGATAACTCGAATAGCATCACACACATCCGGGCCCACGACCTCCCACATGACTTGGAAGAATCGAGGAGGGAAACCATCAGGCCTAGGGGCCTTATCTGGTTGCATGGAGAAAAATGCTTCCTTAATATCATATGAGGAAAAAGGTTCCAAAAGTTTCATGCTTACCTCATGGGGAACTTTAGTCAGAAAATTGGCAAGCATAGATTTCTGGACCTGGAGGTTGCTATCTAGAGGAGTGCCAAGAAAATCCTGAAAGAAATTAACCACTTCACTCTTGATTTCCTCAATATCCCTAGTAATATGCCCATCCTTACAAGTCACTTCTCTAATATTTTTGGCCCCTCTATGCCTCATAGTAGACGCATGAAAAAATATCATGTTGGAGTCTCCATTATTCAAACATAGGTCATGAGATTTCTGGTGCCAGAACATTTCCTCCCTAGTGAGAATAGAATGAAAGTCCACCAAAAGGCTCTGCTCTTTCTCCCTGAGACCCTCAGTGTAACCTTCGGTAGCCATCCTTTCCTCCACAACCTTCAGGTTCTCAGCGATGGATTTTTTGGACTAAAAAATGTTGCCGAAAACCACTTTGTTCCAAATCTTCAGTTTTTCTTTGACCATTTTGAGCTTTAAAGCCACCCTCTTAAGAGCACTTCCTTCCACCTTCGATTGCCACCATGCTAAAACCAATCCTTTGAAGTATTTATGGGAAATATAGACGGATTCGAATCTGAAAGGGGTCATTAAAATAGGCCCATCATTCACCTCTAGGAAAATAGGGTTATGGTCAGACCCAATCCTTGGAAGAGCCGAAAGGATAGTCCTGCCAAGGATGGGAATGGCTTCTAGGGAAATTAAGAATCTGTCAAGTTTGAATTGAATCAAACCACCCCCAATCCTTCTGTTACTCCATGTGAAGGAAGCCCCTTTGAGTTCGATGTCAAGCAGACCATTAGCAAAGACAAAATCTCTAAAATCTTCCAAGCTGCGATTGGAGTGGTCAGACCCTCCTTTTTTCTCTGAAGTATGAAGGGGACAATTGAATTCACCCCCTAAAACCCAAGGAAAGTTGCTAAAATTATCCCTCATCAAAGAGATAGCTTTCCACATTTCTGCTCTCTCTGTGGCAGAATTGGAAGCATAAACGTTGGATAGAATCCAAGAAAAATTGAAGGTTTTGGACTAGAATAGTACATTGATGATTCTGTTGGAAGTTGATAGCGAGCTACCCTCAAACCTTGAAGGGTCCCATAGAACCATGAGTCCTCCTACTGTTCCCACTGTAGGTCTAGAAAAACAATTTTCCCTGGCCCAAATGGCCTTCGCCACTTTGTCATAGGAGATAGCATCAAGCTTGGTCTCTTGCAAAATAAGGACAGAAGGGTTAATCCTCCTACGGAGATCAGCCACTAACCTTCTCTTGGCTGCACCATTCAGTCCTCTCACATTCCATGAGAGGATTGTCATCTAGATAGTTTGAATTTTTTCTTGCCTTCCCTTCCTTGTTGAGGAGGAGGTTTTGATGCATGAGCTTCATTCGACTGTGTGTCACAGTCATCCAGAACCAACAAAAACTGGGTTCCATTTTCAACGTCAGTTGTAGTCTCTTTGTCTTGTCTTTCCTTGTTAGGAGGATGACCCTGCTTCCTCTCACTACCAAAATCCACACTTTGCTTTTGGCTCCTCGTATTCCAGGGGCTAATGTGATCGAATTGTTCACCCCTTCTTCCTAAGAGGTAATCTTCTAGCAATGTCTGCGACTGACTAAAATCGGTATGACCTGTATCTTGGAGGAGAGGAACAGCCTGAGTTAAAACTTGGGAAGGGGTCCATTCCATCTCTTCCTATGATTCGCTTTCCAAGTGGGAGTCTGCTCCTTGTTGGTTGTCAACCTCAAGAAGCTCAGGGTTCGATTGGAGAGAGGGATTCTCTTCAGGCTGAGAGAGTCTACCAAAGTCTCTAGAGGGGCCTGGGGATACATGGCCCTTCACATCTGGAATATTTGGTTGCTTTGCCTGATCTTCCTTGTGCTCCAAGGGGTTTTCATTTTCACATTTCTATTTTCCCAATTTTTGAAGAGGACACTAGGACTGGAGGTGCCCTTGGGACCAACACTGGGTGTAGAAAGCTGGTCTATTTTCATAGACAATAGCTTGTTTATGAAGAATGGTGCCTCCAGACCGAAGAGTGATGGAAGTTGGGAGTTCTGCCTCCAAATCTGCCAGAATGCAAAATCGGTCCTAGACGAACCTTGTTGAGCTCGGGTGGGAGGGTCAATGGTGACCAACTCCCCAATGGAACATGCAATACCTCTTATGACATTTTCATGCTAGCCAAAGAGGGGAAGATTCGGAAGCCTAACCCATATTGGGGCAATGTTGATGTTCTGGGTCTTAGGACTGAAATCCATGTCCCACTTCCTGAGAAATAAAATTTTGCGGCCTAGAAACCATGGCCCGCCAGCCAAAATTTTACAGTAATCCTCCTTATTGTTCAATCTAATGGCAAACAAACCTTAGGATAGTGCCACCAGCTCCAAATTCCCAGAAGTCTTCCATTTTCTTGCTACCCATTTTTGGATAGTTTCCATGTCGGTACAGCCTCCAATTAATTTACCTATTAGGGTAAATTTCTCAAACTCCATGAAGCTTGAAAGAACTTCAGCCGAGATGTCCAGCTCATCCCCAATCGAAAAAAACTCTTTGGTAAAAAACCCATTTAGGGTTTCTAAGGCCACTACCTGGGCATAAGACTTTTGAGCCCCACCACCCACTTTGTCTGGTGGGTCCTTACCTTGACCAAAACCATTGCCAGCCCAGTCATCTTCAATGGGCCCGGGCATTTCTGCTCCCCCAAAATCATGATGCCCTCTGATTGCTCCGCTGCATCCAAGAACCGAACCACCACCGCTCTCGATCTCCCCTGTAGACTTCCCACCCATCGACATCCTCCCAAAATTATTTTTAGGTTTTTTTTTACCCCTTATATATGATCTCACTTTAAATACCTAATGCAACTATACTAATGCAAAAGCAATTCTAAAATGACTATTTATTTCTTTATTGAAAACGAAAATTTATCCTATCATGCTATGCATTCTTAAAGAAAAAAATTAATATCTAACTAAATTAAAATAAAGAAATAAATTTTTTTTAGTAAATATAGCTACAACTATGTCAAGTTGCATTAGCTCAACCATCTAGATTTCTCAATATTTAAATAGGATATCAAGGTTCAAATATTGCCAAGTGATACATGGATAATATCCAAGCTTTGTTGTAATACCAAGTATGTGGTGATGATGTAATATGGGTGTGACCTATTTTAATCCCATATAACCAATTGAAAAAAATCTAGCTACAACTATGACTAAATATAACTCATAACAAAAATAAATTGGATGTCCCTACCTATAATCTTGTGTTGTGTCAAAGACCAAAGGTAATCGGTGGTTGTGTACTACTATCATCTAGGGTTATATAGTTTTTGTCTAAGACTATCATAGGATAGACAACTATGGTCCAATATTGTTTAGGGTTGGATGATCTTATTTTTGTGTGTTCTTTCCACAACCTACAAAACTTGAAAAGAAACAATTATCAAAAACCTGTAAATTGTAACAACAAAATTTGAAATATAGCATAAAATCAACTTAGACTATTGCATAAATCAAAGCAAAATGGAATGGTCCCACCATGATCACCATATTATAGATGATAAAAGTACACACCATGTTAATAGAATGAATAAAAGCAATGAATTGATATTAACTTGAGATATACCTTTGTCCTTTCTATTATAATATGGACCTACATAGGGGTGTACAAGTATTGAAGGAGTGATTCCCTTTACAAATAATCAATGGTGCAATGTGCCTTTATCACTATAGCAAATGTGTGGGTAGGTTTTGTAGTGATCACCACTTCATTGAATGTGTCAAGGCTATGTATGGAACTTTTGTGTGATGATGTGTGTTCATGCCTACTAGATCTATGATAGGCTACTATCTAAATGGTGATCATCTAGGGTTAGATGGACATGGTTTGAGACTATTTATGGACTGAATGGTTGTGATTAGTGACCATCTAGGGTTGAACATCATACAATATGGACTATTATGGATATAGGAAGTCTGGTCTACAAACTCAAATGACTTTAGGTCATTGTTTGGCTCTAGTTCTACTCTGATTCACACCTCTAAACTTGCACATAATCCAATAATGAATTAAATTATTAATATATGTTGGGCCTCGTGAAGTGAGGCCCGAGTTCAATAAGTATTAAAAACCAATTCAAATAGTGAAAATCAAGAACATGCAAAAGTAATTAAATTAGATTTGCTTTTACCTTTTTCATTTGTCCATGTTGTTGTAGTTGATGTCGTTGCATTTATGTTCTATATGTTATTGCTATCATGGTTACACCATGCTACATCATGAGGTATTTGTACAGGCTAGGTTCCAATCATCCAGGGTTTGATGATCATGGATCGAGATCATTTAGGATGGGATGGTCATTACATGTGGTATTTGAAAGCTATCTGTGAGCATATCCAAACCTATGAAATGGTATAATCAAGGTTTTGCATGAGATGAGGATGGTAGAAGGATATAACATTCACCTGTAGTTTGGAATTATATATGTGTAGGAGCACTGTAATTTTTTCCAATGCTGGTAATGTTTGATATCAATAGATAATGCAAGTTTGTATCATGGATAGAAGTTATAACATTTGATAGCCAGTTTCAACTAAACAATTATGACAATATGTGACTAGATCAAGAGGTCTTTAACAATTGCATAAAAAAGCAATGACATTATTAAATCTATTATTATTTCTATAAAATAATTGACTTGTTGAGTGGTATTTTCACCCGATTGTGAAAACACACTCTCCGATAGGATTCGAGTTCCAAATCCTCTACTTGCAAAGAAATTAAGTAAATAATTTCTCCAAGGTCTCCGCTATATTAGCATTTGGCATAAATAATAATATTCAATTTGAATGCTCGGAATACCTTAGTGGTTGCAAGTAACTGTTAACAAGGGGCACTGTGGTTTATTTTATTTTGATTTTGGTATATTTTCAAGTATTTTATCTTAATGATTCTAAATTTAAACTTTCGGAAAATAAAAGTGCAGAGAATAAAAGAAATGAAAATAAAATGCAAAGAAACTAAAACTAAAGTACATTTAGAGTGCTACGATTCCTATTTTGACAAAATCGAAGATAATGAGGTTTTCTGCATACAACCTAACCTATTGAACCTGCAAAACTCGCACAATCCAGATAAGCTAGGTGCTGGTTTCTGGGGTTTTAACTATGATTTTCAGATTTAGACATTCGCATGAAGCAACCAAGAGAACTTGCATTAAACTTCACCTATAAGCCTAGAAATCTGAAAAGGAAAAGATAAACATTAAATCTTGCATGCAGAAAATAACTCCTTCTTTCTTGTCAATGAGATGCAACTCTCTGTAATTCTGTATTAAAAAAAATGTATCAGTTTACAATGACAGAATGTTTCCAGTTTTATCAAAACCAGAAAAAGTGGAGGAAAACGCTCCAAAAGCAGGCCCAGAATGGCCTATCACCTTCAGCTCTGCAACTCTGCTCGTAGCGGTTTTTGACCCCTATGCCTGTCTTCGCTTCTGCTTTTAAACTTTCTGCTATGGCTCTCTGCTTCGCCTTGTGATGCTTCGTTTCATCTCCCAGATCACTTCATTTCATCTCCTGCTTCTTCATTATTTTGGCTTTCTGCTCGATCGTGAAACGTTTGGTCTTCTCTGCGAACTATAACCGTCGATCCTGAAGCGTTATCATAGCCCCTACGACTCTATGACACGTGTTCAACACTTCCTTGCACATTCTGTAATGGCCCCATGAATCGTGACAAAAATAGCATGTCGCGATATCGCGACATTTTTATACCTACAGCTTTGTTCTTCTACTTGTATCACGAAAATGAGACATGTCGCGATATCGCGACATTTTTCTATCGCAGCCTTGTTCGCCTTCATGCATCACAAAAATGAGACATGTCACGATATCGTGACATTTTTCTAAATTAAAGACATGTCGAAATCGTGACACCTTCTTCATTCATCATCTTCTTGATTTCTTAAAATCGTGACACTTCTTCTACATCCACTTTTTTCTATCAACTACATTCTGATATCGACATTTTACATATGAAGTCACATTTCTGACACTTTCTATCTTCATCTTCCTATATCTCACGATATCGTACTTCTTTCCTTTATTCCTTTCTCACTTTCCTACCATGAACATGACATGTCGCGATATCGCGACATTTTTCACTTTTTTTCTCTCTCCTCCATGACCATGATTTCCATGACATGTCACGATATCGTGACATTTTTTCATACTTCTTCTCTTCTTGAACCGTGATTTCATGACAAGTCGCGAAAACATGACATTGTGCAATCGTGACAATTTTTTACTTGCTTTTTACCCTCAAACATCGAAACCAACATGTCGCGATATCGCGACAACTTTGAGTCTTCAACTTAATTCTTTGTCTTGCATCGAAATGAGACATGTCGCGATATCACGACATTTCTACATCTTTTCTTTTGACCGCTGATTTCACAACACATCGTGAAATCATGACATTTTCTCATCATGCTGCATTCTGTTGCTCCTAGCCGCGATGGAGCAACATGTCGTGATATCGCGACAACTTTTCATTTTCTGGCCACGACGGAGCAACATGTCACGATATCGCGACAACTTTTCATTTTTGGCTTTTCTTTGTCTTTTTAACATCTGGGCCACTGCAATCTTCTTGGAAAGTGTGCAAAAAAGGTGGGTCCCCAATTTTGGGGTGTGTTGTGGAGCAGCCACAACAAATGGTGACTCTATGGGAAATGCTCCTGAGCATTTCGGTGAGAACCTAACCTGAAAAAATACATACTTGAATACAGGCGTTAGCACATAAAACATAAACAAATGCCGATAGATCAGAAATACATGAAACATTAGAATCATTAAGTATCAGCTCGGTGTGTGCAATGTGTTCCATTTTCTATCGTTTGAAATTGATCAACATTCCATTGTCAGTTTTACATGAATGCATATGTGAGATTGTGAATGATTTGTGTAACCTGATAAATATGCTTAGAGATTTTGCTTTTATAAAGGCTTAGACCTTCTAGTATCATACACAAACATTTAAGATTATCAAACCCTCTTAGGATCAACTATATGTATAATGAATTGCTTTATTAGATCCCAAAGTTGGTTATGAGTCACTACTATCTTGAACCCATGTGCAAGTGAAAGTGAAATCAGAGCTTTGGGAAATCAGACTCCCAACCTAATCGAGATGGGAGTTTAACCCTATCCTTACTACTCTGATTTGGAATTCATTACCTCACTTTGAGCAAAATAATTTAACCAGTTATGGATGAAATGGTCATGCTAGTCTATCCGTTTGAACAATCAATGGTCTTGTTTTTAGACAAGACATGCTGCCACGCATGGGCATACTTAACCCCATAATCCATGATTTAGCTTCATTTCTTTATTTCTTGGACCTTGGGGATGACTACCCATCCTTTGCGAGAGGACATGTAGTACGATCCTTCCAATCCAATATTAAGATGAAATGGGAAATATTTAGTTTTTATTTCTTGGACCTTGGGGATGACTACCCATCCTTTGCAGAGGACATGTAGTACGATCCTTCCAATCCAATATTAATATGAAATGGGAAATATTTAGTTTTTATTTCTTGGACCTTGGGGATGACTACCCATCCTTTGTAGAGGACATGTAGTACGATCCTTCCAATCCAAGATTTATGATGAAATGAGACATAGGAGCTTTGGGGAATCAGATTCTCAACCTAGGCGAGATGAGAATTATGCCCTATCCTTACTACTCCATGTAGGTCAAATCAGAGCTTTGGGGAGTTGGATCCTCAACCTAAGTTCGATGAGGATTTAACCCTATCCTTACTACTCGATTTTAGGCTTTAAGCTTTATGGAAGTGGTAAAAACCACTGTTTTAAGGATCATGTTGCATAATAGGATAGACATGAAATACTTCTTTCGCTTGACCTTTTCTTCCAAGCAAGGTTTTGATCATTTTGCTCAAGATCCTTTTTAATGTGTATAAAATGTGCTTGGTTCTAGATATCTCGGGCCTCAGTTCCCAACCTTAGGATTTTTTCTTATTTATGTTATAGCATAACCCTAAGAGGATTTGACACACTTTAATGATTTGTATCTGAAATGCATATGCAACTAAGATGGCATGTATATGCAAAGTGAGATGTAATATGAATGCATTGCCCTTTGAATTGCAGATGGAGTATTGCCATAAAAAATATAAAACTGACTACTTCATGCATCACAAGTTTCAAACGATATTATTAAACTGTTTGTGTTTCTTGCGGAGCTTTCTACAACATAATTCCAATGTTCCATATTTCCCTGATCTAAAGCATAAGTTAGCATCTCAAGACAACTTTTTCATCATTTTTTTTTTTTTTTATAGACAAACAAAACATGTCAAATAAACACACAACTTAAATAATAAAAAGAAACAAAAACTTGAAAATTCATACCAAAACAGAAAGATATAATTCCAATCTCCTACGACTTAAGGGCTAAAATAGTGCTTTAAAACATGCCCATTAACTGGTAACGTCAGATCCTTCCCGTCTAAAGTTCTTAATCTGAAGGTATTTTTCCCTAGGATTTTCGAAATCTGATAAGGGCCTAACCAAAGACAATCAAATTTTTGATGATTCCCCTTTTCTTCATGTCTTTTATCCCACAGTAAGACCAAATCCGAAATTCTGAAGGACTTAATTTTAGCTCTTCTGTCAAACCATCTTTTAACAACCTCTTGGTGTTTACTCATGTGAATCATGGCTTCCTCCCTTTTTTCATCGAGGTGCAATAAATGACTTAATCTAGCTTCAGTGTGGTTATCTGTTCCCAAGTATTCTTGCATGAAATGCAAGGTTTGCAGCTTCAAGTTTGCAGGAAATATTGGGTCTTGTCCATAGACCAAATGATAGGGTGTGTTCCCTATTGATTCTTTTACTCTGGTTCTATCTGCCCAAAGAGCAAACTTTAACTGGCTGTGCCAATCTCGAGGGTTCTTTTCCAGTAATTTCTTAATGATATTCAACAAATTTTTGTTTGAGGATTCTGCCAAACCATTTCCTTGAGGGTAATAGTTAGATGCAAATTTTAAACTCACTTTATTGTCATATGCCCAATTTGCAAATTGCGTGGAAACAAAAGCTTTACCATTATCACTAACAATAGAATCAGGCATTCCAAATCTTGTTATGATGTGATCCTCAAGGAATTTTATTACAACATCTGTAGTGGCATGTTTTGTAGGAACTGCTTCTGTCCACCTTGTACAATAATCTGTAGCTGTTAGTATGAATTTATGGGAATCTAAAGAATTTGGGTTAATAACCCCAATGAAATCTAATCCCCATTGTGCGAATGGTCTCATCTCAACTACAGGTTGTAATGGCATGGCTGCGTTTCTTTCTCTGTTGGCAGCTACTTGACAAATGTGGCAAGATCTCACATGGGCATGTGCATCTTTAAAAATGTGAGGCCAATAGTATCCTGCTCTCAGGATTTGATGCGCTGTGGCATTTGCCGCACCGTGGCCAGTTCCATATTTCCCATGAAATTCTTGCAGAACCTTGGCAGCTTCTACTTTATTCAGGCATCTCAAGTAGATCCCCTCATGATTTTTCCTGTACAGAACACCAGATCTAATCAGATAATTAACAGATTTAAGTCTTAAAGCCCTTCTTTGAGTGGAATTCAAATTGGATGGACACTTACCATTTAATAGAAAATGCACAATGTCAACATACCAGTCATCCTTAGAAATGTATTCTGCATTTGAATATTGGCATGTCATTTGCGGATTATTCTCAGCGATCGCCTTCACAAGTCCCTGTCCTCGAACTAGTTTCATAGGTTGGATTTCAAGATCAAATTCTTGGATGGTAGAAATCCATTTACCTCTTTTCTCGCCTAGCTCGTTCTGTAAAAACATAGTCTTGACAGCAGGGTCAGGCACAATGGCAAAAACTCTACTGTGCACAATGTAATGTCAAATTTTTTTACCATTTTAAAAAGTGCGTACATCTGCTTATCGAGGATGGAATACCTCAATTGAGCATCTTTTAGAGGAGCACTTAAAAATGCTATGGGATTTTCAGCGCTATCTTCACCTTTCTAAGTCAAGACACTCGCAAAAGAGTGTTCCGATGCGAAAGCATAAATATAGAAAGGTTTAGAATAGTCTGGACTTATGAGGGCAGGGGCTCTAGAAATGGCATCCTTAATGTTTTGAAAGGCCACCCTACTTTCCTCGTTCCATCTGACATCTACATCCTTCTTGAGCATCTTGTTCAACGGTTTGGCTATCTCAGTGAAGCTTGAAATAAACTTCCTCACAAAATTAATTTGCCCGAAGAAAGATCTCAACTCCTTTTTACTACTCGAGAGAGGCAAGTTTTGGATAGCTTCTATCCTTTTTGGGTCAATGGATATGCCTTCTTTTGAAATGATGTGACCAAGTAGTCTTCCTTTCGTTACTCCAAAGATGCATTTTTTGGGATTCAAAGAAATTCCATGCTCTCTGCATCTTTGAAGAACTTTTTTCAAATCCTTGACATGGTCTTCTCTCTTCTTTGAAAATACTGGAATATCATCCACATACACGATGATACACTTGCCTATAAGCCCTTTGAATGCATAGTCCATGGCGCGTTGAAATGTTGCGCCTGCATTTAACAGTCCAAACGACATTCTTCTGTAGGCAAATGTCCCCCACTTGGTGGTGAAGGCTGTTTTCATCCTGTCATTGGGATGAATAAGAATTTGGTTATATCCAGAATATCCATCAAGAAAAGACATCATTTCAGATCCATTCACTGTTTGTAAAATTTCATCAATGGATGGCAATGGATAGTTATCCTTTTGAGAGGCCTTGTTAAGATTTCAAAAATCTATACATAGCCTAATCTCTCCGCTCTTCTTTCTTATTGGAACGAGGTTAGCAACCCAGGTTGAGTGCCTAACAGGAAAAATAATCTTTGCTTCCAATAATCTCTTGACCTCCTTTTCTATTAAGGGCTCCAATAGTGGGTTAACAACTCGTTGTCTTTGTCTAAAAGGCTTGGAGTCCGGCTTTAGAGGGATGGTATGTGTAATGACGTTTTGGTTGTATGTTTTCAATTCGTTATAATTCCAAGCAATGCAATCCACGTAGTGTTTTAGTGCATGTATTATATTTTCTCTTTCTTCAACTTGTACATGCCTTTGCGATGTACACTTCCCGTGGATTGTCTGCACTCCCTAGATTAATTAGATCACATGCATCTTTGGGGAGTGGAACCTTTTTTCCTTTTCTGGCCTTGTATCCCATATCGAACATTTTCTCCAATGAAACTATGTCTTTAGGTATTTTGTTGGATTGACATGTAGTTTCACTTTCATTTTCTGCTTCTTCTTGCCATCTTTGCTCCTCATCAATCACCTGGTTTTCAAAAATACCTGAGTTCATGACAAATTTGAATATGTGTCTGTCATTTTCAAAAACTTGGAAATTCTTGACATTATCAGGTATCGATGGACAAGGAACTAATTCGATGGAGAACTTTTTACACCTTTTTATATCAACTGGATTTAACATGCCTACGATGACTGCAAGAGAATCTACTATGCGATTTCCTTTTCTAGAAATAAGGGCTATATTGAAAGCGTCGAATTCCTCAATGAGGTCCATTACCCTAGTTCTATAAAGGCTCAGTCTCTTATCACGGCATGTATATTGTCCTTTAATCTGTTTGACTACCAGTTCAGAATCTCCCAATACTTTCAAGCATTTAACCTTTTTGCTCAACGCCAATTGTAAACCAAAGATAAGTGCTTCATACTCTGCCATGTTATTCGTGCAAGGAAACTGTAATCTATAGGCAGCAAGTAAAGGTTTACCTCCTGGACAAGTGAGCTCGACTCCGGCTCCTGCTCCCTGTTTGGATTTGGATCCATCAAACCTAAGCAACCATATGAAATCATTTTCCTCAAGAGAGCTACCATGAAATATTTCCCTTTTAGGCTCTTCGGTAGCTTCTTCAACATCAAATGCATAAACCCCCAACTCTGGTTCAGAAAACTGAACTTCATTTGGCTTATTAAATTCTGTTATGATTTCCTTAAGCCTCGGTTCATTTTCTACTCTGATTTGATTTGCTATTCCTTTCCAGGGTAGCCACATATGTGAGCAATCGGTTGAAAAATAGCCATTCAAAGTTTTCATCCAATCCCTTGCAAGTAGCATTCCATATCTACTTGGGATATTAACAACCAGAATGTCGACCACTTGTTGGACCCTGGGTTCAGAATTTAGTTGAATTTTGACATCATATAGGGTCCCTACCACATTTACCTCAGATCGGTCCAATTGCAAAACCTTGCATTTGGATGAAACAGGCTGTAGGCCTAGCATTTGACATATCTCTGAAGGCATGAGATTGCTCGTGGCACCCGTGTCCACCAAACAATTATGCAAATTCTTACCAGCAATTCTCAGAGTCAATAAGAATGGCGGGACATCCCGTCTCTCCTTTCGTAAAATCAAATGAGACTCAACTTCCTTTCCCTTCCATACTTGATTAGGTGAGTTCAGAGCCTTTATCAATGCTTCTTTTTGGCCAGGCAACCTGGCCGCTTCTAAGAATGAAAGGCTTGATTTGGATTTCTTTAGATCCTCCACTATGTCATAGTTTGACTTTTCAAGTTTGACTGTCTTTTGCGTGTCATTAGACGTTTCTCTTCTAAGTGGAGGAGGAGGATTATTATCTGCCTTAGTATCCGGAGGAAGGATAGAGTTATTTGGTGGTGTTGATGATGTTTTAGGGGCTTTAGATTTACTTCTCAAATGATATCCGTGATTCCCCTTTCTAAACTCTCGAAAAGCTTGCACCTCCTGTTCCAAAATTTCATCTTCCTCTTCCTCACTCTCACCTTCTTGACGGTATAAAGTTTCCACCACCATAATGTTGTCATCTTGATGTTGGGGTGGACCATCATTTGGCACAAGTTCCAGGTCATCTACTTGGGCTTGGAGACAATGAGTGTATCTTGCGATTTCAGGACAATTCCTCTCATTGTGCTCCTTTGTATTGTGCAATCTGCACCCCTTTTCCCATGCAAAATCAAAAATATTCAGAAGGGAACTGGATTGACTGGGTCCTGTAGAAGTATCTAGTTGATTGGCAATAGGGGCAGGTACGCCTCCATTGTTTGGCTTCGTGTTCCAATGTCTCCCTCTATTGTTAAAATTTTGATTTGAGTGAGGGGCATGGGACTCATACTTCTATTTTTGAACCATGTCATTACTCAGTTTATGAACTATCTTCTTGAGCTCTTCAACATCCGAATAAATCTCTTTCGGTGGAGCTACATTATTGTTAGTTCCCGTGGGGTTTGCATAATTCGTGGGATCTTGATTTAACATTTGAGTCAGATTTTGAGGAATTTGATTCATATATGGATTTACACTTTGGATCGGAGTTGGATTTGGGAAAGGAACTATAGCCTGAGAATTAACCTGGCTGGTTCCTTGCATAGTCGATTGACTATTTTGCAAAAATGCGAGAACGGGTGGAATGGATGTGATCGGTTGGATCGGAATGGGTGCATAGGCAGGTGCTGGTGGATATGGTTGTTGATATGGGAAAGCATTCATGTTTGGCATTTGCGGTGCCATGATCTGATTTACCATGGGAGCTTGACCATATGGAGCATATTGTCCCATCATAGGCATCTGGGGAAACCCATAGCCCTGTGGTGTCATTTGTTGCTCGATGGTCATAGCTTCATTGTAAGCTAAGGCGAGCGTGGTGACTTGAGGATTTCGCCTGGCAAACATCGCTGTCATCGGATCCAATGCCCCAAAATAGATTTGTAAAGCTACTGCGGGGTCTATGGCAAAATGTCGAACTGCTCTATTATAACATTTTTGGAATCTCTGATTAAAGGTTCTGATTGGTTCACCCTGGCCCCTTTTGCATGTAATAAATTGATTGTAGATGGTTGCGGGATCCAAAGGTGACCTAAACTGATTGACAAAGGCATTCTCCATTTGTGTCCATGAAGTGATTGAACCAGTAGGTAAGCATATATACCATTCATAGGCCACTGGGTCTAGGCTCATGGGAAAAAGTCTGCAAGCCACATCTTCATGTTGGACTTGCAACCTTATCAAAACATCCCTATAGGCCTGGATATGCTCCTCTGTAGTCCTTGGGCCATCTGGTTTATATTTGGGCAAGAATATTTCTATGTTCTTAGGGATTTCATGGATATCCCCTACAATATTCAAAGGGATATTATTAGCTCCGTACCAAGGAGCTATTGGAGGTTGGGCCATTTGACTCAGAATTGATGAGGACAACCCTACAAGAGTGGTGGAAATGGTACTGATGATAGGTACGCTAGTGGCAATTGATACCACCGGTGTAGGTCCGCTCGGTGTTCCTGAAACAGAAAGATCTTTTGTGACAAGGCTATCTGGTAGGTTCACAGCTTGCTTGGTTTTATTTTTTGGAGTACAAGTGAGTGTAAGGTCATGGAATATGGTTTCCCTAGTTGTTTGGGACCTAGTCGCGATACGGCGCGGTGGGTCCAGCTTGCCTGACGAAACTCTCGATATCTCCAAGAAAACCTGCAACACAAAAAATGTTGCAGTTTAGCCGTTAATGAGATTTAAGAAATAATTTCAAAATCGAATCAAAAACACATTATTTCTGTATGAAAATCAAAATAAAGTAAACCAATTCGGCCCTCCTTCTAGCACCAATCTGTTGAGTGGTATTTTCACCCGATTGTGAAAACACACTCTCCGATAGGATTCGAGTTCCAAATCCTCTACTTGCAAAGAAATTAAATAAATAATTTCTCCAAGGTCTCCGCTATATTAGCATTTGGCATAAATAATAATATTCAATTTGAATGCTTGGAATACCTTAGTGGTTGCAAGTAACTGTTAACAAGGGGCACTATGGTTTATTTTATTTTGACTTTGTAGATTTTCAATGTATTTTATTTTAATCTAAATTAAATGTTAAACTTTCGAGAAAATAAAAATGCAGAGAATAAAAGAAATGAAAATAAAATGCAAAGAAACTAAAACTAAAGTACATTCAGAGTGTTACGATTCCTATTTTGACAAAACCGAAGATAATGAGGTTTTTTGCATACAACCTAACCTATTGAACCTGCAAACTCGCACAATCCAGATAAGTTAGGTGCTAGTTTCTAGGATTTTAACTATGATTTTTAGATTTAGACATTCGCATGAAGCAACCAAGAAAACTTGCATTAAACTTCACCTATAAGCCTAGAAATCTAAAAGGGAAAAATAAACATTAAATCTTGCATGCAGAAAATAACTCCTTCTTTCTTGTCAATGAGATGCAACTCTCTGTAATTCTGTATTAAAAATAATGTATCAGTTTACAATGATAGAATGTTTCCAGTTTTATCAAAACCAGAAAAAGTGGAGGAAAACGCTCCAAAAGCAGGCCCAGAATGGCCTATCACCTTCAACTCTGCAACTCTGCTCGAAGCGGTTTTGACCCCTATGCCTGTCTTTGCTTCTGCTTTTAAACTTTCTGCTACGGCTCTCTGCTTCGCCTTGTGACGCTTCATTTCATCTCCTAGATCGCTTCGTTTCATCTCTCGCTTCTTCATTATTTTGGCTTTCTGCTCGGTCATGAAACGTTTGGTCTTCTCTATGAACTGTAACTGTCGATCCTGAAGCGTTATCATAGCCCCTATGCCTCTGTGACACGTGTTCAACACTTCCCTGCACATTCTATAATGGCCCGCCATGAATCACGACAAAAATAGCATGTCGCGATATCGCGACATTTTTATACCTACAACTTTGTTATTCTTCTTATACCGCGAAAATGAGACATGTCGCGATATCATGACATTTTTATATCACAACCTTGTTCACCTTCATGCACCACAAAAATGAGACATGTCGCGATATCGCGACATTTTTCTCATCAACTTGTCGTGAAATCGATTTTTTTTCTAGCACTTAGCCGGAAAACGCGACATGTCACGAAATCGTGACACCTTTTCATTCTGCATCATCTTCTTGATTTCTGTCACGAAATCGTGACACTTTTCTTCTATATCCACTTTGGTTGCTCTAGGTCACAAAACTCTGACATGTCACGATATCATGACATATTTCCCTTGCTTAGCTTGTAGGTCATCGCAAATCATGAAAATGAGACAGGTCACGATTTCGTGACACTTTCTATCTTCATCTCCGTTGCGTCGACAGATCGCAAAAATGCAACCTGTCACGATTTCGTGACAATTTCTTTCCTTTATTCCTTTCTCACTTTCCTCGTGAAAACCTGACATGTCGCGATATCGCGACATTTTTCACTTTGTATTTCTCTCTCCTCCATGAACCGCGATTTCATGACATGTCGCGATATCGCGACATTTTTGTCTACTACTTCTCTCTCCTCGCTACTTTAACCATGATTTCATGACAAGTCGCAAAAATATGACATGTCGTGATATCGTGACAATTTTTGTACTTGGCTGTTTTACCCATCAAACATCGCGAAAACACAACATGTCACGATATCGCGACAACTTTGAGTCTTCAACTTAATTCTTTGTCTTGCATCGCGAAAATGAGACATGTCACGATATCGCGACATTTCTGGCATCTTGTTCTATTTGACCGCTTTGACCATGATTTCACAACACGTCGCGAAATCATGACATTTTCTCATCATGCTGCATTCTATTGCTCTTAGCCATGAAAACGTGACATGTCACGAAATCGTGACACTTTTTCATTCCACTGTACTTCGCTTGTCTGAGCCGCAAAAATGTGACATGTCGCGATATCGCGACAATTTTCATTTTTAGCCGTGACGGAGCAACATGTCGCGATATCGTGACAACTTTTCATTTCTTGTCGCGACGGAGCAACATGTCGCGATATCGTGACAACTTTTCATTTCTGGCTTTTCTTTGTCTTTTTAACATCTGGGCCATTGCAATCTTCTTGGAAAGTGTGCAAAAAAGGTGGGTCCCCAATTTTGGGGTGTGTTGTGGAGCAGCCACAACAAGGACTACTATAAGAAACCACTAATGTAATGGTTTCAACATAGAACAACATTCATTTGAGATTCTAATGAAATATCAAGCATAAAGTACCTTGGAACACCAAGAGAATTTTTTTTTGTAGAAAAGAGTATGAATGTTTTGGGTACTGAAGCAATTGGGCAGCAAGATCCTTGTATCAGTCCTCTCATGGGCTTATCGAATCTCATATGATATTCAAACCCTTCCCAAATATGAGCAACCACTAATGACTGGAACTTCCCCTTTGATTTATTTCAATGAAATAATACCATTATCATCACATAATAACCTACAGTAGTGAGAAAATTCATATCCAGAACTAAAAATCAAACCCTCATGTGCCCATAACTATAGATGCTATTATAAAATTAATTCCCTATAGCAAGCATTCACCAAAGGAATCAAACATCATTATCGTATATGCAAAATTTTCTCAGAGAAAACCCAAAACCAATTACTGATTTCTCCAAGTGTTATGATCAAAAACATGGTAAGACACACTTGTACAATAGAGCACACATAAAATAATCCCCAAAAATTTTAAATATTAAAAAAACCCTTCAAGGGTCACTTAGGGCAAAGGATTTCAACTCAACAATGCCCATAAAAATATCTCCAAACCCTAAGATAATATTTGATGATTTGTGCGGTAGCTAGGGATGAAAATGAAACAACAATGATATCTTCTTTAGTAATAAAATCCCTGCAAAAAATCAATACAATAATTGATTGAAGTCTCAGCCCTTCTAAAAAATGGAATTCGATGTGGTATGTCGGAATCCCAATATGAAGCTCAATAACTCCGTGTGGAAACCCCAGCTCTAGAGTTCTGAATAATGAAGCACAATTCAAACTTTTGAAATGAATCCAGTTGTATAAAAATCTAGGGGTGATCTTTCACACCCAAAAATACTCAAATATGGAGGTTTCTATCCCCCAATATCCCAAATATCTGATATTTCGAAACTCCCAAATTCTTGTCAAATATCAAACTCCAAAATGATATTTTTTTTTTCAAATGAGGCCCAACTCCAAAATATAAAGGTGCAATTAGGGTTTGGGTGCCCTAGTTAGGGTTGCACATAATTGTTTTTTTTTAATATTTTTAATTTATGTCCTTTTACATCATAAAGAGGGCCACATACCCACCCCTTGGCCTAGGCATACCAATTTAAGTTGTTTTTTAAGTTATAACTTAACGTTATAACATTATATTTTAAAGTGGTCCCTTTCACATCCATAAAGTGATTTCATAATATAAAGTCATTAAATAATAAATCACTTTAATGGAATATAACTTAATCCATTAAAATACTGGACCTCTGCTCCTCAAAGCAACAATCCATAAATGATTTTGGATACCCATTTTACTGAAGAATAATACTATGTTGAATTCGTCAACTGAAACCCTAAAAACAAACATTACTAAAAATAGCAAGTCTAGTCAAATTATCTCCAAATAAGTCCAAACAACCAGTAAAAATGATCTCTCTATAATATTATGAAGATAATAACCTCTCCAGATGGCTCCCCAACAACTGACTTAGCCTATGGGAGCTTGTGTATAGGCTAATCTCCCCAGTACATTGACTGCATAGAAGAGGGGACATTACAAAGGATAAAAACTTGGGTGATTTGAATGTTGTGAATGCTTAGAGTTTCATTAGTGATTCAATGTAATTTCCATCCTCATGCTCCAAAAAGGAGGAGAGATTTAATTTATGGGCTTTCCAAAGGATAAGGGATAAGGAGGTGACTTAGCCAATTAACTATTGTAACTAAGAGTTTCATCCTTGCATTATTTCTATCATGGGAAGTGCATGCAAATAAGATTACCTCATAATTTTTAATAGTTAATATTGTGCATGCAAATTCATAATATGTGCATTCTTTGATTTTTTTTATTCAATATGCATGGATAGTTAACTAGATGTGCATGGATAGATTAAATGTGCATATTAGTTAACTAACTTTGTTGAATGTGTGCATATTATGCATGTTGAGTTAACTAATTTTGTTAACCAAGTGCAAGTTGTGCATATTCCTTCTATGGATGGAGGTGCAACTACTAGTGACTTGAGTTCACTTGTGGATAAGGGTTTTCCATGCACCTGATCGATCCATTTGATGGGAGGTGAAACTGCTAGTTAAGCGAATGACGTGGAGGGGGGGAATGGAAGGGTGAATGTGCCTATAGGGAGGGCTGAATTATTATGCAACCTAGGCATTAATTAATTATTTATTTAATAAATAAATAAATTAATTAATCAATACTTAGGTAATTAAATGCTTATTTAATATTAATTAGTTTTAATTAATATTAAATGTACTAATTAATTCTAATTAATTAATTAGTGTTTTATTATGCTAGATTTAGGTGTCTACAATTTCTAAGCAAATATTAGTGATAAGAGCATGAAAGCATGAAGCTAGATAGCAAAAATAAACGTATTAGCCTACAAATAAAATGGTATTGAGAATATAAAATGATTCTAATCATAAAATAGACCTACAAATAAGATAGGAGTAGGTGAAATGAACACAAATGCCTACATATAACAAAGCTTAGTGATTAAAATGTTTATGTAGACACAAAAAATTGACCCACTTTCAATATGTAATCTTCCTTATATCCCCTAAGAGGTCCCTAACCCTTTCCCAAGGCAAAAGAAGGCCTCTTTTTTCCCTGCCTTGCATCCCTTAGCATTTTTAGTTAAATCACACCCGGTTGCAATGGGGCATGATTTTCCAAAAGTGATATTGTGCCCCATTGGAATGGGACGAGATTTTTCTATTTTAGGGTTTTAATTATTAAAACCTAGGTTTAAACCATTTCTAGAATGTTTTACATCGGCCTATACTGTTTTCCCACTCTTTTCATCCTAATTTTTGTCTATAAAAGGAGGGTTTAATCTCACGCTTTTAACACGATGATTTTAGACACACAATTACCAAGCTCAAAATTATTATGATTGATTTATGCTCACATTTTTCTTTTTCTCTACTTCCTGTTTCTTCTGCAAGCTAACCTTGAATTAAAAATTTTAGATTTGATCTAATACTTTGATTGGATTTTTTTTTGGGTTGGTGGATTCATGTTGTGGTTCAAACGAAGAAAGAGGTCCTATCTGGATACTTCGATATTCTCTATCTACTTCTACATCATCCATTAAGTTCTGTGTGCTTTATTTTTGTATTTATTTCATGTGTTGCATTCATATTTTATTTTTTACCTATCTCTAGTGAAATTGCACCTAGTATTAATGAGGCATGACTTTGCTTGCCCAGATTAGGGTAAAATTTTGTAGAAGAAAAATCGCACCCAGTCTAGATAGGGTGTGACTTCGCTATTGCATTATCACATATGCTTCAGGCGAGGCACGATCTCACCTGAGAGTAAACCATGGGTAATTTTTGATTTCTAAAAATTTAGATAGGTTCCTTACTGCATCTAGATCATATTGGTATACTTCATTTTCTATTTCTCTGCTACTGCATTACTATTTTATGATTAAATATCCAAAGGTCAATTTTTGCTTTTATTTTCAAAGGTCATCTAAAGGACCTGTTAGTCTAAAAACACTACCTCTAAAAGACAACAAAGATTTTACAACATGGTGCCATTTTGAGAAGCTCGATGCAGTCTACTTTTGAAATGCAGTAGAAGGAAAAATGGGCTAAGGAGAAACAATGTCGCGATTCCATGACATGTCAAATTTTCATGATGAAAGGGCACAAAGAGACCAAGAAGGTGAAAAGGTCATGATTTCGTGACATGTCACATTTTCATCAGTAAATCAAAAGACAAGTTTAAGACTTGGAAAATGTTGCAATTTCGTGACATGCCCAAATTTCACCAAAAAGAAAAGAGGAATACCTAAAGGATAGAAGACGTCATGATTTCATGACATGTTGCATTTTCATGGCTTTAGAGGGAAAGAAGAGCTGAAGAGATGAATACGTCATGATTTTGTGACATGTTCCATTTTCACTGAAGTAGAAGTCAGAAGAAGTAGAGGGCTCGAAGATGTCACGATTTTGTGACATAACAGTTGTTCCTGACAGATATATTTTTAGCAACTAAAACATGCCCTTACACCAAAATTTTGATTTTTGAGGGTGTCAGATGATGGAGAAGTATCAAATCTATTAGAATCCAGTTACAGAAGATCTTTGCTTATTATTAGAAACTGTAGTTAATTGCTTGTAATTGATTTGAAAATCAAGGATGTACTAGTTGTAAAGATACCCATCTTAGGGTATATATAGTGGTAGACACATTATAAAAATAGGTTGGATCTTGGATGTTTACAAGATTGAATGTACATCTTTTGGATACAAGCAAATAAAGTCATTCTTCTATCTGGCTTCTAATTTTCTATGTGCAAGTGTATGTATCTAATTCTTGACTTCTATTTACATTATTGAGTTCTATAATGTATCTGTTCTAAACTTGAACTGTACTTATACAAATCATATTGCTGGAGTTAGGATTAAGTATGCTTATATGTGTTAGATGAAAGTCTAAATCACACTTAGAAAGTTATGATTTCTACATGAAGGTGTAAATGAAAGCTTATAACAGGAATGTGTATGTTTTATCCTGGTTGTTGTCTAAACTGCACCGTGAGAAAAGCTTCTAGCCTCGGCTATATTTCCCTTTACAAGCATTTCCCTTCTTTTTGTTCCCTTTTCTCTAAACAAAGCAAAAAGGAACCAACCTACTCTGGATATTAGATGGACATTCCCAAGCTAGATTCGTCTACTCAATGTTGGCAAGGTCTAAGGCACAATATAATTAACCAAAAGTCATATTTTGTTCCAATAGTTTTTTGCACATTCGATGGGACCCGAAATCCCATTGTATTCTATAATTTTTTGGTGTTTTTATTTAAAGCCTTTTGTTTAAAATTTGAAGAAAGAAGAAAACCACTTGGTGACTCTATTAAGAGGATTTAGACCTAAGAAATACCTTGTCTAAACTATATGGTTACAAACTCATGATTGCCTATGTGTATGATAACAAAATCCCAAGAAAGACACTCTGAAGAACCCATCGAGTTCTTCAAGTTACATCTTGGTAGCTTGAAAGCACGTCTAGTGCTAGCTGTAAGATCTAATCCACCTGGTACTAGTGTAAACTCTATTGTACCTACTATTGGAGTATCCTCAAATAGCTCCATAGTAACAATAAATACAATAGACATCATGGTTGCTCCTCCCATCCCAGCTCATTTTGTATGGAATCAAACTAGCCTGCTAAACTTGGTAGCCTAGAATCAAGTTCCCCAGGCAGCCCTAAAAGCTTTGCCATCATATGATGGGATAGGTAAAATGGTAGACAAACATTGCCTAGATGTTTTGTCATTAGTAGCATTTTATAACATCACCCAGGAAGATGTGATGGTTAGGTTGTTGGTCATATCTTTAAAAGGAAAAATGCTCCATTGGTATAGAGAACTCCCTCCAGGATCTATCACTTCTTGGGCGATACTTGTTGGCCATATGGTTGATGAATTCAATGTACATGCAGATCCGTTCTCATTACTCAATCAATTCATAATCGTCAAGAGACATCCACAGGAAGAGATTGTGGATTTCAACATTAGATTCACATGTACTTGGGATAGAGTATATGTTGGGTTAAAACCTACCATAGAGCAAGTAATATGTTATTATTTGAGAGCCTTTGATTCAGATATTAGTATTATTATATGACAATCACATGTTTTAAATTTCCCTGTTATCTATTTAGAATCAGCTGAAGGAGAATTTGATCTTATTACTACCGAGAAATATCCTCTAAAGGCTCCACTACCAATTTTTCTAGATATTCCCAAAGCTCCAAGCTTAAATCCTTTAGCACCTCCCCTAAAATGAAATGAGCAACCAGCCATTTCGGTAATTCAGTTGCCTTAGAATCTACCATAATTACCTCCTACTCCTCTCCTTTCCAAATTGCCTGCTCTACCTCTCTGAGTAGTCCCCCACAATAATTATATGACAAACATAATAGACACGATGAAAACTTTGTCGAATGATATGTCATCTATAAAAAAGAGAGAAGTTGAGAAAAATTTATAGCTAAGGATATTTCCCCAGATAACCAGATATGGGGATTCAACAAGTGGCAGATGTCAGGAAAGAAAAAATGTCATTTATGCTAATGAAACAAGAGATAATGGAGAACCCTCTAACTCAGATTATTGGTGTTCCACATGTAATGACCCTCATGGAGAAGATTCATGTATGTTTCACCAACATCATGTGCAAATCCTAGAAAATGAGAGGGCAAAAGAAACAATGAAAGGTCATGTAAACATGATCAAAGAAGTTGATCACAATTTGGCAATACCATCTATAGAGCATGTCGCAGTCCTGACAAGGTCGGGAAGGAAACCTCTACAAGTTGATCCCCAAGAACTTTAGCCATTAATTTTCCCTCCAAATCCCAGAGCTATGCCTCAAAAGGACCATTCAAGTGAAATAGGACCCTCTAATCCTCCTCAAAATTCTTCCAGCACCAAGAAGAGAGTTTTCCCCTAGAAAGGAGAGAGAAACTCAAGATCAAGCAAGAGAGAAACTTAGATTCCCTTCTTTAAAAAAAGGCAAAGAACAGAAGCAACTCAAGGTTATAAGAATAAATATGATCCATCCATCATAGAATAGGAGAAAAGTGTCGAGACACCTTCATTCAATATCATCGAGGAGATGAAAAATACTCCCTCAAAAACTAGCATGTATGACGCTTTGCAGTTTCCAAGACATATTGACCTCCTTTAGTAATCTTTAAAAATAATGAATCATAAGGGAAAAATCCCCTCTTTTTCAAATTATATATACAAGCTAATGTTGCTTATGTCATAAGAAAAAACAAACTACCTCCTTTCTATTTGTCTCTTCATATGGAAGGGTGGGTAGTACATAACTGTATGATCGACTTGAGAGCAGCTACTACAATAATGCCTAAAGTAGTATGTGATATCATGGGAATGGAGTACATCAAGAGCCATCCAGGAGTATTACAGTTAGATGGCACTCCAGTAAAAATTGTAGGAGTAATCAAATATATCCCCATACAACTCCACAAGATTCCCCAAATAGTTTTATACAGGAAGTGGTGGTCGTAGATCTGGAACCATACTTTGGTATGTGTCTATCCAGAGAATTTATAGTAAAAGTGGGAGGTTATTTATCCTTAGATTATTCACATCTAGAAATACCTTTCAAAGGTAAGAGGGTCAATATTTTTAATGAAAATCCATCCACTTTTCACGTGGCAAGACTGGAAGAAACCAGTACTGTGAGTATGATAATTGAATATATAGGAGATATAGATTTGATGGAGGAAACCTTGGAGGAACTCCAATCTGAAGATTAGTTTTCTTTGAAAATTTTCAATGCCATGGTGGAAAAAAATATAGAGAGTTACTCTATTGAGAAACCAAAAAAGCTATCTATCCCTATCCCTGAAGAAAACACTTCCACTCGCCAGCTCTGGAAACTTTAATTTGATGGATACATATGCAAAAATGGAGCAGGTGTTGGGATAGTTTTAATTTCTCCTACGAGAAAGGAAAAAGTTTTTTCATACAAATTGATGTGGAGTTGCTCCAACAACATGGCCAAGTATGAAGCATTGTGTTTAGGACTCAAGAAGGCCAAAAAATTAGGTGCAAAACAAATACTGGTTTATGGAGATTCAGAGCTTATTGTGAAGCAGGTCACTGGAAAATGTATTTGTAAACAACATTATTTAAGAGCTTACAAAAATAAAGTGTTGGACCTCTTGGAAAATTTTGAAGCTATGAACATAAATTCAATCCCAAGATGAGGTAATACTCATGCAGACCTATTGGTATCCATGGGATCTAACTTTTGTCCATTCAATAATGTTATCCAAAAATCCAAAACATTGAGACTTATATACAGGCCTTCTGTGCCTAACAAGGATATCTTCTGGCAAGTGTTCGAGAGTGATGAACAAATACTGAATTTTCTAATCCATGAAATGAACTGCTCCAGTGATAGGGCATTACAATATGAAGAGGAGGAAATATTGATATGACTAAAAATAATCACATTCCCAATGGAATGATCACCCTTGAGATTCTCTTCGACAACAATGATAGAGCAACGAGTCAAAGAATTAAAATTGACAAACATCGGTATAAAGAGGTGGAATTAGAGCAAGGAAAAATAATAAAGGTCGGTACTAGTTGTATAGTGGAAGAATTGAATTAAGTTAAGGAATTTTGTAAAAAGTATTCAGATATTATAGCCTGGACGTATAGTGATTTGAAAGCATATAGGAAAGAAGTGATCCAACACACCATCGAATTGGAAGAAGAAGCTAAATCCTTCAGGCAAAGACAAAGGCTTGTAAATCCAAAAATTGAAGCCTTAACGAAGCAAGAGTTATTGAAACTCTTACAAGCTAAAATAGTATATCCCATTAAGCATTCTACCTAGGTGGCAAATCTGGTCCCAATTAGGAAAAATAATGGAGAAATAATATTGTGTGTAGATTTCCAAAATTTGAATAGAGCTTCATGTAGGCAGCAAATCCACCTCCCAGAAAAAGAAGTGATTTGCCATGTTTTGGATAGTTTTGGGGATGATTTGCTCCAGTTTTGTGAAATTGTACAATGGGAGAAAATCATACAAGATACCATACAACTAAAGTGGCAAACCATACAAAGCAGTGGCAAATCATACAAGGCATACCAAAATTCAATGAGTTGTAAAGGAAATGTAATTTTGGGATGAATGGTCATATGGATTTGCTAACCTAAGGTGTAAACTTAGGAAAATGCCAAAATATTGTATTCAATTGTAATTGGGTAGTTGTGAATAATATATTGTCTCAGGAAAAACTTTGGAACAGCCTAGAAAATGTTATATAAGGCCCCATTTTTGAATTTGTAGGTCTGGCTACTAGCTTACTGGTTCTTAGTTGCTAGAGTATAGAGATAGTAATATTTCTGAGTTATTGCTATGATGTTGATAGACTTTCAAAATTTTAATTGAGTTGACCACCATTAATGATAATAACAAATGTTGTGGATGATAGTGTATGGTCTTGTTTATGGTTGATGCATTGTGGATTATCATTGTATGAATGAATTTCCTTTCTTACTGTTATATGTTAGTTTTAGGCTTTGTTGTAGCTTTGTGAGAATATTGTTACTGGTGGAATCATGGGGAATGATATATAAGCATGATAATTTGGACAAGGATGTACTGATACTGACCATATGATTTTTGGACGTAATTGCTGGAATGAAATCTCTCACTGACCTGGATTGGGAGTTTTGTCTATGAATGGGACCATCTTGTTAGGTTGTTAAAACCTATAAAAAATATCCCAGAGAGAGATTGGAGTAGAATATCATTGCAATTACTACCTTTCTGTACTTTTTTATCATACATATCGTACATCGTACATCGTATAAATCGTACACAGAGTTATTACCTGATTTGGTAAAACAGGCGATCGATAGAAACTTACCCGATTTGGCAGTTTTGGTAATCAACTTGAACGATTATAAAAATGTGTACGATAGCCTCCAAAACAACATCTGTCAGTTTTTTTGAGTGCAAGATCATACCATCTTGGTCACTTTATGATTTGAGATTGTACAGTGTATGTGTTAAAGATTGTACAAGAGATCAATAGTTCATACAAGGGTAGTTCAGGTAACTGGAAGATTGTTCGATTTGGTAGTTGGAACAAAGCTCTATCTAGGGATCATTTTGACCTTTGTACAAAAAATACCCATTGGGAATTACCCATCGTTGTATTACATTTGGCACTGTTGCCTTATAGAATTTGGCATTTTTGTTAAAACGGGTCGAATTTGACTAACAATTGGAGGTGATTTTTTATGATGGACACCGATACATGAAGCCGTGAGAGAAGAGAACCATGAGAGAACATTCCAATAATAAGAAGCATAATTATTTATCAAAGAGGAAACATGAGTAACTCAAATCAGAGTACGCATGAACCAGAGATAGAGCAAGTTTGGACATCCTAAGAAGAAGACTTGGAGACGTTGATTGAGACAGAAGATGAGGAGGAATACCCACCGATCGTAGAGATGGGTGACAAAGATAAAGTACACGATGATGGAGAGTGGATGGTAAGATGTGAGGAAGTAGAAATGAGGTTTCAATAGGGTGCAGAGGATGGGAGTCAGACACCAAGGTAACAGGACACGAGGACTCAAGAATATAGACCACGATAATCTCCATCACATCAGTGAAGGTTGCATAGTGAGGATGCATGAGAATTTGGTCACCGAGTGATAGGACAGAATAAGATACCTTGAATTGATTCTTATGACAACCACATAAGTAAGACACCCTTAAGGAGGAATCTAATAGAGATCCCACAGGAAACCTCGAGTGAGAGCGAAGAATCTCCTAAGATAGCTAACAGAGCAACCAAAAAAATATGTCCATCATTTTCAAGTGAGGGTAAGGAATACCCCACATGGTATGTAAGAAATTGCATAACTATTTGGAGAGCAAATGGTGTAGATATCCCGAAGGATTGGGTAGTCCTCTTTCCTACCACCTTGATATGATTGGCCATATACTGGTACCTAAAGAGAGAGAATAATGTTGATTTTCAGACTTAGAATCAGATAAAGGAGAAATTCATTGATGAATTTTGAACTTTGAAGGATGATGGAGACATAGTCATTGATCTTTACATAAAAAACATAAAGTAGATGAGGATATATAATCCTACAATCATCGACTAAAGAATTTAGTCGATAAGATGCAAATTTCATTAGCAGATGTGTTAATAAAACGATGGTTCGTAGATGGGTTACTACCAAAATATAATAAAAATATGAAGGGAGTACCATCGAACACAATGAGGAAGCATTAAAACACACAAAGACCTTTGAGAGTGAATCGAAATAGACATATACGAGAATGTTATCTCATCCCAAATCAAAAGATTCGGATAGTGAAGAAGACACTATTTAGAGAATGGTAGTATCATTTCACAAGGAGTTTGATAAAATGGTTAAAGAGCAAAAAATCAAACCAGATAGGAATGAGCTGTGGTGCATAAAATACAAAAGTGAGGGAAATACAAATATGAAATTTTTGAAAAATAACTAGTACCATATTTGTAATGTTATGGGGTATGACGTAGTGCTCTGTCCCTACAATGCAAGAACCCATCCATAGGTACTATAAATCCAATAGCATGAAGAAAAACCACAAGCCCAAGGGAGTGGCCAAAAATCAATAAGTGGTGGTTACAGAAATAGCAGAAGAGGTGGCAGAAAAAATCAAGGTAATCAACAAGGAGAACAAAGTCACTTACAGTATGACTCGGAGGGTAGACCGATCATACAATGTTACAATTGCCAAGAGTGGGGAAATTTTGTGAAGAATTGTCCTGCATCTTAGATGCAAGGAACACTACAAGTAAGCACTACACATATGTGTAAATGGTGTGGTCCGGGGAACCATAAGGAGGAGAATTATCCAAAGAAGACGAGTACGAGTATCCCGTAGAATGTGACCTATTTGGAAATTGAAGTTCCTCAAGTTAAATAGGAAACTTAGGAAGTGTTAGCCATGATTAGGAATTAGGCTAAATAGGATAAGTATCTAGAGCTAGCAAAAGAGAAGCAATGCTAGCAAGTAGTAAATAAAATATTGCAAAAAGAAACTAAGAAATTTAAGCAAGAAGAATCGAGCACTCGAAAGGAAGTATGAAAACCATCAGAATAGGAGACAATTATGCAGCATCTAGCAGCATAGGTATTATATACCATAGTAGAACTTAAAGTATCTGATTTATTTGAAGTGATCCCAAAATTTTTGAAAGCAATGGTAGAGGAGATGCAAACACAGAAGGTGATGGAAGTAGAGAGCTAGCAAATTGTAGGGGAAGAATGAAAAGACCAATTTATGGATCCTACCATATTAATGATTGATGTGGGAAAGAAGTTTGCATTAATGCATATGGATATTTTGGGGTACAAATTGACACAAGTGATTGTGGACGAAGGTTCCAGTGTTAATGTGCTACCCGAAAGGACTTGGATAGAACTAGGCACTCCATAACTATGGGCATCGAGCTTTCTGCTGCATGGGGCTGACCAAAATGATATTAACATCAAAGGAGTTTTGAATGCACAACAAGTAATGATAGCTAAGAAAGAATTTGTTTTGGACTTTGTTGTGATTTCAATGCAGAAACCCGTTTATGATGCTCTCTTAGGGAGAGGATGGCTACGAATGGACAAGTTTAATCACAATTAGGGAAAGAATCAGATCACCTTAAAAAAGGGATAACATAAATACATGATCAATTTACCTAATCAAAGAGTTAGTGAGGATGTAGATACAAATTATGAATCATAAAACTCATCAGGGGATGAAGAACACAAACCTTATGGAGAAGGGATGCTATACATAAATGAATATAGTGAGGATGAAGCTCGATCTGATAGTGGAATTCTTCATTGGAAAATGGAGGATTATGAGATGTTTCAGCCCAATTGCCTCTGTATTGAGTCAGAAGAGATCAAGGAAAAGAAAGACAAATCGAAAGTAAGCAAAGAGACTAATAAGGAAATAGAAGAGAAGTGGATGTTTCCATAAAGCTTTGCGGAGTATACAGTAGGAGATGCAGATATTGATACAAGACCGATGCACCTTGAGAATGTAATGAAAGCTACAATCAAGCCGAAAAGTATCAAATATTAAGGACCTAAGATAGTGGATATTAATCTAGGGATGGAGAAATAACCTAGGATAGTCCACTATGACGATGATTGGAATCCTATATTGAAGGCACCAACTTTCAAGATATTCTTGGAGTATAAGGATGTCTTTGCATGGACATATAAGGATTTGAAAGGAATCCCACCTGAGTTATGTGTCCATAAGATTACACTAATGCCTGATACCCAACCTATGAGAAGGAGACCATATAGAATGAATCCAAAGTATGTGGCATTGGTGAATGCAAAAATAGAAAAGATGTTGGAAGCAGGAATTATATTCAAGGTGATGAATAGTGAATGGATTTCACCTATAGTAATCACATTGAAGAAAGAAGTTGATAAGATAAGGATATGCGTAGACTTCAGGAGTCTAAATGCAGTGACCATTAAGGATCCATATCCTATTCCATTCATAGATTATATCTTGGAAGAAGTTTTAGGACATGAGATCTATTCATTTTTGGATGGATTCTCATGATACAATCATATCAGCATCACCGAGGAGGATAAGCTGAAGACCACATTCATTGTGAAGAATGACATCTATGTGTACAATAAAATTCTATTTGGATTCTGTAATACCCCAAATACATTCCAGCACATCATACTGTATATATTCGACCAATTGGCGATGGGGAATTTCAAAGCATTTTTGGATGATTAGTCCATTTATGGGAAGATCAAGGAGCATCTTCCAGCTCTTAGTGAATGCATGAGGAGGTGCAAAAATGCATAGATATCATTAAACCCCAAAAAGTGTTTTTTTATGGTACCATATGGAAAATTGTTAGGACACATTATGTGCAGTGAAGGATTG
Source organism: Wollemia nobilis (assembly GCA_028583015.1). NCBI lineage: Eukaryota > Viridiplantae > Streptophyta > Pinopsida > Araucariales > Araucariaceae > Wollemia > Wollemia nobilis. The sequence continues at coordinate 4,625,086 of JAQPPZ010003271.1, forward strand.
AAGATGGATCTAGATAAAATTTAGGTAATATTACACATGGAAGAACCTTTTGATGTGAGTTCACTCAAAACTTTCCTTGGGTCAACAAGATATTACCGAAGTTTTATCCAAAATTATGCACATGTAGCCTACCCATTAGATTCTTTTATGAAAAAGAATATCTCTTTCTTCTTTATGTTGTAAAGTATATATAGACCATCTTGTATATACCACCAATTTCAATTCATAAATTAAAATCAAAATACAAAAAAATCAAAATCCTCAAAATCTTCAAAAAAAAAAATACTAATGCAACTAAAGACCTTAAAGGTAAATTTGAGCCCAACTGGCTTGGACCATATATTATCACTGCTAAATTTGAATCAGGAACATACAAATTATCTACCTTAGATGGTAAAGAACTTAAAGAACCCATGAACATTTTGCATCTTAAACGTTACTATGTATAAATTTGGTCATTTCATCCTTGTATATATTTGTTTAAAATATTTCACAATCACTATTTTGTATTTCTTTAAAATTCAAATACACCAAAAACATTCATAATCATCAAAATCTTCAAAACTATTTGTTGTATTTATTTATGGCACTTGTTAATTCTTTCAAAAACAAAAAAATAATAATAAAAATAAAAAATAGCAATATTCTTGATTCTTTTGAAACCAAAACAACATAAAGAAGAAAGAGAGAATCAACATTCTCAAAACTTCTCAAAAAGTATTTCTATATATTTCTTCTTACAAATGTTGCAGTTATATATTTCAAATTATTTTCGATAAATTAGCATTTATTTGGAATCCCTCACTTTCACAAACACAAAATAAATATCTTGATTTTTATCGAGCATGATTACTAATCTCTCTTATATCAAAGTCCACAAAATTCAATTAAATAAATTTTGAGCACAGAGAATTGATCTTGTTATTTACTTAAACCAAGCACATCCTTTCACAATAAAATGATTATATTTGTAATGTCCATGCTATGCTACATAGTAGAAGTGGTTTCTTGAGTGAAAAGTTTCCCAGGCTATCCTATCATGCACATGGTCTAGAATCTTTGAGAATTGGCAAAAGTACAAGCTCACCCCTACCCAGAATAAAAATCCCTTGCTCTACAGCTAATCCGAGCAAGTATTCCTAGCATAAAGAAAAAAAGAAGAAGCAAAGTTCCAGAAAAAGAGAAAAAGAAAAATATTATTTTATATCATTATAGCATTATCAAGCAAAAATACAAGAAGAAAGCAAAAGAAAGCAAAAGCAAAAGCAATAAAATCCCTTTCCCTACCCTTTGAAAATAAAAGAAGGGTTGATGAGCTTGAATCCCTAGAATTCTCAATTATTCAAAAACTATGAGGTAAGCCCCATAACAGGTGGTTTGTGCCCAACCTACTTGGCCTTGGGTAACTCCTAGCGTGGCGATATGTCTGTCACATTAGCGACCTTCTTTTGTATAGACCTATGTCTGCTTATGGATTAGCTAGCTCTTGATAATCCGACTTACATAGTAGTCTAGTATGGTTATATGCACCTACATCATGGTTAATGAACACTTATTTGGTTCATTCAAATCACTTGTATCATATTATCTTGCTCAAAACTGGTAAACGAACATAGCAATTGCACACACATTTTGTATTTGAGAGATTTTGTGTATCATTATGATAAATCAAGATTGAAAATGAACTCACATATGCACATGGGATTCCTTATAAATCTAACTTTTGTCTTTAAGATACTTTGAAATATTTTTTTTGCAAATTGTGTGGAATAATTCATTTTCTTATTTAAAGTACAATTTTTTAGTATAAATACAACTACATACATAATAGAAAAAATCAAAATTTCTTTCAAAACCATACAATCAAAACACACATATATATATATATATATTGTCGACTTTCATGACGATGGTATAGTTCCAAAACCAAAATTAGAATTTTATGCCTAGCGCAAGTCCTCATCTTCATATTTTCAAAAATTAAAAATCAACCATGCAATAAAACAATCTATTTTCTTCTTTGATTTTCGTGATGATGGTATAAGTCTATACCTACATATTCTATGCCTAGCGCAAACCATTGTACCAATTTTTATTCCCCATTTATTTGAAAATCATGAAAACCATATGACTTAAATCATTTTGTTATGCAATTATGTTTTTTAACAAAAAACATGCACATTATCACTATTTCATGTCATTATGTTAACCTTCAATTTTGCAATGATGGTATAATTCCTAGGGAATTATCCAAAAATTTTATCACACTTAGGAATTTATGCCTAGCAAAAGTCATTTTAAAATATTTCATGCATAATATTTTTCATGGAAATATAAAAAACAAATCATCATCATCATCATTTGCATCATCACAACAAAGTCTTAAGACAATCTCTTAAGCACTCTTTTACTTTTAGCAATATTTCTATACTAGGATTAGCTTGACGACCGAGTGAGCGGCGACTCCATGAAATGGTCTATAATAGTGACAATGTCCTTTGAAATTATTGTTAAAAGTCCCTTTTATTTTTATCAAATTATCACATCACAAACAACCAAATTGTTTACATCAGATTATTTCATTTAAAATCTTACAGCATGACATCAAAATTATAATGTTTCAAAATGGCATAATTACATGAATCATCAAATCAATCAATCAAAACATTAAAAGCATCATAAAAATACATAAGACACAAGTCATATGATCAAAAATATCTCATCTATATTTGTATCAACCATCATATACATCATATCAAAACCATATCGGTATGCCACAATCTATACCTCGGCATACTCAATCCTCTATCAAAAATAATAAATACTATATATCAATCTGTGCAGTGCAATCTATAGTAGCTAGCCTCAAGAACCCCTCAAGCTCTCAACCTCACCTCCTCCCCTACCCTGAGGTGGATGAGGTGGCCCCATCGTAGTATGTGTGGTGCTACGAGTCCTAGTTATCGATCGAGATGAAGTCCTCGATGACCCAATCCTGATCAGGTCAGCAATGTCGACTAGTAGCTATACCCTCTGACCCTCTAGCACCATCTGGAAGTAGATACCCTAGTAGAACACGATCTGAGCAATCAACCACACTAGATCTTGAGTGCTTTCTCCTCCACCCCATGCTCTGATGCGTGCAATCTCATCTCTGAGCTGTGTCACCTCAGCTCGGTGGCATGTAGCCTCATCCTACAATGTCTGCACCTATGCCTGGAGATGGACTGTCTCTGCTCGGAGAGTTGTCTTTCCGCTCTCCCCAGTTTCAACACCCTTGCCCTTATTGGGCGATGGTGGCCTCTCTCTCTATGGATAAGGTTACCCGTAGCCTGCATCGGACCTCTGTCGATCTGTGCGCTGTCTCGACCATTTTTGTCTCTAGAGCTCTAAAAACCAGAAAAATGAATAGTAACAATGAATTATGGTTTTACCCTATTTTTCTTAATTTTATTCAAAACACAATTAAAAACATTTTAAAATTTTTCTTTTTTGCATTTTTACCTCAAATGTTTGATTTGGGTAAAAACACGGAGGGGGCACCATAGTAAGCTGTCGTACAATTCGACCAAGAGTCATCGCCTAAAAATGGGAATAATTTTTGCTTTCTCGTAGATCGAGAAGAACTCATCTTTAACGCATTTTCTTCAAAAAAATTTCTAAAGAGGGGGCAAAATGTAGCACCCTAAAATTGGCGCAAGAAAAATTAATAATTACAATTACTCTAGTAAATATTCAAATTCAAATTTCAACCTCCAAAATCGCTCCCAAACCGTTGTTTAACCCGTTTTCTCATTTCCCACACCATTTTTAGAGTTTGCTTTGTCTGTTTGATGATATCATCTTCGATAAGATGATATCGCCTCAGATCGGACGATTTCATCTGGCGTAGGACGTCCAGACGATCTTGTCCCAAAATGATTTGTGCATAGTTGGACTCTATTCTAATGGCATCTCTAATCTGGGCAGAAGCATGTTTGTGCCATTAGAGACCTCCCCCATTGGAGATCTCCCAAATTGGGATGATATCCAACCTCCCAACCTCTATCCTAAGCCTATTTAATCCTAGGCCCTCCCCTTAGCATCCCCCTGGCTGAAATTCCTTGTAACTCGAATTCTACATGCACTAGACCATCTTAAATCACTGTTTGCATTTGTATTTTTCCAAGTTTGTTTGCAGGAACTTCATTGTTTTTCAGTCGGAGCAAACTCAATTCGTCTCAGACGATCTCGTACAATCTCGGACGATCTCAACCCAATTCGAGATGATTTCGACTATAGTCCACATTGGGGGCAATCAATGCCCAGAGTTTGCATTTTCTTCACTCTTTTCTACTGCATTATTCTGCATTTAATTAATTCTATGGTTATTCTTTATTATCCTGCATCTTGGAGTTCACCCATGTAGCTTTAATGCATAATAAAAACATAAATTGTCATTAGATCGTTATAATGCATTCGTGTCTTAGTTTGATATTATCATTTTAATGTTCTTCCTACCATTTTACATCATTACCCTCTATTATCATAGTTGCATTCTATGTATTTTGCATCTGTTTCTCTGTTTGCAGGTCTTTGATGAATTCGTCAGATCTCAGATGATCCTATCAGATAGGAGACGATTCTGTCAAATTCCAGATGATCTTGACTGCTTCAAAAATCAAAATCTCCATCAGACATCTAGATCAGGTATGGCTCTGTAATTTAGCTTTTTCTCTCTATTTTCTATCTAATTTTGTTCTCTGTATGCATTTAGTTTGCACTTTCATAATAGAACAACTTAGTTTCATTTGGCCAAACCTAGGACTTGGATGTTTAAAGCTAAAACTGAACACATTAAACACATTCCCAACCTAGGTGTGAAAACTGCCATTCAAACGTTTCCTGGTGAACCCACCATCCATCAAAAAATCACCATAATACACCTCCCCTGAGAGGCGGGACCTTCGCAAGGCCTCTCAGTCCGAGGTACCGTGCCATCATTTTCCCATCCTCCTTTCGGGCACGGATCCTATAGCCTAAAGGTAGGGATGCGAAAAATTTGGAGCGATACTAGGAGTTAAAGGCTAAGTTGTTAATTAGCCCAATTTTGGTGTTTCCTAGTTGGGATAAGGAATTCCACATCCACGTCGATGCCTCAAACTTTGTAATTGGATGTGCGTTGGCACATGAAGGATAGTTTAAGCTGGATCAACCGATTTTCTTTGCTAGTCACCTTTTTTCAAGGCTGGAAAGAAATTATAGTACAATAGAAAGGGAAGCCTTGGGGATGGTATATGCAGTTCAAAAGTTTAGGCATTACCTATTGGCAAACCCCTTTGCATTTTATGTCGATCATCAAGCATTGTTGTACTTAATAAACAAACCAATAATTCAAGGATGAGTTAGTAGGTGGCTCGTGATGCTCCAAGAGTTCGTATTCTGAGTTGTGGTGAGACCTGGCAAGAAGCATGTGATTGTAGACCAGTTGTCTCGAATACAATCAGGGGAGCCAGTAGGAATAGGGGTTCCTGATGAATTTCCAGATGCACAGTTATTTGCCATCAATGTTGTGCCATCATGGTACAAGTTGGTTGGCCAATATCTATCCATAGGGGAGTTGCCATAGGAGATGACAACAACTGAGAAGAAGAAAATAATCATGAAGTCAACACCTTTCCAGATAATAGCAGGATTGCTATACAAGATAGGAAGTGATGGTATCTTGAGGAGATGTGTAATGGAGGAAGAAGTTAAGATGACATTAAAAGAAGCCCACGTAGGCTTAGCAGGGGGACATATGGGACCAGATGCGACTACAAGGAAAATATTGTTAGCAGGTCTATGGTGGCCCACATTGTACAATGATGCAAAAGAACACGTGAAAGCTTGCGATACTTTCCAGAGAGCAGGAAAACCGGTTAGGAGGGATTTTATGCCCTTACACCCATCGTAGCCACAAGAGTTGTTCGAACGTTGGGGCTTAGACTTTGTAGGACCATTTAAGACATCTCAAAGATGGAAATGTAGATATATCATAGTGGCAACGGAATACCTCACAAAATGGGTAGAAGCAAGAGCATTACCTGATAATTCTACTAAAAGTACAACATGATTTTTGTACGAGCAGGTAATCACAAGATTCGGTATTCCACTACGAATAATGAGTGATCGAGGAGGACACTTCATTAATGATATTATCAAGACGCTAACAACATATTTTAGGATTTTACATTCATTATCTAGTCCATACTACCCGAGAGCGAACGGGCAGGCATAAGCGACTAATAAAGTCTTAGTATCAACTCTATATAAAACCTATGGGATAGAAGGAGCAGATTGGGAGGAAAGGTTACCATCCATTTTGTGGGTATATAGAACAAATTTTAAACCAACAATGGAACATACCCCTTTCCAATTGATGTATGGTCAGGAAGCAGTGGTGCCAATCGAGTTCTTGATACCAAGCTTGAGAGTTGCGATAGAGCATCGCTTGGGAGATCATGAAAGTTTGAAGGAACAACTGATGACGCTGATCAAACTAGATGAAAGAAGAGTCATGGCACAATGGGCAATTGAGGTAGCCCAGAAGAGATGAAAGGTGTGGCATGACAAGCATTTGAGGAAGTTGGAACTTAGTCCAGGGGACTTGGTTCTCAAGTTTAATGGGAAGAGGGAGATCAAGCTAGGTAAACTAAAGATGTTATGGCTTGGCCCTTATAAAGTAATTGAAGTATTGGATAATGGAGTGGTCAAGTTGCAGAACATGAATTGGACAAAAGTACCCAACACTATAAATGGCTCAAAGTTGAAGCCTTATAAAGTACAGTGTTTATTCATTGCTTCGAAAGAGATCGAATGAAGAAGACGAGCAGATGCTCAAAATGAGGCTCATCGTGAGCCAGGTCTACCGCAAGAAGAGCCAAATTTTGGACTTGCAAGACTTTTCATCGAAATGGAGGAGAGGCAACCAATAATTGAACAATAGGAGTTGGCACCTAGACCTAGTGAAAGAAGAAGAGTGTGAGTACATATCAGATGGACTGATGGGACCATAAGAGAGGGAGAAGAGTGGATCCCTCCAACAATAGAAGGCTATCAGGAGAGAGCACTATTACCAAGAGCTTCGAATAGGAGGTACCCATAGATAGAACATAGGGAACTACCTAGACAACCGAAAGGATGAAGAAGGGTAAGGCTGATAGTGCGTAATGAAGATAGAGTGGACACATTTGAGATGGAAATGCCAGAGGATGCTAGGGAGGATAGGCTAGAAGAAGAGCTAGCAAAACTTTCCCCATTGGCTCAGATAGGGCTATTACAACAGAGAATGAGAATGCAAACTCAACAATTGCAGGAAGAGTATCAAACACTATGGGGTCACAATGCGAGACTGAGAGTGCAAGTAATCCAAGAATTAGATGGTACCATACAAATATTGGATGAATAGAGGGTAGTTAGATTGCAAGAGATTGGAAGTGAACCTGAGGAGGTTGAAGATTTAACTCCAAGAAATGGCGGAGGAAATGAAGGCACAAGTACAAGTTCACCACCTCCACCAAGCAGGCAACCTACGATAAATGAGGATGTAGGAGTACTTTGGTGAGATATAGAGGAGACCACCACATCACCTGAATTGCATCACAATGTAGCAGGTATGGTAGATTCTAGTGATGATGGAATGTCATGGTTGGTAAGAGAGCCTAGTACAGATGAGGATGAACCAGAGAATCCTCATAATCCTTAGAGGGATCGAAGTATTCCAATCAGCGCATTGAGACCGAGACAAGTTGAGGATAGACCTGAGAATGATACATAGGCATATACAATAGCTCACCAGCAGTTGAGAAGACAAAGGAGGGAAGTTTGATGACTGGAAAGAGTGATGAATTTGCCAATCGACTGGGTAGAACAGAGGGAAGAGGGTCGGACTGACTCTAGCTCTAAAATGGACTTTTCAGACGATTATAGAGCAGTATTGGCATCTTCATCCCCCAAGAGATCCTTTGAGGAAAGAATATGGAGATGTCATTTGGTACGAGCTGATAGAAGAGTCAGAACCTTACGATAATTGTCACCAAACCAAAGTCCACTAGCTAATATTGAGTTTGTAGAGATTACTCCTGATGACCGAGGAATAAGAGGAAGAATTGGACAAAGAGGACGAGGTAGATGACCAAAAAATGATGGGAATCTGAGTGATGTTGCAATTAGAGGAGGTAGAGGACGAGGAATATTCTGACCCCCTACTCCTAGATGGCTAGGTGATAACCCGCTAGCATGTTTGAATTGGGTAAGGAACCCACAAGATATACTTCGACTAAGAGGCATGTTACGAAATGCGGTTGGCAGACGCAGAGGAGGGCGACCACCCCTGAATCGACAAGGACCCCAATGGGAAGTAGGTAACTGGCGGTTACCCCGAGTAAGAGAAGAGTCATCGATAGTACGGGGAGGTTTCATGCCTAGAAGAAGTGGAAGGGGGAGATACCCACATGGTCAAAGCTTTTCTGGTAGAGGAAGGGTACAATTCGTAGAGGGCAGAAACCCATGCCAACAAAGGACCCGATCACCAAGTTTGGAGCCAAAAATGATCCATGGAGATAGGCGAAGAAGTCGCTCAAATGATAGTAGAGTGGTAAGGACACCACCACCTCAGGATCAATCACCTGGACGATGAGAAGAAATCCTACTAGGGGACGAGACTCCAAATTATCGATGTACAATATTGAACTGTACACATTGCAGGAGGGCAAATGAACGGGCAACAACATCACAGGCAGGGACCAGTCAAGCAGAGGTACAAGAGGATACCACTAATCAAAATGTGATGGTCGAACCTCGAGGCCAAGATTGGGATGGGGTCATACAGGTGAATGTCATTGTACGATTACCCAGGAGGTAAGTATAATTAGACTAGGATTGAAAAAAAAAAGAGAAAGAAAAATGAAAAATGAAAAAAAAAAGTTGTGCCTTGGTTGTGAAAATCCCTCGGGACGCAATTAAGAAGGGCGAGGTTGAAAACCGAAAACGATGACCTCTCCGGAGGAAAAGAAAGCAAAAATTCCTCTAAGTGATGAAATCGTACAGTAAAAGAGGGAAATCATACAACAGATAATCGTACACGACAGGAATGTCATGCAAATCGTACGGTACGATCTGGATCATACGATGTACGATTTTCCAACTAACTCATTTAATGCGGCATGCGAAAAAGCAGTGGTTGGAGGAAAAGAAGGGGGAAAAGACAAAAATTTAAATCAAATGCTGAGTTGTCAGTCATCTAGCAGTTGAACTGGAAACCGCATGCAAATTGGCGCCTATTTTTAAATTTTAGGGTTTTATTGGGGTTTTTGGAAACTTGCTTTAAAAGGAAGGGGACTTAACCAATTTTTTCACCAAGCAAGCAAGAAATCAATTTTTTTTTAGGAGATTGAAGGGGAAAAGCATACGATTGAGAACAAGAAACTGCATGGGTGAGAACTTTTCATCGATTTTCTGAAGATTGCATACCCATTACGAATTTGTACCAGGGAGTTCTTTTTCACTTCGAAATTAACCCGAGAAGAGAGAAATTGGGGGTTTTTCTTCTAGAAGGGGGAAATTCAAAATTTTATGAGATATTGCAGCCAAAGATGCTAGAATACGTCATTGTATAGATTTTGAGTAGAGAAATTATAGATAAAAGCAGGAGGAAGCTACGATTTGTGGTAGAAATTGGTGGATTTGCAAGAAAAGAGAAGATTGAAACCCTAAATAGCTAAGAATATAGTAAAGATGAGTTGGGAGACATGGGAAGCATGAAATAAAGACCGTACAACCATACCATATAGCCAAAAATTCATCAAAGTTAGGGAAATTACGCCAAGAGAGGAGTGAATGATTTGTTGAGAAAACTCAGGGAAAGGTAGATCGGGCCATTCCAACAACTGGGTCGATGTCATATTTGCGAACGGAGGCCAAAATATTGAGATTTTTTAGTAGTGAGGGTTAGCAAAAATGTATTGTATGATTTTGGGTAGATTGTACGATTTTCAGGTGAAAGGGCACAAGTTGGGTGATTCTTTTTGCCATTTTTGGTAGTTTTTCAGCAGATCGTATGGAAACATATGAAATCATACAAGTTTTAAAGGGGAGGGCAGCCAATAGGAAGCAGCGTATGGAGTACTGGTACCTTGTACGATTTCAAGTCATCATTGTAAAACCGTTAGAGTATAGACGGAGTCAAAAGGTAAAAACTGCTAAAGGGTGTACGATCTGAGAGGAAGCGGAGGAAGGTAAAACCATACATAGTACTCAAAATCGTACATTGTACGCTTTCATGGAGGGTTGTACAATTTTTGGTATGTTCTTAATTGAGGAGGAGAGAGTTGTGCAATCGATGAGATGTTGAAGGAATGATATCAACAGAAGAGTTTGGATGTCGATTGAGGTGGATTGCAGCAAATAGGGTGGAGAGATCACCAGGTCCACTTCACAAGAGAGAGGCATACTCATGGTAGCACTTCGGACGTCAGTTTTAGTCCCATGATAGGCATGGTAATCATCCATGGAGGAGAGGAGGATATAGGTCATGGAGGAGACAAGGCCATTGGAGGGCACACCTGGATAGAACACCACCGAGGTACAGAGTGGTAAGGATGGCCCAAGACACTACCTCATGGAGGGAATTGAGGAGTGAAGTGCATGTACCACAGTAGGAGGAACACCTGAGCAGTGGATAGGAGGAATGCCAGGTGGAATTTTCCAATATGATATTTGTACAGCATGGAGCGAAAGCATGCAGGAAATGGTGGACAGATGAGAAGAATAAGTCTCATCCTTGGAGGAAGACATTTGAGAGTGCGCAAGTGTCAGTCATTGCATAGATTCCACCATTTCATAAGACATTTTTTTAGAACTATCTTCTACAGATAGTTCAGGCATATAATGCAGCGACAAGGACAACCTACGTCAATGTGGGCAAGAGGTCAGTGAAGGTGGAAGTGTCGATGGAGGCATTTAGGAGAACATTTGGGCTACCAATGGAAGGCATGGAGATAGTAAATAAATTGGTAGACCCAATTGAAGCACACCGCCTGGTGACTACCTTGACCACTATCAAATCACTGACAGAGGCAAATATTTTTGGTGTAGGAACACATGAAATAAAATAGAGCCAATTGCAAAATGAACACTGGGCTTGTGCAATGAACACAGTCATGGCTCGACTGTCAAGTGATATAAGGGCAATGGAGATGCCGATGTGGATGGCCCAGTATGCAGAAGGTATTACCAAGGGGATCCCATATGATTGGGGTACCTATCTAGAGAGATGGATGCATGAAGCATTGACGAAGTGACCAAAGAACTTTGGGATGGCCTTTCAGGCTATAGGATTGCTTTTGAATGCAGTTACAGAAGTGGGAATGCAGTTCCCAGGGTTGACACCGCCTAGAGAAATTAGGCCAGATCAACCAACAATATTGAGATGGGAAAAAGTTGTACCCATAGGTAAGGTTACTCCGGAGAAACCACGCACAAGGAGTGAGTGACACAGGAGTGAAGCTCAGGAAGACACTTCTCTGGAGGAGGATGCCGATGTACACCATCGAAGAAAATGTTCTAGATGGTTGGAGCCGAAACTAGAACAACAAGTACCTACAAGAAGGCAGCAGGAGCAGCCTCTCAAGCAAGAAAGGGAGAGTAGCCCTATACAAATAAGGATGAGAAGGTAGTGAGAGAGAATGGTAGGTAAACCAGCTCCAGAAGTATGGAGAATGGAAGAGTCAGATTCAGAAGCGATGGAGCTGGATGAGTTGTGTTGGGTAGAGGCAGAGAAAATAGTACGCTCATCAAAGATTTTTTCTCATTTTGATAAGATGGATGCCTCTAATTTCTTTAGAGGAATTGAGGTAGGGCACGATGGAGTAGCCACTACCCAGGATGAAGTAGGAGTGGGACCGAGTACCACAGTGGTAGAGCCCAAGAAGAAGATTTGGTACAAGATTGTATCAAGAGGCTCTAGCCGACAAGAAGTTTTGAAGGATGTAGAAGTGCCACAAGAAAGTGAAGCACTTGTTGCTCAGTAGGTCATAGTAGGGGATGCATAATAGATCCAAGAAGAGAATGTGATAGAGGAACAACAAGTGGATGGCAAGGAACAAGAAGAAGTTTGAGAAAATATAGAGGAGCCACAAGGAGGCTCATCTAAAATAGAAAAGGCTCAGGAGCAAGTTGAGCAGCGATCTCAGAAGGAGATCATAAATATTTTGGATAGCGAGGGGGAGGAGAAAAGAGAGAAACAATCTCCACCTCGAGAAAATATAGACATCGAGAGAGCACTTAGAGAGCTTGGAGGAAGCTCTAGCCACCTTAGAGAAGAAGAAGAACTAAGGACTCCTACAGAAGAAGAACGACGGGGAATGCAATCTAGTTATCTCTTGGAGATACCATGGTTCGAGAGAGTTACAATGGAAGAGGAGGCACGGGGAATAGAGGATAAGGTGGACCACTTTTTCGCTCAGTTAGGCCATGTGATGAATAGTGCAAGAATGGAATTCGACATTGGCCATGTAGGAGAACTGAAGCTGTGGGAACAACAAGTGTCTCTCGAGTTGGAGCGCATAACAGAATGGGTGAATAGTGCAGAGCGAACAAAGAAGATAGTTGATATCCATGCACAATATCCATGGAGGTTACCTAGGGAAGAGGTAACAACAATGTTGGGAAGAGAAGACTTGCCAGAAGGGACGGTCACAAACTACAGGAAGGACCCGAGGATTTATTTGGATCGAGTAAGTCATCCAACCTGCCCAATCAATACGATAGAAGTGGAGTATAGAAGGGTCACTATAGGAGTGTCCATTACCCTAAGGAAGTTGAACTTCCTAACACACTGGATAGAGTGGCTGAGCATTGGGTTGGCAGAAATCCATCGGCTCAAGGAGGCACAGGTAGAAGAGACCACAACCACTCAAAAGGAATTGGCCGCAATGGAAGAAGAACTGCAGAAAAGTAGAACAATGGTAGAAGAGAAAATAAAGAAATTGGAGGAGGATCTATCGGGCCTCAGAGTAGAGTCTGAAGCCAAGATTACAATGCTCGAAGAGGAGAAGCGATAGATTTCCCAGATGGTAGAAGATAGGATCAAGGAGTTGGAGGCACAACTTAAAGCAAAGGATGAGCAGATGTCAGCTCAGTTGGCTAAAAAGAATGAACAAATGACTGCATAGGCCAAGCAGATAGAGGAGCTGACGAGGGAAAACAAGAAGCTCAATGAGATGGTCATTGAGAAGCAAGCTCAAGTAAGGATCAAAGAAGACCAGGTTCGAGCTCTAGAAGCTGACATCAAACATCACTTGGAGACCATCGATGGAAAGAATGAGGAACTCCAAGCAGCTACTCGAGCAGAAGCTCATTGGAAGGATAAGTTGACTAAGAGTGCCTCCGACCGAGAAAAGCAAATGATGGACTTCGTGAAAGCTATCGAGGAAAAGGCTAACCTTCACGGAGCCAAAGCCGTCGAGATGGGGAGCTATGCAGCCAAGTTGAGGAATGAAAGGGAAATGTACAAGACCCAAGTCAAGGACTTGGAGGCTGAGGTAGCTCGATTAGAAGCACTTCAAAAGAAATAGAATGAGTCATCGAGGACGCCGACTAAAGTAAAGGGGAGGGCAGATGTAGGCAGCAAATCCACCTCCCAAAAAAAAGAAGTGATTTGCTAAGTTTTGGATAGTTTTGGGGATGATTTGCTCCAATTTTGTGAAACCGTATAGTGGGAGCAAATCATACAGGAGACCATACAACTAAAGTGGCAAACCATATAGAGCAGTGGCAAATCATACAGGGCATACCGAAATTCAATGAGATGCAAAGGAAATGTAATTTCGGGATGAAAGGTCACATGGATTTGCTAACCTAAGGTGTAAACTTAGGAAAATGCCAAAATATTGTATTCAGTTGTAATTGGGTAGTTGTGAATAATGGATTGTCTCAGGAACCACTTTGGAACGGCCTGGACAATGTTATATAAGGCCCCATTTTTGAATTTGTAGGTCTGGCTACTAGCTTACTGGTTCTTAGTTGCTAGAGTATAGAGATAGTAATATTTCTGAGTTATTGCTATGATATTGATAGAGTTTCCACATTGTAACTAAGTTGACAACCATTAATGATAATAATAGATGTTGTGGATGATAGTGTATGGTCCTGTTGTGTATGGTTGATGCATTGTGGATTATCATTGTGTGAATGAATTTCCTTTCTTACTGTTATATGTTAGTTCTAGGCTTTGTTGCAGCTTTGTGAGAAGATTGTTACTGGTGGAATCATGGGGAATGATCTAGAAGCATGATAATGTGGACAAGGATGTATTGAGACTGACTGTATGATTTTTGGACGTAATTGCTTGAATGGAATCTCTCACTAACCCGGATTGGGAGTTTTGTCTGTGAATGGAACCATCTTGTTAGGCTGTTAAAACCTCTACAAAACATCCCGAAGAGAGATTGGAGTAGAAGAGCATTGCAATTACTACCTTTCTGTACTTTTGGATCATACATATCATACATCGTACATCGTACAAATCGTACATAGAGTTATTACCCGATTTGGTAAAATAGGTGATCGATAGAAACTTACCCGATTTGGTAGTTTTGGTAATCGGCTTGAACGATTACAAAACTGTGTACGACAGCCTCCAAAACAGCATCTATCAGTTTTTTTGAGTGCAATATCATACCATATTGGTCACTGTATGATCTGAGATCGTACAATGTATGTGTTAAAGACCGTACAAGAGATCGACAGTTCATACAAGGGTAGTTTGGGTAACTGGAAGATTGTTCGATTTGGTAGTTGGAACAAAGCTCTATCTAGGGATCATTATGACCTTTGGAAAACACCTCCCCATTGGGAATACTCCACCACTATGTTACAATTCACTTAAGGATCATTATCCTTTGCCTTAGATTGACCCAATCCTTCATACAGTGGTAGGATCAGAGAGGTTTTCTCTATTAGATGGTTTTTCTGGCTATACCCAGGTCTGGGTAAAAAATTAAGATCAGTATAAAAATGTGTTCACTACTAAATGGGGAACATTCGCCTACTAAAGAATTCATTTTGGGTTATCAAACGTTGAAGCAATGTTCCAAATATCTATGGATGTAGCTTTTGGAGAACTTGCAAATAATATTATCGTCATCTATCTAGATGATATGATAGTCTTTTCTCATGATAAGTAGGATCATGCCACCCATATACAACAAATATTTGAAAAATGCAGATAATTTGGAATATATTTGAACCCAAAGAAATCTATATTTGTTGTTGAAGAAGGTATATTTCTTGGCCACATTATCTCTAAATTTGGGTTGTCCATTGACCCTAACAGAGTAAAGGCACCCTTGGAACTTTCACTACTAGTCAATAAGAAAGGATTACAATATTTCTTTGGACAGATAAATTTTGTTTGAAAGTTCATCGTAGATTTTTCTCAAACTATTAAACCAATGACTAAATTTTTAAAAAAGGATGCACCTTTTAAATGGACGGATCCAAGGAAATATGCCTTTAAGATAATCTTTGAGGCCATAGCTCGAGCTCCCATTTTAGTCAACCCTGACTACTCTCGAAGTTTCATTTTATATGTTGTTGGAGAGCAAGAAAACTATGTTGTAGTTCTTACTCAGAAGGGAGCAGATAATGAGGAAAGACCCATAGCTTTTTTGAGTTCTACTATGCACAAGAACGAAGAAAGATATAGTTTTATCGAGAAATAGGTGTATGCTATCATGAAATCATTGAATAAATTGAAGCATTTCCTATCCCAAAGCTGCACCATTATTTATGTAATTCACCCAGATGTTAGGAATTTCATAATACAAGGAGATCTTGGAAAAAAAAGAGCAGGATGGGTAACTCGTATACATGAATACGATGTAGAGATACATCCAACCAATATAGTCAGAGGTAGAGCTCTATGCCAAGAGTTGTCCAGGCAAGCAGAAAAAGGTAATGTCAAAATTCAAGGGATGATGGTGAATACCGAACAAGACCAAGTTCAGACTAATTGGATTGATGATTTGGTGAGGTATTTTTAGACTGGGATATGTCCTAAAAATATGAATGCTTCCCAAAGGAGGTTTAGAATGCAAGCACTAAAATATACTCTTCGAACAGAAGGGTTATACAAAATAAACATTGATGGTGTACTATTGAAATGTATAGGTGATGATAAGAAGTAGAAAGTATTGGAATAACTCCATGGAGGCCTCTCGGGTGGGCCTTATTTAGGTAGAACAACATCTTTGAATATTCTCAGAGTCGGTTGTTATTGGCCTTCTATTTTTTTAGATACATACAAAGTGACTCAAAAATGTGAATAGTGTCAAAGGTATGTAGGAAGAAACATAAATTCTCCTATGCCTTTGAGGTCTATACAAGTTGAAGAACCTTTTTAGTAGTGGGGGTTATATTTCATAGGAATAATTGAACCAAAATCATCATCAGACCACAAATATATACTCACTACCATGGATTACTTCACAAAATGGGCAGAAGCAGTTTCTACAAAGAAAGTCGACTCAGAAGTCATGATAGAGTTTGTGGAGGGTCTAATTACTAGATTCAGCATACCTAACTCATTAATAATAGATAATGGATCTTCTTTCACTGGATCCTGTAGCGACCCTGGGAATGCACGCATCGACCCATTTTCTAACCTTACTTGCAATGTTATTAAAATACCAAAGATGAAATGGAAAGACAAGAGGAAAAAGCATATAACACAAAATAACAAAGACAGATCTCTTTATTGATATTGAAGCTTAGTTACATGTCGGTCCCTCTTAGGGATACCCATTTCGATACTATAAATTACAAATAGGTAAGGAGTGCTCCTTTTGCGAAGAGGTGGTGTGGTTATAAAAGCTTCCCGATTCCACACACAAAAATGTATGAGGGATTAAAGATGCCTCCTTATCTAGGTATGTTTCCTAGAGGGATCCCCTTTGCTCTCATATGTTGCAAAATTTGTCTGATGTACCTGTGGCCCTGCAAGAAATAAAACAACAACACACGTTTAGGTGTTCGAGATTGCCTCCCCAGATGAGGTTGTTAGTAATCAAAGAATGTAATGGAAATATGATAAAACTATGCCATGAAATCATGTAAATCTATGCTAATGATATGAAAACATAAAGAAATAGAATAAAAGAAGCTATGTCTAAAACCTAAGCTAAGCCTACGGGCCACTGTCTAGGATAGCGATGGCTAAAGAAAACCTTGCCCTCTTTTCCATAAAGCTAT
This sequence comes from Wollemia nobilis, assembly GCA_028583015.1. Taxonomy (NCBI): domain Eukaryota; kingdom Viridiplantae; phylum Streptophyta; class Pinopsida; order Araucariales; family Araucariaceae; genus Wollemia; species Wollemia nobilis. The sequence goes on from JAQPPZ010003271.1 coordinate 4,642,357, forward strand.
GGGTCAAAGCCTGTATCTGATGTTAAAATAGTAGGTGTTATGCTCTTAAATCCGTTAGAGCTTTGTCGTACATGTGATCTCAAAGAGAACTCTCCAAGTCTTGAAAGCTCTCCTCAAAAATATGTCTCTCTTTGATATGATAAAATATGGATCTCTAGATATCTCTGATTCTATATATTCTTTGGTGCTCTTAGGCTTACACCTTTTATAGTGTGAAACCCTAGGTCTATGTCCAAGCCCTAGAAATGAATTTCTCATGCGTAGTGCAAGTTAGCATGAGAAGCTTTTATCCATTGTCTATGTTTGAAGGCTAGTTAACTGAAATCTAACTATCCACTTGAGTCTTCTATGCGAACTGGTCATTACCATGAGAAGATTTTGTCCTTTGTTTATGCTTAGAGGTCAGTTTAACTTAATTCTAAATGTAAACTCAAGTCTCTTATGTGAATTAGTCATGAAAAGGAATGCAAATTTACTCCCGCTCACCTTTATTGCATGCAGACTACCACTTTTGCCTATGATTAGGCATGTTTGTCAACAAACTACTTCTTATGGCTTAGCCACTGTTGTTTGTAGTGGCTAAGATCTGGTCATTATCGTCTACAGTGGCTAAGGTCTGGCCACTCTAAGCTTGAGCGACTAAGATCTGGCCACTCTTGGTTTGAGCGACCAAGCTTGGATGGCTTGAAAGGACCCAAATGAGTGGTGATAACCACTTTTTATGCTTGGAAAGTCCAATATTATGTCTTATGATCTTATGAGTGTGTCTATGTGAGCAGCTCCCCTAAGCATGACATGATTTAGGTGTCTATAGATGCCCTTTTTGTGATGCATTATGTGGCAAACACAACGCTGAGCAAAAATGTAGACTGATCTATTTGTAGGGTGTATGGTGATCAATGGTCTGATCAACACTAGATGACCCAATCATGAAATATAGCACGCATCCCTTAAATCATTACCTTAATGTTCGAAGGACTTAGCTCAATGGATTTTGCATGTTAAATTGCACTCATCCCTCAAACTCGATTGGGTAGCTTCAACTGCTACAACAATTTTGATCGGTAGGAGAGCTACAATTGAAGATGTCATATCTGATTACGTTCCCAGAAAACAAGGGAAATTTGTGATTGTTGTATGCAATGATTCATAGGACAAACATGATTTTGCTATGATCAAGTTATGTTTTGCTGATTTTGATTATGATTAAGTTGAAGTTTTGAACTACTTCCTCACACAATGAATTGGTGAAGAAATTATAATGAATGAAGCGACAAGTCGCTTGACCAATATGACTAATTTGGTCCCTTTCTAGCATTTGTTGCTTTTAATGGGCAATCTCACATCCAAGTGTGATTCCAATTGTTTATGATAATCATCTATCCCTATCCAAAGGAGCGATCTGGCTATAAATAGCCTTATTAGGGAGTTAGGATGAGTGATTCTATTTATGCCTAGATTGTATCACTTTGACTTAGTGTTTTTGGTATCATAGGGGAATTAGGATGATCCTTTCACACCTATGGAGCAGTCCGACCATCTTGGTCTTCTTCGGGATTGAAGGGTAACACACCGTAATTCCAAAATGAATTGTTTTTTCCCCAAGTGGTATTAAGGTTGTCTACTTATATCATCAAAATACATGGAGCGCAAATCGCTACAATCATCGAGTGGATAGAATAGGTAACTAGATACGAGGCCAACCTAAGATTGTGATTTTATGTGATTTTTTTTGTTATTTTGAACATTCTAATGATATGAAACCACCAAAGTGTGTTTATTTGTTGTTTTTGTGGGATTCCTCAAGGATAAAATCCCTTATTATGACCTATGGATCTGGCCACTATCAATTCCAGTGACTTATGAGTTCTTGCCTTTGGCTGTTGTTGCCTTGAGCGGCCAAGAAGTTTGGACTATTGACGTCAGCAACAGCCAAGGCATAATTAAGAAAATATAAAAATTTGCATTTCTAAGGTTTTACCTGTCACTTTCACTGTTGAAGATTCACTTTGGGAGCTCTGGTGCGATGACGACGGTTGTGACTTTGAAACTTACTGGTGCTGAGGACATGGCTACACAGGGCAAGACATCAGCTATTAGAGGAGATGGAGCTTCTCGGGTATTTTTCTCTTAGCTCTCTTTTCCTTTGTTTGAGTAAAACTAAAACTCACTAAGTAATGGGTAAAATGAACCTCACTAAGCCTGTTGGAAATGAACAAAAATCTCTAATTAGGCTTAGGTTCCCCTTTCCTATGGTGGGTTAGTCCTCAATTTTACTTTCTACTGGTGGCTTTAGCCTGGGGTTTTTTTTGAATTTTCTTCAGTTATTCACCTTCTACTGCCATTTTGGGCGTTTTGAACTTAGCCTAGTTTTGATGCTTGGGTGGGAAATTTTACTTTCCAATTTGTTTGTTTTTGCTCCCCATGCTATTTTATTAAAATTATTTTGTTAATTTTGCAATTTTTTATTGATTTTCTAGCCAAGGGTTCACGGGTTTGCCATGCCACCCCTTGGCCGCTGTTGCTCAAAGCGACCGGATCTAAGCCATTGTTGCTCATAGCAGCCAAGCTTGAATCCCAACGATCAAAAATTTGATCATTGGGTCTTGGCTGCTGCTGCCTATAGTGGCCAGGTTTTGGTCGCTGTAGGCAACAATGACTAAAGCTTAAGCCTTGTTTTTTTTGCATTTTTGTTGACTTTTTATGACATTTTTTTACTCTTTTTGGAAATTTTGAATTTTGATTAGTTTGATTAGGTGTAATATTATTATATTTTTTCTTAGAATTAGAATAGTCCATATTATTTTACACCATTTTAATGTTTATGGTGAATTATGCCTTAGATGCACTGTAGTTATGTTTTATTTTTCTTCTACTTTGCTTGAGACCTGAAGCTCTTGCTTGACTTACTTTCTACCTTTAATGATATCTACTAGGTATGGTTAAAAGCCCGTGGGTTGCAGTATATCATCAGACTACCTTACATCATGGCATATCAGGATTACCTTATGGCTCTAGCCCACCACTGGGACCCATGGACTAATACCTTCCACCTCCTGACTAGTGAGATGACCATTATGCCGAAGGATGTGTATAGGATATTTCATATTCCATTCCATGGGGTGGCCATTATATCTTCAACCACTAATTATCGAGTGGCTATATTCACTCAGGTGTTCAGAGGACACTCTACAGATACTCTCAAGTACAACAAGTCTGAAGGAGTGTCTATCAATAGTTGGAATGGGGAGGGCATCTTTACGATGAGGCATGCCATATTACTGATGGTGATCAACAATGTTATTATCCCAGACTGCTCAAGTTTGAGGTTCCCATGGAACCTTCTGGCGATGGTGCAGGATCTATTGGATAGCGAGGAGCCTATCATCTATGCATGGGGTAGATCACTATTAGATTAGTGCTATGATGATTTGTACCACATCCATCAATGATGACATGTTAGCATTACCTGCAGCTTGCTCCTATAGGTTTGGGGATGAGAGCACATTGTGGTAGATCACCCTAAGGGGCTCCCAGTTGAGATTATAATGATTGATGCTCAGACATAGTGCTATGCTACTATATGGGCTCAAGAGCATGAGAAGCATAAGAGCTACACTTTTGTAGGGGAGATGCCCCACTATACTGATACTTTCATCATACTTTTGGTCAAAGATGTCGTATGGCAACCTTACTATGAGTGCCCTGCATGGGATTATCCAGCTAGCTTTACTAACAGGACATGGCATGACGATGGGTCATTGACAGTAAGATTACCATCCAAGAGTATTTCTTCTACTCTTGTGATCTTCGTTAGTATGGATTACAGCAGGATGTGCCCTTGATACCATTTTTATACAGGTGCATCACAATAGAGAATGACCTACCACATGATAGATCATAGAGCTCTCAGATGAGGAGGATGCCCCAAACCTTGATCCTACAGTGGTTGGGGGTATTTTAGAGACCTACACTCAGTGGTGGGGTGATCACATATGGCATGGAATCAATAGCCTAGGGTACGAGGATGATGGCAGAGGTGATGGTGCACATTTGATAGGATGTAGAGTCTGAGCCAAGATCGAGGTATGGGGCTAGACAAAAGAGCAGGTGGTAGTAGAGGATCCTGATCTTCCTAAGGAGGAGGAGGAGGTAGAGCCCGAGGAGAGAGACTCTCCTCTTAGAGCATAACTACATGAGGTCGAGGTTGAGCTTCAGGAAACTAAGATCTAGGTACATCAATAAGATGCTACTATTGAGAAGCTCTCAGCGCAGATAAAAAATCTACAAGTTACTATTGGGGGTAGTGATGTTAGGATGTAGTTTGTTGTTCCTCCTTCTACACCATAGGAGGATCCAGTGGTAGGTTCAAGAGAAAATGTGGAATATCTCCAGTCTCTATTGGATTAGCATGAGGTGTAGATCTAGGGACTTGTGGATCATGTTACCCTTCTTTAGATGCAGCTTAGGAAGCATGGGATTGTCCCTAAGGATCCAGTAGGTGCAGGTGGTTCGCAAGTCAATGGGTGCTCCACCTTGGGATAGTATTTCACCCGTCCTAGCTAGAGGACCTAGACTCAGACAGAGAGACCGACAGGCTCACATCACTTGACTTGCGACACCACCACATGGGGAGGTGGCATTGGAGGAGGTGATGCAGGGGGCTCAGGCCCATTATTTGATTGATGCTCTACTTGGTTCTTGATCCATTTTTGAGGTCAATAGAACTAGATTACTGTATCCCATGGGAATTTTTGTATATCCATTGGACTTGACACACATACTTTTATGATAGTTTTTCATTATGACTTATTATGTGTATCGTTTATTGCTCATGTTTTTGTTATTATTTTATTTTATGATATGATGTGATGATGGTATTATGATGATTTGATGGATATGTTAGATGATAGATGATATTGAAAGATGCTTATATGGATGTATAGATTCTTATATGATTTGATAATATAATGCATTGTATTTTGATGATGAATTATGAATTTATGATTCTATGCAAATGGATATTGTCTATATATTTTATGATGTGCTTTATGGATTTAATGACTTGTTTTTATGAATGCGATGTTATTGTTACATGCATGTTTTAATTTTGCTTTGATTGTATGCATCTAACTTATGTGATGGGATGGTATAAATGAACCTATATGCTTTAATCACTTAAAACACATGAAATGCATATGACATTGACAATATTAATGGGTGATACCACAGAAAGTAAAAAAAATCATGAATTTAAATAATCACTCTTATCATAAGAATTGATTAAGTATTCATATATGAGATGTAATGGTGTGTAATGTATTTTCTTAATAAGTTTTTTGTAAATTAAAATATATAAAGTAGTCAGTGGTCGTCTATATACTATTTCTAATATATATGCAGTATCTATCCTACTATGTTGATACCCCCTAATTTATAGAATCTTATAAAGAAAGTGATTGTGTGAATGATGTTATGATTTGTTGCTATGTAAAAATTTTTGGGGCTTTTTGGAAATTCAAACACTCTAGTTACCCTATAAATAGTTGTCTCCTGACCACTTAGACTTTTGATAAGTAAGGATTTTACCATGAACCTAGTTTTTAATGATCCCTATGTGTGCAAGTGATTGCATATTTTGAGGTAGAAATCATGCATTTCCTCCGATGTCAGGTGGGATTCTTTCAGCCCATTGCTAAGATCAAGTATCCTCAAGTGTTCATATCATCCTTATGTTGGACTTAGTTGGACTATACCACTAGGCAATATTTGGTTACCTAAGCTAGATCATCCACATTTAAGCATTGGTCTACACAATGCATGCAGCAATTGTAATATACATATCGTCATGCATAAGGATTTCTCCTTCTAGTTTTGTATAATGCTGAGAATTCTAAGGATTCAAGCTTTACTCCCTTTTGGCTTCTTTTTGGCTTTGGATTTTTGCTCATATGTAGTGATGAAAATCACTATTTATTTTTATTTATTATTATTTTATTTGAGTGGGGATTTTTGTAGTGATGATAATTACTGTTTATTTTGCTCATATGTAGTGATGAAAATCACTGTTTATTTTTTATTGATTTTTTTTTAGATTTGATTTTTTTTGAATTTATGATTTGTGTATCGGATTATTGCTTTGAAATATTGACCGTAGCTTGGTCTTTTGAATATGTAATTTGCCTTGGTATTTTGATTATTTTCATTTAAGCAATGGATTTGGATAGGGTAAAACTTGTCCTTTTGCCAATTCTCAGCACCTTTAAACCGGTTGCATAGGGGGATAAGCAAGGAAGATCCTTTTCACATAAGGTAACCTAGATCACTTTGTAGCTTTCATCTTTTCCTTGCACCAACTAGGACTTTAGAGTTTCAATTAGTGACGCGATCTTGAATATCCAAGGATTTATCATGACTAGACCTTACCTTCTACTAGTCAAAGTTGTTTTCCTCAAAATTTGATAAGATCTCTAGGTGTGGTTGATTAACAAAAAAACCTTAGCATATTATGATAGCAACAATAATGGTTGTGTTGAAAAACACAATTACACACTAACGTGCATGGAGGTATGGATATGAATGACTTGTGCGACAAAATGTGGTATCACTTTTAAGGCCCTCATTACATATGCAATTATAGTGGATATGAAAATGCAAGGCCATGTTATGGATGCAAGATGTGAGATACAATTGTTTTTGTTATTTTCTATTTTACATTGATTTTGTTATTTTTTATTTATTTGACCAAAGGACTTATTATGCCTTTGGGGCTTTTTGAATTGGTGTTTGACCAAGTGGTTTAAATTACCCTTGGAGCTCTTGATTTAATGGGATTTGACCAAGTGGTTTGAATGCCCTTGGAGCCTTTTTTATTTTATGTTTGACCAAGCGGTATGAATTACTCTTGGAGCCTTTGAATGATTCATTTTGACCAAGCAGTATGAATTACCCTTGGAGCCTTTGATTGATTGTTTTTGACCAAGCGGTATGAATTACCCTTGGAGCCTTTGATTGATTATTTTTGACCAAGTGGTATGAATTACCCTTGGAGCCTTTTATTTGATTTTGACCAAGCGGTATGAATTACCCTTGGAGCCTTTGATTTGATTTTGACCAAGCGGTATGAATTACCCTTGGAGCATTTGATTGTATTTTTGAAATTTTATGTTTTTATGCTTTGTTTTGTGTTTTTGACATATTTGAATGTTTTTGAATTTTATGGAATATTTGAATGTTTTTGAATTTTATGAAATATTTGAATGTTTTTGAATTTTATGAAATATTTGACCGTTTTTTTGTTTATGTGTAAAATGCCTTTAAGTGAATGATATTGAGAGGTTCAGGCTCTTCAACACCATCCAATGATATAAGGTGATATGCTTCAGGCCCAACTCTCTGTGAAATCATGTATGGAACTATCCAGTTTACCATGATATTATATCACAAATGTGGTGATAGATTTGAATTTTTCTGGTTTTCTTTGAGCACTAGATCTCCAACCTTGAATTCCCTTAAATGGACTTCACTATTGTAAGCTTGTGCAAGGTGATCTTTGTAAACGTGAATATGCTCTAAAGTATTGACTCGACATTCATCAAGAAGTATCAACTGATCAAGACGGCCTTACCATGCGACTTCCTTTAATGATATGCATAGAGTCAAAATTTCTAACTCTAGCGGAATGATGGCCTCAGTGCCATATACTAGTGAAAATGGTGTTGCCCTAGTGGGAATCCGTATACTAGTCCTATATAGCCATAGTGCAAGAGGCAACTGCATGTGCCAATCCTTGTGATTGTCTTGCACCGTATTCCTCAAAATGAAGACTATTATTTTGTTTGAGGCTTCTGCTTGCCCGTTTGCTTGTGGATAATAAGGCATTGAAAAATTGTGATGGATATGGTATTTGTTCATTAAAGCACACACATTTTTGTTCTTGAAAGATGGCCCATTATCCAAAATTATCTTAGAATGGACCCCAAAATGACTTATGAAATTGTGGAGTATAAACTCCGCAATCCTTGGTCTAGTTATTGATGTTAAGGGGATCACTTCTACCCATTTAGTGAAGTATTCTATGGTCATTATGATGAATGTGTGTCAGCCTAAGGATGGGGGTGAGATCTTCCCAATCAAGTCTAGTCCCCATTACGAGAATGGCCATGTTGTCTGGATGGGCTGCAAAGCTTTCGATGGTAAGTGTGTTATAATTTTGGCACTTACTACATTTCTTGACATGCTCGCAGCAGTCATTTTCCATTGTGGGAAAATAGTAACCCATTCTCAAGATACGTTTAACAATGGCCATGCCACTAAAATGGCCTTCACATGTACCGTCGTGAGCTTACAAAATTTCCCAAGATGCTTCCTAGGGCTCAATACAATGGAGTAATACTCCATCATATCCTCATCTATAGATAATTTCTCCTAGCAATATGTATCTTGTTTCTCTCTATTTGAACATTCACCTTTTAGTATGCGATAAACCTTGAGGTATTGTTCCAAGCTTCAAGAAGTCTCGTAGTTGGGAAAGCCAATCCTAATAAGCCACAATTCTATAGAAAAGACAACTTGATCTTCCTGCATTTTCAAGTTACTGAACCCAGATTGAGGAAAAAATCTATGGTATATGGTTGCACCACACTCCATAGGTCCTTGGGATATCAAAGGCCCTAAAGATGTCATTTGTAAGAAATATCTGGCAACGAAGGACCAATCCTGATTTGGATCTATTTTGATCATGTTGATTGATTCTTGATTGTCAAAAGCTTCACGGCATATTGCTGAGTGTGAGAGCACTTTCACATGAATAGTTGTAAAATTAGTAAATGGATTATAAGGGATTAAGGATCCCAAATAGGCCATGGTGTCTATAAATCTATTCGACATACGAGGGATTACCTCGATGTCATACCATTCCAACTGGGCTAGGTAGGTGTCAATAAGTTCCTTGTAAGTCTTTAGGAGTGGGCACCTACATTGGAATAGTACTTTGACCTAGTTTACTATGAGCAAGGAGTCACAAAATATATTCAATATTTTAATGCCCATTGCTATGGCTTTTTGGAGTCCCAAGATCAATGCTTTGTATTCTATGTTATTGTTTGTGCATGAGAAGTCTAGTTTGAATGATAAGGTCAATGGAACACCCTGTGGTGTGATAAGGACAATTCCTACTCCACATCCTTGTTTACACTTCAAACTATTGAAGAATAATGACATATCTCTTTCTTTCTTAGGTTCTTCGAGTTCTGGTAGATCTGATAATGCAAAGACCACATCATCAGGCAATTCTATGGTGAGAGGCTTGTTATCCTGAAGAGACGCCTCTTCTAATTTATATGCTATGACTTGTCCCTTGATGGACTTTTGGGTTATTAACTCTAGATAAAATTCTATCAATAGCATGATCCACTTTGCGGTACATATACTATGATATGTCTTGCTCATCATGTGCTGCAAAGGATTTTGTTTTGATATGACATAGGTCATATGGCTCAACATGTAGTGTCACAACTTTTGATTTGCAAAGACCACTACTAAAAACAACTTTCAACATACACATATCCTATCTCATAACTCACCAAGGTGCGATTAATCTAATATATGGATTACTCTTTGTCTTGTTTGTTCTTTTGGGCTAACATGGTGCCCAATGTGAAATAAGTAGCTAATATATATAGTAAAAATGGTATGTTTGGCCTTGGTGGACCTAATACTGGTGGCATTGCCAGATACCTTTTGATCTCTACGAAGGCTTGATGGCATTCCTCATCCCAATTAAAGGGGACTTCTTTGCGTAGCAACAAATTCATAGGTCTACATTTATTTGATAATTGTGCGATGAATATTTTTATGGATGCTATCTTGCCTTGTAGGCTCCTTAACTCCCTAATGTTGGGAGGGAAGACCATTTCCAGTATGGCCTTTACCTTTGTAGGATCTACTTCAATGACCCTCTTGGATATGATGAATCCTAAAAGCTTGCCAAAAGTTATGCCAAATATGCACTTCTTAGGGTTCAATTAGACATTATGTTCTATAAGGCGATCAAAGACTTGTCTAAGGACTTCGGCATGCTCTTGCTGCAATAGGGACTTGGCCATTAAGTCATCCATGTAATTGTTGGCATTTTTGCCACATTTATTGTTATTATTAATTATTAATGCTTAAATTGTTGGCCCAAAGCAGTTTTGTGAGTTTCGAGGAGGTTTTTCCGATTTTCGAAGATTAAATGCTGCCCCGAATTAAATGCTTTGCGGATTTTCAATGCGGTCAAGGTCGAAGAGCACCCAGGCCACCAAAATTAAAGATTTTCTTGGTTCGAAACTGCTGGTCATGGATCATTTTAACGGTTTTTCATGCACATGTTTAAAAAACAAATTTAATGAAGGTGGTTCATTCAATTTTGTGGGTCTCCAAGGCTGCAATTAAGGGGATCGTGTGCATAATTTCCAATGCATAATTGTAGATCACAAGGAAGTCGGTTTCAAATATTTAATGCTGCAAAGAGGACGGCCCTCTATAAAAACCAATGTAAACTTCATTGAAAAAGTGGTTGGAGAGTTCTCTGCTAGAAACTGGAATTGTATCTGCAGGAATAAAAGTATTGGCTTCAGATTTTCAGCAACGGTTGTATGAGTGATTTTCTTTTCTGTCAGGTTGCATTTCTTATAGTATTCGTATTTCTTAATGGTTGTTGTATTTAAATTTTGCATCTTGGATTTAAGTGCTGCCGTGAGAGTATGATTTTTGGAGTGTAATATTGGAGAGATTTGCTACATACAGTTGTGTGAGAATTGAGCTGACTTCTTATGTTACTTGCTGTTGTAACATTTTTAAGTTTCCTGCTGTTATCTTCCGATCCCATCACTTCGGCCTGTGGCCATATTTCCCATTTCTTTCTGTAATCTTTTCAATTTCTTTCCAGTAACCCTTATCTTAACCAAGTTTAGAATAGTGAAGGGAACCAGCCCACTCTGGAGATTGGTCTGGGAGCCATTTCTTGCTTCCAGCATTTCAATGTTGGCCGGGTCTAGGGAGCGTTTGTAAAAATCCTATCCTGTGGCAGATTTTGGACCAACAGTTTTTGGCACGCCCGGTGGGACAGACAAGTTTTGTCTCCAAGAATTCATAATCGGTGGGATAAGCATAATTTTCCAAAGTGATAAACCCACCGGTGCCAACAGTTTTTGGCACGCCCGGTGGGACAGACTTCTTCTGTCTCAAAATATCCATAAGTTTTATTGTTTAACACCCGGAGGTCTCAAGATTTGATGAGTTGTCTTGGCCTCACAGCGGAGATTTGTAAGTTCATCTGGCGACTTTGCTGAGTTGAAGATCCAAATTTCTTGATCGTGGACGCCTGTTTTTTTTTTAAGTTCAAAGAATGTTCATCTGGCGACTCTGACTTAATGGCGATAGCCATGATCCCGTAGACCACTACCACAAAGGCGAGGGTTTTTCCTAGATGGGATGATCCTGGCCCTCTGAATCTCCAAATTCGGCATGAAATTCCCAAAGGTGCCTTGAAGGCCCTGGAAAAATATGATGGTACCGAAGGCATGGCTCTGGCGCATGTTGAAGACATTGCTACTTTGTCAATGATCCATGTCATAAATCATGAGGATATCATGATCAGACTTCTGGTTCAGTCTTTGGAAGGAAGGGCATTGCAGTGGTACAGACTGCTCAAGCGTAAAAGCATCAGCTCATGGGATGATCTAGCGGAAGCACTAATTAGAATATTTGACGAAGATCCCTTTTACAGTTCTTTGGATCTCTATAAGTTTTTAATGTACATCAAGAGAGCACCTCTAGAGAGCATCACGGACTTCAATGTCCAATTCTTGAGAAGCTGGAAGAGAATTCCAGAAAAGATCCGACCATCACCCACCCAAGCCCACCTCTTCTATGTTCGAGCTTTCCATTCTGACATAGGCCTCCTCTTGCTACAATCAGGTGAACGAAGGTTCCCGCAAATATTTGAGGAAGCAGTGCGAGTGGAACAACTTTTGCTCTTATCAGGAAAATTACCGTGGGGAGAAACTCCATTACTTTCTCCGGTAGTTGCTGCTCCTGTCTATCCCGTGCAGTATTTTTCATGCTAGATCCCTTATACTGAGCAGAAACCTGAGATGCAGTTGTGTGGAGCTCAAGGGACAGATCTCATCCAAAGCCAAGGATTGGACTATGCAAGAAATTTCCTGGCAATGAACAATATGGTTGCTTGCAGTTTTCATAAGGAGATGGATCCAGAGGATATAAGTGAAGAAGAAGAAGAAGAGATTCAAGTGGCAGAACCTGAACACCAAGAAGGCATAGCTGTGCAAGACATGCAAGCGTGTAGTCAGAACCTGTTGAATATGTCAGATCAACAGGTGAAGTCGGCAAAGATCCTGAAGAAAGTACGATTTCTGGCCAATTCCTGTGCTCGGATCCAGGAGTTGGAGGAACCTGTTCTCAGTCCACACTCAAAGAACTCTTCAAGATGGTGGGGTTTCTTTTTTGCATTATTTGTAAATTGTGTCGGTACTGGTATACAACATGATAACTTGCCGATGTCACGAAACATGGAGAACTTCAGGAAGAAGCCAGCCCAATTTCAAGGACCGACTTAAGTATGATCGGATCTGGTCAGGACATTGCAGATTTACCGGATAACCCTCTGAGACTAGGTGTCTGGTGGCGACATGCCAATCATGTCGTGAACTATTGTATATAATATTTAAAAAAAAAAAAAAAAAAAGAGAAGAAAAAAAAAAAAAGGTATTGTTTTTATTTATTCATCTCGGCTCTTGTTGCCTGCGAGCCGTAGATGCTTGTTTTTCCTTTGTTTTTCTCCTCCCAGCAGTTGGTGGCTTTCTAGCAATTTCTTCTTTCTCCTCTCCTTTTCTTCCTTTCCCTTCTTCATCTTCCTTCTTTTACTTCTTTTTCTTCTGCAGTTAAGAAACAAGCCACGACTGTTGTTTCTTTTCCCCATTCCTATTATTCCCGTTCCTTCTTATCCCTTTCCTCTAAGTTATGTCATTTTACGCATTTATTTACAGTTTAGTTCATTTTAATTCCACACTTTTCATACTTCCATTTCCATTCCATTAGTTCATTTACTTTCATTCCATTTCCATTGTAACCGGTAGTACAACAGCATTCTGTTATTGTGTCTACCACATTGCTTTGTCAATCTATCATTTCATTATTGTCATCACTCCATTGAATTCACTGCTTGCGCAATCGCAGGAGCTCACTCCACTATCGCATTCCATTTATCGCATTTCATAACCAGTCATATGTAGGTTCTTTCAGTTTCAGCTTTTTCAGCAGAAGATGATTGCAGCAGTCCCCTGACATGTACCACCGCAACTAGTTTACAGTTCCAATATGACTCTATGCCCAATGGATTCAGGCCTGGATTCTTGCATACAGCGAGCTGTATACCCCATGAGCTGCCAAGAATGTTGGAATTTTTGCCACATTTATTGTTATTATTAATTATTAATGCTTAAATTGTTGGCCCAAAGCAGTTTTGTGAGTTCCGAGGAGGTTTTTCCGATTTTCGAAGATTAAATGCTGCCCCGAATTAAATTCTTTGCGGATTTTCAATGCGGTCAAGGTCGAAGAGCACCCAGGCCACCAAAATTAAATATTTTCTTGGTTCGAAACTACTGGTCGTGGATCATTTTAACGGTTTTTCATGCACATGTTTAAAAAACAAATTTAATGAAGGTGGTTCATTCAATTTTGTGGGTCTCCAAGGCTGCAATTAAGGGGATCGTGTGCATAATTTCCAATGCATAATTGTAGATCACAAGGAAGTCGGTTTCAAATATTTAATGTTGCAAAGAGGACGGCCCTCTATAAAAACCAATGTAAACTTCATTGAAAAAGTGGTTGGAGAGTTCTTTGCTAGAAACTAGAATTGTATCTGCAGGAATAAAAGTATTGGCTTCAGATTTTCAGCAACGGTTGTATGAGTGATTTTCTTTTATGTCAGGTTGCATTTCTTATAGTATTCGTATTTCTTAATGGTTGTTGTATTTAAATTCTGCATCTTGGATTTAAGTGTTGCCGTGAGAGTATGATTTCTGGAGTGTAATATTGGAGAGATTTGCTACATACAGTTGTGTGAGAATTGAGCTGACTTCTTATGTTACTTTTTGTTGTCACATTTTTAAGTTTCCTACTGTTATCTTCCGATCCCATCACTTCGGCCTGTGGCCATATTTCCCATTTCTTTCTGTAACCTTTTCAATTTCTTTCCAGTAACCCTTATCTTAACCAAGTTTAGAATAGTGAAGGGAACCAGCCCACTCTGGAGATTGGTCTGGAAGCCATTTCTTGCTTCCAGCCTTTCAATGTTGGCCGGGTCTAGGGTGCACTTGTAAAATCCTTTCCTGTGGCATATTTTGGACCAACAAGTAATCTTCCAAGATATTATGCATATAGTCATGGAATATGTATGTCATGGCCTGTTGATATGTGGCACCAGCATTTTTGAGACCGAATGACATCACTTTGTAACAGAATGTTCCCCATGGAGTAATGAAAGCAGTTTTATGTTGATATTTAGGCTTAATCTAGATCTGATTATATCTAGAAAAACCATCCATTAGAGAGAGTATTTCATGACCTGCAGTTGGATCCACAAGAGCATCTATGTTTGGCAATATGAATGCATCCTTTGGTGTTGCCCTATTCAAATCACTAAAATCTGTGTAGATAAAGACTCTTCCATCAAATTTCCCCATAGGTACCATGTTTGACACCCACTTAGGGTAGTCTATAGTAACTATGAATACTGCATCCAATAGTTTTTGCAATTCATTCTTCACCATCAAAGTGACGGTTGGATGCATTTTCCTCAATTTTTGCTTGATTGGCTTCTTTATGGGATCTAATGAAAGGTTGTGAATGACTAACTTTGGATCTATCCCTGGCATGTCTTTTTAACTCCAAGAAAAAATATTTGGCCTCTCCTTGAGGAGAGGAATTAGGATGGCTTGTTCCTCTAGAGATAAACTTTCTCCAAACTTGACTTTCCTTGGTTGGGTAGGATCATCGTTGATGTCCACCTCAAAAGTTTCTTCTATAACCATATGTGACCCATCCTCTAGCTGATGAGGCATGGGTATCAATTGATTGTCATCGGCTAGATTCACAAGACCTAGTGACTCAGGTTCCAAACCAACATGGAATATGTCATACACACAACCTGATGCAAAATGGAATGGATGTAACATCTCTTCATTGGGGAAGAGGTCTTCAGGATCTATGGGTGAATTAGCGTGATCCCAATCAACAACCTCTACATAAATATGCAATTATTTGGTAGGATCTACTGGATTATGAAGTGGAGTGGTCAAATCAATGGAGATCATGTTGATGGATGGGATGAAATCTCTAGGACCACATGGGTGTGATATTGTCTTAGGGGTTTCCCTTCCATACTTGCAATGAGGTTTTGAAGTTATGGGAATTTTTGGATCTGGCCCATGAGCAGGGTGGACAATGGGATCATTAGGCTCTAACTACTCTCTAAATGTAGGTGAAGGGGGATTGACCATCTGATGAATGGCAGAAAGGTCCACAAGTCTCCCCAAAAATCGTAGATGGGGGTCTATGCCATGGAGTGCCGTCTATTTCTCTACTAGCTCATTGACTTACTGCAAGTGGTGAGGTCCAATATAATCCATCTCGGTCTCATCCTTAAAGTCATTATAACTTATACAAAAACCATTAGCATTGATATACGGCCCTAATACAAGGGGCTCATGTCTTGGCCCTAAGTAGGCCATCTCTATTTTATCTTAATATTCTTTGTCACCTATGAAAAATCCATTTGCATTTGTCTCTTACCCCAAATTTGGGGGTTTATGTCTTAGGCCTAAGTAGGATCTTTCTGTTGAGTCTTCTAATTCATAGTCACTTTCATCTAATGTATATCCACTCTCATCATGGATGGACCATGTGAATATTTGTAAATAGTGAGGCCCCTGATAGGTTAATCCAAGTTGCACCTCATCATCACTTACTTCATATCCATTCTCCTCATCCCATGAGTTGTACCCTATTGGGGTGGAATCAATTGAGGTGTTTGGATGATAAGTTTCTGGAGGCGATATGTTTATTGTGGCCACTTATCTGATGCTCAAATTTGCTATTCTTATGAGGTGATAAGGAATGAAATCAATGTCTTCTCCTAACCCTATGCTTAATATTTCCAATGTTGCTGCAAGAGAGTCATCTTGACCTTCGCTATAATAGCCTAAGCCAAATCTATTAGAGGGAAGTTGATATAGTGGCTTGTAGGGCCGCTTGCACCCCTGCTAATATATGCTAAGGCCATAGCCATGCCAGTGGTAACACTCAAAGTAGCTTAGAGCAAACTTGGGGTTAGAGAGGTAATGAACATTGACCGCAAATAATTTTTCATCATCCTCTTCTATTTCTGAAGACTTATGAGCACATTCCAGGCTAACATAGACAAAATTGGTTTGGTTGGAAGGGATTCCAAGTGGAACCACTATTTCCATAGGTGGCCTCAAGTCCTTAGGCCTTCCTACATCTTGGGTAGACTCAATGATAGGCATAAAGGTGATGTTCTACACAAGGTACTCCCCTATTCCTATGCTTGCCAAGTGTATTGATGCATGTAATGTGGATGACCCCATGGATGATACTGGAAAAGAAGGGTGATAATCACTATCTTCATCTTGATCTTAAGGATATTCCTATTCCATAGGATTTGGCATTTCAAAAATGGATACCATTGGTACTTCCTTGGGACTTTCTTCCTTAACTAAGGGCACCTTTAGCTTCTGATTGTCTTTTGGTTTTGATGTCGATGGTACTTTAGAAGCACTGATGATCTTGAGTGCACTAGGAGGTGTTGATGTGCATGAGTTTTTACCTCTTTGTATTTTTTATCCAATTGTGTGGTTGGGTATGAAGGTTCCACATACAGGTGAGTATAAGGGATCACAAATTCTCCCAGAATGTCCACTTGATTGACATATTTAAAATGCTCTTCATCGAACAGAACCACATAGACTTTGTTCTCATGCATATACTTGACACACTGGTGAAAGATCTAAGGCACACACTTCATGGCCCTTATCCAAGGATGCCCTAAGAGGATATTGTACTACATAGCTCCTTACAAGACATGACATATCACGGGGATGGTATTATGCCCCACCTTGATGGTGAGGACTATCATTCCTATAGTATTGCATGAATCATCATTAAAAGCTCTCAATGTGTAAGCTCCTGGAACGATATTAGACTTGGGGATTTTGAGGTGATCTATTGCAATTGTTGTGGATGTTTATCGATGAACCTGTATAGACCAAGACCCTCTTGAAAGGTAAGTCATTGATTACCACTTCAATATTTAGCGAAGGGTCTGGTAAGGCAGCAGGAACTGTCTTAATCTCATGATCATAGAAGTGGATTATAGGTTCCTGGAATTCTTGTACTTGTCCCACAAAGTGATTGAATGCATTCACATCTTGTGGTTGGATCTCAATCATCATTAAAATCTACATTAGAGTCTCCCTATGCTTTGTGGACTGTTGTATGAGCTTATAGACAGATAACTTAGCTAGTGTCATATATACGTTTTGCTCAAATATACTCTGAATAGTTACCACAAGTTATGTTGGTGGACCTGGAAGGTTGTCTTGCCTTTGCCTAGGAGTGGCTAGGATGTTCATGGGAGCTACAGGTGGTTGTTTTTTACCATACCACCTAGTCCTTTTTGCTATGTTAACAATATCAACCATTCCAATGCATCCATGGGTAGGTATGTTTGCTCAAACCTAATTGACTTGGGCCCCTTGATCTTGAGGGACTTCATGATTGGGAAATGGGTTTCTATATATTCCCATGTCTCTATTATCGGGAACCAGTGGGTTGTCAAAATTGAGTTCTCCTGCCTCAATCATGTTTTGCACTTGATGCTTAAACCCAACGTAAGCCTCAATGTCATGCCCTGATATCATGTGATAAGGGTAAAATTGATCTTCCCTATATCATTTTGGCTTAGTATGGTTAGGATATATAAGAGGTATATCAAGAAATATGATACTCCTAGCATCACTCAATTGATTAAATATTGATTGGATTGATTCTGTTAGAGGTGTGAAATAATGAGGTGGCTTGCATTCTCAATTTCTTCCCTGATTTTTCTTTTGGTCGTAGTTGGCTGGAGGGGGATGTGCTTGATAGTTCTATGGTTTGTGTGCACCCCCATCCTTGGGTTTAGCCAATACGACTTGATTTATTGGAGTAGGGTTGCCCTGATTCTATTTATACTTGTCATTCTTACCATTCTTGTTCCACTCATTTTTTTTTTAGAGCTTAATGGCTCTCTCATCTACTTTTATTTCTTCGATGAGCTTGGCCTGTTCCAAAGCTTCCTCAAAAGAAGGATAATTTTGGATTTGTAGCAAGAGGGAGATATGTTTAGAACAAATTTTGGTGAACATTGAATGATCTCTTTTGTGGGAACGGAGAATGATAATTTTACCATGATTTTTCTCCATCTATTCCCATAATCCATTACTGGCTCATCACCATACTATTTTAAGTTGGCCAAGTCTAAAAGGTTCACATTCTTCTTAGAACCAAAGGAGAAACACTTCAAGAATGTGTTTACTAGTTGTTAAAAGTTGGTTATGCTATGCTTAGGTAGTTGGTTGAACCATTGAGTGGCAGTACCTAAAATTTTTATTATGGAGGTTCTTAGCATGCGAGTGTCATTGTCTTCAAGATGAAAATAGGTATTGATAAAATTGGTGACATGCTCTTGTGCATCCTCTTCACCTTTGAACTTTTATAACCTAGCTATCTCAAAGTGCTTATGATATGGAGGGCTAAGGATTGATGGGTACAATGGTTGATTGTGTATTTTGCTCAATGTTGGTGAGTTCCCAGATGCCTCTTGTTTCTCAAATGTTTTCATCTTTTCAGCAAGCTCTTGAAATGCCTTTGATGCATAGATTTCCTCCTCTTTTAAGCCTATTCATATTTGCAATGGAGGTAACTCTCTATCCATTTGATTTGTTCCATTTTCCTCCCTCCTACGAGGGGACTCAGGATTATGATCCTGGTTTGTTATGTTTGCCCTTCCCCCATTAGTTGGATTTCTTTCATGATTTGGTGGGGGATTTTGTTGTCAGCTATCTTGTCTAGTGTGCATATCCTTGGGTGATTCAGCATATATTTTTCTTTGGTGATCACCACCATTTATCTATAAATTTTTAAGAGCTAGCTGCTTAGCTTGCTCTCAAAAATGCTGCTCATGTTGGCACAAGAGTCTTTCTCTTTTTTTCTCTTGTTTGAGAGATTCCACTAGCTCTCGCTCCTTACTTAATACATTTTCTAACCACCTCATTCGATCAGTTTGTGCTATCATAGAAGACTCATATTTATCTAACTCTATTCTTGTTGTCTTGACTCGTAGATTCCTCAAAGAGGTTTTTACTGTATCTATACTCTTGCTAGCTAATGTGACTTATTCAGTGTACTATTGAGTATTCCTATGATCATACTCCATGCATCTATTATGGGGTCGCTTTGAGGTACCCCCAGATTGGGAGGTGTTTAGAAGTCATAGTTTATGAGCTTCTATATGTAGAGTTCTCAGTAGCTATAGTTCTTTGAGTTTATTAAGTAGAAAATTGATCCAACCAAAGAATATCTCCAACACCGCATCCTTCCTCCCATATTCGGTTGCCCTCATTGGAACACCCTCAATCATTAGTCGATAGATGAGATACACATATTTCAATATCATAGTCATTTCCCCCATAGAAAAATGAAATGTGTTCCTGTTTGCATCCCACCACTCACATAAGGCAGACACATATGCCCTATTGGTGAAGATACTCTTACACTCCCACACACCATGAAAGTGTATGTCATCCAACCACTACAACTCCTCCTCAATCTTCATCAGCCTCTCAAAACCCTTCTTAAACTTCCTCACTCGATGACGGGGCTTAAGAACCTTCACATGTTCAACACATAACACAACATGCATGAGTAACCTACATAAAAAATCAATCATAATTTACAGTGTAGCTCTTTAAACTTAAATTTATAGCTCTTAATATCATAGCAATTAAAACTTATTACTAGATACAACAAGTATAACAAAAGAGCATCACACAACACAAGATTTAACGAGGTTCACCAATGTGGCTACTCCTCAAAAATTGATTGCTTAGACTACCATCCAAATCTAGCCTTTACAAAGCACCAACTTTACAATCAATTTACCAGCACCCACTATAAGGAGCACCAACGCCTTATTTATCTGCACCAACAGAAAGGAGCACCAACCCCTTATTTATCTACACCATTAGAAAGGAGCACCAACCTCTTATTTATCTGCACCAACAGAAAGGAGCACCAACCCCTGATGCCAAGATGCAACTTGGACTTCAATTTGAATCTATAATTTTGATAGTAAGATACCTTTGCTTTTGCAAGACCCTGACTAGTCTTCTTCACCTTTGCGTTCTCTACACACTCTACTCTCTCTACGTAGTCACTTCACACACTCTGCTTCGTTACAATCAAACTTCATGATTGTCTTCTCCATTTTGTGCACTCTGCTCTCTTTGTGAATTTTGCACTTAGCATGATTTGACATGACTTGCTCTTTGTGCACAACAACTATATTTCACACCCATTCGACTCACCTTCAATTCTCCAAACAACCCTCCTTTTATAACAATATTTTTTATGATGAAAATCCTAATCTTAGTTGACTGTAAATCCTAATCTTAGTCGACTTTCATAACAACTGTAAACCCTAATTTTAGTCGATTGTCATTGGTCTTCGTCGGCTTCAACTCAAGAAGATGTTTGGTTTATCCATTGCTTGATGATTTCATTCTGGACAGACCCTGTAACCGCCATACTAACTTTTGATCACTCTTCATATTTTAGCAATATGAAATCACTTTGTAACTGCCCCTGCAAATTTCATAGTGATGTCGGTCCATTGTCATACTTCTCATTTCAATCGGGTTCTCCTTCTTGACTTGTGCATTTACGACCTGTCATGAAATCGTGACATTTCTACCTCTATAGCTTCTTTTGTTGTTGTTGCCACGAAAATACATGTCGCGATATCATGACACTTTTGCCTTTGTACACTTTATCTATTCTTTTATCATGATATCATGACATTTTTGCCTCCATAGACTTTATCTTTTCTTTTGTCATGATATCGCAACATTTCCGCCTCCATAGACTTTGACTTTGCTTTTGTTGCGATATCACGACACTTCTGCCTCTATAGTCTTCAACTTAGCTTTTGTCACAAAATCATGACACTTCTGCTTTCGTACTTAGATTCTTTGATTTTATCGTAAAATTGTGACACTTCTACCTTCGAAGTCTTCTTCTCTGCTTTTGTCATGAAATCATGACACTTATGCTTCCATACTTTACTTCTTTGCTTTTGTCACAAAATCGTGACACTTCTGCTTCTGAAGTCTTGCTTTCTACTTTTGTCACGAAATCATGATAGTTCTGCTTTCGTACGCTTCCTCTCTTTCTTTTGTCACAAAAATGTGACATGTCGTGATATCGTGACACTTTTCAAACTTACTTTCTCTCTCCTATTTTAGTCACGAAAATGTGACATGTTGTGAAATCGTGACACTTTTCTTGTTATCTTTCTTTGAACTTGTCACAAAATCATGACACTTTTTCCTACTTTCTCTTTCTCTTCCAACATGTCGTGAAATCGCGACAGTTTTTCCACTTGCCTTTTTCTCTTCCAACATGTTGCGAAATCGCGACATTTTTTCCTGCTTTTTCTCTCTCTTCCAACATGTCACGAAATTGCAACAATTTTTCTTGCTTTTTCTCTTTCTTCCAACATGTCACGAAATCACGACAGTTTTTCTTGTTGCTTGTATATGTCGCGATATCGTGACACTTTTCTTACTTGTCTTTTTTTCTTCGATATTTTGCATATGGGCCACTTCGTTCTTCTTGTAAAATCACTGTACATACTCTAAATAACATTTGAACTCCTTTCTTCTGCATCTGAATAGCTTTTGAAATTCTTGTCCACTACATCAACAGATCTATCTGACTGTGTTGACAACAATGACAATACTGTTGCTGCACCTTGCTCAACAATCTCCCCCTTTGGAATTTTTGGCAACACATGTGCAATTTCCTGTAACTCTTCTCCCCCTTTGACAATAATACCAAAGGGATATTGCAAACTACCCCTGAGTCTATGCACAACATTCTTAGGAAAAATTTATTACACTTAGCAAAAATCATGAACATGAGCAAAAAGATAATCAAATACTTAAATTCTCCCCCTGAGAATGTGATCCCTGTAGCTAGTCAATTCTTGGGAAGTGTGACCACTCCCAATTTATTTTGAAGGTACTCAAAAACTTCCTTGGGCAATGGTTTTGTGAAGATATCTTCTACTTTCTTTTTAGTTGGAACAAAATCCAACTTAACCTCACCTTCTACAACTTTCTCCTTCAAAAAGTGATACCTGATAGCAATGTGTTTTGTGCGTGAATGCATAATCGGATTCTTGGAGATGTTAATGGCACTGGTGTTATCACACTTAAATGATATTGGCTCACTGAAACTAATACCAAGATCTTTTAGGGTTTGTTTCATCCATAATACCTGTGTACAACATGTCACTGCAATACATTCTGCCTCTGCTATCGATAAAGAAACTGACTCTTGTTTCTTACTGTACCATGTGACCAATCTGTCTCTAAGATAGAATGCACCTCCACTGGTACTCTTTCTATCATCGACACCTCCTGCCCAATTTGCATCTGAATACGAAATAAGGGTGAAGTCTTTACCTTTCGGATACCATAACCCATACTCCATAGTACCCTTGAGGTACCGAAGAATCCTCTTCATTGTTGTCACATGAGTCTCCTTGGGATTAGCCTAAAATCATGCTACCATGCATACTACCTGCAAAATATTTGGTCTGGTAGCTGTCAAGTATAGTAAGTTCCAAATATTAGATTTGTACATGGTTTGATCAATAGATGGAGATTCTTCATCCTTGCTCAACTTGCAACCTATCATCATGGGAGTGATAACTGTCTTACAATCCTCCATTGTGAACTTTTTAACATCTCTTTCACATATTTAACTTGAGAAATAAATATGCCCTTCTTATTTTGATTAACTTGCAACCCGAGGAAATACGAAAGTTCACCAATCATTGACATTTCAAATTCTTTTTGCATCTTATTTGCTAAATCTTTACACAACTCATATTTTTTGCTGCCAAATATGATATCATCTATGTATACAACAAGAACAATAAGATGCCTATTTTTTGTTTTGACATACAAATTACTATCCACCATACCTTTCTTAAACCCTTTTTGAGTGAGATAGTTGTCTAGCCTTGCATACCATGCTCGGGGTGACTATTTTAAGCCATATAATACTTTCTTCAACTTACAAACCAATTTGGGATCATCACCAATTTGGAAACCATCTAGTTGCTCAATATAAACTTCTTCTTCAAGTTTCCCATTCAAAAACGCTGATTTCACATCCATTTGATAAAATTTGAAATTCTTGTAGACTGCTAAAGCCAAAAACATTCTAATTGCCTCTAGTCTAGCTATTGGTGCAAAAGTTTCCTCAAATTCAATGGCTTCAAATTGTGCATAACCCTTACATACCAATCTTGCTTTATTTCTGACTACTTGTCCATATTCATTCAATTTGTTTCGAAAAATCCATTTAGTCCCGATTATATTTTTATTTGCAGGTCTAGGTACTAACTCCCAAGTTTTGTTTTTCTTGATATGATCTAATTCTTCATTTATTGCCTTCATCCAACTTTCATATTTTCTTACATCAACAACATTTTTGGGCTCAATGCTCGATAATAGAGAGTAGTTACTTACTACTCTTCTTCTTGTCTGAACACCAACTTTGGGGTCTCCAATTATTTGCTCTCTAGGATGATTTTTTTGCCAGCTGCCTGTTTTGAATTTCTTATTTTCTTCCACTTTTGAATCACAACTTAAATCATCTGAGTCAATTTTCTGTATCTTTTTTGTTTCGTTTTCCTCATCTCCTTCAATAACCTCTTCATAAATTGGGTAGTTCTTTTCATAGCTAATTACTCGTTCTCTACCTTCATCAAATTTAACATCGACACTGTCCACAATTTTCTTTAGCCTCTTGTTGTAGCATTTGTAAGCTTTGATTTTTGATTAATAACCAACAAAAATACCTTCATCCGCTCTATCTTCAAACTTACCAAGATTATCTTTAGTTCTTTTGATGTAGCACTTGCTGTCAAAAACTTTGAGGTATTTTGTTGTTTCTCTTTTATCGAACCACAACTCATAAGGAGTTTTGCTTTCATGTGTTCTTAGCATGTACCTATTTTGGATATACACCACAGTATGGACTGCTTCTTTCCAAAATTTGTCTGCTACTCTGCTTTCAACCAACATAGTCTGTGCCATTTCTTGCATTGTCATGTTCATTCTTTTTACCACTCCATTCTACTGAGGTTTCCTAGCTGCTAAAAACTGTCTCCTAATACCGTATTTTTCATAGTACTCTGTAAACTCCTCTGAAATGAATTCTTCTCCTCTATCTGATCTTAAACATTTTATTCTCTTTTCTGTTTCATTCTCAACTTGGTTTTTGAAAGTCTTCAACATTTCAAAAGCTTTTGATTTATCCGTCATTCTGGAATAGTCATCAATGCACAACATAAAATATTTGTCACCATTTATGCTTTGTGTTCTCATGGGTCCACATAAATCAGTGTGTATTAGTTCCAAAGGTTTTCTTGTGTAGTACTCTTTTTTTTTTAATGTGACTCTAGTTTGCTTCCCCTTTTGGCATGAAGCACAAATGTTGTTTGCAGGTTTGTTGATGGTGGGAATATCTCTCACTGCCCTTTTTGAGTTGATTTTTATTAGATTATCAAAACTAATATGACCGAGTCTCTTGTGCCACAACCAATTTTATTCTTCCTGTCCAATAAAAAAAGCTCCTTTTGAAGTCTTTGAGAGTGTGTACAGGTTGCCAGATGTCCTTGATCCAGTTGCTATCAATTTTCCACTGTTTGTTTTTTTGACTTCACAACCCTACTTCTTAAAAACTACTTCATGACCTTTATCACAAATCTAACTTACACTCAACAAGTTATGTTTCAAACCATCCATAAACAAGACTTCTTATGACTTAATTTTTTTGTCACTAATTTTAACTGAACCTTTGCCAACTATCTTAACTCCATTATTTCCAAACATTACTGAACCACCTTCATATTTATGTAACTTCTCAAATTTCTGTTTGTCACCTATCATATGATTGAAGCATCCACTATCAAGTATCCATGGTACATATTTATTTTGTGCTTTAAATGTTTTTTGTACGATTAAGGATTCCTTTTCTTCCTTAATTAGTTCTTTTTCTTTCCACTCCTTTTTGATAGTAGTTTTGGGCTCTTGTTTTGCCTTTCCCTTATCAATAGCTTGTGCATGTTTTTCGGGAAGTTTTCTATTTTGTCTCATCCTATTTGGTTGAAATTTTCTTCCCTGAAACTAATTTGATGGAAATGTACTTCTACAGTTTCTTGCAATGTGCCCAAAATTATGATAGTTATAACATTCTACTGTATAATTCATCAAAGGAGAAAAACATTTCTACTGGTGAAATTCCTTGGTCTTACATTATATTTGCAGTCTGAGATTTTATGTCCATAGCAATTACATTTAAAATAGAAACCAAAAAAGGGATAATTGAACCTAGGTGATGGTCTTTGCCATGTTGTCATAGGAGCCATAGGTCTTCTTCTTCTTTGATGTGTGACATTGGTGAATCCATTATTGTCAATTCTCCTTTCATGCATGGCATTATTGCTTTCTTTTGCATGAGACATTTTTCCTTGATCAACCTATTTCTTATCTTCATTCTTTATGGATTCTAAATTTTTGGCCTTCCATCCATTTGATGATTCTCCTTCGACGAAACCCATACCAAATTTGATGCCTGTAGGCCTTTGGTCATTTATAATCTTATCCATATTCATAGAAATTTCTTCACATTTGTGATAGCAACTAATTTTGTGATTCATCTCTTCTATCTGCGTTCGTAAACCAACATTCTCTTCTTCTAGTTTGCAGCAATAATCTATTTTCATGGTAATTTGTACTTCGAGATCTTTAGATATTTTTTTGTATTCTTCTGTCTATACTTTCAGACTAGTTATGATTTCATTTACATCCTCAAGATTTTTTGAAATTTTCTTATTCATTTTTCTCTCTATTTTCCACTCTTCAAGTGCAGAGATCAACTCACCTTCAAGATCTACTTCAGCCTCAGGGTTTTCACCACATACTTTAGAGTTCACTCTTTCTTGCTTTTTTTATTTTACTTCTTCAAATGCCATGAAAAGAGCTTCACCTGTTTCCTCTTCAGAATCCTCACCAGAACTGTCTTCTAATGAACTAGCATTCCTGGAGATGAAACTTTTCTTCTTGAAGTTGCCTTTTCTAAAATTCATTTTCTTCTTCCAGTCACTTCTTTCTTGGTGCGATCCTCCATCATTTTTGTTCTTCTCATTAAGTGGACATTTAGTCACAAAATGCCCAACGCCTCCACAGTTGAAACATTTAAATGGTAGCTTTCCTTTGTATTTTCCTTTTCCCCTTTTTAGTTTTCTAACAAAGTTTGCTTCCATTTTATCTGATGTCTCTTCTTCCTCGGACTCTTGTTTTGTGTTTTTATTTTTAAGGGCTTTAAAAGTTGCTTCTCTGTCTATGGGTTGAGATCTTACTATCCTCATCTCATATGAAGTCAAAGACCAATACATCTCATCTATACTAAAATAATTTAGATTTTTAGCTTCTTCTATCCCTGAGACTTTAGAATCAAACCTTTGAGGAAGAGATCTTAATACCTTTTTCACAATGGCAGAGTCTTTGATATCCTCGCTGAGTCCTCTGATCGCATTAATGATTCCATTAACTCTCAGCATATATGCCTCAATGTTTTCATCATCATTCATCTTTAATGCTTCGAACTAAGATCGATGTGTCTGTAACTTGGCCTCCTTGATCTTATCGTCTCCTTCATGAATACTCCTCAGTTTGTCCCATATTTCTTTTGTCATTTTATAGCTCATGATATTTACTAGTTCAATGTCTGCTAATCCACACATGATAGCATTCTTTGCTTTTGAGTTATTTTCAAATAGTTTTTTTTCATCAGCCTCTTTTGGAGGAGTGATGGGTATTGTGTATCCACTAACTACTGAATCCCAGATGTCATATCCCAAAGCACAAATATATGTCTGCATCCTGATTCTCCAGAACGTGTAATTAGATCCATCAAACAATGATGTTTTGTTTGATGAGAAGCCTTCACAACCTACCATTGTGTTACTTCCAAGATCACCCTAACTGGTTAAGCTTGTACAAGAACTTAGCTCTAATACCAATTGTTAGTCTTACAATGCCACTAAGAGGGGGGGTGAATCAATGTAGCTCTTTAAACTTAAATTTATAGCTCTTAATACCACAGTAATTAAAACTTATTACTAGATACAATAAGTATAACAAAAGAGCATCACACAACACAATATTTAATGAGGTTCACCAATGTGGCTACTCCTCAAAAATTGACTTTTTGGACCATCATCCAAATCTAATCTTTGCAAAGCACCAACTTTACAATCAATTTACCAGCACCCACTATAAGGAGCACCAACCCCTTATTTATCTGCACCAACAAAAAGGAGCACCAACCCCTTATTTATCTGCACCAATAGAAAGGAGCACAAACCCCTGATGCCAAGCTGCAACTTGGACTTCAATTTGAATCTATAAGTTTGACAGTAAGATACCTTTGCTTTTGAAAGACCCTGACTGGTCTTCTTCACCTTTGCGTTCTCTATGCACTCTGCTCTCTTTGCGTAGTCACTTCGCACACTCTGCTTTGTTACAGTCGAACTTCACGATCGTCTTCTCCCTTTTGCACACTCTACTCTCTTTGCAAAATTTGCACTTAGCACGATTCGAAATGACTTGCTCTCTGTGCACAACGATCGTATTTCACACCCTTTTGACTCACCTTCAATTCTCCAAATAGCTCTCCTTTTATAATAATATTTTTTATGATGAAAACCCTAATCTTAGTCGACTGTAAATCCTAATCTTAGTCAGCTTTCATAACAACTGTAAACCCTAATTTTAGTCGACTGTCATTGGTCTTCGTCAGCTTCAACTCAAGAAGATGTTCAATTTATCCATCGCTTGATGATTTCATTCTGGACAGACCCTGTAACCACCATACTGAATTTTGATCACTCTTCATATTTTAGCAGTATGAAATCACTCCATAACTGCCCCTATAAATGACATAGTGATGTCAGACCATTGTCATACTTCTCATTTTAGTCGGGTTCTCCTTCTTGACTTGCGTTTTTATGACCTGTCATGAAATCATGACATTTCTACCTCTATAGCTTCTTTTGTTGTTGTTGCCGTGAAAATACATGTCACGATATCGTGACACTTTCATCTTCGTACACTTTCTCTATTCTTTTGTCACGATATCACAACATTTCTACCTCCGCAGACTTCATCTTTTCTTTTATCGCGATATCACGACATTTTCGCCTCCATAGACTTTGACTTTTATTTTGTCATGATATCATGACACTTCTGCCTCCGTAGTCTTCAACTTAGCTTTTGTCGCAAAATCGTGACACTTTTGCTTTCATACTTATCTTCTTTATTTTTGTCACAAAATCATGAAACTTTTGCCTTTGAAGTCTTCTTCTCTGCTTTTGTCATGAAATCATGACACTTCTACTTCTGTACTTTACTTCTTTGCTTTTGTCGTGAAATCATGACACTTCTGCTTCTGAATTCTTGCTTTCTGCTTTTGTCATGAAATCGTGACAGTTCTTCTTCTGTATGCTTCCTCTCTTTATTTTATCACAAAAATGTGGCATGTCATGATATCGTGACACTTTTCAAACTTACTTTCTATCTCCTATTTTAGTCATGAAAATGCGACATGTCACGAAATCGTGACACTTTTCTTACTTGTTCTCTTTCTTCGAACTTGTCACGAAATCTCGACACTTTTTCCTGCTTTCTCTTTCTCTTCCAACATGTCATGAAATCGTGACAGTTTTTCCACTTGCCTTTTTCTCTTCCAACATGTTATGAAATCGTGACAGTTTTTCTTGCTTTTTCTCTCTCTTCCAACATGTCGCAAAATCACAACAGTTTTTCCTGATTTTTCTCTCTCTTCCAACATGTCACAAAATCGTGATAGTTTTTCTTACCTGTTGTATATGTCGCGATATCGCGACACTTTTCTTACTTGTATTTTTTTCTTTGATCTTTTGGATATGGGCCACTTTGGTCTTCTTAAAAAATCACTGTACATACTCTGAATAACCTTTGAACTCCTTTCTTCTGCATCTGAATAGCTTTTGAACTTCCTGTCCACTGCATCAACAGATCTATCTGACTATGTTGACAACAATGACAATACTATTGCTGCAACTTTCTCAACAATATATAATGCCTTAGAGTTCACACATCATACCTCAAACCATCAAATACCGAAATCACATCAAACGAAATCAAAAAAATAAAACAGTCACATAACGAAATACCCATTTCCTACTTTAGCAGATAAAGTGCAAAAAAATATCAATTTCAGTACACCGTTACCTCAAAAAACTGATAGTTAAACTTCACACCTACTCTACCTATTACCCGATCAAATTGGTGACAAAAAAAACCCAATTGAAAAACCGAACGCACTTTTGGTTACCCATTTGGCCCATTTATCACTATGTTTTCAAATTTTACTTTAAAGTTACAATTTTTTTTAAATCGAGATGAAAATATCCCCGCCCTCATTCACATTTGCTCAAAAAAATAAGAAAACAAATAAAACAAGGCAGACGATCACTTATCGATGGGTCCCCATGCTTGATGTCAGCTAATCTATGTCCTTTCATCATTTTCACCCTCATGATCATCAATGCATTCCTTTCATGCTATCAATTTCTCTCCCAAACTACTTTCCAAAGTCACACATCATGCAAATGAGCCCCCCATGCAATATTAGGCTTAAATATGCTTTAAACCATGATTCATGATCCGGGTCACGAGTTAGGTCAAAATCGCTACCCAGGTTGCGAATTGAGCCAAAATACCTCAAAACATCTCCAAAACCCTAGGAAAGCAGGGACATGCCCTCTAAAACCCTAGGAGCCTCCAAAACTTACCTCATTAACAATATTTGCAAACACACATTTCATTTTACCGATAAACTTGTCCTATTCATATTTTTGGACCACGTTGATCTGGTCACAAAAGCAAAGCAGTTAAAAGTTGTCATTCTCAAGCAACCAGTATGGCACTGTAAATGTCATACGAACTCAACAAATACATAGCATTGCAGTCATAATTATCTATTTCATTTTTCTAGCATTATTTTTATCTCTTTCCTCTTTTCCTTCTTTCCTTCTCTTCTCCCCCTTGGGCATCCAGTCAATGTTGTATGGTCATGCTTCGAGCGGCTACATATATTTTATTAGATCTCATTATTTTCCCTTCTCCTTCTTGACTATCCAAGTCAATGTTGTATGGTCACGCTTCGAGTGGCTACATACATTTGATTAGATCCCTTTATTTTCCCTTCTCCTTCTTGGCTATACAAGTCAATGTTGTATGGTCACTCTTCGAGCGGCTCCATATCTTTGATTAGATCCCATTATTTTCCCTTATCCTTCTTGGCTATCCAAGTCAATGTTGTAATGTCACGCTTTGAGCGGCTACATAACTTTGATTAGATCTCATTCTTTTCCCTTCTCCTTCCAGGCTATCTAGTCAATGTTGTATGGTCATGCTTCAAGCGGCTACATACCTTTGATTAGATCCCATTATTTTCCCTTCTCCTTCTTGGATATCCAAGTAAATGTTGTATGGTCATGCTTCAAGTAGCTACATACCTTTGATTAGATTCCTTTATTTTCTCTTCTCCTTCTTGGCTATCCAATTCAATGTTTTATGGTCACACTTCGAGTGACTACATACCTTTGATTAGATCCCATTATTTTCTCTTCTTACTAGCAATCATATTCATCATGCATTGGTATCTTTATCAATCACTACATCATCAAATCACCATATTCCATTCACCTCATTTACTATTCCTCATTTGAGGGGGTATTCATATCTAAAGTAAGCTTTGCATGCAACCACAACATCAAAAATCCAAAAGCATGGTTAGCGCATTTGTCTACAAACTTTTTTTGTTGAAGATTATCGTACGATTATAATCTCAATCCCAAACATACATGGGTTACATTAGGAGAGTTATGTGTCACTATGGAGAAGTCAATCTAGCATTCATGTACATCGAGTACACAATGGATGATACGTTTGATCAATCCTAGCACAACATTTGGAAATGGACTTCACAACCACACTGATATGGTCATGAGTTGATGATACAAATGTTCAACTAACTCAAATGTTTTGACACTTGTTGCCATGTTCTCATCAATCAATCAATAGCAAATATTTAGTTAGGATTTTTTCCTAATAATACTTTTGGACCACGAATATTTGGTCATAAAAGTAAAGCAATCAAAGGTTGTCATTCTCAAGCAACTGGTATGACATCGTAAATGTCATACGAACTCATCAAAATCACATCACTGCATTCATAATAATTCATTTTCCCTTACTAGCATTGTTTTTATCTCTTTCCTCTTTTCCTTTTTTCCTTCCTCTCTTCTTCCCCTGTGGATATCCAATTGATGTTGTATGGTCACACTTCGAGTAGCTACATACCTTATATTAGATTCCATTCTTTATCTTCTTTTCCTTGGATACCCGATTGATTTGTATGGTCATGCTTTGAGTGGCTACATACCCTTTGATTGGATTCCATTCCCCCTCTATCCCTTTTCCTTCTGCATAAACCCTTCATATTTTTGTATTAAACTGTGTTCTACATAGTATAGTACAAAAATGAGCAAATTTAGACACCCAAAATTTGCACACCACCATACCTACATACTTGTAGATCCTTCTGGACAATTGTAGGTTTACATAGGTCGTCATAGGTACCCCTAGGCTATCATAGACCAACGTAGACTATTGTAGATCATCCTATACATGCGTTGATGAGGCACTGAATTGCCACATTCATAGACTTCTTTTGAATACTTTTAAAACTCATTTGGCATTATTTGTGATGTGGGTTCATGTTAATTTTGGATATTTATGCATTATGTAGTAATATTTGCATGAAAAATAGGAAACTGCAAATACTCTGTTTTTACTATTTTATTCATGTTTTTGCTAAAATATGATTATAATTCTACATTAATTAGGATATAATTCTCTTTAGGAAATTTTTGAATAAGGTTTATAGTCTTCCACAATGTATTCCACCGTTATGCACCTATTTAAATTGACTGTTGGTGCCAAAAAGTTGTCAGAATGAAAACTATGCAGGGTAGACTGGACTTTGTCATACAAATTCTAGCTAGCTATATTTCTATAGCATAGCATGGAATTTGTCTGCCCCAACTTGAATAAAGGATGGAAATAGTATCCTGGGTGTCCAAAGAAGCCATATCTACTGCTACAGCCAGTCAAACAAACTTTTGAAGACAACACAATAGTTTTACTATTCTGCTACTTAATATTCTAGAACAACTCTGGAATGAGCGCAGACAGTTTAAACTGCTCAAATATGCTATTGAAAGAAGGATAAAATGGTGGTTGATCTATTTCAAGGGATACCTTATCCAAATATACATATGTTCCTCACTTGGGAACGCTCCAACACTACAATAGGATAAGGATTGAAGGGTTCAAACCCTGGATTCAAGAGAAGACCTAGACTAAAACTACTATAACAAACCTAAATTATAGTTGTAAACCTTATCTGCAATATGTTTTTTTAGAATAAATAAGCACTCCCATTTGGTTGAGTGATATATAGATATAAATATAGAGGAGAAAAAATAGAAAATAGGTGTGAGTAGCATAAATCAGATTTTCTATAATTTCTGCAGTAATTCAGTATTCTACAGGTTTTCCCTGCATTACTGTAATGTTGTTTTGATGAAATAAAAGAGTGCATCATTATTCATGTATTATTATGAGTTAAGTATGAATAGTTAGTCAGTTTAGGAAGGTTTTATTTGCCTCCTTTGGTGCTGGAAGCAAGGGCCACTTCTAGGTCCAGGGGAGGACTTTTCTTCTAGCAGAATTCTGCTTATTCTAACTGCAACAGGATAGCAGGAAACTGACAGGTTCTGTAATTTCTATTTCAGGTTAGGTTATTGCATAGGTCAAATATTTATTTATGTTTTTAGCACATTTTAGATTTGCATCATTTCCAAAATTTCTATTGCAATTATAAACATTTCAATTCTGTTATTTTTCCTGTAAAATATGTAATGATTTCATTAGGAATTTGATTTACTTTCAGTTATCTCAATGTGTAATTCCCAGTCTTCAGTAGTACAGCTTTGCTTTTCTACAGTAAGAGTGGATTTTCTTTATTTCCATGCATTTTTATTTAGTTTTTCATAACTTAGGATCATTTATGTTTCTGTCACAGGCAGTACTTTAGCATTTTTAGTATATTCATAGGAGAACCAACACCCCAATACTAACTATCCCATCAATAAAAGCTATGAACTAAAGGATCTGAATCACAGTCTGTTATACCCTACTCTCGCATACAACCATGGACACCGCCCTGGACTTGACACATATTGATTAAATGATGAAGGATTAGATGACACTCATCATTTTTGGCGCCGTTGTCGGGGAATATAGGTGTTGTTAGTAAAGGTTTAACAGTCCAGAGACTGTCCTATTTTAGGTCACGATCTTTGCAAAACTGAGATTAGGATGCTTTAGGACATAAGCATGAATGAACAGGCCTAGAGATGAAAGAGGAAGGTTTGTTAGTAGTAGGTCATTCCCAAGAGGGTGATCTTCACAAGAATTTCTTGTGTATGATTACCTTGAAATATTAAAAAGAGAATCATCTTCTTCAACAGTTGAGCCAACTCAAGAACCTGCTGAAAGGGAAATTCATGAAAGACCTAGAGAAAGGACTCTTGATCCATTAGAACTAGCCAAACAAATCAAACCTAAACCAGAACAAGAAATACCAATAGTACAGGTTGAACAAGACAATATGGCGGTCCAACCTCCTACTAAGACTTTTGAGTACCCTATACAATTATCCGCTGGTTAGCCAGGGGCTATGAAAACTATTTCTCCCTCAGTATTACCAATATTTAGAGGAACAGTTTCTAAATATCTTGACCAATTCCTGTTCAAATTTAAGATCCTATGTCAAATTTATGATTATATTATTGATAATCATAAATTGAAGTTGTTTCCTTCTACTCTTAAGGATGCAGCATTACGATGGTTCTTGAGTTTGGACTCAGATTCTATTCACACTTGGGCAGAAATGGAAACTACATTCTTAGAAAAGTATCAGGAATACTGTAGGGTACGTAGGATGAGTTGTTTTGGATTAGGCAAGAAGAAGATGAAAGTTTGGAAGATTATCTTGATCGATTTACTTTCATTCAAAAATGAGTTGGTGGTATAGACGAAGATGTGTTAAAAGCTATATTTTTGAGAGGACTAACAGATGAGTCTAAGGAAGTATTGGATATAATGGGAAAATGAGATGTTTATCAAATTGATTTTGATGACATTATGGAGCTATGTATAAATTATTCTTGAACTAGGCATAGAAGGAAGAAGAAGAATCCTACTAATGTGGATACCAAGGAATTAATGGAAGAGTTAGCCAATATGAAGACTGACATTCTGGTTCAACTAAACTCTGCATTTGGGGAACGACTTCCAAAATGTAATTCTTCATCACCTTTATCCATCTATTGTCCTAGGTGTAGGAATAAGCATGCCCTACAATACTGTCCATTAGACAAAACTACAATATCAACCATTTGTGGTATTTATTCAAAGGGACATACAACTGATAAATGTCACTTTCTGCCCCATCTAAAGAATGTTTTAGAAATCCAAGCTGAGGAAATTAATGTGATAGGATAGAGACCGAGAGGAAATTTTGCAAATACTCCTCGTTGGGGACAAGATCCTTGGAACATGCCTTGGGGATACATAGAACCTCCTTTGCAACCCTGGCAGCATTCTTGGACAACTCCTCAAGACTGGTCGCATTCCAATTGGAATCAACCATGGCCTTCAAATATTCAACCTTGGGTAAAAATTCAACAAGGACAAAGGTGGGGATAACAATATCCATCTCAAAAATGGTATCAAGCACCAAACCAACAATTTTTGCCAGCTCCTAATAAAAATTTCTAGGGAAGAAACCAACCACCACAAACACAACCAGTCAAGCAACCTCCACTCCTAGCTCAGCCTATTGCTAACCCAAATAATAATAGACTTGAAGCTCCTATTTATGGAGCTGGGTCTAAGGAATCTGCTACTACAGTTCATGTTCTTTACTACAGTAACATCTAGTTAATATTAGGGAGGGTTTTACCTGACCCTGCACATCCCACTATTGAAGAAATTGATGGAAAACATGATTTGCCAAATCCAAAAATATTACAAACAAAAATGAAGGAAGAAAAAATAGACAAAGGGGAACCTGAACCTACCTTAGTAAATCTACCATATCCTGAAAGGTTTGATCAAATTATCTCAACCCTTGAATCAAAATTAATTATTGAATTAAGAAAAATGTCCATTTCATTTCCACTATTGCAGGCAATAAAGGAAGTACATCTAATTAGAAAAACCATTCAGGATTTGTGCATTAGGAAACCTGGTAGGAAGAAGGCCTTTCCAAAAACTGTGCAGGTAGAAGGGAAGTTGGCCGATCTACTTTTGGGGAAGCTAGTCCCTCCTAAGTATGGTTATCCAGGGAGTCCAGTGGTTACCATCACCGTGGGATTGGTTAAAATTCCAAATGTACTTATAGATTTAGGAGTTGCAATCAATGTGATGACCAAATAAACTATGCAAAAATTGCAGCTTAACAATTTGAGTCCTACTACCATTGCTTTGGAAATGGCAGACAGGTCAGTAGCTAAACCAGAGGGAATTTTGGAGGATGTATCCATTGAAGTCTCTTCTTGGGAATATGCTATGGATTTCCTCATGTTACAACCTAGAAATACAACTAATGGTTATCCTATTATTTTAGGAAGACCCTGGCTTGCTACTGCAGCTGCATTTATAGACTGCAGGTCAGGAGAAATGACCATCTCCAATGGTGTAGATTTGAAGAAAATATCCTTATATCCACCAGCCCAACCTTCAGCCAAATATTTTGGATAAATTTGGTATCCTGAAACTGAAGAAGAATAGGAAACTTTTGTCACCTTGGCCACTATTGTAGTAAAAGAACATATTGAAGAATTGAATTCATCAGAAAGAGAAATATTTGAATATGAATCAGTCTTGGTAAAAACACTGCATGAAGAAGGCCTTAAGGATGACCAAATTATGATCCATCGATTGTTATGGAAGGATAATGAACACATTGCTGAGCCTATGACTTCCATTCCTTTACAAGAAAGCTCCTTCACACTACCACATGGGTGGCACCATCATCTTCTAAATTCTTTTACTTGTCCTATGCAAATGATCCCATTAGGTATTACCTTTACACTAGAGTCCAGAGTATTTCATACTCTGCAACCACATCATTGTCCATTAAATACATTAATCAGCAGTAAATATGAGGTTGTTAATTCTATTCTTCCTGGGGTCAAGCATATTAAAATACAACCAGGAAAGTGTGTGAACATTAATAGTTGGTTAACTACTGAGCAAGAAGCCAAATTATTTACTGTTGTACAGAGGCATATTCAAGATTTTTCTTAGAATTACAAGGACATGGCTGGTAGACATCCTGATGTATGTACACATAGGATATATACATAAGATATTAAACCAGTAAGACAACTGCAAAGACGCTTGAATCCTACTCTAAAAGATATTGTTAAAGAAGAAATTGAAAAATTGTTGGATGTAGGATTCATTCATCCAATTTCAGATAGTAAATGGCTTTCACCATTGGTCATTGTTCTAAAGAAAAATGGGAAAATGAGAGTGTGTGTAGATTATAGGGAATTGAACAAGGTAACACACAAAAACCACTTTCCATTGTCATTTATAGACCAAGTGATGGATACTCTTGCTGGTAAGAAGTTTTTCTACTTCCTTGATGGTTTTAGTGGCTATAATCAGATCCAGGTTGCACCAGAGGATCAGGAAAAAACAACTTTCACATGCCCTTGGGGAACATTCGCTTATAGAGTTCTACCTTTTGGTTTGTGTAATGCACCTGTAATATTTCAAAGAGCTATAATAGCTATATTTTTTTATTTGACCAACGAGAGTGTAGAAATTTACATGGATGACTTCACTGTGTTTGGTGATTCTTTTGAGTATACCCTTGAACAACTTGAAAAAGTTCTTATATGTTGTGAAACATATCATCTATCACTCAATCCAGAGAAATGTTTCTTGATGATGGAAGAAGGGATTTTTTTAGGTCACCATATATCTGCTGAGGGAGTCAAAGTTGATCCCAAGAAATTAGAAGTAATCAAAACCCTTCCTCCTCTAAAAACTCAAACTAATGTACGAAGTTTTTTAGGACAAATTAGCTTTTATCGTAGATTTATTGTCAATTTCAGTACCATTGCTAATCCAATGTTTACATTATTAACAAAGGAGTCAGAATTTGTTTGGTCTGCTGATTATCAGAAGTCGTTTGTGTAGCACCCTAAAATTGGCACAGTAAAATTGGAATAATTACATTCACCTTAGTAAATAAATTTAAATTCAAATTTAACCTCCCAAACCGCTCGTTAACCGCCGAGAAACCCGTTTCCTCTTTTTTCGTGCCATTTTTAGCAGTTGTTTTGACCGTTTGACGATATCATCTCCGATCAGACGATATCGCCCCAAATTTGACGATTTCGTCTGGACTAGAACGTCCAGACGATTTTGTCGCAAAACTAAATTTGCATAGTTGGAATCCGTTCCAACGGGTCTCCAATCCGGGTAGAAGCGTGTCTGCGCTGTTGGGACCCTTCCCCCGTTGGAGATCTCCCAAATTGGGATGATCTCCAACCTCCCAACAACTATCCTATGCCTATTTAACTCTAAAACTTTTCCTTCCCCAACCCCTGGCTAAATTTTTATGTAAATCAACTCCCTATGCGCTAAAACACTTCAAATTTGCTCTTGCACTAGTCCTATATTAATTTTATTGCAGGTACACCACTGGTTTTCAGCCGGAGCCAGCATCTATCGCAGCCGACGAACCTGTCAAGATCGGAGGCGATCTCATCAAATTCGGGACGATCTCGTTCTGATGCGAGACGATTTCGACTGCAGCACACATCGAGGCAATCAGTGCCTAGAGTTTGCTCTTATTTCTCTTTTATCTGTCATTTTATGCTATAAATTAGATTGTCTATTCAGTTTTTATACTATATTGCATCTGGAGTTCACCCATTTTGTCTAGTTTGCATATTAAGATCATATTCTGCTATCTAAACACAGTGATTTGCATTTACTTTTGTTCTTGTATATTGTTCAATACTCATATTACTTTTTCATATAGTTTGCCCCTATTTACAAAATAGAATTTCTTGTATTTCGCATCTGTTTGCTGTTTTGCAGGTCTCTGATGAATTCGTTTGACGAATTCGTCAGATTGCAGACGATCCTATCAGTTTAGACGATTTTATCAAATTGAAGGTGATTCTGTTGAATTGCAGATGATCCAGACTGCTACAAGTAATCAAAAACTTCATCAGACTTCCGGATTAGGTAATCTTCATTGGCCTCCTACAAATTCTCTGTTTTTGCTTTCTTTTCTATTTGTTGTATTCATTTAAATTGCATTTTCATGTAGTTTAAGTTAGAATCATTCGGCCAAACCTAGGATGAATGTTTAAAAATAAAACGAACTCATCAAAACTCATTCCCAAAACCTAGGCGTGGAAACTACCACCAAATTTTTCCTGGTGAACCCACCATCCGTCGACAAATTACCAAAATGCACCTCCCTTGAGAGGCGAGACCTTTGTGAAGTCCTCTCGTCCGAGGTACCGCACCATCCTTTTCCCATCCTCCTTCCGGGCGTGGATCCAATAGCCTAAAGGTAGGGATGCAAAAAATTTGGAGCGATACATTTTGGTGAACCCGACGTGAATGCATCATAACCTTTTGAAAACAAAAACAAAAAAATATATGTGTGCAAAAAAAAAATATAACAAAATCATCATTTCAAGTTTGTATGTTTTTAGATTCAATTCTAAATAGTAGATGCTAAATATTACTTTTAGAAGTACTAAAGAAACCATGAGTTTTTACTCAAATCAATATGAGCCCATTAGTAATGTTGGAAGAATTCATCCAAATACATTTGTTGATTATGACCAACCTCATCCCTATTCAACACCACCTCTATCACACTCTTCTTATTTTTCATCCATAACCCAACAAAACAATCCCTTTGCCAATCCTCTTCATAATGATATTATCTATTCTCCCATATATCCATATTATGTCTATCAACCCACATATAATCCTCCACCACCTTTTCAATACTCTTCTTTCAATACAACACATCCATTTCAACAAGAAAATACTTATTCTTCCAATTCTACCATTCACTCACATCCTACATCACAATCTTCCTATCATAATTCTACCCAAAATGAAGAAAGTAGAGGTGAGAAACCATTAGGTCCTTTTATGACGAAATTCCTAAGGAATTTATCAAAAACCTCTCAAAAACCTTCATCACGTAAATTTACTAGGCTTAATCAACCAATGGATATAATTCTCAAGTATTTACTTGACACAAATATTATTGAACTTCCTTCCATAAGACAACTTGATACCACATCAGATTGGTTTAAACCTGAGCTACATTGTGAATATCATAGAGTAGATGGACATATGACACAAAATTGTAAATATTTAAGATGTGCAATTCAAGATTTGATTGATAAGGATCTTTTTAATATAAAGGAATTACAATCTACAACTGATTATAAATCTCCAGTAAACTATCAAACTCCTACACAACAAATACCAATAATCAATCAAGACATGGGGATCTCCCAAGAACCCCTACTCAATTATCAACAACAGGAAACCAATCAAATATTTCATGTTAATGTGTCCCATCATGATGATATTATTAATATTGTAACAAAAACTACAAATAAGCAACCTCAAATTCAATCAACCCAATCTGATATTCAAGATATGGATTCCTCATTTGACCAGCCTTCAAAACTATCTTTGAATCTATATAATGATCCAAAATGGAATGTAAGCATAGAAAGATCATATTTAGAATCAAAATCTCAATTTGAAATCCACTTTGATAACCAAAAACAAGTGATTAATCCTCAAGCAAAGATATCCCTTTTAGAAGTATTACAAATTTATCACAAGGAAATTTTGTTCAAAATACCTAGCCAACAATTTTTTCCTCATCATATCTTCTCTAAGAACATAATTAATGGTGTAAACCCTCTTGAGGTTAACCATATTTCATTCTATGATGAGGAGATTCCTTCCTCTACTCCACAAGAAGACTACTATCTTTACATTACAGGATCTAGTAAAGAAACACTTGTTAAAACTATCATGACAGATAATGACTCCTCTCTTAATTTATGCACTTATCAATTATTCCAAAAACTCAAAATAAAGGAAGAAGATATTTATAAATCAAATGTTATTATAAAATCTTTTAACAATGAAATTCAAGAAGCTCAAGGTACTATAATTTTTCCCCTCAATATTGGATCCAAGATCTTGGATACTTTGTTTTATGTGGCATATTGCCCTTCACCTTACAACCTATTTCTCTAGAGTCCTTGGATTCATACGATGAGATTTGTCCCTTCCACTCTTCACCAATGTTTGAAGTTAGAAATTGTAAATAAAATTGTTACCATACATGGTGACCCAACACCATTTGAAGAATATTTAATGGTTGAAACATCAAGTTCTATATATTATTTATTATCACAATTCTCTTCTATCCATAACTTTTTTTTATCCATATATGATCATCTTTGTTTACCAAATAACATCCATTCATATCTTTCATATATACTTTCTCTATCTTATCAATATTTGGAATATAGTGATAAGAATGAAGAACTTTCTTATCCTTCTTACATTTTATTTTGTAATATAATCAATTTTACACATATAAAAGCCAAATATTTTTCTACATTATTCTACATTATAACAAAGCTTTTGTTATCACTACCTTTTATTCATCACCTTCTATTCTTACCTTCACCTCAACCAGATTATCCTTCAAAACCTCCTTTGATTTTGAAGCAACCTTAGACATGCTATACTCAAATAACCTTGTATAGTGTATATAGATCATCTTGTATATACCCCCAATTTCAATTCATAAATTAAAATCAAAATACAAAAAAATCAAAATCCTCAAAATCAAAAAAAAAAAAAATACAAATGCAACCAAAGAACTTAAAGGTAAATTTGAGCCCAACTGGCTCGGACCATACATCATTACTGCAAAATTTGAATCAGGAGCATATAAATTATCTACCTTAGATGGTAAAGAACTTAAAGAACCCATGAATATTTTACATCTCAAACGTTATTATGCATAAACTTGGTCTTTTCATCCATGTATATATTTTTTCAAAATCATTATCGTGTATTTCTTTCAATTTATTCAAAAACCTCAAAAAAATTCATAAAATCTTCAAAAATATTCAAAAATATTTATTGCATTTCTTTAAAGCACTTGTAAAGTTCCTTTTGCTCCAAAACAAAAATCAACATAAAAATCCAAAAACAGCTATATGCTTGACTCTTTCGAAACCAAAACAATATACAGAATAAAGAGAGAGTCAACATTCTCAAAACTTTCTCAAAATTATTTTTTCTTACAATTATTGCAGTTATATGTTTCAACTTATTTTGGATAAATTAGCATTTATTTTGAATCCCTCACTTGCACACTCACAACAATAAATATCTTGATTTTATCTGGCATGATTACTAATCTCTCTTATATCAAAGTTCATAAAATTCAATTAAATAAAGTTTGAGCATAGAGAATTGATCTTGTTATTTACTTAAACCAAGCACATCTTTTCACAATAAAATGATTATATTTGTAATTTCCATGTTTTGCTACATAGTAGAACTGATTTCTTGAGTGAAAAGTTTCCCTTGCTATCCTATCATGCACATGGTCTAGAATCTTTGAGAATTGGAAAAAGGACAAGCTCACCCCTACCAGAATAAAAATCCCTTGCTCTACAGCTAATCTGAGCAAGTATCCCTAGAAAAAGAAAAAGAAAAGAAAAATTCAAGAAAAAGAGAAAAGAAAAATGTTATGTCAACAATGTTCCAAGCATTATCAAGCAAAAGAAATACAAAAAGAAAAATAAGCAAAGTTCAAAAGAAAGCAAGAAAAGCAATAAAATCCCTTTCCCTACCCTTTGAAAAGAAAAGAAGGGTGAATGAGCTTAAATCCCTGGAATTCTCAATTATTCGAAAACTGTGAGGTAAGCCCCATAACAGGTGGTTTGTGCCCAACCTGCTTGGCCTTGGGTAACTCCTAGCGTGGCGATATGTCTGTCACATTAGCGACATTCTTTTGTACAGACCTATGTCTGCTTATGGATTAGCTAGCTCTTGATAATCCGATCTACATAGTAGCCTAGTATGGTTATATGCATCTACATCATGGTTAATGAACACTTATTTTGTTTCTTCAAATCACTTGTATCATAGTATCTTGCTCAAAACTGGTAAAT
Source organism: Wollemia nobilis (assembly GCA_028583015.1). Lineage (NCBI taxonomy): Eukaryota > Viridiplantae > Streptophyta > Pinopsida > Araucariales > Araucariaceae > Wollemia > Wollemia nobilis. Next base: position 4,685,291 of record JAQPPZ010003271.1, read on the forward strand.
GACCAATGCAATTGCACACACATTTGTATTTGAGAGATTTTGTCTATCATTATGATAAATCAATATTGGCAATGAATTCACTTATGCACATGGGATTCCTTATAAATCTAATTTTTGTCTTCAAAATACTTTGAAATATTATTTTGCAACTTGTTTGGAATAATCAAGTACAATTATTTAAAAACATATCATATATATTATAAAGTTCAAACTTTATAATTAAGGTTTATATTTAATGACTTTGTTGGAACTTACGTAAACTTTAATTTTATGTAAAGTTTCATTGAAACCCTATTTCATATTTATAAAGGTTCAAAACCTTATAATTAGGGTTTAAATTTTTTATGTTTGTTCACCATTCGGATATTCAAATTCCAATTTTATATCGGGATGAACAAGCATTCAAATTAAATAAAAACCTTAATTTTTAATATTATAAAGTTCAAACTTTATAATTAGGGTTTTATATTTAATGGCTTTGTTGGAATTTACGTAAACTTTAATTTTACGTAAAGTTTCATTGATGAAGTAAATTTTGATTTTAATTAAAATGCTTAATGAAATTTATGTTAATATAAAGTTTTGAAGCATTTTTAATTAAAATTTTATTTTGAAGTTTTAAAATAAATTTGCATAGTTTAAAAATTAAATTCAAGGTAAATTTATTTATTTTGGAAAAGTGAATTTTATTGGAGAGTGTATCAAAATGATTTCAGATCAAGACACCTGAAATCCAGGCCCCTTGTTAACAAGTTATGTGCATTCAAGAGTTATTTTTAGCATTATTTCATATCTAGATGTTCCACACTTTTATGACACATTATAACAAAGAACCTTGGAAGAATCAAGTATTCTTTTGCAAGAGAGGGTTTTAACTCTAAAATCCTAACTAGGTGAAATTACCCCTCAACAAGTCTATGTGATACACATCACCGACCTTGGCATATTAAAACAAGATGTGCAAAGAAGGAACCTCAAGCTCAAAAGGAAACATCACCTCAGATCCATACACCAAGACATATGGTGAGGCCCCTATGAGAGTACACACACTAGTGCAATAGGCCCAAAAGGTAGGATAAAATTGGGTATGCCAACCACAACTGGTCTTTCTAACTAGCTTATTCAAAATATTGATCAAGGATTTATTAGATGCTTTAGTTTTTCCATTACCTTGAGGATAATAAGGAGTTGACCATATGTGCTAAATCTTGTACTTAGCACAAATATTATGGAAATCCTTGTTCTTGAAAGGATTTTCATTGTTAGAAACAATCATCGAAGGAATCCCAAACCTACAAAGGATCTAGTTGAAAATAAACTTGGAAACCTAATTTCTAGTCATCGTAGCCAGGGGCATGGCTTCAACCCATTTAGTGAAATACTCAATCATAGTAATGATAAACTTATGACCATCATATGACACCAAGTTAACTTTCTCGATAATGTCCAACCCCCACATGGAGAATGGCCAAGGGGAAGAAATAACCTAAAGTTTTTGAGAAGGATCATGAATAAGATGATCATGGCGTTGACACTTATTATAGCGTTGAACATAATCACATGCATAATTCTCCATGGAAGGCCAATAATACCCCATTCGAAGGAGATTTTTGGCAATAGCATTACCGCTAAAATGGCTTCTACATGAACCTTTTTTAGTATCACTAAGAGCAATTCATAATTCATTAGAGTTAAGACATCACAAGAGGATACCCTCAAAATAATGTCGATACAAAGTATTTCTAATTATAACAAATTGGTATGCTCTTTTGTGCAATATCTTATGTTGATTGTGATCTAAACCATTAGACATTGATCCATATTTAAGGAAATTAATTATGTCATTATACCATGGTTCATGTGGGGAATCTCCAATGGTAAAACACTTTAGGGAATCCAAACAAGAATTCCAAGATGGAGGTTCCCAGAGTTATCGAATGATAATCGAAGCTTGATCATATTCCAACTCTAATATTTATAAATATGTAGTAGGAGCCATAGCATCCACATGGCGGTTTGAGGATCTAGGAATAGACTCTATGGTTACCCGCTCAAAATAAGATAATAACTTGGTAACAATCTCCTTATGTATTTTAAGTTTATCATCCCGATTATAATAAATATTGTTGATCTGATTAACCATAAGTTGAGAGTCACTAAAGACTGAAAGGACCCTAACCTGTAAAGTTAAGGATGCTCTAATACCAAGGATCAAAGATTCATATTCTACAGTATTATTTGTGCAAGAAAAATAAAGATTGAAGGACAAGGGGATGAGCTATTTTTATGGTGTAACTAGAATGACTCTAGCTCAAACACCCTTCATGCATCAGGTTCCATCAAAAAATAAAATACAAGACTTAAACTCTTCAATATTGACATTGAAGCACTCATCAGGAAACTCAAAAACTAGAGGATGGGTAGCTTCTAGGAGATTGGAGGCTAACTGATCAGAAATAACCTAACCCTTGATAGATTTTTGACCTATGAAATTTAGATCAAACTCACTAAGGATCAACACCCATTTAGCAGCTTTACCTGACATGTGGGGCTTAGACATAAAATAGTGCAAAGGATCAAACTTTGCAACCACTACTGTCTTATGGCTAAGCATGTAGTACCTTAACTTATGGAAAGAAAACACTATGGCTAGGTAGAGCTTCTCTAAAGGAGTGTACTTGGTTTCATAGCTAACCAAAGTTCTACTAATATATTAGATGGCTCTTTCTTTGTTTTCATCATCATGTTGAGCTAGCATGGCTTCCAAAGCATGAGTAGTGGCCACTATGTAAAGCAAAAAATGCCTACCAGGAACTAGGGAAACTAAAATAGATAGGGAAGTGAGATAACTTTTGAGTTCATCAAAAGCCTTCTAACACTCTAAATCCCACAAAAAAACTACATCCTTATTAAGGAGCTGAAGGAAATACTGACACTTATCAGCTAACTAGGCAATGAACCAAAAAATAAACTACAATTTACCTTGTAGGCTACGTAATTCAATCAAGGTGTAACGAAGAGGTATGTCAATGATAGTTGTTATCTTAGCAGGATCCACTTCAATGCCTTGCCTAGACACTATGAAGCATAGCAAATTGCGAGATGTGACTTCAAACACACACTTAGCCAGTTTAATATGAACTTTATATTGCCAAATCCTTTCAAATATTCACCTTAAATCATGGGCATGATCCTTTCATTCTAAGGAATAATCCAAAAGGTTGTCCACATAGTCCTAGAGAATATGATGCATCATGTCATCAAAAATATAAGTCATGACCCACTGATAGGTAGCCCTCGCATTTTTCAAGTTGAAAGGCATGACTTTCCAAATAAAGGTATCCCATGGAGTAGTGAATATTTTCTTGGCCTAGTCTTCATGAGCAATCATAATCTGATTGTAACCTGAGAAACCATCCATGAGTGAAAGCATCCCACATTTGGCAATGAAATATACAATCTGGTCTATATTGGACAAGGGAAAATCATCCTTAGGATATGCTAAGTTAATGTCCTAAAATTCGGTACGTACTCTAATTTTTCCTTATTTATTAGCTATAGTAATGATATTAGAAACCCAATCATAATAGTCGATGTATTTTATGAAACTGATATCAAGGAGTTTTTGGAGCTCCTCCTTGATTGAGAGGGTAACCTTCGGATGCATTTTTCAAAGCTTCTGCTTACCAGGATTAGCACTAGGATTAACTACCAAATGATGCATGACAAGGGAGGGATCAAACCCTGGCATGTTGACATATGACCAAGAAAAAATATCCTCATATTATTTTAATAAATTGGTCAATTGCTCCTACTCATCCATGGTCAAGGATTTTCCTAACTTAAGTATTCTAAGGGCTTCCTTAGAACCTATGTTAACATCTATGGTCTCTTCAATGAGGATGGAAAAATTATCCTTAAGAGGAGGTGGGGTAGGAATCACTCCTAATTGCTCAAGGTCCTTGGGAGACATAGAACCAAAGTCCACTTGAGAACTAGAAGACTCAACCTACACTGCGCAAGGGATAAACCTATCAAAGTAGATGTTATTCTGAGGTAAATCCTTATCTATAACATGCAACTCTGGGGTTAAGGCCACGAGAGAGGATCTAAAAACTCCACTCCAAACCTTGATGAGATTCATCAAAGAGAATATCTAAACAAGAATAATAATCTTGATCCTATGATGAAACATTTATAGAAAATTTCTCAAAGGAAGATTGCGAGGAATGAATTTGAGCTAAATCCTATGGTGAAAAAAATTCATATGGATGTGGATCACCCATGATAGAAATAATTTGGTTTTCAAATTTAAATTTTACACATGAAAAGTAGAAGGGACAACCTTCATTGCATGAATCCACGACCATACTAGAAGAAGATTAAAATATGTAGGACAAGAAACCACATAAAACATTGTATTCAAAATTTTGGGTCCAACTCTAAGAGGGAGTGATATAGTACCACAAACCTTTGAGTCTCATTGCTGAAATTTTTGATGATGTCATTGGTTACAATTAAATATCCCTCTTTCAATCTAAAATTTTGAAAGAAATGATGTCTACATATATTAAGTGAAGAACCATTATCAATAATAAATTTTTTAATGAGAGTATCCCCAATAAGAGAAGTGATATATAAATATGAATCTTCTTGCATTTCCAAAAAAGGCATATCATTATCTGAAAATGTGATATGAATCATCCCAAGAGAACATACAACATTTGCCATATCACTAGGAGAAATATCAGGAGGTACTGGCTACTACTTCAAAACATTTACCATAGCTTCCTCATGGGCCTGAGAATTCTGTAGAAGTTGTAAGAGAGAAATATTTGCTGACATACTTATTTCTTGTTAAGATCGCTGAATTTTATGAATTTGTACTAGAGTAGTTGTGATCATTCCAACCATATTGTTATTTTACTAATGTGGCACATTCTTATAGGACACTTGGCTGGTTTGTCTAGTTCTATCTTGATTTTTTTTATTGTTGGAAGACTGAAAACTACTGGTGTCAATATGACCAGCATCAATTAAATCCTAAACCACATGCTTCAAATTATTACAAGAATTTATTGAGTATCCTTGTACTCTATGATATGTGTAATATTGACCTACCTTATACCAATGAGTTGTAGTATCTGGTTGTCTTATAGGAGGTAATTCAATTGCCTTAGATTATAGTAATTGCTTCAAAACTACTTCCATAGGTATATTAAGTCTGGTAAAATTTCTTTGAGGAGGTTTCTGAAGTATAATATTTTTTAGGATATTAGTGACATTATTAATAGACCTACTATCATTATTACCTCTTGTAGGCATATTATTATGTTGAGACTTAGTATACTTTTCCTCTTTATTCTTAAGTTGACCTCTCTTTATGAGAACTTGTTCCACTTTTCTAGCTAACTCAATTGCTTGATCAAGAGAAGTAGTAGTAGTATTTTATAGTGCATATGATATATGTTCTTGTAAATTACTAATAAATATATGAAGCATATCTTTCTGAGACTTTATCCAATGCATGTTTATGATATTTATAAAAATTCCATACATGGTCAAAATATTTAAAGATAATATTCCCATTGGGATCTTGAATAGGATCAAGATTATTATCAGCCTCTTCTCCCAAGTTATAATTTTCTTTATCAATTTGATCATTCTCATGAAAAATCTCATAAAAACTAAGGAATATTCATCCTTCCCCAAGGTCAGAAGCCATTGAGAAAAAGGAAAAAGACAAGAAGAAGAACTAAGAAAAAAAGTACCTATGCACTTACATAAGGAAATTATCTAATATTTGGCATACAAATTAATGGTATTTCTTATTTTTTTCGAAAGAAATGGAGGTGTTCACATCAAGTTCACCAAATATGTAGAGGGGTGTAGCACCCTAAAATTGGCACAGTTAAACCATCAGTAAAAAGGTAGAAATTTGAATTTTAACCCCGAAACCGCCTGTTAATCGCTCACCTCATTTTTCATGCCATTTTTAGAAGTTGTTTTGACCATTGGATGATATCATTTCCAATCTGACGATATCATCCCAAATTGGATGAATTCTTCTGGAACAGAACGTCCAGACGATTTCGTCCCAAAACTAAATTTTCATAATTAGCTTTCATTTCAATGACCTCTCCAACTTGGGCAGAAGCGTGTCTGTGTGGTTGGAGATTCCCACATTGAGGATCTCCTAGATTGGGATGATCCCCAACCTCCTAACCTCCCCCTAATCCTATATAAACTAGGATTTTTCTAGTTTATCCCCCTGATTCCCTGACTACCTTCTTCCCCTGCCTCCCCTGACTCTCTCCCTGCCTGCTCTCCTTGACTCCCTACAGGATTTTATATTTGTGTTTTCAAGTTTTTGTTGCAGGATTTCACTATGTTTCAGTCAAAGATAGCTCGGATCGTCATAGGCAATTCAACCACAATTTCGGATGATCCTATCAAGATCAATGATGATCTCGTACGATTGCAGATGATCTTGACTGCAATTCATCTTGGGGGCAATTAGAGTCCCGAGTTTGCATTTTCTACCTCATTTCTTTATTTATTGGTGCATTAGATTAATTTACTTCTATTTTGCATCTTGGAGTTCACCTCATTTAGCATAATTGCATGATAAAATTCAAAATAAGTTACCAAAACATTGCATCTCATTTAAATTGATATCTAGATTTATTATTTAAGCATCTACACTCTTATTTCTATCACTTTGCATCATTATTGCAATAGTATTTTTGGTTTTTGGTGTCTATTTTCTTGATTGCAAGTTTCTAACGAATTCATCTCGTCAGGTCGATGATGATCTTGGGTGATCTCAGACGATCTCCTATGATTTGGAATGATGATGTACAATTACAGATGATCCTATCATATCTAGGATGATCTGGACTCCTACAAGCTTCAGAATATTCATCAGACATCAAAAATTAGGTGTACTCTTCTCCATTTTATATATTTTTGTATTTAATCGCATTAGGATTCATTTATGTTTGTTGTCTTCATATAAATTAGAATTTTCATATAGAATAGCTTAGCTTCATTTTGGCCAACCTAGGAATCTGAATGATTGAACATAAAATGAATAAATCAAACCCATTCTCAACCTAGGCATGGAAACTGCCACTCAAATTTTCCTGGTGAACCCCACCATCCATCAAAAATTCACCTTTATACCCCTCCTCCGAGAGGTGCGACATTCAAATGGCCTATCCGTCCGAGGTATTGTTCCATCCTTTTTGCAGCCCCCTTTTGGGCATGGATCCTTTATCCTGAAGGTAAGGGTGCAAAAAAATTGGGTGATACAAGGGGAAAAACTTCCCTACCACATACAATTCCCAAAAATACTAGATCCAAAAGAGATATAAAGCCTTATAGTGTGAACTACGGGGGTTGTGTTGTTATCTAAACTTAGTTTTAGGGGTAAGGGTTCACCAGGAATAGTTTAAGGACTCACTCTAAGTCCTCGGGAATTTTAGGATACTTTGATTTATTCAGTTTCAAGAAATCACCTAAGTTTGGCTTTTCTATGTCTATGCTATTGAAGAACACAAGCTTATACTGAGAGGGGGGGGTGAAAAGTATAAGACAACTTTTTACTTTTCCTTTATACTTCAAAACAGTAAAGCAACATATCCAAAGAAATATCAAAACAATGCACAAGATCATCCACAAAGTGACACCAATTTTAACGTGGTTCATCCACAAAAATTTTCTCTAAAAGTTATCTCAAAGTTCTTTGGGAAACCTTCCCAATTACAATGTTTATGAGCCTCGGCTCAAAGGAGATACCTTCCCCCAATATGAATTTATGAGCCTCTACTCAAAGGAGATACCTTCCCCTACCTCTGCTCTGGCTGGTGATCCTCTAGAAGACCTCTGCCTCCGCTGCCCTTAGCAAATGGAACTCTATCCATAGAAGACACTTGTCTTCCCTGCTCTGGCTGGAGACCTCTGTCATCAACTCTATCACCTCAAAAGTTGGTCCTTGAATCTGCACTAAACACATTCCTTTGGTCTAGCACAAATTTCCTCGGGTTCTTCTCATAGAACCAATGCACCTCTATCCTTAAGTTCTCTGATAGAACTATCAAACTCAGCTTCACAAGTCCTCTGCTAGGACCTATCCAAATCTGCTCACAAGTCCCCAAAGGAACCTATCCAAAACCTGCTCACAAGTCCCCAATGGAACCTGTCCAAAACCTGCTCACAAGTCCCCAATGGAACCTATCCAAAACCTGCTCACAAGTCCCCAACGAAACCTATCCAAAACCTACTCACAAGTTCATCAAGAAAAACTTGCTTGGCATGAACCCACAAAGAGAATTGTTAGAGACCCAATGTGATTCATCAACCTCATAGAAGCATAAAGATAATTGTTAGAGACTCAATATGTTCTATACTTAACTCCCAATATCAATCTCAAATCTCATAGAAACATAAAGAGAATTGTTAGAGACTCAATATGTTCTATACTTAACTCTCAATATCAATCTCAACTCAATCTCAAATCTTATAAGAATAAGATAGATGTAATAAGCTTTTCTCAAGAACATGAAACACAAACCAACAATTTCCAAACATGTAATATCTCATATAACAATGCTACTCATGTTCTTTCCACAACCAATATCTTTTATCAACCAATTAGGGCTTCAACAACAATGCTCATAGACAATGTTTAACCAACAACATTCAACTCAACATCAACCTTGAAGCATTCAACCAATCATCACAAGAAAAGGGAATAAGTAGAAATCATTTTCCCTCCAAAGATATTTGAACAAAATAGCCACCAACACAATATCACCAAAAGCAAAGAGTAACTTGCTCAAATCAACTCAATGGAGTAAGCCCAATATCATGAATCAAGTAAAGCACTAACTTGATCAAACCAACCTCTATGGAAGCAACTCATCCATTAATATCAAAACATCCAACTAATGGTTTCACCATCTCAATGCAAGTAGCAAGACTTACAAACATACACCCTAGTGCACAATGTTTCCACTACCTCAAACCAGAATTATGCATTCACCAAAACTCTCATCAAGGATAACAATGCATAAGTAGTCTTCAACAAACCAGAAAATAGGATTTACACCCAACCAAAGGAAACCTAGTTGAATACCTTTTCACTCCAATATTATTTCAGGAAAACATACACCAATCATACTCATAAGAAGAATGTGCCCATACCTTATTGAAGATGAAGAAGATCTCACAAATTTGTCATAACCATAACCACCTTTTTTCCAAACTCAAGAAGGTTAGTAGACAACATATTTCTTTAATATTTCCTCAAGAATATTCCTTGGTCCAAATATAATCAAGGTTCTATGTCTTCTTCTTTCAACCTCATTTAACAAATCATACATAATATATTTCTTATATTCACCTTATCTACTCCATTCCTCAACCTAACATTCAGCATATTACAAAATAATATTCCTTTTCTACACCTTATAACTCCAATATTTGACTTCAAAAATAATAACCCAATAAAACCTTACAATTCCTTATTTCTCCTATACCATATAACCTTTTAACTTTTTCTAATAAAAATTAAGTCCTCATACCTTGGAAAAATTCCTTCTCCGCTTGCAAACGTGCTCACACGAACAACCTGTCCTTTCTATCTAGCAAAACGGCGATCGTGAGATATGAACCCGTGCCTCTCTTCCTGCCAACGCCTTAGCGCTAGCTTGGCGACTAGCTAGGCTAGCCAACCGCTTGGAAAGAGTCTTGCCCATACTTTATCTTATACCTTCTCTCCACCGAAAACATGTTTCACTTTATCTTGCTTTGCAAAAAGCATCCGCAAGATTCGAACACAAGATATCCATTTCACCAACTCTCTAGCGCTATCCTCATGACCAGTTGTGCTAGCCACCCATGTGGAAAGTCTTCCACCATCACTTTTTTTTATTCCCTTCCTTCGCTGATCGAATGAAATGCTTAACACTCTTCTCTGCTCCTTCCAAAATCGAATTGATTGCGCTTAATGTCGAAACACCATCCCACAAACTTAATGAATTTAATTGCCTTATTTTATATGCACTTTGATGCATATCCAAACACGTCGGACCTTTTAATTTAATTTAAAATTTTAATTTAAATTTTAAATAAATAAAATTTAAACTAAATATTTAAAATTAAATATCTTCATCATTGGGGCACCTTTTTCAATGAAACGAAGAGCCAACTTGGGTTTTAAGAAAAACCCATTTCAAATATGTTGTCCATGGTTTTAAATAAAACCTTTTATTTTATCTGCCTTGGTTTTCACAAAAACCCTTCCGTGAACTTAGATCCTTTTGACCTCAGATAAAATCTTCTTGACATCAATGACAACATCAACACTTGAGCAAAAGCAGTGTACCCAAGGTACCCAAAATTGCCAACAATCTCCCCCTTTGTCATTGATGGCAAAACTTTACTGAAACACATCTTAAGAGCCAAAACTGAAACCAACTGTGCCCATAACTGAGAATCTTCCTTTGAAGTTTTGCTCCCCCTGACTTGAAGCTTTCCTCTTCACTATGAAGCTCTCCCCCTTACTTATATCTCTCCCCCTTTGTCATCAATGGCAAAGGGTCACCTTTGGGGCTCGGGACTAAGAATGAGCCTCTTAGCTTAGTCCCTCCCCCACCTACTGATGAGGTGATTAATTCTGGGATGGGAGTAAAACTCCCATTAGGCACTGATCATCATTAGTGTCTATAACTTTTTTGTCGGGCCTTCTCTTGAACTCTTTGTCCATATTATGTTATAATCACAATGACACTGAGAGGGGGGGTGAATCAGTGTGTTCTTTAAAAACTTAAAAGCAATTTAGACTTTTAAATAAATAGCAGCAGATTAAAACAGAAATAATAAAAGTACTAAGAGCATCACACATAACACGACATTTTAACGAGGTTCACCGATGTGGCTACTCCTCAAAAGGATCTGCTTGGACTACCATCCAAATCCAGTCAAATGCAAAGCTCCAATTTTACATAATCATTCACCAGCACCAAGCTGGTAAGAGGCACCAACCCCTAAGTTTTATCTGCTACAACAGAATGGAGCACCAACTCCAATTTTCCAGCACCAACTGGAAAGAGGCACCAACCCCTTTTTTCAAGCTACAACTTGAAGATAATAATAAAAATTACAGAATGTAAACTTTCACCTCAATTATCACGATCTGCTATTTTTCTACGATCTGCTCCTTGTCAGCATTCGACTTCTGCTGTGAAAAATTATTCGCACTTTTTCAACCACTCCTCTATATCTCTCCATGTTCTCTATTGCAACTTCACAGAAATATCACTTCTACAGCCAGCACACTGTCATTTCACACTCGAAACACGACTTCTGCATACCGCATTCTTATATTCTCTTCGCACCACTCACATTGTTGCACCCGAACTTCATACACATATATCACATCACGCTATAGCTTTTAAACTCGAAGAACCCTTACTTTTATAGAAGAAATTTTAGAGGCAAACCCTAGAAGTACGTTGACTGAGAAACCCTAGAATTTGTCAGCTACCAAACCCTAAAATCCTTCGGCCCAGATTTAACTTTGTCGGCCTCAAACTCTTCTCCACCTTCGTTACCTTCCTGTAGCTTATTGCTGTGAAATAGTAACACGTCGGCCCTTTTTAATTTAATTTAATATTCTAATTTAAATTTTTAATAAAATAAAAATTTAAACTAAATATTTAAAATTAAATATCTTCAACACCGGGGCATCTTTTTCAACAAAACGAATACCCAACTTGGGTTTTAAGAAAAACCCATTTCAAGTCTGTTATCCACTGCATCCTTGGATCTGACTGCCTGTGTTGACAACAATGACAATCCTTCTTGCTCAAAAATCTCCCCCTTTGGAATTTTTGGCAACACCTATATACATTTTTGTAACTCTTCTCCCCCTTTGTCAATAATACCAAAGGGCTGCTGCAGACTCTCCCTGTGTCCATCCTCAATATTCTCAGGCATAGTTTGACTCCCCCTGAGTCCATCCTCACACTTCTCAAGCACAATTTGACTCCCCCCGAGTCCATCCTCAAACACTCAAGTGCTCCCCTTGAGAAGGTGATCCCTGTAGCTAGTCACTTCTTAGGAAGTGTGACTACTCCTAATTTGCTTCGAAGATACTCAAATACTTCCTTGGGCAAAGGTTTTGTAAAAATGTCTGCTACCTATTCTATAGTTGGGACATAGTCCAATCTGACTTCTCCTTTTGCAACTTTTTCTTTCAAGAAATGATACCTTATAGCAATATGCTTTGTCCGTGAGTGCATTACTGGATTCTTAGAAATGTTGATTGCCTTTGGTGTTGTCATACTTTACTGATATTGGTTCATTAAAATTAATACAAAGATATTTCAAGGTCTGTTTCATCCACAAAACTTGTGTGCAACATGTTGCTGCTGCAATAAACTCTGCCTCGACTGTAGATAAATACACTGACTCTTTCTTCTTACTGTGCCATGCAACCAATCTGTCCCCCAAATAGAATGCTCCTCCACTGGTACTCTTCCTGTCATCAACACATCCAGCCCAATCTGCATCTGAATATGATATAAGAGTGAAATATTTGCCTCTTGGATACCACAATCCATACTCCATGGTGCCTTTGAGATACCGAAAAATCCTTTTAACTGCTGTTACATGAGTCTCTTTGGGACTGGCCTGAAATCTGGCTACCATGCACACTGCCTGCAAAATATCAGGTCTGGTTGCAGTTAAATATAGTAAGCTTCCTATCATTGATCTATACATGGTTTGATCTACAGGTGGAGATTTGTCTTCTTTACTTAACTTATAGCTCGTTGTCATGGGAGTCTTGACTGGCTTACTATCCTCCATAGTGAACTTCTTTAACATCTCTTTCACATATTTGATTTGGGAAATGAATATACCTTTCTCATTCGATTAACCTGTAGTCCCAAAAAATAAGACAGTTCACCAATCATTGACATTTCAAATTCATTCTGCATCTTGTTTGCTAGGTATTTACAAGATTCATATTTGTTGCTACCAAATATGATGTCATCCACATAGACAACAAGAACAATGAGATGCCCATATTTTGTTTTCACATACAGATTGCTGTCCACTAAACCTTTCTTGAATCCCTGTTGAGAAAGATAATTATCTAGCCTAGCATACCATGCCCGTGGTGCTTGTTTTAATCCATACAGTGCCTTCTTTAATATTCAGACAAGGTTAGGATCTTCACTGATTTGAAAGCCATCTGGTTTTTCAATATAGACTTCTTCTTCAAGTTTCCCATTTAAAATGCAGATTTAACATCCATCTGATAAACTCTGAAGTTCTTGTAAACTGCTAGTGCCAAAAACATCCTAATAGCTTCTAATCTAGCTACTGGTGTGAAAGTCTCTTCAAAGTCAATCCCTTCGACCTGTGCATAGCCTTTGCAAACCAGTCTTGCTTTATTTCTAATGACCTGACCGTTTTCATTTAACTTGTTGTGAAATATCCATTTAGTGTCGATTACATTCTTGTTTGCAGGTCTAGGTACTAACTCCCAAGTTCTGTTATTTTCAATCTGATCTAACTCTTCATTTATTGCCTTCATCCAACTGTCATCTTTGCTTGCTTCATCTATGTTTTTGGGCTCAATTTTGGATAAAAGAGAGTAATTACTTATTACTTTCTTTCTTGTCTGAATGCCAGCTGTGGGATCTCCAATTATTTGGTTTCTAGGATGATTTTTCTGCCAATTGCCCATTCTGAATTTTTTGTTTTCTTGTACCTCTGAGCCATCCGATAAGTTATCTGCATCAGCCGTATCTGTATTTTTTGTGTCATGTACTTCATCTCCTTCAATGACTTCTTTGTAGATTGGATAGTTTTCTTGAAAATTAACTATTTGTTTCCTCCCTTCATCGAATTTAACGTCTGCACTGTCCACAATTTTCTTGAGTCTCTTGTTGTAGCATTTGTAAGCTTTGCTATGTGGAGAATAACCAACAAACACACCTTCATCTGCTCTATCTTCAAACTTTCCAAGATTGTCATCTGTTTTTCTGATGTAGCACTTGCAGCCAAATACTTTGAGATGTTTTGTTGTTGCTTTCCTACCAAACCACAGCTCATACAAAGTTTTGCATTCATGATTTCTTAACATATACCTGTTCTGAATGTATACTGTTGTGTGAACTGCTTCTTTCCAGAATCTATCTGCTATTTTGCTTTACGCCGACATGGTGCGTGCCATTTCCTGAATTGTTCTGTTTTTCCTCTCTGCTACATCATTCTGCTGAGGAGTTCTGGCTGCTGAATATTGTCTCCTGATGCCATATTTTTCACAGTATTCTAAAAATTATTTCAAAATAAATTCTCCTCCTCTGTCTGACCGCAAGCATTTAATCCTTTTCCCTGTTTCATTCTCTACCAGCTGTCTGAAAGTTTTGAACATTTCAAAGGCTTCTGATTTATCTTTTAAGAAGAATATCCAAGTCATTCTGGAAAAATCATCAATGCACAGCATAAAGTACTTATCGTCGTTTATGCTTTGAGTCCTCATGGGTCCGCATAATTCTGTGTGAATAAGTTCCAAAGGCTTGCTAGTGTGATGTTCTTTTGTTTTAAATGAAACTCTGGTCTGTTTACCCTTCTGACATGAAGCACATATACTATTTGCAAGTTTTTTAATGATTGGAATATCTCTCACTGCTTGTTTAGCGCTAACTCTTACCAGATTATCAAAACTTATGTGTCCAAGCCTCTTATGCCACAACCAGTTCTCTTCTTCTTGTCCCATGAAACACATACCTTCTAAAAATTTTGATAGTGTGTACAGATTGCCAGACATCCTTGAGCCGGTTGCTATTAATTTCCCATTCTTTGTTTTTCTGACTTCACAACCCTGCTTCTTGAACACCACTTCATGTCCTTTGTCACAGATCTGACTCACACTTAATAGGTTATGTTTCAGACCATCCACATATAGAACTTCTTCTGACTTGATTTTCCCTTCACTTATTTTGACCGATCCTTTACCTATTATTTTGGCTCCATCATTATTGCCGAACTTCACAGAACCACCCTCATATTTCTAAAGATTTTCAAATTTATGTCTATCACCTGTCATATGACTTGAGCAGCCACTATCAAGAATCCACGGTACATATTTATTCTGAGCTCTAAAAGCAGTCTGCACTATTAAGGATTCCTGTTCTTTCCTGAGCTGTTTCTTTTGTTTCCACTCTGTCTTAACTATGTTGTTGGGTTCTAGCTAAGATTTTCCCTTTTCAGAATTTTGCATATATCCTTCAAAAGAACTACTATTGTGTTTTGCCTTATATGGTTGAGTTCTTTTTTTCTGAGGTTGAAATGAAACAGACATACTACGACAATTTCTGGAAATATGCCCAAAGTTGTGACACTTAAAGCACTCTACTGCATAATTTATTAAAGGAGCAAACGCATTTCTACTAGTGAAACTTCTTGGACCTATATTGTATTTGCAATCAACAATTTTATGCCCATAATTATTACATTTAAAAAAAAAACCATAGAAATAATGAGTAAACCTGAAATATGGTCTTGGCTAGGTTGTTACTGGAGCCTTGGATCTTCTATTCTTTTGATGTGTGACCTTAGTAAAGCCATCATTGTCAGCTGTCATTTCAGGTCTGGCATTATATCTTTCTTTTTCCTGATTCGTTTTACTTTCCACAGCCTGTTTCTTGTCTTTGTTCTTTTCACTTTCAACATTGCTTGTTTTTGGTTCAGTTGATGATTCTCCTTTAGTAAAGCCGAGACCAAATTTGATTCTTGTGGATCTTTGATCACTCAGAATTTTGTCCAGTTTCATTGAGCTTTCTTCACGTTTTAGATGACGAGTTGATTTTTCGATCCGACTCTTGTATTTGTATTCGGAGACTCACATTTTCTTCTTCCAATTTGCAGCAGTGGTCTATCTTCATAGAAACCTATATTTCCAGATCTTCAGACATTTTTTTGTATTCTTCAGTCTGTGTTTTTAAACTGGCAATAATGTCGTTTACATCCTTAAGTTTCCTTGTAAGTTTTTCATTCTTCTTTTTCTCCGATTCCCATTCCGTAAGAGCAGACACTAGCTCACCCTCTAAATCAACTTCAACCTCAACTTCTTCAACTTCAGAGTTCATCCCCTCTATGTTCTCTGATTCGTCTATTTCAAATGCCATAAAAAGAGCCTCACCTGTTCCTTCTTCAGAGTCTTCACTGGAACTGTCCTCTGAAGATTCTACATTTTGGGAGATAAAGCTTTTCTTATTAAACTTACCTTTTCTGAAATTTGATTTCTTCCTCCATCCTCCTCTTTCTTGATGCTGAGTTTCTTCACCTTTGTTTTTGTCATTGAAATGACATTTGGTAGCAAAGTGTCCAATGCCTCCACATCTGAAACATTTAAGAGGTAGCATTCCTTTGTATTTTCCTTTTCCTTTCTTCAGCTTTCTTACAAAATTTGCTTCCATTATATCTGAATCATTTTCTTCTTCAGATTCATGTTTTGTGCTTTTGCCTTTTTGAGCTTTGAAGGTTGCTTCTCTATCTGTGGGATTAGACTTTTCTATTCTCATTTCAAAAGCAGTCAAGGACCCATGCATCTCATCCATACTAAAATGATTTAATTATTTGGCTTCTTCTATGGCAGAGACTTTAGAATCAAATCTAGGAGGAAGTGATATCAATACCTTTTTCACAATAGCAGCATCGATTAATTCTTCACCAAGACCTCTGATTGAATTTGTGATCCCATTGACTCTTTGCATGAAAGTCTCTATGTTCTCATCATTGTCCATCTTTAAAGATTCGTATTGATCTCGGTGTGCTTGAAGTTTAGCCTCCTTGATCCTGTCATCTCCTTCATGAATTTTCTCTAGTTTATCCCAGATCTCTTTTGTTGATTCACAACTTATGACTTTGACTAGCTCACTATCAATTAGTCCACACATAATAGCATTTCTTGCTTTTGAATCATATTCAAATGCCTTTTTACCTGCAGTGTCTGTTGGAGCGGTGGCAGGAGCTTTGTAACCATTGACTACCGCACCCCAGATGTCAAAGCCCAACGCACTGAGATAAGTCTGCATTCTAATTTTCCAGAACGCATAGTTTGTCCCATCAAACATTGGTGCTTTGTTCAAAGAGAATCCTTCACCACTTGCCATTGTGTAAATTCCAAGATCACCTTAGCTGTTTAAGCCTCTTCAGGTACTTTGCTCTGATACCAATTGTTATAATCACAATGACACTGAGAGGGGGGGTGAATCAGTGTGTTCTTTAAAAACTTAAAAGCAATTTAGACTTTTAAATAAACAACAACAGATTAAAACAAAAATAATAAAAGTACTAAGAGCATCACACATAACACGACATTTTAACGAGGTTCACCGATGTGGCTACTCCTCAAAAAGGACTTGCTTGGACTACCATCCAAATCCATTCAAATGCAAAGCTCCAACTTTACATAATCATTCACCGAGCACCAAGCTGGTAAGAGGCACCAACCCCTAAGTTTTATCTGCTACAACAGAATGGAGCACCAACTCCAATTTTTCCAGCACCAACTGGAAAGAGGCACCAACCCCTTTTTTCAAGCTACAACTTGAAGATAATAATAAAAATTGTAGAATGTAAACTTTCACCTCAATTATCACGATCTGCTATTTTTCTGCGATCTGCTGCTTGTCGGCATTCGACTGCTGCTGTGAAAAATGATTCACACTTTTTCAAAAACTCCTCTATATCTCTCCACATTCTCTGCTACAACTTCACAAAAATATCACTTCTACATCTAGCACACTGTCATTTCACACTCGAAACACGACTTCTGCATACCGCGTTCTTATCTTCTCTTCGCACCACTCACACTGCTGCACCCGAACTTCATACACATATATCACATCACGCTACAACTTTTAAACTCAAAGAACCCTTGCTTTTATAGAAGAAATTTTAGAGGCAAACCCTAGAAGAACGTTGACTGAGAAACCCTATAATTTGTCAGCTGCCAAACCCTAAAATCCGTCGACCCAGATTTAACTTTGTCGACCTCAAACTCTTCTCCACCTTCGTTACCTTCCTGTAGCTTATTGTCGCGAAATAGTAACACGTCGACCCTTTTTAATTTAATTTAATATTCTAATTTAAATTTTTAATAAAATAAAAATTTAAACTAAATATTTAAAATTAAATATCTTCAACACAGGGGCATCTTTTTCAACAAAACGAAGAGCCAACTTGGGTTTTAAGAAAAACCCATTTCAAGTCTATTATCCACTGCATCCTTGGATCTGACTGCCTGTGTTGACAACAATTACAATCCTTCTTGCTCAACATATTCCTGTTTCTGTCACCGTTCTTGATCTTTTTCTCATCCATGTTCTTGTCCATGCCTTGATCCTTGGACCTGATCATGCCACTGTTCCTGTTCTTGTATCCTATAATTTCAGCTCTACACTGTCTAGCTATGTGACCTTTATTGTTGCACTTATAACAAGTAACAATGTTATTTCTTTTAGGCATACCTGTTCTTTGAATCCACCAGTTCTGACCAAACTTGTTTTGACCAAACTTGTTCTGACCAAACCTATTCCTATTTTTTGCCTTGCAATAAACTGCCTTGTGCCCAAACTATTGACAAGAGTAGCAATACCCTTGAAAGAAATTACCACCTCTGAAACTGTCATTTACCTTCTTCACTTGAGCCATGCAATGTGAAGCCATGTGACAAAACTTGTGACAAGCAAAACATCTACCTTGAAACTTTCCTTTATTTGACCTCTTGGGTCCTAAAAAATTCTTTTTCTCATTCTGAATTCTATTTTTTGTTTCTGTGCATCTATCATTCAAGGAATCATGATCTGAAATACTTTCCTCATCAGAACTCTCTTCCTTTTGGAGTCTCTTACTAGACTCTTCAACTTGTTCCTTGTGTGGCTTAATGAAATTGAGACCTATTTTATCTGTTGGTTTTCTTTGTCCTTTGATGAGATATTTAACCTTCTTGGAGCTATCCTGAAATCTGTAGAGCTTATCCTTGTACTCTTTATTTTCTTCTTTCAAAGAAGCCATTTTCTGCTCTAACTCACTATACTCAAGAACCTTAGACTTCAACTCATCCTTGAGTTTAGCATTCTTCTTTCTTTCCTTTTTCAAAGCATTAAGAGCATTAGAAAGTTCACTCTCAAGATCCTTTATTTGTTTGCTTTCTGAATTATCACAGTATTTTTTAGATTTATCACTAGAGATGCTACCCTTTTCAAAAGCCATACATGCATCTTCTTTACATTTTTCTGAAACATCCTCATACATACTAGCAACCAATTCATCATTTGTACAATTATCCTCAAGGTGCCCAAAATTTCCATATCTAAGACATTTCGGTTCTTCCTCCTTTTTTGATATGAACAATATCTCATTTTTATAATCACCTGAAGAACTTTCACTATCACTACTAGAACACTTACTTGCTTTGTCAAGGTAGACGCTCTTCTTGTGCTTGTGAGAATGCCTCTTTTCTTGATTGTTGTGCTCATCTTTGATTTTAAGAGTTGTATTGGCCTCTTCTAGTTGTTTCTTCAATGAAACAATCTCTTCTTTTTGTTTGCAGCAAACAATCTCTTTCTCATTGATCTGAGACCTGAGAGTTTCTTCACTCTTTTTGAACTCTTCTATTTTCAACTTCAGATTGCTAAAAAATTTGTTAGATTCCCCTTCATGTTTGTTGTATATACCGACTTTATTACTCATTTCCTCTGTCTGCATTCTCAAATGGTCAAATTCTTTTTCTAGCTTGCTGCAATACTCTATTTTCCAGGATGATTGCATTTCGAGATCTTCAAAAATTTTCTTGTAATCTTCTGCTTGTACTTTCAAGCTAGTGATTATATCTTCTGCATCCTCAACCTTTTTACTCAGGTCTAAAATTAGTTTCTATTTCCAATTTGCTTCTGCATCACTTCCTTCTTCATCACACTCTTGTTCTGAATCTGTTTCTTCACCAATTTTGAATGGATCATCTTCATCTTCACTGCTACTAAACCCATGGCAATGATGATCATTGTGATTGAGTTGACCACAAACAAAACATTCTCTTACTTGTGAGCAATCAGCTGCAAAGTGACCGGTCTTCCCACATCTGGTGCACAACTTTATTAATCTGGCTTGTTCTCCACTATTTGATTCATCTCTTGAATCTATTTCTATTCCCAAAGCAGCAACATTGAGTTCATATTCATTTTCTTTCATGACCATGTGAGATTTATTCTTCTTGTGTCTTACGGTTTTGCTTTTGCCTTTACTTGCCATTTGTGTTCTTGTAAGATATTCCTTTACGCTGTTAAACTTTTCGAAGGCACCCGCTTTGATACCAATTGAAGAACACAAGCTTATACTGAGAGGGGGGGTGAACAGTATAAGACAACTTTTTACTTTTCCTTTATACTTCAAAACAGTAAAGCAACATATCCAAAGCAAAACAATGCACAAGATCATCCACAAAGTGACACTAATTTTAACGTGGTTCATCCACAAAACTTTTCTCTAAAAGTTATATCAAATTTCTTTGGGAAACCTTCCCAATTACAATGTTTATGAGCCTCGGCTCAAAGGAGATACCTTCTCCTACCTCTGCTCTGGCTGGTGATCCTCTAGAAGACCTCTGCCTCTGCTGCCCTTAGCAAATGGAACTCTATTCACATAAGACACCTGTCTTCCCTACTCTGGTTGGAGACCTCTGTCATCAGCTCTATCACCTCAAAAGCTGGTCCTCAAATCTGCACTAAACATAGTCCTTCGGTCTAGCACAAATGTCCTCGGGTTCTTCTCATAGAACCAATGCACCTCTGTCCTCAAGTTCTCTGATAGAACTATCAAACTCAGCTTCACAAGTCCTCTACTAGGACCTGTCCAAATCTGCTCACAAGTCCCCAAAGGAACCTATCCAAAACCTACTCACAAGTCCCCAACGAAACCTGTCCAAAACCTACTCACAAGTCCCCAATGGAACCTGTCCAAAACCTGCTCACAAGTCCCAAATGGAACCTGTCCAAAACCTGCTCACAAGTTCATCAAGAAAAACTTGCTTGGCATGAACCCACAAAGAGAATTGTTAGAGACCTAATGTGATTCATCAACCTCATAGAATCATAAAGAGAATTGTTAGATACTCAATATTTTCTATACTTAACTCCCAATATCAATCTCAAATCTCATAGAAACATAAAGAGAATTGTTAGAGACTCAATATGTTCTATACTTAACTCTCAATATCAATCTCAACTCAATCTCAAATCTTATAAGAATAAGATAGATGTAATAAGATTTTCTCAATAACATGAAACACAACCCAACAATTTCCAAACATGCAATATCTCATATAAAAATGCTACTCATGTTCTTTCCACAACCAATATATTTTCTCAACCAATTAGGGCTTCAACAACAATGCTCATAGACAAGGTTTAACCAACAACATTCAACTCAACATCAACCTTGAAGCATTCAACCAATCATCACAAGAAAAAGAAACAAGTAGAAATCCTTTTCCCTCCAAAGATATTTGAACAAAACAGCCACCAACACAATATCACCAAAAGCAAAGAGCAACTTGCTCAAATCAACTCAATGGAGTAAGCCCAATATCATGAATCAAGTAAAGCACTAACTTGATCAAACCAACCTCTATGGAAGCAACTCATCCATTAATATCAAAATAGCCAACTAAGGGTTTCACCATCTCAATGCAAGTAGCAAGACTTACAAACATACACCCTAGTGCACAATGCTTCCACTACCTCAAACCAGAATTATGCATTCACCACAACTCTCATCAAGGATAAAAATGCATAAGTAGTCTTCAACAAACCAGAAAATAGGATTTACACCCAACCAAAGGAAACCTAGTTGAATACCTTTTCACTCCAATATTATTTCAGGAAAACATACACCAATCATACTCATAAGAAGAATGTGCCCATACCTTATTGAAGATGAAGAAGATCTCACAAATTTGTCATAACCATAACCACATTTTTGCCAAACTCAAGAAGGTTAGTAGACAACATATTTCTTTAATATTTCCTCAAGAATATTCCTTGGTCCAATTATAATCAAGGTTCTATGTCTTCTTCTTTCAACCTCATTTAACAAATCATACATAACATATTTCTTATATTCACCTTATCTACTCCATTCCTCAACCTAACATTCAGCATATTACAAAATAATATTCCTTTTCTACACCTTATAACTCCAATATTTGACTTCAAAAATCATAACCCAATAAAACCTTACAATTCCTTATTTCTCCTATACCATATAACCTTTTAACTTTTTCTAATAAAAATTAAGTCCTCATACCTTGGAAAAATTCCTTCTTTGCTTGCAAACGTGCTCACATGAACAACCTGTCCTTTCTATCTAGCAAAATGGCGATCACAAGATATGAACCCATGACTCTCTTCTTGCCAATGCCTTAGAGCTAGCCTGGTGACCAACTAGGCTAGCCACCCACTTGGAAAGAGTCTTGCCCACAATTTATATTATACCTTCTCTCCGTCGAAAACGCATTTCACTTTATCTTGCTCTGCAAAAAGCATCCGCGAGATTTGAACACGAGATCTTCCTTTCACCAACTCTCTAGTGCTATCCTCATGACCGGTTGGGCTACCCACCCACGTGGAAAGTCTTCCACCACCGCTTTTATTTATTCCCTTCCTTCGCTGATTGAACAAAATGCTTAACACTCTTCTCTGCTCCTTTCGAAATCGAATTGATTGCACTTAATGTCGAAACACCATCCCACAAACTTAATGAATTTAATTGCCTTATTTTATATGCACTTTGATGCATATCCAAACACGTCGGCCCTTTTAATTTAATTTAAAATTTTAATTTAAATTTTAAATAAATAAAATTTAAACTAAATATTTAAAATTAAATATCTTCATCACCGGGGCACATTTTTCAACGAAACGAAGAGCCAACTTGGGTTTTAAGAAAACCCATTTCAAATCTGTTGTCCATGGTTTTAAATAAAACCTTTTATTTTATCTACCTTGGTTTTCACAAAAACCCTTCCTTGAACTTAGATCCTTTTGACCTCAGATAAAAGCTTCTTGACATCAATGACAACATCAACACTTGAGCAAAAGCAATGTACCCAAGGTACCCAAAATTGCCAACAGCTATGAAATATAGAGGACAATGTAGAAATTAGAGTACAATAATACAAGAGCTAACCTAATATGATTCTTTTTTTTAATGCTTGCTAACATAGGATTTTATCCAAAAAACCTTTAAATTAAGGGCACAAGATAAATGCACAATATTAACCCTAGATGCACACTCTATGCTTTTCAAAATTTTGATGCCTAAAAAATGATAATAAGATAATATATTCAACCAATAAAATTATTAGAGCACTTATTTTGATTGGTGGCTGACTTCGATTTTTTTGCCTCTTGTCCAATGATATCAAAAATACCTGTTTCTACAAGATAAATTATGAAACACTTGAAAATAGGATTAGCATTAGGGGGCCTGCTTAGGCCATTGTACAATAGTGCTTGGAGGCACATCAGTAAATCACCCTAGGTCCTTTTATATGATATTTGAAAATAAGAGCATAAATTGAGCTTTAGATAATTAATCATAAAACAACAATGTAATAGCAGAGAAGCAAAAAACAGATTATGATATCATGCCCTAAATGCAATTTAGAAACTACTAATGCAATAAAAATCTGATAGATGCCCCCAGTTCAGTCTTGGATAAAATTGCATCTCGTAGATGGTAGGTGCAATAACGCTATAGGTTAAGTCATGCTCCATTAGAATGTGGTATGATCTCACTTCTGTGAGCAAAAACCCTAAATTAGGGTTAGCAAAGTTGCACCTCATCAGGATAAGGCATGATTTCACTTCAAAGACAAAAAATAAAAGATAAATGTAGAGCATAAATAAATGTAGGAAATAAAGAGTACACAACTTGATGGATGTTGCAAAAGTAGGTAGAAGAGATCAAGGTATCCAAACAAGCACTTAGTTAACACAATAATATAAATCCATGCAACAGAAGATCAAATCCAAAATTTACAGTTTGGAGTTAGCTTATAGAAGAAATAGGAAGCAAAGCAAAAGTAAGAATGTGAGCACTAATTAATCATAAGAATTTTGAGCTTAATAAATTTCCAAGATTGATAACTTGTCTCTATATATCTCAAGAGTGTGATTAACATCTCATTTTATAGATGAAAAACAGGGTGAAAGAAGCGGGAAAATAAACACAAGATGATGCCAAACATGCCAAAAATATTAAACTTGGATTTTAATAAATTAATACCCTAAAAATAGTGAACTCGTACCCTGTGCCGACGGGGTGCGATATTGCTTCAGCAAAGTCACGCCCCATCATAACCGGGCATCATTTCACTAAAATATTAAATAAAAGTAAGGTAGGGGTAACAAAGTTTTACCCTTTCCTAGGGCAAGGGTTAGGGATCTCTTATGGGCTCTAAGGAAGATTTCCCACTAAAAGTGGATCGATTTTTTGTGTCTATAGATATTACCACACACACACACACACACACACACATATATATATATATGATCTCATTTATGGCTTGTTATGTGTTTATGTTGTGTTTTAATTTTATGTTATGGATGTATATATGGATGTGATTATTATATGACGTATTTATTTATACATGAAATGTATTAATGACACACAATGATTAGGTGATGGATGTATGACTAGATTTTGTAGTCTAGATGTATGGATGCACTATTATGTATGTGTATATTGTTGGTATTATGTTGAATATTTTCCATGTTATTCAATAGGGGTTAACTCTGAAAGGTACTCGATGTTAACTTTGAAAGGTACTGGTAATTCGGAGGTCTTGTTTCTCAGTCGCACTAGGACCCACTTTGAGAAGGGAAGGTGTAGGGGGGCTTTCCCCCCTACTACTATCGCCATAGGGGGTCTAGCCGGGTGATGACATGTTATGGATCCTCCCTGGCTAAAAATAGATGTATTTTTCCTATTGTTAATATGGACCATTTATTATTAGGTCATAGATTGGGTGGTAGAATTTAGGTTGGTGGTTTTGCCCTAAATTGTAAAATCCATGCATGTGCGTTTGTTATTTATATTGCACTTGCATGAGGGTTTGAGATAGCGAGACAAAAGGATAATATTATTGTATTGGAGACGGTCAAGTTAATACAATAATAAGATAATACTATGTTGGTTTTTGCTCGGTTGAGGGTTTCCAGGATAAATATTGTGTAATGTGTGAATTTGTGATCTTCTTCTTTTGATTTTGTTATTATTGCTTTTCTATTTTATTTTATCAGGGCTCTTTATTTCTCTCCATATATGAATGCAATATTTAATGTTAAATGCATATTTTAAATTTATTTGATGGATTATGCATTTAATTCTTGATATTGATATGATGAATGTAATGTGTATGTAATGCATTAATTTTATGTGGATGTTCTAATGTAAATTGTACATGTATGATTTAATTATTTTAAGATATAATGAATGAATCTAATTTATGTTTAACACACCAATGGTAGACACCACACGAGTTATACATTTGTATATGAATATATGAGATGAAATATGTGAATTGTAGGGGCTTTTGCCATAATATTTTGCAAACCAAAAGGTGTGCATAAAATAGTCAGTGGTCATCTAGATATCATTTTTGATACTCATCCAGTATCTATCCTATATTATGAGGACCCATTAATAAATAAAATCTCATAAGAAAACGATGCATATTGACAAGGTGATTAAGTGCTATGAGGGGATTTTGAGGTTTTTCGTGAGACTCAGTCACCCATTTTTATTGATAAAAAGATGTCTATTGACTACAAAAGACTCTTGAAGATAGGATTTTGTTATAAAAACCCTCTCTTGCAAAGAAATTTAAATATCTCCAAGGTTCCTTTTACTTAATGTGTGCTTATATACTTGTGAAAATATGTCATAATAAGTGCTTAGAATACCTTAGTGATTTGCAAGTAACTATTTGTAGAAACCAAATCCTAGCCATTAATCCCTCATCCTAACCATCCCACCACCCACTTGTCCACCACACACCTTTCCCACCACTCATTTAACCATTTCATGCCCTTCTTGCATTCAAAAGGCCCACTTTAGCCCTTTCCTACAACTTTTTGACCTCTTTGGACTTAATTTATATTTATTTTATATTATTTATATTTAATATAATATTTTATTATTATATTTTAATATATTTATTATAAATATATATATATATATTTAGACCCACTTAACCTCAACCATTATATTTAAACTAATCTCAGCCATCCATCTTCATTAATCCATGCCACACTTAAAGTATAATCTTAGCCTTAGGATTTGATTTAATCTTAGTCACACAATCAAAAGTGTTACGATAAAACCCTAAGAAAACCCTAGGCTTGATTATAAGTAGGAAAATTTTCAATGCTTAACTCCTGGAATGGTTTTACCATGGAATTT
The DNA here is from genome assembly GCA_028583015.1 of Wollemia nobilis. NCBI lineage: Eukaryota > Viridiplantae > Streptophyta > Pinopsida > Araucariales > Araucariaceae > Wollemia > Wollemia nobilis. The sequence goes on from JAQPPZ010003271.1 coordinate 4,711,841, forward strand.
TCTCCCCATAGAGAGATTGTTGAAGAAGCCCTTGTGAAGCAGAAGGTTGCCAAGCCCTAAAGATCCCAATATATGAGTCTCCTTTTGAGAGCTAACTCAAACCCTAGCTTGTCATAGGACTTCCACCATTCCAACCACTTCCACATCCATCTTCCATTGTTGTCGTAATTCCCCAACCATTTTTTGTCGCTGCCATTGTCATCCATCTATCGCATTCTTTGCAACCCCTCGATCCGCTTCTATATATTAAATGCTCACCCACATGCACCTTTCTAATCTTGCCAAGCTTGTTGTAGAACCTACCAAGCACCCAATAGAGCCTACCAAGCACTCACTAGAGCCTACCAAGCTTGCACTAGATCCTACCAAGCACCCACCAGAGCCTATCGTCATCATCAACATGAACTAGAGCTTACCGCATGAAATCATCAGGTGTCGTTAGGGCACCCTACCACCAAATTTGTAATGAAGCAATAGATCATCACCATAAAAAATAAGGTAAATCTTTTTTTTGTTATTATCTCATGTTATTTATTTCTACACATTCTATTTACATAGATCTAGGGTTTTAGTTTGCATCTCTAAGGGTTCACACTATGGAACCCTCATTTTTTTTACTAACAACTTTGTTGTTTTTTGTGTGTGTAGGGTTGAATAGCATCAATCAAGAGATCCTTGGACAACTACTGAAGCTAGAGTGGCCTAAAATTGGATATCTCACAAGCCCACTCATTATGTTGAGAGTGAAGTGCAATTGAAGATACTCATATTTGTATAGCTAGGGTTTCGAAGAACCCTAGCAAAATTGTATCTATTGTATCAAATCAATTCTATTAAGGAAGAATAATTATAACAAGGATTTTTTTAGCTCCCCCCCATTTATTGAAATATATTCTATTTTGTGCAGTTATTTGTCTCTTTGAGTTGATTTCTTTATTGCTTGCATAGTGTCGCATTTTTAGCTCTACAAATGGTAATAATTGTGGGACACCACAAGGGAACCATTTATTAATCTGATTTACTTTGCTGATTTTATTTTGGTTTTATCTATTACAAGTTTTCTAGAAGAGAAAAATTCACCAATTCCATCGATTAGGGTTTTGTGGAAGATTTTGTAATAGTTGCAGAAGGTGCAAAAGTGCTCTATAATACCTTTTTATCATCTCAGGTGCCCTTATATTCCTATACAGGTGCACTTTTGCACCTAGTATTGATCGGAGGCACCAACCTGCTAGTTCAGTATCCAACCCTTCTAATTCTCTCCAACTAGTCCATCTAGGCCCATTTACCCATTTCTCTCACAAGAGGGATCCATTCATCATTAACATGGCTCAACCTTATCTATTTCATCATTAACATGGCTCAACCTTAGCCATTATGTCATTAACATGGCTTAACCTTAGCCATTCCATCATTAAAATGGCTAAACCGTAGCCATTACATCATTAACATGGCTCAACCTTAGCCATTTCATCATTAACATGGCTCAACCTTAACCATTTTATCATTAAAAAGTCTCAACCGTAGTCATTTTATCATTAACATGACTCAACCTTAGCCATTTCATCATTGACACGGCTCAACCTTAGCCATTTCATAATTAACATGGCTCAATATTAGCCATTTCATCATTAACATGGCTCAAACTTAGCCATTTCATCATTAACATGGCTTAACCTTAGCCATTTTATCATTACCATGGTAAATGGGTCTAAATGGACTAGGTTGGACAAAATTGGAAGGGTTGGCTACTGAAGTAGCAAGTAGGCTTGTTGTACTCCATAATTCATTACCACAATCAAACATTAAAAAAAAAAAACCCAAAGGCACTTAATCCCTTTGGTCACATATCATTTCAATTTCAAAAAATCCCCAAAGGTACTCAATCCCTTTGATCACACATCAATTTCAAAAATCCCCAAAGGTACTCAATCCCTTTGGTCACACATCAATTTCAAAAATCCCCAAAGGTACTCAATCCCTTTGGTCACATCAAATTCCAATTTCAAAAAGTGTCAAAGGTACTCAATCCCTTTGATCACATATCATTCCAATTTCAAAAAACCCCAAAGGTACTCAATCCCTTTGGTCACACATCAATTTCAAAAAGCCCCAAAGGTACTCAATCCCTTTGGTCACATTATTTTCCAATTTCAAAAAGCCCCAAAGGTACTTAATCCCTTTGGTCACATATCATTCCAATTTCAAAAGGCCCCAAAGGCACTTAAGCCCTTTGGTCACATATCACACATCAATTTTAAAAATCCCCAAAGTTACTCAATCCCTTTGGTCACATATCATTTCAATTCCAAAAATCCCCAAAGGTCCTAAGCCCTTTGGTCACATCAGATTTCAATTTCAAAAATCCCCAAAGGTACTCAATCCCTTTGGTCACATTCCAATTTCAAAAAACCCAAATGTACTCAATCCCTTTGTTCACATAAAATTACAATTCCAAAAAGCCCTAAAGGCACTTAAGCCCTTTGGTCTTAAGCTTCCCAAGCTATAGGGAGTAGAAAAACCCGAGCCAATGAACATCATACACTTAAAAGCGTTTCATGCTTACTGTGATTACTATATATGTATATATACATGGCTATAAAAAAAAAGAAAAAAAAAACAAAAACAAATCATTCACATAGGCATATTTCCATTGCATACATCTTGCATTTACATATAGGCATCTTTTCATGCATTTTTCACATTACATATTGCATACATATTCCATTTGCATTCATTCCACATGCATTCCATTGCATTTTGCATCTCACATGCATTCCATTGCATTATTTAATCTTGAATATTGCATTCATCCCATCCCATGTTCAATTATCATTTATAGTAGTGATGATATGGACAAAAATAAAAAATTCAAGTTTCCATAACTGGGGGTACCTATTTGGGAGTGTGTATGCAATCCCCTCGAACAATCCCATTTGTCCAAAGTCATAACAAGCCAAAATTTTCACTCATTTAACCACTACTAGTGTGTCTAGCAACCTTCAAAAAGATGTTCAATTTTATTTAGGACCAAAAACACTTTTTCTCACATTAAGAAAATCTTGAGTATTGCCAATTGATTCTGAAAACAATTTTGCACCAACCATATTTTTTCACATCTTAAAAATATTTTGAGTCAAAGAGGGATAACACCATATTTGGATAGCACATTGAAGTGAAAAGGATATTCCCCACTTGTCCTATCATGCAACATAGTCCAAAGTATAAAATAATGGTTTTCACCACTATCAGAGTTGCTCTCCAAATATAAACATAAAATATAGAGTAGTAAGGATAGGGTCACATTCTCATCACACTTTGGTTGAAAATTCAATTCCCCAAAACTCTATCCAAAGTTAACAATTTCCACCCACATACCATAGATCTCTAAAGTTGTAAGGATCATACTACATTTACTTTAGAAATATATGTAGTCATACCCAAGGCCTAAATATCAGATCATTTGACTATGGAGTGAGTCTCCACCGAGGCTATAGACACTTGACTGGTAGTGGAGTAAGCTCATGCGAGACGACATGTCTCTCTTCCAAAAAGGGAGACCTATGACCACACATACATAAAAGCTAACTTCTTGGTCCTATCCATAACAGGTCATTCCTAATTTACTCATAATGAGGTAATGAAATTCACATGCACACACATTGGTGATTTATTGCCTAGGGTCATTGTCATGCTCAAGATTTGGTACATGAACTTCACATGCTCACACCTTGGTCTTAAAGAAATTTAGACAACCTTTAGTGAGTTTGGTTGATAGCACTAGTCTGTTTGAGTCTTTGAAAATCTTGTAGTATTCCATATCAACATCCATATCTTCTTCCATATCAACATCCATATCTTCTTCCATGTCAACATCCATGTCTTCATCATGGATCAACCCACATAAAGCCACCAAGAATGGTGTCCCTGATTGCAAAACAATGAACAAAAATGGTCAACAAAATTCTAAACTAAAAATGATCATTAGAACATCATGAATTCATATCATATAGTTTATATTCATATACATGCCATTTTGCTTGCATTAATCATCCATAAGACATGCATAAAACATCTTCATAAAACATGCATTGCATACAAATAAAAGCATTTAACATAAGATATAACACAAATATAACAGCCATGCATGTATATATATAAAACTCTCATATGCAAAGATCACTAGAAAGTGAGAACATCATCACAACTTGAGGGGGTGTTCAATATTTCACACCTTTTCCACAATCAAGAAAACAAGATCATAACTTGGGGGTACTCAAGGTTTCACACCTTCCCCACCAATTCAATAAACAATTCAATAATTCAATCACATTACATCATCAATAATTCAATTGTTAGGTTCAAAAGGTTGTGTCCTTTTGTCAAAGGTGGAGCCCTTTGCCTCACATACATAAAATTCAAAATGATCCAAAGGAACCAAAACTCCTTTGGTCACAATTAAATCACATCATCCTTTGGTCAAATAAATTTCTAGGTTCAAAAGGTTGCATCCTTTTGTCAAAGGTTGCACCCTTTGTCTTACAATCAAATCATAAATAAATCAATTGCTAGGTTCAAAAGACTGCATTATTTTGTCAGAGTTTGTGCCCTTTACCTTGCATTCACACCATCCATATTTTCAAAGACCCCTTTAGCTGTTAAGGGCAATGAACAGAAAAAAATCATTTCACTAAAAAAAAATCGTTCATTCGTAAGGGCAAAACACAAAATAACCCTTCATCCATAAGTACAAAAAGAACAAGAAAACCAAAAAAAACCCTTTATCTGTTAAGGGTAAAGAATAGAAAAAATCACAACTCATCATCATTAATGTCCTTGTTTGTGGGGCTAGAAACATGAACAAAATCATAACTCATCATCATTAATGTCCTTGTTTATGGGGCTAGAAACATAGACAAAATCATAATTCATCATCATTAATGTCCTTTTTTGTGGGGCTAGAAACATGAAAAAAATCATAGCTCATCATCAATGTCCTTGTTTGTGAGGCTAGAAACATGAACAAAATCATAACTCATCATAATTAGTGTCCTTGTTTGTGGGGCTAGAAGAAAAAATAAAATCATTGCTCATCATCATTAATATCCTTGTTTGTGGGGCTAGAAACATAGACAAAATCATAACTTATCATCATTAATGTCCTTGTTTTTGGGGCTAGAAACATAGAAAAAATCATAACTTATCATCATTAATGTCCTTGTTCGTGGGGCTAGAAACACGAACAAAATCATAACTCATCATCAATGTCCTTGTTCATGGGGCTAGAAACATGAACAAAATCATAACTCATCATCATTAATATCCTTGTTTGTGGGGCTAGAAACACGAAAAAAATTATAACTCATCATAATTAATGTCCTTGTTTGTGGGGCTAGAAATATAGAAAAAATCATAACTTATCATCATTAATGTCCTTGTTCATGGGGCTAGAAACACGAACAAAATCATAACTCATCATTAATGTCCTTGTTCATGGGGCTAGAAACATGAACAAAATCATAACTTATCATCATTAATGTCCTTTTTCGTGGGGCTAGAAACATAGACAAAATCATAACTTATCATCATTGATGTCCTTGTTCATGGGGCTAGAAACACGAACAAAATAATAGCTCATCACCAATGACCTTGTTCGTGGGGCTAGAAACACAAAAAAAATCATAGCTCATCATCATTAATGTCCTTGTTTGTGGGGCTAGAAACATAGACAAAATCATAACTCATCATCATTAATGTCCTTTTTTATGGGGCTAGAAACATGAACAAAATCATATCTCATCATCATTAATATTCTTGTTTGTGGGGCTAGAAATACAAACACAAAATTATTTCATTTCAAATCATCAAAAATCCCTTTATCTGTTAAGGGCAAAGAACAAATACAAATCATCAAAAACTTCTTTATTTGTTAAGGGAAAAGAATAGACACAAATATAAGTGAGCCTTATATCTAGTGTTTTATCCTGTTTCACCTAGCGGTTGTAGCAACTAGTTATCCATGCAATCTGATAGGATGGATAGATCGCCATAAGGACACTTACATAATCAAAAACCACTTTATCTGTTAAGGGCAAAGAATAGACACAAATAATTTTATTTTTGTACATCATCAAAAACCCCTTTATATGTTAAGGGCAAAGAATAGACACAATAATTCCATATTTTATCATCAAAAACCCCTTCATCTGTTAGGGCAAAAATAGATACACTCATCACATCTTCCAAATTGCAAAAATCCCTTCATATGTTGGGGCAAAAATAAAATAAATCATTGAATCCACGCACATTGAATCCATCAATACATTTTTCATCACCACTTATCCATGTCACCATATTTCATCCATCATTATCAATCATCAAATTTGACAAGTTCAAGTAGCATACAAGTGAATCTTGTATCTAGAGGTTTGTTCTATATGCTTGGCATTTACAGTGATTTGCATCCATGCAATTTGGTAAGATGAATGAACCACCATAAGGAAACTTGACCATGATCATCATCAATTATATCATTGTCCAAGATCACAATCACATTTGGTACCTCACATTGTAAGTGAAACCTTTCCAAGAATAATTTGCATAACTGCTATCATTGATGGCCTAGTTCATGAGGCTTAACACAAACAAAACTCAAATTTTATCATTTTTCTTCAAAAACCTAATTATAGGCACTGGCTAGGATGATTGGTTCAAATTGTGGGAATTATAAGAATAGTCACTAGGAGGCCATCCATGGTTTTTTCTTTTTATCTACATCATCATACTTGCATATCAATGGCATCAGAGAGCACACTATTCAACAACATCGAATCATCCTAAAATATGGGGCAACAACATTTTGATTTTGACCCTCCCATAATGGGATACATCTCACATGATCATGACATCTACACTTGACAAAACCCCTTTTCCACCATTGAGGCAAAAATGGTATCATGTTTTACATCATTCATATTGTCCACAATCATAGGGTATTTTACACCAACCCCCTTTTCAACCATTGGGGCAAAAATGGTATCACATTTTTATCATCCACAATCACATGGTATTTTACACCAACCCCATTTCCACCATTGGGGCAAAAATGGTATCACATTTTACATCATTCATATCATCCACAATCACATGGTATTTACACCGACCCCCTTTTCAACCATTGGGATAAAAACGGTATCACATTTTCATCGTCCACAATCACATGGTATTTTACACCAACCCCTTTTCAACCATTGGGGAAAAATGATCTCATTTTACATAATTTATATCATCCACAATCATATGGTATTTTACACCATCCTCCCTCTCATCGTTGGGGCAAAAATGGTACCATATCATTCATCACTTGCACAAACTCGTCATTGGCACAAATTTTTCAATAGGCTCATGAGATGTATTCACTAATCATTTGCCAATTGAGGGGGTAAGCTATGCAAAATTCCAAAAATTAGTTATTCTTTTGTCTTCAAAATTGAGTACTCAAATCCAACAACAGATAGAAGGTGCTTTTGCACACATAGACCAAATAGGTGTCTCATTATTTTGTACCATATTACACTTATGCAATATGGTACAAAAAGGGGCATCTGTAGACACCAAATCCTAGCCATTAATCCTTCATGCTAACCATCCCACTACCCACTTGTCCATCACACACCCGCCACTCATTTAACCATTTCATGCCCTTCCCACATTCAAAAGTCACACTTTAGCCCTTTCCTACCAATTCTGACCTCTTTGGACTTAATTTATATTTATTTATATTTAATATAATATTTTATTATTATATTTTAATATATTTGTTATAAAATATATATTTAAACCCAATTAACCTCAACCATTAGATTTAATCTAATCTTAGCCATCCATCTTCATTAATCCATGCCACACTTAAATTATAATCTCAGCATTAGGATTTGATTTAATCTTAGCCACATGATCAAAAGTGTTAAGCTAAAACCCTAAGAAAACCCTAGGCTTGATTATAAATAGGAAAATTTGCAATTCTCAACTCCTAGAATGGTTTTACCCTAGAATGTTCTTGCCCTTGGAGAGATTGTTGAAGAAGCCCTTGTGAAGCAAAAGGTTGTCGAGCCCTGAAGATCCCAATGAACGAGTCTCCTTGTGAGAGCTAACTCAAACACTAGCTTGCCACAGGACTTCCACCATTCCAGCCACTTCCACATCCATTCTCCATTACCATGATAATTCCCCAGCCATTTTATGCCACCGCCATTATCACCCATCCATTGTATTCTTTGCAATCCCTTGATCTACTTATGCATATTAAACCCTCACCCACAGGTGTCTTCCTGAGCTTGCCAAGCTCACTACAGACCCTACCAAGCACCCACCAGAGATTTCCAAGTGCTCACTAGAGCCTACCATATGCTGCAATCTCATTATAGAGCCTACCAAGCTCACACTAGAGCCTACCAAGATCGTTCCAGAGCCTACCAAGCTCGTGCCAAGGTCTACCAAGCATCCACCAGAGCCTACCATCATCAACATGAACCAAAGCTTGTCACATCAAATCATCAGGTGTCGTTAGGGCACCCTACCACCAAATCTACAATGAAGCAATGGATCATCACCATCAATAGCAAGGTAAATATTTATTTTGTTATTATCTGGTGTTATTTATTTCTACACATTTTTTTTACATAGATCTAGGGTTTTAGTCTGTATCTCTGAGAGTTCACACTATGGAACCCTCATTTTTTTTACTAACAACCTTGTTGTTTGATGTATGTGTAGGGTTGAATAGCATCAATCAAGAGATAATTGGACAACTGTTGAAGCTAGAGTGGCCTATAATCAGATATCACACAAGCCCACTCATTCTATTGGGAGAAAAGTGCAATTGAAGACACTCATATTTGTATATATAGGGTTTCAAAGAACCCTAGAAAAATTGTATCTATTGTACCAAATCAACTCTGTTAAGGCAAAATAATTGTAACAAGGATTTTTTTAGCTCCCCCACCCATTTATTGAAATATATTCTATTTTGTGTAGTTATTTGTCTCTTTGAGTTGATTTCTTTATTGCTTGCATAGTGTCACGTTTTTAGCTCTACATTGCTAACAAGGGGCCTATGGTTACAGTGAATTACCATATTTTTATCAATTAAAGGGCTTGATTTCCCTTATGTATAGAAATAAATGATGAATGAGTGCTTGAAATTGATCCTAATTTATTTTTATCTCTGATTTGTCAAAGTGATTTACCCATGAATCCCTGTGCCAAGACTATTTTCTTTTATCTTAAGTTTAATGTGAAATTGTAGTTAGTACTTGTTGTTAGCATATTCCTTTTATCTCAAATTAAAATTTTACCATTAGTAAGTGATGTGGAAAACCACTTCATTTTATATTTATTTTAATGTGAAATTGGAGTTAGTACTTGTTGTTAGCAGATTCCTTTTATCTCATATTAAAATGTTGTTGTTAGCAAGTGCTATGGAAAACCACTTCATTTTATATTTGCCTTAATGTAAAATTGGAGTCAGTAGATCCCTCCCATGAATGCAAATTTATTTTATCTTGGCCCTTAGTTGATAAAAGAAGTGCTGAAAATTTATGAAGTGTTGATTCCTTTTATTATTGGAAATGTTTAAATGATTATTTAAATGAAAAATACATGCCTTAGAAAATTAATTATTCGGATATTTTATTACTACAAAATCCTAAAATTAACCTCGTACATGCAGATATGTATTTTATCAGAATCTTGAGTGTTTGATAGTACTTAAAACAACACAAAGAAAAATAAATAGCAAAGGTGCAGGGTTAGAGAAAATAAAGTAAAATTCTAGAACGAAAAGAAAATGTGAGGAACTAAAAGAAACTATCTACAATGAGATTTCAAATCACCCTATTCTGCAAAACAACAGAAATATTTGAATGTAAAAATTGATCTAGTTAGAGTTGCATCCACACAGTCCAATCTAGATCAAATGTAGGCTTCTAAGGAAAAACAAGAGCATTTATCAAAAGAACAAATAAAATAGTACTATCCAACCCTTGAATAAAACACCATTAATTAATTGTGACACAAGCAAGAAAGATTGATAGTTTATCAAATTCAAAAATTTTAGTATATATAGCTTACAAGGTGAAGAACCCTAGTTTTGCATCAGTTTGGAGTCTCCCGAATCCTCCTCCACACCTCCTATTTAAAAAAAATCCACTCTCTCCTCCATCGCTTGCATGGCTTTTTAAAAATATTTAATTCAAATCTTCGTTTCACCTTTTCTTCAATGGAGAATCCTTTCATTTCACTTGAATTTGCAATGTTTCCCTCCTTGTATCCATTCATATTCATTTCATTCACATTATGTTCTTCGTAATGCTCATTTCTTATATTTAAAATTACATGCACTTTCATTCATATTCTATCATTCTAACTTTAGATTTGTTTTATTACAAGATGTGCATCCTTCACACTTAATAAAAATTGGTGCATCCTTCGTCGTTATTGTACGTCAAGATTTCAATTTCACCAAAGGAGAGATTCATAATGTGCATTTGCAATATTTGAATGACTTTACCTGAACATGGGTATTGCCACTGTGCACTTTTCACACTCAACGACACGAGTGCAAGTTACATTTTATTAATGACATCCTTTCTACATGTTTATCCCCCTGTGTAACAGGCCCATCCATCTCTATTAATATTTCCTTTGATAACATATTTCACATGTGATAACACTTTTGCCACTTGTCATTCACTTTTAATAAAAAATTTCAAATGGCATCCATTTTTGCCCCCTTTGTTGGGTACATTCATTTTTTACCCTTGGGTTCTCCTTTTATCTCACTATGCCATTGTTTTAATGTTGGACTTGCACACCAATAATGGTATTAATGAGATAAACAAAATTGAATTCATAGTAACAAGGAGCAAGGAGGAACAAGTGCTTGGCACATCCATAGCTAGCATAAGGAGCACATATTTGGAAACTGCTAAGATTTATTTTGTTTCACTGAAAACATGAGGCCAGACTCAAGATAAAATATTGCATATTCCATTCTATTTGCCTTTTTGATGACCTATCAATATCCATAGATTATTCTTCGATAGAACCAAATGCACTTTTTCATTTTCTAGAGTAGATGAAAACTGATAATTTGAGCAAAATAATCATCAACGTAGATAGCATTGTCATTGAGGTAATTTCTAAGATAAACTAGCTCAGTATACTTTTAATTTCAAGACCACATTCGCTAGATGCTACGAATTTGTCATCACACCTTTTTTCAGTATCCATATGATAAAGGAAATCCTGCTAAAAATGCATCATAATTTTTTTGAATCCTTCATTATGACTCTGATGATTTTGTAAATTCCATCAAACTTACGCAACACCACCGCATCCACATCATCACCACGCAACCCTTTCCAAGTCATCTAATAGTGATTTATCCACTATTTTGGGTAAAGGTACACCTAGCTACACATCCCCCAACATCCAATATCTGTGTAATGCATCCATGATTCCCTTTTGATATGGTGATCAACTTACCACTATTAAACTATGTCATTCACATCGATCATGCTAATAAAGTTCAGGTTCATGATCTCCAATGATTTTAACCATAGATGGCTTCTAACTGTAGACACCAAAATAGCACCAATCCGATTATGTGACAACAAGCATTGATCGCACTAACACACACAGCCCCCAGGGCAGCCCCAGAGGTCAAATAGTGGTTCTAACCACTCACACAGCAGTTTTACAAGTCAAAAATCAATTTGGCACCTTTTAGACACTCTACTTCTTATTCGCTCCACCCAGGGACGAGTGCGGACTGGTACTCATTTCACCCAGGGACGAGTATGGATTTGTACTCGTTTCACCTAGGGATGATTACTAGCGCTCGCTTCTGGGTGGGACGAATGCCAGGTTTGACCAACAAAAAGTCAGACCTCAGTGCATGACAACTCAGAACTACCACTTAGCTTTTCTTGCATGGCATAGGAGTGCGAGTGAGTTCTTTTGACAACTCATATCTACCAATTGACTTTCCCTTCACTGCATGGGAATGAGAGTGAGCTTTTCTAAAACATACAAAGACATGCACAGAGGCAGTTAAGAAGCCCTTGATCAAGAAGAAGTCTTCTCTTCACACAAAAAGCATTCATGCAAAGAAACACTTTTGCATGTTAATTAAAAGAGACCCCTTGGGTCTATAAAATGGTGAGTTTCCTCACCCAAAAGATACAGAGAAGGAGCATTTTGAGCAACGAAGTGTTGCTAATTCACTTACTTGAGATTTGTGCTTTTAACATCCATAATCTCTTAATCGAAAGAGAGGTTATTGAGTGAATTTTGAAAGCACGAATCAAAGAACCAACACCGATTTTTTTGACCACAATATCCTACCAATTTGCCGACAACACATCACATCAGGTTTTGGACCCATCCCAAGTGGATTGGTGTCGAAGCCAAGTTTTACCTATGGGTGGTTTGCCTTCGGGCACCCCCCCGCTTTATTTCTTTTGTAGTATTTAGCTAGTTTCATGTTTATGCTTTTGTCAAGTTTTTAGTTTATTTAGATTCATTTTAACCATCCTTAGATTTATCTTTTATTTTTCATACACAGGTGCTACTGATTCTTTGTTTGTTTCTTTGAATGCAGATTTGTAGCATTGGAGGAGCAACGAGGAATCTACCTTTACCAACGCAAGCGACGACAATGTTTTGGTTCGCCCATCTTATATGTGGGCACGTGGAAGAAGGAATTCTGAAACAAGTTGTAAAAGACCAACATTTAACGCTCCTATCCCCTAAAAAGGAAGGAGACGCATTGTAACACAAATTTGAAAAGCATATCAATAAAAGGGCCGATTTTTATATTGCTTTGATATCTTGTGTTCATGTTCTTTCTTTTTACGCATTTTTCAATAACATAGGGTTTAAGCGTTATTTTAGTTTCGTTTACATTGCATTTTTAGTTTATCCTTTTTGTTTCGAAATCTCATGTTTTCAATGGCGATCACGGTGGGACCTCTGTCCTCTATTTTTTTTAGGTTAAATTACCGATATGAAATTGCTTGTTTTTTTATAGGTACCTATTTTTCAATCATCAGACTGTTATTCACTTTTGCAAGTGACAATTATAGAATTTGTATTCGTTTCACCCCAGGATGAATAAACTATTCGTCTCACCCTAGAACGATTAATGTTCTGATATTCGCCTCACCCAGGGACGAGTATAGATCTGTGCATTTTTCAGAGCAAATCAGAAACATCTTGTTGGGCAGAGAAGAGGTAGGGGTTTTTTTAAAGCTTCTGTCAAATTTCTATTTTTTTGTTTTTTGGTTTTCAGTTTTGTATGGCTTAGGGAAAGATTTCTTTTTTGTTTGCTTGTTTCAATTTTTGCAAATTAAAATGAACCCCACACACCATGTGGTATTTTAAACCAAGGCGTTGGTCGTAAAACCCCAACCCTTGAGCAAGACCAAAGGTGGATTCCATTATCACTTTGGCTTGAGATATTGCATCCATTACCCCGATCACGACTATTGCTAGACGTAAATCTTGACGAAAGCTGACCGAGTGTAGCTAGGGTGATTCCTAGCGCATGAGGATAAGTCTTCTATGGTAGGTGTCATAAACAAAGTGATTCCCCTTCCGTACCACCTATGTTCCATGTATCATCTGCTCTCACGTACCTATAGTCTCCCTCACATAAGGGCGGGTATATAGAGAGGTTGGTATATCGGTCCAACAATGGTATATTGAAGGGGCGACCATTTTGGGAGTCACAAGAGCCTTCATAATTGCATTTAAATGGTTTTCATAAAAAGTCTTAAAAAAAACACAAAACAAACAACAAAAACACACTAAACCAGATTTAGGACACACCATTAATATTTAAAAGAGATAATCACCGTTTGTGTATGTGTGTGTTCATTTCTGCTTAGTGTAACAAAATAAATCAAAAAAATCATAAACAAAAAGATAAAAATATATGCATTTTGTCACTCGCTCCAAAAAGCTCCAAGGATTCCTGCAATTTCTTGGTCACTCCAAAATTCCCCAAATGTGTCCATGAACCCTTTGGTCAACCCAAAAGCACCCTGAAGGTGCCCATAAGTGATGCAGGAGCATCCAACAAAATATGGGAAATTTTATATTTTTCCCTAAATTTTAGTGCATCTTATCGGGGCCATAACTTCTCAACCGTAGCTCCGATTGATGCGAAATTTTATAGGGAGTTAGTTGGGATAATTTTAAACAAATATGACTCCTTGGAGTCCTATTTGCCCATAAAAGTCAGTTTTTGGGGCCAAATTCCATCATCTAGTGCCCCAAAATTAGGTTTTAAAATTGATAACCTAATTTTTTATGCTTTTTGAGCTATTCGGAGGTCAATATCTCCTAATGTATTTAGAGTTAGGACTTGAAAATCTATTTATGGCTTATCTATGGTAAGAGGGATGTGCACCCCAATTTTGGGCCCCATCTGACTCATTTCAATTTTTAGGGTTTTTAGAGAGACATCGTCATGGTGCTCACCCGCAGTCAAGCCCACTCATGGGCAGACGTTGTGGAGAATGTCCAAGGAGGCACGAGTCACATCCGTTATAGTCCCAAATATTTGGTCATACCACCTTGGCAACCTAACACACAAGGCAGTCCCCTACACACCTTAACGAAAAGGGACTATAGGGGTACCTCTTCTAGGGGCACTCCTGTTCAGCATAGCACCCAACATGCACCATACCATGAGGGGTACATCCATAGGAGAGCTCCCTTAGATGCTCGCTATGAGTGGTCACTGTGCGATGAAGTGCTAAGTCAACATAGGGTTTGACAAGAGAAACCACATGATTACACTATCCCTCCTTCACCCCCTCTAGTTGTCAGGACTACAAGGACAAATCTAGAGCACAAGGCTCCTCAGGAGGGGCGAGCCAAATCTGCCCGTTCCTCTTTCACTTATAAAATGGGGCACAAGAAAAATACTTATCTTCCTCAAGAACAATATACATCGCGAGAGCAATACGCCTCCGCAACTGCTAGCTATCAGGGTCACCTACTGAGGCCAAAGCCTCGGGGGAATGCTACTACCCCCAACAGAGGGAGGTGGCCTATAGAGATCTCGGATCACCATGACCAGGATAGATATCTAGGAGAGGCATCTAGGCCTTCTAGACATGAGATGGTAGGACCAACTATCTTAGAATCTACCAAGCATATTGCACGTCGGATGCAACTCACGCTACTTGAGCTAGAACAACAACAGTTAGAGCAACAATATCTTTTAAATCAAGAGTGCCTTTAGCAATAGTAGGATGAGTTGTTACAACACACTATGCAGGTGAAGACTCCAAACCCTCACACGCATAAGACAGAACATTATGAGAGACACAACTGGGTGCAATACAGGTCTCTACGACCTTATCAAATGTTGCCCTCGACGCCTCCTAGACTTGAGCGGGAGGCCAATCCTAAGACCAATGATGGGTGCCTTCTTCAGGCGCCCACCCAGGTTCCTGGGCCACCCTCAAAAATTCTTCCAAAATCCTCTAAGGAACCTGAGCATGAAGAAGAGTGGGATGAAATGCCCTACCAAGACAGAGGGGGTGCTATTCGGTCATCCCTCCCAAGGCCCCAAGTTCCCCACAACCTACAACGGGAACAAATCAAAGCAGAGGAGCCCAAATCCTCTGATACATGCAAAGCATTCGAGCACTTAGAGTCGGTAGAGACCAAGATTTTGGGGTCCCAAATGCCCAACTCACGTGAAACTCCTCTCAAAGAGGATCAACCCCTGGTTGTAGAGCTACCTGATGACGAGGTCTTCCATATCTCAGAATCACCAGATTCTGATGAGCCTGACTCTCTCACCAAAGATGAGTCAGCATATGCAATAGCGCCATGGGACCCATTCGAGTTCGATAGCATTAATTCACAGGTGGTCCCCATGGATGAGCATCACAAAATTCTCCTAACATTACTCCCTTTGGAGGCTCCCATCGAGCTTGTGCCATTGCCAAAAAATCAGGTCCCCCCGTAAAGCGCGGAACAACTCCATGAGGACCACATCAATCTACTCGAACAAGAAGAGCCTAGCATGTCACAGATAGATGTCGGGGCCAACGAAGGCCTTTGGATCATCGAAAATTATTATGAAGATGAAACTGAGATGGAATATCTCAATCATGCGTGACAGCACAATCACCCTGTAACCCATGAAGAACTAATGGCACAATTAGGCATAATACTAGGGCATGAGTGGCACATAGACCCGACCCACTGGCATCACATGTTGATTCCGCTCCTTTGGGAAGATCACGAGCCACTTCCACCCAGAGATATCATAGCACCATTAGTGTCGAAGGCAGACCCTATCCTCCTATCCATGCATAAGGCCGATCCATTCATGCCAATTCCTCCAGAGCCATATCCGGTGCACACAGATCATCAATATGGGGGTACCTCTATTCCCTGAAGAGCCAGTGGGTTACACCAAACACTCCAAAGGTGTCCATAAACCCTTTGGTCAAACCAAAAGCTCCAAGGATTATCGCAATCACTTGGTCATCCCAAAAGCTCCAAGGATTATCGCAATCACTTGGTCATCCCAAAAAGCTCCAAGGATTATCGCAATCGCTTGGTCATCCCAAAAATCTCCAAGGATTATTGCAATCGCTTGGTCATCCCAAAAGCTCCAAGGATTATCACAATCGCTTGGTCATCCCAAAAGCTCCAAGGATTATTGCAATCACTTGGTCATCCCAAAAAGCTCCAAGGATTATCGTAATCGCTTGGTCATACCAAAAAGCTCCAAGGATTATCGCAATCGCTTGGTCATCCCAAAAGCTCCAAGGATTATCGTAATCACTTGGTCATCCCAAAAAGCTCCAAGGATTATCGCAATATCTTGGTCAACCCCAAAAGCTCCAAGGATTATCACAATCGCTTGGTCATCCCAAAAAGCTCCAAGGATTATCGCAATCTCTTGGTCAACCCCAATAGCTCCAAGGATTCTCATAATCGCTTGGTCAGCCCTAAATGCCCCAAAGGTATTTATAAACCCTTTGGTCAACACCAAATGCTCCAAGTGTTACCATAACTGCTTGGTC
Source organism: Wollemia nobilis (assembly GCA_028583015.1). NCBI lineage: Eukaryota > Viridiplantae > Streptophyta > Pinopsida > Araucariales > Araucariaceae > Wollemia > Wollemia nobilis. The sequence continues at coordinate 4,728,961 of JAQPPZ010003271.1, forward strand.
AAAATACATATTCAAAAATCAACAAAAACAACACAAAAATCAAAATCACCAAAACATTTGCATTTCCATTCCATGCATACTCATAAAAAAAATCAAAATCACAACAACATTTGCATTTCCATTCCATGCATACTCATATAAAAATCAAAAATCCCAAAACCAATTGCATTTCAATTCCATGCATTCTCATAAAAAAAACTCAAAATACAAAAATATAGGTTGCATTCGGCATCGCATCCATACATTGCATAGTTGTTGGTCATACAAGTCAAAAGCACCATAGACTGTCGTTACTTGACAAGTTCATCATTTTCCACATCAAATCCATTTTCATAAATGCATACATCCATCATAACACCACCGTCATTTTTAGCATAGTCAGTTGTCTCCTAATGTATATAGGGTTTTCGTCATTCAACTGTCTTTAAATTTCTAGCCAAAAATTGTACACAGTTAAGCAGATTTTATATGGGAAAGTTTTACTTGGATCACGCCTTGTTACGTAGCATCCCAACACAAATTAAAACACATAAAATAATTCCTAAGTTTTGTAACTGAAAGATGAAACCTGCACAGTAATCCAGGTCACCATTAGTGAAAAAGCTATCTTGCTCATCCCCCTGTGCGAATGACCCCAGGAATGCTGAGAGTTGGCAAAAGGACAAGCATCCTCCCTACCCAATTCCCCATGAATCCCAAGTTCTCAAAAGTTGCAAAACATCAAAAATTTGCAAAACGTCAAAACACTAAAATTTGACATCCTACAGTGCACACATCAAAAGGCACAAATAATAGTGATTCTCATCACTCCATATCCAAATCCCTTGCTCAAAAAAAAAAAACAAAAACCACACAAATAACACAACAATAAATAGTGATTTTATCACTACAAAGGAGCAAGTATCCCAATACAATTGAAGAAAAGAAGGGAGTCGAACTTGAATCCCTGGAACTCTCAACATTTCGACAGGTCATGAGGCAAGCTTCAGTACCGGTTTGGTTGATAGCCTATCGGTCACTAGCAGTAAACCTCTCGCATGACGATATATCTATCACATTAACTTGTGTATAGATCAATGTTTGCATGTGGATGAGCTAGCTTATGGTATCCTAGATAACATTGCAGATTAATCTAACTAAATATAATAAAGGAGTTGGTGGAGTTAATTAGGTGATCCTCAATACAGGTTGGGTTGAAAGCCCATTTGGCACTGGCGGTATCCTGACAAATACCACATAAACGAACTCAATTGCACACACAGGGATGTGAAATAAATTGGTTAAATTCAAGTCGGATTTACACCTTGTTCAAAAGTCTTACGAGATAAATGTATAGTCTTGGCTAGTTAGTTAAAATATTTGAATCTCAGAAAATCTTAACTACATTTTAACAACAACTGTCACATTTTATTCCGTACATCACCATTAAAATATATGCAAAATACAAAAACAAAGTTTTCACATGCAAAGTCATCCCATTAGTATCGCAAGTCAGTCAAATCTTGTACAGTCTATGGTGCATCGACACATCATCAACAACTCATCTCATTCATTTCATATGCATACATCATACAAATTAGAAACATCACATTAATAATCGCCTCTGCATACATCAAACACATACATAAAAACACACCACAAAAAACACAATAAAAACAAACACAACAAAACAAACAAACTATAAAAATGACAAATGCCAACAAAACCACTAAAAATTGTCGGACAAAAGTGCTCTTGCACTTATCTTGGCATAAGAAAACTGATGTCGGGGTTTACCTTGTCGTTATCTTACTCCCCAAGAAGGCTACCATGGCTGGACCGCTCCACGAGAAGATAGATTTTCGCCAATGTTACCCCCAAATGGCATCCCAAAATGGGTTCACACCCACCAAAAATAGGTCAAAACAATCGAGAAACTGCTCGAGAATGCACTGGATAACATCTAAAGGCACCCTCACTTAAGTCATCTTGGGTCAAGCGACTCATCACTTTTCTCATGGCAATTATTCCTTCATCGATTCGTCGCTTGAGGGGGTAGTCACACTTAAGTCACCAATCAACAAACACACACCCAATCAAGGCAATGGCATGCATTCAAAGAATAATTGACAAAGACAATCATGCTCCTGCTTGGGGTAGCAAACAAGCAATAATCACTAATTGATCAAACACTTGGCATTCGTGAATCATGAACACAAGGTTCCCTCGTGGATAAAAGGTTGCGCCCTTTGCCTATTCATGACTGATCAATGACCAAGCTCAAGTCACACCTCACCGAAATAGGTTAATACTTGAAATCAAGTTCCTTAGCTCATCAGAAGCAAGGATTCGAGAATGCATGCCCTTTCCATACTTGGGGCATCAAGAGTTGGTTAGGTTACTGAGAAACCCTAATCATTAGTGCTTTGGTTATCTATTTTTGCTCAGCATCGCACCATGTGTAGCGCTTCCCAAAAAGGGGCATCTGTAGACACCAAAACAGCACCAATCCGATTACGTGACAACAAGCACTGATCACACTAACACACACAGCCCCCAGGGCAGCCCCCAGAGGTCAAATAGTGGTTCTAACCACTCACACAATAGTTTTACAAGTCAAAAATCAATTTGGCACCTTTTAGACACTCTACTTCTTATTCGCTCCACCCAGGGACGAGTGCGGACTGGTACTCGTTTCACCTAGGGACGAGTATGGATTTGTACTCGTTTCACCCAGGGACGATTACTAGCACTCGCTCTGGGTGGGACGAACGCCAGGTTTGACCAGCAAAAAGTCAGACCTCGGCGCATGACAACTCAGAACTACCACTTAGCTTTTCTTGCATGGCATAGGAGTGTGAGTGAGTTCTTTTGACAACTCATATCTGCCAATTGACTTTCCCTTCACTGCATGGGAATGAGAGTGAGCTTTTCTAAAACATACAAAGACATGCACAGAGGCAGTTAAGAAGCCCTTGATCAAGAAGAAGTCTTCTCTTCACACAAAAACCATTCATGCAAAGAAACACTTTTGCATGTTAATTCAAAGAGACCCCTTGGGTCTATAAAATGGTGAGTTTCCTCACCCAAAAGATACAGAGAAGGAGCATTTTGAGCGACGAAGTGTTGCTAATTCACTTACTTGCGATTTGTGCTTTTAACATCCATAATCTCTTAATCGAAAGAGAGGTTATTGAGTGACTTTTGAAAGCACGAATCAAAGAACCAACACCGGTTTTTTTGACCACAATATCCTACCAATTTGCCGACAACATATCACATCAGGTTTTGGACCCATCCCAAGCGGATTGGTGTCGAAGCCAAGTTTTACCTGCGGGTGGTTTGCCTTCGGGAACCCCCTCGCTTTATTTCTTTTGTAGTATTTAGTTAGTTTCATGTTTATGCTTTTGTCAAGTTTTCAATTTATTTAGATTCATTTTAACCATCCTTAGATTTATCTTTTATTTTTCAATTTATTTAGATTCATTTTAACCATCCTTAGATTTATCTTTTATTTTTCATACACAGGTGCTACTGATTCTTTGTTTGTTTCTTTGAACGTAGATTTGCAGCATTGGAGGAGCAACGAGGAATCTACCTTTACCAACACAAGCGGTGACAAAATTTTGGTTCGCCCATCTTATATGTGGGCACGCGGAAGAAGGAATTCTGAAACAAGTTGTAAAAGACCAACATTTAACGCTCCTATCCCCTAAAAATGAAGGAGACGCATTGTAACACAAATTTGAAAAGCATATCAATAAAAGGGCCGTTTTTTATATTGCTTTAATATCTTGTGTTCATGTTCTTTCTTTTTATGCATTTTTCAATAACATAGGGTTTAAGCGTTATTTTAGTGTCGTTTACATTGCATTTTTAGTTTATCCTTTTTGTTTCCGAAATATCGTGTTTTCACTAACATCCAGTCCTCTTTCTTGTTTTGTGTATATAAAACATAGCCCACAAATGCTGGTGTAGTGGTTGTTGTGGTATTCTCATTCATGTCTTATTTGGAGGTAATTGATATATCACCATTACCTTGTGGTATTACTACTCCAAAACTGATTCATGAAGTATATATAGTGTTGAATCCCTAGTGGTCTATACATGATGGACGTTTTCAAGCATATGTCCTGATTTGGGTCTTCAAGAATTCATGGCATGATATTTCCTGGTGAATCTATGATATCCACAATGTCTAAAACATAGGCTTTATCATTACAATGTTAGGTGTACTTCCAAACACCATTCATGGATGTCTCTGATTAGTACATTTACGTGTAACTTGATCTACCATCATAATTACCTAGCTTCCACATCTTCATCCATATCATTTTCGACCTTGTCCATGGCATTTTATGCCTGATACCTATGAACACATTGTCACAGATCCATTGTAAATCCATGTCTATGAGGTTCACACCATGGGGTCTAAGTCTACGTCCATCCCAATTATTCAGCCTAATATTCATTGTCCAAATCCATGTAGGCTTAATCATGGTGATGTAGACACTGAACCCGTCCGAGTCCATCATCTTGTATAACCTACAATAACAAATATACATAAGTTAATCTTCAAAGTGAAATAAAATAAGATTTAAAAACATAATATTAAAGTTCTCAAAAACACCGTTAATAAACTATATTAAAATAAAACATAAAACTAAACTTCCAAGTAAAGTTCTTAATAGAACCAAATTAAAGCCTAAACTAAACTTTCCAAAATAATAAACCCTTAATAAATAAAAAAACCGATTAATATTATCGAAACTAACCACTTCTCAAATGAAAACCATCTAACCTAACCTCTTTAACCTCACTCTTTTTGTTTTATCCCTAATATAAAAGGAACATAAAGTGTAATGAAAATAATAAAAATGAAACGTCCTTTTTTTTTATTTTATACATTTTTCGTTATTTTATTTTTTATTTAAACTACTTTTTTATGTTTTATTTATTTAATCAATTTTAAATGTTTGAATTTATTAAATCCAAAACATTACCTTAACAAAAACAATAAAATAAAACAAATAAACAAAATTTAACCAAAACATTAAACAACTCATGAGAAACTAAAAGGAGACACTAACCAACAATAAACCTTGGATTCTACACTACAACCTCATGGGTAAGGACCTTTGAAAATTATCCCTCAACGAAATACAAAATTCTCAAAAACTCAAAATTTAAGGTGGGTTTCCAAATTTTGGGCAAGTTGTGCAATGGCCACAACACAATCCATTGTTGTAATTAATATCACCTTATGGTTATCCTAATCTTGTGTTTGTATATGGTTGGACTAGACCACTAGGCAATACAAGACACCAAAAGCTAGCTCAACCATAAGTTGATATTGGTTTGTACAATAGAATATCGCTAATGTGATAGACATATCACCATGTGTAAGGCTACTCCATTTCCAAGAATGTTTCATTCAATCCATTGTTGTAATGGAGATTACCCCATGACTTCTAAATAACTGATGATTCTAAAGATTCAAGCTCTTTAACCCCTTCTTTTCTTTTTATTATTTGGGATACTTGCTCATGATTAGTGGTGAAAACCATTGTTTTATTTTTGAGAGCAAGGGATTTGCTTAGGGAAACCTTTCACTTAAGGTGACAAGGACCACTTTGTAGTGTCATATTTATTTTTTCATACTCAGATTGTTAATATTTAAAATTATACTGGGATTTTGACATATGCAAGGTACTATCAAACTGATACCTTACCTTCTAAAAGCCAAGATAGATTTCTACAAAATCTGAAAAGATAACTAGGGATGACTAAATGACTGAAAACCCTAGTATTTACCCTATAGCAACTCATTAGTTGTTTTGAAAAACACAATTACTCACAAGGGAAATATGAATGAAGATGATATGTGGAATGTAAGGGTTTTCCCTACAAGCTTTTGTGAACTAAAAGGTGTGCATAAAGTAGTTAGTGGTCATCTAAATATCCTTGTCGATATTCATCTGGTATCTATCCTATTTTATTGTTAGCATATATTTGTTAGCATATATTTGTTATTACATTTTATTGTTAATTAGGCAGAACTTGTTATTTGGTTACAAGTTCTATTTCATCTACGGATGGTTTCGTAACCTCCGGGCTATTTCAGTCTGTAAGTGTATTATTTAAACCTTCTCAGACATGAATAATATTGTTGTTTTATTCTAACATGGTATCAGAGCTTGTGCAGATTTTTTTTGCAGTCGCTTGCTGGGACGTGCGACTATAAATTTGTTTGCTGGGAACACAGCATCTAGTAGCTGGGAGGATTTTTTTTTCTTCTCTGTGCTAGGAGGATGATTTTTTTTTTAAATGCAATCACGCGACGGCGTGATTAAAAAAAAAATCACAGCACATAATTTTTTTTTTTAAGTTTATATGACTCAGCCAGAAGGATTTGCAGTGGAAGGCCAACAGCAGAAAGTTTGCAAATTGGTCAAATCCTTATATGGCCTGAAACAAGCTCCTCGAGCTTGGTATATAAAAATGTACAATCACCTCCTGCAGCATGGTTTTAAGAGATGTCCGTCAGATGCAAACCTCTATTTCAAGAAACGGGGTTACGAGATAGTGTTGCTTGTACTCTATGTTGATGATTTGCTCATTACAGGGAGTTCAGAAACTATGATCTCTATTGTCAAAAGAGACTTGTGTAAATCTTTTGAGATGTCAGATCTCGGACTTCTCCATTACTGTCTTGGTCTGGAATTCAGCCAGAAAAAGCACTCCATCAAAGTTTCTCAAAAAAAATATGCCAAGACATTGCTAGAAAAATATCGCATGACTGACTGCAAGCCAATGGCAACTCTGATGGAGACTGGACTTCAGTTATCGCGATATGATGATTCACCTCAGGTAGATGGTACTCTCTATCGACGATTGATTGGGAGTCTCATATATCCGACCAATACTAGGCCGGATCTCGTATTTCTTGTCAACTATCTTTCGAGGTTCATGCAGGAGCCTAAGACCACTCATTGGAAAGCAGCAAAACGTGTTCTTCACTATGTCCGTGGCACAATAGAATATGTCCTAGAATACAAGAGGAACAACAAATTCTTCTTGCAAGGATACACAGACTTCGACTATGTCGAATAATTTAATGATCGCAAGTCAACTTCAGGATATATTTTTCATCTTGGATCCGGTCCTGTCTCTTGGCACAGCAAGAAGCAACAGGTGGTTGCTATTTCATCAACAGAGGTAGAGTATCGCGCCGCACATGAAGCTATGTGTGAAGTGATATGGTTGCATCGCATTCTGACAAGTATGGGCCATCCATCCAAATATCCAATACACTTGTTTTGCGACAATCAGGGTGTTCTGAACCTAGTCAAGAATCCAGTCCATCATGAAAGAACAAAACACATTGACACACAATGTCATTTCATTTTAGATGAAGTTTCGAGGCACCGAATTCAGCTTCAGCACATTCCCACCGATGCTCAAGTTGCAGACATTTTCACTAAGGCACTTGCACGTGTCAAATTTGAATTGTTTCGCAGCTCTCTTTGTATTACAAAATGATGTAATCAGGGGGGATGTTAGTATATCCAATAGTTATATCATTACCAAAATAATGTAATAAGGGGGGATGTTAGCGTATATTTGTTAGCATATATTTGTTATTACATTTTATTGTTAATTAGGCAGAACTTGTTATTTGGTTACAAGTTCTATTTCAGCCGCGGATGGTTTCGTAACCTCCGGGCTATTTCAGTCTGTAAGTGTATTATTTAAACCTTCTCAGACATGAATAATATTGTTTTTTGATTCTAACATTTATGAGGACCTTTTAATAAGCAAAAACTTATAAATAAAACTATGAATGATGATGATTGATTTGAGATTCATGATTGGCATACAAACATGGTGTCATTCATAAGAATGTAAACACAACTTGTCCTAATGCAAGTATAATGGATGAATATACCTAATACAATGCAACTAATCACTGCATATAATGAAATGCATGATAACATAATGCAAATATTTTTTGTATTTTGATGTTTTGTATTATTTTTATGTTTTTATGTTTTCTGACTTGTTTGGTATTTTTGATAATTTTTGTTGTTTTTTGTAATTTTGATTGTTTTATGTTTTTTTTTAGGTATAAAACTCCCATAAATGAAGAATGTTGAGAGGTTTAGATTATTCAACACCTTCTAGTAAATTTAGGTGGTACATTCCTTGCCCTATCTTCTTTATTACAATAAAGAGACCTAACCGATTAGTCATAAATTTATCTCATAGATGAGGTGATAGGTTTGAGTTTTGTTGGTTCTCTTTGACCACAAGATACCCAACTTTAAAGTCTCTTAAATTAAGTTTTGTATCATAAACTAATTTAATATTATCTTGATAAATGTATATATGCTCAAGAGCATTAACTCATCGTTCATCAAGAAGCATCAATTTATCGAGGTGAGCTTATCATGAGGTGTCATCATCGATGAATTCTTTCAATGACACATGCAATGATGAAATTTCTATTTCCAAGGGAATAATGGCCTCAATGCCATATAATAGAAAAAATGAGGTTGCCCTAGTGGGTTTCTGAATGCTAGTTTGATAAGCCCATAAAGCTAGAGGTATTTAAAGGTTCCAATCCTTGTGGTTTTCCTTGATGGTTTTCTTCAATATGGCAACTACAATTTTATTTGAGGCCTCTACATACCCATTAGATTGTAGATAATAGGGTGTAGAAAATTTGTGCTAATGTTGTATTTGGGCATTAATGCCCACACATATTTGTTCTTGAATGATGTCCCATTATCCGATATTATTTTAGATGGAATACCAAAATGACATATAATGTTATGGAGAATGAACTCCACAATATGAGCTCCAGTCATAGTGGTTAAAGGGATGGCTTCCACCCATTTGGTAAAATATTTTGTAGTCTTTAATGAACATGTGATGGCCTAAATATGGAGGAGATATCTTCCCAATTAGATCAAATTCCCATTGAGATAAAGGTCATGCCAATTGAGTCAGTTGTAAGGCCTAAGATGGAAGGTGTGAGAGATTGGTATGATGCTTGCACTTTATGTACTTCCTAACATATTTGTAACAATCCTTTTTCATTATGGTACAATAATAACCCATTTGAAGGATGTGCTTGATGATAAAAATAATGAGGATAACCCATTATGGTTTCATTGTCTGCAAATATTCACTAAGAGTTATTCTCATTTGTTCAATCCATGTATTCTCTCCTCCTAAAAGAAATAATTGACTATTACAATTTTCCATGCCATTACAAGACATGTCTGCAACTATGGGTGTCTCACAATAAATCTCTCCAAAGAGAGCTATACAAGGCTTCTTCGCCTTCCCATCCTCTTCTCCATGAAGGGATTCCTCATATTCGTATCTCTTCTCTTCAAGAATTTCATCATCACTCTTTTATTTAAACATGTCTTCCTCTTCAAGGAATAATTCACCATCATAAGAATGTATGTCTTCATATGAGTCTTGAAAATACTCTTCAAAAAATGCTTCAAAAGGATCTAATTCAGAAACTTCTTCAAGGAAGTAAGGCTCCTCCTTGCTTAAAAAATATTCATGATTGTCACACATGGCTTTATGGGTGTCCTCATAAAACCCATAAGCATTCTTCAACACTTGCCATGCCATTTTAGCTATTCTACAATTAGATATGAGAGGGAAAACACTCTTTTCCATTCCTCTCCTCAAATCCATAAGAGCTAAGCAATTTGCATATTGTTGCTCCTTCTTCTCTTTTCTCTCCTCACCTTGTAGGTTGCTCCAAGAGGGTTCCTCATAGCCTTATTGAACTATATCCCATAAGTCTTGAGCCTTCAATAAGGTCTTCATAATTATACTCCAAATAGCATAATTATCTCCATCAAATTTTGGTACATCCAAGTCTGCATAAATGGCTTCCCTTTATTTACCAAAGTCTAAAGCACCCAATTTATCATAAATCGGCCAATACTGATTGAAACAAACTAAAATTTTTCCTGTAGACTTTTGATATACTTATATAAAAATCCACTAAATTTTAGAAGCAAATTCACACAAATGAGAAATATGTGATCAATTTACTTTTGCCCTTTCTAGATCTTAGAGTGTTTTTGAGACAACTTCAATGTTTTCACATAAATCAATCCATACAGCTCCAAAATTTCTAAAAATTAAACTCTGTATTCCTGAGATAATAATATGAAAACCCTCTAAATTTTAGAAGAAAATTCACAAAGGTGAAAAATATGTGATCATTTACTTTTTCCATTTTTATCACAATTTCGGATCTAGGATTTTTGAAGAAAAAAAATAAATATTCACACAAATAAATCAATACAAATCCAAATGATCTGAAATTTTATCTGAATTATAATTTTATCAAAATAATATTTCTCCCAAAATTTGAGTAGCAAATACCCCGTATTCCACTTTATACAACCATTTTATTGAAAAACTAAAAATGCTAATAAAATCAGAAAATTAGCTCCAAATCACTTGAAATTCTGATTGCATCCTCTTGATACAATTAACTAACAACCATCAAAATTTCATAATCAAATACCTCAGGATTCATGAGATATTAATGATTTACTCGAGCTCTTCCTTGCAAATCTGTTGAGTGCTGGCCACTTGATTTTCTCTTACAAAGTGTGTGCTTCAGATCTCTTCACACCACTCTCCACAATTTTTGATCCGTTTGAGCAAACCTGCTTTGATACAAAATGAGAAACAATGGTGAAATTGTTCTATTGATCAACAATGCATTACATAGTTTTATAGTTGTTGAAATAACTAAAAATAGACACGGTGGTTGAGAGAAATCCTATTAAACTTATTACAACAAACTAACTTAAATATAACTCTTATCCTAACAACATGCTAATCTTGGACTATGGTCAAATATTGACCTTGGTCAATAACCTCAACGTATGCTAATCAAATTAACTAGAAATATGTAAATCAAAACATTAAACTAAAACTAAATACTAGGACTTAATACTTAGGACTAAGGATGCAATGTTGAAAATATTCCAACAGTATGCGTATTTTAGCTCATAACTGACCAATGTGTGACTAATATAGTAAATAGCTTTTTCCTTATTTTTTTTATTCTTATGGTCCAACATGGTCTCTAAAGTAAAATCTATGGCTGAAATATACAACAAGAAAGACACACTAGGTAAAGGTGGAGCTAACACTAGCAGCAATACCAGGTAATATTTTATCTTGTCAAAGACCTTCTAGCACTCCTTATACCAATTGAATGGGATCCCCTTACATAGCAGTCAATTCATAGGTCAAAATTTATTTGACAATTATGCTATAAAGCATTTGATGGAAATTTTAAGGCTGGTGGGGGGAAGCATTTCTAAAATTGCTTTGACCTTTGTGGGATCTACAAAAATCCCTCTCTTGGATACTATGAATCTCAAAAAATTTTGATGTAACTCCAAAAATACATTTTTTAGGATTTAGCATGTCATTATGCTCTATCAAGCGATCAAAGACTTCATAAAATCTCTGCATGCTCTTCATGCAAGATAAATTTGGTGAGCAAATAATCTATATAATCTAATATCTTGTGCTTATAATCATGAAATATGTATGTCATGGCTCGTTTATAGGTTGCGCCAACATTTTTAAGGCTGAATGGCATAAGTTTATAACAAAATATTCCCTGTGGTGTAGTAAAGGTTATTTTATGTTGATCTTCGAGCTTGACCTGAATTTGATTATAGCCTAAAAATCAATCCATAAGGGATAACATTTCATGACCAGTAGTTGCATCTACTATAGTGTCAATATTAGGCAAGAGGAATGCATCCTTAGTTATTGCTTTATTTAGATCTCTAAAATTCGTACAGATACGAATCCTCCCATTAGGTTTTCCTATGGGTACCATGTTAGATACCCATTCAAGATAGTCAATTGGTTGGATGAATTTCACATCCAAACCAAAAATGTTTGTAGTTCATATTTCACCATTAAGGTGATTATTGGATGTATTTTTCTAAGCTTTTGCTTTATCGAATTCATATTTGGGTCTAAAGTAATATTATGGATGACCAAATTTGGATCAAGACCTGAAATGGCCTTATACGACCAAGCAAACATATTAGCTTTTTCTATCAAAAGAGCTATGATGATGGTACACTCTTGAAGAGATAGATGTTGTCCTAGTTTACTTTTTTAGGATTATCAAGGTCATTTCCAATATCTACATTGAAAGTTTCCTCAATTGACATATGAGACTCCTCCTCTTATTGATGAGGTGTAGGGATTAGGTAGATGTCATCCTCTAGATTTGGAGGATATTTCATATCAGATTCAACCTCAGCATGACATACATATTGGGGTTGACCTAGAGAGAAATGGAATGGTTGTAGCATCTCTTCACATTGGAAGAACTCCTTAGGTGACAATGATGATGCGATGCGATCAAAATCAATTACCTCATGATTGAGGTGCAATGGATTTGAAGGATAAATGGGGTTACAGAGAGGTGTGGTTAGGTCAATGAAAATCATGTTTATGGATGGTTGGTAATTTTCATTATCACATAGGAAGACTGTATTGATTATATATGGATATACATGTGCTATATGTGGATTAGGAGGAAATGGGATTTTTGGATCTGCTCTAGGAGTAGATGAAATGATTAGGTCCTCTGGTGGTAGTAGCTTCATATAGTTATGCAGGGGAGGAAACACCCTATAATATATAACATCTATGTGAATAGGTGACCTAACATGATTGAAATCTCCTCTATAGTTTTTAAGGTAGAAAATGTGGTGAGGACCTAGGTATGCTACTTATATTTCATCCTTGTATTCATAATCTTCTTCACTCCAATCATTCTCAGGATTATCATCGAGTTCAGACTCCTCTTGGTGGATGGTCTCATCAAATGATTCATTGATAGAATCAAGAGGTTTGATAGAGACAATTTTAATTGGGAGATGATCTCCTAGCAGATGAGAAGGTTCAAGATTGACATATTAATTTTCATCAATGTCTTCTCTAAAACCTAATTTTAGGCATTGTAGGGAGTCAACCTAGATCTCATCTGACATGTGAATGTTATACCCTAAACCAAATTTTTCTATGGGAAATTGGTATTATGGTAAATAGGGTGTTGTAAGACCCTACTCATAAATACCTACACCATTTTCATGCCAATATTAATAGGAGAAGTATCTCAAAGTGAAATTAGGATTCGACATATAATATATGTTTCCTACGAATGTTTTGTTGTCGTGGCTAATCACAGGAGATTGATTTATGGATTGATAAAAACCCTCATATATTAAATTTTTTTTATTAGTTGGTATACCTAAGGGTACGATACTTTTGATTAGTAATGGGGAAACATGAGGTCTTCCCATGTCTTGTGCAAACTCGATAATTGGTGTAAATGTAACATTTTGTACCAAATATTCTATGAGCCCTGGATTGGTTAAGTGAATTCTAACTTATGGTGCGGATGATGCAGGGGATGTGGGGTGAGGTAAGTCATCCATTATGGTAGGTGATTCTTAATATTCCATAGGAATTAGAATTTTTTATTGTGGAAATGTTAGGAATGATTGCTAGAACGTCCTCCACAAGAACCTTCAATTTCTGTTCAATCGAGGGATCGATTGACAACGAAGAAATATCTGAAGGAACCAATGGTTTAGGAAAAATGGTTTAGATAAAGATGGTAGTAATGAAGTGGGTGCATTGGCAGGTGCTGATTTTTATGGGTGCTCTAGATTATTGATAGGGGAACTTGGTTGAATATCAAAATGCATGGAGGGTAGAACAAACTTCCTCGAATTACTGGCATAATTTACATACCCAAATGGCTCATCATACGAAGGAACCACATGAACTTATCCTTCATATACATACTTGATATATTGATGTAATATTTAAGGAATACATTTTATGTCCTGGATCAAAGGGTGACCAAGTAATATATTGTATTGCATTGCTCCTTATAGCAAATGGTATAATACAAAAAGTGTCTTTAGTCCCACGATATACGATGTTGGAAGATTCAAGTGCTATAGAGTGATAATTGTTATTATATTGATTGATGAACCTATATCAATCAATACTCTCTTTTATGGGATCATGTTGATAGAAGAAATAATATGTAATGGGGGATCTGCTATGTTTTTAGGTACCTATTTTATTTCATGATCATAAAATGTTACCACATGCTCTTTACATTTTTGCACATGCCCTACAAAATTTATGAATGCATTAGGGTATCGAGGCTGAAGCTTGATGGATTTTAATATTTCCATAAGATCCTCCCTATATCTGGGTGATTTTGGGATAATATTATATATGGAAAGCTTAGATGATACCATTTTTAGGATTTGCATAATCCTATTCTTAATTGTTATCATTAGTGGAGGCAGTGGTCCTAGAAGAGGGTATTGAACTAGCAAGGGTTGGGTTGTAGAAGGGATTCAGATAGGCACTATAGGTGGCATGACTTGATCATACCTTATGCTTCTAATTATGATGTTAATCATACCTACGAATCCATGAGTGGGTGTATCCATATGAATTTCATTGGCATACCTATTCTAATTATCCTTGAACTCATGAGTGGGTAAGGGGTCTTTAAAAATAGCCATTTGTTGATTATCAAGGGCAAGAGGGTTATCAATTTACAATTGATTCTTGTCTAACATGTCTTGTATCAGGTTCTTAAATCCATAGCATGCTTGGATATCATGACCTTTTTATCAGTGATAAACACAATACAAGTCCTCTTTATACCCCTTAGGTTTTGGGTGGGTAGGACCTATCAAGCAGATATCAAGTAAGGTAATGGCATTTGAAACACATAAACTATTGAAGAGGGATGCCAGAGACTCAGGTAGTGGCATATAAGTGTGAGGAGGGTGGTGTGGCTGATCTTGAACTTGGATTCATTGGCATTGATTATTATATTAAGCTAGAGGGGGTTGAGCCTAATAGTTTAGTTGATGGGGTAATTTATCCATTTTGGTAACATTCTAATAATTTGATTGACTAGAGCTAGTTTTTATTGAGTGTAGTTGTTCCAAGGATTTTATTCCACTCCTTTTTATGAAGTTTTATATCCCCTCCTAGACCTTTATGTCCTTGATAACTTTGGATTGTTCTAAAGCCTCCTCAAATTTTTGGTATTATTGTAACTGAAGAAGAAGAAAGATGTGTTTTGAGAAACCTTTTGTAAGCATTCAAGTAAGTTTCGAAACCAATACAATGAAAAGAAATTTTAAAATTATCTTTCTCCATCTATTTTCGTAATCCATAACTGGCTCATCATCAAATTGATGAAGGTTTGATAAGTTAGTTAGGTTGGCCTTATTTTTGATGTTGAATGAGAAGTGTTCTAAAAATGTGTTAGCTAGTTGTTCAAAGCTAGAGATGCTATGTCTTGGTAGTTGATTATACCACTCTAAGGCTACACCAGAGAGTGTTATTAGGAATATTATGAATATTAAAGCATTGTTGTCTTCTATCTAGAAGCACAAGTTCATGAAACTTGTTGCATGTCCTATGCATATTTATCTCCTTTAAATTTATCTAATTTTGGCATTTTAGACTATTCTAGATAAGGAGGACAAGACACTGATAGGTGAAGGAGTTGATTGCATATTTTACATAATATTAGATTTTGGTATCCCATTCCTTACTTTTTCAATGATTTAATTTGATCTCTAAGGACCTTGTACGCATGAGATTATATGATATCATTCTCTTGAATCAATCTCCTAGGAGGAGGAGGTGGAATATATCTATTAGACTAAGGTGGAGAAATGTAATCATCCATTATGTTTTCATAAAGTGACTCAAGATATGCTTGATCATGGTACTCAAGTTCTGGCTCTTCATATGTCTTATAGTTTGGATGATCTAGAAATTGATGCTATCAAAATTGAGAATGATGAATATAGGATAGGGATGATGCTTTTTCATTAGCCTAGGAGGCAAATATTGGCATTGCATGGTGCACCTAAGGTTAGCTTTTACCTATATGTGTTGGGCATAGGGATTTCATTGTAAACTACCTTAAACGATTGCTCCTCATGCAATCTCTATTCGAGAATCCTTTCCTCATGTAATCTATGTTCATACAACCTATGATGATGCAATATTTGTTGTTCAACATGTTCTTGATCTAAGCACTCTATATTTTTGTAAATCATCCAACTGTATTTGGATTAATTTATCTCATTGACTGGTATTAGGTCTAGGTAACTGATATATCCAATCAGCTATGTGAGGTCTATGGTTTCTCATATCGATATAGGTGATGAGCACCAAAAATGCTCATTTTATATACACTTTTAAGGGGTATTTTTATTGGTTTAATTAGCATTAGAAATGTATTTTTATATAAATTATGTATATAATTGATAGAAAATATAGTATTATGCTTGACTGGTGTTTTTAGTAGAAACTGTGTATAAATGTAGGTTTTGCTACTAATCTAGTATTTTCCAGTCTACATCCCACTTAGAACTGGTATGCTTCTGCTTCAATGAGTTTAAGGTATATTGGGAAGGTGCCTTACTCTTCAGGCAGATGCCTTACTCAAGTAGGTTCCTTATTGGCACCTTACTCCCATACATTGGACACGCATTACTGGTGCCTTACTCCCATACATTGGAGGCATCTTACTAGGAACCAATCAATAGGTAGGCACCTTGATGAGGAAGTAGGAACCTTAATGCCATACATTGGAGACACTTAATATGACCAAGCCAACTTTGATCGGTTGACCAATGGGCTAAGGAGGTTGTTGCACATGAAGACAAAGGAGAAATATTTTAATCATGCATTATTATTAAAATAGAATAAAACACTTATTATTAACCAATTGGTCGGTTGACCTTGTAAAGCTCTTAAAGCATTATTTTTAGGATGCATTAATTTAGATTTTTTTGTTATGTACACCTAAGGATTTTTATATTTATCCTTCTAGTGAACGAACATACTTTAAAATAGCAGAATAAAATCTATGTAGAAACCAATTGTAACTAATCACGTTATGTGATTAAAATAGATTGATTTGTTATTGTAATGATATCTGGATGTGCTTTATATAAATACGCAGGCTAGATGCATGAAATGGAGAATAAATTTACACAGAAGTCATTTTATGTTATTTACTGTATAATTTATTAAGAGTGAAATTCCTCTTACTTTATTAAAGCAAGCTCTACATAATTATTCGGGCAGACTATCTATGGGAGCTTGGGACCACTCCATGTAGTAGTCCTCCCCTATTTTATTTCTATATTTTTTTACTATATATTAGATCTATTGCTTTATTTTAATTCAATTGTGTGTTTTTTTTCTGCACATTTAATTTCCCATACATTTACTTTCAACACTTTAATTTTAGTTGTAATTTATTTATTTAATTTTTTGCACTTAGTTTTATTTGGTTTGGCTGAAATCAAAATGCACAAACATCCCCCACCAAACTAAATAAGGTATAGAAGAATTCATTCCTACACACTACAATCATATACTGTGCGTGAAACTCATAAGTTTATGGACTTATCAGATTGATAATTTATGGTGAAATAAATGACTGTTTTCTAAACATAATTTCTACTCACCATTTTGGCACCATTGTCGAGGAGTGTCAAAACTGTAGTGTTATGATTTATAGGTCAGATAAAAAATCCCATTTAAAATTACTTGTATATCTTCTACCTGAGAAGTGTGAGTCCACCAATGGCCTTTTTACAAGGCCAAAATAGTTATCGGTATAGTCAGAGCCAAATCTCATAAGCAACAAGTTAAATTTACTAGCTTCTCAAGTAAACATGGGAATGAACCTAATGTACCATATTAAGTGTAGAAGTATGAATAAATTATGTTGTTAGGCAATGAAGGAATTCCATCACATTCTAAATGGTTTCAATATATCAAAGAAATAGCACAACCCAAGTCTGATGTAGCTAAAAATCTTTGGGGATGTATTTTTATACAAAAACTATTGGGAAATTATACCTCTAGAAGCTTAGTTTTAACAATTAAAAATTTTTATAGGCTTGACGCTTTGCAACATATTGGCAAATTATTTTAATGATGCAGGAAAAATGATAGAGCATAATTTTAAAAGAATATCTTGTTATGGAGTATGTTATTCACTTGCGCTTAAAGCAACCTGGTGAATCAGAAACTAGCACATATTTTAATATTGTTATGCCATGTTTTCTCTAAAATGTCAGCCCATAGATAGTCATTTTCTAGCCTTCAAATTGTGCCATTACGATGAAATATTTTGGTTGTGAGGCCATGAAGGAAAATACTCTTCTCATGCTACAACATATCAAACTAGTTGATAAAGAAGGAGATGATTTTTAAAATACTAGTTCATATGTAGGCATGGGGGGACCCCACCTTCATCATTACCACCAACAACACAATGAACGTTGTTTACAGTGTTCATTATATATATATATATATATATATATATATATATATATATATATATATATATATATATATATATCTTCTACTGAAAATGCTCCAAGTTAAGAGCAAATAAAAAATAGAGTTTTATTTTGCTACTTGTTGGAAGAGAGTATCCTCTTTTCCAAGGACCATATTGGTCCAGAAGGAAAATGAGAAATATCCAATTGGTAGCTAAATAAAGCAAGGGAGGAGCATAGAAGTAATCGGATGTCAAAAGTCTAAAATAATCCCACATGGTATTTGAGCATGATAAATAATATGAATGGAGCTCATAGTGGCCAGAAATAACAACACATAAATCTCAACGATGCATCTCATGAAAACATCACACCTGAACACCCGACACATGTCGTAGATGATGGTGAATGGATTTATTTATCCTCACTCTAGGAAATAGAGGATTGTAGTGTTGCTCTAATTCTACCTATGAAGGAAATAATTTAGAGTGGGAGATTATTTTGATTCAGATACACATGTGTCAGGACTGTATAAAGTCTACTCAATTGAAAAAGTGATGCATTTAGGAGTACATGGTGAGAAAATAATGCACAAATATTAATCCTTGTGATGCATTCAAAGAGTTCAATGCTCTTGAGACACATCAAAGTAGGATTAAAATATTTTTTATGTGCTATTGATGAAGAGTTGGATGTTTCAAAAGTTTGGAGCTATTGGCTATCATAAATCCTTTCATAGTGGTACATGGAACGTAATTTTTGCACACCAGGCTACATAGTTACCTGGCTCAATTACAGCCTACACAACCTCCACTTTTTAATGCACAATGCCAATATTATGGTTTTTTTTTTTAGCATTTCATTCTGTTAAAATATATGGAAAATAAAATATAGAGAAGAGATAGAGTCTCATTATTGTGGAAGAGAATGACGAATTTAAAAAGAGATGGTGAGGATCTAAAATCATGGAGAAATATACTGTCACAGTGCATAGAGTTCATTATTTCTCACAAAAAATTTGGTTGAGAAGATGTTCCAGTACACAGCACATTCAACAAAATTCCTAGGATGGATCATTGACAATCCTCCAGTTTGGCCACCTAATTTCAAAATCACTAGCTCAAATTGTTGCATTTTGAATTTTTGTTCTTCAATGCAGATGATGAAAAAAAAATGATCCAAGATCTGTTATGGTCATGGCAGAACAAATGATGAAAAAAAAATAGTTAGAATTTTATTTGAATGCCTTTAGTTTAGGTTTTTTATGTTTTATAGGACAACATGAAGTGCAATATAGACACATAAGGATATGTCAGTGAAGATTTTGTAAAGTGATATTTATACGTGAAGTGACATTGACATGGGAGAGACCCTATACCATACCAATAGTTTTCAAGAGTGCCTTAATATTTAGGAAGGTTCCTTACTCCAAAGGAAGGTACCTTACTCCAGATGTAGATGCCTTACTCTAGATGCAAGCGCCTTACTCTCGAGCTAGGTGACTTACTCCAAAGGAAGACACCTTACTCCAAAGGAAGATGCCTACCTCACAAAAGGAATGCACCTTACTTCCAAGGTAGGTTCCTTACTCCAAAGGAAGGCACCTTACTCCCAAGGTAGGTGCCTTACTCCAGAAGAAGGTGCCTTACTCCTGAGGTAGGTGCCTTACTCTCAAGGAATGTGCCTTACTCCCAAGGTAGGTGCCTTACTCCCAAGGTAGGTGCCTTAATACAAAGGAAGGTACCTTACTCCCGAGGTAGGCACCTTACTCTAGATGAAGACACCTTACTCTCGAGGCATGCACCGTACTCTAGAGGCTTGTGAATTACTCCCAAGGAAGGCACCTTACTCCCGAGGTAGGTGCCTTACTCTAAAGGAAGGTGCCTTACTCCAAAGGAAGGTGCCTTACTCTTGAGGTAGGTGCCTTATTCCAAAAGAAGGCACCTTACTCCAAAGGAAGGTGCCTTACTCTTAAGGTAGGCACCTTACTCCAAAGGGAGGTGCCTTACTCCAAAGGAAGGTGCCTTCCTCCTCATGTAGTGTCTCAATGTCCGACAACAGAGGCACTGGGCTATGGTTGAAAAGTATTTTATTTCATTAAAAAAATAAATGACGAGGCCCTTTGATGCCATATAGTAGAGGCACCTTGATATTATAAATAAAATAAAAATTGCATGGAACATGTCCTTCTTAGCATAAAATTTCTTTTTCTTTGTAGAAAATCATGAATCTCATGCAAGCTACAAGAATCTTGAGAGCCAGGGCCTAATAGGCATGGATGTCATGATTCATGTTTTTCTTTCTTTTGTGTGTTGTAGGTAAAGTTCCCGCATGCAAGCTACAAGCATCCTGAGAGCCAGGGCCTAACAAGCACAGATTGCATTGAACTACATTTTAGTTTTTCTCAATTTATTTTGTAGGTGAAATGGCTTGATTGTACAAAAAATAGGCATCTTGGGAGACAAGGCCTAAACCGGATCAACATACTATTGGAAATTTTGAGTCCTCTAAGTCATATTTTTCATTGATATCACCTAATAGAGTTATCACTAATCTAAAGGAATTTAGCAAGAAATAAATTCACCCAAGTCATCCAAGAAAAAGCTTCTTCTTTTTTTGTGGAAAACATCCCAAAAGGGATGCCACTTTTGGGTAAGACCCAAGGAGGCGGGGTATCATCCAGGAAAAATCTTCATCAGTGCAAAAGTGAAAGGAAAAAGGCTCCAAATATTTTAATATTATTGGGAGCATAGGTTAAAAGATTGGTTTATAAAAACCCATGATGGGTTATTGTAAAAGTTAAAAAGGAGATTTAATAGTTATTTATAAATCATTTAAATTCACAAGGATTTTAAATTTTATAAATAATACCAAGGTTGGGCATTAAGACAAGGTTCTAAGGTTTTATTAAACCTAAGGTTGGCTCTTTAAGACAAAGTTCTAAGGTTGATTTTAATTTATAATATTTAAATTTAAATTTATTATAAATTAAATCATGTCGGCATTGAATTCATTCGAACCACCAACGTGATGCTAAGGAAGGCAAAAGGCATTATATAAATTCAAAACAAATTCATTTACCAAGGATCCCTTGCTATTATTTTTGAAGTGCATGCAAAAGAGATTTCTATTATGAAAGCCTTACGTTTTTTGTGAAGGTTAAAGCTATGAATATTTGGAAGTCATAAGTGCAAAGGCCAGCATGGCCTAGTGGTATGTTGGCTCAGTGCTAAGGAGGAGGTTCTAAGTTTGATTCATGTGAGGTCTATTTTTTGGATTGCAAGGAAGAAGCGCTCTACGTGCTTGTTTTTCGGAGGTTCGCTGTTCAAAGATATTGAAAGGTGGACATGCCCTTTTAGACACGTCAGGACACGTGGTCCAACGACAGCTTGGATGTGGCTAAGGCATTGGGAAGAAAACAGTCAGGGGATCGAATCCCACTGAGGGCAAGGCAAGTAAATTTAATTTTTGTTTAATATTTTATTTTCTACCAAGGTTGCCTAAGGAGAAATAAGGTTATGGTATTCCCTAGGAAAGATAAATATTTATTCTATTTTTCTTTGTGGAAGCATATCATATTATATATCATTGAAAATCTATTTTCGAGAGCTACTTATTTAGATTACTTTGAGGGAGAAATAAGATATGTGCAAGAAGACATTTTTGGTTTTTTCAAGGAGTTCCAAAAGTAAATTTGATTCATTATTTTGAGGGATTATTTATTGCATAAGAGGGTTTGGTGCATTTTTATTGAGTAGGAGTAATAAGGTGTTATTGAGATATTATTTTGATTATTGTGTTATTACTCAAGACCTCTAACCCTTGTTGAGATTGGAAAAATAAAATGTGTTGAGTGTGGCAGATTTAGTGGATAACTCGTAAGGCATCAAAAAGGTATGGGAAATATTCTTCATTGACTTATTTGGGTGATTTATTTCTGAAAATATCTTTGGAGAGAAAAGGATTGATTGTGGTTAACCTTTTTGAGAGTTTATGGTTTAATGCTTCAAGGTTTTCAGAATTGAGATTTGTGATTAAACCTTATTTATAGACATTGTTGTTGAAGCCCATTGGTTTTACAAAGAACTTGAACATGAGTATCATTGTTATGTGAGATTTGTTGTTGAGCATTGTTAAAAATATTTTGAGTTGGTTGATACATGTTTGGACTAGGGTTTGTGAGAAAGGATTGATCCTTCAGGTGATTGGTTGAGTAGAGTTGATTAAGCCTAGTCATGTGATTGTGTGAAGTAATTGTTTAAGTTCCATGAAACAAACTATTCTATATTCTGATTTGAGTTGAGATTGAGATTTGAGAATAGAACATATTGAGTCTCTAACAATTCTCTTTATGCTTATATGAGATTGATTTAAGTTGAGATTGGGATTTGAGTATAGAACATATTGAGTCTCTAACAATTCTCTTTATGCTTCTATGAGATTGATTTGAGTTGAGATTGGGATTTGAGTATAGAACATATTGAGTCTCTAAAAATTCTCTTTATGCTTCTATGATATTGATTTTATTTGAGATTGAGATTTGATTATAGAACATATTGAGTCTCTAAAAATTCTCTTTATGCTTATATGAGATTGATTTGAGTTGAGATTGGGATTTGAGTATAGAACATATTGAGTCTATAACAATTCTCTTTATGCTTATATGAGATTGAGTTGAGATATTGATTGAGCATTGAGTATAGAAAATATTGAGTCTCTAACAATTCTCTTTATGATTCTATGTGATTGAACAAGTTTTGTGTGGACTTGTTAAGAATATTTGAGGCAAGTATTTGAGAAGGCTTGTGGACTAATTTTGTGTAATCTTTTATGGAAGCTTGCAATACAGATTTGAGAAAGTAATAGAGAGGGTGTTTTGAACATATTTGGACAAGTTCTATGTGAGCTTGTTGAGAAAATTTGGACAGGTTCTCTGTGGACCTATTGAGCATATTTGGACATGTTTTATGTGGACCTGTTGAGCAGATTTGAATAGGTTTTGTGTGGACCTATTGAGCATATTTGAGCAAGTTCTGAGTGGAACTATTGAGCATATTGAGTAGGTTTTGAGTGAACCTATTGAGTATATTTGAGAAGGTTCTAAGTGAACCTATTGATAGAGCTTTGGAGGTGAAAGATTATAGAGGATAGAGTCTCAGTGGATAGATATCTAGCAGCCAGAACAATTGAAGACAAATATTCTGAGTGAGGAGTCTTAAAGTGGAGAGAGATCCACTAGTCAGTGCATTAGAGAGACAAAGTCTTCTAGAATATCACTAGCCAGATCATAATGGGAAAGAGTTCTCCTGTGGAAGAGATCCATGAACTTGAGATTAGAAGATCAACATCTCCTTTGGACAGAGGTCCATAAACATTGTAATTGGGAAGGATTCCCAAAGAGATTATTTGAGAAATATTTAGAAGAAATATTTTCTCTGTGGAGGTAGCCCACCTTGGGTGAACCACATTAAAATGATGTCTCTCATGTGTGTGATGCTTTGTGTGATGTTTACTATTTTATTAATGTTGATGCTACGATTTGGGAAAAAAATATGTATACTGTTCACCCCCCATCTCAGTATAAGCACATGTTCTTCATTTGGTATCAGAGCGAGTCTCTCCATGAAGAGTATAACAACTTGTAAGAGGATCCTTTGGTAGCACACATGACATTAGAGTGTGAAGAAAGTATAGACTTTGAGGAAGCACTCTTCAACTGTCTCCAAGATCTTGAAAGAATTCAAGATGAGAATTGACAACTAAAAAAACAAATTCAAAATAATGAATTGGTAAGAATTGAGCTTCTACAAAGGCTAATAGAACTCAAAATAGAAGTGAAAGAAAGAAGAGAGATTGAACACCAGTTAAGAGACATGTTGGAATCCAAACAAGCAAGACTTGAGAAAGTGACAGCAAAAATTGTTATGCTAATATGCAGAACTAAAATAAACAAGAGATTACAACAAGAGGTAGGAACATCAAGAAAAAAGGAGGTATCTTACCATATATCAATGAAAGAATACCACAAAAGGAATAATACCGGATCAAGCCCTCATCAAAATAGGTTATAAAATTTCTTCCATGGACATTGTTTTTCTTGCAATAAATATGGTCATAGAGCTATGCAATGTACTAGCAGAGACAATGATTGTAGTAGTATGGATTATCTTGCCCCACATATGGATGATAATGTTAAGTGTTACAAAAGAAATAATTTTGGGCATAAATATAGAAGGTGCAAACTAGAAATATCTAAGTCTAGTAGAAATTCCACAACTTAAACTACTAGAAAAGAAGAAAAAGGAAAAGGTAAATTAAAATCTTTGCAAGTTCAAATAGCTTTGCATGCTTAGGATAAAGAAGAAAAATGGTTTCTGGATAGCGTATTGTCTAGAAACATGATAGGAGAAAAGGACAAGTTTATAGTTTTTAAATAAGGAAACAGAGGGTCAGTAAATTTTAGGGACAATGGTTCAACAAATATTTGTGGAAAAGGAACTCTAAGTATAGGCAATGGGAAAACAAAATCTGAAAATGTTCTATATGTGGAAGGTCTGAAACATAATATTTTGAGAATTAGTCAACTTTGTGATCAAGGCCATATGGTAAATTTTCATCAAGATAGATGTGAAGTAAGAAAATATGAATATGGGAAACTAGTATCGTGCTATAAGAGAGAAATATTTATGTACTCAATGATATCAAAAAGGAAAAATGTCTCTTATCCAAAGAAAATGAGATTCAGATTAAACATATAATATTGGGACCAAATGAAAATATTCTAATGGCATTAGGAGTGATTCTATAGAAGACAAGTCAAAAGTAAGTAATGATATAGACAAAGTCAAACAAATAGAGGATTATTTAGTAGAGAATGGATATGATATCAAGGTAGAACTTATTTATGCCCTTGACACAGTAAAGATGGTAAGAAAGCAACACTCTAATATTGAAAGATAGTTTCAATAATGTGATGAAGAAATATTATTGCTCATAGAGGATCTAGAAAAGTCAAAAGCTAAGGCAAGCAAGTTCAAAGATAAGTTAGAAGCAAAGATATTGGAATGTGAAAAGCTAACACAATAAGTGGACCTATTAAAAGAAGATTTAGAGGATTCCAAGAATAAGCTATACAAGTATGTAAACAGTGCAAAGAGTGTGGATAAAATAGTCAATGAACAAAAAAAATTCAGATGGAACAACAATCAGAACAAGTCAAGAGGAACTAGAATACCAATGGGATCTAGGAAAGGTTTCTTCAATGGAATATTTTTTTCATGTCGCAGTTTTGGGCACATAGCTTCATAGTGCAGGACACATGAAATACAAGTATATGGGAAAGGACAATTTTTCCAAGGATATTTCTACTCATGCAATGAGTATGGTCACAAGGCAATAAATTGGAGGTTTCATGACAAAAGAGGATATGGCTTCACTAGCATAAATCCTAAGACAGTTGCACATCCAATGAATAATAACATTAAGTGTTATAAGTTACAATAATGATGGTCACATAGCAAAATGGTGTAGAGAAAATATTCTAGAATCAAGTATGAACAGGAAAAATAACAAGAACATGGATGAGAATAGGAACAGGAACATGGATGAGAACAGGAACATGAATAGGAATAGGAACATGGATGAAAACAAGAATAGGAACAAGAACATAAGTGATGATAGGAACAAGGATGATGAATTGGAAAGAAATAGTGAGAGGATTCAGAAAAATCAGAAAATAAGAGAAAAATATAAAGACAAAGAGCAGTGCTTTTGGGGAGTAGAAATACTCCCACCCCAAAATTAACCACCTCATGTGGAGGTGGGGGAGGGTCTAAGCTAAGAGGCTCATTCTTAGCCCCAAGCCCCAAAGGTGACCCTTTGCCATTGATGTCAAAGGGGGAGATATTTGTGTATTGGGGAGATATTTGTTATGTGGAGAGATTTGATGTTTGAGAGAGCATTGATACAGGGGGAGCAAAGTCCCAGGGGGAGCAAAAAATAAGGTCAAGTTTCAGTAAAAGGATAAGGGTTGCCATTAATAAAAAAGGGGGAGATTGTTGGATATTTTGAGTCCTCTAAGTCAGAGTTGTCATTGATGTCACCTGATAGAGTTATCAATCATCTCAAGAAATTTGGCAAGAAATAAAGTCACCCAAGTCATATAGGAAAAAGTTTCATCAGTGCAAAAGTGAAAGGAAAAAAGCTCCATAATATTTTAATATTATTAGGAGCATAGGTTAAATGATTGGTTTATAAAAACCCAAGATGGGTTATTGCAAAAGTTAAAAAGGAGGTTTAATAATTATTTATAAATCATTTAAATTCAAAAGGAATTTAAATTTTATAAATAATACCAAGGTTAGGCATTAAGACAAGGTTGTAAGGTTTTATTAAACCTAAGGTTGGCTCTTTAAGACAAAGTTCTGAGGTTGATTTTAATTTATAATATTTAAATTTAAAATTAAATTTAAATTTATTATAAATTAAATCACGCCGAAGTTGAATTCATTCAAATCATCGATGTGATGCTAAGGAAGGTAAAAGGTATTATATAAATGCAAAACAAATTCATTTACCAAGGATCCCTTGCTATTGTTTTCAAAGTGCATGCAAAAGAGATTTATGTTTCAAAAGCTTTATGATTTTCATCAAGGTTAAATCTGTGAATATTCGGAAGCCCTAAGAGCAAAGGCCAATGTGGCCTAGTGGTATGTTGACTCATTGCTAAGGAAGAGGTTCTAAGTTTGATTCATGTGAGGTCTATTTTTTGGATTGTAAGGAAGAAGCGCT
Source organism: Wollemia nobilis (assembly GCA_028583015.1). Taxonomy (NCBI): domain Eukaryota; kingdom Viridiplantae; phylum Streptophyta; class Pinopsida; order Araucariales; family Araucariaceae; genus Wollemia; species Wollemia nobilis. The sequence goes on from JAQPPZ010003271.1 coordinate 4,756,176, forward strand.
CTACATGCTTGTTGTTTTTCGGAGGTTTGTTGTTTGAAGATATTGCATGGTGGAAGTGCCCTTTTAGACACGTCACGACACATGGGCCAACAATGGCTTGGCTATGGCTAAGGCATTGGGAAGAAAACAGTCAGGGGATCGAATCCCTCCGAGGGCAAGGCAAGTAAATTTAATTTTTATTTAATATTTTATTTTCTGCCAAGGTTTCCTAAGGAGAAATAAGGTTATGGTATGCCCTAGGAAAGATAAATATTTCTATTATTTTTATTTGTGAAATTATATCATATTATATATCATTGGAAAGCTATTTTTGAGAGCTACTTGTTTAGATTTCTTTAAGGAAGAAATAAGGTGTGTGCAAGAAGATATTTTTAATTTTTTCAAGGAGTTGCAAAAGTAAGTTTGATTCATTATTTTGAGGGATTATTTCTTGCATAAGAGGGTTTGGTGCATTTTTATTGAGTAGGAGTAATAAGGTGTTATTTAGATATTATTTTGATTATTGTGTTATTACTCATGACCTCTAACCCTTTTTGATATTGGAAAAATAAAGTGTGTTGAGTGTGGCAGATTTAGTGGATAACTCATAAGGCATCAAAAAGGTATGGACAATATTCTTCATTGACTTATGTGGGTGATTCATTTCTAAAAATATCTTTGGAGAGAAAATGATTGATTTTGGTTAACCTTTTTAAGAGTTGTTGCTTTAATGCTTCAAGGTTTTTAGAATTGAGAGTTGTGATTAAACCTTGTTTATAAGCATTGTTGTTGAAGCCCATTGGTTGTCTAAAGAACTTGAACATGAGTATCATTGTTATGTAAGATTTGTTGTTTAGCATTGTTGGAAACATTTTGAGTTGGTTGATACATGTTTGGACTAGTATTTGTGAGAAAGAATTGATCCTTGAGGTGATTGGTTGAATAGAGTTGATTAAGCCTAGTCAAGTGATTATGCGAAGTGGTTGTTCAAGTTCCATGAAACAAACTATTCTATATTCTGATTTAATTTGAGATTGAGATTTGAGAATAGAACATATTGAGTCTCTAACAATTCTCTTTATGCTTCTATGATATTGATTTGAGTTGAGATTGGGATTTGAGTATAGAACATATTGAGTCTCTAAAAATTCTCTTTATGCTTCTATGAGATTGATTTGAGTTGATATTGGGATTTGAGTATAGAACATATTGAGTCTCTAAAAATTCTCTTTATGCTTCTATGAGATTGATTTGAGTTGATATTGAGATTTGAGTATAGAAAATATTGAGTCTCTAACAATTCTCTTTATGCTTCTATGAGATTGATTTGAGTTGATATTGGGATTTGAGTATATAACATATTGAGTCTCTAACAATTCTCTTTATGCTTCTATGAGATTGAGTTGATATATTGATTGAGCATTGAGTATAGAACATATTGAGTCTCTAATAATTCTCTTTATGATTCTATGTGATTGAACAAGTTCTGTGTGGACTTGTTAAGTAGATTTAAGGCAAGTCTTTGAGAAGGCTTGTGGACTAATTTTGTGTAAGATTTTATGGAAGCTTGCAATGCAGATTTGAGCAAGTCCTAGAGAGGACTTATTGAGTAGATTTGGACAAGTTTTATGTGAACTTTTTGAGCATATTTGGACAGGTTCTGTGTGGACCTGTTGAGAATATTTGGATAGGTTCTATGTGGACCTGTTGAGCAGATTTAAGCATGTTTTGTGTGGACCTATTGAGTAGATTTGAGCAGGTTCTGAGTGGACCTATTGAGCAGATTTGAGTAGGTTCTGAGTGAACCTATTGAGAATATTTGAGAAGGTTCTAAGTGAACCTATTGATAGAGCTTTGGAGGTGATAGAGTATAGAGGACAAAGTCTTAGTGGATAGAGATCTAGCAACTAGTATAATTGAAGATATATCTTTTGAGTGAGGAGTCTTCAAGTGGAGAGAGATCCACCAGTCAGTGCATTAGAGAGATAGATTCTTCTAGAATATCACTAGCCAGATCAGAAGGGGAAAGAGTTCTCCTATGGAAGATATCCACGAACTTGAGATTAGGGGATCAGCATCTCCTTTGGATAGAGGTCCATAAACATTGTAATTGGGAAGGATTCCCAAAGATATTATTTGAGAAATATTTAGAAGAAATATTTTCTCTATGGAGGTAGCCCACATTAGGTGAACCACATTAAAATGATGTCTCTCATGTGTGTGATGCTTTGTGTGATGTTTACTATTTTATTAATGTTGATGCTACTATTTGGGAAAAAGTTTTATGTTATATTGTTCACCCCCCTCTCAGTATAAGCACATGTTCTTCACATCCATGAACCTACACATTTTTTTAGAGGTAGAAACTTGACTATTTCCATCCAAAGGAGATAGTCCCCATTTGGGCATGGACATGGGTGTTAATTTCCTACAAAGGGAAGAGGTACCCACCTCTGTGTTTGGACAAAGTAGATTCTGACGCAGTATAAAAAAAATTGGAGGGTCTGATCAACTCTACAACAGTAGACATGTTTGCAACTGCTCACTTTTCAAAACCAAGAGGGTACCTTGATTTCATGAATTTTATCCAATAAGGCTCATTGATGGCATGCATTCTCTATCTCATGTATTTTTTGGCACACTAGCCCTACTAACTAAGAGGTGCTTAATTTCTATTGAAAAGTTCAAAAGAAAAAAAATAGAAGGACCTCTTGTTAAAACTTCTTCTCAAACTTCTCCCTAGGATGGGGGTGCCCATTGTTTAGTATGGGACCTGATGTTCAGATGGCTACAGACCTATTGCAAAGAGGGACCTATTATTGGTGATGAGGGAATCACCAACTTAAGAGGGAGAGGATATGGGTGAACTTGAATCTCTGGCAAGAAAAAATCTTCTGCTAAGAAGGCTCCAACAGAGATTTATTTTTTGCTACTTATGGGAAGAGAGTATCCTCTTTCCATAGAACCAACTTGGTTTGGAAGGGGAATGAGAAATCTTCGACCAGTAGAAGCAAAATAAAATAGAGGAGAAAAATGAAGCTAGCATTTATATTTAATGATAGCACACTCATCCTCAAATGGAGAACTGCCATTTCATGACAACACCAATAGAAGATGGCTCAGGTTGAAGGTCATACATTGTGAAAAAAATTTCGCATGCCTGTTTTCATCAAGGATATGACACTTACTTTCATGAAAATAAATCCCCTACCATTGTAGTTTTTTTTTTTTTTTTAAAAGAGGGTAAAAATTTATTAACTCAGAAAAACATTCATGATACAAAGAAAAAGCAGAAGCTATTCAGACATATCAGCTCTCAATAAAGAAGAGAGAGATTGAGAGCAATCAGAAGAAAGTTGAGACCAATTTTGAACATCCCAACCATCTTGAAACTTAGAAGCCCATTTAGCTAACAAATCCGCTACCCTATTCCACTCCCGAGGAATATGCACAAAAGAAATGAATTCCAAGTGAGCAGAGATATTAATAATTTTCCGAGCAACCCAACTCAACCGCCAACAACCATGAAGACTATCTCCAGAATTTAACAAATTTATAACAATCTGAGAATCAGATTCACAAACAATCCGACGCCAACCCAAAGCATACCCTTGCTCCAAAGCATATAAAATTGTGAGTGCTTCCATGAAGTTATTATAATGATGTCCCTTAAAGCAAGAGAAAAAAAATTGGATAGTACCACTACTATCCCGCCCCACACCACCAATACCAGCATTACCCGGATTACCCCGGGAAGATCCATCCGTATTAATTTTCAGCACTCCCGGAGGAGGCGGATTCCATTTGCCAGCCCTCCACACCCGATTATTCTGACCCATCCATCTGCAAGAGACATTATGACTAGGACCATTAACCATCAAGCCTAATCTTTCCATGATCTGACATTTCGCATAGTCCACGGGAGAAATAATCTGACATTTTGTAGACACAGTTTCCTGGATCATATGCAAAATCCTCTGCCAGACCTGGGAAGTAGTTAACTCCTTACCTTGGAAAATCCGACGGTTTCGTTCAAGCCAAATCTACAAAAAAATGCATGAAGGACCAATACTCCATCCAACTTGTAAAAAGAAAGCCGCTGCAGGAGGCCGCCCCATACTCCTCCAAAAATCAACTATTGATGAAGCATGCGAACAAGGGTTATTCCATACTCCCCACCAATAATGCCAGACTTGTCGAGCAAAGTCACATTGGAGAAGTAAATGCCCAACAGATTCTTCAGCCTTCCCACAGTTATAGCATAAAGAGGGGCCCGCAAACCCACGCTTTTGAAAATTATCCCAAGTGAGACAACGATTATGAGTAGCCTGCCACCCATAAAAACTACACTTCGGCCAAATAAACTTATTCCAAACTTGCTTCCACCACGGAACCTCCTCCTCACCAAACCGCTGTCGATCCAAAACACAATAACCAGCAGCAATCGAAAAAATCCCTCTATTATCTCTTCCCCATGCTAGCACATCATCCCCAGGTAGAGAAGAGCAGGGACGGCTAGCGAGAATACGGGCCAGCTCTACCCTCGCATCCATAGTGCCACCAGTAGGCCATTCTCGAGGATCCTTCCACCGGAGACTAACCATCTGACCAAAGGACTTAACAGTTTTGAAATCGACCACCTTCAACCATCCAGCATCCCAAAAGCATTGAGCAAGATCTTGAAGATGTGGAAACTCGCTAAGAAGAGGAGCAAATCCATCCCAAGAATCCTACCAAAAAAGAGCTCGAGACCCAATATAACAAATCCAAAATAACCCCTGCTTAACCAACTCTGCTCCCTTTTTCAAAGTATTCCAAACAAATGATCCTCGACCAGTCAAGCTGTATCGAGGAATCCTGCTCCCTACCATTGTAGTTTTTAGCATACACACTACTAGCTATGTTTTGGGCTTCACTACTGGAGCATTTTTCAATCAACGCTCAGAGGAAGAACAACGAAGATGATTAGTGGTGTGGATGATGAAGGCAGTGAGAGAAAAAATAAAATAAAATAAAATTCTCTAGATGCACCAATGTCACAACAATATCATTTTTTGGTACACCATGATTACAGGTAGCATGAAGACATTTTCACACCACCAGCATTATATAGATCAGAATCTGCGAAATTCACCCAAGTATGTACTAAGTTTTCCTATTAATTATGTGTACAGTTATTTTAAAAATCATTTATATGCTAATACCAGTAGATGCCCCTTTAAATTCTCTATCAAAATCTCCCATCAAATTTCAAGCATATGACATGCCTCGGATAAGAAAAAATTTATTACCCTATAATAATTAAAAACTATATAAAAACTATGGCATTCATGTGAATAGATTTGGCATTGTTTCATTGCTACATCATGAGAAATCATTAAGGTGTAGTTCCAAAGAAAGCAGCAGACCAAAAAAATATTTCAAGTAGTAGACTTCAACACTTGGACTTTAGTGGGTTTGCAATCCACTGGTTTTAACAATTACATGGCAGCATGTATCCAAATCAGTGCAATGCAGTGCTTAATGGAAGAAAAAAAATAGGAGTGCTCAATGGAAGAAAAATAGTAGCGCTCAATGGAAGAAAAAAATAGCAGCGCTTAATACAAGAAAAATAGTAGCGCTCAATGGAGGAAAAAAACATCGCTCAATGGAATAAAAATAGCAGCACCCAATGAAAAAACAATAGTACTTAATAAAAATAGAGATGCTAAAGGCCATTAAAAAAATTATTCTGGGGGCTGTTGTCATGAGGACGTGACAATATTTAGGCATGGGGGGATTATGAGCACAAAAAATGCTCATTTTATATACACTTTTAAGGGCATTGTTATTGGTTTAATTAGCATTAAAAATGTATTTTTATATAATTTATACATATAATTGATAGAAAATATAGTATTATGCTTGACTAATGTTTTTAGTGGAAACTATGTATAAATGCAAGTTTTGCTATTGATCTGGTGTTTTCTAGTCTACATCACACTTGGACTTGTCATGCTTCTACTTCAATGAGTCTAAGACATATTGAGAAGGTGCCTTACTCTTTATGCAGATGCATTACTCTTCAGGCAGGTGCCTTACTGGTACCTTACTCCCATACATTGGAGGCACCTTACTGGTGCTTTACTAGCACCTTACTCCCATACATTGGAGGCACCTTACTCTGACCCAGTCAACAATTAGGCACCTTGATGAGGAAGTAGGCACCTTAATGCCATACATTGGAGACACTTAATATGACAAAGCCAACTTTGATCCATTGAACAATGGGCTAAGGAGGTTGTTGCATGTGAAGACAAAGGATAAATATTTTAATCATAAATTATTATTAAAATAGAATAAGACACTTATTATTAACCGAATGGTTGGTTAACCTTGTAAATATCTTAAAACATTATTTTTAGGATGCATTAATTTAGGATTTTTTGTTATGTACACCTAAGGATTTTTATATTTATCCTTTTGGTGAACGGACATACTTTAAAATAGCAGAATAAAATCTGTGTATAAACCAATTGTAACTAATCATGTTATGTGATTAAAAATAGATTGATTTGTTATTGTAACGAGATCTAGCTGCACTTTATATAAAGACATAGGCCAGATGAATGAAAGGGAGAATCAATTTACACAGAAGTTATTTTATATTATTTTCTATATAATTTATTAAGAGTGCAATTCCTCTTACTTGCTTAAAGCAAGCTCTACGTAATTAGTCGGGCGAACTATCTACGGGAGATTGGGCCCACTTCGTTTAGTAGTCCTCCGCTATTTTTTTTCTATATTTTTTTCCTGTAGATTAGATTTATTGCTTTATTTCCCACTTTATTTTAATTCAGTTGTGTGTTTTTTTTTCTGCACATTGAATTTCAACACTTTAATTTTAGTTGTAATTTATTTATTTAATTTTTTGCACTTAGTTTTATTTGGTTTGGTTGAAATCAAAATGCACAAACATCCCCCACCAAACTAAATAAGGTACAGAAGGATTCATTCCCTCACACTACAGGCATATACTATGCATGACACTTGTAATTTTATGGACTTACCGGATTGATAATTTATGGTAAAATAAATGACTATTTTCTAAACATAATTTCTGCTCACCAATAGAGATATTTTTCTCCTTCTATGCACATCGTAGGAATAGCTATCCTTTTCCTCCACTCTAGGGAAGTTGTGTTGACTTGATGTTCAACCCTAGCAGTATCACTTGTGTGCAAATATGGTGTGGGATTATGATGTGTTTGAGTGGAACACTCTTTGTATGTGAGGATAGGATGCACTAGGTCTTCATTTCACTCATCCTCAACATGGGTATGAATGGAAGAGGTTGATCTATGAGGAGGATGATCATGATATATATCCATGTGGTTAAACATCCTACTCATCCAAGGATGATCGGGTGGAGTAACCTACTTATCTATGTTAGGCAGAGGAATATATCCTACCCCATGCTCATATGGATGTGCGGATTGATTAGGGATATGGATTCATGTCACCCCCCTAATTTCCCCCTCAATGGATGGATACTATCTAAAAATAGCATGAGATGGGCATGTTCCAAGAAGATCATATTCTCGATTGCATGAAATTCCCATAGGTGTCCTCTTGGTAGGGGTATCTCGATGGTTAGATCCCCCATGAGTGGAATTATCACCATGATGGTTGCTAGGCCATTATTTAGGTATGAGCAAGTTCGTTGGACTATAACAAAGTCATTTTGGGCCTTCTTGTATATTATCCATAGCATTATTTTGTGGCTAATCATGACTATGTGTAATGACCATTATGTGTTGATTAAGCATACAGTAAAGGAAATGGACAAAGTATACAAAATGATTATCCTATTTAAAAAAAAATTGGTGAATCCTATACTGTGTGGTATGTTTTGATTTGTTATTACTTTTGCTTTCTTATTCAAGTTTTTTATTTCATTTATGATATACTCAGTTTAAGGGTTTCACATGTATACTCTCACACAGATTTGGTGGTGAAATCCAAGCCGTAAAACCCACCAAAGTTTGGTGATGAAGTCCAAACTCGGTGAGGGAGTCCAAGTCCTACCAGTCCTCACCTATGATAGATCTTGGACTAGCCTTGGCCAAAATAGGGTGTGAAATAACCATAAACAAGCCAATGAGGTGGTGATGAAGGCCACCATAATTGGTCTTGATAAATAGTTGGTTGTGAATTCAAAATTGCTAATGTTTAATATGATGCGTGGTGTGTGTGGGTTTTTTTTATCTTATACAAAAATAAAAATTCAAACATAGAGTAATAAATGACTTTTTGCTAATGCATAAAATAACATTTAATTTTTTATATTCCTAGATAAAAACATTTTAGTTTTAGAAATCTAAAATTGTGGAACCCTAATATGATGTCAGCCTTTGCATAGGCAATAAGCACACAATCCACACATTAAATAAACATAGGTCATATTTATGTAATAAGGTCTATAGTAGAGGTCATCTGACATAGGGCTGCATGACCCAACAATGGCCAACAACAAAGGCCATCATACGTAGGGACGGTCACAAAAAGGATATGCCTAACATAGTAGTGTCCAATAACAAAGGCTGTTGGACCTAGGGTGGCGAAAAACAGGCTATTGAAATTTGAATTTTTTTCATATTTTCTCTACTAAAATGTGAATCTATTACATTTCTTTACTGAATAGTAGGAAAAATAGGGATATAGAAACTTAAAGTGAATCCTACACCCAATGAAGGTTCTACTTCTTTGTATTTTGAACTCTACTTTAGGGCCATCACGGGATAGAGCAACAGGATCTGTTGGCCATCACAAGGTATTACGACTGTTAATATTGACCATTCTAGACCAGGACAGTGGTACCCGTAATTCAAGAAAATCAAGAAAATAGGTAATTAGCGATATATTTTATGAAATGTGAAAAGAGTCTCATATCATGATTGCCACTTTAGTCTATAAAAATCATACACCTAAGCAATTATATGAAATTAAATTGAATAACACATCATGTAACCATCAAGATAAAAAATAATAATTAAAGAATGTTGGAAATATGTTGAATATTTTCCATGTTATTCTGGTGGAGCTAACACTAAAAGGTACTGGACACTTTGTAACTATACTCATTGGGGTTCAGGGCTGGGCTAGGCCCCGAATAGGGGTTCAAGAGTGGTAGCCCTCCGAAAAGTAGGGGTCCGGGGGTGGCAGCCCCCGACCAAATTTTTAGGGTTTTTAAGTTATTTTTAGACCCATATGGGATTTTAGGATTACTATATTTGAACCCATGCTTTTTCACCCATGATATTTTAAAATCCATACATATGCCTTTGTTATATATATCACACTTGCATTAGGGTTTAAAATGAGACATAAGGAGAATATTATTGTATTGGACATGGTCAAATTAATGCAATAGTAAGATAATATTGTGTTGGTTTTTCCCGATTGAGGGTTTCCAGGATAAATATTGTGTAATGTGTGAATCTGCTATCTTCTTCTTTTGATTCTATTATTACTACTTTTCTAATTTAGTTTATTGGGGCTCCTTATTTATCTTCAAATAAATGGTGCCCTTCCCATTAATAAATAAAATTATCCCTCACAATATGGTTACAAAGGTATCTTTCTTAGGTATTTAATACCAATTTGATACAATTTACAATAAATAACCAAAGGTAGGTGTATCTCGCAAAATTTTTGCACCCTCAAAACTGGCTTGGGGAGGAGTTTCTTGTGGCCTCCACAATATGAGATAAATATTGATGAATATTTATGTTGATAGCTTCTGCCAAGATCTAAAATTTGCACATAAGAACACTTACAAGACATTAATAGAAATTGAGAAACCTCTCATGATGAGGTTCATATCCATTATGAAAAACTGAAAATAAATGTTGAAAATGATAAGAATATGCATGAAAACTAAACTAAACTAGATTAGAATAACAAATGAAAAGCTGCTAAATATAATGTAACTAAGAAAAATAGTAAAATAGATATCACCAAGAGGCTATTATGAGGTAGAGTGGTCTGGCCTGGTGAGCATCCTAGGGTAGGGCAGTGGTGCCTACGGGCCATATTGGGGTGATACGGTCATTGAACAACAAACTAATTCTTCATGATCGATGTGGGAAATACTAGGATTGATATATCAAATTGATTTTTCAAGGGTCACACACTTGAAGCATGATTAAATTATAGAAATTGACACAAAAAAAAGTCATTTTATGGCAAACGAGTTTTTAATTTGGTCTTCAATCTCTAAGAGAATCCATTGTTGCAATTGAGAGCTCCATGATTGAAATCCAGTAGCACTTTGTTATGAATAAAAAACAAGATCACTTAGGAAGAATTTGGAAGCACTTAATTTTCATCCAAATTGCTAGTTTTTTCATGAAGTTCAGGTGTCTTCACATAGATTTCCAAAATGAGAATATTGGCTTGTGGGAGAAGCCAATAACCAAGAAACGATTAGGATCTAGGAAGACCAAACATCAAATCTAGAACCTTCTCGTGCTTTACAGATGATGCTTAGCTATTGTGTAACTAATTTTGGTTCATCTTGAGAGCCTAATTTTGTTACAAGCATGGACATTCTAGGGTAGAGCGATCATTGGTGTTGGTCATCATAGGGTATAGCAACCTCTGGAGGCCATTATTGGGTATGACGGTCTAGGCTGCAAAAGGTAAGTTACTCCTGTTTGAGTCGTAAAAACCACAATTAAGCCTTGGGGATACCCAAGGTGGGTCATTTGGCATGAAAAGGTATCCATATAGGTAGCCTCATAAAAATTACATGTTTAAGGTGCCTACAAAAATAAAGGCAACTATTGTTATAAGATTTAAGCAAGAATTTTGACAAAAACTGTAGAAATAGAAAACTATTAAAAAAACCTATAAAAATGCACCTTCCTCAAACCCTGAGAGTAGTCCCTTACTCCCTGGTCTATAATAATGTCTATTCACACCAAATTTTAAATTTTAAACACTATCACACTCACAAATCAACATGTTTGGATAAAATTGCACTTTATTAAAAATTGCTTATTACAAAATATGATTGTTACAACTTTCACTTTCTGACATTTGACTTCTACTCTGACTAACTCAACCAATGGGTGAGTGGCCTATTTATATTATTTACTATGTATACAATTACAATTATAAAATAAATACTTTATGTTTTCCATGCATGATTTGCTATTCTATTGTAGTAGACTTGGTCTATTTCAAGATAAAATTTGCTGCAACATTTATCTGTACATCTTCAAGATGGTGGGAATTGGTCAATAATGGGTTAGAAATGGCTATTACATCTATCCTCATGCTATCATCATTCATTCCCCATGAAATGGATGTAAAATGTGCCTTTTTAGCTAGAATGGACTATTTCTACCTTTCATTCTGGAGAGCTCCAAAATATTAGGCAAAATGTATGGAATATCTTATTTTATCAATTTCAACCATGTGGAGATGCATCCAAGTGTATAATAGGTCTTCACAAGTCTCCTTGAACATGTTCCAACTAGTTTTACTCATTTATTTTGAGTGCTTTCATGCTCTCCTTTAATGTTACAGGTGGTTGGTTTTGGTATGTTGTGTGCAGCTGTCAGTGCATTGTTTTATAGTAGAATAGCTGATTTGGTGCCATGTCACCTCAAAAACTTGGTTTTAAGGTGGGAAACCATTCAAAATGCTTCATCTAATCACAATTCACACATTTTTATTTGCTATTAGTTTTTCTTTGCTATTTGCCAATAAAATCATGCAAAATATAACATAAAGTGTAAAAATAGTCAAAATAGGGGTATAGTATTTCTAAACATCTAATCATGCAAACATAAACAAATAATATACTTTAATGAAATATTTGGCATAAAATGATATTAAATATTGGTAAATATCAAGTTTTATATGTCAATAATGCAAAAAAAATGAGGCATTTATTGGCCTCACCATTCCCAAAACTTAACATGATACATGCCCTCATGCATTTTTTTGGGCTATAGAGGTACTTAGTTCCAGCTCCTTATATCAATTCCCCAAAAATTTATAGTTTCCAAGATAGTATCCTCTATTCTATTTTAACTCTCTCAACCAATTCTAAAATTATTGATAAGGTTGAGGATCAGAATCAAAATATAATGGAATTGGTGTGATAATGGTGGGTGGCCTAAACCTTAAGCTTATCCAATGATGACTTAGTGATAGAATCATTTTTATCACTACCTTTACCCTCCTATTTGACCACAATAGGTTGTTTGGTGACATGGGTTCCATTTTCTACAAATATATGGGCAATTCTACCCACCTGCTCTTACATGTTGCCAAGGAATTTGCCAAGTTATCCCTACAAAATTATTGAAAACAAACCATACTATCTTGAAGGTTTTGAATATGGGTTATTTGTATGTCTTTCCTAGAAATTAAATTATTATGTTGGCTTTTTAATGCTGAGGTATTGGGCTGGACATGCCTTAATAAAAGCCCAAGTCCTAATCTAGTCTCCTTATTTTATTTTTTCTCTTGATCCCAATATAACTAATTTTACAAAGTGGATATAAATAATCGGAGATGTACATCACCTGTATGTATTTGTGGTAGAAATTCTACATCTTCCACCATGAAAAATTTATACAAAGAGAATTCATATAGTAGATGTTCCTGCTCCTCAGGAATCTATAGGTATGCTTCCAAAAAATCTTGAGTAATCAAATCATATGTTAAAACAAACCAAATACGGATTACCTACCATCTAAGGAATCATTCTTTGAGGAGTAGGATGTATAACCTAGAAAGTCATCTACATTGTACCAAGAATTCTACAATCAGACATAAATTCTTCACCTTAACCTACAAATCTATAATTTTTGTAGCCTATGTCTTATTTTGCTCTTCCATGGGTTTAAGTGTTGCAAGGCATAACTCAAGGGTTTGGTAGTGTGCAATCCACCTTGCAATATCCTCATTGTGATTTGCTAGTGGGACCATATCTGGTGGATGCACTACTACTGGTGGAGTTTTATGTTCTGACAATAAGTCAACCTGAATCCCTATTTTTGTAGTTTGTACTTTTTGAACAGAACTTGTAAAATTTTGATTTTTATCTACCTGAAGTGATGTACTTACTTGTAATGAGGTAGCTTGAACTTCAAGGGCTTCAATTTTTGGTGTGCTTTGCTCCTTTTGTTGTTTTGGAGCCTTATCTAGGAATTCTGGCATAATTTTTGAACATTTCAGAGCTACTTTAGAATGTGTTTGTTCAACTTCAAAATATTCCAAAGTTATCCCAAAATATTCTAGAGTTGCATCCAAAAGTGCTGGAATATTTCCTTTTTAAAACTCCTATTGAATATTTTATTGTTGGTCCATATTTGAAGTATATTATTGCTTATGTGAGCTCTCTATAATACCCATAAGCTCATTGACATCCCTATTTTTAGGTGTTATATCATTTTCTGCATATTTTTCTATTGCAACAACAATCAGGATAGGAATAGAAATTTTAGGTGCTTGCTTCAAGGTATGTTCCTTAATTATATGGGATAATAATGAAATGTGTTCTTGTATGTCTCCTTCTAGAATCTACTTTTCTAATTTAAGCAAAAATTTTACTATCTCCATCCCAAAATTAGGAATTGTAGGTAGTTCTTCTAATGGTGCCAGTCTTCTTTTTAGCTCATGTATTTCTTCCAATAATTTATCAATATACTCATCCTTTTCCTTAATTGATGATTTACCCTTATTAATCCAGGTCTTATGGGTCTTAATCATCACCCTGGAAGACTTAATTATATCTTATGGATCATAAGCCTCATATTATTCATATTCTAAAGAATAATATGTAGGGAAATTCATTGTATGTGGTGAATGTGGCTCTTCAAGCTCTTTACCCTTTGTAAATGATTCTTACTCCTGATTAGGTGTGTCTTCTACAACCACATCTTCATATTCATATTCTTATATTATTAAATTTCTCCTTATTTATGGTCTGGATGATGTAAGAGATGTGGTTTTAGTGGTTGTAGTAATATCCTATTGTTTCCTCCTTTAAATTTTTCTCAAAGGAGTAGGTGAAGGCGGTTGTGTGTGTATCTCAAAATCAATTTCTTTTGCCTCAACCAGCTCCTCTATAACAAAATTTATTCTTAATATAGTAGAAATTCTTAGCTAATGTGTACCTATCTCTTCACCAATTTTCTTTGGTCCTACAACTTTGCTTTCTATAGACCTACCTATAAATCTAGAATCAGTGTCCTCTTCTTTTATTGAATTTTCTATTTCAACCAGTGACCCAATTGTGTTAGACTTTGTAGACATTTTCTATATGGATAGTAATTTTAGTAACCTTATCACTAAAAGTGAATTTATTAATCCTTCATTGTTCTATAGGGCTATTTTTAGAATTCCTCTTTCTCTATGCTCTAATCCTAGCAACTGGTGGGCCATGGGGTAATGAAGGGGTTTCATATTATTTAGGTGTCCCTCCTTCATCTTCAACTACTTCTTCTTCATTATTTAGTTCTCCTACAATATGAACTTGTTCATTCCAGGATGCAAAGAATCTATTGAAACTTTGAATGTTGCCCTTGAAATGATACTTGTAGATTAGTTTAATGAGGCCATGGTGTCTAGGAGATCCCTAGCCTTACTGGTATATTTTTTCCATGTTATGCAATTATTGGTATAAATATAAGGGAATATTTACTTCATTTTAGGGTGTTGTGTATCATACCTCAAATGAGTGAACAATTTTATGTGGTGATCAGATAATATTACATATTGTTCCTTACAAGCTAAATACGCAATAACACAAATTTCAATTTTATCCCATGGTGGTTGAAGACTACTTATTTTTACCCCTTTGTAGACATTATTATTCATTTGTATTATAGGTTGTACATACCTCTATAATTAAAATGCTTTGACTACTTCAAGGAGTGTGTTCTTAGCAGTTCTGGTGATTACTATTCCTTCTAAAGGCAACTTACAATCAGAGGAGTTACCTTAATCCTAATACTACTCATGGTCACTCTATTATTTTGGAGGGTGTGGGCAACTTCAGCTACTAAACCCTCAGAATGCCCATCAATTTTTCTAGAAATGACATCAACCCTGCCTATTGAAAAAATTGCACTACCTTAGGGTACTGGTGAAACTCGTCCAAGGTATCTAGTTTAATCATCATTTTCTATCCCATGCTAGTGAAAATGGGTGCACCTATGTTTTCATATGCTATGAATTTTTAACAATTCTCTAGTTTTTTTGGTAGCTTCCCTATACTCTTGGTGGCTTTCTAAAAAAAATCCCATTCATGCAATGCTTGAGTTTGTATATTTATAGCATGTGCTTCAATTCAACAGTATTTGTGATTTTTGGTGTGTATAGAGCTTCAATTTTTTTGTGGCTTTGAAATATAGAAAATATCTCTAGAAGATGGTGTAGAACATGTTGGTTTTGCATGCATAAACCAGAAACATGGTGCATGGTGATTTGATGTGATCTTGAAATTTTTATTTGCAACATGTATCAAGGGTGGTGGGCTGATATGCTTGTTGATTACCATACACATGTTTAAACCATAGCTGAGCTAGATGGTCTAATTTTATTGACTTATCTCTACCTTTCGATAAAAATGGATGCCATCCTCCTCGATCTACATGATCTTACATGTCAAAATACCATGACCACATGGGACTGAAATCGGTCCTAAAAACTAGGTACAGAAATTGTGTTGGGACATGTTCTAGGATACACATTTGATGACTGCCACATAGATTTGGAGATTCATGCCTAAGTTCAAGAAAGCCATGTGAGATGCACCATATAGGAAATGTTTTTTGAATTCTGCATGCTCGTGCGGTTCAATTTCAAATTATTGCATGCTACACATTTTGGAATTTTTAGACCTCATTTTGGAGCTCTTGGTCATTTCGAAGCTCTACAATTTTTCTATGTTTTTATGGCCAGATCTAAAAATTTTCACAACCAAGGGAAGGATAGGGTGCTTCTTGACATTTTGAATAGGGTGTTCCATTTTTATTGATCAATTTTAGATATTTTGACCAAATACACAATTATCATACATTACTTGTTAAATAAAAACTATGACTAAATGTAAGAAACACATACCTTATTGTCCAAAAAATTTATCATACACCTTACAAATTGTTGCTTTCGATGATTGTTAGTAGACTATCTAAAAAACAAAAATATAACATGTGTAGTGAGTGATTTTTATACAATTATGGATAGTACTATGAAGGCAAACATGCCAAAAACTAGTTTTCATGTAAGCTCTAATTCAATAGCACCTTCAAAAAGGTTTTCACTACTAAATTATTCTATTTTTTTTCTCATTTTTCAAATATTTTCATTTTTTTCATCTCTCATTTTTGCTATTTTTTCTCTCTTTTCATATTTTATCTTTATTGTGCCCATGAAGGAATTTCACAATCTCCCTCGAAATTGTGCCCATGAAGTAATTTCACAATCAATATTATTCCTCTTTTTGTTTTCATGGTTTTTTCTATTTTTTTTCTTTTCAAAGCTTTTTCACACCAGTCCAAACCTATTATGGGTGAGGAAGTCTCTTCCATCATGTGTACATCCAACTGTGTAATCTACTTAAAAAATATTTCCTTAGTTAATGGTTCATGGTATACCTGAAGGCGATGTCCATTTACCACTAAATTTCTCCTTGAATCATCAATGGTATAAAGATGAACTGCTTCATTTCCAAACACTTCTTCAATCAGGTATGGTCCAATCCACCTAGTCTGCAATTTTCTAGGAAAATCTTCATAATGAGAATTGAATAATAAATCCCAATCTCCTTCCTCAAATTTACCTTGTTGAATGTGACTATCATGCCACATATTTCATTGTTCTTGGATAACTTTCATGTGATGTAATGCTTCCAATCAAATTTTATCCAATACATTAAGTTGCATAATTTTGTCCATCTATACCTGTGACAATTCAACACCAATATCCAAAGATGTGTGAAGAGTAGTAACTCAAATTCAATAGTAAAAATAATTTCTTACCATAGACCAGTTCGTAAAGTGTGAAACCCATGGTGGATTTCCACGTCATGTTGTATGCCCAAACTGCTTCTGGTAAATTGTTTAACCAATTTATCCTATGTGAAGCTACTATTTTGGTTAATATTCTTTCCAATTCCCTATTGGTGACTTCAACTTGACCATTTTACTAAGGATGAAAGGTGATGATTTTCTATGTTTAATCTCATAGAGTTTAGTGAAAGCTTCAATGAATCATGATGCAAATTGGGGTCCATGATTTGTAGTGATATATTGTGGAGCTCCAAATATTTAAAAAAATTGGGTGTAAAAGAAATCAACAATATTCTCTTCATGAGCATATTTAAAAGTACATACCTCAATCCATTTAGTTACATAATTAGTACACACTAAGATATGTACCTTTCCTTGATATGGTGGGCTAATGGCTTCCACAAAATCTAATTTTCATTTCTCAAATGGTTCTAAAACCACTCGAGGTTGTAAAGGCATTTCATTTATGTATCTGGTTTTTTCCATTCTTTGACATGCATCACAATGTCGTAGGTACTTTTTGACATCTTTGTGAAGGGATGGCCAATAATAACTAGTTCCCAATTTTTTTAAATTGTACTCTTCACTGAATAATGTCCTCTTGAAGGTTCATCATGACAAGCATGAAGGATATCATACACTTCATATTTTTGAATGCACCTATGTAACATAGTTAGGACCACACTTGAAAAGTAGACCTTTGATCCATTTTAAAGATGAGCTTTGCCTTACCAATTTTTTATTTTTTTTGAGGTGAAGTGTGGAGTAATTTTTCATGTAGCCAAATAATTTGTTGTATCTACAAACCAAGGTGATTGTACTAATATAGAAAATAATTTTTTATCTAGAAAAGTATCCTCAACTAACACTTCTCCTATGTTATGCAATCTTGATAGGAAATCTGCTACTACATTAGCCTTTCCTAGTTTATTTACTATTGTGATGTCAAACTATTGTAATAGTAACAACCAAAAAATTATTCTCGCACTAACTATTGGTTTATTCATCAAGTATTTAATATTTGAATGATCGGTATGGACAAACACTTGATAACCAGTGATGTAGTGATGAAATTTATTAATGGTATATAATACTACTAAAATTCCTTTTCAGTAGTAGTATAGTTCTTTTTTTCTCCAATGATGTATTTGCTTATGTAGTAGATAGCATAATTCTCTCCATTTTCTATCTATCCTAATGCTACTCCAATTGCACTATTGGATGCATCAATTTGGATATGGAATGGTAATTCCCAATTAGGACCTCGTAAAACAAGTGGAGTGGTTAGTTTCTCTTTTAAATCATCCAAATATTCTTGGGATTTTTCAATCCAATTAAATTTAGAATCCTTCATTAACAATGTAAACATAGGATTTGTTGTTGTACTAAAATTTAGAATAAATCATTGATAAAAGCCAATGTGTCCTAAAAAATCTTGACATTAGTTTGGGTTTATGAAAAAGGAAGATTCTTAATTATTCCTACTTTCTTAGGATCAACCTTGATCCCATCAGAAGAAATATGATGACCAAGGTGAAGAACACAAGCTTATACTAAGAGGAGGGGGTGAATAGTATAAGAGCACTTTTTACTTTTATTTCCAAATCAATATTATGCAGTGTATAGATAGTAGTATCAATAGTAGTAATCAAAGCAATGCACAAAACACCATACACAATAAAGACATAGATTTAATGTGGTTCAACCAAATATGGCTACCTCCACGAAGAAAATATTTCACTAAAATTTTCTCAATCAATCTCTTGGGAATCCTTCCCAATTACAATGTTTATGGACCTCTATCCAAAGGAGATGTTGATCCCCTAAATCTAGTTTGTGGATATCTATCCATAGGAGAACTCCTTCTCCTCTACTCTTTTTGGTGACCCTCTAGAAGAATACTGCCTCCACTGCACTGGCTTGTGGATATCTCTCCACTGAAAACTCTTATCCCTACTTAAATATTTGTCCTCACTACCCTGGCTGATGGATCTCTATCCACTAGAGAATCTATCCTCTCTGCTTTGTCACCTCCAAATATCTATCTCAATTTTGTACTAAACATAGTACATTCGGTCTAGCATAACTCTGCTCAATATCTTGCACTAAACACAGTCCAGTAGGTCTAGCACAAGTCTTCTTAATAAGATCACTCAAATCTACACTAAATATAGTCCATTTTGTCTAGAAAAAATCTGCTCAACTCTTGCACTAAACACAGTCCAGTAATTTTAACACAAGTCCACTCAAATATACACTAAACATAGTCTATTCGGTCTAGCATAAATCTACTTAATAGGTCCACTTAGAACCTACTCAAATCCTCTCAATAGGTCCACTCAGAACCTACCCAAATATGCTCAATAGGTCCACTTAGAACCTGCTCAAATCTGCTCAACAAGTCCACTTAGAACCTGCTCTAATATGCTCAACAGGTCCACTCAGAACCTATCCAAATCTACTCAACAAGCTCACACATAACTTGTCCAAATATTCTCAACAAGCTCACACATAACTTGCCCAAATCTGCTCAACAAGCTCACACATAACTTATCCAAATATTCTCAACAAGCTCACACAGAACTTGTCCAAAACTACTCAACAAGCTCACACATAACTTGTTCAAATTTGCTCAACAAGATCACATAGAACTTGCCCAATCTCATAGAAACATAAAAATAATTTTTAGAGACTCAATATTTTCTTTGCTCAATCACTTTCTCAACTCAAATCAATCTTGTAGAAACATAAAGATAATTGTTAGACTCAATATGTTTTTTACTCAAAACTCAATCACTTTCTCAACTCAATCTCATAGAAGCATAAAGAGAATTTTTAGAGACTCAATATGTTCTATTCTCAAAACTCAATCACTTGCTCAACTCAATATCATAGAAGCATAAAGAGAATTGTTAGAGACTCAATATGTTCTATTATCAAAACTCAATCTCAACTAAAATTAGAATATAGAATAGTTTGTTTTATGGAACTTGATCAATCACTTCATACATCCACTTGACTAGGCCTAATCAACTCTACTCAACCAATCACTCCAAGAAATAACTCTTGCTCACAAACCCTAGTCCAAGCATGTATCATCCAACTCAAAATGTTTCCAACAATGCTTACCAATAAATCTCACATAACAATTATACTCATGATCTTTTCAAACCCTAGTTCAAGTTCTTTGTATAACAAATAAATTCAACAACCATGCTTATCAAACAAGGTTTTAAACACAACTCTCAATTTCAGAAAACCTTGAATCAATAACTCAAACACTTCACTCAACCAATGATCTCAACAACAATGCTTATAAAACAAGGTTTTAATCACAATTCACAATTCATAAAACCTTGAAGCATCAACTTAAACACTTTAAAAAAGGAAACCCTAATCAAAGCCTTTTCACTCCAAACTTAATTTTCAAGTAAGCCAATCAACCAACTCAACCAAGGAAGAATTTACCCATACCTTTTGTTTGACAAGGAGTTGATCTCACAAATCTATCACACTCACCAATTTCTCTTTTCCAATCTCAATAAGGGTTAGAAGACTTCAAATCAAATCACAATATAAAATAATGACCCAAAATACACCTTATTACTCCAACTTAAAAATAACATTCACCATAGTATTCTTTAAATGGAAAAACACTTATACAAAAATAATGCTCAAAAGTCTTAATAAGAAATTAATAAGACTTTACTAAAACTCCTTATTACTCCTAAAATAATAAATCTCAAATATCAATACCTCCACAATAATCCTCAACAAACATTCACCATAAATCTCAAATATCAAACCTTCCAAAATAATCCTCAACAAACATTCACCATAAATTGCATGCCTTCATGTATAAAAATAATAATCACTTATGCACCCTTATTCCTCCAACATTAGGCAACTAACAAAATTTAAATCAAAATTAAATACCTTGTTCTTGGAGGGAATCGAACCCTTAACCTCGTCTCACCACAAGCACCTTAACCATGACAAAATTTGTTGCACGAGCCAAGCGCTCGCTTGAGATTAAAGAAGCACCACGTGCTTCTTAATATCACACCACCTTTTGCAAAGCAAAAGGTCATGCACCTTGGGTGCCTCAAACAACACACCAAACAATGCACGCGGGGATTCAAAATGTCAACCACCGTGCTGCTAGCGCCTTTGCATTTTCCCAACTACCACTAGGCCATGGTTGCCCAATGAAACTCGAGGACGAAACCTTCCTCCTATATGTATTTCACTGCCACATTTTCGTAAATTACAAGCTCTATTTTTTGCATGCCACTGATTTATTAATTCAAGCAAGGGTAACTTTCCAATGGTTTTGGCAAAGTATTTATATGCATTATATTTGCTTTGGACACATCAGCACTAGCTCCTCCATTGCGATATCAGTGGAAATATAGAGGCTTCAAAAGCCCTTTTTTTTTAAACCCCAACTTTGGGTTTAATTTACTTTAAATTTTTTGCTTTGAAATATTTTTCCCTCCAAAACCCAACCTTAGAATTTTATAAAAAAATAATTAATTATCCTTTGTAAATCAAATAATATTATAATTAAAATTATAATAATTTATTTGGGTTTTTCACCACCTTGGATAAATATTATAATAAATATTATAATATTATATCCTTCCATTGCTTCGGATATATTTGTTTCCAAAGGAGAACTAAAACTATTTTCTGATCCATTCTTTTTGGTGTAAAATAAAAATATTTTAACCCATGATGACCACCAAAAATGCTCATTTTATATACACGGTTAAGGAGAATTATCACTGGTTCAATTAGCATATGAAATGTATTTTATATAACTTATGCATATAATTGATAGAAAATCTAGTATTATGCTTGATTGGTGTTTTTAGTGGGAAATGTGTATAAATGTAGGTATTGGTACTAATATGGTGTTTTCCAGTCTACATCCACTTGGACCTGGCATACTTCTACTTACAGAGACTAAGGCAAGAGAGTAGGTATTTTATTGTTTAATTAATTAAGAGTGCAACTCCTCTTATTCGAGCAAGCTCTATGTAGCTAGCCGGGCAGACTATCTGTGGGATCTTAGGCCCACTCCCTGCAATAGTCCTCCCCTATTTATTTCTATTATTTATCTTCTGTAGATTATTTTATTGCTTTAGTTCTTGCTTTATTTAATTTAGGTGTGTGCTTTTATTTTCAGAATTTTATTTCCAGCATTGTATTTTATTTTTTTAAATTCTCTACACTCAGTTTATTTGGTTTGGTTGGAATCCAATTACACAAACCTCCCCACCAAACTAAATAAGGTACAACTGGATTTGTTCCCCAACACTGCAGGCATATACTGTGCGTGACACTCATAGTTTACGAACTTACTGGATTGATAATTTATGGAAGAGAAATGAATGTTTTTTGGGACATGAATCTCTGCTCACAATTTTGGCGTCGTTGTCGGGGAGTGTCTAAACTGTATTGTTCTGATTTATAGGTAAGATAAAAAGCTTATTTGAAATTACCTATAGATATTTTACCTAAGAAGTGTGAGTCCACCATGGGCCTTTTTAAAAGGCCAAAAATAGTTTTCGGTACAGTCAAAGCCAAATCCCATAGGCAATTATTTATATTTTTTAGCTTCTTAGGTAAACACGGGAATGAACCTGATGTACCATAATTAAGTGTAGAAGTAGAAATAAAATGTGTTGTTGAAAAAAATTAGAAAAAAATCTGGCATTGAAGGATTTCCATCATGTTCTAAATGGTTTCAAGAAATCAAAAGAAAAAGCACAACCCAAGTCTGATTGAAAAATTTTAGGGACATGTTTTTATATGGAAACCATTGAAAAATTGTGCCTCTAGAAGCTTGGTTTTAAATTAAAAAATTTTACAGGCTTGAAACTTTTGCAACGTATTGGTAAATATTTTTTATGATGAAATTAATAATGTAGGGAAAATGACAGAGCATAATTTAAAAATAACATCTTGTTATGGAGTATGCTCTTCACTTGCGCTTACGACGACCTGGTGAATCAAAAACTAGCATGTGTTTTTAACAGAATGCTATGCCATGTTTTCTTCAGGTTGCTAGCTCGTGGATAGTCATTTGCTGGCCTGCACACTTTGCCATTACGTTGAAAGAAGTTGGGTTGTGAGGCCATGAAGGAAAATATTCTTATCATGCTACAACATATCAAACTAGTGAAAAAAAAAAATTGAGAAGACTAGTTCAGATGTAGGCATGGGGGAGACCCCACCTTCATCAATGTCGCCAACAACACAATGAATGCTATTTATAGTGTTCATGAAAAAAAAAATGGAGAAAAAAAAATTAGTTAGAATTTTATTTTAACATCTTTAGTTTAGATTTTTCTTTTATGTTTTGCAGGACAACGTGAAGTGTGAATTAGAAAAATAAGGAGGTGTCTGTGAAGATCTCATGAATTGAGATTCATACATGGAGTTTGTAATAGCACTATACGAACTGTCTCAGGTACCTGATCGTATAGCATCCAATCTAATAGGTGAAAGCCAGTAGAGTTTTCCCTTGGAAACATTGGCACTTGAAGGCAGGCTAAGTAACCCTGATCAAGCGAAGGGCTTCCAGCCCAAGGTGCTTATGGAATTTGGGGGAAAATTTTGCTGGAAAGTGCATGACTATTATAGCATGGATGATAAACAAAGTTAGATATGCTACACCAAGTGCAATAGAAGAGTTTCGAGACAACGTTCAAGTAACGATCAATGAGCTCCATTAACCACTGCCTCACATTAACAAGAGTGGATCAGACATTGGCATGGGGAAGACCTCATACCATACCAATAGCTTGGACGAATGTTCAAACATTCGTCAAAAAAAAAAAAAAGGAAGAAGAAAAAAAAAAGAGAAAGAAAAAAAAAGAGAAAAAGAAAAGGAAAAAAAAAGAGGAAGAAAAACGAGAGGATGCGTGAAAAAAAAAATAATAAAAAGAGAAAAAAATAAAAAAAATAAAAATAGTAAAAGACGCCTTGTTCATCAAGAAGGCACCTTCCGCATCAGAAAGAAGGCACCATACATTGGAGGTGCCTTCCACAGGAAGAAGGTGCCATACATTAGAGGTGCCTTCCGCATCAAGAAGGTGCCATACATTGGAGGCGCATTCCACAGGAAGAAGGCACCATACATTAGAGGTGTCTTCTACATCAAGAAGGCACCATACATTAGAGGTGTCTTCTACATCAAGAAGGCACCATACATTGAAGGTGCCTTCCACAAAAAAAAAAAAAAAAAAAAAAAGCAAATCTTCCTAATGAAAAAAAAAATGCATAGAACATGTCCTGCTTAGCATAAAAATTGCTTTCTTATTGCTTTGCACGAAATCATGAACCAAATGCAAGCTGTAGGCATCCTGACAGCCAGGGCCTAATAGGCATGGAGTCATGAATCCTGTTTTACTGCTTTCGTGTGTGCAGTTTTTGTAGGTGTAGTTTCACAGTACACAACCATGAGCATGATCTGTAGGCGGAGCCGGATTAAACTAGGCCTAACAGATGTGACATTTTGTGCCCTACAATTAGGAGTGCGACGAAGCGAAAAAGGCACTTACTAGGAAGAGAGTGCCTACAATCAGCCCAATACAACAGTGCCTTTTTCCACTTGGAGGAAGGCACCAATAAGCAATTTTCTTCTCCCTTGGATGGGGGTACCTATTGTTCAGTGTGGGACCTGACGTTTGGAGGGCTGCAAACCTATTGCGCAGAGGGACCTGTTGTTGGCGATAAGGGCATCACAAATTTAAGTGGGGGAAGATGCAGGTGAATCAGGACCTCCTGTAAAAAAAAAAAAAAGGGAGTTTGGATGGCTGTTGTCATGAGGACGTGACAAATTTTAGACATGGGGGGAAAGACGCCTTATTGTCGGCACCTAACTTACTCCTATGAGAAAAAAAAAAACCTTGTGTTGAAATAGCTCCACGATGAAATGCAAATTAGAAGCAAAGTTTTATTTTTGCTGCCCGTTGGAAGAGAGTATCCTCTTTCCCAAGGACTAGCCTAGTCTTGAAGGGAAATGAGAAATATCCAACTGGTAGCTAAATAAAATGGGGGAGGATTTTGAAAAAAAAAATAGATGTCAAATATCTGTTTCCTTCGAAATCAATGCATGGTAAGTAGGTACCTTCCTCTTCCAGGAAGGCACCAATAGAAGCCCAATGCCTTCTTCTTCTAGGAAGGCACCAAGAAAATATAAGCACCTTCATTTTCTAGGAAGGCGCCAATAGAAGGCTAGCGCCTTCCTCTTCCAGGAAGGCACCAAGAAAAGATAAGTGCCTTCCTTTTCCAGGAAGGTGCCAATAGGAGGCCAGCACCTTCCTCTTCCAGGAAGGCACCAAAATAATGCAAGCACCTTCCTCTCATCGGAAGGCATCGACAGGAAGGTTCCACAGGAAGGCATCACAGGAAGGCGTCGACAGGAAGGTGGCATAGGAAGGCACCAATAGGAAGGTGCCATAGGAAGGCGCCAACAGGAAGGCACCATAGGAAGGCATCGACAGGAAGGTGCCATAGGAAGGCACCAACAGGAAGGTGCCATAGGAAGGCACCAATAGGAAGGTGCCACTAGAATGCAAGCACCTTCCTCAGAGGGAAGGCACCCCTATTCTTCGCCCGTTGACTAGACAAGCATGATGTGGGCAACAAAAATTGGTGCAGTTCCAACTCTATGGCATGTAGGTTAATTTGGGGATCACACCAATGGATGAGAAAATCCTACCAACTCCAGCACATACAACACATACATATCAGCAATGCACCTGACAGATGTCATGAATAATGAAAGAAATACTATTTTTCCTCACTCCAAAAAACAAAGGAATGTAGTGTTGTTCCAATTATGCATGCAAAAGAAATAATTCAGATGGGAGATCATTTTGGACGCACACGTGTCAAGTATAAATTTTAATATTCATCCTATAAATGCATTCAGAGAGAGATACGTCAATGCAGGATTAAAAATATTTTGTGTGCTATTGAGAAAAAGCTGGGTATTTCAAAGTTTAGAGTCACCAGCTCAGTTTTTGCGGATTGACTCTGTTCTTTGATGCAGAGGATGAAAAAAAAAAGAAAAAAAATCGAAAAAGAAAGAGAAAAAAAAAAAGAAAAGAAAAAAAGAGAGTCAAGATCTGTTATGTTCATGGCAGAATAGATAAATATACATATAAATAAATAAATAAAATCTCCAGGAGCACCAATGCGAAGATGTCTCACACCACCGGCATCATATATATCAGATTCTAGAAAATTCAACAGGGTATGGACTGATTTTCTTATTAATTATGTGTATAGTTATTTTAAAATCATTTCTATGCTAATACAAGTTGACGCCTCCACATTTTTTCAAAATCTCCCATTAGAATTCAAACACATGATGTGCCTTAAAAAATATATATATATAATTGAAAAAAAAAAAAAAAAAAAAAGAGAGAGAGGTTATGGCATCTACATGAATAAATTTGGCATCATTTTCATTGTCGCCTCCTTACAATGGTAGTCATCTTGAGTGAACACATATAAATGATGGTACTCTCTACCACAAAGGAGGTTCTGGAGATGTCAAATATGTTTTAGATGTGGGTAAAAGTAGTAGCTGGTTATTGCACTTGTTTTAAACAAATTTGGTCTCACCAAATCTGACTAATGTGTAGCACTGGAAAATGCCAGCATTAGTGCAGTGGTAATTTGCCCTAAACAGTGTGGTCACAATTTAACTATTTATCCACAATGATTAGTCAGGATGTGTTTCTGACTTCTGTTGGTGCTGCATCGCTCTATGGATGAAGAATAGCAGCACTCAATGAAAAAAAAAACACAGTGCTGAATAAAAAAATAGTACTGAGAAAAAAATAGTAGTGTTGAATGGAAAAAATAGCAACACTCAACGACAGAGAAACAGAGATGCTGAAGGCCATTAAAAAAAGAAAAAAAGAAAAAATATATATATATCCCAGGGGTTGTTGTCACGAAGACATGACAAACTTTTTTGCATGGTCAGCCTACGAGAGGGATAACTTTACCTTTTGGTGCCACGAGGGCATGGCACATGTTAGGCATGGGGGGATGATGAGCACCAAAAATTCTCATTTTATATACACGGTTAAGGAGAATTATCACTGGTTCAATTAGCATATGAAATGTATTTTATATAACTTATGCATATAATTGATAGAAAATCTGGTATTATGCTTGATTGGTGTTTTTAGTAGGAAATGTGTATAAATGTAGGTATTGGTACAAATATGGTGTTTTCCAGTCTACATCCACTTGGACCCGACATACTTCTACTTACAGAGACTAAGGCAAGAGAGTAGGCACCTTCCTCTTCAAGGAAGGCACCCAATAGAAGTAGGCATCTTCCTACAACCGGAAGGTGCCCACAGAAGATGAGCGCCTCCCTACAACCGAAAGGCACCAATGGAAGACGAGCGCCTCCCTGCAACCAGAAGGCCAAACGAAAGAAGAGTGCCTCCCTACAACCGAAAGGCGCCGATAGAAACGAGTGCCTTCCTACAACCAGAAGGTGCCCACAAAATATGAGTGCCTCCCTACAACCGAAAGGTGCCAATGGAAGACGAACGCCTCCCTACAACCAGAAGGTGCCAATGAAAGAAGAGTGCCTCCCTACAACCGGAAGGCGTCGATAGAAATGAGTGCCTCCCTACAACTGGAAGGTGCCCATAGAAGACGAGTGCTTCCATACAACTAGAAGGCACCAATGGAAGACAAACACCTCCCTACAATTGAAAGGCGCCAATGGAAGAAGAGCACCTCCCTACAACTGGAAGGCGCCTCCATGCCTTCATACTTTGCAAGATTTACCAAGTCAACTTTGACTGGTTGACCAAGGACTATGGAGGAGGTTGCACGTGAAGACAAAGGAGATCTATTTTTGCATTTATTAAATAGAATAAAGTGTTTGTTATTATTATCAACCGATTTGCCGATTGACCTTGTAAAGCTGTTAAAGCATATTATTATTTTTAGGATGCATTAGTTTAGGATTTGTTGTTACATACACCTAAGGATATTTATATTTATCCTTCTGGTGAATGAACATCCTTTAAAATAGAAGAATAAAATATGTGTAGAATCAATTGTAACTAAATCACATCATGTGATTAAAATAGACCGATTTGTTATTGTAATGAGATCTGGCTGCACTTTATATAAAGACGCAGGCCAGATGAACAGAGGAGGTTAGAGATCAACGATTAATTTTACACAACTTATTTTATTTTATTGTTTAATTAATTAAGAGTGCAACTCCTCTTATTCGAGCAAGCTCTATGTAGCTATCCGGGCAGACTATCTGTGGGATCTTAGGCCCACTCCCTGCAGTAGTCTTCCCCTATTTATTTCTATTCTTTATCTTCTGTAGATTATTTTATTGTTTTAGTTCTTGCTTTATTTAATTTAGGTGTGTGCTTTTATTTTCAACATTTTATTTCCAGCATTGTATTTTATTTATTTAAATTCTCTGCACTCAGTTTATTTTTTTTGGTTGGAATCCAATTACACAAACCGCCCCACCACACTAAATAAGGTACAACCAGATTTGTTCCCCAACACTGCAGGCATATACTATGTGTGACACTCATAACTTTACGAACTTACCGGATTGATAATTTATGGAAGAGAAATGAATGTTTTTTGGGACATGAATCTCTGCTCACCAACCCAATGTTTTTTGGGACATGAATCTATGCTCACCAACCCATTACAACTTCCATTGAACTTTGCACTTGAACTGGAGAAGAACTATCACTGGCATCTTGACATAAATGAAAACTTTGGCTTAGGGACTAAAAATGTCCAACACAATAACAATTCCTTATTCCATCATCATGAAGCACTTTTTAGGATTTAAGGAGAAATGATAAGTTTCACAGTGGGTTAAGACCTTTTCAAGATGTTTTAAGGTAAAGTCAAAGTTTTCCCCACACACTGTAAAATCATCCATGTAAATTTCTACATTTTTAGTGGTCAAATAAAAAAAATAACCAAAATAGCTCACTAAAAAGTTTTTGGGGCATTACAAAGACCAAAGGGTAAGACCCTATAAGCAAAATTTCTCCATGGGTAAGTAAATTTTTTTTCTCCTGGTCTTCGAGTGCAATCTGTATCTGATTATACCCACTAAAAGCATCAAGAAAGCAAAAATACTTCTTTCTTGCGAGTGTATATAGCACTTGATCAATGAAAGGTAATGGAAAATAGTCCTTCTGTGTGACTTTGTTTAGTTCCTAATAATATACACACACTCTCAATTTCTCATTTTTGTTTGGTACAATAACCAATGGAGAGACCCATCGGATATAAAAAATTGGATATATGAATCCAACCTCTAAGATTTTTTGGATTTATTCCTTGACAATATATCTTAGAGCAGGATTCAAATGCCTTTGTGGTTGTCGGATAGGTTTAACATATTCAATATATATCCTATGGGTACATACATCATGATGAATTCCTTTCATATCTTTGTATTCCTAAGTGAAGGCTTTGACATGTCTTTATAAAATAGTAATCAATTTTGCTTCTTGTTCATCAATAAACCAGCTATTGATGTTTAAGAATTTTTTTGATTGTACCTAAATATGTTTGGTCCTTGGATGAAAAAAATTAATTCCTTTATATGTGCTTACTAAGGATTTAAGTGGGTAGTGGTGTGATAGAAGAGAGTGGAATATTTTTGTCTCAATATCAATTGTAATTCTTGATAGAACCAAATCTAATATGGGACAACTAAGGGAAGACAAAAGATGATGATGACACCCATGTGGCAATTTGAAGGGACTTTATTGTAATGGAATGGGTATCATTTGTTTAAATATTTGACCCTTATCATTCTATAACAAGAAATGAATAGTGGTTGTGAAAGCCGAATGTGGAGTGACGGCATACCAGATTATGATGAAAACGAAATTGATACAAGGTATGGATGCTAAGTCCTACGAATGGGATGAAACAAATGCATGCAAGAACTAAAGCAAAAAGAAGCGAGATGTAAGAAAAAAAAATTAGGGCCTCTTTTATTAATTTTGTTTTCAATCTAGTTACAATACATCTCCCCCTCTAGGGCTCAAAGCGTTTGATACAGTTTGTTACATCAACGGATGGTACGCTTCTAGTGTCTTTCGCATGCCCACATTTGAAATGGGTGGGCCAAATGTTGTTGCTGATTGCATCCATGTGTTCACCATTCCTTGGTTCCCCTCTAGTGTTCCTAGTAGTGAGATCCTATGCACATAGAAATAGCAAACAGTTAATAGCATATGCGGATGTAGGAAAACATGCAATCCCCAAAGCCTCTGGCTAGTAAGTACATAAAATAGTAAAATGATGGTCAAAACATGTCATAATGAACCCAAAATTTGAAAGAAGCATCAAGACATCATCAGGGACCCATTGCAAAAAGAACAGTCAGGAAATCATGCATGGATTTCTAATTGCTCCGGGGCGGGATGATTAGGACTATCAAAAAATGTGCAAGGGTGACCTTGCAAATGTCCTACCCAGAGGCCTCCAAAACTCTTGCAAACTTGGGGTTAGGCTAAAAGGGGTATTTTGAGATGACCCAAAAGGTCATATTTGGCATATTCTACCCATATTGTCCTGTATCTAAAGGCACTTCCTGTATGTTAGTAAACGCATAAAATGATGAAAAAAAAGGTCAAATCAAGTCAGAATACCATGAAACTTGAACAATAGCATAAGTACATAAAATATGATAGAATTCAAAAAGAACAATAAATAAATAATTTACATATTTATAATCACTTTGGGGTGGGGCGATTAGGACTACAGCAGTGTGGGGGGCGCCCGGGGGCAGGACGCCCACCGTTTGGGGCTTGGTTTTAGCACCAATCCATGTGGGATGGGTCCAAAACATCCTAGGGGGTTGTGTTGACGAGTTTGGTGTGGTATTGTGGCTGATTGCTTGGGTTTTGTGTCTAGATTGTGTTCCTAGTTTTCACCCGATAACCTATCTTCCAAAAGAGAAATTAGGGATGTAGGAAGCCAAAAGGGAATGGGGGTATAATTTGGCAGCACTCTGTTGCTCCAAATGCTCCAGCTCTATCCTTTTTTTTTTGGATGAGGAGGCTCACCATTTTATAGACCTGAGGGTCTATTTTGAATGTGCATGCGAGGGTGCCACTTGGCTCACCATGCCTTTTGGAGGGAATGAAGATTCCTCCCTGATTTAGAGCCTCGATTATCAAGGCATGCTTGACTGAAGTCTCTCTCAGATTTGAAACCGTTCCTCACAATTGCATGCCTTGAAGGTGAAGTTGAGTGGTGGATTTGGGATGCCATTTGTCAAGGCTTGAATTTTTGCCAATCAAACCTATTATTCATCCCACCCTGGAGTGATTACTGCTAATCGTCCTGGGGTGGGGCGAGTAGGATTATAATCATCCCAGGGTGGAATGAATAGGGAGAAAAGTGCTTAAAAGGTGTAAAATTGACCTTTGACCTTCCAAAATTTATTTGGGAGTGGTTAGGACCACTGTTTAACCTCTAGAGGCTGCCCTAGGGGGTATGTATGCAAACTTTTTTAGTGCTTGTAGTCACATAATCAGATTGGTGTTGTTTTAGTGTCTACAGATGCCCCTTTTTGGGATGCGCTGTGTGGCACAGTGTTGAGCAAAAATATATGACCAAAGCACTTAATGATTAGGATTTCTTAGTAACCTAACCAACTTTTGATGCCTCAAGTATGGAAAGGGCACACATTCTTGAATACTTGCTTATGACGAGCTAAGGATCTTAACTCAAGTGTAACCTTTTTTAGTGAGGTGTACTTGATCTTGGTCATTGTTCAGTCATGAATAGGCAAAGTGTTAGAAAATGTGAACTAGATTTATTATTCAGCAGTGCAGTTTAAATAATGTAGAGATTACAAACTGCATTCCTGGATTAGCCCGAAGAGGGCGCATCTCAACAGGATGCAGGTAAATCAAAATACCAGCAATACTAATTAGACAAAACAGTCTAATAGTTGTTAAAGTACGCTAACATCCCGATTTATTACATTATTTGGGTAATGTAATAACTAATAGCTATATTAAAATCCCCTTACATTATTTTGCAATACAAAGTGAGTTGCGAAACAATTCAAATTTGACACGTCCAAGTGCCTTAGTGAAAATGTCTGCAACTTGAGCATCGGTGGGAATGTGTTGAAGCTGAATTCGGTGCTTTGGAACTTCATCTCGAATGAAATGACATTGTGTGTCAATGTGCTTTGTTCTTTCATGATGTACTTGGATTCTTGACAAGGTTCGAACACCCCGATTGTCGCAAAACAAGTGTATTGGAGATTTTGATGGATGGCCCATACTTGTCAGAATGTGACGTAACCATATCACTTCGCACACAGCTTCACGTGCAGCGTGATACTCTGCCTCTGTTGATGAAATAGCAACCACCTATTGCTTCTTGCTATGCCAAGAGACAGGACCGGATCCCAGATGAAAAATGTATCCAAAAGTTGACTTGCGATCATCAAATGATTTGGCATAGTCGGAGTCCGTGTATCCTTGCAAGAAGAATTTGTTGTTCCTCTTGTATTCTAGGACATATTCCATAGTACCACGGACATAGTGAAGAACACATTTTGCTGCTTTCCAATGAGTGGTCTTAGACTCCTGCATGAACCTTGAAATATAGTTGACAGCAAATACGAGATCTGGCCTAGTATTGGTCAGATATATGAGACTCCCAATAAACTGTCGATAGAGAGTACCATCTACCTAAGGTGAATCATCATATCACGATAACTGAAGTCCATTCTCCATCGGAGTTGCCATCGGCTTGCAATTAGTCATGCGATATTTTTCCAGCAATGTCTTGGCATATTTTTTCTGAGACACTTTGATGGAGTGCTCCTTCTGGCTGAATTCCAAACCAAGACAATAATGGAGAAGTCCGAGATTTGTCATCTCAAAATATTTGCACAAGTTTCTTTTGACAATAGAGATCATAGTTTCTGAACTCCCTGTAATGAGCAGATCATCCACATAAAGTACAAGCAACACTATCTCAGAACCCTGTTTCTTAAAATAGAGGTTTGCATCTGACGGACATCTCTTAAATCCATGCTGCATAAGGTGATTGTCCATTTTTATATACCAAGCTCGAGGAGCTTGTTTTAGACCATATAAGGATTTGACCAATTTGCAAACCTTCTGCTCTTGGCGTACCACTTCAAATCCTTCTGGCTGAGTCATGTAGACTTCTTCTTGGAGATCACCATTTAGAAAGGCACTTTTGACATCCATTTGGTGAAATTTCCACCCATATTGTGCTACCATAGCACACATAACTCGAATTATGGTCATCCGAGCAGTAGGTGCAAAAGTTTCCTCATAGTCAATGCCTTCCTTTTGAGCATAGCCCTTTGCAACAAGACGGGCCTTATGCTTATCAATTGTTCCATCTGCCTTGTACTTAACTTTATATACCCATTTGCAGCCAATGGGTTTCTTTCCATGCGACAAATCAACAAGCTTCCAAGTTTTTTTTTTCATCAAATACTCATACTCTGTATCCATAGCGGCCTTCCACTAAGGCTCACTAAGAGCATCTTGCATTGATGCAGGTTCAAGATCATCTATGGTAGACATGAACGCCTTGTCATCATCAATATCCATATCCTCTACTTCTGTATGTGGAGTTATAGAAAGTTCCTCAAAAGATTGACAAAGATCATCAACCTCACCAGTTTCTTTGGCTTCTTTTTCCTTTTGAGCCATACTGCATGTACGAGGTCTATCCAAGTTCAAATTGGGAGGAGTGGATAAATTTGCGTCTCTGATTGTATTTGTACACCATTTTGGGTTCTTCTTCAGTGGTGGTGAAGAAGATGTAGAAGGACCTCCTATCTATGTTGATGAAGGAATCTTCTCTTCCTTAGATTCCACAATATCTAGGTGTACTTTAGATGTGCTCTGTGATGTGAAAGCTTCATCAAAGACAACATCTCTACTGACATGAATTTTCTTGGTCAAAGGATCTATCAAACGATATCCTTTAGAGTGCTCATCATAACCAAGAAAAATACATCTCAGTGTTTTCTCATCTAGCTTCTTCCTTTTCTCTTTTGGTATGTGCATGAAAGCGTGACATCCGAAAATACGAAGATGAGATATGGAGGGTTTTCGACCACTCCAAGCTTCCTGTGGAGTCATTCCTTTTAGGGCCTTTGTGGGTGTCCTATTCAACAGATATACTACAGTGGTGACAGCTTCTGCCCAATATTGTTGCCCAAGAGTAGCTCCTGTGAGCATACAACAAACCATTTCCATGATAGAATGGTTCCTTCTCTCAGCAAATCCATTTTGCTGAGGAGTATAGGTAGTTGTTAACTGTCTCATGATTCCATGCTTATCTAAGAATGCAGAAAATTCATTAGAGGTAAACTCTCCCGCTCGATCTGAGCGGAGGGTTTTAATAGAAGCTCCTGACTCCTTCTCAATGGATTTCTTGAACTGCTGGAAGAATGTGAAAGCTTCAGATTTCAGTTGGAGAAAGAAAACCCACATCTTTCGTGAGTAGTCATCTACGAATAACTGAAAGTACCTCTTCCCTCCACAACTGTTGGGTGTGAAAGGACCGCATAGATCGGTGTGAATTAACTCTAGAGGTTTTCGTGCTCTTGTTGAGATCTTCTCAAATGGTACTCTATGTTGCTTTCCCGCTAGCGATCGGAGCACACCGGCAATGTGGCGGAAAGGGAAGGAAGACCCTTTACCATCTCATACTTACTGAGCTCAAGTAAGTAGCCAGAACTAAGATGCCCATATCTCTTGTGCCATAGGGAAGTTGCCTCCTTGGTAGAGACAGTCATGGCAACATGTGGAGAAGAGATAGCATCTAGGGCAAATAAGTCGTGCTTATATGAAGCTATTGCAATCTGCTTACCCTTCTTGGTAATAGTACAACACTTCTTGCCATTCTCAACATGAAAGTTGACAACCATATTTCTATCCAGGATTTGTGTGACTGACAGCAAATTGTTAGCCAATCCCGAAACATAGAGGACTTTGTCAATCTGAAACTTGCCATCAGGAAGAGTGACTAAAATTGTACCCTCTCCCTGAACCCTGTAGGTTTTATCATCAGCAATGGTGACAGATTTGCCCTCTTTGGCCACAAATGATTCAAACCACGATCTGTCGCCAGTCATATGTTTGCTAGCTCCAAAATCGACATACCAAACAGGATCCCTCTGTGTGGAATCTGTGGTAGTCATGAGCACCTTGTGTGCCCATTCAGAATCTGAGTCAGATTCTTCAACAGCAACATTCACCTGGGTTTGCTTGTTTTTATTTTGTGTTTTTTTTTGGCCTTTCTGCTTGTTCTTATGCCAACACCTGTTGGTGTCATGGTTGTCCTTCTCACAGATCTTGCACCACCTCTTCTTCTGTTGAGGTTGTTTGCCTTTTCCTTTCATATATTGTTGAGAATTTCCTCCTTTCTGAAAGTTGCCTCCTTTTTTTCCATTACCTTTCTTCCTAGAACCCTGCCTGTTGGTGTATAGGGCTGTATTGGAAGAATCATCCTTGTGAAGTTGGCGTGCCTCCTATTGTTGAAGCAGATTGACCAACTCGATGTACGTAATTTGTCGTTGAGACACCTGGATGGAGGTGATCAACATATCAAATGAAGAAGGCAAAGCTCTCATCAAAAGTGAAATGAGAAGCTTTTTATCCACAGTATCTCCCAAAGAATTCAATTTCTCTTTCAATTCAGACACTGCACAAAAAGAGTTCAACTGTTTCACCCTATCTCAAACTCAGGTTATGAAGTTGTTGTTGAAGATGAAGAATGGTGGAATCATTCTTTCCCTCATAGATGGTTCTAAGGGCATCCCATGCATCTTTACCACTTGCTTTGTCAGCTATATGAGGTTGCACTTCATCTGAAACAGCAAACAAAATGAGCACCTTTGCTCGACTGTCTTTCTTTTCAAAAGCTATCTGATCTACGGAAGGACCTGTGGATCCTGCTGTTGGTGAAGGCCTAGTTGTTGCTCCAGTAACAATATCCCATAAATCTTCCATTTGGAGAATTGCCTTCATCTTATGTTTCCATGGTGTATAATTTGGACCTTTCAATAACTGATGCGGATCAGTCATCAACTTTGCAACAACGGCCATAGTGAAGGTTCCTTATATCACCAATTGGCCCCCCTTTCGATATACCTTTTGCTATGCCGTTATACTGTAAAAAATACCTGCCCTTACGTGAGGGAAACTATAGGTATTTAGAAATATCAACAAAAATCACCCGCCCTTACGTGAGGGAGACTATAGGTGAGTTTTCGAGATCATACAATACATGGAACATAGGTGGTACTGAAAGGGAATTGCCTTGTTGATGGCACCTACCATAGAAGATTCTTCTCATGCGTGGGGCGTAACTTCCCCTAAACACTATGAAGAATACTTCGTCAGGATTTACGCCTAAACACAACTGCGATAAAGGGTAGTGGATGGAGTAAAAAAATGCAAAAATGGCTAACTTATCTCTCCCCGATGATTTATAGAGAACAAGCTCAGACGTCGTTGTAGCAGCTATTTTAGGCGGCGGATACAGTAGCCTAATCACGACAGCTTTACCTGTAAGTGCTAGCCATAGGTATCACAAATACCGAACGCTGTAGTGCAATAAATTGCACGGATGGTTTTTAATTATTTCAGGGACTTAGGGAGTGTATTTGATTTTTTTTAACTTTTAATGAAGTAGTGCAAAAAAAATGAAATATGCAACATACAACATAAAAAGTTCCCACAAGAATTAACCCACAAGGTGTCGGTCACAGCCGAAAATGCACCTTTTACAATTCGCCAAATTGCTTT
This sequence comes from Wollemia nobilis, assembly GCA_028583015.1. Classification (NCBI taxonomy): domain Eukaryota; kingdom Viridiplantae; phylum Streptophyta; class Pinopsida; order Araucariales; family Araucariaceae; genus Wollemia; species Wollemia nobilis. The sequence continues at coordinate 4,793,113 of JAQPPZ010003271.1, forward strand.
TTCAGAAAATTACTCACATTCCCCCTTTGATTTTTTGAAAAAAATATCCCCCCTTAAAAAAATCTCTTTAACAAAGCATTTTAATAATTATTATATATTTAAAGTTAAAAATAAATAATTTTAATTTATATAGTTTTAAAACCTTATTAAAAAATAAATTAAAATTAAATTTTAATTTATAAAGTTTTAAAAAACTATAAAAAATAAATTAAAATTAAAAATTTTAACTAAAAAATAATAATTAATAAAACCTTTGAAAAAAAAATTATACCTTGGGGGGAAGTCGGCAGGATTTGAACTCCCGACTGCTGGGTTCCCGGAACCCACCACGCAGCTCACTTGCCAGTGAGCCCGTGGGCTGATCTGGGAGGAGAAAGGGCCCCCTCATATTTGAGGAGGGTCCTCAGTCTGCAACTCCTCCCGTGCTCTCCCATCCTCCTCTTTCCTTCCCGAGCCCGAGCCCGCTGTGGCTTTCGTCCACACTCGCGCACGTCCAGTTTTTTTTTTTTCTAAATACCCGCATGCGGGGTCCACCTACAACTCTGCGGTGCATCGAACTGGGGGGGGGCTGGACGTTGCAACGCGTTGAACGCAGTCCACGGGGGGGACGCTCGCGCTCAGGGAACGTCGCGGCGCCCTATCCGCTTCCTCCAATAGGGGGGGGGGCGCTCAGCGTGCGTCGCGGCTCTCCGTCCGCTTCCTCCAAGAGGGGGGGGCTGTGTGGCAGACTAACATCCGCTTCACGCTCACGCGGGGACAGTGCTGCGTCCTCCGGGACGCGTGCCCTACCTCTGCCCTACGTCCTCTGACTGGAAACACAGCCTGCGTCCAGTCGCGCACGACGCAGCCTGCGCGGACGCACCGTCAGCGCAACGACTGCGTTCTAGGCTGCGAAGCGTTGCAGACTGCACGCAGGGAGCATTCCAGTATTTTTTTCTTTTTCTTTTTTTTTTAGTTGCGGAGAATTGCGGCCTGCGTTCGCTAAATTTTTTTTTTATTTTTATTTTGCTGCGGTGTGTCGTAGTCACGCTCAGCGAGGAAAAAATTTTCCTTCACTTCCAGCACCAGCTCCTTCCTCCGTCTGTGCACGGAAAAAAAAATTCTTTGCAGATCAAATTCTCTGCCCAGAAAAAAATGGCTCTGATGCCATGTTAGAAAATGCAAACTAGATTTATTATTCAGCAATGCAATTTAAATAATGCAGAGATTACAAACTGCATTCCTGGATTAGCCTGAAGAGGGCGCATCTCAACAGGATGCAGGTAAATCAAAATACCAGCAATACTAATTAGACAAAACAGTCTAATAGTTGTTAAAGTACACTAACACAAAGGGCACAAACTTTTGTTTGAGGAACCTTGTCTTCATGCTTCCAGAATGCCAAGTGTTTGTTTAGCTTGTGATTATTGCTTATTTGTTGTCCCAAGCAGGAGCGTGATTATCTTTGTCAATGATTCTTTGAATGCATGACATTTCCTTGATTGGGTGTGTATTTGTTGATTTGGTGACTAAGTCTGACTACCCCATCAAGCAATGAATCGATGAGGGAATGACCAAAATGAGAAAAGTGATGAGTCACTTGACCCAGGATGACATTTGTAAGGGTGCCTTCAATTGTTTTTCATTGAATGTTTAGCAGTTTTCCAGCAATCGGACCTGTTTTTGGTGGGTTTTGATCCTTTTTGTGATGTCGATAGGGGTAGAAATTATAAAAAATCCTCCTTCCTATGGAGCGATCCAGCTATGCTAGCCTTCTTAGGGAGTAGGATAATGAATATTTGTGACCCTGAAGGTTGTTTTGCATGCCATGAATGTCTGGTGCAAAGGCACCTTTGTCTGGCAAATTTATTGATGTTTTTGATGCATTTTTTTTTTATGCAGTTTTTGTTGCTTTATTTCTTGTTCTATAATCGTCCTAGGGTGGGATGAATACCAATTTGGTAATCGTCCCAAGGTGGGATGAGTTCTAACTAGAGCGCTCATCCCAGGGTGGAATGATTACAGGCCTAACATCCTATAAAAGGACCAAAACTAGGTTTTGGGCTCATTTGCAACATTTTTTTCTTGGTGATTTGGAGCAGTGAGGAGGAGTGCGAGTTTACGTAGTGGAGTGCTGTCAAAATTTTGCGGACATCATGAGTGCAAGAACTGGATCTTTGAGTGGAGGAGCCGAGGCGAGACCGGTATGATGTTCCTTCTCCCTTCCTGTTATTCATTTTTGCTTTATATGAAGTTAAAAACTTGCACATAATTGTTTTTATTTTGCGTTAATACTAAGGTTGAAACCCTAGTATTAATTTTTATATTTTATATTGTTTTTGTTTTATTTTGTTCACATTAAGGCTAAAACCCTAGGACGATTTTTTTTTGTTTGATTTCATTTTTTTGTTCATACTAAGGTTGAAACCCTAGGATGAATTTGTTTTTGTTTTGTGTTGTTTGTTCATACTAAGGTTTAAACCCTAGGATGATTTTTTGTTTTATTATGTTTTTTGTTCACACTAAGGTTGAAACCCTAGGATGAATTTGTTTTTGTTTTGTGTTGTTTGTTCATACTAAGGTTTAAACCCTAGGATGATTTTTTGTTTTATTATGTTTTTTTGTTCACACTAAGGTTGAAACCCTAGGATGAATTTGTTTTTGTTTTGTTGTTTTGTTTTTTTTGTTCACACTAAGGTTGAAACCCTAGGATGATTTTTTTTTTTTTGTTTTGTTTTTTGTTTTTGTACAGTTATTTTTATGTCTACGATCGTTGCTGTACAGTTTGTTTTGAATGTTTCTGTACTTTTTTTGTACTTTTGCTTTACTTTTGTTTTTCTATAGTTTGTTTTTCTTCTGCACAGTTTTATTGTATTTTTTGAAAAAATTGAAAAACTTGTATTAATACAAAAGGCAATTACACAAGGGAGAAAACTCATCCCAACCAATAGAAGAGAACTAGACAACAAGCGGAGAGCACAAATGCAATGCTAACCCCCACAGAGCACAGAAGACAACAAGGCACGAAAACACGACATGTCGTGAAATCACGACCTGTCACGAAATCGCGGCAATCAACCCCGTCGCGGCCGCAGCAGCGCCATCAGTCACGAAAACGTGACATGTTGCGATATTGCGACATGTCGCGATATCACGACAGACAAAGCCCTCCGCATCCGATCGCCAAAAAAGTCGTGAAATCGTGACAGCAACTCCCTCCGACGGTCTATCATCACAGGCATCGCAAAATCATGACAAGAACTCCAGGAAGCATCAAATCTCCAAAAGGGTTGCGAAATCGCGACAAAATTTCTTCGAAGTGCCTAGCCAGCAAAATTTTCATGATATCGCAACATATTCTCATCTTGACTCCCAATCCGCAAAAGTGTCGCGATATTGCGACAATTTTTACCAAAGCCATGAATGTGCCAAAAGTGTCGCGAAATCGTGACGAATTTTCCTTTCAATTCCCAATCTTCAAAACTGTCGCGATATCGCGACAAGTTATCCTCATTACAACTTGTCTTCAAAATTGTCGCGATATCACGATAATTAATCCAGATGACACCAGTGTGCCCCAACTGTCGCGATATCACGACGATTTTACCATGCAACTTCCGATCGACAGAAATGTCACGGAATCACGATGAAATGTGCCCTTTGCTCAAGTTCACCAAAAAAGTCATGATATCGTGATGATAATCCTCATTGCAGCAAGTCTTCAAAATTGTCGTGATATCACGACAAGAAATCTAGATGATGCCAGTGTGCCCCAACTGTCGCGATATCGCGACAATTTTACCATGCAGCTTCCAATCGACAAAAATGTCGCGATATCACGACGAAATGTGCCCTTTGCTCAAGTTTACCAAAAATGTCGTGATATCGCGACGATAATCCTCCTTATCATCCCTGCGCCAAAAACGTCACGATTTCGTGACATGTCACGATTTCGCGACATGTCACGATTTCGCGACATGTTCCTTTCTAAGGCTGAGAAGGCAAAACCTGTCGCGATATCGTGACAACTTCCAACAAGAGGCCACGATGCCACTACATGTCACGAAATCATGACAAAAACCTTCCTTAGCAGCAAAAACTTTGCACATTATCATAGGTAGCATTCAAGGCCTTGCCGAATCCCAACATCCTCCACAGGCATATCACTATGCATCTGCACTCCAACTTCCTTCTCAGCACCTATCTTAGCAAGGAAATCGGCCGCCTTGTTGAAATCCCTACTCACATAGATGGGAACCACATCATCTAATTCTTTCCAGAGATCCTTTATCTAAGAGACAAGACTCCGCAACCTCCAGGCTTGCAAATCAAAGTTCCTCATGCAATCGAGAGTGCCCACCAGAATTTGGGAGTCGGACTCAAGAATTATCTTTCTATGGCCCTGCTTGACAGCCCAGATAGAAGCAAATTTAATAGCCAAGGCCTCCACTTCATTGTTTGTGGCATGACCCAGACCATGCAGTTCCCAGTAAAGCACGGACCCACCATGATCACGGCACACAACTCCAGTACCAGCACTACCCGGATTTCCTTTTGTAGCTCCATCAGTATTGATTTTGATCCAGCTCGCTGGGGAGGGTGCCATCTATCATGAGCTTGTCTTTCAAGAGCAACAACTCCATCAACCAGTGGCACAAAAACAGACTGATGTTCCTCCTCAATGTAGATGGCAACTATTTCCACCACTTTGCTCCATATAACCTGCCATATTCCATCAAGTGAAGAGAATGTTTCACGAAAAATGTGGGCATTTCTCTCCAGCCACACCTGCCACCAAATAAAAAGAAAGCCCAGCTCCCAGCCAATTCGGAGAGCTTTGGATTTAAATCTACCTCTCTTCCATCGGTTCCAAATATTAGTCCGAGTCACCTCACTGTTGGCTTGAATTTTGAAGTGGGAAAACCAGCGCATCCAAATCTGTCATGTGAAGGGGCATTCAAACATCAAATTATCAGCAGTTTCCTCATGCTTGCGACATAAAACACACTAAGAAGGACCGATGATGCCTCTGTGTCTAATATTGTCAAAGGTGAGAATTCCATTGTGCATAAGTTTCCAGGCAAAAAAATTCACCTTCGGCCAACCCTTGGGGTGCCATATCTTCTTCCAAACATGGATCGGGAAAGAGTGTGGGAGGGGCTCTGGAAGAATCTGGTTAAATCCCGCCTTCACAGTGTAAACCCCAAGGTTCCCAAAGCCCCAGGAAATTTCATCCTCTTCATCCCGCCCAGTAAGAAACCTAACTTTCAAAATTTTTCTAAGATTGGTGCCGACTCCGGTGGGATTGGAATTGGCCACTCTTCCAACCTCTTGAACTTTTTGAACTTGTACTCCCCAATGTGGCTGGTATTGAAATAACTCTCAATATGAATCCAGCCCTTGTCTTCTATGGCTGATTTAATGGGTTGCAATTCTGGAAACACAGCAATGATGGGAGGGTGCTGATCCCAGGATTCAGTCCAGAAATGGGCCTTCTCCCCTCTCCCAACTTTCCAAAACAATTGATCTTTGATAACTTGAGCTCCCAGCTTGAGAGTCTGCCATACTAAGGATCCATTACCCTCCAAATGGAAACATCCTAGATCATTGGGGTGAGCATGGCCTAGGTATTTGCTAGAAATAATTCTGCTAAAGAGGGATGTTGGCTGGGAAATCCACCTCTAGTACAATTTACCAGCCAAAGCTTGATTATTAAGCTTGGAGCTTCTCAGTCCCAGCCCTCCTTTATCCTTGGGCTAGGTGACCTTATCCCATCCAACCAAGGCCCATTTCTTCTTCCCTTTTGCACCCTCCCATAAAAATCTTTTGGCCATTTTGTCAAGCTCTTTCCATATAGAATGTGGGGCAGCCAGGATGGAGAATTTATAAATTGGCATTGCCTGAATAACTGATTGTAAGTAAGTTAGTCGGCCTCCATAGCTTAACCATTTATGAGACCAATGATTCATTTTCTCTTTGATGCCATCCAAAAGATCCTTCCAGATATCAATTTTTAGTTTTTTGAAATGCAATGGAACCCCCAAGTAAACAACAGGTAGAGAAGTCCTAGTAAATCCCAGGATCTCAGTAACTCTTTCCTGTAACCTTCGATCAAGATTGAAGAAGACCACTTTGGATTTTTTATCATTAATGACTTGATTTGAGGCCCGAAGGTAGATGTTTAAAGTATCTCTAATTCCTCTTGCTTCCCTGAGGCTGGCCACTCCAACCAATCCTGTGTCATCCACAAACTGTAAGTGGGTCAAAACTTCTGTCCCCACTTTAATACCTGTTATCACACCTAGTTGTCGTCTTCTCAGGAAGAGTCTGCCTAATCCTTATGCTAAGATGAGGAAGAGGTAAGGAGAGCAAGGGTCCCCTTGATGAAGACCACGAGAGGCTCCAAAAGGAGTCGAGGGGAGCCCATTGATTAGAACGAGAGAAAGAATGTGTGGAGATACGGCTCATGACCCGATCAATCCAAGTCCTGAGAGAAGCCAAAGGTTGCCATCATGTTTGCCGAGAAGCCCCACTCCACCCGGTCATAAGCCTTAGACATATCCAACTTTATGAACATTCCTTTGTTGCCTGAAGTTTGCATTGTATGGATTGCCTCCTGATAAAGGACCACTTCATCCAAGATCTATCTTCCTTCAACAAAACCCCCTTGCTCAGTGGAAATTATTTTATGGAGAAAAGGTTTTAGCCGTTTAGCCATAATATTTGTGACTATTTTATAAATAACATTGCATAAGGCAATCGGTCTAAAATCAGAGAGATGAACCCCCCCCTCCCATTTTGGAATTGTATTGTTTTTGTTGGTATTAAGTATGTACTCAATATATTTTGCTTTTTATTTTTTTTTAGGTTGTGAAGAGTAGGTACTGCTAATCGACTATTTTCTCTGATACCCGGGAGGCCTTGACAGTTGGGAATTGGGAGTGGCTTGATGCCCTTGGGCTTAAGAAGATGATGCATTTGGAGCATATGGTAGGGGATTGGGCATATTTGATGTCCCTAATCAATCTGTAGGATCCCTGTACCAACACCTTTCATCTCCCAATAAGGGAGATGATTGTAACTTTGGAGGATGTGTATGGGATTTTGTGGATTTCGATAGATGGGATTCCTATCTAGATGACCCATCAGGACCAGTGAACAACAATATTGACATGATGTTTTGGTCGAGCAGGGGATATGAGGGTGGAGAGGTTTGTGGATAGGGTAGAGGCTGACTGCTAGATAGGCGGTATTCTGGTGTGATGGTGGGTGGAGAAGGGCGTATTAGGGGTGAGGCATGATTTGCTCATGGCCCTAATTTCCAATATGCTACTTTTGAACTTCTCAGGTGTGAGGTTCCCTTGGAACCTGTTGGAGTTGGTTTTCACTTTGGTGGAGTGTCCGACATCAGCTCTACTTATTATAAGATGGGTTCAAACATTTTTGGCACAACTATACGATGAGCTATACGAGGTCCATTGTTGGAGTTGAAAGGGGATCGGGTGCAGCTATCTATTGCAGTGCTGGGGGTGGTAGCACATAGCTATGGAATAGCCATAGGGTTTTCCTTGGACCACCCTAGGTGAGATGGTGGATCGAGAGATTAGGTATGCCAATATATGGTGGTGGTTAGAGGAGCATGGACAAAGTCGGTGGTGGGCAGGTGATGTAGGTCACTATACTAATGCCTTCTCTCATCAAATGCCAAGGTAGGTGTTTTGGTGATCATACCGAGACTATCCAACCTGGCCTGATGTTGGAGAGTGGCTCCATCGGGCGTACAAGGGTAGGTGGTTGATTGGGCAGCATGGGATAGGGCAGGAGTACTTCTCGTATGTTTGGGTGATGCAGAAGTTTGGGGTGCACCATAGATTGCCTGGTGATCCCTCGATCTATTAGTGGTGTGGGGACAAGAGGACCCTAGTCTAGCCAATCATTGAGCTATTGGGTGATGGGTCTGATGTAGTTATTTATGTATCGAACATGGACGATGTCAGGGTAACTATAGAGTATGACCGTTGGTGGACTATATGGCGATGGTGAGGTGAGGGGCCTTTGGGAGGCACGAATGCGACAATAGCAGGAGGTGGAGGTGCAGAGGCACCGGTGGAGGGTTGGGGGGCTCTACTTGATGATGCAAACATGGTGGAGGTTGATTATTTCACTGGCAATGGAGATGATGTAGGTATTTCGGAGCAATCGGATGTACAAGACGTCCTAGAGCAGTGGGTGCCAGAGCAGCAGGCCATCCTAGAGGTACTCATGCCTTAGGCTATCTTAGGAGATGTGGAGGCTAGGTTTTGTGTTGAGATAGCATGATTAGAGGATCTCTTATAGAGACAAGATGAGGAGCATAGAGACATTTTGCAGGAGAGGGATCTCCTACGGGCTCAGTTGGCACAACGGTACAATGCATTGGTTGTGTATCATCATGAGATGTGAAGTGGGGGCGGTACTAGGTGGAGTTAGAGACAGAGGTTGTCCACCTTGGTGGACAGTTACCTAAGCTTGATGGAGGTGGCTCATCTCACCATACGAGAGGAAGTGAGACTGATCAGTCTGCATCTTCTCATCATAGGCGACTGGATGAGGGTAGTGTTGGTGGGCAGGGTGCGAGGGCTGGCAACAGCTGCCCTGAGAGGTCCCATAGGACCCATACTACTGGGGGTAGTTCCAATCACACCGATCCTGCATGATCATGGTGGCCGACTCCCTAGGCATTGGGGATTTTGAGTTTTTTTGGTTTTTTGTGAGGTCAGAGGTCCTTCTTATTATAGCCTAAGGGCATTTTGACTCGATATATATACATGACTCATTTTTGGTTTGATGATATGCTTGTTATGATTTATTGTTCTTTATGCATGTTTATTTATGTTGATGTATGTATATGCTATTATGAATACGAATGATGTTAGCTATATGTTATAGATGTATGCATATGGAATGGGTAAACTGATTTGTTGGTATGCAGGTGGCGATACCATAGACTGTAAAGGATTTACTAGCTTTATGTACTATGTGATTGCTTTATGGAATAACTTTTCATTTCTAATTTTTGAGTTGTATTTTCTGATGGTGATGTAAGTAATGAAATGTACGACAATTGTTTTAAAATGTAGTTAAGGTTTTTCTGAGACTCAGATGCTTTAAGTAACTAATCAAGACTGTACATTATCTTACAATACTTTCAAACAAGGTATGAATCAGACTTGAATTTGACCAAGTTATTTCATATCCTTGTGTGTGTGATTGATTTTGTTGATGTGGTATTCATAAGGATACCGCTAGTGCCAGGTAGGCTATCCACCAAACCTGTACTAAGGATCACCTAATTAGCTCCACTAATTCCTTTATTGTATTTAGTAAGATTAATCCACGTCGCAATATAAGATACCATAAGCTAGCTCATCCACATGCAAATATTGGTATACACACACACAAAATGTGATAGACATATTGTCATGCGTTTAGGACACCACCATTGCCAGGTAGGCTATCTACCAAACCCGTAATGAGGATCACCTAAATGGTTTTTTGAATGCTGAGAATTTTAGGGATTCAAGCTCAGGCGTCTTTTGGTTGCTCAACGTGTTGGGATACTTGCTCTCATACATAGTGATGAAAATCACTGTTTGTTTTTTTCTCTGTTTTTTCTTGAGCAAGTGGTTTGAGTAGTGATGATAACCACTATTACTTTTTATTGTTAGCCTTTTGAGAATTTAGATTTTGAATTGTGATTTCCAAGTTGAGCTCATGGGTTTTTGGCTTGTGAATGGCATTGATCCTTTTGGCCTTGGGGATGACTACCCATCCTATTCAGGGACATGTAGTATGAATCCTTACGACTTTGGGAATCAAATGTGGTTGGGAATTTTACTTTGGAATGGCATTGATCTTTTAGGCCTTGGGGATGACTACCCATCCTTCTCAAGGGCATGTAGTATGAATCCTTATGACTTTGGGGATCAAAGGTGTTTGGGATTTTTTATGGTGGACTTTTGGGATTTTAATTGTGAATGGCATTGATCCTTTTAGGCCTTGGGCATGACTACCCATCCTTCTTAGGGATGTGTAGTACAAATCCTTACGACTTTGGGGATCAAAAGGTGTTTGGAATTTTTGATAGTGGTGGAAACAACTATTTATTATGGGTAATTGGATGGGGAAGAGCTTGTCCTTTTGTCAATTCTCGACATTCTTGAACCATTCGCATAGGGGGATGAGCAAGCTAACGTTTCACCTATGGTACCCTAGACTGTTTTGTAGGTTTCATCTTGCGTTCACACAACTTGGGAATGTTTATGTGTTTTAAGCTTGTGTTGGGATGCTATGTAACAAGGCATAATCCAAGTACAATTCTACCTTGTAAAAATCGGTTTGACTTTGTACAGTATTTGACAAGAAATCTAAAGATAGCTGAATGACAAAAAACCTAAAGACATTAGAAGACAACTGACTATGATATGGAAAAAAATGCGAAGGGCGTTACTCTTGATGGCTCTTTTTATAAAATGGACTGAATGTGGAAAATGATGGAATTGTCGAGTAATTACATTCTATGGTGCTTTTGACATGTATGACCAGCAAATATGCAATGTATGTATGCGATGCCTAATGCATTTTTTCTTTTCCTTTTTTGTGTTTTGATTTTTAATAATATGCATGAAAGTGAGATGCAAATTTTTTTGTTATTTTTATTATCTGTTGTTTTTTAATATCTGTTATGGACGGTTGAACCCGAATGGGTGCAGACCAAGTGATTCTTATGGATCCTTGGAGGTTTTGACCAAAGGGATTATAGATACCTTTGGGGAATTTTGGGTGACCAAGCGATTGTGGGAACCCTTGGAGCTTTTGTTTTGACCAAAGGGATTATGGATACCTTTGGGGCATTCTTGGTGACCAAGCAATTATGGGAATCCTTGGAGCTTTTGGTTTAACCAAAGGGATGATGGATACCTTTGGGGCATTTTTGGACCAAGCGATTGCTGGAATCCATGGGGGTTTTGGTTTGACCAAAGGGATTATGGATACCTTTGGTGCATTTTTGGTTGACCAAGCGATGTGGGAACCCTTGGAGCTTTTTGTTTGACCAAAGGAATTATGGATACATTTGGGGCATTTTTGGGGTTGACCAAGCGATTGTTGGAATCCTTGGGGCTTTTGGTTTGACAAAAGGGATTATGGATACCTTTGGTGCATTTTTAGTTGACCAAGAGATTGTGGGAACCCTTGAAGCTTTTGGTTTGACCAAAGGGATTATGGATACCTTTGGGGTGTTTTGGGGTTGACCAAGTGATTGCTAGAATCCTTGGAGCTTTTTAGGTTGACCAAGCGGTTAATGGAACCCTTGGAGATTTTGGAGTGACCAAAGGGATTATGGATACCTTTGGGGTGTTTTGGGGTTGACCAAGTGATTGTTGGAATCCTTGGAGCTTTTTAGGTGGGCTATGGCTCTCTAAATTTTGAATGGCCTCAAATGACTGATGTTCAAGGGTTCTAGTTCCTTGATTCCTTCAAGAGAGGTGAGCCGGTATGTTCTAGGTCCTATTTTATTGTTGATTACATAAGGACCTAACCAATTTGCCGTGAACTTGTCCCTTAAATGGGGTGGCAAGTTAGAATTTTGTTGGTTCTCTTTTAAGACCAGATCACCAACCTGAAAGTCCCTTAGGTGAGCTTTCATGTTGTATACCTTCTTAACTCGCTCTTGATAGATGCGTAAATGCTCAAGAGCATTGAAACATCGTTCGTCGAGTAACGTAAGATGGTCTAACTAGGCCTACCATGCAGTGTCATCATCGATGAACTCTTGCATTGATATGTGTAGGGAGGGTATTTCCAAATCAAGAGGCATGACTTCCTCAGAGCCATACACTAGCAAAAATGGAGTTGCCCTAGTGGGCGTTCGAACGCTAGTGCGATAAGCCCATAGGGCAAGTGGTATTTGGATGTTCCAATCCTTATGATAATCTGTGACCATATTTTTAAGGATGGTAACTAGCATTTTTTTGACACCTCTGCTTGCCCATTTGCCTGCAGATAATAGGGTGTCAAAAAACTTTTCTGAATTTTGTACTTTGTTGTCAAAGCATGCACATATTTGTTCTTAAATGATGTTCCATTATCCAATATGATCTTGGATGGAATACCAAAAAAACATATGATGTTATGTAAAATGAACTTTGCAATGTGGGGTCCAGTCATAGAGGTAAGCGGAATTGCTTCCACACACTTAGTGAAGTACTTTGTGGCCATTATGATAAACATGTGATGGCCTGACAACATAGGGGAGATCTTACCGATGATATATAAGCCCCACTACAAAAATGGCCAATCCAATTGGATCGGATGCAAGGCCTGAGAAGGTACATGTTTCGAGTTAGCATGGTGTTGACACTTTACGCACTTTCACACGTATGCACAACAATCTCGCTCTAAAGATGGCCAATAATAGCCCATGCGAAGAATGCGCTTGGATATGGCCATACCACTGAAGTGGGCACCACATGTACCATTGTGTGCTTGGGTGATCGCCCAAGTGGACTCCTGCTGGTCCAAGCAATGAAGGAGGATTCCTTCGTAACTTTGATGGTACAAAATGTCTCCTAGCAAGGCATGTTTTGTCGCTTTCTATTTGAATAATATTTTCACGACATGCGACAATCCAAGTAGGAGGCTACATAACTTGAGATAGTCTCTTATGGGTGTGTACCAATCCTACTGATCAGAAACCTCGATGGTATGAACGACTGATCCTTCTTGGATTTTTTCCCTAGCAAAAGCTGAGCGGGAAAGAACTTGTAAAAACAACATTGTGTTGCTATTAAGAAGAGTTGAAGAGAACAAAGACCCCTAGTTGGTGTGATTTAGACTATCATGGATTCAAGAGAACCTATCCTGAGATGGTTCAATCTGGATCATGTGGATTCCTAGAATTATGTTAGAGCTTGCACGCTCCATCGCATATTGCGATAGTGTTTTCACTTGAATGGTTGTCATTTCACCAGAATGGTCTTACAAGATTAATGACCCCAAGGAGGACATCATGTCCACAAAATTATTTGGTGATCGATGGAATGCCTCGATGTTGTACCATTCAATATTTTCCAAGAATTTATCCATAAGGGCTTTGTAGGCCTGCAAAACTAGGCATTTGCATTAGAATACCACTTTCACTTGATTGACAATTAACAGTGAATCACCAAAGATATTAAATCATTTGATGTTCATGGTGATGGCTATCTGAAGACCTATGAGCAAGGCTTCATATTTAGCATTGTTATTTGTGCACGGGAAATCAAGTTTAAATGATAAATGCATTGGAGCCCCTTACGGTGTGAAAAACATGATTCCGATGCCAACCCCTTGCTCACATTTAGAACCATCAAAAAATAAGGTTATGTCGGCTTGTGACTCAGTCTCATCAGAATTTTGCGATTCTAAGACATGGAAGACCCCATCATCAGGTAGCTCTATAGTCAGAGGCTGATCGTCTTTGAGAGGAGCCTCCGCTAGTTGATCAGTGATGATGACCTTTTATGGACTTTTTTCCAATGAATTCGATGTTAAACTCTGTCAACAACATGATCCATTTTGCCATGAGACTATTGTGATAAGTATGACTCATCATGTATCACAATGGATTCTCCTTAGACACAACATACGTCGTATTGCTCAACATGTAATGTCATAGCTTTTTGGTGGTAAATACCACCGCTAAGCATAGCTTATCAATGTATACATAGTTAAGTTCATAACTGACGAAGGTGTGGCTAAGATAATAATTAGCCTATTCTTTATGTAATTCATTTTTCTAGGCTAGCATGGTGCCCAGTGCCACCTCAGTAGCTAAGATGTATAAGTAGAATGTCACTTCTGGTCTAGGTGGTGCCAATAATGCCAGTAAAGCCAAGTACTATTTTATGTCATTGAAGGCTGACTGGCACTCATCATCCCAATGAAATGCTACCCCCTTGTGCAATAATTTATTCATGGGTCGACACTTGTCAGATAACTGTGCTATCAAGCGCTTGATTGATGCGACCTTACCCTACAAGCTTCTGAGCTGCCTGATGGTGGTTGGGGGAAGCATTTCAAGGATTCCCTTGACTTTATTTGGATCTACCTCGATGCCTTATTTTGAGACTATGAAACCCAATATTTTTCTAGATGTGATGCCAAATACGCACTTCTTAGGGTTTAGCCTAACCTTGTGTTCAATGAGGCGATCAAGGATCTTGCGTAAGTCATCGAGATGATTTTGGTGCAAAAGATATTTTGCCAATAAATCATCCATATAATCTTCCAAAGTTTTATGCATATGATCATGGAATATGTATGTCATAGAGGGTTGGTAAGTGGCACCAGCATTTTTAAGGCCAAAGGGCATGACCTTATAACAAAATGTCCCCTAAAGCGTTGTGAATGTCATTTTTAGTTGATCATCAGGATTGATATGAATCTGGTTGTATCTCAAGAAATCATCCATGAGGGAAAGCATTTCATGGCCTGCTATAGAATCTACCAATGCATCGATGCTAGGCAAGGGGAAATCATCCTTGGGACTCACTTTGTTTAAGTCTCAAAAATTAGTGCATATGCAAATCCTCCCGTCAGGATTTTTGATGGGTACCATTTTGGACAGCCATGGTGGGTAATCCATGCAGATGACAAACTATGCATCTAATAGCTTTTGTAGCTCATATTTGACCATTAAGGCCACTTTTGGGTGCATCTTACATAGATTTTGATTGATTGGCTTGACTATCGGATCAAGTGTTAGATTATGCATGATTAGCTGCGGGTCTAGCCTCGGCATGTCTTTGTAGGACCATGCAAAAACCTCCTTCTTCTCTATGAGAAGGGTAATGTAATCAGCTTGCTCTTCGGGGGATAGAATTTCCCCCAGCTTGATGACTTGCAGATTCATTGGATCAGAATCGATGTCTGTGTCAATTGTCTCTTCGATTGACATGTGGGATTCGTCCTCCAACTAGTGTGGAGTCGAGATCAGGTGGATATCATTTGTTGAATTTGGATCTCCATTGGGAACGTCGGGTTCCTCTTCAACATAGAAGATATCTTGATTCTATTCTAGGGTGAAATGAAACATCCCACCACAAGGAAAGTACTCTTATGGGGATGGTGGTGAGTCAACATGATCCTAGTCTATGGCATCTAGGTCTAGATACAATGGTCATGTTGGATCGGTTGGGTTGTGGATGGGGGTGGTTAAATCAATGGAGATCATGTTGATGGAATGAATTTGGTCTCCATTACCGTGTGGGTGTTGGTTCAAACATTCTTGGTGATCCTTGTGCCTCGAATATGGCTCTGTGGGTATTGGCACAAAAGGATCGACCCTATGTGTAAACAGAAGGATAGGGTCTACCCTAGGCACTAGTGGCCCTGTAGGGTCTCTAGGGGGGTGGTGCTCTCTGTATGCCCAAAGTGGTGGATGAAGCACTTGGTTTAGCTGTACTTAGTTTAAATGCCACCTATGCCTTGGTCCCATATTTAGATGTTCAAACATATCATCGATGTCTATGGGGTATTCCTGTTGCCTCATATGGTTGAGATATGCCATCTCAGTCTCATCCTCATAGTCACTATCAAAAATCCATAGGCCTTAATTTGCTCCAAAAACCATGTGCCCCTATGGCTGGTATAGCCTCCCACTAGGCGTTTATTGATCACTTGGCCTTATGGCCAGCATGGGAGGCTCATTTTGTTCGAACATGTTGATTTGGTCATTTTTGGGTTGTTCTGCTCTCTATGGGAGGGTTGGATTCTCTAGAGGTGGCAACTACGTGATTGGAACATTAAATGGGAACATTACCATGAATTCCTCCTAATAGTCATCAAGGGGTGTCACCTACGAATGATTGCTATCGGACTCAAATGGTTCCCAATGTGCCACCTCATAATCCGAATCATCTTCTGAAGTGCTCCCTTGATTTTTTTCATATCCCTCTTGGAGGTTGCTTCTGGAGCTTTCCCATTTCTCGATCAAAGGGGAGGGGTTGTTGAGGTCAACAAGGTTTGTTGTTAACAATGGGAAATAATTCCCTAATGTGTATGTAATGTTGGGATTGGCATATTTATCTTGGGCCAACCCATACCTATTGCCTAGACCTAATACTTGCATGGTTTCTACCAATATGTCAAGGGGTAAAGGGTGGTTGAACCCTACTCCTGATTTATCATATGGCATCTGGTATCTTAGTTGACAAAGAGTGTGCATTCCTTATTAGTATCTACCCAATCCATATCCATGCCAATTACAATGGTCTAGGTATTTCAAGGCAAATTTTGGGTTGGCCAGATAATCAACGTTCTCCACAAATGACTCTTCGTCCTCTTCCTCTTGTAGGTACAGTTCCAGGCCATTCTCGAGGACCCCATATACAAAGTTGGTCTGATTTGTTGGGTAGCCTAAAGGGATGATAGTTTCTATGGGGAGGCGAGGTCTCCCTATGTCTTGCATGGATTAAAGTGTAGGTTTTTCCATAATGTTCTACACTAGGTACTCCCCCAGGCCCGTATTGGCCATTTCAACGATAATAATCGATGGTTGAGGGGGAGGGAATGGGAGTTCTCCCTGAGTCCACTCCATGTTGGGTGAATCAAGTGTCTCGAATTCCATTCGGTTGGGTACCTCCTCGATAGATATGGTTGAGACTAATGGTGGTGCCTCCTCTAGGGGCTTCTTCCCATTGTCCTTTGGTGTGGCCACCATAGGTGGCATTGTTGGTGAAGGGACAGATGACGAAGATGGGCTAGGTGATTGCTTGAGGGACTCAACAGCAGGGGTGTAGGCGAAATCAGACCATGAGTGGATAGATTCAATTGAAAGTCCAAATGTGTCGATGGGAGGGTTGATTGTGGCATTAGCTCCACCGTATTGCAAAACTTAAAGGGCTCTAAGTCTACTGGGACTACATGTACTTGCCCCTCGTATGTGTATTTGAGGCATTGATGGGCTATCGAAGGGACACACTTCATGTCCCTGATCCAAGGCCATCCTAGCAAGATATTGTAGGCCATCTCACCCTCAAGGATGTGACACAATGTAGGAATGGTCTTTTGTCCTACTTGGATGGGTAGGAAAATTGTGCCAACCGTTGAGCATAACACGTCATTGAATGCTCGAAGAGTGTAAGTGGACACCACAATGTGGGATGCTGGTAGCTTAAGATGTTTTATTTCCGCTATTGTGATTATGTTGTTGGACGAGCCAGTGTCCACCAACACCCTCTTGAATGGAATCTCATTGACCCGTGCGATGACGTGCAGGGGTGAGTCCACCATATCACCAGTCACCAATTTTAGTTTGTCTTCCCTGAAGGTTATGATCGGTTTTGTGCATTGTCTCACATGTCCCACAAATTTGTTGAAAGAATTGGGTTCATGGGGCTGTAGCTCAATGGCTTTGAGTATCTCCATCAGAGCCTCCCGATGGAGCGGTGATTGTTGGATGAGATCATAAATAGAGAGCTTAGCCGATGTGGTCCTTAAAATTTGAGTAAGCTTAGTCTGAATCATGGCCACTAGTGTAGGTAGGAGAGGTTTCATAGGGCATTGTGGAGATTGTTACATTGATGGAACCTCTCCTGTAGCTACAGCGGGTGCAGCCGTGTTTGGGTATATTTTGTTATGTGTCACGATGCTTATCATCCCCACATACCCTTGCATGGGGAATTTTTACGTTACCTCATTTACTTGTAAAGTCTTTGCTTGCACATCATGGGTAGGCAGGGGGTCTTTGAATACTTCCATCTATTGGTTTCTCAGTGCTATGGGATTATCCACCATGAGCATTTTGTTGTCTATCAAATCCTGTACTAAGTTTTTGAATTTCCAACAAGTGAAGATGTCATGTCCTTTCTATCAATGGAATCTACAATATGAATCTTCCCTATAGCACTTGGATTTTGGTGCGTTGGGATCTATGGGTTGACTTTTTGACAAGTTTATCAGGTTTTCCATGAACAAGCGGTCAAACAAGGAGTCTCTAGACTTCGTGAATTGTGTGAATTGTCACTTAGGGTGACGCTGCTAATTTTGCTCTTGTTTGTGGTTTTCATTTTCATAGTTAGTCAAAGGAAATACCTGATAATTAGCCTTTGGGGGCTGTGTCATTTGTGCAGGCGATGGTACAGTTATGGCAACCTGATTGACTGTGATGGGTTTTGGTTGCGTGGGCCCAGTTTTGGCATTTTTGGTCCACTCTTTCTTATGCAACTTGACAATCTCACCGTCTTGAATTTTTATCTCTTCAATTATCTTGGATTGTGCCAGTGCTTCTTGTATGGTGGCATATTCTTGTAGCTACAATAGCACGGAGATCGACCTTATGCAACTCTTTGAAAACATCTGAGTCATGTTGGCCATGGGAGGGAGGTAAGGTGGCTTTGAAGGTAATGTCCTCCACCAATTCCCATAAGTGACTATAGTCTCATCATCATACTGCTTAAGGCCAGCTAGATCACTTAAGGATGCCTTCTTGGTTTTTAAGGCAAAATTTTCAAGGAACGCATCCACTAGCTAGTCTAGATTGTTGATGTTATGCTTCAAAAATTGGGTAAACCAGTCCGAGGTAGGACCTACGAATGTGGTTATAAAAGTTCTCAGAAGAAATGCATCATTGTCCTGAATGCCAAAGCATTGACTTAGGAACCTTGTTATGTGCTCTTGGGCATCCTCATACCCTCTAAAAATTGCCAATTGAGGTATTTTGAAGTGGTCGGGGTATGGGGGTGCCGAAACTGAAGGATGCACAGGGTGACTATAGAGCTAGAATAAGGTGGGATTTTGGGGCCCCGAAGTCTTGGTCTCCATAGACTCTAAGCATTCTAAAAGTGCTTTGTATGCATCAAAGGATTTGATTTCCTCTTCTTTGGTTTGTTCCCATTATGAATTGCGATGAACTTGAGGCCTATGGAGGGGTAGACAGGTAGTGCCCCCCCTCCCTTGGTAGGGTGTTTCAGCCCGCTCTTCTTCTTGCTCAAATTCCTCATAGGCTTCTTGGGGATTGTTTGGGCGTGACCTATAAACATGGATGGGTGCCCAAGGAAGGTGTCCATCATTGGTTCTAGGGGTGGCCTCCCGCTAAGGTCTCGGAGGTCGTAGAGGCAATGCTTGATAAGGTCATGGAGATCTGTATCGCACTAAGGGGTTGTGCCTCTCATAAATTTTTGACCTATGCGTGTGAGAGGTTGGAATCCTCTTGTGCATAGTGTTCTAGAGCAATTCATCTGTCTGGTGTTGAATGTGCTCTTTGTTAAGATGATATAGTTGCTCTAACTATTGTTGATCTTGCCTAAGCTATGTGATTTGTGGTTGGTGGGTGGCCTGTTTGGAAAGTGCCAAGTTGATTTGTTCCACTGTCCTATGTCTAGGAGGCCTAGATACCTCCTCTACATATCTATCTTGGTTGTGGTGATCCGAGATCTCTATAGGTCACTTTCCTCTATCAAGGTTAGTAGCATTCACCCAAGGCTCTGGCCTCAATAGGTGATCTTGATAATTAGCAAGTGCGGAGGAACATTGCTCCCGTGTGGTGTATTGCTCTTGAGGAATATACTGGTTTTCCTCGTGCTCCCTATCATACCTATGAAAGGGATGGGCGGAGTTGGCTCACCCTTCCTGAAGAGCCTTGCACTCTAGATTTGGCCTATTAGTTCTAACAGTAATGAGGGGTAGAGGAGGAATGATATAATCATGTGGTCCCTCCTTATGAACCCTATGCTACTCTAGCACTTCATCGCATAATGGCAACTCATAATGAGTGTCTAAGGGAGCCTTTCCATGTATGTACTCCTCCTGAGAGGGTCTATATTGAATAGGAGTGCCCCTCAAAGGGGTGCCTCTATAGTCCTTTTTTGTAGTGGCATAGTGCAGACTATGTTGTGGGCCAGGTTGCCAAGGTGGTATAACCAAGTCCTTGGGGCTATAATGGAGGCAACTTGTACCCCCTTGTATACTTTCCATAACTTCTACCCATGATTGGTCTTGGCTATGGGTATACACCAAGGTGGTGGTATTTCTAGAAAGATATGTATATTTTTATCTCCTTTACAACTTTTTATGCTATACCAAAAAAAAGGGGACCACACAAATAGAGAAATGATTATCTTGTTTACAAATTAAATGTGTGCCCTAGATCTAGTTGAATGTGTTTGATTTTTGTTATGTGAATCTTGTAAACAGAAATTTGTTATACATGCAAAATGAGGGCTCTTATATCTCCAAAATGGTCACCCCTTCAATATACCATTGCCAGGCCGTTATACTGAACCTCTCAATATACCCGCCCTTACGTGAGGGAAACTATTGATACACGAGAGCAGAACAGTACGTGGAACATAGGTGGTACAGAAGGGGGATCACTTTGTTTTTGACACCTACCATAGAAGACTTATCCTCATGCATGGGGAATCATCCCAATTACACTTGGTCAACTTTCTTTAGGATTTACGTCTAGAAACAGTTGTGATCAGGGTAAATGTATGCAAAATTCAAGCCAAGGTGGTGATGAAATCCACCATTGGTCTTGATCAAGTGTTGGGGTATTAAGACCAACTCCTTGATATTAATTTTATTAGGTGGCATGCGTGTGGTTCCTCTTAATAATTTAAATAAATAAAACATATAGCAAAAGATGATTTTCACTAATGCAATGCTTTAAAGTACATTTTGTCTTTTAGAAACAATTAGCAGCAAGAAGGAAATTACAAAACCTACCTAGAACTGACACCTATGATGAGGACTTGCCATTGGTGCAAGTATCATGCAAGCAAACCAGAGAGGAATGCATTCCTAATTAGGTTCCTTCCATGTAATTTACTCTATGTTTTTATTTTCTTTTTCTTATTGCAAGAAGGAAAACAAACTACTTAACTTTTCTATGCAAGCAAAGAAAACAAAAAATTGCAGAAACAGAAAACAGAAAACACAGAGGATGTTCAGAAAACCTACCTCTTCTTTGTTCAAACCAGATGCCTCTGAGTTTCTTCTTAGAAAATGCACAAGGATCTAATTGTATGGGGTGGGATAAATAGTAGTTCTATACTCATTACAAGGTGGGAGGAATACGTATTCGTCCCGAGGTGGAATGAATGCCAGGCCTGTATTCGTCACAGGGTTGCACGAGTAGAAGTCCAATGCCCAAATGCGTAACACCTACAAAGAAAATCATAAAATTTGGATCAAAAACCTAATATTAATAGCAGGGACAGGGTCCCATTGTGATCACCACTAAAATCCAAATGCGGAGTGACGACATACCATATTATGATGCAAATGAAATTGATACAAGGTATGGATGCTAAGTCCTACGAATGGGATGAAACAAATGCATGTAGGAAATAAAGCAAAAAGAAGTGAGATGTAAGAAAAAAAAAGTGGGGCCTCTTTTATTAATGTTGCTTTCAATTCGGTTACAATACATCTCCCCCCTCTAGGGCTCAGAGCGTTTGATACAGATCGTTACATCAACGGGTGGTACGCTTCTAGTGTCTTCCACATGCCCACATTTGAAATGGGCAGGCCAAACATTGCTGCCACTTGCATCCATGTGTACATCATTCCTTTCTACCCCTCTGATGTTCTTGGTGGTGAGATTCTATGCATAGAGAAATAGAAAATAGTTAATAGCATATGCGGATGTAGGAAAACATGCAATCCCCAAAGCCTCGGGCTAGTAAGCACATAAAATAGTAAAACAATGGTCCAAACATGTCATAATGAGCCCAAAATTTAATAGAAGCATCAAGACATCATCAAGGACCCATTTCAAAAATAACAGTTAGGAAATAATGCATGGATTTCTAATCGCTCCGGGGTGGGACGATTAGGACTGTCATAAAACATGCAAGAGCGACCTTGCAAATGTCCTACCCAAAAGCCTCCAAAATTCCTAAAAACTTGGTTTTAGGCTAAAAGGGGCATTTTGAGATGACCCAGAAGGTCATATTTTGCATATTCTTCCCATATTATCCTATATCTGAAGGCACTCCTTGTATGTTAGTAAACGCATAAAATGATGAAAAGAAAGGTCAAATCAAGTCAGAATACCATGAAACTTGAACATCAGCATAAGTACATGAAATATGATAGAATGCAAAAATAATAGTAAAGAAATCATTTACATATTTCTAATAACTCTGGGGTGGGGCGATTAGGACTACAGTAGTGCGGGAGGCGCTCGGGGGCAGGACGCCCATCGTTTGGGGCTTGGTTTTGGCACCAATCCAAGTGGGATGGGTCAAAATCCTCCTATGGGGTTGTGTCGATGAGTTTGGTGTGGGATTGTGGCTGATTGCTTGTGTTTTGGGTCTAGATTACGTTCCTAATGTTCACCCAATAACCTCTCTTCCAAAAGAGAAATTAGGAATGTAGGAAGCACAAAATGGAATGGGGGTATAATTTGGCAGCACTCTATTGCTCCAAAAGCTCCAAATCTGTCATTTTTTTGGTATGAGGAGGCTCACCATTTTATAGACCTGAGGGTCTCTTTTGAATGCGCATGCGAGGGTGCCACTTGGCTCACCATGCCTTTTGGAGGGAGAGAATATTCCTCCCTGATTTAGAGCCTCCATGATCAAGGCATGCTTGACTGAAGTCCCTCTCTCAGATTTGAAACCGTTCCTCATAATTGCATGCCTTGAAGGTGAAGTTGAGTGGCAGATCTAGGATGCCATTTTTCAAGGCTTGACTTTTTGCCAGTCAAACCTGCTATTCATCCCACCCTAGAGCGATTGCTGCTAATCATCCTAGGGTGGGGCGAATAGGATTCTAATCATTCTAGGGTGGAATGAATAGGGAGCAAAGTGCTTAAAAGGTGCCAAATTGACCTCTGACCTTCCAAAACTGATTTGGGAGTGGTTAGGACCACTATTTAACCTCTAGAGGCTGCCCTAGGGGGTATGTATGCCAATTCGATCAGTGCTTGTAGTCACATAATCAGATTGGTGCTATTTTGGTGTCTACAAAGTTGGTTCATCCTCAAGTCCTAATTCCTCTATTTTATTTACCAAAATGGTTTCATCTTTAAATGTCTCTCTCATGTGAATCTATATCCTCTATGTGTTATTTCACTACTACAGTAGCTAGTGTGGAAATGGTTTCTTCATGTTCCTCATAAGAATCAAGAAACCATAAATGACCTAAAATTTTTGTTGAAGGTTTTGTATGAGGGTATAAATAAATATTTTTTAGATCATTGCCATTAGAAATAGTCATCTTACCTGACCTAAAGTCAATAAAAGTAGATGTAGTAGCAATCCAAGGCCTTCCTAAAATAATTGGATAGCCATTTGTAGAACTATGAGGTTGCAATACTAGAAATTCAATAGGGTATTCCCATGAGAATATGATCACAGGAATATCCTCTATGATCCCTTCTAGTTTAGCAATAGATCTATCAACCATTTCCAAAATACTAGATGCATAATTCAGATTGTTTAGAATTTCCCTTATAATTGCTTGCAACAAAGGAAGTGAAATGGTCAACATTTTTAGTTATTTTACTAGGTCTTTTTTAGAAGTGTTTTTAGAATTTGTTAACCTTTCAGGATATGGTATCTTCTCTATAGAAGGTAAATTTTCCTTGTGTATATTTTTTGGTTTTTCTTCTCCTTTATCCAAGGCTAATTTATATGGTTCTGGACTAAAGGATTTCTATTTTTCTTCATTGATTTTAAATTCTTCAATAATAGGCTTAGTATGTATCTTTCTTGAGCATAGCTAGATATTACTAAAATCAATTACATTGATTATTTTCATCAAATTTAGTTACATAGATAGTGGTTGCCTATCTTGTATTATTAGTATTGGCCATAGGTTGAGCTTGATGTGGTGGTTGCTTTACCTATTGTTGTTGTTGTAGACACCTAAAACACATCGTGTTTAGGAGAAATACTCACATGGGCACATTCATAGGTCATGTGACTAAACCTTGGAATCTTCCAAGTGCCAAAAGTGTTTTTCACCACTCATCTAGGGTAGTCTTAGCCCATCCAAGACTGGCCGCTATGAACCAGAGTGGTTGAATCTTGGCCACTGAAGCTCAGAGTAGCCAATCCCTAGATGTTGCAGATGATAGTGGATAGACCCTAAAAAGTAATTTTTCATAAAATCATCCTAATATCGAGTGGAAGTGGCAGTCTGTATGTAATAAGGCTGAGCAGGGATAACCTTTCATTCCTCCTCATATCTAGTCTACATGAGAGACTCAAGTCTATATTTAGACATCAGTTTACTGGCCCTCAAGGGTAGACAAAGACTCAAATGCTCATGCTAAAAAATAGTTTGTATAGTCTTAGGGTTTTTAGACCTAAACTTAGGACCTCAACAAAATATAAGGTACACACCTAAGAGCACCAGGGGGTCTTCTTTTATCAATTGGAGGGTGAGACCGAGGAGAGTTTTTTAATACTTGGGGAGCTTTTCTTGTAGCGAAGAACTATCGAATCAGAGAGCATATTGGAGCACCTTGGAGGAGAAATGAAGTGCTAGCCAACTGAGGGGTTATAATCTACAGGATATTCAATACATCAGATAAAAATTATAATCATTTCAACATCAGCAACAAGCCTAGATCCATAAGCTTGGAGCAATAGAGATAGGTTTTCATCTTAGTGGCCATTGTCTCGGATAGTAGCCCATAGGCCAATTCTTGGGTTCTTAGCGTTAGTTTCCTTTATTTAGCTTATTACATATTTTTACACCATTAGCATAGATATGATTTCTCTCATTCAGTTGCATTCATAGAATTAGTTTCTATTATCATTAAGCATATTTCTTTTTATCATCAAGGTTATTGCTAACAACCTCATCCAGGGAGGCAATCTTGGAAAGTTGAGTGTTTTCTGTTGTTTTCTTGCTTGTAGGAATACATGTTCACTAGATAGGTTACCAACAAACAAAAGCAAAAGGATCCCTCTAGGAGCCAGACCTAGAGAAGGAGGCATATGTAAGCCCTCACATAGTTCTTTGTGCATCATTAGGAAGCCTACGAAATTACACTACCCCTTGCATGATGATATTATACATCTGCTACCCCTATTTGTAAAATTTGTATCAAATTAAGGGAATCCCTTAGAGGGATCTATATGTAACCAAACTTGATAAAAGCAATAAAGAGCATTATTTATTCATTTATTCATATTCCAATTCTATTTGCTTTTGCATATTTCATTTAATGCATGATTAAGTAAATAATATTCACAAATAGAGTAGTGGATGGTGCGTCGCTTCCTCGAGGTCACTATAGATGGTGATCACGATGGGACCCCTACCAAGTTTTTATTTTCTACCACTTTACTAATCCATGTTTTTGTGTGCAAGTTTAGTAACTCTGGTCTATAGTGGATAGAAATCAGCCACTCTAGTCTACAGTGGCTAGAAATCAGCCACTCTAGTCTACAACGGCTAGAAATCAGTCGCTCCTGCTAACAGCGGCTAGAAATAAACTGCTCTAGTCGACAGCGGCTAGAACTAGAGTGCAACAAAGGACAAAATATATGTTCTCTAAGCTAGATTAGAGGTTGGTATAGTTTTTCTAATGTTTTATGATCCTCTATCTACTTCTGTTCTCCTAAAATAGTGAAATTAAGACATATTTTGATTTGGAAACTAAGGAATGGAAAGGAAAGAAATTACATATTACATATTTTAGGGTTTTCTTAGATTTGCACTAGGTGTTGCTAGGAATAATAGCTTATGCTTGTAAATTCTACCCTAGAATCTAGCGTGCTAGAAATCATGTATTGGTTTTCTTGCTTTGAGGCCCTACTAGAGGCCATATTTGCACAAAATATAGTGCATCCATGAAACTCATACTATTTATGCATATTTATAAAAAATGAAACATCATTTATATCAGACATATAGGAAAGAGTCATTTCTGCTATATGATACATTTTACTTTATGTAAACTTAAAATGAACCCCACACACACACACACATGTTTTAAATATTAGGGAGTTGGATTTCATCACTGACCCTCAATTTAGTCCGTTGAAGTTGGCATTCATCTCCTTCCATAGGATTTCCACCTAGATATTTCTAGAATAGAAAAATGAACTTATTTATAGTGGTACTAAGTTACTCATATTCAAAATATCTCCATTGTTGGAACAATCATTGGTTTAGAGTGGAAGAGCTAGGCGAACCCCCCACTGGGACTTCAACGGTGTACCCTAGTTTCTTTTGAGAAAATTATGTTTGGCATGGGTGTTCTTGATTTCCACTATGGATGAGTCTCCTCATTCTAAATCCAAAACAAGAGCAAGAAAATAAGAACAAAAACACATCAAAACACAACAAATAGATTAAGGTACACATAAATTGGTAATCAATATAATCACTTGCTTGATATTGTTTGGCTATCTTTAATTGCAACACAAAATACTAATTCACAAACACAATGGTCAAAACCAAAATTAAACATCCTCGGTCCAACACTGAGGTAGAATCTAAAGCAACACATACCCATAGGTGAAGTTGTAGTAACATTGAACCACCTACTCATAAGATCGTGGGACGTAGTTTCATGAGACTAAGGGAGATAACTCAACCCTTGGGGGTTCTCCTCAAGAAACCCCCCATAGGGAGTCACATCATGGAACTAAGTCACAAAAACATAAAGAGGCTTCATGACCATCATCATCAAGAAGACATGAGGAGGCCTCAAGGCCCTCCTCTAAACACATAAAAACTTCTCAAATACATGAGGAGGCTTCAAGAGCTTCCTCCCCACATGGACATAAAAATGGTTATAGATCCAAATCTTCAAATAGGGATGACAAGGTTTCCTCACCTCCATCCTCATGGAGAAAATGTGGGGCAAAAAAGCCTTCATCAGCAAAAAGACACGAGAGTAGCAACATCTCAAACTTCACATGAGACACTAAGAACAGGTCTACCCACTGAAGGGCAAGAAACTAGAGCTACATCCAGTCATAAGAACCAAATAGAAGATACCTTTCATACAAGAGGAAGGATTACAATAGATCATGACCTCATTGGAGTAAATGGCACCCCATGGGATCAACCATGGAAAATGAGACAGTTAGATGATTTGGATTGGTTTCATTCAAGGACAAATCCCAAAACCATAGCCACAAAAATTCTACATTTAGAAGTTCACAAAGCATAACTTCTAAATGCACCACTCAACCTAAGGATGCTTTAAAGCGACCCCAAAGTACACATATAGATTATGATCATAGAGGCACTTATCAACACAATGAAAAAGTTACATTAACTAGCAAGAGCAAAGAAATAGTGGAAACCCCTTCGAGGAATCTCTGAGTCAGAACCACAAGAATAGAATTAGACAAACATGTATCTTCTTTGAAATCACAATATGATCGCATGCAAAAGTTAGAAAATACATTGTGCAAAGAGCGAGAGCTAGTGGAAGCTCTCGAGCATGATAAACAAAGAGAAAGACTTTTGCACCAACATGAGCAGTGTTTAAGAGAACAAGCTAAAAAACTAGCTCATATAAACCTATAAGAAAATGGTAATGATCACAAAAGAGATAGACGCACTAACTCACCAAAATAAGGGCACACTGGGAAAGAAGAAAGTCCACAATGAAACCACAACTCAAATTATAAACAAAATAAAAATGGTGGGGAAAGGGTAAACATGATAAATTAGGATCAAACACATCCTAAATCCCCTCATAGGAGGGAAGAAAATAGAACAAGTCAAGTGGATAAATGGTTACCTCCATTACCACCATGAGTGGGCCTAAAATAAGAGGAAATCCTTGCCTCAAAGGCATTCCAGGCACTTGCTAAAAAAATGAAATCCTTTTAGAAGTAAGATACAGCTAGGAAAAAACCAACAATAAGTAAAATACACAACCAGCCATTATGCCAATCAATTTCTAGCCTGCATATCCTAAGCACTTTGAGATGCCTAGGTTAGAAAAATTCAATGGTGAAGAGGATGAACAAGATTATGTTACCAATTTTATCAATGCATGTTTTCATCTTGAAGACAATGACGCTATTATACTAAGAACTTTCATTATGATATTTTTGGGTGCTACCACTCAATGGTTCAACCAACTTCCTAAGTACAACATATCCACTTTTGAACAACTAGTAAATGCTTTCCTTAAATGTTTCTCCTTTGGTTCTAAAAATAAGGTGAACCTTTCAGACCTGGCCAACTTAAAACATTATGATGATGAGCCAGTAATGGATTATGGGAACAGATGGAGAAAAGTCATGGCAAAGTTATCATTCTCCATCCCCATAGAATAAATCATCCACATGTTCACCAAGAGCTATTCTATTCCCTCTTACTACAACTTCAACTTTATCCTTCATTTGAGGAAGCCTTGGCATAGGCCAAATTCATTGAGGACATAAAAGTAGATGAGGGAACCATTAAGCTTCGAACCAAGGAGTGAAACAAAAATAGCAAGAATGAAAAATACAAGCAGAAGTAGTGCAACCGTACTCCAGTTAATAAAATCATATTGGCTACACCTAAAGATGGGGCTGCGTAGAAACCCCAAAATTATCAAGCACAACCCCCACCAGCCAATTACAATCAAAAGAATAATAAAGAGTGAAATAGAGAACGTAAGCCACCATGCTACTTTACATCGCTATCAGAGTCAATGCAATTAATTTTGAACCATTTGAGCAAGGTAGGGAAGATAAAATTTCTTGATATACCTCTTTTAGATCCCAATCATCCTAAGCCAAAAGGATATAGAGAAGATCAATTTTACCTTTATCATACGATACCGGGACATGACATTGAATTTTGCATGGGTTTCAATAACCAGGTGCAAAATATGATTGAAGCAGGAGAAATTAAATTTGACAACCCATTGGATCCCGATAACAAAGATATGGGCATATACAAAAACCTGCGACTAAACCATGAGGTCCCTATAGGGCAAGGTGCCCAGGTCAATCAGGTTTGAATCGATAAACCTACCCATGGATGCATTGGGATGGTTGAAATTGTCAATATAGCCACCAAGAGTAGATGATATGGTCAACCATAGCCTCCTGTGTCTCCCATTAATATCCTAGTTGCACCTAGGTAGAGACAGGGGTAACACAACCTTCCAAGTCCACCAACCCAACCTGTGGTGACTGTTTAGAGTAGACTAGAACAAAACTTACAAATGACTCCCACCAAGTTATCTATCTATGAGATCATACAATAATTCCCAAATCACAGGGAGACTTTGATGGATATTTTTAGATCAATTGAGCTCCAACCACAAGATCCCAATGCATTCGCACATTTTGTGGGAAAAGTACAAAAATATCAAGAACCTGTAATTCAATTTTATGATCATGAGATTAAGACAATACCTACTGCCTTACTAGAACCTCCATTGCACATTGTTGCTTAAGTCAATGATTTATCTTTCAAGTGGGTCTTGATAGATATAGGTTCATTAATCAACATCATAACAACAATAGAAATAGGTTAAGATCCCCAAATCCAATATCGTTCCAGGATCCTACACATTAAGAGCTTTCAATGATGCTTTATGCTCTATTATGGGAAGGATAGTCCTACCCATTAAGGTGGGGTATAAGACCATCCTTGTGATGTGTCATATCTTGAAAGGGGCCATGAAATACAAAATATCCTTGGATAAGAGATATGAAGTGTGTTGCTTCGATTTTACACCAATGTGTCAAGTATGTGCATGATGATAAAGTCTATGTAGTTCTGGTTGATGAAGATCCATTCAAATATGTCCATCAGGTGGATTTTATAGGATATTTTGTGATTCCTTCCACCCACCAGTATGGAAGACCTTCATATCCAACTATTCAACTAGATGACATAAACAAAGAGGTACGAAAAGACCCATCCACATTAGCACCTCCTTTTCCACCCAAAACAACTAATGCTTCTAAAAGACCATCAATGTTAAAACCTAAAGATAATTAGAAGATAAATGTGCCCTTAATAGAGGAAGGAAATCCTAAGGAATTTCTAACTATAGCCATTGTAGAAAGCCCAAGTCCCATGTATGAAGAAGATCTCTAGGATCAGGTCGAGGAAATTCTAGAACCCGCTTCACCAATGTCATCTGTAGGGGTCATCCACATCACATGCAATGATACACTTGGAAAGTATAGGGATAGTATAGTACCTTGTGTATAAAATAACATTCATACCCATCATTGATTCTTCATGAGACATGGGATAGCCAAAAGACCTGATACCACTAGTGGGAATAGTGGTTCCACTTGGAATCCCTCCCAAATAGACCAACTATATCTATGTTGGCCTGGATTGCACCCATAAGTCTTCATAATAGAAGAGGAAAATGATGAACTATTCATTGTTAATGTTAGTTACCTCTTTAATCCTTAGTTTTCTTTAAGCTACTTTGAACATTGCCATTGGCATGGCTACGATCTTGGTATATATGAGTAGGGGCACAGGCTTCCATGCGAGCCACAATACTAGCTTCCCACTGACAATTTTGGGTTAGGCTACCACATCAAAGGTCAAGATGACTCTCTAGTAGCATCCTTGGATAGATTAAGCTTGGGGTTAGGAGAAGACATCAATTTTATTCCTTATCACCCACCAAGTACAAGACACTTGATCACAGACAAGTTGTTGTGGTAAACATACCACCACCAAATATTTATCATCCAAACTTCTTAATTGATGTCATCCCTATAGGTTGCACCTTGTGAGACAAAGAGCAAGAAGAAAATGGATATAGGGTAAGCAATGATGAAGTACAGGCAAGCTTAGCCTATAATGGACCTTGCTATTTACAAAGCCTTACCTGGTCCAACCATAATGAGAGTGGATACATATAAAAAAAAAGTTGCTATGAGTCAGAGGACTCAACAGAAAGAGCCTACCTAAATAGCTTGGTGCAAGATACTAATGCAAATGGCATCTTCATGAGTGACAAATAATATGAGGATGAAACAGATATGGCCTACTTGGTGCTAAGACATGTGCCCCTTGTATTAGGGCCACATATCAATGCTAATGGTTTTTGGATAAGTGATGATGACTTTGAAGATGAGACTAAGATGGCTTATCTTGGGCCTTGACATTTATAGCAAGTCAACATGTTGGTAGAAATATAAGTGGCACTTTGTGCCATAGACCCTAGCTTCCAATTTTTGGGAAAACCTATCGACTTAAATTCCATTTACCATGTGATCAATCCCTCTCTGCATAAGTTCAGAGAGCTCTTGGAACCTAATGATCCTATTATCCAGCCTAATCATGGGCCAGATCTAGAGATTTCTTTTTCTCTAGATCCTCATCATGAGTATGGGGAGAAAACCTATGAGAGAATATTTCACCCATGTGGTCCTAGAGATTTCATTCCATCCATCAATACAATCTCCATTGATTTGACCACTCCACTTCATAACCTAGTAGATCCTACCAAACCATTGTATCTTGATATAGATGCTATTGATTGGGATCACGCTAATTTGTCTATAGAGCCTAAGGAAATTTTCCCTAATGAAGAGGTGTTACAACCACTTCATTTTGCATCAGGATGTGCATAAGACATATTCCATGCTGGTTTGGATCCTAAGTCAGTAGTTCATAAATCTTGTTGATGATATTCATTTAATACCCACACCTCACCAGTCGGAGGATGGGTCACATATGGCTATAGAAGTGACTTTCGAGGTGGACATTAGTGATGATCCTACTCAACCAAATAAATTCAAGCTTGAAGAAATTGTATCTCTAGAGGAACCATCATAATTCCTCTCCTCAAGGAGAGGCTAAATATTTTTTCTTAGACTTACAAAGACATGCCAAGGCTTGATCCAAAGTTAGTTGTGCACAACCTTTCATTGGATACCATGAAGAAGCCAATCAAGCAAAATATGAGGAAAATGCATCCAATCGATTTTTTTATGGTGAATAATGAGTTACAAAAATTTTTGGATATGATTTTCATAGTTCCTATTGACTATCCTGAATGGGTCTCGAACATGGTACCCGTAGAAAAGCTTCATGGAAGAGTCTACATTTGCACATACTTCAAAGACTTGAATAGGGCAAATACAAAGGATTCATTCATGTTTCCAAACATAGATGCTCTTGTTGATGCCACTGTAGGCCATGATATGCTCTACCTAATGGATGGTTTTCTAGGTACAATCAAATCAAAATTAAACCCAAAGACCAGCTAAAATCTACTTTTGTTACTCCATGGGGAACATTTTGTTACAAGGTGATGTTGTAGACACCTAAATCATGTCATGCTTAGAGGATATACTTACATAAACACACTCATGAGATCATAAGACATAATATTGGACTTTCCAAGCATCAATAGTGGTTCTCACCACTCATTTAGGGTCTTTTCAAGCCATCCAAGTCTAGCCATTCAAGCCAAGAGTGGCCAGATCCTAGCCACTCAAGCCTATTATGGCTATAACTTAGCCACTATAGACTATAGTGGCTAGATATTAGCCACTGTAGATGACATTTACTAAGCTATAAGAAGTGGTTTATTGACAAACAGGCCTAATCACAAGTAGAAGTGGTAGTCTACATGCAATAAAGGTGAGCGGGAGTGACTTTGCATTCCTTTTCATGACCAATTCACATGGGGGGTGTGAGTTTGAATTTAGACTTAAGTTAATTGACCTCCAAGCATAAACAAAGGACAAAATCTTCTCATGCTAACAACCAGTTTGCATAGAATACTTAAGTGGGCAGTTAGATTTCAGTTAAATAGCCTTTAAACATAGACAATGGACAAAATCTTCTCATGCTAACTTGCCCTATGCATGAGAAATTCATTACTAGGGTTTGGACATAGACCTAGAGTTTCACACTATAAAAGGTGCAAGCCTAAGAGCACCAAAAAGAGGGGGAGATCTAGAGACCTTTTATCCTTTATCACAAGAGGACAAGAGATACAGGAGATCATATCAAAGAGAGAGAGAGAGACATATTTTTGAGGAGAGCTTTTGAGACTTGGAGAGTTATCTTTGAGATCATATATATGACAAACCTTTGATGGATTGAAGAGCATAACACCTACTATTTCAACATCATATTATAGTCTTTGACCCATAGCTTTGGTGCAAAGAGGGTAAGGTTTACTTTAGTGGTTGTTATCTTGGACAATGGCCCGCAGGCTTAGCTTAGGATAGACAACTTCTTTTATTTTGTTTCTTTATGTTTTCATGTCATTAGCATAAATTTACATGATTTTATGGTATAGTTTTATCATATTTTTGTTACACTTTTTTATTACTAACAACCTCATCCAGGGAGGCAATCTCGGACACCTAAATGTGCATTATTGTTTCATTGCTTGCAAGGCCACAAGTACATCATATGAAGATTGCAACATACGAGAGCAAAATGGATCCCTATAGGAAATAGGCCTGGATAAGGAGGCATTTGTAAGCCCTCATACATTTTTGTGTGCAGAACCGAGAATATTTTATAAGCACACCACCTCTTTACAGAAGGGGCACTCCTTGTATATTTGTAATTTATAGTATCAAAACGGGTATCCCTAAGAGGGACCAACATGTAACTGAGATTCAATATCAATAAAGAGATTCATATTTTGTTATTTCATGTTATATGCTTTTTCCTCTTGTATTTCCATTTTATCTTCGGTATTTTAAATAGCATTGCAAGTAGGGTTACAAAAAGGGATCGGTGCGTGCATTTCCAAGGTTGCTATAGATGGCGATCACGGTGGGACCACCACTAATATTTCATTTTCTATTGGAATACTAAATTAATTTTGTGTGCAAGTCTAACTGCTCTGAGCTACTACAGCTAGAAACTAGCCGCTCTGAGCTACAACGACCAATAGAACTTAGTTGCTCTGAGCTATAGTAGCCAAGAACCAGCCACTCTGGTCAACAACGGCCAAAACTAGAGTGTAGTAGAGGTCAAAAAATTGACTCTCTGAGCTGGATAAAAGGTTGGTATAGCTTCTCTGATATTTTATAGCTTTCTATCTACTTGTGTTTGTAAAATAGAGAACTTAAAGCACATTTATGTTTGGAAATTGAATGAATAAAAGAAGAAAGAATTAAGCATTTCGCATATCTTAGATCTTCCTTTAAATTTTCCACTAGGCGTTGCTAGTAACAATGGCTTATGCCTAAAAATTTCACCCTAAAATCCAACGTGCTAGATATTGTATGTTCTTTTCTTGTTTTGAGGCCCTGCTAGAGGCCATAGTTGCATAAAATAAAGTGCACTCATACAAATCATAATCATGCATGCATCTTTCTAAATATTGAAATGTATTTTTACACTTAGGCATATAGGAAGGATTCATTGCTTCTTTATAATGCACTTTATGTTACGCAAGCTTAAAATGAGAACCACACATGCACATCTCATTTAAAACATTGGAGAGTTGGATTTCATCACCAACCTCCAATTTAGTCCAGTGATGTTGGAATTCATCTCCTTCCACTAGTTTTCCCCCTAGATCTTCCTAGAAACAAATTGAGAAACTTACTTATAATGATACTAAGTTACTTGTGTTCAAACTATCTCCCACTATTGGAACAATCATTGGTTCAAAGTGGAAGAGCTAGGTGAACCCTCCATTTTGTCTTCAGCGGTGTACCCTAGCTTCTTTTGAGAAAATTATTTTTGGCACGAGTGTACTTGATTTTCACTATGGATGAGTCTTATCATTCTTAATCCAAATATAAGAGCAAATAAATCAAGAAAACAACACATCAAAACACATTAAACAGTTTAGGGCACACTCAAATTGGTAATCAAGGCAAACATTTGTTTGGTATTGTGTGGTCATTTCTAAATTGCAACTCAAAAGATGAAGTCATAAGATAACATGGTCAAAACAATAAGTAAGCACCCTCGGTCTGATATCAAGGGAGAGATAGAAGCAATTCATGCCCATAGGCAGAGTCGTAGTAACATTGAATGACCTACCCATAAGACCGTGATACGTAGCCCCACGAGCCTAAGGGGTGATAACTCAACCCTTGGGGGATCTCCTCGAGAAATCCCAAGTAAGGAACCACACCATGGAACAAAGTCACATAAACAAAAAGAGGCTTCACAACCATCCTCATCAAGGAGACATGATGAGACCTCAAGTGCCTCCTCTAAACACACATAAATATCTCAAATACATGAGGAAGGTTCAAGGGATTCCTCCTCACATGGACATAAAGAATTTTCTAAAACCCATTCTTCACATAGGGATGACAAGACTACTACATATCCATCCACATGGAGAAAACATGTTACCACCAAACCCTCTTCATCAAGAAGGCAAACAAGAATTGCAACACCTCAAGACTCACAAGAAACATATGAAATAGGTATGCCCACTGAAGGGTGGGAAACTAGAGATACATCTAGTCATGGGAATCATATAGAAGAAAACCTTCACACAAAAGGAAATATTCCCATATAATATGACCTTATAGGAGTAAATGGCACCCCACGAGACCAGCCATGGAAAACAAGACAGCTATATGGGTTGGATTGATTTCCCACTCAAAGAATTGTAGCTATTGAGAACTTTGCATCTGGAAGCTCACAAAATTTGACTTCTAAACACACCTTCCAGTCTAGGGGTACCTTAGAGTGACCCCACAGAAGACGCATGGAGTCTAATCATAGGGATACTCAATAGTATACTGAATAAGTCACATTAAATAGTAAGAGTATAGATATAGTAAAAACCCCCTTGAGGAATCTACAAGTCAAGACAACAATAACAGAGTTAGATAAACATGAGTTTTCTATGACAACACAAACTGACCAAATGAGGTGTTTATAAAATGCATTACGTAAGGAGCGAGAACTAGTAGAAGTTCTCGAACAAGAGAAACAAAGAGAAATACTCTTACACCAACATGATCAGTGCTTAAGAGAGCAGGTTAAGTGGTTAGCTCTTAATAATTTATAGAAAAATGGTGGTGACCAAAAAAGAACAAGACACACTGACTCACCTAAGGAGATGCACACTAGACAAGATATCCCATAATGAAATCCCCCACCAAATCATGAACGCAATCCAACTAATGGGGAAAGGGCAAACATAACAAACCAGGATCATAATCCTAGGTCCCCTCGTAGGAGGGAGGAAAATGGAACAAATCAAATGGATAGAGAGTTGCCTTCATTGCCAATGTGAATAGGCTTACAAGAGAAAGAAATTTGTGCGTCAAAGGCATTTCAAGAGCTTGTTAAAAAGATGAAAACCTTTGAGAAACAAGAGGTAGTTGGGAACTCACCAAAATTGATCAAAATACACAACCAACCATTGTGCCCATCAGTCCCTAGCCCTCCATATCCTAAGCACTTTGAGATGCCTAGGTTAGATAATTTTAAATGTGAAGAGGATGCACAAGAACATGTCACCAAAATTATCAATGCTTGTTTTCATCTTGAAGAAAATGATGTTCTTATGCTAAGAACATTCATAATGACATTTTTAGGTGCTGCCACTCAATGGTTCAATCAACTACCTAAGCATAGCATAACCAACTTTGAACAACTAGTAAACACATTCTTAAAGCATTTCTATTTTGGTGCTAAGAAGAAGGTGAACCTTTCAGACCTGTCCAAATTGAAATAGTATGATGATGAGCCAGTAATAGATTATGGGAATAGATGGAGAAAATTGATGGTAAAATTATCATTCTTCATTCCCACAGAAGATATTATTCGCATGTTCACCAAAAGTTGTTCTAAACATATCTCCCTATTGCTACAACTCCAACAGTATCCTTCATTTGAAGAAGCTTCAACACAGGCCAAGCTCATCGAGGAAATAAAAGTAGATGAGGGAACCATTAAAATTCAAAACAAAAAGGAGTGGAATAAGAATGGTAAGAGTGACAAGTACAAGAAAAAGTAGGGTAATCCTACTCCAGTAAATCAAGTCGTATTGGATACACCCAAGGATGGGGATGCACAACAACCCTAGAACTATCAAGCACATCCCCCACTAGCCAACTATGACCAAAAGAACAATCAAGGAAGAAATCAAGAACGCAATCCACCTCGTTATTTCATGCCTCTAACAGAATCAATGCAATCAATATTTAATCAGTTGAGCAAGGCCAAGAGGATCATATTTCTTGATATACCTCTTATAGATACCAACCATCCTAAGCCAAAAGGATATAGGGAAGATCAATTTTACCCTTATCATAGAATACTGGGGCATGACATTAAGGCTTACGTCGATTTTAAGCATCAAGTACAAAAAATGTTTGAGGTGGGAGAACTCAAAGTTGACAACCCACTAGCTCTCGATAATAGTGATATGGGCATATACA
Organism: Wollemia nobilis; assembly: GCA_028583015.1. Taxonomy (NCBI): domain Eukaryota; kingdom Viridiplantae; phylum Streptophyta; class Pinopsida; order Araucariales; family Araucariaceae; genus Wollemia; species Wollemia nobilis. The sequence continues at coordinate 4,830,411 of JAQPPZ010003271.1, forward strand.
AAAACCCATTGCCCAATAATGAGGCCCATTGAGAGTAAGGGGCCCAATTCAATCAGGTTCAAGCTGACATACCTACCCACGGATGTGTTGGGATGGTTGATATTGTTAACATAGAAACAAGGACTAGGTGGTATGGTCAACCACAACTACTTGTAGCTCCCATGAACATCCCAACCACTACTAGGCAAAGGTAAGACAACCTTCCAGGTCCACCAACAAGACTTGTGGTAACTATTCGGAGTATATTAGAGCAAAAATTATAGATAACTCTAGCTAAGTTATCCATATATGAGCTTATACAATAGTCCCAAAAGTAAAGGGAGACTCTAATGGATATTTTAAGAACAATTGAGGTCCAATCATAAGATGCAAATGCATTCACACACTTTGTGGGACAAGTACAAGAATGCTAGGAACCTATAATTTGATTCTATGATCATGAGATTAAGACAATTCTTGTTGCCTTACCAGACCCTTTGCTAAAAATTGTAGTGGTGATCAATGACTTACCTTTCAATAGGATTCTGGTCGATACAGGTTCATAGATAAACATCATCACAACAACTGCAATAGATCACCTCAAGATCCCCAAGTCTAATATCATTCCAGGAGCTGACACATTGAGAGCTTTTAATGATTCTTTATGCAATACTATGGGAATGATAGTCCTACCCATCAAGGTTGGGTACAAGACCATCCCTATGATGTGTCATATCTTGGAAGGAGATATGCAATATAATATCCTCTTAGGACACCCTTGGATAAGGGCCATGAAGTGTGTACCTTCGATCTTGCACCAGTGTGTCAAGTATGTGCACAAGAACAAATTCTATGTGGTTATGGCTGATGAAGAGCCTTTTAAATATGTCAATCAGGTGGACATTCTAGGAGAATTTGTAATCCCTTCTACTCACCTATATATGGCACCTTCATCCCCAACCACACAAGTGGATAACGAAGACAAATGGGTAAGAAAATACCCATGCATATCAACACCTCTTGGTGCACTCAAGATAGTAAATGCTTCTAAAGTACCATCAACATCAAAACCAAAAAATAATCAGAAGCTAAAGGTACCCTTAGTTAAGGAAGAAATACCCAAAGAAGTTCCAACTATAGACATTGCTAAAATACCAAGTCCTATGGAAGAGGAATATCCTCAAGATCAAGATGAAGATAGTGATTATCACCCAATTTTCTATGTTGTCCTAGACTATGCTCATAAGTCTATAGATATAGAAGATGATGGTGACGAATTATTCATATCCAATTTTCATTACCTCTCTAATCCCAAGTTTGCTCTAAGCTACTTTGAGCATTGCCATTGGCATGGCTATGGCCTTAGCATATATGAGCAGGGGTGAAGGCAGCCATACGAGCCACTATATCAGTTTACCTATGATAGATTTGACTTAGGTTATTATAACGGAGGTCAAGATGACTCTCTTGCAGCAGCGTTGGAAATATTAAGCATAGGGTTGGGAGAAGACATTGATTTCATTCCTTATCACCCCCTAAGAATAGAAAATTTGAGCAACAAACAAGTGGCCATGATAAACATGCCACCTCTAGAAATTTATCATCCAAACACCTCAATTGATTCCACCCCAACAGGGTACAACTCATGGGATGAGGAGAATGAATATGTGATAAGTGATGATGAGGCACAATTTGGCTTAGCCTATCTAGGGCCTCATTATTTGCAAATATTCACATGGTCCATCCATTATGAGAGTGGATATACATCAAATGAAAGTGACTATGAATAATAAGACTCAACAGAAAGATCTTACTTAGGCCTAAGCCATCAACCCTTGACTTTGGGGCAAGACACAAATGCAAATGGATTCTTCATAAGTGATGAAGAATATGAAGATGAAACAAAGATGGCCTACTTGGGACCAAGACATGAGCCCCTTGTATTAGGATCACATACCAATGTTAATGGTTTCTGGATAAGTGATGATGACTTTGAGTATGAGACCGAGATGGCTTATCTTGGACCTCACCACTTGCGGCAATTCAATGAGCTAGTAGAGAGAGGTGGAATTCCGTGCCATAGACCCTCAACTTCAATTTTTGGGGAGACCTGTTGACCTAGTTTCCATTCATCAGATGGTGAATCCTCCTCCACCTACATTCAGAGAGCGATTAGATCCAAATGATCCTATTGTCTACCCTACTCATGGGCTAGATACAAAAATTCCCATTCCTCCATAACCTCATCACGAGTATGGAAGGGAAACCCTTGAGACAATATTACACCCATGTGGTCGTGGAGACTTCATTCCATCCATCAACATGATCTCCATTGATTTCACCACTTCACTTCATAACCCAGTATATCCTACCAAATAATTGCATCTTGATGTAGAGGATATTGATTGGGATTGCACTAGTTTGCCCATAGAGACAAAAGACCTCTTCCCCAATGAAGAGATGTTATAGACGTTCCATTTTAGATCAGGTTGTACATATGACATCTTCCATGTTGGTTTGGAACCTGAGTTAGTAGATCTTGTGAATCTCATCGATGACATTCATTTGATACCTATGCCTCATCAGTTTGAGGATGGGTCACATATGGCTATAGAAGCAAATTTTGAGGTGGGAATCAGTGATGATCCTACCCAACCAAGGAAATTCAAGTTCAGAGAAACTCTATCTCCAGAGGAACAATCCATCCTAATTCCTCTCCTCAAGGAAGGGCTAAATATTTCTGCTTGGACTTACAAAGACATGCTATGGATAGATCCAAAGTTAGTCATTCACAATCTTTCATTGGATCCCATGAAGAAGCCAATCAAGCAAAAACTGAGGAAAATGCATCCAACCATCGCTTTGATGGTGAAGAATGAATTAAAAAAACTACTGGATGTAGTATTTATAATTCCTATTGACTACCCTGAGTGGGTGTCGAACATGGTACCTATAGGGAAACCTGACGAAAGAGTCCATATCTGCATGGATTTCAAAGATTTAAATAGGGCAACACCAAAGGATTCATTCCCATTGCCAAACATAAATGCTCTTGTAGATGCAACCGTAGGTCATGAAATGCTCTTCCTAATGGATGGTTTTTCTAGATACAATCAAATCTATATTAATCCCAAAGATCAACATAAAACTGCTTTCATTACTCCATGGGGAACATTCTATTACAAAGTGATGCAATTCGGTCTCAAAAATGTTGGTGTCATATATCAACGGGCCATGACATATATATTCCATGACTATTGATGAGGCCCAAAAATACCTCACTATTGCACAATTTTTAACTACCATATGATAAGTTAATTTCCAAATAGTTGACTAAAATATACTATTTTTAAAGTGTTTGCATGATTTTATGTTAGGAATACTATATCTTTGTTTTTGACTATTTTCAGCATTTTGTGACTGATTTTGCTTGATTAAGTAGCAAGTAAAAACATGCATTTCAATTAACCAAATGTGGTATGTTGATATCAATGGTTTTTGAATGTTTTCCTACCCTTCAACTTGTTTCAAATCCACATTGAAGTCAAAATTTTAGGACTATCATAAATCTGAAAATCTAAAAAATATAGCCATATAAAAATCAGCAAGCTGTCACTTTATAGGAACACCTTGAAGTTGTCAAGAAAATCATGAGGATATGGATGGAATGAGTTAAAAAGGACTACATAAGACATCTGAACTATTTAGAAGCATTCCCACATGGTATAAATAGGCAGCAACAAGGTATAACAGAGCAGGGACAATTATGCAACACTATTGCACTATTTTAGCATGGTTACTTGGTGAATGAAGTGTATAAATTCAGTAGCAACTTGATGTACTCCTTCATGTTGATATTTGAATAATTTTTCCATGTTCTAATTTTTTTGAATTTTTAATAGATGCCAATATTTTACAACTATGCAGTAGAGTTGGAAAATGCAGTAATTTACCATGTAAAATCTAGCAAGGTACCAATGAATGGCAAGGCATGGAATTCACACATGGAGAGGAATGAAGGCTATTGCAATCTGATCCTGAGAGCTAACCCACCTAAGAAATGTATATGAAATCACTTGAAGAGCACATAGTTGTTCATTCTAAAGATATTCGAAGTGAGCAAACATATTTGGAATGAGAAATACAGTCTCTTCAAAATGAGCGAACATCTTCGGAATGAGAAATACAGTCTCTTCGAAATGAGCCACTTATCTTCGAAATGAGAACAGAAAGTGCTTTTTGAATTTTTGACTATTTTTTAATGATGGAAAAATGGAAAGAAGGTTGAAAAGGTTAAAGTAAAATATCTCCCATCTGAATTTGTTGTCCTTGCCGTCCAAAGCCACCATTCATGGAAAAGATCAATTTTGATCCTCTTCTAGGATAAACCTAGAAAAACTGCAGCATAATAGGAAGTTGTTTGCAAGATAGAAATGGAATATTCTGAAGTGGAGAAATATGTGTGAGATATTTCTAGACTCCTCCCATGAACTCCCACCACTGAAGATGATTTCTAAGGGCCAATGACTACTACTGCAACACAAACTGTCCAAATTTGCATTTATTTTAAATCCAAAATTATTGGCAAATCACTGTAAAGTAGTGCATAGTCTAATTTGAGCATGGGATATGTTGTAAATATTTATATAAATAACACATATCCCTCATTGGTTGAGCTAGTTAGAAATTAGAATAGAGGAGAGTTTTCAATAGCAGCAATTAGGACTGTACAACAATTTTTTGTAACAGTTTTTAGCATGTTTTGTCATCAATAAATGTGCAGTTATTTTATCATTTTATGTTATGAGTGTTAATTAGTTAAGGAGTTTTTTTCACCTCTTTCTAGATTAGGAAGTATGGGCCCACTTTCAGATCTAGAAGGAGGATTTTTATGGTAGGTTTTAATCTGTAATTTTGTTGCAGCAGAATTAACAGATTACTTATCAAGTTTACTTTTCTTATTTTAAGTTTGTATAATGTTATTTATGTTTTCTATTATGTTTGTGTACAGAATTTGTGTGTGTGTGAGCTGACAAATAATATTAAGAATTTTTTCTTTACTTTCCATGTTTTCTTTGTTTTTCTATTTTAGAAACTTTCAATTTTTAGCATATTTCATTTTGCTGTCAATTCCTATAGCAGAAGCTTGATGACCTTTTGTGGCAAGACATTGACAGGTGTTTTTAGCATAATTTTAATTTACAAGCATCATTTCAATTATGCAAGAGTAAACTAGGTTTCAATTTTGCAAATGTAATTTAGGATTTCATTTTAGCAACATTTAAATTCAGCAATTTAAATTCTGTTATTTTAATTCTGCAAAAGTAGATTAGACTTTCAATTTAGCAATTCCAATTCTTGCAATTGTAGTTAGATTTCAATTCATGCAACTTAGAATTAGTTTTCAATTCTTACAAGTTTCCATTCTATAGATTAGGTTTAGTGTGACACCAAAAGGCTAAACCAAATCTGCCTCACCCAATAAATGCTTGAAATCTAAATGCATGAATTGTACTCTAGCCTAGCCTTCTATCGTAGACAGCCTTGGACACCACCCCGGATTGATAAGATCTTTGATATTTAATGATGTGTTTAATGACAACGCATCATTTTGGCACCATTTCTAGGGATCATGGTGTTGTTAGAGGGTAAAAGTAGTCAAATAATTATTATTATGCTAAGTTATGAAGTTTAGAGTAAAATCTGAATGTAATAGTTGGTATAAATAATAATTATTGATAGTTACATTTCAATCCATTTAGAAAACAAGCAACCACAGGGAGGTGATCTTCACACTTGGGGGTTAAATTGCCTATGTTTGAAATTCTTGATAAAAATTGAAAGAATTCATCATCCTCATTATCAAGAAACATAAGATCTCTTACAATTTTAGAGGAGCCATCTACTAGTACTACCCTTTTTATATCCATATCATCAAGGTAGTATAAAAAATTTGTACTAGGTGTTGGGAAAGATATCATGGTAGATATACAAGACTATCCCTTGAACAAAATAGCCATATCAGCTACCTGTAGCATTTGTTCACAGGGACATATCATTAATGAATGTCATTTACTTCCATAACTTAGAGATGCAAAATCTATTGCCTAGTCTAAATTCTTCTCAAAGAGAGATCCCAACAACAACAAACAGGGCAAGTAAATCAACCACCACCTTCAGCCCAACCTGTGGCCAATATGAATAATACAAGATAGGAAACCCCTGTCTATGTAAGCTGAATCTATTAAAAAAAAAATCACAAAAAATTTTGCACAATCAAAATAGGAGTTTACAACTTAATGATGATCCTAGAGTTTTCCATTATTACTTAAATATTTTTAGGTTTTTACCATGCTAAATCGCAACCTAGTAATTTTTATCCTACATAGACAATAGTTGATCTCATTAGAGGTGATCCTACCTGACAAGTAGTTGATCTGCTAAAGTTGTACACTTATTGTCTTATTGTGCAAACTAAAAATATTTCTTTTTTAGCCCAACCTGTGATCAGTCTGAATAATACAGGATAGGCATCCCCTGTCTATGTAGCTGAATTTGGTAAAAAAAAAAACTGCAAGAAATGTTATTGACTACAACAACATCCAACTGTGCTCAAACAAGAACTTACCTGAGCTTGAAGAGACAAAAATCAATGGAGATACACAGAAAACCTTTAGTCCAAACACACAAAAATTAGCCTTGGATAAAGGAGAAAAGCTAAAAAATTTGCACATAGAAAATTTACTTCCATTGAACTCCTTAGTAAGAAATTACAAAGGGGTAAATTCTGTCCTCCTAGGAATGAAACAAATTGAAGTGTAGCCAAGAAAATTCTTGAACATTATTAGCTGGTTGACACATAAACAAAAAGAAAAATTGTTGCTATTTTGAAACAATATTTCAATCCCTTTACATGGAATTACAAGGGTATATCAAGATTTTATCTTGATGTAAGCACTTAACATCTTTTGGGAATTGGTATTTAATTGTTTCAAGTATAGATTGACAAGATTTTGCAGACTAGGAGGCATGGACAACACTTGATTGAAGAAGTTTTCAGATATGGAGTAGTGCTTCTTTCTCCCATTGGTAATTCATGGAGGATGTTAGTGGTGAATGGACATTGCCTTTGGGTATACCATGCACCATTAACTAAGGAGGAGTTCTTGAAGGAGATTCCATTGGATGTACACATAATGGAAGAGAATTTCTCTTCAATATCAGATTTAGAGTGATGATAAAAAGTTTGACAAAAAGAAAAAAGAAAAAAATACAAGAAAAGCAAAAAGAAGAATAGTCTTGTTTGTGAACTTCCTTCTTGGGTACAAGCAAGACAAGAAAAATTGAAAAAAAAAGAGAGAAAAAAAATTGCAGCAGAGGCATGTCCCACAAAATGGGGATACATGAGGACAAGCATCAATTTCAACAAGGAAGAGGAACAATGGAGCCAATACTTCATTTCTAAAAATAAGGAGGCAATTATGATGTAAGAATATTCTTACTGCTCATTTAGAAAGGAAGGTTGCATCAATGTTGCAGGTTTCAACAAAAAGAGATGGTGTTTTCATACAACAATTGACATTTTTTTGTAGAATAAGGATTGGTCTTATCCAAATAAGAGTGAGAGATGTTCTCTCTCATTGAAGCACTTGAAAAAAAAAAGGGACAGAAGTTGGTTGAAAACTAGAAATGGCAGACTCTTCTGATGAAAAAATAAAATAAAAATAAAAGATGAAAAAAAAATTGAAAAAAAGAGGAAAAAAAAATGATGAAAAAAAAATGAATAATTAAGTAGTGAAAACCTTCTTGGAGGCACTACTGAGTTGGCTTGCATGAAAACTAATTTTTTGGCATGCATTGCCTTGTTGATCTACCCATCATTGTTCCACCATTGTACAAATCTCACACTGCACATGTGTTATGTTTATGTTTTTAGATAGCCTACTAACAATCATCAAAAGTAGCTTGTAAGGTGCATGACCAATTTTTAGGACAATAAGGTATGTGTTTCTTGCATTTAATTCATAGTAAACATTTAGCATTTAGTGTATGATAATCGGTATTTGGCATAAACTATTCATACAATATTGACAAGTTGAAAATGGAACATGTTCAAGATGTCAAGAAACACCCCTTATGCCCTTAATTGCATGGAAATTCCAAAACTATGCAAAAACTTGATTTTGGGACAGACATGGCAGCAATTCTATTTCAATTTGTAGGGCAATTTTTAGAAGGAGAACTGCAAGTTTATATCTCACAATTGTCTAATAAATTGAAGGAGGATAATCAAAAAAATGCACCTAAAGGTTCTATTTTAGTACTACTGGAATAAAACAACATACAAAACAAAGAATAACATCTAAAAAAAAGGATGAAGAAGGGATTTTTGATGTTATGGAAGGCTTATACACTCTAGAGATGGGCCCACAATAGAATCTGTAGCTAAATTTTGCATAGGAGGTCATTTTTGCATTTTTTGATGCATCTTTGGAATGAACAATCATATCTTCGAAATGAATAGGCATATCTTCGAAATGAGCAGGATATCTTCGGAATGAGCAGAAACTGCACCAAAATTGCTAAAAATGCTACAGAATAGAAAAAAGAGTAGGGTACATCAAATATTGAGGTTCATAAGGCTCTACCACAAGTAAGTACATCCCTCAAGCATTTCAAAATAAAAATTTTATCAATTTTGTTCAAAAGGTGCAAATAATAGAAATAAGCATTCAAGCTGAAATATTGTTAAGAACAGAAAATTCCATCAGTAGTAGTGCATCTACCAAATATGATTCCACAATAAGACAATTTCAAAATGAATCACATGATATTAAAGGTACCTTGTAACACTAAAACTAGTAGAAATATAGAAAAAGAGTCATACATGTGCTTAATTGCAAAATACTTGATATAGTGCAGTAAGGAGGAATTTCTTAGTTAACAGGTAGCAAAGGATGTTGTTCACAAGGATAAAACCTGCATATTACTATGACCTACTAAGATGCATGAGGGCATGCATCAATTCAAGTTGGGGGGGATGATGAGGCCCAAAAATGCCTCATTATTGCACAATGTTTGACATATAAAAATTGCCATATTATTAAGTTAATTGCCAAATAGTTGACTAAAATATACTATTTGTTAAGTGTTTGCATGATTTTATGTTTGGAATACTATATCTCTATTTTTGACTATTTTCAGCATTTTATGACTGATTTTGCTTGATTAAGTAGCAAGTAAAAACATGCATTTCAATTAACCAAATGTGGTATGCTGATATCCATTAACTTCTCAATGGTTTTTGAATGTTTTCCTACCCTTCAACTTGTTTCAAATCCACATTGAAGCCAAAATTTTAGGACTGTCATAAATCTGAAAATATGAAAAAAATAGCCATATAAAAATCATCAAGCTGTCACTTTATAGGAACACCTTGAAGTTGTCAAGCAAAGCATGAGGATATGGATGGAATGAGTTTAGAAGGACTATGGAAGACATATGACCTATTTAGAAGCATTCCCACATTGTCTAAATAGGCAGCAACAGTGGTATAACAGAGCAGAGACAATTGTGCAGCACTATTGCACTATTTCAGCATGGTTACTTGGTGAATGAAGTGTATAAATTCAGTAGAAACTTGATGTACTCCTTCATGTTGATATTTGAATAATTTTTCAATGTTCTAATTTGTTTGAATTTGCAAGAAATGCCAATATTTTACAATTGTGCAATAGAGTTGGAAAATGCAGTAATTTACCATGTAAATTCTAGCAAGCTACCAATGAATGGCAAGGCATGGAATTCACACATGGAGAGGAATGAAGGCTATTGCAATCTGATCCTGAGGGCTAATCCACCTGAGAAATGCAAATGAAATCACTTGAAGAGCACATAGTTATTCATTCTAAAGATCTTCGAAATGAGTAGACATATTCAAAATGAGAAATACAGTCTCTTCGAAATGAGCAGACATCTTCGGAATGAGCCACTTATCTTCAAAATGAGAACAGAAAGTGCTTTTTGAATTTTTGAATATTTTTTAATGATGTAAAAATGGAAAGAAGGTTGAAAATGTTAAAGGAAAATATCTCTGTAGCACCCTAAAATTGGCGCAGTAAAACCTTAATAATTACAATTACTCTAGTAAATATTCAAATTCAACTTTCAACCTCCAAAACTGCTCCCAAACCATCATTTAACCCGTTTCCTCATTTCCTGCACCATTTTTAGAGTTTGTTTTGTCCGTTTGATGATATCATCTCCGATAAGATGATATCGCCTCAGATCGGACGATTTCGTCTAGCGTAGGACATCCAGACGATCTCATCCCAAACTGATTTGTGCATAGTTGGACTTTGTTCCAATGGCATCTCTAATCTAGGTAGAAGCATGTCTGCACCGTTAGAGATCTCCCCCATTTGAGATATCCCAAATTAGGATGATCTCCAACCTCCCAACCTCTATCCTAAGCGTATTTAATCCTAGGCCCTCCCCCTTAGCATCCCCTCAGCTGAAATTCCTCGTAACTCGAATTCTACACGCACTAGACCATCTTAAATCAATGTTTGCATTTGTATTTTTCCAATTTTGTTTGTAGGAACTTCATTGTTTTTTAGTCGGAGCAAGCTCAATTCGTCTCAGACGATCTCATACAATCTCGGACGATCTCGACCTAATTCAATATGATTTCAACTGCAGTCCACATTGGGGGCGATTAGTGCCCACAGTTTGCATTTTCTCCCCTCTTTTTCGTTGCATTATTCTGCATTTAGTTAATTCTATGGTTATTCTTTATTATCCTGCATCTTGGAGTTCACCCATGTAGCTTTAATGCATAATAAAAGCATAAATTGTCATTAGATCATTATAATGCATTCGTGTCTTAGTTTGATATTATCATTTTAATGTTCTTACTACCGTTTTATGTCATTACCCTCTGTTATCATAGTTGCATTCTCTGTATTTTGCATCTGTTTCTCTATTTGTAGGTCTCTGATGAATTCGTCTGACAAATTCGTCAGATCTCAAATGATCCTATCAGATAGGAGATGATCTTGTCAAATTCCAGATGATCTTGACTACTTCAAAAATTAGAACCTCCATCAGACATCCGGATTAGGTATGGCTCTATAATTTAGCTTTTTCTCTCTATTGTCTATCTAATTTTGTTCTCTGTATGCATTTAGTCTACACTTCATAATAGAAAAACTTAGTTTTATTTGGCCAAACCTAGGACTTGGATGATTAAGGCTAAAATTGAACACATCAAACACATTCCCAACCTAGGCATGGAAACTGCCATTAAACGTTTCCTGGTGAACCCACCATCCATCAAAAAATCACCATAATACACCTCCCCCGAGAGGCGAGACCTTCGCAAGGCCTCTCAGTCCGATGTACTGCACCATCCTTCTCCCATCCTCCTTTCGGGCATGGATCCTATAGCCTGAAGGTAGGGATGCAAAAAATTTGGAGCGATACATTTTGGTGAACCCGACGTGAATGCATTTAAAACCTTTTGAAAACAAAAAAAACAAAAAATAAAACAACCAAAACATAGATGCATTTTCAAATCATCTAAAACTAATAAGTTGCATATCATGTTTAGATGGTAGCTCCTAAGAAAATATTAGCAGTTACTATAAATGTTGAAAACCAATTAGCAGCCATAGAAATCAATTATGTGCTTAGCGTGCCTAAAACAGATAGAAATCAACTTTTGTGGGATGAACTTGATAGAAGACTAAGTGTCATTTCATCTAGGTCAACAAAACTTAAACAAATCAAGAGGCTTGTCCTAGAAAGAATTCTGGATCCTCATCAACTCGTATTTTATCATGAACTTCAGAGAACCTGCCATAGATGGTTAGCTTATAGGAGAGCTCTTGTGTCTTCAGAATTGTTCACCTTTGAGGAATACCTCGAGAACGCAACCATTATACACCAGTTCCTAGGTCATGTAGAAGACCAAGAGGTTGTTCTTATGGATAGGGAAATATGGAATAGAGTTCCTCGAGCTGTGTTATATCGAGAGTATTGCCACGAGCTTTACTTCTATCAACCAGAATCTGAGACAGATAATATCACTATAGCTCTTTTCATTAAATTTTTGAAAGAAAATTTTCAATTTGAAGAAGAACACTTCATGACTCTTGAAGAACTCGAGCCCATTAATGATATTTATAAATTGTTTATAGAAAACTAGATCATTACTTTCAGTATTAGTTCTTGCATTTATTGTGTTGTTTGTTATCTTTACAATATTATTACAAAAACAAGAAAAACTAAAAAAAAAACATAACAAAAACCAAAACCTTTCATTTTAAATATTGTAGTAGGTATATAATTAATATATACCTCTTAAGCTTGTTGCTTTTTTATATATATATATATATATATATATATATATATATATATATATATATATTTGCTGAAATCTAAATTAAGCACAATGCCTAAACTTAGGAATGGTAAACAAACTGAAGGAGAAGAAGAAGATTGGTTAGAAGATAAAACTAGAAACCCAAATCTCCTTCCTGAGGATCCAATTCCAGAAGGAGAAACTCTAGATCAACCAGAATATGACCTAGGTGAAGACAATGAACAAGAAGAAAATGTTAAAGAGGATGGATCCTCATCCCCTAGAGTAGCTCTAGATGGAACTATTGCTTTTGACAACTTAGATCATTTCTAGAAATTTTTCAATAATAACATTGGTGCTCTTAATATGGTAGTTCATATTGATAAAGGGAAAATTAGTGACACTCAAGCAACCATGGAACATATGTTTGATGTGCACACTAATCCCTTGTCTTTCATTGATCAAGAAAGTGATAAGGTTGGACCATCCAATAGAGATATGGTCACTATGATTCAGAACATGCCAAAAAAATAGGTTACCCAACCTCCTAAGGAACATGTTATTCAGCCTAAAACCATTCCCACACAAAAGAAAACTTCCTTCACTGCTTTACTTCGCCAAACTATTGATCAATATGCTTCAAGTAAACAAAAACCTAAAATGAAGCCAAACACCAATTTTTGACAATCTGGAATACAACATAATACAACTTAAAAATTCCTTCATAACACCTTTCCTACCAACAATTTACACAATAGCAACATAGCATTTAATCTTCATGTCCCTCCATCATATGCTCACAAATCCCATATCAATTCCCTACCGAACCAATATGGTGGGAAAACTAGTAATCTGGAAGCCATGGTGAAACAGTTAGCTTCGCGTATGGACCAGATAGATCCTTACCGTCCCTCATACAATTATCGAGAGATATGTAGTCAACCTTTGGATCCCATAGTTGTAGCACAACCGTACCCTAAGAATTTTCCCATGCCCATCTTGTCTATATATAAAGGAACCGAAGATCCCATAGAGCATCTTCGCATGTTTAGGATAGCATGTCATGATATATCACATGATGACTTGCTATTACTAAAAATGTTCTCAAAAAGTTTAGGTGAAATGGCATTAGAGTGGTACTATCAATTGCCCACTCATTCTTTGAGAAACTTTGAAGAAACAACTGAATCTTTTGTTCATCAATTTAGTGCCTACATCGAGAGGCATGTAACCATTAAAGATTTATACAACTTAAAACAAGACAAGGATGAATGTTTTGTTGATTTCTTAGCTAGATGGAGGCAGTTGATAGGAAAATTGCACTTTGTGCTACCTTATAGGGAAATGTTGGACATTTTTATTAATAATTTACAAGAACAAATATCTTATGAGCTATCAACTACTACTTTAACTACCTTCGATCAAGCTATAGATTTAGCTCGAAGAGTAGAAGATGCCCTCATTAGGAGAGGCCAACTTAGGAAGAAGGATGATGAGAAAACATCCAAAAATTAGTATAAAAACAAACAAGTTGTAGGTGACGGAGTCACTGATAGCAGAAATGTTGCTAATATCAATGCAATGAAAACAACAAAAAATTTTATATTGAAACCGCCTGATAAGCCTCCTCGAGAATTTACTAGATTGAATCAACCCTTATCAACTATTTTACCTCAATTACTCAAAAGAGGTTTGATCCAATTACTAGCTATCCGGGAACCTGATCCAACTATACCCGGATACAACGTTGACTTACACTATGATTTCCATAGAGGGCTTGGACACTCTACCAACGCTTGTAAAAGGTTGAAACATAAAATACAAGATCTGATTGATAATAATGAAATGGAGGTGCAAGCATTCCATCCTAAACAAAATTCTCCTAATAACGCTCAAAAGACCATTCCCCAAAATCAAAATCAAAATGCTAATCAATCATTAGACATATTTCAACACCCTTTACCAAGACATGGTAAAGAGGTGGCCAATCAAATTGAACATCATAATGTTCCTCCTCCTACCCGATATGTAGGAACTATTAGCGGACATTTACCTAATTATGATCCTCAAATATTTGACACAACTTTATCCATGGTTATGACCAGGCCCCTACATAATATTCAAACTCCAGATCCTAGTGATATAGAATTAGATACTGAAAGTGAAATAGACATCACTTCAAACCAATCAAATAGTTCTGAAAATGAATTAGATCCTATTCAACCCATCACAGATGCTATGGTTCCAGAAGAACCATTTCCTAGAAGATTTACTACTCAACCCTCTTCTAATCAATTCCTCCCAAATGAACAAGACATAAACACTCAACTGAGACCAATTCAGCATCTTCAATATAAAATTGTAGGTACCATTGGAGTCGTTACTCGAAAACAGGCTCAAAATTCTCAACAAGAACCAAACCAGAATGATGGATCAACTCCATTTGTTTTGAAAAATCCCAATAAAGGGAATCATGCTTCCAATGTTCAACTTAAACCCCCTTACAATATTAATGAGCAATTATCCAATACTACAGCTAGAATTTCCCTTTTGGATTTATTAAGATCTTCTCCTACCCATAGGGATGAGTTGATGCTTACATTAAGCCAAATGATGGTACCTCAAAATATTCAACCTGAAGCCATGGCCAATACTATCATCACTCGAGAGGTTGATTGTATTGACTTCCGGGATAAAGATATCCCACAACACAATTTACATAAGGATAATCCCTTATATATTACTACTCTAATTGGAGATGTAGCTGTTAAAAGAGTCTTGATTGATAATGGTTCATCTCTAAACATTTGTACTTTTGACTTCTACCAACGGTTTGGCTTTAGAAGTGATGAAATGAAGAAAACTGACATGATTATCAAAGCTTTCAATGACGAAACACAAGAAACGTGTGGAGTTATTACCATCCCATTGCAAGTTGGTCCTCGAACTCTAGATACCACCATGTTTATTGTACATTGCCCCACATCATACAATATACTCTTGGGTCATCCTTGGATCAATGCAATGCGGGCTGTCCCATCAACTTTACACCAATGTGTTAAATTCGAATTTAAAAATTAGTTGGTCACTATCCACGGTGATCCTAGACCCTTTGATATGTGTGCTTTGGCGAAACCTGTTGGAGTGCAATTTTTCCCTGCTCTGTCATCCACACATCCTAATTCTTATTTTTCATCTAAAACTATGAAACACACACCCATAGCTTCACCTATTTCCCCTCCATTCATTTCACCCTCATATATAGATCAACAATCTTCTAAACAAACCACTCTAGAACCTCAAAAAGATCTTCAATCTACAACCAATCCTTCATGTTCTATCCCTATAATTTCAAAACCTATAGACCCATCTCTTAACACTTCCACATTATCAACATCTATCATACCTTCCACATCTAAAGATATAGGGAATGATCCTTCTACATCTTATGCTCTTTCTGATGAACTTTTACCAAATTTATCCACAATCTTAATATTAGAAAAAACAAATGCTTTCATGCAAGATTCAATTCTTTTAAATAACCTGCCACCATATCCTCGTACTTTGGGCCTCCCACAACATATGGGAAGTACTTACCAAGTCGGGAGTTGTGCCTTCATTTATAAAGGATATGACTGGGGAAGAATCCCTCGAAACATCAAAACTCATCATGAGGGATATGCTCGATGTTATTTTACCAATGAATATATTAAAGCTAAACCCATAATGCTTAAAATGGGATATAAATGGAAAGTCTTGGGACCTTTCCAAAATTTCATGAAAGAACCTTTTGAGGTAGAACCGTGGCCTGCCCACTGTGGTGTGGGCCTATTTCCTAGTAAGGGTCAACCCTTTCCTTTTGAAGATGATGATCAACTCATATGTTATCAAGATTATTTGGATAGGCGTGATGATTTTCCTCTAAAAAATTAGCCATTTACATGTAACATGCTATCCATAGCTTACCTTGAAATGATTGCTGACTCCGATGAGGAGTTGGAAGGAGATATCTTCCACGATGTCTCCATTGAAGAGATGTTACACAATGGATTTTATTTTGATGGTTCTATACCAACTATAGCCCAACTTGAGACCACTAATCCTCAAGATGAATTATCCAACTTAACCTTACAATAATTACAAGAATTGGGCATTTCACCCGCCCCACCTAATTTTGAAAGAGATCTACACATGGAGGTAGAAAACGCCATTAAAATTAATATTGGAACTAAGGATAGTCCTCACATAATCAATATTGGATCAGAATTAAGTCAAGAAAAACAAGAGCAATACATTGCATTCCTTAAAGAATATGAAGATGTCTTCACTTGGACATATGAAGATATGCCAGGTCTAGACCCTTCCGTAGTCATGCATCACCTAGTGGTCCATCCGGATGCTAAACTCGTTAAACAAAAACTTAGAAAAATGCATCCCAAAGTGGCTTTGCTAGTCAAAGGGGAGTTAGAAAAACTATTGAATGTTGTTTTTATACAACCTATTGATTATGCTGAATGGATCTCAAATGTAGTTCCAATTACCAAGAAAGAAGCCACCAAAGTTAGGGTTTGCACAGATTTTAGAGATATTAACGTTGCATGCCCTAAAGATGATTTTCCTCTTCCAAACATGGATCAAATCATTGACTTTACTGCCAAGAGTGGGATGATGTCCTTAATGGATGGATTCTTCGGTTATAATCAGATCAGGATAGCTCCTGAAGATCAGGCTAAAACAACCTTTATTACCCCCTAGGGTACCTTTTGTTGGAAAGTGATGCCATTTGGCTTAAAGAACGTAGGTGCAACCTATCAACGAGCTATGACTTATATTTTTCATGATATGATGCATGATATCCTACATGATTATGTAGATGATATTATAGCTCGCTCTATTAATGAAGATAATCATTTAGATGATTTGAGAAAAGTTTTTAATCGATTACGAGAATATCTTATTTGATTAAATCTAGCCAAATGCATATTTAGAGTTAATTCCAGTAAACTATTAGGGGTTTTAGTTTCTTTACGTGGTATCAAAATCGACCCTCTCAAGATTGCGGCTATCACTGATATGCCCGCACCTACTAATATATCTGAGTTATGAAGTTTACAAGGTAAGCTTCAAGCCATCCGTCGCTTCATCGATAAGCTAGTGGACAAAATCGGTCCCTTTCTTAAACTTCTTAAGAAGGATGTCCCTTTTAATTGGGATGACGAATGTAAAGAAGCTTTTGAACTTCTCAAACAATACCTCCTTAACCCACCTGTGCTTTCACCGCCTAGACCTGATCGCCCATTTCTCCTGTATATTTTAGCTTCAGATTCTACCTTAGGAGCTATGTTAGCTCAGCTTGATGATGCAAAGAGAGAACGTGCTAATTATTATATTAGCCGAACCTTCATCAGTTATGAAACCCGCTACACAACATTAGAAAAACTATGTCTAGCAGTTGTGTTTGCTACGCAAAAATTATGCCATTATATGCTTAATCAAAAAAATTATGTCATTTATAAATATGATCCCTTGAGGTATCTCATGAGTCGACCTTATTTATCGGGTCGCACAGCCAAGTGGGTTCTTGCTCTAAGCGAGTTTGACCTCACGTTCATAGGACAAAAGTCTCATAAGGGTCAAATCATAATAGATCAATTAGCTGCTGCACCCTTAGAGTCTACCCATCCCCTCATCATTGAGTTTCTTGATGAATGCCTTCAATTAGAGGTAGACCATATTGAACAATGGTCCTTATACTTTGATGGAGCCCGATGCATGAGTGGGGCTAGTACGGGTATTATTTTAATATCCCCGCAAAAACATCTTATTCCTTTGTCCTTTAAATTAACATTTGCTTGCACCAACAATACTGTTGAATATGAAGCTCTAATCCTTGGATTACGAGCTGCCTTGGCGCTAAAAATTAAACATCTGTTAGTTTTTGGTGATTCTCAATTTGTTATAAACCAAATTAATGAAGTTTATCAGACCAGAGATGATAAACTATGCCCATATAAAGCCTATGTTTTACAATTACTATCTTTATTTGATCAAGTTACCTTGGAAGCTATTCCTTGAACTTGCAACCGTGCAGATGATGCTATGGTTGTAGCTGCATCTCTCCTGACCTTGGAGTTAGATGACGGATATGCCACTATCATTATTTTTCGACTCTAGGAACCCGATTCAAATAAGTCATTCTTAGAACCTTTGGATGTGTTTCTAATCAATGAAACTACTCATAAACCTTGGTATACAGATATATTTGATTTTCTCCAAAATGGGACTTTCCTTGCCAATTCTAATAGAAGCCAACATCGATTATTACATAGACAAGCAAGTAGATTTGTAATAATTGGCAATACTTTATATAGGAGATATTTTGAAGGTATCCTATTAAGATGTTTGAATTTAGAAGAATCCCAATCAGCCTTGAGTGAAGCCCACGATGGATCTTGTGGAGGACACTTCAATGGTAGTGTCATTGCTAAAAAGCTCCTTAGGATAGGATACTTTTGGCCTACCATGGAAAATGATGCACATGAGTATGTGCGCCATTGCGACAAGTGCTAGAAACATGCTGACCTTGTCCATGCGCCTGCACAAGAACTATAGGCTATTTCATCTCCTTGGCCCTTTTCAAAATGGGGTTTAGATATTATTGGAAAAATCAATCTTGTGTCATCTGATGGACACAAATTCATCATAACCGCCACTAAGTATTTCATGAAGTGGGTTGAAGCTATGCATTTAGATTCCTGCATTGGCACACAAGTCTCTAAATTTATTTTTAATCAAATCATTTGTAGGTTCGGAATTCTTGCAAATCTCATCTTTGATAATGGAACTTGTTTCAAAAATAAAGATGTTAAAAAATTATGCCAAAAATATAAGATTCAACATCGCTGGTCCACTCCCTATTATCCTCAGGGTAATGGTCAAGCAAAAGCATCCAACAAAACCTTAATCAAAATTCTCAAAATATTGGTAAATAAATCTGGCCACGACTGGCACATTCAGTTATATCCAGCCTTATGGGCCTATCGAACTAGTGTTCGAACTCCCACTGGAACTTCACCTTTTGTTTTGGTTTATGGTGTTGAAGCCATTTTTCCCTTTGAATTAGAAGTTCCTTCTTTGGCTCTACTACTTCAAGATACCGAAGTAGGAGATGAATATTGAGCTGGCAGACTCAGTCAGCTGGAACTCCTAGATGAAAAATGCATCAATGCTTTGGAGCATCTCCGTGCCTACCAAAACAAGCTTAAAATATCATATGCTAAAAAACTTTGTCATCGATCCTTTGAGATCGGTGACCTTGTTTTAAAAGAAAATAAAAAAAATACTAATGCCACTAAGGACCTTAAAGGTAAATTTGAGCCCAACTGGCTTGGACCATACATTATCACTGCTAAATTTGAATCGGGAGCATACAAATTATCTACCTTAGATGGTAAAGAACTTAAAGAACCCATGAACATTTTGCATCTTAAATGTTACTATGTATAAATTTGGTCATTTCATCCTTGTATATATTTGTTTAAAATATTTCAAAATCACTATCTTGTATTTTTTTCAATTTATAAATTCAAAAACACCAAAAACATTCATAATCATCAAAATATTCAAAACTATTTATTGTATTTATTTATGGCACTTGTTAATTCTTTCAAAAACAAAAAATAATAATAAAAATAAAAAAACATCAATATTCTTGACTCTTTCGAAACCAAAACAACATAAATAAGAAAGAGAGAGTCAACATTCTCAAAACTTCTCAAAAAGTATTTATATATATCTTCTTACAAATGTTGCAGTTATATATTTCAAATTATTTTGGATAAATTAGCATTTATTTGGAATCCCTCACTTTCACAATGATTACTAATCTCTCTTATATCAAAGTCCACAAAATTCAATTAAATAAAGTTTGAGCACAGAGAATTGATCTTGTTATTTACTTAAACCAAGCACATCCTTTCACAATAAAATGATTATATTTGTAATGTCCATGCTATGCTACATAGTAGAAGTGGTTTCTTGAGCGAAAAGTTTCCCCTGCTATCCTATCATGCACATGGTCTAGAATCTTTGAGAATTGGCAAAAGGACAAGCTCACCCCTACCCGGAATAAAAATCCCTTGCTCTACAGCTAATCCGAGCAAGTATCCCTACAATAAAAAAAAAAAAAAAGAGGCAAAGTTCAAGAAAAAGAGAAAAAAAAAAATGTTATTTTATATCATTACAACAATGTTCCAAGCATTATCAAGCAAAAATACAAAAATAAAAGAAATGAAAGCAAAAGCAAAAGCAATAAAATCCCTTTCCCTACCCTTTGAAAATAAAAGAAGGGTTGATGAGCTTGAATCCCTGGAATTCTCAATTATTCGAAAACTGTGAGGTAAGCCCCATAACAAGTGGTTTGTGCCCAACCTGCTTGGCCTTGGGTAACTCCTAGCATGGCGATATGTCTGTCACATTAGCGACCTTCTTTTGTACAAACCTATGTCTGCTTATGGATTAGCTAGCTCTTGATAATCCGACTTACATAGTAGTCTAGTATGGTTATATGCATCTACATCATGATTAATGAACACTTATTTGGTTCATTCAAATCACTTGTATCATATTATCTTGCTCAAAACCGGTAAACGAACATAGCAATTGCACACACATTTTGTATTTGAGAGATTTTGTGTATCATTATGATAAATCAAGATTGGAAATGAACTCACATATGCACATGGGATTTCTTATAAATCTAACTTTTGTCTTTAACATACTTTGAAATATTTTTTGCAAATTGTTTGGAATAATTCATTTTCTTCTTTAAAGTACAGTTGTTTAGTATAAAGACAACTACATACATAATAGAAAAAATCAAAATTTCTTTCAAAACCATACAATCAAAACACACATATATATATATATTGTCGACTTTTGCGACGATGGTATAGTTCCAAAACCAAAATTGGAATTTTATGCCTAGCGCAAGTCCTCATCTTCATATTTTTTGACTATTTCAAAAATTAAAAATCAACCATGCAATAAAACTATTATATTATTTTTTTTTCTCTTTGGATTTCGCGATGATGGTATGTTGGCAATTTTGGGTACTTTGGGTACATTGCCTTTGCTCAAGTGTTGATGTTGTCATTGATGTCAAGAAGTGGAAGGGTTTTTGTGAAAACCAAGGCAGATAAAATAAAAGGTTTTATTTAAAACCATGGACAACATATTTGAAATGGGTTTTTATTAAAACCCAAGTTGGCTCTTCGTTTCGTTGAAAAAGGTGCCCCGGTGATGAAGATATTTAATTTTAAATATTTAGTTTAAATTTTATTTATTTAAAATTTAAATTAATATTTTTAAATTAAATTAAAGTATTTTCTGACTTGTTTGGAAAATCCGACGTGTTTCGTAATGCATCTCAGTGCATATAAAATGTGGCAATGGAATTCATTAAAGAGGATGTATTCATATCGATTTTCGTACATCGTATGCGCCAGCAAAGGAAGAGCTAATGTTTTATCGGTGCAAAAATGGTGATATCAATAGGGAATTAGGAGTGTTGAGTTAAAATGTTTTTTCGATGACAAAAATATGCAAGTGAACCTTTGATCAGAGTGCACACCAATCGAAAGGGAGAAGGAAGTAAAGTTTGTGAAAATACAAAGGTGAGCGGTTAATGCAAGGCTAAGAATAAAACGTATTCGCATCCGCTCGAACACATGAGGGAGCAGAGAAGAGGACAAGTTTTTGCGTATTCCAAGGCCAACAAAAAGACTAAACCTAAGCACACCTTTTTCGTCTTACATGGGCAGATAGCCTAGGTGGAAGGTAAGCTTTCAAAGCGCATAGCAGCCGAGAAGTTAAGTGTTCGAATCGCGACGCAATCTTTTTTCGACTAGGAAGACGCACCGGTTTTTAAGTGGAGAAATAGAAGTGCATGCTCCTCGATGTTTGCATGAGTGGTGACACGGGTTCAAAGTAAGGTGGGTGCACTTGAGGCAATATAATAATTTTTATAAGGTATGCTTGGCACATGACCTTGGGAGTTATAAGGGTTTATATTTTTGTGAGATTAAAAGGAAATATTTTATTTTATTTTTATGGTATAAGTGGTTTTGGGAGTTATAAGGTTATGCAATGTTGTGATTTATTTTACTTTTATGGTATAAGTGGTTTTGGGAGTTATAAGGTTATGCAATGTTGTGATTTATTTTATTTTATGGTACAAGTGGTTTTAGGAGAGATAAGAAAATTGTGCAATTAAAGGCTTTGGTGATGATTATTGAAAAGTGGAGTAATGTTGATTATTTTGTGATCTACTAACCCTTGTGAAGATTGGCAAAAGAATTTTGTGATTGGGGCAGATTTCCAAAGGATGTTCTTCACTTAAAAAAGGTATGGGCACAATCTTCTTATGAGTATGATTGGTGTATGTTTTCCTAAAATAATATTGGAGTGAAAAGGTATTCAACAAGGTTTCCTTTGGTTGGGTGTAAATCCTAGTTTTTGGTTTGTTGAAGACTACTTATGCATTGTTATCATTGATGAGAGTTTTGGTGAATGCATATTTTTGGTTTGGGGTAGTGGAAGCATTGTGCACTAGGGTTTATGGTTGTGAGTCTTGATACTTGCTTTGAGTTGGTGAAACCCTTGGATGGTTGTGTTGAGGTTGATGGTTGAGTTGCTTCCATAGAGGTTGATTGATCAAGTTATTGCTTTTACTTGATTCATGATTTTGGGCTTACTCCATTGAGTTGATTTGAACAAGTTATTCTTTGCATTTGGTGATATTGTGTTGGTGGCTGTTTTGTTCAAATATCTTTGGAGGGAAAAGGATTTCTACTTGTTTCCTTTTCTTGTGATGATTGGTTGGATGCTTCAAGGTTAATGTTGAGTTGAATGATGTTGGTTAAACCTTGTCTTTGAGTATTGTTGTTGAAGCCCTAATTGGTTGAGAAAATATATTGGTTGTTGGAAAGAACATGAGTATCATTGTTATATGAGATATTGCTTGGTTGGAAATTGTTGGGTTGTGTTTCATGTTCTTAAGAAAAGCATACTACATCTATCTTATTCTTTTGAGATTTGAGATTGAGTTGAGATTGAGATTGGGAGTTAAGTATAGAACATATTGAGTCTCTAAAAATTCTCTTTATGCTTCTATGAGGTTGATGAATCACATTGGGTCTCTAACAATTCTCTTTGTGGGTTCATGCCAAGCAAGTTTTTCTTGATGAACTTGTGAGCAGGTTTTGGATAGGTTTCATTGGGGCTTGGAGGTTTTGGACAGTTTCCTTTGGGCTGTGAGAGAATTGGACAGGTCCTAGAGGACTTGTGAAGCTGATTTTGATAGTTCTATTAGAGAACTTGAGGACAGAGGTGCATTGGTTCTATGAGAAGAACCTGAGGACAAATTTATACCAGACCGAAGGACTATGTTTGGTATAGATCAAAGACAAAGGATGAGGACATTTGTGCTAGAACAAAGGACTGTGTTTAGTGCAAATTTGAGGCCATCTTTGAGGTGATAGAGTTGAGGATAGAGGTCTCCAGCCAGAGCAAGGAAGACAAGTGTCTTCTATGGATAGAGTTCCATTTGCTAAGGGCAGTGGAGGTAGAGGTCTTCTAGAGGATCACCAGCCAGAGAAGAGGTAGGGGAAGGTATCTCCTTTGAGCAGAGGCTCATAAATTCTTAATGGGGGGAACCCTGAATCGAGGCTCATAAACATTGTAATTGGGAAGGTTTCTCAAAGAACTTTTAGATAACTTTTAGAGAAAAGTTTTGTGGATGAACCATAAATTGTTGTGTCACTTTGTGGATGGTTTTGTGCATTGCTTTGATATTGCTTTGGATATGTTGCTTTACTATTTTGAAGTATAAAGGAAAAAGTAAAAAGTGGTCTTATACTATTCACCACCCCCTCTCAGTATAAGCTTGTGTTCTTCAATTGGTATCAGAGCCGGTGCCTTCGAAAGGTTTAACGACTTGAAGGAAAAGCTAGTAAAGAACACAATGGATTATTCAAGTGGCAATGCAAGCACCTATTCTTGATGGGTCAGATTTTGGTCTTTGGAGTGCAAGGATGAAGGTTCATCTAATGGCACTTGGGAATGAGGTTTGGGAAGTGATTGAAGATGAGTACACTATTCCTGAACATGGTCTTAATACTAAAGAAGAGAGGCTCCTACATCACAGCAATTCAAAAGCAATGAATGCAATCTTGAAAGGCTTATAGAAAGCAGATCTCACCAAAGTGATTCACTGCAAGACAACTAGTGAAATGTGGAATCAGTTGAAGGTGGTTCATACGGGTGATACAAATGTTAGAAAGGCCAAGTTGAGACACTTCAAAGGTATGTTTGAACAACTCAAGATGAATGATGATGAAAATATTAGTGACTACATGCTTCGTATGAATGAAGTTGTTAACTCCATGAAAGACTTAGGTCTTGAGCTTGCTGAAAATGATGTTTGTGATAAGATTTTAAGATCTCTTCCTAATAGATTTAGTGAAAATATTTCTGCTATTGAGGAAGCTAAAGATTTGGATAAGTTGAAAAAATATGAGCTCCATAGCATACTTGCAGCATTTGAGTTAAGAACTCAAGTAAAGGTTGATGTCAAGAAGGAGGCAATTTTCAAGGCTACCAAGAATTCCAAAGGTAAACAGCTTCAAGAGAGTGATGAGTCTTCTGGTGATGAGGAGGCATATTACAGCAAGAAAGGCAAGTTCTCTAGAAAGCACAAAAATATGAAAAACGTGAGATGTTTCAATTGTGGAAAGTTTGGTCATTATTCTACTAAGCGTACTATTGCCAAGGATGAAAGTGATGAAGATAAACAAGATTATAAGAGCAAGGATTCTGAAAGGCATAGGCATCAAAGGAAGAACAAATATGAGCACAACAATAAAGGAAAGAGGTACTCTCACAAGCACAAGAAGAGCTTCTACCTAGACAAAGCAAGTAAGTGTTCTAGTAGTGATAGTGAAATTTCTTCAAGTGATAATGAAAATGAGATGTTCATATCAAGAAAAAGAGGAAGAACCAAAACATAGATTCATTATCATGAAATGTCTTAGATGTGGAAATTTTGGTCACCTTGAGGATGATTGCACAAATAATGATTTGGTTGCTAGTGTGTATGAGGATGCTTTAGAAAATGATAAGGAAGATGCATGTATGGTTTTTGAAAAGGGTAGCACCTCTAGTGATAAGAAATCTAAAAAAGGCCTTGATGATTCAAAAAGCAAACATATAGAGGAAAGTGAAGTAGATCTTAAAGGTGAACTTATTAGTGCTCTTAGTGCTTTGAAAAAGGAAAGAAATAAGAATGCTAGACTCAAGGATAAGTTAGATGAATATTGTATGGAGAGAGATGAACTTATAGAAAGTCTTGATGTCTCTATGGCTAAGGCAAAAGAACTCAAGAATGAGTTAGAATCTAAGGTGCGTGAGTATAGTGAATTAGAATAGAAAATGGCTTCGTTGAAAGAGGAAAATAAATAGTACAAGGATAAGTTGTACAGGTTTCAAGAAAGATCCAAAAAGGTTAAATCTCTTATCAAAGGTCAAAGAAAGACAACAGATAAAATAGGTCTTGGTTTTGTTAAGCCACACAAGAAACAAGTTGGAGAGTCTAGTAAGAGATTCCAAAAGGAAGAGAGTTCTAATGAGGAAAGTACTTCAGATCATGAGTCCTTGAATGATAGATGCATAGAAATAGAAAAAAGAATTCAGAATGAGAAGAAGGAGAAGTTTTTAGGACCCAAGAAGTCAAATAAAGGAAAGTTTCAAGGCAGATGTTTTGCTTGTCACAGGTTTGGTCACATGGCTATACATTGCATGGCTCAAGTGAAGAAGGTAAATAACAGTTTTAGAAGTGGCGATTTCTTTTATGGGTATTTCTACTCTTGCAATCAGTTTGGGCACAAGGCAGTTCATTGCAAGGCAAATAACAGGAATAGGTTTAATCAGAACAGATGGATTCAAAGAACAGGTATGCCTCAAAGAAATAACATTGTTACTTGTTACAAGTGCAACAATGAAGGTCACATAGCTAGACAATGTAGAGCTGAACTTCCAAGGTACAAAAATAGTGGTATGAACAGGTCCAAGGATCAAGGCATGGCTAAGAATAGGAACAGTGACAGAAACAGGAATAGGAATATGGACAAAGAGTTCAAGAGAAGGCCCGACAAGGAAGTTATAGACGCTGATGATGATCAGTGCCTAATGGGAGTTTTACTCCCACCCCAAAATTAATCACCTTAATAGGAGGTGGGGTAGGGACTAAGCTAAGAGGCTCATTCTTAGTCCCGAGTCCCAAAGGTGGCCCTTTGCCATTTATGACAAAGGGGGAGAGATATGAGTAAGGGGGAGAGCTTCAAGTGAAGAGGAAAGCTTCAAGTCAGGGGGAGCAAAACTTCAAAGAGAGTGATTTCAGTTTTGGCTCTTGAAGATGTGTTTTTAGTAAAGTTTTGCCATCAATGACAAAGGGGGAGATTGTTGGCAATTTTGGGTACTTTGGGTACATTGCCTTTGCTCAAGTGTTGATGTTTTCATTAATGTCAAGAAGTGGAAGGGTTTTTGTGAAAACCAAGGCAGATGAAATAAAATGTTTTATTTAAAACCATGGACAATAGATTTGAAATGGGTTTTTCTTAAAACCCAAGTTGGCTCTTCGTTTCGTTGAAAAAGGTGCCCCGGTGATGAAGATATTTAATTTTAAATATTTAGTTTAAATTTTATTTATTTAAAATAAATAAATAAATAAATTAAAATAACTTGAAAAGGACGACTAATGCATCTTAGTGCATATAAAATGGTGTTAGAAAAATGATTAACTTGTTTATTGAATTGTGCAGTTTAAATAACACTGCAATAACAATAATGTCGGAGGTTGCCAAACCAACCAGCGTACAATAGCATGTTGTTATAACAAAATAACAAATGCATAAGAAGACAAATAATGAAATAACTACACTAACATCCCCCCTTATTACATTATTTGGGTAATAGGATGACTACTAGCTATACTAACATCCCCCATGATTACATCATTTTGCAATACAAAGAGAGCTACGAAACAACTCAAATTTGACATGTCCAAGTGCCTTAGTGAAAATTTCTGCAACTTGAGCATCGGTGGGAATGTGTTGAAGCTAAATTTGGTGCTTTGGAACTTCATCTCGAATGAAATGACATTGTGTGTCAATGTGCTTTGTTATTTCATGATGGACTGGATTCTTGATGAGGTTCAGAACACCCTGATTGTCGCAAAACAAGTGTATTGGAGATTTTGATGGATGGCCCATACTTGTCAGAACGCGACGCAACCATATCACTTCGCACACAGCTTCACGTGCGACGCGATACTCTGCATATGTTGATGAAATAGCAACCACCTGTTACTTCTTGTTGTGCCAAGAGACAGGACCGGATCCCAGATGAAAAATGTATCCTAAAGTTGATTTGCGATCATCAAATGATCCGACATAGTCGGAGTTC
Organism: Wollemia nobilis; assembly: GCA_028583015.1. NCBI lineage: Eukaryota > Viridiplantae > Streptophyta > Pinopsida > Araucariales > Araucariaceae > Wollemia > Wollemia nobilis. The sequence goes on from JAQPPZ010003271.1 coordinate 4,858,273, forward strand.
ATGTATCCTTGCAAGAAGAATTTGTTGTTCCTCTTGTATTCTAGGCCATATTCCATAGTACCATGGACATAGTGAAGAACATGTTTTGCTACTTTCCAATGAGTGGTCTTAGGCTCCTACATGAACCTCAAAAGATAGTTGACAACAAATACGAGATCTGGCCTAGTATTGGTCAGATATATGAGACTCCCAATAAATTGTCGATAGAGAGTACCATCTACCTGAGGTGAATCATCATATCATGATAACTGAAGTCCATTCTCCATCGGAGTTGCCATTGGCTTGCAATCAGTCATGCGATATTTTTCCAGCAATGTCTTGGCATATTTTTTCTGAGACACTTTGATGGAGTGCTCCTTCTGGCTGAATTCCAGACCAAGACAATAATGGAGAAGTCTAAGATCTGTCATCTCAAAATATTTACACAAGTTTCTTTTGATAGTAGAGATCATAGTTTTTGAACTCCCTGTAATGAGCAGATCATCAACATAGAGTACAAGCAACACTATCTCAGAACCCTGTTTCTTGAAATAGAGGTTTGCATCTGATGGACATCTCTTAAATCCATGCTGCATAAGGTGATTGTCCATTTTTATATACCAAGCTCGAGGAGCTTGTTTCAGACCATATAAGGATTTGACCAATTTGCAAACCTTTTGCTCTTGGCCTTCCACTTCAAATCCTTCTAGCTGAGTCATGTAGACTTCTTCTTGGAGATCACCATTTAGAAAGGCACTTTTGACATCCATCTGGTGAACTTTCCACCCATATTGTGCTGCCATAGCACACATAACCCGAATTGTGGTCATACAAGTAGTAGGTGCAAAATTTTCCTCATAGTCAATGCCTTCCTTTTGAGCATAGCCCTTTGCAACAAGACGGGCCTTATGCTTATCAATTGTTCCATCTGCCTTGTACTTGAATTTATATACCCATTTGTAGCCAATGGGTTTCTTTCCATGCGGAAGATCAACAAGCTTCCAAGTTTTATCTTTCATCAAAGACTCATACTCTATATCCATAGTGGCCTTCCACTGAGGCTCACTAAGAGCATCTTGCACTGATGCAGGTTCAAGATCATCTATGGTAGACATGAACGCCCTGTCATCATCAATATCCATATCCTCTACTTCTATACGTGGAGTTATAGAAATTTCCTCAAAATATTGACAAAGATCATCAACCTCACCAGTTTCTTTGGCTTCTTTTTCCTTTTGAGCCATACTACGTGTACGAGGTCTATCCAAGTTCAAATTGGGAGGAGTGGATAAATTTGTGTCTCTGATTGTATTTGTACACCATTTTGGGTTCTTCTTCGATGGTGTTGAAGAAGATGTAGAAGGACCTCCTGTCTGTGTTGACGAAGGAATCTTCTCTTCCTTAGATTCCACAAGATCTAGGTGTACTTTAGATGTGCTCTATGATGTGAAAGCTTCATCAAAGACAACATCTCTATTGACATGAATTTTCTTGGTCAAAGGATCTATCAAATGATATCCTTTAGAGTGCTCATCATAACCAAGAAAAATACATCTCAGTGTTTTCTCATCTAGCTTCTTCCTTTTCTCTTTTGGTATGTGCATGAAAGCGTGACATCCGAAAATACATAGATGAGATATGGAGGGTTTTCAACCACTCCATGCTTCCTATGGAGTCATTCCTTTTAGGGCCTTTGTGGGTGCCCTATTCAACAGATATACTACAGTGGTGACAGCTTCTACCCAATATTGTTGCCCAAGAGTAGCTCCTGTGAGCATACAACGAACCATTTCCATGATAGAACGGTTCCTTCTCTCAGCAACTCCATTTTGCTGAGGAGTATAGGCAGTTGTTAACTGTCTCTTGATTCCATGCTTATCTAAGAATGCAAAAAATTCATTAGAGGTAAACTCCCCCCCTCGATCTGAGCGGAGGGTTTTAATAGAAGCTCCTGACTCCTTCTCAACGGATTTCTTGAACTACTGGAAGAATGTGAAAGCTTCGGATTTTAGTTGGAGAAAGAAAACCCACATCTTTCGTGAGTAGTCATCTACGAATAACTAAAAGTACCTCTTCCCTCCACAACTTTTGGGTGTGAAAGGACCGCATAGATCGGTGTGAATTAACTCTAGAGGTTTTCGTGCTCTTGTTGAGCTCTTCTCAAATGGTACTCTATGTTGCTTTCCTGCCAAGCAGTCAGAGCACATCGGCAATGTGGCAAAAAGGGAAGGAAGACCCTTTACCATCTCATACTTACTGAGCTCAAGTAAGTAGCCAGAACTAAGATGCCCATATCTCTTGTGCCATAGGGAAGTTGCCTCCTTGGTAGAGATAGTCATGGCAACATGTGGAGTAGAGATAGCATCTAGGGCAAATAAGCCATGCTTATATGAAGCTGTTGCAATCTACTTACCCTTCCTGGTAATAGTACAACACTTCTTTCCATTCTCAACATGAAAGTTGACAACCATATTTCTATCCAGGATTTTTGTGACTGACAACAAATTGTTAGCCAATCCCGAAACATAGAGGACTTTGTCAATCTGACACTTGCCATCAGGAAGAGTGACTAAAATTGTACCCTCTCCTTGAACCCTGTAGGTTTTATCATCAGCAATGGTGACAGGTTTGCCCTCTTTGGCCACGAATGATTCAAACCATGATCTATCGCTAGTCATATGTTTGCTAGCTCCAAAATTGACATACCAAACAGGATCCCTCTGTGTGGAATCTATGGTAGTCATGAGCACCTTGTGTGCCCATTCAGAATCTGAGTCAGATTCTTCAACAGCAAAATTCACCTGGGGTTTCTTGTTTTTATTTTGTGGTTTGTTTTTGCCTTTCTGCTTGTTCTTATGCCAACACCTGTTGGTGTCATGGTTGTCCTTCTCACAGATCTTGCACCACCTCTTCTTCTATTGAGGTTGTTTTCCTTTTCCTTTCATATCATGTTGAGAATTTCCTCCTTTCTGAAAGTTGCCTCCTTTTTTCCCATTACCTTTCTTCCTTGAACCCTGCCTGTTGGTGTATAGGGTTGTATTGGAAGAATCATCCTTGTGAAGTTGGCGTGCCTCCTGTTGTTGAAGAAGATTGACCAACTCGATGTAGGTAATTTGTCGTTGAGACACCTGGATGGAGGTGATCAACATATCAAATTAAGAAGGTAAAGCTCTCATCACTATTGAAATGAGAAGCTTTTCGTCCACAGAATCTCCCAAAGAATTCAATCTCTCTTTCAATTCAGACACTTTTCACAGAAAGAGTTCAACTGTTTCACCCTGTCTCAAACTCAGGTTATGAAGTTATTGTTGAAGATGAAGAATGGTGGAATCATTATTTCCCTCATAGATGGTTATAAGGGCATCCCATGCCTCTTTACCACTTTCTTTGTCAGCTATATGAGGTTGCACTTCATCTGAAATTGCAAACAAAATGAGCACCTTTGCTCGACTATCTTTCTTGTCAAAAGCTATCTGATCAGCAGAAGGAGTTGTGGATCCTGATGCTGATGAAGGCCTAGATGTTACTCCAGTAACAATATCTCACAAATCTTCCATTTGGAGAATTTCCTTCATCTTATGTTTCCATGGTGTATAATTTGGACCTTTCAATAACTGATGAGGATCAGTCATCAACTTTGCAACAACGGCCATAGTGAAGGTTCCTTATAACACCAATTGGTCCCCATTTCGATATACCTTTTTCTAGGCCATTATACCGTACAAAATACCTGCCCTTATGTGAGGGAAACTATAGGTATTTAGAAAGACAACAAAAATCACCCGCCCTTACGTGAGGGAGACTATAGGTGAGTTTTAGAGATCATACGATACGTGGAACATAAGCGAAGATCGAAAGGGAATCACCTTGTTGATGGCACCTACCATAGAAGATTATTCTCATGTGTGGGGCGTAACTTCCCCTAAACACTATGAAGAATACTTCGTCAAGATTTACGCCTAAACACAAGAGTGATTAAGGGTAGTGGATGGAGTAAAAAAAATGCAAAAATGGCAAACTTATCTCTCCCCGATGATTTATAGAGAACAAGCTCAGACGTCATTGTAGCAGCTATATTAGGCGGCGGATACAGTAGCCCAATCACGACAGCTTTACCTGTAAGTGCTAGCCATAGGTATCACAAATGTCGAACGACTGCAAGTGCAATAAATTGCACGGATGGGTTTTAATTATTTTGGGGACTTAGGGAGTGAATTTGATTTGTAACTTTAATGAAGTATTACAAAAAAATGAAATATGCAACATACAACATAAAAAGTGCCCACAAGAATTAACCCTCAAGGTGTCGGACACAGCCGAAAATGCACCTTTACAATTCGCCAAATTGCTTTTTCAAAAAATTACTCACTTTCCCCCTTTGATTTTTTGAAAAAAAATATCCCCCCTAAAAAAAAATTCTCTTTAACAAAGCATTTAAATAATTATTATGTATTTAAAGTTAAAATAAATAATTTTAATTTATATAGTTTTAAAACTTATGAAAAAATAAATTAAAAATAAATTTTAATTTATAAAGTTTTAAAACTATAAAAAAATAAATTGAAATTAAAAAATTTAACTAAAAAAATAATAATTAAAAGAAACTTTGAAAAAAAAAAAATTACCTTTGAAAGAGTCGACGGGATTTGAACCCCCGACCTGCAGGCAGCCTTACCGCATGGCTCACGACCACGTGAGCCAGCGGGCTGATCCGAAAGGATCAAGAGGCCCCCTCGTATTTGAGGAGGGTCCTCAGTCTGTTGCCCGGCCTCTGCAAGTTGGCCGTAGCAACCTCCTCTCGTGCTCTCCCGTCCTCCTCTCTGTTTCTCGAACCCACTATGGCTACCTCCGTAGTGACCTCCTGCCGCAGCGTCCACGGCTGCGCTTGCTGTGCGTCACGGCTCGCTGTGCTCGCAAGCAATTTTTTTTTTTTTTTTTTAAATTCGCGGGGGGGGTACGGCTTGGTTGCGCTCGCGTCGACCAAGGGCACGCGTGCTGCGATCCACCCGTCGCGTAGCCTCCAACGGGGGAGGTTGGGGAGCGTGCGCACGTAGCCTCCAAGGGGGGGACGGGATGTGCGCTGCGTCCACGCAGTGCTACGTCAGCCGGGGGGGTTGGGGAGCGCGCGCGCTGTCCACGCGTCACGTTCCAGCGGCGGGGGGGCGGGGGGCGCATCGCGAATGCGCGTGACATCGTCCAGCGGGGGGTGGGTGGTGCGAGCACGCGACGTGCGCTCTACATTGGCTCTACATCCAGCAGGGGGGGCACGGGGGGGGGGGGCACGCGGTCAGCGCTGGCGCTCCCTACGTCCTATGTCCTACGTCCCGTCGGGATGCAGCTCCCTGCGTCCTGTGTCCCGTGAATTTTTTTTTTTTTTTAATAAAATTTATCACGCAATGGCGTGAAAAAAAAAAATCACGTCGCAATAGCAACCTTCTCCCAGAAAATAGCTTCGTCAGCCTCCAGCCTCTCTCTTCATGCCACTGGCTCTGATGCCATGTTAGAAAAACGATTAACTTTTTTATTGAATTGTGCAGTTTAAATAACACTGCAATAACAATAATGCCGAAGGTTGCCAAACCAACCAGCGTAAAATAGCATGTTGTTATAACAAAATAACAAATGCATAAGAAGAAAAATAATGAAATAACTATGCTAACAATGTGGCAATGGAATTCTTTAAAGGGGATGTATTCATATCGATTTTCGTACATCGTCTGCGCCAGCAAAGGAAGAACTAATGTTTTATCGGTGCAAAAATGGCGATATCAATCGAGAATTAGGAGTGTTGAGTTAAAATGTTTTTTTGATGACAAAAATAAGCAAGTGAACCTTTGATCAGAGTGCACGCCAATCGAAAGGGAGAAGGAAGTAAAGTTTGCAAAAATACAAAGGTGAGCGGTTAATGCAAGGCTAAGAATAAGACGTATTCGCATCCGCTCGAACACGTGAGGGAGCAGAGAAGAGGACAAGTTTTTACGTATTCCAAGGCCAAAAAAAAGACTAAATCGAAGCACACCTTTTCCATCTTACATGGGCAGATAGCCTAGGTGGAAGGTAAGCTTTCAAAGCACGTAGCAGCCGAGAAGTTAAGTGTTCGAATCACGATGCAATATTTTTTCGACTAGGAAGATGCACCAGTTTTTAAGTGGAGAAATAGAAGTGCATGCTCCTCGATGTTTGCATGAGTGGTGACACGGGTTCAAAGTAAGGTGGGTGCACTTGAGGCAATATAATAATTTTTATAAGGTATGCTTGGCACATGACCTTGGGAGTTATAAGGGTTTAGATTTTTGTGAGATTAAAAGGAAATATTTTATTTTATTTTTATGGTATAAGTGGTTTTGGGAGTTATAAGGTTATGCAATGTTGTGATTTATTTTATTTTATGGTATAAGTGGTTTTGGGAGTTATAAGGTTATGCAATGTTGTGATTTATTTTATTTTATGGTACAAGTGGTTTTAGGAGAGATAAGAAAATTGTGCAATTAAAGGCTTTGGTGATGATTATTGAAAAGTGGAGTAATGTTGATTATTTTGTGATCTACTAACCCTTGTGAAGATTGGCAAAAGAATTTTGTGATTGGGGCAGATTTCCAAAGGAGGTTCTTCACTTAAAAAAGGTATGGGCACATTCTTCTTATGAGTATGATTGGTGTATGTTTTCCTGAAATAATATTGGAGTGAAAAGGTATTCAACAAGGTTTCCTTTGGTTGGGTGTAAATCCTAGTTTCTAGTTTGTTGAAGACTACTTATGCATTGTTATCATTGATGAGAGTTTTGGTGAATGCATATTTCTGGTTTGGGGTAGTGGAAGCATTGTGCACTAGGGTTTATGGTTGTGAGTCTTGATACTTGCTTTGAGTTGGTGAAACCCTTGGATGGCTATGTTGAGGTTGATGGTTGAGTTGCTTCCATAGAGGTTGATTGATCAAGTTATTGTTTTTACTTGATTCATGATTTTGGGCTTACTCCATCGAGTTGATTTGAACAAGTTATTCTTTGCATTTGGTGATATTGTGATGGTGGCTGTTTTGTTCAAATATCATTGGAGGGAAAAGTATTTCTACTTGTTTCCTTTTCTTGTGATGATTGGTTGGATGCTTCAAGGTTAATGTTGAGTTGAATTATGTTGGTTAAACCTTGTCTTTGAGTATTATTGTTGAAGCCCTATTTGGTTGAGAAAAGATATTGGTTGTTGGAAATAACATGAGTATCATTGTTATATGACATATTGCTTGGTTGGAAATTGTTGGGTTGTGTTTCATGTTCTTAAGAAAAGCATACTACATCTATCTTATTCTGTTGAGATTTGAGATTGAGTTGAGATTGATATTGGGAGTTAAGTATAGACCATATTGAGTCTCTAACAATTCTCTTTATGCTTCTATGAGGTTGATGAATCACATTGGGTCTCTAACAATTCTCTTTGTGGGTTCATGCCAAGCAAGTTTTTCTTGATGAACTTATGAGCAGGTTTTGGACAGGTTTCGTTGGGGACTTGTGAGCAGGTTTTGGATAGGTTCCTTTGGGGACTTGTGAGAAGAATTGGACAGGTCCTTGCAGAGGACTTGTGAAGTTGATTTTGATAGTTCTATCAGAGAACTTGAGGACAGAGGTGCATTGGTTCTATGAGAATAACCTGAGGACATATTTGTACCAGACCGAAGGACTGTGTTTGGTATAGATCAAAGACAGAGGACGAGGACATTTGTGCTAGATCGAAGGACTGTGTTTAGTGCAAATTTGAGGACCAGCTTTGAGGTGATAGAGTTGAGGACAGAGGTCTCCAGCCAGAGCAGGGAAGACAGGTGTCTTCTATGGATAGAGTTCCATTTTCTAAGGGCAGCGGAGGCGGAGGTCTTCTAGAGGATCACCAGCCAGAGCAGAGGTAGGGGAAGGTATCTCCTTTGAGCCAAGGCTCATAAACATTGTAATTGGGAAGGTTTCCCAAAGAACTTTGAGATAAATTTTAGAGAAAAGTTTTGTGGATGAACCATGTAAATTGTTGTGTCACTTTGTGGATGGTTTTGTGCATTACTTTGATATTGCTTTGGATATGTTGCTTTACTGTATTGAAGTATAAAGAAAAAGTAAAAAGAGGTCTTATACTATTCACCCCCCTCTCAGTATAAGCTTGTGTTCTTCATGGTATAAGTCTATACCTACATATTCTATGCCTAGCGCAAACCATTGTACCAATTTTTATTCCCCATTTATTTGAAAATCATGAAAACCATATGACTTAAATCATTCTGTTATACAATTATGTTTTTTAACAAAAATAATGCACATTATCACTATTTCATGTCATTATGTCAACCTTCAATTTTGCAATGATGGTATAATTCCTAGGGAATTATCCAACAATTTTATCACACTTAGGAATTTATGCCTAGCAAAAGTCATTTTAAAATATTTCATACATAATATTTTTCATGGAAATCTAAAAAACAAATCATCATCATCATCATCATCATTTGCATCATCATAACAAAGTCTTAAGACAGTCTCTTAAGCACTCTTTTACTTTTAGTAATATTTCTATACTAGGATTAGCTTGACGATCGAGTGAGCGGTGACTCCACGAAATGGTCTATAATAGCGAAAATGTCCTTTGAAATTATTGTTAAAAGTCCCTTTTATTTTTATCAAATTATCACATCACAAACAACCAAATTGTTTACATCAGATTATTTCATTTAAAATCTTACAGCATGACATCAAAATTATAATGTTTCAAAATGGCATAATTACATGAATCATCAAATCAATCAATCAAAAAGCATCATAAAAATACATAAGACACAAGTCATATGATCAAAAATATCTCATCTATATCTGTATAAACCATCATATATATCATATCAAAACTGAATCGGTATGCCACAATTTGTACCTCGGCATACTCAATCCTCTCTCAAAAATAGTAAATACTATATATCAATCTGTGCAGTGCAATCTTTAGTAGCTAGCCTCAAGAGCCCCTCGAGCTCTCAGCCTCATATCCTCCCCTACCTTGAGGTGGACAAGGTGGCCCCATCGCAGTATGTGTGGTACTACGAGTCCTCGTTGTCGATCGAGATGAAGTCCTCGACGACCCAATCCTAATCGGGTCAGCAATGTCAGTTGGTAGTTGTACCCTCTGACCCTCTAGCACCATCTGGAAGTAGATACCCTAGTAGAACATGGTTTGAGCAATCGACCGCACCAGCTCCTGAGTTCTTGCTCCTCCACCCCATGCTCTGAGGCGTGCAATCTCATCTCTGAGCTATGTCACCTCAGCTCGGTGGCATGCAACCTCATCCTGCAATGTCTGCACCTGTGCCTGGAGACAGACTATCTCTGCTCGGAGAGTCACTATCTCATTTCTCTCCCTAGTGTCAACACCCTTGCCCTTATCGAGTGATGGTGGCCTCTCTATGGAGAAGGTTACCCGTAGCCCATGCCAGACCTCTGTCGATCTGTGCGTTGTCTCGACCATTTTTGTCTCCAGAGCTCTAAAAACAAAAAAAATGAACAGTAACAATGAATTAGGGTTTTACCCTATTTTTTTTATTCAAAACACAATTAAAAACATTTTAAAATTTTGCTTTTCTATGTTTTTACCTCAAACGTTCGATTTGGGTAAAAACACGGAGGGGGCACCATAGTAAGTTGTCATACGATTCGACCAAGAATCATCGCCTAAAAATGGAAATAATTTTTGCTTTCTTGTAGATCGAGAAGAACTCATCTTTAACGCATTTTCTTCAAAAAATTCGCTAAAGAGGGGGAAAAATGTAGCACCCTAAATTTGGTGCAGTAAAACATTAATAATTACAATTACTCTAGTAAATATTCAAATTCAAATTTCAACCTCCAAAATCGCTCCCAAACCGCCGTTTAACCTGTTTCCTCCTTTCCCATGCCATTTTTAGAGTTTATTTTGTTTGTTTGACCATATCGTCTCCTATAAGATGATTTCACCTCAGATCAGATGATTTCATCTGGCATAGGACGTCCAGACAATCTCATCTCAAATTGATTTGTGCATAGTTGGACTCTGTTCCAATGACGTCTTTAATCCAGGTAGAAGTGTGTCTGTGCCGTTAGAGACCTCCCCCATTGGATATCTCCCAAATTGGGATGATCTCCAACCTCCCAACATTTATCCTAAGCCTATTTAATCCTAGGCCCTCCCCTTAGCATCCCCCTGGCTAAAATTCCCTATAACTCAAATTCTACATGCACTAGACCATCTTAAATCAATGTTTGCATTTGTATTTTTCCAAGTTTGTTTGCAGGAACTTCATTTTTTTTCATCCGGAGCAAGCTCAATTCGTCTCAGACAATCTCGTACAATCTCGGATGATCTCAACCCAATTTGAGAGGATTTCGACTGCAGTCCACATTGGGGGCAATCAGTGCCCAAAGTTTGTGTTTTCTCCACTCTTTTTCGCTACATTATTCTGCATTTAGTTAATTCTATGGTTATTCTTTATTATCCTACATCTTGGAGTTCACCCATGTAGCTTTAATGCATAATAAAAGCATAAATTGTCATTAGATAATTATAATGCATTCGTGTCTTAGTTTGATATTATCATTTTAATGTTCTTACTATCATTTTACATCATTACCCTCTGTTATCATAGTTGCATTCTCTGTATTTTGCATATGTTTCTCTGTTTGCAGGTCTCTGACGAATTCGTCTGACGAATTTGTCAGATCTTAGACGATCCTGTCAGATAGGAGACAATCCTATCAAATTCCAGACAATCTTGACTGCTTCAAAAATTAGAATCTCCATTAGACATCCGGATCAGGTATGGATCTGTAATTTAGATTTTTCTCTCTGTTTTCTGTCTAATTTTGTTCTCTGTATGCATTTAGTCTGCACTTTCATAATAGAACAACTTAGTTTCATTTGGAAAAACCTAGGACTTAGATGATTAAGGCTAAAATTCAACACATTAAACACATTCCCAACCTAGACATGGAAATTGCCATTAAATTTTTCCTAGTGAACCCACCATCCATCAAAAAATCACCATAATACACCTCCCCCGAGAGGCGGGACTTCGCAAGGCCTCTTAGTCCGAGGTACCGTGCCATACTTTTCCCATCCTACTTCTGGGAACAGATCCTATAGCCTGAAGTTAGGGATGCAAAAAATTTAGAGCGATACAATCTCCCATCTGAATTTTTCGTCCTTACCATCCAAAGCCACCATTCATGGAAAATATCAATTTTGATCCTCTTCTAAGATAAACCTAGAAAAATTGCAGCATAATAGAAAGTTATTTGCAAGATAGAAATGGCATATTCTGAAGTGGAGAAATATGTGTGAGATATTTCTAGACTCCTCCCATGAACTCCCACCACTGAAGATGCTTTCTAAGGGCCAATGACTACTACAACACAAACTGTCCAGATTTGCATTTATTTCAAATCCAGAATTATTGGCAAATCACTGTAAAGTAGCACATAGGCTGATTTGAGCATGGGATATATTGTAAATATTTATATAAATAACACAGCTCCCTCCTTGGTTGAGCTAGTTAGGAATTAGAATAGAGAAGAGTTTTCAATAGCAGCAATTAGGACTGTACAATAATTTTTTATAACAGTTTTCAGCATGTTTTGTCATCAATAAAAGTGCAGTTATTTTTTTATTTTATGTTCTGAGTGTTAATTATTTAAGGAGTGCTTTTCACCTCCTTCTAGATAGGAAGTATGGGCCCACTTTTAGATCTAGAAAGAGGATTTTTATAGTAGGTTTTAATCTGTAATTTTGTTGTAGCAAAATTAACAGATTACTTGTCAAGTTTACTTTTCTTATTTTAAGTTTGTATAATGTTATTTATATTTTCTATTATGTTTGTGTACAACATTTGTGTGTGTGTCAGCTGAAAAATTATATTAAGCATTTTTCCTTTGCTTTCCATGTTTTCTTTGCTTTTCTGTTTTAGCAACTTTCAATTTTTAGCATATTTCATTTTGTTGTCAATTCTTGTAGCAGAAGCTTGATGACCTTTTGTGGTAGGACATTGACAGGTGTTTTTAGCATAAGTTTCATTTACAAGCATCATTTAAATTATGCAAGAGTAACTAGGTTTCAATTTTGCAAATGTAACTTAGGATTTCATTTCAACAACATTTAAATTCTATTATTTTAATTCTGCAAAAGTAGATTAGACTTTCAATTTAGCAACTCCAATTCTTGCAATTGTAGTTATATTTCAATTCATGCAACTTAGAATTATTTTTTTCCTGCAAGTTTCCATTCTGCAGATTAGGTTTAGTGTGACACCAAAAGGCTAAACCAAATCTGTCTCACCTAATAAATGCTTGAAATCTGAATACCTGAATTGTACTCTACCCTAGCCTTCTATTGTAGACAGCCTTGGACACCACCCCGGATTGATAAGATCTTTGATATTTAATGATGTACTTAATGACAACGCATCAACTATATGCATAAAATATTCCAAGATTACATGGATGACTTACTAGTCAAGTCCCTATTACAGCAAGAGCATGTCGAAGTCCTTAGAAAAGTCTTTGAATGCCTCATAGAACATAATGTCCAATTGAATCCTAAGAAATGCGTATTTGGAATAACTTATGGCAAGCTTTTGGGATTCATCGTATCCAAGAGAGGCATTGAAGTAGATCCTACAAAGGTAAAGGCTATACTAGAAATGGCAATCCCTACCAACATTTGGGAGTTGAGGAGTCCATAAGGCAATATAGCATCCATCAAAAGATTCATCACACAATTATCAGACAAATGCAGACCTATGAACAAGTTGCTACACAAGGAAGTCCTCTTTCATTGGGATTAAGAATTCCATCAAGCCTTTGTAGAGATAAAAACTTATCTGGCAATGCTGCCAGTATTGGCTCCATCGAGGCCAGACATACCATTTTTACGATATATATCAACTACTAATTTTGCATTGGGCACCATGTTAGCCCAAAAGAATGCACAAGATAAAGAGCAAGCCATATATTACATTAGTCACACCTTGGTGAGTTATGAGCTAGGATATGTGTATGTCGAAAATTTGTGTTTAGAAGTGGTCTTTGCAACTCGAAAGTTACGACACTACATGTTAAGCCATACGACCTACGTCATATCAAAAAAAATCCTTTGCAGTACATGATGAGCAAGACATATCACAATACACGTATCGCAAAGTGGATCATGATATTGACAAAATTTGATCTAGAGTTCATAAGCCAAAATTCCATCAAGGGACAAGTCATAGCAGATCAATTAGCAGAGGTGCCTTTTTAGGATAACAAGCCTCTCACCATAGAATTTCCTGATGATGTGGTATTTACATTATCAGATGTGCCAGAACTTGAAGAACCTAAGAAAGAGAGAGACATTTCATTTTTATTCGATGGTTTGAAGTGTGAACAAGGAGGTAGAGTAGGGATTGTCTTTATCACATTATAGGGTGCTTCATTGCTCTTATCATTCAAATTAGACTTCCCATGCACAAACAACAATACAAAATATGAAGCATTGATCCTAGGACTCCAAACAGTCATAGCAATGGGCATTAAAATATTGAATATGTTTGGTGACTCCTTACTCATAGTAAACCAGGTCAAAGGATTATTTCAATGTAGGTGCCCACTCTTGAAGGCTTATAAAGAACTTGTTGACACATACCTAGCCCGACTGGAATGGTATGACATTGAGGCAATCCCTCATACGTTGAATATATTTGTAGACATCATGGCCTCTTTGGGATCCTTAATCCCTCATGATCCATCTTCTAATTTTACAACCATCCATGTGAAAGTGCTTTCGCACTTAGAAATATTTCATGAGGCTTTTGACAATCAAGAATTAGTCAACATGGTCAACATCGAACAAAATCAGGATTGGTCCTTCGTAGCAAGATATTTCTTGCAAAAAACACCTTGGGGGTATCTGATCTCCCAAGGACCTGTGAAGTGTGGTGTAACCATATACCATAGAGTTGTTCCTCAATCCGTGTTCACCACCTCAAAGATACAAGAAGAGTAAGTTGTCTATTCTATAAAAGTTATGGCTTATTAGGATTGGTTTTCCCAACTGTAGGATATCCTGAAGCTTGGAATATTGCCACAAGGTTTTTCGCATACTGAAAGGTGAACATTCAAAAAAATAGCAATAAGATACATCTTGCTAGGAGAAATAATCTACATATGAGGATATTATGGAGTATTACTCCGTTGTCTTGAGCCCCAGGAAGCATCTTGGGAAATTTTGCAAGCTCACGATGACACATGTGGAGGCTATTTTAGTGGCATAGCCATCATTAAATGCATATTTATAAAGGATTACTATTGACCCATGATGGAAAAAGACTACTGTGAGTATGTCAAGAAGTGTTGTAAGTGCCAGCATCATCCGAATCTAATGTACTTACCATCGTAGGCTTTGCAGCCCATCCATATAACATGGCCATTCTCGCAATGGGGACTAGAATTGATTGGGAAGATCTCACCCCCATCCTCAAGTCAACATACATTCATCATAATGGCCATAGAGTACTTCACTAAATGGGTAGAAGTGATTCCCTTAACATCAAAAACTGGACCAAGTATTGTGAAGTTTATACTCCACAATATCATAAGCCATTTTGGGATCCCTTATAAGATAATATCGGATAATGGGCCATCTTTCAAGAACAAAAATGTGTGTGCATTAATGAATGAATACCATATTCAATATAGTTTTTCAAATCCTTATTATCCACAAGCAAATGGGCAAGCAAAAGCCTCAAACAAAACAATAGTCTCCATTTTGAGGAAGACAATGCAAGAAAATCAAAATTATTGGCACATGCAGTTGCCTCTTGCACTATGGGCATACGAGACTAGTATACAGATGCCCACTGGGGCAACATAATTTTAACTAGTATATGGCATTGAGGCCATCATGCCACTAGAGTTAAAAATTTTGACTCTATACAGCATTAAAGGACTTCATAGATGATGTGATATGCGGCAAGGCTGCTTTGATCAATTGATTCTTCTTGATGAACTTCGATTCAATGCTTTAGAGCATCTTTACGTTTACTAGGATCGCCTTGTGTGAGCTTACAATAGTAAAGTCCACCTAATGGAATTCAAGGTTGGAGATTTAGTGCTCAAAGAAAACCAACAAAATTCAAATCTACCACCGCATCTACGATATAAGTTCACGGTAAACTGGATATGTCCATATATGATTTCATAGAGAGTTGGACCTAGAGCATATAACCTTATATCATTGGATGGTGTTGAAGAGCCTTAACCTCTCAATATAATTCACTTAAAGGCATTTATACATAAAAACAAAAACATTCAAATATACATAAAAAAACATTCAAATATTCCATAAAATTCAAAAACATTCAAATAAGTCAAAAACACAAACAAATCATAAAAACATAAAATTTCAAAAATACAATCAAAGGCTCCAAGGGTAATTCAAACCACTTGGTCAAACATAAAATCAAAGGCTACAAGGGTAGTTCATACCGCTTGGTCAAAAACAATCAATCAAAAGGCTCCAAGGGTAGTTCAATACCGCTTGGTCAAAATCAATTCAAAAAGGCTCCAAGGGTAATTCAAACCGCTTGGTCAAATCCCATAAAATCAAAGGCTCCAGGGGCAATTCAAGTTGCTTGGTCAAAATACAATCAAAGGCTCCAAGGGTAATTCATACCGCTTGGTCAAAAACTAAAAAAAAAAACAAATCAAAAGCTCCAAGGGAAATTAAAATCACTTGGTCAAAATAAATAACAAAAGACCCAAAGGCATAATAAGCCCTTTGGTCAAAATTAATAAAAAATACAAAAACAACATAAATCAAAAATACAAAAAAATTGCATCTAACATCTTGCATCCACATCATTGCATTGCATTTTCATATCCACTACAATTGCATATGACATAAGCCTTAAAAGTGATACCATAGTTTGTTGCACAAGTCATTCATATCCATACCTCCATCCACATGTGTGTAATTGTGTTTTTCAACACAACCATTATTTGTTGCTATACATAATATACTAAGGTTTTTTGGTGAGTCAACCACACCTAGTGATCTTATCAACTTTTGAGGAAAATAACTTTGATTAGTAGAAGGTAAGGCCTAGCTGTGATAAAGCCTTGGATATTCAAGATCCCATCAGTAATTGAAACACTAAAATCCTAGCTGGTATAATGAAAAGATGAAATATTCAAAGTGGTCTAGGTTACCTTAAGTGAAAAGGATATTCCTTGCTAATCCCCCTATGCAACCAGTTTAAAGGTGCTAATAATTGGCAAAAGGACAAACTTTACCCTATCCAAATCCCTTGCTTAAATAAAAATAACAAAAATTCCAAAACAAAGTACATATTCAAAAGGCCAAGCATACAATCCACATATCAAAGCAATAATAAAAAAATCATATATTCATAATTCAAACAAAAAAAAATCAAGCTCAAAGAAAAAAATCAATCAAAATAAACAGTGATTTTCATCACTACATATGAGCAAAATAAATAGTGATTATCATCACTACAAAAATCCCCGCTCTAAGAAAAAAATCAATCAAAATAAATAGTTATTTTCATCACTACATATGAGCAAATATCCAAAACCAAAAATAAGCTAAAACAAGGGAATAAAGCTTGAATCCCTGGAATTCTCAGCATTGCACAAACTGGAAGGAGAAATCCTTACTCATGATGATATATCTATTACAATTTCTTCATGCATTTGTATATACCAATGTTTGAATGTGGATGAGCTAGCTTAGGTAATCCATATTGCCTAGTGGTATAGTCCAACTAAGTCCAACATAAATATGAGATGAACACTTGAGGATCCCTGATCTTAGCAATGGGCTGAAATAATCCCGCCTGACATCGGAGGAAATTTTTGAGTTCTATCTCAAAATATACAATCACTTACACACACAGAGATCATGAAAAACCATGTCCATGGCAAAAGCTTTACTTTTTAAAATACTAAGTGGTAAGTAGATAGTTGTTTATAGGGTAACTAGAGTTTGAATCTACAGAAAGCCCTAAAAATTCTTACATAGCAACAAATATAACATCATTCACACAATCACTTTCTTTAGAAGATTCTATATATTAGCGGGTATCAACATAGTAGGACAGATATCACATATATATTATAAATAGTATATAGACGGCCACTAACTACTTTATATCTTTTAATTTACATAAACTTATTAAGAAAATACATTACACACCATTACATCTCATATATGAATACTTAATCAATTCTTATGATAAGAGTGATTATTTAAATTCATGATTATTTTTTTACTTTCTATGGTATCACCTATTAAGATTTTCAATGTCATATGCATTCCATATGTATTAAGTGATTAGAGCATACAAGTTCATTTATACCATTCCATCACATAAGTTAGATGCACAAAATTAAATCAAAGTTAAAACATGAATTTAGCAATAACATCACATCCACAAAAACAAGTCATTAATCATCCATAAATCACATCATAAAACATATAGGAAATATCCATTTGCATAAAAATCATAAATTCATCATTAATCATCAAAATACATCGCATCACATCATCAAATCATATAAGCATGTACACATCTATCTAATCATCTTTAAATATCATCTATCATCTAACATATTCATCAAATCATCATAATACCATCATCGCAGCATATCATAAAACAAAATAACAACAAAAACATGAGCAATAAAATAATACACATAATAAATAATAATGCAAAGCTATGATAAAATTATGTGTTTCAAGTCCAATGAATGTGCAAAAATGCTCATAGGCTATAGTCATGTAGGTCAGTCAACCTCAAAAATGAATTAAGGACCAAGTAGGGCATCAGTCAAATGTCAAGCCTGAGCCCCCTACATCACCTCCTCCAGTTCTACCTCCCCCTATGGCGGTATCATGAGTCAAGTGATGCGAGCCTATAGGTCTCTCTATTCAAGTTCAGTTTCGCTGGCTAGAATGGGTGAAAGACTACCCCGAGGTGGAGCACCCATTGACTTGTGAACCACCCGCACCTACTGGCTCCCTAGGGATAATCCCATGCCTCTTGAGCTACATATGAAGGAGGGTAACATGATCCACAAGTCCCCAGGTCCACACCTCATGCTTATACAATAAAGACTAGAGTTATCCCACATATACCCCTAAGCCTATCGTTGGATCCTCCTATGGTGTAGAAGGAGGAACAACAAACTGCATCCTGACATTGCCACCCCTAATAATAGCCTGTAGAGACTGTATTTATGTTGTGAGCTACTCAATTGTAGCATATCACCACTGTACTTGAATATTAGTGGCCTGAAGCTCAACCTCGACCTCATGTAGTTGTGCTCTCAGAGGAGATTCTCTCTCCTCGGGCTCTAACTCCTCCTCAAGAACATCAGGATCCTCTAGTACCACCTGCTCTGCTGGCTGGCCCTATACCTAGGTCTTGGCTCTGACTCTATGTCTTGTCAGATCTGCACCATCACCCTTGCCATCATCCTCACACCCTAGGCTACCAATGCCATGCCACATCTAATCACCCCACCACTAAGTGTAGGCCTCTGTAACTCCCCCAGCCACTGTAGGGTCAATAGCTGGGGCATCCTCCTCATATGAGAGCTTAGTAATATATCATGGAGGTAGGTCCTTCTCTACTATGAGGTGCCTATATAATAACGGTATCAAGGGCACATCCTGCTACAATTCGTACTGACGAAGAACCTGAGAGTAGAAGAAATACTCCTGGATGGAAATCTTATGACCAATGAGCCATCACTTGTGTTGTGTCTTAGTAGTAAATCTAGCTAGATCATCCCAAGCAGGACACTCATAGTAAGGCTGCCACATGAAGTCTTTGGCCAACAGTCTAGTGAAAACATAAGCATAGTGGTACAACTACCCTATGAAAGTGTGGCTCTTACGCTCCTCATGCTCTCGAGCCCATCTAGCAGCATATCACTATATATAAGCATCAATCATAGTGACCTCGATCCGGAACCCCTTAGGGTGATCTACTATAATTTGCTCCCATCCCCAAACCTATAGGAGAAAACTGTAAGCAATGTCGACACGTCCCCATCAATGGATGTAGTACAACTCATCATAGCATTGATCCAATAGCGATCTACCCCATGCATAGATGATAGGCTCCTTGCTATCCAATAGGTCCTGCACCATCGCTAGAAGGTTCTATGAGAACCTCAAACCTGAGCAATCTGAGATAAGAACATTACTGATCACCATCAACAATACAACATGCCTCATCATGAAGATGCCCTCCCCATGCCAACGATTGATAGACACTCCTCCAAACTTGGTGTCCTTGAGAGCATCTATAGAGTGTTAGCATATGTTGTTATGTTATATCACATTATTAGCAACTATATTAAAATAATGCTCATAGGCATTCTTCAAGTTCGTTGATTAACCAACTTGGTGGTTAATCAACTACATTGTAATATTTATATGCAAATAAATGAGAATGAGTTGAGTGCTTCATCAAATTCTTCATGGCATTAGAGCTACGGATGACAATACAGTCGACAACCCTAAGGATGGTAGACGAAGGATGATAGACAGCCAACGAATGAAGGACGACAGACAGCCAACAGGACCTACAAAGACCTGTGGATGGTGAACAAAGGATGACAAATAGCCAATGGATGACAGATAGCAAACTGACCAGATAGCAAAGATAGAACATGTAGACCAAGGCACACAAGCGTGGGTGGCACCAGACGGAGGACGCAGACGGTGGTTCAGGGACGAGGGTCAATGATTGCGGAGGCCAAAAAGGGTGGGGTTGGTTGCCCGAAGGCAACCGAAAGCTTAAGTGCTTTCTACCAAATTTAAAACCTCCCACAGTGGCTGCATAGGCCATGTGGGATTATTATTTTTTTTCCCTTCCTAGGCCGCAACGCTCTTCATCATTCCCTGTTGCATGTTTTGTTTCATTGGGCCGTCTGGCTCCCATGGCAAGTGCGGACGTTGTTTGGTGGCAGGTCATGGTTTCAAATCTCTTCGAGGGTTTTTTCATACTGTGACAGCGGGTTCATTTCTTTTTTATGCCCACACAAGTTCTGTGATGCCTGCACAACACCATTGACACATGCAACTTGTTTTTGACGTAGAATGCTGCCAGTTGACACTTTCACTATTCAGTTGATGCCTGCACTATTCAGTTGACGCCTGAAAGGCCACATTGACACCCCACAGCAGTAAAAATTGACACCTTGAAGGCTCAATTTTGTTTTTGAGGTTTTTTAAGGTATTCATTTCCCACTTTCTGTCTATTTTGCAAATTGACGGGGGGAATATTTCACATGATTCATTTGCAAAATTGTCAGATAAAGGGGGGAAATCAAGCCATTTGGCAGAATAATTGTTAGATTGGTAATAGGAGATATAAATTTGTGGGCATTTATGATTGTTTTTTTTTGCATTTAAATATTTTTTTTTCTTGCATTCACAATCATAAATTAAAACAAAATATAAGACCCCAAATTTATACCCTATTTGTGCAATTTATTGCACAGTAGTGTTCGGTATTTGAGATACCTCTGGTCCACACTTACAGGTAATGTTGTCATGCTTTGGACTACTATATTCGTCACCTAATATAGCTGCAACAACGATGTCTGAGCTTGTTCTCTATAAATCATCGAGGAGAAATAAGGCAAACCAGTTTTTTTTTCCATTTCATACCCACATCGTGATTGTTGTTAGGCGTAAATCCTGATGAAAGTTTTTTCTAAAGTGTTTAGGGGAAGTTACGCCCCACGCATGTGAAATAAAACTTTCTATGGTAGGTATCATTAACAACATGATGCCCTTTAAGTATCGCTTATGTTCAATATATTGTGCTTCTTATTTGTACTTATAGTCTCCCTCACGTAAGGGCGAGTACATATTGAGTAGTATATTGTTCATATATACCTATAGTTTCCCTCACGTAATGGCAGGTGTATATTGAATGGTTACAGTATAAATATCTGGCAGGTATAAAGAAAGGGAGACCAGTTGGTGATATAAGGAACCTTCATAAGTAGCTCTCAGATTCACAATTGTTGAAAGGTCCTAACTTTGTTCCATGGAAGACAAAGATGAAAGCCATACTTCAGTTGGAAGATTTATGGGAGGTAGTGACTGGCACTGTAAAATGTCCTCATACAGCGGGACCAAATCAAGATTCTTGGGATAAGAAAGATAAGAAGAGTCTCGTATTTATCTTGCTTGCTACTACAGATGAGGTGCAACCTCATATTTGTGATGCAAAAACTAGTAAGATAGCCTGGGATGCCCTGATCACAATATATGAAGGCAAAAATCAATCCTCTATTCTTCATCTTCAAACTCAACTACATAATCTCATTATGAGTTATATAGAAATAGTTGACATATTCCTTTGTAGAGTGGTAGACTTGAAAGCAAAATTGAATGCTATGGGAAAACCTGTGGATGATGATGTCTTGAATTCTGTTATCTTGAGAGCATTACCAAGTTCCTACAATATGTTGATCACTTCTCTCAATGTTTCTAGTAGACAAGTCTCATTTGTGGAACTGGTAAACTTGCTTCAGACAGAGGAGGCAACTCAGGTCTAGAAAGATGATATGCCCGATAATGCTCTCTCCACACAACAAAGTGGTAAAAAGCAAGGCCGGTTTCAAAAAGGAGGTGCTTCTTCCAAAGGAAAATGGAAGCAATCTCAGCAAAAAGATACAAAATATTGCAAAACTTGTGACATGAATAACCATGACACCAACAGGTGTTGGTTCAAAAACAAGCAACCAAATGACAGAGGTCCATAAAATAAGGGCAAGAACAAGAAAAAATACAATAAGCATAAGCAATCTAAAGGCCATGTTGCTTATGCTGAATCCAACTCAGACTCAAATTCTCCTGAGTCCGATTCATATTCTGACTCTAAAAGAGCACACAAGGTGCTCATGACTCATACTTTGTCTTCCCAAATAGATGATGTATGGTATATTGATTCAGGAGCTAGCAAACACATCACTGGGAATAAATCTTGGTTTGATACTTTTGTGGCGAAAGAGAGTAAGCCAGTCACAATTGCTGATAATCAGGTATATCAAGTAAAAGGGGAAGGGGATATTTCTATGTCTCTTCCTTATGGTAATTGTCAGATTGAAAAGGTTCTCTATGTTCTAGGCCTAGCCAATAATCTGCTTTCAGTCACACAAATGTTGGATAGAAACATGGAAGTCATGTTTCAAGTTGTCAATGGCAATAAGAGATGTTTTATCACACACAGTGGTAAACATGTTGCAACCGGCTCTTACAAACATGGATTATTTATTATCGATGCTATTTCCACCCCACATGTTGCTTTTGCTGCAACTACAAAGGAGGGCACCTCTCTCTAGCATTGGCGTTATGGGCATCTCAGTTCTGGATATTTTCTTGAATTACACAAATATGGGATGGTGAAAGGTCTTCCACACCTCTCATCTATCTTACCAGTTTGCTCAGATTGCTTAGCAGGGAAGCAACATCTAGTGCCTTTTGAAGCAAGCTCCTCTCGAGCTGTAAAACCTTTAGAGCTGGTACATACCGATCTGTGTGGTCCTATGCCAACCATCTATGGTGGGAAAAAGTATTTTCAACTATCGTTGATTATTACTCATGGAAGATGTGGGTTTTCTTTCTTTAGTTGAAATTAGAAGCGTTTCTCTACTTTCAATAGTTCAAGAAACTTGTTGAGAAGGAGTCGGGATGTTTGATCAAAAATCTCCACTCAGATCGAGGGGGGGAATACACCTCTGAAGAATTTTTAGATTTTCTTAAGAAACATGGGATCAAACGACAACTAATTACATCCTATACACCTCAGCAGAATGGAGTTGCAAAAAGAAGAAATCGTTCCATTATGGAAATGGTTCGATGTATGCTAAAAGGAGCACATCTTAAGGATCAATATTGGGCAGAAGCAGTAAACACAACATCATACCTCCTAAATAGAGCAACCACTAGATCTCTATAATGGAAGACTCCACAAGGAGCATGGAGTGGTAAGAAACCTTCCATTGCTCATTTGAAGGTGTTTGGATGTAAAGCATGCATGCACATTCCAAAACAAGAAAAGGAGGAAGCTGGATGAGAAAACCCTGCAGTGTATCTTTCTTGGCTATGATGAGTACTCAAAAGGTTATCGATTGATTGATTCTAAGACCAAGAAGACACATGTAAGTAGAGATGTTATATTTTATGAAGCTCTCACATCAAAAAACACATCCACAACTGTATACCTAGATGAAGAAGAGCCTAAGAAGGAGGTTCAACTTCCACAACAAAAATAAAAAGTTCCAAAATGGTATACTAGCACTTTGAGAGATGCTAAGTTGAAATCCCTTCCAGATCTATCTCTTGATAGGCCATGTACTCACAGTATGACTCAATAGATGAGAGCAGAAGAATCTACTTCAGAGGTTGACAAACTTTGTCAACACTTTGATGATTTGTTAGTGGGTACAAAAAATGATAGAGAGGAAGATAAGGATGGAGAAAAAATTTATATGTCTACATTGAATACAAACGAACCCACAACGGTTCAATCTACACTTGATGAACCATAGTGGAAAGAGGCCATGGATGTAGAACATAAATCTCTCCTTAAAAATAATACTTGGAAGTTAGTCGATCTGCCAATAGGGAAGAAACCCATAGGCTACAAATGGGTGTTCAAAGTGAAGTATAAGGCATATGGGTCTATTGATAAGCATAAATCCTAGCTTGTTGCAAAGGGATATGCTTAGAAAGAAAGCATAGATTATGAAGAGACTTTTTCCCCTACTGCAAAAATGACTACCATTCATGTACTTTGTGCCATGGGAGCTCAGTTTGGGTGGAAATTACATCAGATGGATGTTAAAAGTGCCTTCTTGAATGGTGACTTACAAGAAGAAG
Organism: Wollemia nobilis; assembly: GCA_028583015.1. Lineage (NCBI taxonomy): Eukaryota > Viridiplantae > Streptophyta > Pinopsida > Araucariales > Araucariaceae > Wollemia > Wollemia nobilis. The sequence goes on from JAQPPZ010003271.1 coordinate 4,882,206, forward strand.
TATACATGACTCAACCAGAAGGATTCATGGTTGAGGGACAAGAACAAAATGTATGCAAGTTGATCAAATCATTGTATGGGCTAAAACAAGCTCCTCGAGCTTGGTACATCAAGATAGATAGTCACCTTGTGCAGCATGATTTCATAAGAAGTCCCTCAGAGGCAAATCTCTATATTAAGAAAAATGGTTCTGATATAGTGATTCTTGTACTTTATGTGGACGATCTGATCATTACAGGAAGCTCAGAAAGAATGATTGACTTAGTGAAAAATGACTTGAAGCAATCATTTGAAATGACAGATCTAGGACTTCTACACTATTGTCTTGGTTTAGAAGTTACTCAACAAAAATTTCATATTAGAGTAACACAAAAGAAGTATGCCAAGACTTTAGTATAAAAATATCGGATGACTAACTATAAGTCAAAGGCAACTCCCATGGAGCAAGGACTTAAGTTATCTCGATATGATGAGTCACCTCAAGTAGATGGTACTCTCTATCGCCAGTTGATTGGGAGTCTCCTATATCTGACAAATACTAGACCAAATCTCAATTTTGTTGTGGGATATCTTTCAAGGTTCATGTAAGAGCCTAAGATGACACACTAGAAAGCAATAAAAAGAGTGCTTCATTATGTTCATGGTAGTACAAATTATGGTCTAGAATATAGAAAGAATAATAATTTTTTCTTACTAGGATACACAGACACAGATTATGCCGGGTCTATTGATGATCGTAAATCCACTTCTAGATATGTTTTTCATCTAGGATCTAGACCTATCTCATGGCACAGTAATAAGAAGCATGTGGTTGCTTTATCTTCTACAGAAGCAGAATATCATGTAGCCAGTGAAGCATTCTACGAGATAATGTGGTTAAGTCGCATTCTTACAAACATGGGCCTTCCAAAGAATCTTCCTCTTCATTTGTTTTGCAATAATCAAGGTGTTTTGAATCTTGTCAAAAATCCAATATTTCATGAACGTACCAAACATGTTGATACCAAATGTCATTTTATTCGAGATGAAGTTCCAAAGCACCATATACAACTTCAATACATTCCTACTGATGCGCAAGTTGCAGATATCTTTACCAAAGCACTTGGATGTATCAAATATGAAAATTTTTGTGATACTATTGGAATTTGCCAATAATGTAATAAGGGGGGATGTTAGCATATGTTGTTATGTTATATCACATTATTAGCAACTATATTAAAATAACGCTCATAGGCGTTCTCCGAGTTTGTTGATTAACCAAATTGGTGGTTAATCAACTACATTGTAATATTTATATGCAAATCAATGAGAATGAGTTGAGTGCTTCATAAAATTCTTCATAGAGTGCCCTCTAAACACTCAAGTGAAGAAAACCACCTGATAGTTAGTTTTTGAGGAGGTAATGGCCACCCCATCAAAAGGAATCTGAAAGATCCTATACACATCCTTCAGTGTGATGGTCATCTCATCGATCGAGAGGTGGAAGGTATTAGTTCGTGGGTCCCAGCGGTGGGCTAGAGCCATAAGGTAGGCCTGATCTACCATGATGTAAGGCAGCCTGATGACATACTACAACCCACAGGCCTTGAACCAGGCCTAGTCTGTGTCATAAAAGCTAGGAAGCAAGTCAAGTAGGAGCTTCGGGTCCTAAGCCCAAGCAGTAAGGATCTACGAAAAGTAGAAGAAATACAAAACATAACAACAGTGCATCTGAGGCATAATTCACAATAAACATGAAAATGATGCAAAAGAGTATGAGTTACTCTAAATCTAAGAAAAACAAGAATAAATTGCACCTAATCAAGCAAAGCAAAATTCTAAAAGTAAAAAAAAAAGTCATAAACAATTCAAAAAAATACACAAAAAATAAAAAAACAAGGCTCAAGCTTTGGTCATTTTTGTCTACAGTGGCCAAAACCTGTCCGCTGGAGGCAGCAGTGGCCAAGACCCAATGGTCAAATTTTTGACCGTTGGGATTCAAACTTAGCCGCTCTGAGCGACAGTGACTCAAAGACGACCTCTTTGAGTGACAGCGACCAAGGAGCAGCACGAAAAACCCGTGAACCCTTGGCCAAAAAATAAAATAAAAATTGCAAACTAACAAAATAATTTCAAAAAAAATAATAGAGGGATGTAAAACAAATAGAATGTAAAGCAAATGTTCCTACCCAAGCATCAAAACTAAGCTAATTTCAAAATACCCAAAATGGCGATAGTAGGTGAATAACTAGAAAATTTCAAAAACCTTGGGCTGAAGCCACTGACAAAAAGAAAAATTGGGGACTAACCCACCATAGCAAAGGGTATGCTAAGCCTAATTATGGAGTTTTATTCATTTCTAGCAGGTTTAGTGAGGTTCATTTTGCTCATTACTTAGTGAGGTTCAATTTTACGTAGACAAAGAAAAGAGAGCTAGGGTTTTGAAGAAAGAAATACCTGAGAAGCTCTAGATCCTCTAGAAGTTGATGTCTTTCCCTGTGTAGCCATGTCCTTAGGACCAGAAAACTCCAAAGTCACAACCATTTTCATCGCACCAGAGCTCTAAAAATGAATCTTCAACAATGAAAGTGATACATCAAACCCTATAAATGCAACTTTTTATATTTTCTTAATTATGCCTTGGTCGTTGCTGGCATCAGTGGCCTGAACTTCTTGGTCACTCAAGGCATTAGTGACCACAAGCAGAAACTCAGAGGCCGTTGGACCTGACAGTGGCCAAATCCATAGAGTAGAATAAAGGATTTTCTCCTTGAGGGATCCCACAAAAAAATAGCAAATAAACACACTTTGGTGGTTTAGGATCATCAAAATGTTCAAAATAATAAAAAAATCACATAAAATCACAATCTCAAGCAGGCCTTGTATCCAGTTACCTACTCTATCCACTCAACGAGTGCAACGATTTGCACTCCATGTATTTTGATGAGATGAGTAGATAACCATAAGGCCACTTGGGAAAAAAACAACTTGTTTTGGAATTACGATATGCCACCCTTCAATCTCGAAGAAGACCAAGATGGTCGGACTGCTCCACAGGTGCAAAAGGATTATTCTAATTCCCAAATGACATCAAAAACATTAAGTCAAAGTGATACGATCTATGCATAAACATAATCACTCATCCTAACTCTCTAAGAAGGCTATTGATAGCCAAACCACTCCTAGGGATAGGGATGGATGATTATCATAAGCAATTGGAATCACACTTGGATGTGGTATTACCCATTAAAAGAAATAAATGCTAGAAAGGAACTAGATTAGTCATATTGGTCAAGCGACTTGTCGCTTCATTTATTTTTATTTCTTCCCCAACTCATTGTGTGAAGAAGTAGTTCAAAATTTCAACATAATCATAATCAAAATCAATAAAAGATCACTCAATCATAACAAAATTATGTTCATCCTATGAATCATTGCATACAATAATCACAAATTTCCCTTGTTTGCTAGGAACGTAAGTAGACATGACATCTTCAATTGTAGCTCTCCTACCAGTCAAAATTGTTGTAGCAGCTAAAGCTACCCGATTGAGTTTGAGGAAAGAGTGCAATTTAACATGTAAAAGCCACTGAGCTAAGTCCTTCGAACATTGAGGTAATGATTCAAGGGATGCGTGCCATCTTGCATGATTGGGCCATTCAGCATTGATCATACCATTGATCGCCATACACCCTACAAACAGATCAACTATGTTTTTGCTCAGCGTTGTGTTTTCCACATAGTGCATTGCAAAAAGGGGCATCTGTAGACACCTAAATAATATCATGCTTATGGGAGCTACTTACATAAACACACTCATGAGATCATAAGATATAATATTGGATTTTCCAAGCATCAACAATGGTTCTCACCACTCATTTGGGGCCTTTTCAAGACATCCAAGTCTAGTCGCTCAAGCCAAGAGCAGCCAGATCCTAGCCGCTCAAGCCTAGAGTGGCCAAATCATAGCTGCTGTATATGACAACAACCAGATTTTAGCCACTATAGATGATAGCGGCTAAGCTATAAGAAGCATTTTTTTGATAAACAGGCCTAATCACAGGTGAAAGTGGTAGCTTGCATGCAATAAAGGTGAGCGGGAGTGACTTTGCATTTCTTTTCATGACCAGTTCACATGGGGGTTTGAGTTTGCATTTAGAATTAAGTTAACTGACCTCCAAGCATAAAAAAAGGACAAAATATTCTCATGCTAACAACCAGTTCGCATAGAAGACTCAAGTGGGAAGTTAGATTTTAGTTAACTAGCCTTCAAACATAGATAATGGACAAAATATTCTCATGCTAACTTGCACTATGCATGAGAAATTCATTCCTAGGGCTTGTACATAGACCTAGGGTTTCACACTATAAAAGGTGCAAGCCTAAGAGCACCAAAAAGAGGGGGATATCCAAAGACCTTTTATCCTTTATCACAAGAGGACAAGAGATACAGGAGATCATATCATAGAGAGAGACATATTTTTGAGGAGATCTTTCAAGACTTGGAGAGTTCTCTTTGAGATCACGTATACGGTGGAGCTCTGACAGATTGAAGAGCATAACACCTACTATTTCAACATCATATTACAATTTTTGACCCATAGCTTTTGGGGCAAAGAGGGTAAGGTTTACTTTAGTGATCACTGTCTTGGATAGTGGTCCGCATACTTAGCTTAGGATAGACATAGCTTCTTTTATTCTGTTTCTATATGTTTTCATGTCATTAGCATAGATTTACATGATTTTATGGCATAGTTTTATCATATTTATGTTACACTCTTTGATTACTAACAACCTCATCCAGGAAGGCAATCTCGGATACCTAAATGTACATTGTTGTTTCATTGCTTGTAGAGCTACAGGTACATCAAATGAAGATTGCAACAAACAAGAGCAAAAGGAATCCCTCTAGGAAATAGAACTAGAGAAGGAGGCATTTGTAAGCCCTCATACATTTTCATATGCAGAATCAGGAAGCTTTTATAAGCACACCACCTCTTCATGGAAGGGGTACTCCTTTCCTATTTGTAATTTATAGTATCAAAATGGGTATCCCTAAGACGGAAGGGCATGTAACCGAGCTTCAATATCAATAAAGAGATCTATCTTTTGTTATTTCATGTTATATGATTTTTCCTCGTATTTCTATTTTATCTTCGGTATTTTAAATAGCATTGCAAGTAGGGCCACAAAAAGGGATTGGTGCGTGCATTCCCAAGGTCGCTACAGATGCCTTTTGGCATTAAAAATGCTAGTGACACATATTAACGAGCCATGACATACATATTTCATAACCACATGCATATAATATTAGAGAACTACATGGATGACTTACTGGCTAAATCTTTATTGTGGCAAGAGCACTCTAAAATCCTTAATAAAGTCTTTAATTGCCTCATTGAGCACAAGGTCAGATTGAATCCTAATAAGTGTGTGTTTGGCATAACTTCTGGTAAACTCTTGGGGTTCATCATTTCTAAGTGAGGCATTGAAGTTGATACTGCAAAGGTAAAGGCTATATTGGAAATTGCTACCCCTACCAACATTAGGGAGTTGAGAAGCCTACAAGACAAGATAGCATCCATCAAATGATTTATTGCTCAATTATAAGATAAATGTTGACCCATGAATCAACTGCTATGCAAAGGAGTCCTTTTTCATTGGGATGAATAATGTCAATAAGCCTTTGTAGAGATCAAAACATACCTAGAAAAACCACCAGTATTGGCTCCACCAAGGCCAGATGTACCATTTTTACTATACATATCGGCTATTGATTTCGCTTTGGGCACCATGTTGGACCAAAAGAATGCACAATATAAAGATAAAGTCGTATATTACATCAGTCACACTTTGGTGAGTTATGATCTAGGGTATGTGTATGTAGAAAATTTGTGTTTAGCAGTGGTCTTTGCAACCAGAAAGTTGTGACACTACATGTTGAGCCATACGACCTATGTTATATAAAAAAAAATCCTTTGTAGTACATGATGAACAAGACCTATCAAAATACACGTACTACAAAGTGGATCATGCTATTGACAGAATTTAACCTAGAATTCATAAGCCAAAATTCCATCAAGGGGCAAGTCATACTAGATTAATTAGTAGAGGCACCTCTTCAAGATAGCAAGCCTCTCACCATAGAATTGATCGATGATGCAATTTTTGCATTATCAGATCTGCTGGAGCTCGAAGAACCTAAGAAAGAAAGAGACATGACATTATTACTTGATGGTTCAAAGTGTGAGCAAGGGGGAAGAGCATGGATTGTATTTATCACATCGTAGGGTGCTCCATTGCCCTTATCATTCAAAATAGACTTCCCTTACACAAATAATAACACCGAGTACAAGACCCTAATATTAGGACTTAAAACAACCACTACAATGGGCATTAAAAGATTTAATATCTTTGGTGACTCCTTGCTCATAGTTAATCAAGTTAAGGGTTCATTCCAATGTCGATTCCTGATCCTAAAATCATACAAAGAACTTGTTGACACCTACCTAGCCTGGCTAAAATGGTATGACATCGAGGCAATCCCTCATACATAAAATATATTTGTTGACACCATGGCTTCCTTGGGATATTTAATCCCTCAGAATCTATCTATAGATTTCACAACCATTTATGTTAAAGTGCTCTCACACTCAACGATACAACAGGAGACTTTCGATAATCAAGAATTGGTCAACATGATCAATATCAAACCAAATCAGGATTGGTCCTTTAGAGCCAGAGAGTTCTTATAGAAAAAACCTTGGGGGTCTCTCATCTCTCAAATTCCTATGGAGTGTGGTACAACCATTTTCCATAGGTTTTTTTTCAATATGTATTCACAAGCTCTAGAATGCAGGAGGAACAGGCCATCTTTTCTATAGAAGTTGTGGCTTATCAGGATTGGCTTTCCTAGTTACAAAATTTCCTAAATCTTGGAATGGTACTGCAAGGCCTATTGCATGTTGAAAGATAAAAAATTAAATAGAAGGCAACAAGGTACATCTTATTGGGAGATATCCTTTATATACAAGGTTACGATGGAATGCTCCTTCATTGTCTTGATCCATAGGAAGCATCTTGGGCAATTTCACAGGGTCATGACGATACATGTGGTGGTCACTTCAATGGCATGGCCATCATTAAGCGTATCTTGAGAATGGATTACTATTACCCACTATGGAAAAATACTATTATGATTATGTCAATAAATATGTTAAATGCTAGCATCACGTGAACCTCACACATTTTCCATCACAAGCCTTGCAACCCATCCAGGCAGCATGGCCCTTCTCGCAGTGGGGAATAGACTTAGTAGTGAATATCTCACCCCCATACTTAGGTCAACACATGTTCATCATAATGGCCACTGAGTATTTCATCCAGGGTTATGCATAAGGGGTCAGCCCCAAAATGTAGTTATAAAAATTTGGTGAATTAGTTTCAAAATCCAAGTGAATAGTATCGAAACACATGTAGAAGGTTAACTATTATTAGGGGTAATGTTGGAAATTTAAACTTAAAATGGTCAAATTATTATAAAATTGGGGTGAATCAACCCCCAAAAAATATTGCACCCAAATTTTTTTGGCTAATGGGCCTTGGTCATATAGCACTAACAAAATTAGGAGCATAAATATTATTAACCAAATATTGCATTAACATTAAGTTTGAAGGATTACAATGCTTAAATACAAATATTATTAACCAGAACCTAGAAATATTAGGAGAAAGAATAGGGAAGAATAAAAATAGAGAGGAAATGAAAAATGAGATTAGGAGTCAAACTCCCTACTATCCATGTCGTCCAATCCTGATGACTCTGTTTTCGTCCAAGGAGGTAAAAGTGTAAGGTCCAAAGCTTACAGTGGTAATTTTTTTTTTTTACTTATTTACCCTTTTAACTTCCAACATTCTCCCCCTTAAAGTTGATAGGACTGACTATGCAGTCTCTTAGCTTTATATATTGAGATTTAGCCATGCCTTTGGTGAATATATCTACAATGTTATCCAAAGTGCTGCAATATTTAAGCTCAACTATCTGCTGGTACACCATGTCTCAGATGAAGTGATACTTCATATCAAAATTATTTGATTTGCTATGGTGGATTGGATTGTATGACAATTGAATGACACTTATATTATCACAATACAATTGATTTGGACCACTTTGACATAGGGAAAATGGAATAGTGGGCTGCAAAGCCGAGAACATAGGAAAATGGATTTGTGGAGTAGCAATCTATGATACAATGGGATTCAGGTTCCAATATGAGATCGGGTATGCAGGGGTTGCAGATATCTACGAAGTGGTTGCACTTGCATACTAGAATTGAGGGAAATCAAGAAATATGGGCATCAGCATCCTTTGGCGAAGCTTACCCATAGCTATTAGATCCATCTTCACTCTCTGGGCTAAAGGTATTGATATTTGAATACCTTACCATGAAACTGATATCAGGGTTGAAAGCTTAAAGGAAATAGTATGTTGTAGCTTTGCTAGTTGTCTGAAGTCCAACTGGTATCTTTTGCCAAGTTTGAGCGAATCTAACATTAAAATCGATGATCTCCTCTTATGGATGCCTTTGAATCATTGTGAACTGATGCAAGAGAGAGGATGGATCAGCAAACTCATTGAAGCTTCTCATCAGCTTTCCAGCTAACTGGTCCCATCCTGTAATAGTACTGGGTGGTAAATATCTATACCAGTAGAGGAGCTTCCCTCTAAGAGATAGAACCAGAAGCTTTACCATAACTCGCTCTTCTGTGATTTCATGAATCATGACCAGAGAAACTATGTCCTGGATGTGCTCTAGAGCAGTCTTCCCAGTTCCATCGAACGTAGGGATCTTCTTCATAGTAGCAGGCGGAACTTGCCCTTGTCCAACTAGATTTAGCGGTCCTTAAGAATTCCATGCTAGGAACAATTTTGGTGGCGGTTGCTACTGCATTTGTTATTGTTGTTGTTGCTGGTGTTGTGCCATATTTGCTCTTGGATTTTGAGAAACAAGAATTCTCGAAGCTGCTCCTTGGTTGCTAACAAGATGACTAATGTTAATGGAGGCACTAGGATGCTTTAGTGAGTTGGGAGGATTAGGAGGAAATTTAGCTACTATGATATCTGAAGTTAATCCTTGTTCATCAACAACAGCCTCTTGCGAGGATGTTCCATGTAATAGTGACTCAGGGGTGACCAGCCTAGAATGTTCCCTGAAGGCATCAATATCAAGCTCAAATAACTCAGTTTCCTCTCCTCTATTCCTAACTCTCCATATTGTTTGCATGAAGGCATAGACTTAGGTATCGGTCTCTACGACTTAAATATTCTTAATTAAAATAGAGTTTCCAGATGCTAATATTCCTTTGGCAATGATACGAGCATCGATCCTCACTACCACTCACAAGGTGAGACTGACCAGGTCCCACAGGGTGTGCCAGAAATTGTTGGTCATCAAATCTGCCCAAGAAAGGATTTTGGGTAGTGTACACGCCCTAGACCTAGACCAACATTGAAAGTCCGAAGGGAAGAGATGCCCCTCATGCCAATCTCTAGAGAAATGTTGGCTCCTTTGCTAAACTACTTTGGTATTTTAAGACAAGAGTGTAGGAAAGAGATAAAAGAGTAAGGGTAAAGGAAAGAAATAAAAAAGAGTGAGGGTGCAGGAAAGAAATAAACAGGGTAAGGGAAGAAATGTCAATAATTAAAGTGGGAAAGAACCAAAATCATGATCACTGGCTAATAGCTCAAAATAGCAACAATAAATACCAAGAATAAAATGAAATGAACATGATATTAGCCTCCTTATGTATCCTCTAGACGAGTTCCAGGATTACCCTCCCCCTTACATCAAAATCTAGAGTTTAGAATTACGGCGACCAAGAAAAAGTGAATATAATAGAAACACTATCCACAGGCAACATAAAAGAAAGCTAATACAACATTTTCCTCCCCTATGTATCCTTCAAAAAAAATTTAGGGTTCTATCCCCAATCGCACACCTATATCTAGAATGCAGAATTACAGTATGCAAATGAAGAAAAATAATAGAAATAATCACAGAAGGCCGCATACAAGAGATAAATTAAGCCCAAATATCTTTAGTATTGATCACAGAGATTCATGTTACTGTCACTTTCTAGCAAAAAGTTCCCCCTATTTTACATTACAATGCCTGGGTTTTTATAGAGGACCCGACCCTCTGAGCCATCAATGCACAAAATAGAGGAGTACATCCTTGAAAACTTGAGAAGTCGGCTCCCATAGCTCTTGTGACTGAGCTCTCAAATATTTTCCCATAACTGGAAACTACGACTGGGTCAGTCGGGGAAACATGCATTTATGAGCCTTCTGAATGTCCTTGGTCTCTGGGTGTGGAGCTCAAGTTACCACCATGCCCGTTGGGTTCTTCTTCAGGGACTGATACTTCCTTTCCAATTGCCAAAAATGAGCAGCGAGTTCACCGGGCACATAAAAACTCATTTATGAGGCACTTGATTGCCTCAAAAAAATACCTAGCTTGGAGTGCGTGCCCTTGAAGCACTTCACCAAATTTTAGTTTGTAACTCTACTTCATGATGGATTTGAGTCGAAGCAGATCGTCCTTATTGGTTATGCACTTCGCACGAATGTGCTTCGCGAGACGGCTTCGAGGATGTGAAATGTCGAAGTAATATTCCTTCTCAAGATGGCTCTCACTCTTTTGCTGCTTCACTGGAAAAGTGTGTCGAAACTACTTCGATGAGGTTCTCCACATGAAGTGGATGCTTCGCTGGTGAGTCTTCAAAATGCTTCATCGTGATCCTCCCTCAAAACTGTGGTTTAGGGATTTTGGGCCGAAGTGCATTCTTGCCATGGAAAAATGTATTTCTCTTTACAGGCTAATACCGCTTCAGGTGAAAGTGCTTCACACGAAAGCTATTTGAAGTAGATGTTTCGCAACAAATTTCAATGAAGTAAAAATGGTTCGCCAGTAGGGAGGACCGAAGTGGGTGCTTCGATGAATTTTTGGCGAAGTAGTTTTCAATGTTTGCACTCCAAATTATGCTTTGCTAGATTTTTTCCCGAAGCAACTACTTGAAATGCTTCACGTGTGAAGCTCTTCTCATGCCTTAGAAATTGAGCCATGATCTAATCTTTTCTTTTCTTCTTCGATGAAGCTGTTCTTCAATGCTTGAAGTTCTTTGAATTCTGATTTGCAAAACTTTCACTCGAAGCAACTGCCTGAAATGCTTCAGGTGCGAAGCTCTTTTCATTCTCCATTTCTTCCTTTTGGCAAAGCTATCTTCTTTCCTGCGAAGATATTTTCCTTAACTTGCTCAGTGGTGAAGCTTTTGCATCTCCATTATATATACAAAGCGAGTGGCAATAGAAGCCAAAATTGCTACAATACTTTCAAATATATTCAAAATAACAAAAAGAAATACTTTACAAAAAGAAACACTTTACAAAAATTTGATTTGACTACCCCTCTAAGGCAATGTGACAAAATTGTCAACATTCTTGGTGGTTCGTAGGGCAACGAGCTTGCCTCGGTGTAAGAACCCTCAGCCTTGAAACGTTGGGCCAGAGTTAGCTCTAGACCCTTCTTTTTCTCCTTCTATGGGTGCTTCCACGACTGCTTCTTCTTCTTCTTCCTCTTCTTCCTTTGGCATGGCCTCCAGCTGTGGCAGTGGGGAAAGGCGATCGCGGATGCATTCCATGGTTTAGCGAACATGATCCTAGGTTCCTTTCAATAAAGGCTCTCATTCTTGTAGAGCTTTTACCAGAACATGGAACCAATCTATTTGCCCTATGTTGGCATGCTTGGCTCTTGTGCTTAGATCGTTGAGGTAGGTCGTGATCTTGCAATGTCTTAGAATAAAATTTGTGACTTGTCCTTCTGTAATTGGCTCTACCCACCCATCTATCTCTGATACGTCACCTTAAAAATGGATCCATGCCAGCTTGAGTTCTTCCTTGGTCAGAAGGTTCCCTTCATCATCAATGAAACTAGAGAAACCTAATGAAGAGAGATCTTGAAAGTAGCCCAGGGATGCACGTTGCTCATGCTCAAATACATCCAGGAGGTCTTTCACCTTCTATTCTTTCCTCACCTTGTAGAAGAATACACGGACCGTGGCTTGGGCCACAGACCAATCCCTAGCCATCCAACTCATCACAGTAACTTGCAGGTCCTGATATTTGATACTTTGGACCTCAAAATCCAATTTGAGTCGGCTTTTAATTTTTTGGATGATTTCATCTATGATTGGACCTTCTTGAGAAGTGGCATTCTAGGCTTTGGTGATGTATGTCAAGATTGATAGGGTGCTGGAGGCCCGGTATGTGAAGTTCTTTAGCAAGTGTGAGTGAATTTCTTTTATTCAACCCCTATCAAACAACTCTAGGCTCTCTTTTTCATACAACTGTTGCTGCATCTACAAGATCTTGTTTTCAAATTATTTGGCCTTCAGATCAGCTTCAGCCTGTATCTTAATTTGGTTTTTAGTTGAGTTTTGCAGTTGTTCTATTTTCTATTTCAGGACGTCTACTTCCTTCTTCATCAGCTCACACTGCTTCTCTACGTCCTCTAGCTTGGAGTAGGCTCTTGCTAGCTCCTCTTCCAACTTGATGTTGGCACTCTCTACTTCAAATCTGCGTTGATTGGCAATGTTTGCATGTGCATAGAAAGTTTCAATTCTTACATGCATGGATGCAGATTCATTATCTACATTCAAGTGTTCCAGGTCCTTGGTCTTATCTTGATAATCATAATCCGTTGGGGTCATTTTGTCCAGGGGATTTTGGACCTTAGGAATATTTTTCACCTTATGTAATTTCCTGACTTTCAGATCGAATACAGCGCACTTTTCTACTTGGGCTAGAGAGTGCCCTCTCTTTTTCCTCGCCTCCTTCAACATCTTATCTATGTTCTACCAGGCTCAGAGTAGCTCTAGAGGACGTTCCTTTATCATGGATAACTCAATTTCAAATGAGGCTGGATTTCTAGCCAAGGGGGTAAACAAATATAACGAATGAACGGGGGATGCCTCACCAGTAGGTTTGGCGATGGGTGTAGTAGGAGTTTCGATGAGTGAAATAATGTCATGTGTAACAGGGGAGTGGGGAACGAGGTTCGGCATTGGAGTACTACCTTTGCCCTGACTAAGGACCAAGGGAATGGTGGCATGGACGAGAGAAGTAGTGTCGATAGACTTGTCCTAGACAGACGATTCAAATGGAGTGGACATACATGTGGGGCTAATGGGATCGTGAGGTAAAATCAATGCTACGAAGGGCGACACATGATGGGGTGATTGAATTTGCAAGGGATAAAGAGAGTGATGGGGATACTGATGAGGACCTTTGGCTAGGACCATAGTGGACATGTGAGGAACCATGGTTAAGGGTGAAGAGTGCATACCTACGTGTCCTCCTAGCAGAGTAGAAGTGGTGGCTTCTTACGTGATTGGCTCTTGCTCCTTTCTATATTTGACACTCCTGACTTCCATGACCTCTCCTTCAGGGTCCCCTTCTTTTTGGAGGAGTTCCTCCACATCAATGACATCTATGTATGAGGCTACTTCAGCCCTTTATGACATCATCCCTTCAATATTTGCCTTGGTTGGGTCTGTCGCAGGCTATCTGCCAGAAGTACTTGGAAGCTTTGTGCGTGGTCACTTCAGGTGGGTTGGAGGCACTTGAACTTGCTCCTGCCTATTTCTTTTCTTCTTTTCCTCCTTCTTCGATTGTTATGCCGACCCTGCGACACTCGTGTCATGGCTTTCCACAGGTTCCTAAGGCAGTTCTTCTGGTGTAGCTTCTGCCTTCTCATCTTCTTCTTCTTTCAAAGCATCATTAGCTCTCCTTGGGATTTTGCCCGAACCTAGGGCACTTTGGGGAATGAATTCGATGAAGGAGGTGGGCTTCCAAGTCCCAACATTGGCTTCATAAACAACCGTGAAGTCCTTATCCATCTCCAAGAGTCTATATGATTTCATCTTTTGTCAATGAAATCTCATTTTCCACCATTTCTTTAATTGTTCTACGCCCCAATCCTTCAATTCCTCCCTCAGATCATATTCCTCCAAAAAATGGAGTCTGGGCTTGGGAAAGGATGCTGAACAGGATTAAACTCAACTTCCATAGGGTAGAATTCACACTAGGGAGGCAAGGTCTTCGTCATTTCTAAATTCCACTCCAGATCCCTCCCATTGGGGTTATTTCTTTGCTCCATGATTTTTGGGTGGGGGCAGACATAAAAATTCTTGAATCTAAGGTGGTCCCTCATCACCCCCAAGGGATCGTAGAGCCATATTTGAGGCATATTGAGCAGACAAAATCTGGCAAGCTTCTCCTCCAGGAATACATGTTGCTTCAGGGAAAACACTTCAATTACCCCCATTTTGAAGGGGAAGTCACAAGTGTGTGCCCATTTTTGACCATGGTCATAGATGGCATTTGTTGCGTCACTCTTCCGAGTGACCTCTAACACGAAATGGTATTTGGATGGGTAGACGGGCAGTAGGAAGGACCTTCCTGTGAAGCTAAAAATGTAAACCACAATCCCCTGCATAAGTTAAAATACGTCTCCCTTCTTCTCCTTCACCACTCTGTATCTTAAACTGAGGGGCACCCGAGGGCAAGAACCCTTCAATAAATGAATGGCAGGTCCCAAGAATTATTGATTAAAATAATAATATGAATTCGTCCTCTCCAGGAGGGGAGTCCACTGGTACACAGGCAGAGGAGTTCCATAATTACCACTTGAATAAATGACAATGTGGGGAAAATGTTTATGTACATGATAGAAAAATAACCAAACTAGGAAAGAGCAAGGTCTGAAGTACTGGACTGTTCTAGAATTCTTCATGCTAGTTAGTCATGTGTGCAAGTTTCGGGCCACCCATTCTTCCCAATCGAAGAAGACTGGGTTGGTGTTCAGCCTTGAAGCATTAGGGGCATAAAATTCCCCTCTTGAAATACATTTGGCCAAAGACACCTGCTAGGGGTGCACCGAAGCATCAGTCGACAGGCCCGCTACCCACTCAACGATGGAGAAGATGTCAGTGTTCTTGAAATCTGTCAGGGGTAGGGGCATTTGGGGTAGCTTGCCTGAAGGGAACTCGTCCTTGAGGTTCTCCCTCAAAAACTTCAAAATATAGCTGGAGGAGGTGAACCTCTTCATTTGCTCACTCAAGATGACATTATGAATGTTATAGCCTTTGGGCGGCCCCTACTACGGTGCAAAGGCTGCTTGCACATCTTCTTTCAAAATTGAAAAAAATTTATGGCCAACAGAGTCTAGCACTTCTCTAGAGGAGGGTTGGTAGTTTTATGTGATGGCACAGATTAGTTTGGGACAATGGTGCACGGGCAGAGTCAGATACCAATATATCTGAGAATAATACATGACGGTTCTCTTATTTTTTGTTGAGAGCCTACTCTTCATGAACTCGATGGTGTATCTGAGTTCAGCCATGCTCTTTGAAAGCTTTGTGTCCCTAATTTTTTCCCACCCATCAATTGGTGGCTCTTCTGGCTGTTTTTCTTCAGAGTCTTCTCTTTCCTCCGTGACTTGCTTTTCGGGACAGAGGTTAAGGTCGACCCTCTTGGGTTTTTGCTTTTCTCCTCGCATTTTTTTGTTTATTCAGGGCCTGCTACTTCTAGCTCCTTTCTATTTTCCTTGGATTTCTTCTTCCCCATTATGGATATTCATGGTAGTAGTGTTCATAGTGCAGAAGACTTCAACGTGAAGGATTTCGACGCGAAGGGTGGAAGAATTACAGGATAATAGTGGGGCTCTTAATCTTGCATGAACCAGTGGGCAAACAACCCTTTTACTATTGAGGCTAGAGTTTTATAGCCTTATAAGGCAACTACCTCTATTTATGGCTCCTACCAAAATTAAATTTACAAGTTTGATAGGGGAGGTTGCTTTGCCTTTTGATTGGCTTTGCGACAGTGTTGTACGTGGACCCATGCGCTTCGATGATTATGCCCGACATCAAAAACTCAACCTGCTACCACCTCTTACCTGGGCATGAGCTTTT
This sequence comes from Wollemia nobilis, assembly GCA_028583015.1. Classification (NCBI taxonomy): domain Eukaryota; kingdom Viridiplantae; phylum Streptophyta; class Pinopsida; order Araucariales; family Araucariaceae; genus Wollemia; species Wollemia nobilis. Next base: position 4,898,216 of record JAQPPZ010003271.1, read on the forward strand.
CTCATAATCGAATCCTATTGAGATGTACTCTACCACCTTTGTATTAAACTCACCCGCTTCAAACGTTTCCCTAGGTTGCCATCAACACGTTCTCCAAGGCATGTTTTAAATGCACTTGCCTTGCATGCTATTGAGTTGGCGAAGTTGAAACCGATGTTCAAGATGCTTCACAGTGAACCTTCGGTATAAGTTGATTTTCTATGCTTCGGGCCCAAATTAGTTTTACCTTGCTGCGTCACCATTTTGCTTCACGGAAGGCTACCTCCGAAGCTCATTCCTTTTGAGAAATGGTTCACTAGATTTTCTTTGAAAACTGCTTTGCTCATACTTCTTTTGTGAAGTAATTTTTATGCCTTCATCATGCTCTTGTTTGGTTCTTCGATGACTCCTTCCATGCTAAAGTGCTTCACTATGAATCATCTTGCATTAGTCACTTCGCATCAAAAATTACCGAAGGAGATTATGGCTAGGCTTAGCGAAGCTGGAGTTTGTCACTGTGACACTTAGCCTCTCGGAGATCTTGAAACAAGGTATATATATACAAAAATGAAAAATTATACACAAGAGTATAATTTGAACACTTTTTTTGTTTCATCTCAGCGATGGAAAATCTTCAGATGAAGACCATTGACAGAAATTGGCAAAACTTGGCCATCTGCGTCCTTGAGGATGAAAGAGTTGGCTGAGTTTACCTTTACAATTTTGAATGGTCCATCCTAGAAAGCATCCAATTTGTCATGATTTCCAGGCTTAGCCTTCCAAGAGTCCCACTTCCATACTAGATCTCCCACTTTGAATGTGTAGTCAGAGGATTTTTTCTTGAACCAGTCTCGGGTGATCTGAGAATGCTTAGCGAAGCTCTGGTAGGTCTTCTCACGATCTTCCTCTAGCTGCAGTAGCTGAGCCAACCTATTTTCCATAGGATTAACTTCTCCTTCATAATATAATAGCTGCAACGTAGGGATCTCTACATGGGTAGGTAATATGGCCTCTTTACCATACAATAGGGTGTAAGGTGATGTCTTGATTGACTTCTTGATAGAAATTCGATCGCCCCCCCGATCTAAAAGGAGGTGACAAGCTCCTATGTTTTTCTCCATGAGCTTTCTTAGCACCCTTAATAGAGTCTTTTTAGTTGATTCTGCCAATCCGTTACCCTATGGATAGTAATTAGAGGAGACTTTATGATATATCCCATATTTGTAGAGGAACTCGTTAATTTTGGCGCCTGTGAAGCTAGGACCATTATCTATAATGATTACTTTTTGGATGTCGAATCGGGTGATCAAACCCTTTAGGAAGGTGATGACAGTCTCCTAATTAGCATGCTTCATGGGTACAACTTTGGCCCATCTGGTGAAGTAGTCAGTTGCGGTCAGGATGAACTTATGCCCAACAAAAGAGTTCAGTGATATAACCCCTATGAAATCCAACCCCCATTGTTGAAAATGCATTTCTACCTGTATTTGTCAAAGAGGCATAGGAGCACTTTTGCTTTGGCCAGAAAACTTCTGACATTGCTCACATATACGACAAACCGTAAAGGCATTGACGAAGAGTGTAGGCCAATAATAACCAGCTTTAATTAGCTTCAATGCCATCGTTCTTCCTATGAAGTGGCCCCCAGATAATCCTGAATGGAATTCTCCTAGGATTCTCTTTTTATCATATTATTTTATGCATGTGATAAGAACACAATCAATTTTTCTAAAAAATAGGCCTTTAGGGCACAATGTGTATCGGATGGAATGCATCCTGAAGTTCCTTCGCTGTGAAGCATTTAGATACGAAGGACATCTATCGATGTTGAAGTATTCAACTATCTCACTGACCCAGTCCTTCTTGTCCTCTTCTTGGTTTACAAAGCATCCTTCTGCTACTGAGTCATCCCACTAATAAGCTATCACTTTTACCACTACGCTCTTTGCTAGCTCTTGACATAACGCATGACTGTGAACCGATTTTGTGGATCTAATTTTGATGTTGAAATCTTGTATCTTGCTGACCCAACTGACTATTTTTCTTCCCAACTCTCCTTGGATAATGAAATTACGCACATCGAGGTGAATGACAAAGATCGTAACCCAACTTTGGGAAATGAATTGCTTGAATTTCCTAAGATATTTCATTACTGCATGCACCTACCTTTCTATAAAATTGTACTTTTTTTCATGGGGGTGTATCACCTAGCTTAGAAACGCGATGGGGTGCTCTTCGCTATTTTCCCCCTTCTGTGTCAGGACTGCAACATAGCTCTCAATTTCTCCTATAGCATATAAGATGAAATCTCAGTTATAGTCAGGGTTGGTAAGGACTTTTGCCTGAGAAATTCGGGCCTTGATCTCTTCAAATGCCTCCTTTCTCTCTTTCATCCAGATGAATTCAGCATCCTTCTTTAAAATTTTATACATTGGCTTGATGACCTGGGCGAAATCTGGAATAAACTTCCTCATGAAGTTGATCTAGTCAAAAAAATATTGAAGTCCTTTCTTTTTTATGGGGAGTGGGAGCTTCAATAGAGCTTCAGCCCTATCAGGATCTATTGTGATACCCTTCTCTGATATCACATGTCCCAATAACTTCTCTTCATTGACTGTAAATATAGACTTCTTTGGATTGATTGAAATGCCTTTCTCTCGGTATTTTTTGAATACCTATTGTAGGTGTAAGGGGTGATACCCCCTTCTTCGGGAGAAGACAATCATGTAATACAAATAGATAACAACAACCTTATTCAAAAGCTTGCCAAAAGCTAAATCCATGGCCCTCTAAAAAGTGGCCCTCGCATTCGAAAGGTCGAATGGCATCCGCTGATAAGCAAATGTTCCCCACTTGGTAGTGAATGCGGTTTTATGTTGGTCTTCATCCCTAACCTAGATATGATTATATCTAGAGAAACCATCGAGTAGGGAGAAGCACTGAGCCCCAGCCACTGAGTGCAAGATCTGATCTATCTATGGGAGAGGGTAGTGATCTTTGAGCAAAGCCTGGTTCAGGTTGCGAAAGTCTACACATAATCGTATATCTTCGTTCTTTTTTCTAACTGGGACTAGATTCGCCACCCAAGAGAAATACTTTATAGGATAAATTATCTTTATCTCAAGAATTTTTAGGAGCTCGGCCTTCATCAATACCTCGATCTTCGAATTAATAGGCCTTTGCTTCTGCCGAAAGGGTTTGATCCCCTTCTACAATTTGATTGTATGCTGGATCAGTTGTTGATCGTATCCCTTCAGGTCTTGGTAATACCACACCACTATGTAAGGATACTTCCTACATAGATATTGTATCTGTTCTAGCTCTTCTGAAGTGCAATCTAATCCAAATTTTATTGTTTTTCTAGGTTCAAGCTCCAGATCTTGGTACTGCTTTGAATTGATTTTGATCCTATGAGAAACTTCTCAATCATTTTGATCAAAGATTATCTCAATAGTAATTAATCCCCTAGGGACATGATTATTATTCAATTGAACTAGCCCTTCATATTCTTCATCCTCAGGGCTTCCTCTTTCAATGGTAGCTGCTTCTTGAATCATGAAATTCATAATCTGCTCATCATTGTCAAAAATTTGCCAATGTAGATCTTTGTTTGGGACAGAGGGCCTGTAAATCATCCTCATAGCTTTAGGCTTATGCACCATGTCTTCTGCTGGAGATTACTTTACTACCATGGATGCTAGAACACCGGCATGTCAGTTCTTTTCCCATGGAATGGACTACAAATTGAGAGATTCAAACTGGTCAAACAAGTCCCATACCCTATTACAGTATGACTTGAGATAGTGTTTCTTTGAAATACACTTGTTTTTTACTTGATTGCATACCAATTTTGAATCTCCAAAGACTTGGAGATGCTTTATGCCTAACTTTTTAGCTTTCTTGAGTCCTAGGCATAATGCTTCATATTTTGCTGCATTTTTTGTGTAGCTCCAAGCCAACCGGTAGCAATATTCTTTTTGCTCCCCTAATGGTGATATTAAAATAATTCCTACCCCAACATCATTTTTGAATCGGGCACCATCGAAGAACAACTTCCATAGTCCTTGGGCACATGTTTTATTCTCTAACTTGGTGTGTTTCTCAGGCTTGGCGATGGCATAACATCCCATCTCAGTTTCTATCATGGCATTAAATTCTGCCAATGAAAACTCATCTTCACAACTTAACTTTGCAAGGGATTCCTCGACCAGGTCCACCTACTCTATCCCTTCCACTATCGCTTGCATGGGATCGCTGCTCTCTTCTTTGGACATATTCTATACAAGGAAAGGAGAAGGTTTTTCATTGTAGATCTTTACTTTCTTCCCTTTGAATGGAATATATAAGTGTGATTAATCCATGGATAGGTATCCTCCCAGCTTCGTTGTAAACTCCCTCGACAAGCACATACTGAAATATGGCTCAATTTCAATGACTACCACCTCTTGTATAACTATGATTTGAGGCATCTTGTGTAGTCGGATAGGTATATCTTTAATCACTCATATAGTTTTCATGGGAGTACCATCCAACTATAGCACACCATGGCTACTTTGCGTATACTCCATACCTATATCTTTGCACACTGCTTTGGGCATGACTGTCGTCGTGACCCCAAAGTCAATCATACAATTATGTACAACATACCCTTCCATCTATAGAGATAGGTAGAACGGAGGTGGTATGTTCTTCCCCATAATGGATGTGGATAGGGTCTACACTAGGGCAAGCGATGCTGACTTTCTTGCCTTGGTCGTCTTCAATGATTCTTGTAGCAAGTCCACTTGTTTGGGTAGTTGCAGTGTGTCATACAGACTGTGTATCGCTCCAATTTTTTTGCATCCTTACCTTTAGGCTATAGGATCCATGTCTGGAAGGGGAATGCGAGAAGTATGGGATAATACCTCAGACTGAGAGGCCTTTTGAAGGTCGTGCCTCTCGGGGGAGGGGTATAAGGGTGAATTTTTGATGGATGGTGGGTTCACCAGGAAACTTTTGAGTGGTAGTTTCCATGCCTAGGTTGAGAGTAGGTTTGATGTGTTCATTTTGTGCTTTAATCATTCAATTCCTAGGTTTAGCCAAGATGAATCTAAGCTATTCTATATGCCAATGCTAATTTATATGAATACAAAGAACATAAATAAGTGCTAAACACAAAAAATATGCTAAATGAGATAGAATATACCTGATTCCGGATGTTTGATGTAGATTCTAAGTTTTGTAGAAGTCCAAATCATCTCAAATCATACATAATCATCTGAAATGTCACAGAATCATCTCAGATCTTAATCGGTCGTCTGAGATCAGACGAGATCATCGTCGATCTGAAAAATTCATCAAAAACCTGTAGTCACAGAGACAGATACCAAAAACCAAAAATACAACTATAAAAGCAAGGGGAAATGATAGAAATGATAGTAAATTTGCCTAAATGATAGATCCAGATAACAATTAAAAGGAAATGCATCAATTTAATAATTTATTTTAACTTTATCATGCATCTGTACTAAATGAGGTGAACTCCAAGATGCAAAAATAAAATAAACCAAGTTAATGCGTAAGAAAATGAAGAGAAGAGATAAGAAAAATGCAAACTTCGGACTCTGATTGCCCCCAATATGGACTACAATCAGGATCACCTCCAATCATACGAGATCATCGTCGATCCTTGACATGATCGTCCAAAATCATCTGGAATCGCCTTCGACGATCCGAGCTTGCTTTGGCTATGTTGGTCACGAATCTGCCATAGGAAAGGATTTTATGTGAAATGCACCCTAGACCCGGCCAAAATTTAAAGGACGAGAGAAATAAATGTCTCCCAGACCAATCTCCAGAGAGGGCTGGTTCCCTTACTAAACTTTATGTTTTTGAAGACTAGAGTTACAAGAAAGAAATAGGAAATATGCAAAAAGAAACGGGAAATATAGCCATAGGCTGAATTTATCATATCTTGGAAATATTAGCAGTAGATAACCTCAAGCACACTAACAGCATATAACAAAATATAGTGACATAATTTACTTACAACCTTGCACAGATAACCTCCAAAATCACATTCCAGAACTCACTTCCTCACTAGCAATATTTAAACTCAGACGCAGAATTCAAATTTAGCAACAGATAAGAAATACGAGCATAAATGAGGAATGCATAAGATAGAAGGAAAAACACACAGAAAGTTTCTTGCAAAACTAGTGGCCAAATATCTTTCATTCATGCAAAGAACTTGAAAAGTTTTTCAGCAAAAGTCTCTCTCTCGATACCTCCTTCTGAGATATACATTGATATTTATAGAGGTCTTGCCTCTTTGCAACATTTAAAACATGAAACGAAATTTCTTGAGATCTACAAAATGTGCAAAAAAAATAAGGAAATGATCCCCTTAAACCAGCCTCGAAGAAGTCAGAAAATGAATGAAACAAGGAACCGATCATCTTCATTAAATGGTCATTCTCGGAGCATGCTTGGACCATTAGAAAATAACGAACAAAAGCTTTGAATAATGGAGGCGTCTTCAATTCTTGTGGCTTCGAAAGCTACAGGCCTAAGCACATTCTTTCATCTTGCATGCATTGGAAAGCAGCAAAACATTAAATTTTGGAATTCTTTTAATCTTTGGAAATCACAATACTTCATCGGACCGTTGAACTGCTTTTTGGTGCAAAACTGTGATGGGTCACGAAAATGCGACATGTCGTGAAATCATGACATTTTACTTCTTCGTAATCTTCTACTATTTTGGGTCATGAAAACCAAACATGTTGCGAAATCATGACGTATTTGGCTCTTTGTTCTCCTTCGTCACCTTAGGTCGTGAAAACGTGATGCATCGTGAAATCGTGACGTTTCGTACTATTATGCTCCTTCCTTGCTTTTCTCTCGCGAAACTATGACCTGTCACGATTTCGCGATATTTTTTTCCCATGTTGTCCTTTCACTGTTTCGAATCGCAAAAACACGACAAGTCATGATTTCGCTACATCTTTCTCTCTTTTGGCTTTCTCTTTGCTCCTTGTCGCAAAAATGTGACATATCATGAAATCGTGACATTTTCTATTTTCTGTGTCCTTCTCTTCTTTTTACCCATGAAACTGCAACATGTCACGAAATCATGACATTCTATACCATTTTGTTCTTTTTGTGCTTTCACATCGCAAAAACAAGACATGTCGCAAAATCGTGACATCCTTCTTTATTTAGCCTTTCCTCCACAATATGTCGCGAAATCGTGATGTTTCCTTTATTTCTCTACTGTTTCCGCTTTCTGTCACAAAATCACGACGTCTTCCTCTTGCTTGGTCTCATCTTCAAAAATGTAGCGAAATCACGATGTCTTTCATGCCTTATGCTTTTTCTTCAACTTGACCGTGATAATGCGACATGTCGCGATATCATGACGTTTTTACATTCTGCCTCCGTGTTCACTTTTCTGTCGCGATATCACGATGAGGTTCATTGCCATTGCCTTTTGCTCAATTATGTCGTGATTTCATGACCTTTTCTATCACTCTGCTTTATGGCCATTGCAAGTCATGAAAAACATGACATGTCGTGATATCACAATAATTTTACTACTCTACCTCCGTTGACCACTTTGACCATGATTTTGGAACACGTCGCGATATCGCAACATTCTCTGGCTTTGATTCTCTCTCCTAAAAAAACCCGCGATAACGCAACATGTCGTGATATCACGACAGTTTTGAACCCGTGCTCTCCATGCTATTTTTGGTCACGATATCGTGACAGTCTTCGGACTTAGCTATTTTGGCACCAAAACTCATAGAGAAACATAGAGGAGTGAGAACTTCAACAGTTTATGCATGAAAAAGCAACAATCAAAACAATGTGGAAAAAATGCCACCATTCTTGGTGGCTCACGGGGTATACATTTTTGTTGTATGCACGAATCTCAGGCCTGAAACCATTGGGCACCAGAATCAAGAAAACTGGAGGAACAAAATCAGGGAATGCTGACTGATGGGGAACATCTCTGCTGACTGCTAGAACAACTCTTGCTGACTTACCGAAAATGCAAATAAATCCATATTTGGCCTAGCTTCACCAGATGTTATAAAAGGATCTCCATGGTAGTGATGAAAGCACCAGGGTTGCCAAACGAAAATGAATGAAATGAGTGGAGTGAGGACTATGGAATGGAAATAGTAAATGATGGAATGGTGGAAGAGGAAGGAGTGAAGTGGTAGATACAACAACTAAAGAGGGGAATACAAAGCTACTGACTACAGGGACAGAAAAAGTAGATAATGAAATGAAGGGAGATGAAATTGAAAAATGCGGTATGAACTACGGATAAATGCTGAAAAGAAAACAAGGATTAGAAGAAAGGGGAAATGAAGAAACAAGAATATCAGAGGGGGAAACAGAAACAATAGTAGTGACTTAATTACAGACGGTAGAAGAAGAAATGAGTGAAGAAGGGAATGAAAATAAGGGAGGGGAAGGAAGAAATAACAAAAGCCACTATCTGTTGGGAAGGAAGAAGAAAAAATAAAGAAATAAATGTACCTGCGGGCTCGCATGCAAAAAGAACAAAAGTTGGTAATTTGTGTACACAAAGGAACTCAATTTTTTTTTTTCTTTTTTTTTTCTCTTTTTTTTTGTCTTTTTTTTTGTTTTTACAAAAGCAAAATAACTATACAAGGTAATGCTGGACTCATACTTCATGGAGTGTAGGCTTTTAGATGAAAGTTTTTCACTGAAATAGGAAGTGGGTTGTCGTCCAAATCCTCCAGATGAAACGAATTTGCTACACCGGTACTGACAATGCAAAATGGACTCTCCCATAGAGCGTCAAACTTCTTGTGCATTCCTGGCTTAGCTTTCCTTTCATTCCATTTCAGGACCAAATCACCCACCTTGAGTGGACGATCAGCAGAATTTTTATGGAACCAGTTTGAAATAACCAGTGTATGCTTAGCAAACTCCTCATAGGCCAAAGAACGTTGATCTTCCAACTACAAAAATTGAGCCAACCGCATATCCATGGAATCCATATCTGCTTCATCATCCTGAAATCCCTACAACTGCTATAATACTTGCAATTCTAGATGAACAGGCAACCTTGCCTCTTTTCCATATACCAGGGCATATGGTGAAGTCTTGATAGACTTCTTGATTGAAACCCTATCTGCCCATAAGGCTTGATTCAACAAAATATGCCATGATCTCTTGTTATCCCCCAAGGATCTCTTTAAAATTCATAGAAAGTTCTTATTTGTGGACTCCACCAAGCCATTCCCCTGAGGGTAATAGTTAGAGGATGTCTTAAGGAAAACACCATACTTGTTTGCAAATTCCGCTAGCTCAGCTCCAATGAATGGAGTTCTGTTATCTATGATAATAGCATCAGGAATGCCAAAATGTGTGATCAACCCTTCGATGAAAGAGATCACCACATCTTGATTTGCAACCCTAGTTGGAATAGCCTCAGACCATATTATGAAATAATCTGTAGCTGTCAAGATATACTTGTGTCCAACTGAAGAATTCGGATCAATGATCCCAATAAATTCCAGCCCCCACTACTGAAAAGGTGCTTCAACCTAAATTGGATGCAAGTGCAATGATGCATTTCTAACCCTTCATGTATACCTCTGACATCTATCGCATGGTTGGGCAATCCTGAAAGCATCTGTGAATAAATTTGGCCAATAGTAACCAGCCCGAATAATTTTTAAAGCCATTGGTCTACCTGCATAGTGTCCTCCTGATATTCTAGAATGAAACTCCTCCAGGAGTCTAGCCTTCTCTGATTCCTTGACACACCTTAAAAGAACGCCATCAATATTCTTGAAAAACAATCCTTCGGGCAGCAACACATACTTGAGAGCTTTCAGTCGAAACCTTCTCCATTGTGAGGCATTTAACTATGAAGGGCATATACCAGTTGTGAAATAGCTAATCAGGTCATCAACCCAATCTTGTCCTTGTACTAAGAGGTTCACCAGATTCCTATCTCCAGCAAGATCATCTACTTGATAATCAACTATACCAGATGCTGCAGTCTTTGCTAAGTGCTGGCATAAGGCCTTACCCCGCACCAGATTGGTTAGATGAATCTCAACATAAAATTCTTGAATTTTTGTGACCCAACCAACGTGTTTATCACCCATCTCACCTTGAATTATGAAATTCCTTACATCAGGATGTATAACATAGACGATTGTCCTACTCTGAGATATAAAGTGCTTGAATTTCTTAAGAGACTTCATGACAACATATACTTGCTTTTCAATGAAATTATATCTTGCCTCATGATGTAAGATAACCTAACTAAGGAAAGTAATAGGCCTTTCATTCCCATCGTCTCCTTTCTATGTGAGTACTGCAGCATAGCTTTCATCTTCTCCAACTGCATATAGAATGAAATCTTTCAAATAATTAGGATTAATTAATATAGGAGCCTGCACTATTCTGTATTTAATCTCCTAGAATGCCTCCTTCCTCTGAGTCATCCACTTACATTCTGTGTCCTTCTTCAACAACTCAATCATGGGCTTGATGATCTGGGCAAAGTCAGAAATGAACTTCCTGATAAAATTAATCTGCCCGAAGAAAGACTGCAACTCTTTCTTATTGGCAAGAAGTGACAGTTTCTTCAATCTTCGACTTGAGATGAATCAATTGCCAAACCATATTCTGAAATGACATGCCCCAAGAGTTTACCTTCCTTCACTGCAAAAACCGACTTCTTTGGATTAATGCAAATACCAAACTCTCTACATTTTCCAAAGATTTGCCTCAAATGAGAACAGTGATCTTCCCGTTTATGTGAAAAGACAGTCATATCATCAAGATAAATGACAATATTTAGCCTTTCCTCCACAATATGTCACAAAATCATGACGTTTCCTTGCTTTCTCTACTATTGCCACTTTCTGTCACAAAATCACGACGTCTTCCTCTTGCTTGGTCTCATCACGACGTCTTCCTTATGCTTTTTCTTCAACTTGACCGCGATAATGCGACATGTCGCGATATCGCGACGTTTTTTGTCATGATATCATGACGAGGTTCATTGCCATTGCCTTTTGCTCAATTATTTCATGATTTCGTGACCTTTTCTATCACTCTGCTTTATGGCCATTGCAAGTCATGAAAAACACATGTCGCGATATCGCAACAATTTTACTGCTCTGCCTTCGTTGACCACTTTGACCATGATTTTGGAACACGTCATGATATCGCAACATTCTTTGGCTTTTCTTCTCTCTCCTCAAAAAACCCGCGATAACGTGACATGTCACGATATCGTGACAGTTTTGAACCCGTGCTTTCCATGCTGTTTTTGGTCGCGATATTGCGACATTCTTCGAAATTAGCTGTTTTGGCACCAAAACTCATAGAGAAACACAGAGGAGTGAGAACTTCAATAGTTTATGCATGAAAAAGCAACAATCAAAACAATGTGGCAAAAATGCCAACATTCTTGGTGGCTCACGGGGTATACAGTTTTGTTGTATGCATGAATCCCAGGCCTGAATCCATTGGGCAACAGAGTCAAGAAAACTGGAGGAACAGAATTAGGGAATGCTGAATAATGGGGAACATCTCTGTTGACTGTTGCAACAACTCTTGTTGACTTATCGAAAACTCAAATAAATCTGTATTTGGCCTAGCTTCACCAGATGTTGTAAAAGAATCTCCATGGTAGTGATGAAAGCACCAGGGTTGCCAAACGAAAATGAATGAAATGAGCAGAGTGAGGACTATGGAATGGAAATAGTAAATGATGGAATGGTGGAAGAGGAAGGAGTGAAGTGGTAGATACAACAACTAAAGAGGGGAATACGGAGCTACTGACTACGGGGACAAAAAAAGCGGATAATGAAATGAAGGGAGATGAAATTGAAAAATGCGGTATGAACTACGGATAAATGCTGAAAAGAAAACAAGGATTAGAAGAAAGGGGAAATGAAGAAACGAGAATATCAGAGGGGGAAACAGAAACAACAGTAGTGACTTAATTACAGACGGTAGAAGAAGAAATGAGTGAAGAAGGGAATGAAAATAAGGGAGGGGAAGGAAGAAATAACAAAATCCACTATCTTTTGGGAAGGAAGAAGAAAAAATAAAGAAATAAATGTACCTACGGGCTCGCATGCAAAAAGAGCCGAAGTTGGTAATTTGTGTACACAAAGGAACTCAAATTTTTTTTTCTTTTTTTGTTTTTTTTTTTTTTTGTTTTTACAAAAGCAAAATAACTGTACAAGGTAATACTGGACTCATACTTCATGGAGTGTAGGCTTTTAGATGAAAGTTTTTCACTGAAATAGGAAGTGGGCTACCATCCAGATCCTCTAGATGAAACGAATTTGCTACACCGGTACTGACAATGCTAAACGGACTCTCCCATAGAGCATCAAACTTCTTGTGCATTCCTGGATTGGCTTTCCTTTCATTCCATTTCAGGACCAAATCACCCACCTTGAGTGGATGATCAACGAAATTTTTATGGAACCATTTGAAACAACTAGTGTATGCTTAGCAAACTCCTCATAGGCCAAAGAATGTTGCTCTTCCAACTACAACAACTGAGCCAACCGCATATCCATGGAATCCATATCTGCTTCATCATCCTGAAATCCCTGCAACTGCTATAATACTGGCAATTCTAGATGAACAGGCAACCTTACCTATTTTCCATATACCATGGCATATGGTGAAGTCTTGATAGACTTCTTGATTGAAATCCTATCTACCCATAAGGCTTGATTCAACAAAATATGCCATGATCTTATCCCCCAAGGATCTCTTTAAAATTCGTAGCAAGTTCTTGTTTGTGGACTCCACCAAGCCATTCCCCTGAGGGTAATAGTTAGAGGATGTCTTAAGGAAAACACCATACTTTTTTGCAAATTCTGCCAGCTTAGCTCCAATGAATGGAGTTCTGTTATCTGTGATAATAGCATCAGGAATGCCAAAATGTGTGATCAGCCCTTCGATGAAAGAGATCACCACATCTTGATTTACAACCCTAGTTGGAATAGCCTCAGACCATCTTGTGAAATAATCTGTAGCTATCAAGATATACTTGTGTCCAACTGAAGAATTCGGATCAATGATCCCAATAAAATCCAGCCCCCATTGTTGAAAAGGTGCTTCAACCTAAATTGGATGCAGGGACAATGATGCATTTCTAACCCTTCCTGTATACCTCTGACATCTGTCGCATGCTTGGGCAATCTTGAAAGCATCTATGAATAAATTTGGCCAATAGTAACCAGCTCGAATAATTTTTAAAGCCATTGGTCTACCTGCATAGTGTCCTCCTGATATGCTAGAATGAAACTCCTCCAGGAGTCTAGCCTTATCTGATTCCTTGACACACCTTAAAAGAACGCCATCAATATTCTTGAAAAATAATCCATCAGGCAGCAACACATACCTGAGAGCTTTCAGTCAAAACCTTCTTCATTGTGAGGCATTTAACTATGAAGGGCATCTACCAGTTGTGATATAGCGAATCAAGTCATCAACCCAATCTTGTCCTTGTACTAAGAGGTTCACCAGATTCCTATCTCCAACAAGATGATCTGCTTGATAATCAACTATCCCAGATGCTGCAGTATTTTCTAAGTGTTGGCATAAGGCCTTACCCCGCACTAGCTTGGTCGGATGAATCTCAACATCAAATTCTTGAATTTTGGTGACCCAACCAGCGCGTTTATCACCCATCTCACCCTAAATGATGAAATTCCTTACATCAAGATGTATAACATAGACGACTGTCCTACTCTGAGATATAAAGTGCTTGAATTTATTAAGAGACTTCATGACAACATATACCTACTTTTCAATGAAATTATATCTTGCCTCATCAGGTAAGATAACCTAACTAAGGAAAGCAATAGGCCTTTCATTCCCATCGTCTCCTTTTTGTGTGAGTACTGCAGCATAGATTTCATCTTCTCCAACTGCATGCAAAATGAAATCTTTCAAATAATCAGGATTAATTAATATAGGAGCCTGCACTATTCTGTCTTTAATCTCCTGGAATGCCTCCTTCCTCTGAGTCATCCACTTACATTCTGTGTCCTTCTTCAACAACTCAGTCATGGGCTTGACGACCTAGGCAATGTCAAAAATGAACTTCTTGATAAAATTAATCTTCCTGAAGAAAGACTGCAACTCTTTCTTATTGGCAAGAAGTGACAGTTTCTTCAATGCTTTGACTCGAGATGAATCAATTGCCAAAACATATTTTGAAATGACATGCCCCAAGAGTTTACCTTCCTTCATTGCAAAAACTGACTTCTTTGGATTAATGGAAATACCAAACTCTACATTTTCCAAAGATTTGCCTCAAATGAGAACAGTGATCTTCCCATTTATGTGAAAAGACAGTCATATCATCAAGATAAATGATAATAATTTTGTTCAAAAGCTCCTCAAATGCAATGTCCATGGCTCTCTGGAATGTGGCCCCAGCATTGGACAATCCGAAAGGCATGCGCTGATAAGCAAAAGTGCCCCACTTGGTTGTGAATGCAATCTTGTATTGGTCCTCATCCTTAACCCAAATCTGGTTATATCCAGAGAAACCATCTAGTAGTGAGAAACGCTGAGCTCCAGCAACAACATGGAGTATCTGATCAATGCGATGCAAGGGATAGTGATCTTTCAGAGATGCATGGTTCAGATTTCAAAAATCTACACACAGTCGTATGTCTCCATTTTTCTTTTGAACCAGAACCAGATTAGCGACCCAAGTCGAGTGCTTAACCGAATATATAATATTGGCCTGCAACATTTTCACAAGTTTAGCCTTCATAAGAGTCTCAATCTCTGGGTTCACTGGTCGCTACTTTTGCTTGAAGGGTTTGACTCCTTCTTCCAACTCAATAGTATGTTGAATAATCTATTTGTCATATCCCCTCAGATCCTCGTAACTCTAGGCCACAATATCAGAAAATTCTTGACACAGTTGCCTAATCTCTTGCATTTCATTAGGAGTAGAATCAGTCCCAATATTAATGACCTTATTGGGTTCCAACTGCAGCTCCATATACTCTTTCTTGTCGATCTTAATCTGATGTTTCTTGGACCGATCATGCTGATCAAACAAACTTTCTAGAGTGATAAGACCCTTTGGAATATGATTATTTCGCAACTGAATCAGACCATCGAGTTCTTCGTGCTCTAAGATTCTTCCTTTGATAGTGGTAGCTTCTTGAATCAAAAATTTAATGATTTGTTCATCGCTCTCGAAGACTTGCCAGAAAGTGTCTTTTTCTGGGACACTAGGCCTATACACCATTCTTACTATTTTTTGTCTCTTTACTACCTGCTCAATGGGAGAAAAAATTTCTCCAAGAGATGCTAGAAGATCAACATGTTTATTCAACTCTCGTGAAATGGCTTGAATACTTAGAGTTGTGAAAGACTCAAACAGGTCCCAAACTTGGTTGCGGTATGCTTTGAGATAATGCTGCTTGGAAATACACCTGTTTGTTACTTGGTTTACAATCAACTCAGAATCACCAAAAATCTGCAACTATTCAATTCCCAATTTTCTTGCCTTTTTCAAGCCTAGGCATAATGCTTCATACTCGGCAGCATTGTTAGTGCAATTCCAAGTGAGACGGTATGAATATGTTCTTTGTAAACCAGAGGGAGAAATCAGAACAATACCTGGTCCTGCACCATTTTTGCATCTCGCTCCATCAAAATACAACTTCCATAATTGATCAGGGATAGAGCTCTGATCATCTTGGTTAAGGAGTACCTTCATTGCACCATCCTCGGGCTTTGTGATAGAATAACAACCAATTT
This sequence comes from Wollemia nobilis, assembly GCA_028583015.1. Lineage (NCBI taxonomy): Eukaryota > Viridiplantae > Streptophyta > Pinopsida > Araucariales > Araucariaceae > Wollemia > Wollemia nobilis. The sequence goes on from JAQPPZ010003271.1 coordinate 4,913,996, forward strand.
CAGTCTCCAACATAGCATTGAAATCAAGCATGGAAAACCCGTCTTCCAACTGAAGCTCATCCAAAACCTCATTCATCAAATCAGAACCTTCTAACTCTTCGGTTAGCATGTTGACATATTGCATGGTCTTTCCTGCTTCATCCAACCTTTCAATATGAAAAGAGGAAGGTTTTTCACTATGAATCCGGAGTCTCTTTCCTTTAAAAGGGATCTCCAAGTGAGAATAATCCAGTGAAAGGTAGCCTCCCAACTTAGCAGTAAATTCTCTTGATAAGAACATACTGAAATACAGTTCTAGATTGACCACAACTATCTCCTGAATGACTATAATCTGAGGCATACCATGTAAAAAAATTGGGACATCCTTGATTACACCTACTATTTTCATAGGAGTACCGTCCAACTGCAAGACTCTAGGGCTACTTCATGTGTATTCCATACCCATAACTTCACAAACTGCCTTTGGCATGATAGTTGTAGTGGCATCGAAATCAATCATGCAGTTATGCATGATCCAACCCTCCATTTGAAGTGACAGATAAAATAGGGGTGGTCTATTCTTACCAGTGATTGAAGTGGTTAACGCTTGAGCATAAATTGTCTAGGTAGGACTCTTCTCACTATCCTTCATAGATTTCAAGTATTCTTGCAATAAATATACCTATCTAGGCAATTGTAATGCATCATAAAGACTAACCTTAGCTAGGATCTTCTTCAATTCTTCGATAATGTTGTATGCAGCCATAGCAGATTCATTCTTTTCAACGGGGGGGTCATATCTACTCCGATACTGTTGAGTGGCTTCTACTCTCAACCTTTTAGTCAATGATGGGTACTTTAGCTTTTCTCTTGCTTGTTCCTCTGCTTTCGATCTAGCCTGTGTAGTTGCGGCTTTTTCTTGTACTCTATGTGGAACAAGATATTTCGGTAAAACAGGCGCATCTAGCTTTGATACTGGCACAGGTGTTTTCACTTGTTTTCTCAAATCAGATGGCACTTTTAATGGCTCTAGCTCATCAGGATCTACTGTGACAGGCTTCTTTCCAGTCCTCGTGAGAACTAAAACCTATTCTTCATATGGAATAATTAAGCTATGACCTATCTCAGAGATCATGTTGACTTGCCCTCCCGAAGAGCTAGCGGCCAATGTCTACACATAATTCAAATGAACCATGCAAGTGTATTCACCATGTGGATCATTACGGGTTGAACACAAAAATGTTCTTTCTGCAAGGACTACATATTCATTTGCCAAAATAGTCAAGTTCTTCTCAAGTACTTTGCTTGTTGAAGCAGCTTGTTCTCTAGTAATCGACAGAGGCTGAAATCTCCTGGGCTCTCAGCTTGCTTCCTTTCAATTAGTGTGATCTTATTGCCCATTGCTCTTATAGCAGAATTGGTAGACTTTACCTCTTGCAAGAGTGTCATATAAAGATCAGGATTTACAGGTGTAGGAGGTGCTAGTAAGGGCAAAGGTGCTGGCAATGCTGGTAATGCTGGGAATGAAGTGGAAGCAGGGACTGGCAGAATTTTGGGTGCAGGAAACTAGGGATTTATTGGAGTAGGGAGCTGAGGAACTAGAATGGGGGCAATCTGAGGTGCACTGGAGCTCCATGATGGAACAGGGTACATGGAAGACATAGATTGCAAAAATGAACTAGGATATAAATGTTGTGGAATATCAGGTAAAATGGGCATTGTTACCTTTGGAGGAAGCCTACCAATTACAATCAAGTCTGCCTCCACATTTTGTGCTTGCTCAAACAGTTCTGGAAAGGTCATCACATTAGACTGCCTGATTTCCAAGCCAATGTCTGTGTTGAACGCTCAAATATAGTAGAACGTAGCTTGCTCATGGGTAGGGCGAAGACCTTCAAGCACTCGCTGCCAGCTTCTGGTAAATCAAACATTGAAATCTACTATCACCTCCTATGGGTGCCTATGAATTGCATTAAACTGATGCAACAATGAAAATGGATCAGCCTATTCATGAAAATTCTTAATTAATAGTTCTCCTAGCTGATCCCATGACGCAATAGTGCCTGGTTGCAGAGATCGGTACCAGTACAATAATTTTCCTCTCAAGGATAATACTAATAGCTTCACCATCACATCTTCATTTGTTATATCATGAATGGTTGCCAAAGAAGCTATATCATGAATATGTTCATATGCAGTCTTATGAGTACCATCATATGTTGGCAAAGCTTTCAAAGTAGCCTAGGGAACTGGATTTTGAGCCTACAAATTCAAGGCTCCTGAACTATTCCATGCTGAAAACTGCCTGGGTTGAGGATACTGGGCCATTGGGACTAGTGTATGTGATTGAGAAGATGGAAAACTAGTAACAATACCAGGGATTTGTGTGGATATGGCAGATGATGCAAGCAATGGGGAAACCAACCTAGAGTGTTCACCTTTTTTTGTCTTTGTCAAGTTCAAAAAACTCAACAAGATTTTCAACTTTTTTGGACTTCAATCTCGTGATCATGAAGTACAGCTTTCACTGTATCCACGTTCAGATATTTTTGGGTACTTTAGAGTCACCAAATGTTCTAACTATACGGCATGAAGGTGAACATTAAACCCTCAATACTATGGGATCTCTCTGAGATAGAAATAGTCTGTCCCATTGGGCGTGCCAAAAACTGTTGGTCATGAATCTGCCACAGGAAAGGATTTTATGCAAAATGTGCCCTAGACCCGACCAACATTGAAAGGCTAAGAGAAAGAATGTCTCTCGGACCAATCTCCAAAGAGGGCTGGTTCCCTTACTAAACTTTATGTTCTTGAAGACTAGAGTTACAGGAAATAAATAGGAAATATGCAGAAAGAATGAGAAATATAGCCACAGGCTAAATTTATCAGATCTTGGAAAGATTAGCAGTAGATAACCTCAAGCACACTAATAGCATATAACAAAATATAGCGATGTAATTTACTTACAACCTTGCACAGATAACCTCCAAAATCACATTCCAAAACTCACTTCCTCACTAGCAATATTTAAACTCAGACGTAGAATTCAAATTTAGCAGCAGATAAGAAATACAAGCATAAATGAGGAATGCATAAGATAGAAGGAAAAACACACAGAAAGTTTCTTGCAAAACCAATGGCCAAATATCTTTCATTCATGCAAAGAACTTGAAAATTTTTTCAGCAAAAGTCTCTCTCTCGATACCTCCTTCTGAGATATACATTGATATTTATAGAGGTCTTGCCTCTTTGCAACATTTAAAACATCAAATGGACTTTCTTGAGATCTACAAAATGTGCAACAAAAATAAGGAAATGATCCCCTTAAACCAGCCTCGAAGAAGTCAGAAATTGAATGAAACAAGGAACCGATCGTCTTCATTAAATGGTCGTTCTCGGAGCATGCTTGGACCGTTAGAAAATAACGAACAAAAGCTTTGAATAATGGAGGCATATTCAATTTTGGTGGCTTCAAAAGCTACAGGCTTGAGCACATTCTTTAATATTGCATGCATTGGAAAGCAGCAAAACATTAAATTCTAGAATGCTTTTAATCTTTGAAAATCGCAATACTTCATCAGACCGTTGAATTGCTTTCTGGCACGAAATCCTGATGGGCCACAAAAATGTGACATGTCATGAAATCGTGAAATTTTCCTTCTTTGTACGCTTCTGCTATTTTGGGTCATGAAAACCAAACATGTCGCAAAATCACGATGTATTTGGCTCTTTGTTCTCCTTCGTCACCTTAGGTCACGAAAATGCGATGCATCACAAAATCGTGACGTTTCGTACTATTCTGCTCCTTTGTTTCTTTGCTCTCACGAAACTATGACCTGTCGCGATTTTGCAACATTTTTTTCCCATGTTGTCCTTTCGCTATTTCGAATCGTGAAAACGTGACAAGTCACGATTTCGCTACATCTTTCTCTCTTTTGGATTTCTCTTTGCTCCTCATCATGAAAATGTGACATGTCATGAAATCATGACGTTTTCTATTTTCTGTGTCCTCTTCTTTTTACCCATGAAACTGTAACATGTTGTGAAATCATGACATTTCATACCATTTTGTTCTTTCCGCACTTTCACATCGCGAAAAAAAGACATGTCACAAAATCACGACATCCTTCTTTATTTAGCCTTTCCTCCACAATATGTCGTAAAATCGTGATGTTTCCTTGCTTTCTCTACTATTTCCGCTTTCTATCACGATATCGCAACGTCTTCCTCTTGCTTGGTCTCATCTTCAAAAATGTAGCGAAATTGCAATGTCTTTCATGCCTTATGTTTTTTCTTCAACTTGACCATGATAATGCGACATGTTGCGATATCGCGACGTTTTTACATTCTACCTCCGTGTTCACTTTTCTGTCACAATATCACGACGAGGTTCATTGCCATTGCCCTTTTCTCAATTATGTTGCGATTTCATGACCTTTTCTATCACTCTGCTTTATGGCCATCGCAAGTCACAAAAATGCGACATGTCACGATATCCCGACAATTTTACTGCTCTGCCTTTGTTGACCACTTTGACCATGATTTTGGAACACGTCGTGATATCGCGACATTCTTTGAATTTGCTTCTCTCTCCTCAAAAAACCCGTGATAATGTGACATGTCGCGATATCGTGACAGTTTTGAACCCTTGCTCTCCATGCTATTTTTGGTCATGATATCCCGACATTCTTCGGACTTAGCTGTTTTGGCACCAAAAATTGTAGAGAAACACAAAGGAGTGAGAACTTCAACAGTTTATGCATGAAAAAGCAACAATCAAAACAATGTGGCAAAAATGCCAACAGGCTGAAAAACAGTAAGATTCCTGCAAGAAAACTTGAAATACAGAATACAAACAATGGTGCGAGGATGCTCTAATACATAAGGAACTAAATTTGTAGGGAAATCAGTAAGCCAGGGGGTTTAGGGGGATAAAATGAGAAAATACCAGTTTATATAGGATTAGGGAGAGGTTAGGAGGTTGGAGATCATCCCAATTTGGGAGATCTCCAACGGGGGAGACTCTAACTGCGCAAACACGCTTTCTACCCAAGTTAGAGAAGCTATTGAAACAAAAGCTAATTATGAAAAAAAAAATTGAGACAAAATCGTCTGGACATTCTATTCTAGATGAATTCGTCAGATCTAATATGATTTCATCTGATCGACAACGATATCATCCAACGGTCAAAACAAATCCTAAAAATGGCACGAAAAACAAGGGGAGTGGGTAACGAGCGGTTAACGGGTGGTTTTGGGTTAAAATTCAAATTTTAATCTTTTTACTAAGGTTTAACTGCACCAATTTTAGGGTGCTACATTTTTCCCCCTCTTTAGTGAATTTTCTAAAGAAAATGCGTTAAATATGAGTTCTTCTCGTTTTACAAGAAAACAAAAATTTACTCAATTTTCTAGATGATGATTCTAGGTCGAATCGTGCGACTGCTGACTATGGTGCCCCCTCCGTGTTTTTACCCAAATCGAACGTTTGAGGTAAAAGCACGAAAAAGCAAAACTAAAAAATAAGTTGTTTTTAAATAAAATTAAGAAAAATAGGAAAAACCCTAATTCATTTTTTACTGTTCATTTTTACTGTTTGAGAGCTCTGTAGACAAAAATGGTTGAGACAGTGCACAGATCAACAAAGGTCCGACGCGGGATACGGGTAAGGGTCTAATGCTAGTAAATTATGTTTGAATTTTTTTTGTGCAATTTTTTGCTTTAATTTTTGACTTTTTTGGGGCAACGTGGCCGTTTTTAGGCTATCGACGACATCGGGACGAAATCGTCCCTATTTCATCGAAATCATCTCTAGATCGTCGATTTCGTCTGAGGGAAAAATTGGCGAACTAGAGGTGATTTCGGCCAACAAGGGGCGATCCCTAAGTTGTTAAATAGGAGACGATGTTGTCCTACAAAGGATGATTTTAACCAATTTAGGACGATATCGTCCAATAGTGGATGATATCATCATTTGATGAAATTAAGCTTGTTTGAATTGCATTTAATTGATTTTAATAATTGGTTTATTAATAAATTTTATTGTTTTATTATTTGTTTTGTAGAGGGGATTACTAAAGAGTCAAGAGTGGAAATACGAGGGGCTGAGAGATGATATAGTTGTGCTCGACCAGGCAGAGCGAGACCGACCGATATAGGTCGGATTACAGCATGTGGCAGAGATGCCACAAGTATCGATGAACATGGGGCTATTGATAGCCCTAGTAGAGAGATGGTATCCGAGGTCATCCTACTTCTAGTTATCAACAAGGGAGATGGCTCCCACACTAGAGGACATATGGAGGATCTTGAGGATCCCCATACAGGGATGGTTGATGACTCATGCGGCCAATCAGGGTCAGGTGATGATGAGGCTAAGCAAAGACCCGAGCTTTGCCCTAGAGAAGGGCAAAGTGAACATGGAGTGTCTAAGGTAGATGCCTATGGCATCTAGGTTGACTTGGGTGTTGGCAGGGGTAGTGGGTGGCTTACTACTATGCCACTAGAGCGGGTGTAGATTACCCTGTCTCCTTTCAGATGTGGTTTGTGACATGAGAGACCATGGATACAGATATGCATGGGGTAGCTTTGTACTTTGCCGCTTGTATAAGATCCTGCATGGGGTCATATACAAGGGAGGCTGATGTTTGGTTGTAACATCACTACTGTAGGTTTGGTGCTAGGAGCACATCATGGTGCGAAGGTTGATAGGGCTCCCAATGATAGGTGTTGACCGAGAGAGACCCCAGGTTTTATATTGATGGCTCCAGAGAGTGTCACAGTGACAGATAGATCTATCGATATCTCAGAGGTTTTTGGACGACCTCATCCTAGACCAGATCACCTGGAGGCCATGGAGAGAGCATCTAGGGTGGGTAGAGGATAGGTAGGAGTTGGCTCACATAAGGCAAGTCTTTTGGCTAAGGATGGAGTGTGGAGAGGTAGAGCTCCACTGCTATGATTAGGTTCTACGATAGTTTGGTCTTTAGCAGGGGATCCCTTCCCTCAGGGATTACGAGTACTCTTGAACTATCTAGGATAGTACTACACTGAGCAAGGCTCTAGATATGTAGCGATTTCTAGAGTCAGGACATTGATGATGCCCCCATCCATCCAGTGGATGGTGATGATGTTGGGGTTACAGACAAATACTAGGCCTGGTACAAAGGCATCCGCCCTCCTCGAATGATGATGGCATAGGATCCAGTGTATGCCATGGTGCAACGAATGGGGAGGCAACGTCAGGCTACTATTGAGGCAGCGCGAGGTCATTGCTGGAGAGAGCAACGATGGTCTCTACAGGAGAGATGCTATAGGATGGCACGGGCTCCATAGAGGTGGAAGCAGATAGGGAGGAGGGAGGAGGGATTCCCTTCTTAGTAGGGGGATGCCACCATCACCCAATAAGGGCAAGGGTATCGAGGTGGGGGAGAGTAGCGAGATGGAAACTCTCTAAGCTGAGAATTCCTGCCTTCGGGCTCAAGTGCAGACACTAGAGGATGAGGCTACATGGCTCAAGGCTCAGAGCGAAGGGGCGAGCACATGGGATCTAGCATGGGCTCTTGCTCAGATTGTGTTCTACTAGGGGTTGTACTATCATGTGGTTCTATAGAACCAGAGGATACCATTGCTAGCCCCTATTGCAGAGCCAATCATGATGGGATCATCTAGGAAATCCTCACGATCGACAATGAGGACCCGAGACACTGCCTGGACCTCTATGGGACCACCTCCTCCATGTCAAGGTGGGGGAGGAGATGAGGCGGAGAGCTCGAGGGCTTCTCGAGGCTAGTCGTTCACTGCACATAGATTGTATACATTTTTGAGAGGATTGAGTATGCCAGGGTATAGATTGTGGCATACCAATCCGGTTTTGATATGATGTATATAATTTGTTGATATATATATGGTCTTGTTGATGATATGACTTGTGTATATGCTTTAATTTTGGATTTGTTGATGAATTGTTCATGTAATTATGTCGTTTGGAAATAAATTATAATTTTATGTCATGCCATAAAATTTAAATGAAATAATCTAATGTAAACAAATTGGTTGTTTTGGTGGTGTGTTTTGATGAAAAATAAAGAGACTTCTAACAATAATTTCAAAATACATTGTCGTTGTTATAGACCATTTCATGGAGTCGTCGCTCACTAGGTCATCAAGCTAATACCAGTATAGAAATATTGCTAAAAGTAAAAGAGTGCTTAAGAGACTATCTTAAGACTTTGTGTTGTGATGATGAAAAATGATGATGATGATGATGTGTTTTCAGATTTTCATAAAAATATTATGCATGAGATATTAAAAGCAATATGATTTTTGCTAGGCATAAATTCCTAAGTGTGATAAAATTTTTGAATAATTTGCTAGGAATTATACCATGGTTGCAAAATGGAATGTTGACATAATGAAACGAAATAAAAAAAAATGTGTTCGTTCTTTTTAAAGCATAATTTGTGTAACATAATGATGTAAGCCATATGTTTTTTATAAATTAAAATTAATGGGAAAATAAGATTAGAACAATGGTTTGCGCTAGGCATAGAATTATAGGTATAGACTTATACCATCATTGCAAAATCCAAAGAAGGAAATTGATATTTTAGTTTTATTGCATGATTGATTTTTGATTGTGAGATAAACAAAAAATAATAATATATAAACATGACTTTATTGCTAGATTTTTGAATATGTTGTTGAAAGAATTTTTGGAGTTTTGAAAACAATGTATGTAATTGTTTTTATACTAAGCAGATGTTCTTAAATAAGAAGATGAAATTATTCCAACAAGAGTTGCAAAAATATTTTAAATCATCTCAAAGACAAAATGTAGATTTATAAGGATCCCTCATGTGCAAATGTGACTTCATTACTGATCTTGATTTATCATAATGATAAAAAATCTCTCAAATACAAATGTGTGTGTAATTGTATTGTTCATTCACCAATTTTGAGCAAGATAATTTGATACAAGTAATTTGAATTAACCAAATGAGTGTTCGTTGACCATGATTTATATGCATATGACTGTACCAGACTACTATGTAAGTTAGGTCATCAAGAGCTAGCTAATCCATAAGCCGACATAGGTCTGTACAAAAGAAGGTCGCTAATGTGACAGACATATCACCATGCTAGGGATTACCCAAGGCCAAGCGGGTTGGGCACAAACCACCTGTTATGGGGCTTACCTCATAGTTTTTGAATAATTGAGAATTCCAGGGATTCAAGCTCATTCACCCTTCTTTTATTTTCAATGAGTAAGGAAAAGGGATTTTATTGCTTTTTGCTTTTGCTGTTTCTTTTTCCTTTTTTTTTTTTTTTTGTATTTTTGCATGGAACTGAGATAATGCTAAAATATTGTTGTGATGGTATAAAATAATATTTTTCTTTTTCTCATTTTCTTTGACTTTTTTTTTTTTCTTCCTATACTAGGGATACTTGCTCGGATTGTCTATAGAGCAAGGGATTTTTATTCTGGGCAGGGGTGAGCTTGTCATTTTGTCAATTCTCAAATATTCTAGACCATGTGCATGATAGGATAGTAGGGGAAAATTTTCGCTCAAGAAACTACTTCTACTATGTAGCATCTTATCGAAATTGCAATGAAATCATTTTAATGTGAAAATATATGTTTGGTTCAAGTAAATAACAAGATCAGTTCTCTATGCTCAAAAATTTATTTAATTCAACTATGGACTTTGATATAAGAGAGATTAATAATCATACCAAATAAAATCAAGATATTTATTCATGTGAGTGTGAAAGTGCGGGATTCCAAATAAATGCTAATTTATCCAAAATAATTGAAAATATATCTGCAATACTGCAAGAATTGACAAGTGAAAAAATAAAAGATGTTTTTGAAGATTTTGATGATTTTGAAGTTTTTATATGTTGATTTTGATTGATGAATTGAAAGAATAAATATTGTTACTATTTTGAAAATTTGTATATGGATGACTAAAATGAAACAATATGCAAAATAATAATATATAAAAATGATGAACTAACCAAATTTTATGCATAATAGCGCTTAAGATGCATAATGTTCATAGGTTCTTTAAGATATTTACCATCTAAGGTAGCTAATCGGTATGCTCCCGATCCAAATTTAGCAGTGATGATATACGGTCCAAGCCAGTTAGGTTCAAATTTACCTTTAAGATCTTTAGTTGCATTAGTATTTTTTTATTTTCTTTCAATACAAGGTCGCCGATCTCAAAAGATCGATGATGAACTTTCTTGAGGTATGCTCGCTTGACCTTGTTTTGGTAGGCATAAAGATGCTTCAAAGCATTGATGCACTTCTCATCTAGGAGTTCCAGCTGACCAAGCCTACCAGCATGGTATTCATCTCCTACTTCAGTATATTGAAGTAGCAGAGCCAAAGAAGGAACTTCTAATTCAAAGGGAAAAACTGCTTCAACGCCATAGACCAAAACAAAAGGTGAATTTCTTGTGGGAGTGCGAACACTAGTTCGATAAGCCCACAGAGTAAGATATAGTTGAATGTGCCAATATCGGCCAGATTTATTGACCAGTCTTTTGAGGATTTTGATTAATGTTTTATTAGATGCTTCTGCTTGGCCATTACCTTGAGGATAATAGGGAGTGGACCAATGATGTTGAATTTTATATTTTTGACATAATTTTTTGACATATTTATTTTTGAAACAAGTTCCATTATCTGAGATGAGATTTGTAGGAATTTCGAACCTACAAATAATTTGATTAAAAATAATCCTGGAAACTTGGGTTCTAGTGCAAGAAGCTAAGGGCATAGCTTCAACCCACTTCATGAAATACTCGATAGCAGTTATGATGAATTTGTGTCCATCAAATGACATAGGGTTGATTTTTCCAATGATGTCTAAGCCCCATTTTGAAAATGACCAAGGAGATGAAATAGCCTGCAGCTCTTGTGCAGGCGCATGGACGAGGTCAACATTTTTCTGGCACTTGTCGCAATGGCACACATAATCATGTGCATCATTCTCCATGGTAGGCCAAAAATATCATATCCTAAGGAGCTTCTTAGCAATGGTGCTACCACTAAAATGTCCCCCACAAGATCCATCGTGGGCTTCACTCAAAGCTGATCGAGATTCTTCTAGACTCAAACATCTCAATAGGATGCCTTCAAAATATATCCTATACAAGGTATTACCAATAATTACGAAACGACTTGCTCGTCTACATAATAATCGGCGTTGGTTGCTATTACAACCTTCAAGAAAAGTCTCATTTTGAAGAAAATTAAATATATCAGTGTACCAAGGTTCAGGAGTAGTTTCGTTGATTAAAAATACATCCAGAGGTTCTAAGCATAATTTATTTGAAAAATTTTATTGAATTCGATCAATAATTATGGTAGCATATTCGTCATCTAACTCCAAGGGAAAAAGAGATGCAGCTGCAGCCATAGCGTCAGCCACACGGTTACTAGTTCGAGGAATAGCTTCCAAGGTAACTTGATCAAATAAAGATAATAATTGTAGGACATATGCTTTATATGGACATAATTTATCATCTCTGGTCTGATAAACATCATTAATTTTATTTATGACAATTTGAGAGTCATCAAAAATTAATAAATTTTTAATTTCCAATGCCAAGGCAGCTCGTAATCCAAGGATTAAAGCCTCATATTCAACAGTGTTATTAGTGCAAGCAAACGTTAATTTAAAGGACAGAGGTATAATATGTTTCTATGGAGATATTAAAATAATACCTACACCAGCCCCACTCATGCATCGGGCTCCGTCAAAGTATAGGGACCATTTCTTAGGATGGTCTACCTCTAGTTTAAGGCATTCATTGGGAAACTCAATGATGAGGGGATGGATAGACTCTAAGGGTGCAGAAGCTAATTTATATGCTATGATTTGACCTTTAACAAAATTCTATCCTATAAACATGAGTTCAAACTCACTTAGCATAAGAACCCACTTTGCGATGCGACCAAATAAGTACGGGAAACTCATGAGATACCGCAAAGGATCAAATTTAGCAATAACATACATTCTCTGACTGAGCATGTAATGGCATAATTTCTATGTATAAAATATGACTATGAGACATAACTTCTCTAATATTGTATAGTGAGTTTCATAACTGATTAAGGTTCGGCTAATGTAACTGATCAAGTTGAGCTAACATAGCTCCTAAGGAAAAATATAAAGCAGAAATGTACAAGATAAATGGGTGATCAGGTCTAGGTGGTGAAAGCACCAGAGGGTTAAGGAGATATTGTTTGAGGAGGTCAAATGTTTCCTGACATTCATCGTCCCAATGAAAAGAGACATATTTCTTAATAAGCTTAAGAAAGGGTCTTGTTTTGTCTGCCAACTTATCGACAAAGCGACGAATAGCTTGAAGTTTACCTTGTAGACTTTGTAATTTAGATATATTTGTGGGTGTGGGCATATCAGTGATAGTCATGATCTTTAGAGGGTCAATTTCAATGCCACGTAAAGAAACTATAACCCCTAATAATTTACTGGACTTAACTCCGAATATACATTTAGTTGGATTCAGTCGGATAAGATATTCCATTAACTGATTAAAAACTTTTCTCAAGTCATCTAAATGATCATCTTCTTTGGTAGAACGAGCTATAATATCATCTACATAATCATGTGGAAAGATATAATTCATGGCTCATTGATAAGTTGCACCTGCATTATTCAAACTGAATGGCATCACTTTCCAACAAAAGGTCCCCCAAGGGGTAATAAAGGTTGTTTTAGCTTGATCTTCAGGAGCTATCTTGATCTGATTATAACCATAGAATCCATCCATTAGGAATATCATTCCACTCCCAGCAGTAAAATCAATGATCTAATCCATGTTGGGAAGAGGAAAATCGTCTTTAGGGCATGCAGCCTTAATATCCCTAAAGTCTATGCAAACCCTAACTTTGGTAGCTTCTTTCTTAGTTACCGAAAGTACGTTCGAGATCCATTCAGTATAATCAATGGCTTGTATAAAAATAACCTTCAAGAGTTTTTCTAATTCCCCTTTGACTAGTAAATCCACTTTAGGATGCATTTTTCTAAGTTTTTATTTAACAGGTTTAGCATCCGGATGGACTACTACATGATGCATAACTACAGAAGGGTTTAATCCTGGCATATATTCATATGTCCAACAAAAAACGTCTTCATACTCTTTAAGAAATGCAATGTATTTATCTTGTTTTTCTTGAATTAATTATGATCCAATGTTGATTATGTGAGGGTTATCATTGGTTCCAATGATACTTTTTATGACATTCTCTACTTCCATGTGTAGATCTCTCTCAAAATTAGGTGGGGCGGGTGAAACACCTAATTCTTGTAATTCTTCCAAGGTTAGCTTGGATAATTCATCTTGAGGAGTCGTGGCCTCAAGCTGGGATATACTAGGTATAGAGCCATCAAAATAAAATCCATTATGTAATAATTCCTCAACGGAGACATCATGGAAAATATCTCTAGCCAACTCATCGTCGGATTCAGCGATCATCTGAGGGTAAGCTATGGAGAGCATATTACATGTAAATGGCTTATTTATTAAACGCAAAGGATCGCGTTCATCCAAATAATATTGGTAAGATATGAGATGGTCATCATCCTCAAATGGGAAGGGATGACCTTTACTAGGAAATAGGCCCACACCGCATCGGGTAGGCCATGGTTCTACCTCAAAAGTTTCTTTCATACCATTTTGGAAAGGTCCCAAACATTTCCCTTTATATACCAATTTAAGAATTATAGGCTTAGATTTAATATACTCATTAGCAAAATAACATCGAGCATATCCATCATAATGTGTCTTGATGTTTCTAGGTATTCTTCCCCAATAATATCCCTTATAAATAAAATTGCAACTCCCAACTTGGTAAATACTTCCCATAGGCTGTGGGAGGCCCAAAGTATGAGGAGAGGGTGGCAATTTATTTAAAATAAGGGAATCTTGCATAGCAACGTTTGTTTTTTCTGATATAAGAATTTTAGATAAATCGGGTAAAAGCTCGTCAGTAAGAGCATAAGAGGTAGAAGGAACATTTCCTACATCGTCATATGTGGAAAATATGCCTCTGGTAGGTGTAGATGTTATAGATATTTCGATGGATGGGTCTATAGGTATGGAAGTTATAGGAGTAAAATAAGAAGCATTGGTTGTGGGTTTAGGATCTTTTGAAACTCCTAATGTGGTTTGTTCAGAAGGTGGTTGAACTATATGTAGAGGTGGAGTTGATGGAAAAAATTAGATGATGTTATGGGTGTGTGTTTCACACATTTAGATGGATGATTAGAATTAGGATGTGTGGATGATAAAATAGGGCAAAATTGAACTCCAACAGGTTCTGCCAAAGCACACATATCAAAGGGTCTAGGATCACCATGAATGGTAACCAACTGATTTTTAAATTCAAATTTAACACACTGATGTAAATTTGAGGGAACAGCTCGCATCGCATTGATCCAAGGGCGACCCAAGAGTATATTGTACAATGCAGGGTAATGTAGAATAAACACGATCGTGTCTAAGGTTCTAGGACCAACTTGCAATGGTATAGTAATAACTCCACATGTTTCTTGTATTTCGTCATTGAAGGCTTTTATGATCATATCAGTTATTTTCATTTCATCACTTCTAAACCCAAATCTTTGGTAGAAGTCAAAAGTGCAAATGTTTAAAGAGGAACCATTATCAATTAATACTTGTTTAACTGCTACATCTCCAATTAGGGCAGTAATATATAAGGGGTTATCCTTATGTAAACTATGTTGTGGTATATCTCTATCCTGAAAGTCAATACAATCAACTTCACAAGTTATTATAGTATTGGCCATAGCTTCAGGTTGAATATTTTGTGGTACCATCATTTGGCTTAATGTGAGCATTAACTCATCCCTATGTGTAGGAGATCTTAAAATGTCTAAGAGGGAAATTCTAGCTGTAGTATTTGATAATTGTTCATTAATATTATAAGGAGGTTTAGGTTGAACATTAGGTGCATGATTTCCTTTATTAGGAACTTTCAAAACAAATAGAGTTGATCCATCGTTCTGAGTTTGATCTAGTTGAGAATTATGAGCCTGTTGTCGATTAATAGCTCCGATGGTACCGATAATATTATTTTGTAGATGATGAATAGGTCTTGGTCTAGCATTTATGGCTTTTTCATTAGAAATTAATTGGTGATAAGATGGTCTAGTAGTGACTCTTCTTGGAAATGGTTCTTCTGGAACCATAGAACTTGTGATAGGTTGAATAGGATTTGATTCATCTTCAGAGCTATTCGATTGATTTGAAGTGATTTCCATGTCACTTTCGGTCTCATATTCTACATCACTAAGATCAGGTGTCTGAGTATTATATAGAGGTCTGGTCGTAACTGTGGATAAAGTTGTGTCAGATACTTCCACATCATGAGTAGGTGAATGCCCACTAATAGTTCCTACATATTGGGTAGGAGGGGGAAAATTATGATGCTCAATTTTATTAGCCACTTCTTTTCCATGCTTTGGTAAAGGATGTTGAAATATGTCCAATGATTGATTGGCATTCTGATTCTGATTTTGGGGGATGTTCTTTTGAGCATTATTGGGAGGATTTTGTTTAGGTTGAAAGGCTTGCACCTCCATCTCATTGTTATCAATCAGGTCTTGTATTTTATGTTTTAATATTTTACAAGAGTTGGTAGCGTGTCCAAGTCCTCTATGGAAATCATAGTGTAAATCAGCTCTGTATCCGGGTATAGTTGGATCAGGTTCCCGGATATTTGGTAATTGGATCAAACCTCATGCTAGTAATTGCGGTAAAATGGTTGATAGAGGTTGATTTAACCTAGTAAATTCTTGAGGTGGTTTATCAGGATGTTTCAATATGAACTTCTCTATTGTTTTTGCAGTATTAACATTGTCAACATTTCTACCATCGATGACTCCATCACCCACAACTTGTTTATTTTTATATTGATCTCTGGATTTTTTCTCATCATATTTCTTTTTAAGCTGACCTCTCCTAATGAGAGCATATTCCACTTTTTGGGCTAAGTCTATAGCCTGATCGAAGGTGGTCAAGGTAGCAATTGATAATTCATAGGATAGTTGTTCTTGTAAATTATTGATAAAGATATCCAACATTTCTCGATAAGGTAACACAAAGTGTAATTTTCCTATCAACTATCTCCATTGAGCTAGGAAATCAGCAAAACATTCATCTTTGTCTTGTTTTAAGTTGTACAAATATTTAATGGTTACATGCCTTTCAATGTAGGCACTAAATTGATGAACGAAAGACTCAGCAGTTTCTTTGAAATTCCTTAAATAATGAGTGGGTAGTTGATAATACCACTCTAATGCCATTCCTCCTAAAATTTTTGGAAACATTTTTAGTAATAACAATTCATCATGTGATATATCATGACAGGCTATCCTAAACATACAAAGATGCTCTATGGGATATCCGGTTCCTCTATATATAGGTAGGACAGGCATAGGAAAGTTTTTAGGATATGGTTGTGCTACAACTATAGGATCTAAAGGTTGACTACACATCTCTTGATAATTGTATGAGGGACTGTAGGGATCTATCTGGTCCATGCGGGAGACTAACTATTTCACCATGGATTCCAGATTACTAGTTTGTCCACCATATTTTTTGGGTGGTATTTGAGCATGTGATGGAGTGACGTAAGGATTGGATGCTATATTACTATTATGCAAATGGTTGGTAGGAAGAGTATTATGAAGATTTGTAGTAGCATTATTTTGTATCCCAGATTGTTGTAAATTGGTGTTAGGTTTTGTTTTGGGCTTTTGTTTATTTGAGGTATGTTGATCAATAACTTGGCGAAATAGAGTAGTGAATGAAGATTTTTTTTGTGTGGGAATAACCCTAGGCTTGGTAACAGGCACTCTAGGTGGTTGGGTAACCTGTTGTTGTTGCATGTTCTGGATTATAGCAGCCATATCTAAATTGGATGGTCCAGCTTGATCACTTTCTTGATCAATGAAGGACAAGGTATTAGTGTGTGTGTGATATATTTATTCTAGGTTTGCTTGGGTGTCACTAATTTGATCCTTGTCCATATGGACTACTCTATTAAAAGTGCCAATATTAGTATTGAGGAACTTTAAAAAATGTTCCATGTTCTCAAAAGTAACAGCTCCTTTCAGAGACATTTTAGGGGATGAGGATCCTTCCTCTCTAACAGTTTCTCTTTGTTCATTTCCTTCAGCAAACTCTTCTTATTGTTGGTCTAGTGTTCCTCCTTCCTGAATTGGGTCTTCAGGAAGGACATCTAGTTTATTTACTGGTTTTCCTAACCAATATTCTTCTACTTCGATCTGTTTTCCATTCCTAAGTCTAGTCATTATGCTTAAACTTAGATTTTAGCAAATATATATTTATATATATATATATATATATTTGCAACAAGTTTGGGAGGTATATATTTCAATTATATACCTACTATAATACTTAAAAGAAAATGTTTTGATTTTTGTTATATTTTTTTTTTGTTTTTGTTTTTATAATAATATTATAAAGAGAACAAACAGTATACTAAATGCAAGAAATAATAAAATAATGGCTTAGTTTTCTATAAATAGTTTATAGATGTCATTGATGGGATCAAGTTCATTAGGCGTCATGAAATGCTCCTCTTCAAATCGGAAATGGTTTTTCAAGAATTTTACAAAGTGTGCTATGATGATGTTATCTACTTCTGACTTTGACTTGTAAAAATATAGCTCATGGCAATACTCTCGATATAACACAGCTCTAGTAACTCTATTCCATCTCTTTATATTCGTAAGAACGACCTCTTGATCCTCTATACGAGATAGAAATTTATGTACTACAACTGTGTTGTCTAGGTATTCCTCAAAGGTGTACAACTCGAAAGACACAAGGGCTATTTTATATACTAACCACCTATGGAAAGCTCTCTGAAGTTCATGGTACAAAGTCACCTAATCAAGATCCAAGATTCTATCTAGGACAAACCTCTTGATTTGCCTAAGTTCGGTTGATCTAGATTCAATGATATTCAATCTCCTATTAAGTTCATCCCATAAAGGTTGAACCCTATTTTTTTGAGGTACTCTAAGTACAGAAGTAATCTCTATAGTTGCTAATTGGTTTTCAACATTAATGGTGATAGCTTGTCTTTTATTATAATCTACCATCTAAATATGATATGCAATCCTTAATTATTTTTTTGATGATTCTAAATGCATTTATGTTTTTTTTTGGATTGTTTTAAAAAGGCTTTTAGTTTTCACATTGGGTTCACCAAAATGTATCGCTCCAAATTTTTCACATCCTTACCTTCAGGCTATAGGATCCGCACCCAGAAGGGGAATGCGAGAAGGATGGGACAATACCTCGAACTGAGAGGCATTTTGAAGGTCGTGCCTCTTGAGGGAGGGGTATAAGGGTGAATTTTCTATAGATGGTGGGTTCACCAGGAAAATTTTGAGTGGTAGTTTCCATGCCTAGGTTGAGAGTAGGTTTGATGTGTTCATTTTGTGTTTTAATCATTCAATTCCTAGGTTTGGCCAAGATGAATCTAAGCTATTCTATATGCCAATGCTGATTTATATGAATACAAAGAACATAAATAAGTGCTAAACACAAAAAATATGCTAAATGAGATAGAATATACCTAATTTCGGATGTTTGATACAGATTCTAAGTTTTGTAGAAGTCCAAATCATCTCAAATCGTACATAATCATCTGAAATGTCATAGAATCATCTCAAATATTAGTCAGTCATCTAAGATCAGATGAGATCATCGTCGATCTGATGAATTCATTAGACGAATTCATAAAAAACTTGCAGTCACAGATACAGATAACAAAAACCAAAAATACAACTGCAAAAGCAAGGGGAAATGATAGAAATGATAGTAAATTTTCCTAAATGATAGATCCAGATAGTAATTAAAAGGAAATGCATCAATTTAATAATTTATTTTAACTTTATCATGCATCTGTACTAAATGAGGTGAACTCCAGGATGCAAAAATAAAATAAACCAAGTTAATGCATAAGAAAATGAAGAGAAGAGATAAAAAAAATGCAAACTTTGGGTTCTGATTGCCCCTAATATATACTATAGTTAGGATCACCTCCAATCATACAATATCATCACCGATCCTTGACAGGATCATCCAAAATCGTCTGGAATCGCCTTCGATGATCTGAGCTTGCTTTGGCTAAAAAATAGTAAGATTCTTGCAAGAAAACTTGAAATACAGAATACAAACGATGGTGCGAGGATGCTCTATTACACAAGGAACTAAATTTGTAGGGAAATCAGTCATCCAAGGGGTTCAGGGGGATAAACTAAGAAAATCCCAGTTTATATAGGATTAGGGAGAGGTTAGGAGGTTGGAGATCATCCCAATTTGGGAGATCTCCAACGGGGGAGACTCTAACTGTGTAGACACACTTTCTGCCAAAGTTAGAGAAGCTGTTGAAATAGAAGCTAATTATGAAATTTTGGTTTTGGGATGAAATTGTCTGGATGTTCTCTTCCAGATGAATTCGTCAAATTTGGGACGATTTCATCTGATCGGAAACGATATCATCCAATGATAAAAACAAATCCTAAAATGGCACGAAAAACAAGGGGAGTGGGTAACAGGCATTTAACGAGTGGTTTTGGGTTAAAATTCAAATTTTAATCTTTTAACTAAGGTTTAACTACGCCAATTTTAGGGTGCTATAGACTGATCTTGGATGAAATCTTCTTTAGATCATCTACAATATTGTAGGCTAGGGAGTTGTGCACCTCAGATTCTCTTTTCACCTTGTACCTGGTGCGATACTGCTCCGTAGCTTTGACCCTTTGTTGCTTGGTCAGTGAAGGAAGCTTGAGCTTCTCTCTAGCTTTTTCTTTATTTTCCACCTGAGGTGGATTTGTAGGGGCCTATTAGGTCTTCTCCTTGACTGGTGTAGGTTGAGGAGCTTTACTTGAGGCCTGGAAAAGTTGTTTTCCCTTTTCATGGTGAGCATGCACCTTTAGGGGAGCCATTTGAGTAGCATCTACCTCTATCGACCTTTTTCCTCCTCTGGTAAGGACTGCAACTTGCTCTTCCTCACCAATTACCAGGTTCTGATCCAATTGCCTGATGATTTTGACTTAACTACCATGACTATTGCTCACCAGCATTTGTACATAATTTTGGTGCAACATGCAGGTCTTCTCTTTGTGAGGGTCATTACACGTGGAGCACCAATGTATGTAATCGGGAGTGCTCGAAGCTTTGTCAATCATGGCATTTCTTGTTGATGCTTTCCCTTACTGGAATGCTTGATATTTAGTAAGTGTGGGTGTAGGATATGACCTTCTCGATAGAAACTCATGCTATGCTTGCTTCTTCTTCATAATGGTCACATCATTGGATAAGGTTTGCACTGTGGAGTTCAGGGACTAAACCTCTTGTAGTATTTTGACTTGCATATCATCGACTTTAGGAATGGGTGGAAATGGAGCCATCATTGGTATTGAAGGTAGGGCAGGGTGTTGATATGATGCTAGCAGTACAAGTAATGTCAAATAATTAGTGGGCTACAAAGTCGAGAACATAGAAAAATGGATTTGTGGAGTAGCAATCTGTGATACATTGGGATTTAGGTTCCAAGACGATATCGGGTATGCAGGGGTTGCAAAGATCTGTGAAGCGGTTGTGATCACATAATAGAATTGAGGGAAATTAGGAAGTATGGGCATCAGTATCCTTTGGGGAAGCTTACCCATAGCTATTATATCCATCCTCACTCTCTGGGCTAACTCGTATAACTTAGGGAAGGTATTGATATTCGAATACCTTACCATGACATTGATATCAGGGTTGAAATATCGAAGGAAATAGTATGTTGTAGCTTCGCTAGTTGGCCGAAGTCCAAATGGTATCCTTTGCTAGGTTTGAGCGAATCTAACATTGAAATCAGTGATCTCCTCTTGTGGATGCCTCTAAATCATTATGAACTGATGTAGGAGAGAGGATGGATCGGTGGACTCGTCGAAGCTTCTCATCAGTTTTCTGGCTAATTGGTCCCATCCCATTATAGTATCAGGTGGTAAAGATCTATACCAGTAGAGGAGATTCCCTCTAATAGATAGAACCAAAATATTTACTATAACTCGCTCTTCTATGATGTTATGAATCACCGCCAAAGAAACTATGTCCTGGATGTGCTCTAGAGCAGTCTTCCTAGTTCCATCAAACGTAGGGATCTTCTTCATAGTAGCAGGTGGAACTTGCCCTTATCTCGCTATATTTAGCGGTCCCAAAGAATTCCATGTCGAGAACAATCTGGGTGGCGGTTTTTGCTACATTTTTTGTTGTTTTTGTTGCTAGTGTTGTGCCATATTTGCTCCTGGATTTTGAGAAATAGGAATTATTGAAGCTTCTCCTTGATTGCTAACAGGACGACTAATATGAATGGAGGCACTAGGATGCTTCGGTGAGTTGGGAGGATTAGGAAGAAAGCTAGCTGCTATTCTATCCAAAGTTAATTCTTATTCATCAATAGTAGCCTCTTGCGAGGATGTTCCACATAATAGTGACTCAGGGGTGACCAACCTAGAATGTTCCCTAAAGGTGTCAATATCAAGCTCAAAGAACTCAGTTTCCTCTCCTCTATTCCTAACTCTCCATCTTGTTTGCATGAAGGCATAGACTTAGGTACTGATCTCTATGACTTAAATATTCTTAGTTAAAACAGAGTAACCAGATGCTAAGAATATTTTGGCAATGATACGAGCATCGATCCTCACAACCACTCACAAGGTGAGACTAATCGGTCCCATCGGGTATGCCAAAAACTGTTGGTCATCAAATCTGCCCAGGAAAGGATTTTGGGTAGTGTATGTTCCCTAGACCTGGACCAACATTGAAAGTCTGAAGGGAAGAGATACCCCTCATGCCAATCTCCATAGAAATGTCAGCTCCTTTGCTAAACTACTTCAGTGTTTTAAGACAAGAGTGTAGGAAAGAGATAAAAGAGTAAGGGTAAAGGAAAGAAATAAAAAAGAGTGAGGGTGCAGGAAATAAATAAATAGGGTAAGGGAAGAAATTTCAATAATTAAAGTGGAAAAGAACCAGAAGCATGATCGCTGGCTAATAGCTCAAAATAGCGACAATAAATACCAAGAATAAAAAAAATGAACATGATATTAGCCTCCCTATGTATCCTCTAGACGAGTTCCAGGATTACCCTCCCCCATACATCGAAATCCAAATTTCAAAATTACGACGACCAAGAAAAGGTGAATATAACATAAACACTATCCACAGGTAGCATAAAATAAAGCTAATACACCATTTTCCTCCCCTATGTATCCTTCAAGAAAATTTTAGGGTTCTATCCCCAATTGCACACCTAAATCCAGAATGTAGAATTACAGTATGCAAATGAAGAAAAAATAACAAAAATAATAATATAAGGCAGCATACAAGAGAGAAATTAAGCCCAAATCTCTTTAGTATTGATCGCAGAGATTCATGTTATAGTCATTTTCTAGCAGAAATTTCTCCCCATTTTACATTATAATGCCTGGGTTTTTATAGAGGACCCGACCCTCTAAGCCATCAATGCACAAAATAGAGGAGTACATCCTCAAAAACCTAAGAAGTCAGCTCCCACAGCTCTCGTGACTAAGCTCTCAAATATTTTCCCATAACTGGCAACTGTGATCGAGTCAGTTGAGGAAACATGCATTTATGAGCCATCTGAACGTCCTTGGTCTTTGGGTGTGGAGCTCGATTGGCCACCATGCCTACTGGGCTCTTCTTTAGGGACTGATACTTCCTTTCCAATTGCCAAAAATGAGCAGCAAGTTCATCGGGCACGTAAAAATTCATTTATGAGGCACTTGATTGCCTCAAAAAAATACCCGACTTGGAGTGCATGCCCTTGAAGCGCTTCATCGAATTTTAGTTCACAACTCCACTTCATGATGGATTTGAGCCGAAGTAGATCCTCCTTCTTGGTTATGCACTTCGCACGAATGTGCTTCGCGAGATGGCTTCGGGGATGTGAAATGTCGAAGTAAATATTCCTTCTCAAGATGTCTCACTCTTTTGTTGCTTTGCTGGAAAATCATGTTGAAACTACTTCACTGAGGTTCTTCGCCCGAAGTGGATTCTTCACTAGTGAGTCTTCAAAATGCTTTGCCACGATCCTCCCTCAAAACTATGGTTCAGGGTTTTTTGGGCCGAAGTGCATTCTTGCCTTGGAAAAATGTCTTGCTCTTTACAAGCTAATACCACTTCGGGTGAAAGTGCTTCACACGAAAGCTATCCGAAGTAGATGTCTTGCTCTTTTCCTTAACTTTCTCAGTGGTAAAGATTTTGCATCTCCATTCTATATACAAAGGGAGTGGCAATAGAAGCCAAAATTGCTACAATACTTTCAAATATATTCAAAATAACAAAAAGAAATACTTTACAAAAAGAAACACTTTACAAAAATTTGATTTTACTACCCCTCTAAGGCAATGTGACAAAATTGTCAATAGGTCCTTGGATGGGGAATAACATATGAAGGTAATATTCATCCTCATAATCCAAAGGGAACATGCACTCGTATTCATCATCTAAGCTAGGGTAGTTAATTAGTGTGATGCCATAGTCATCATCATCATCACTCGTCCATTCGTGAGGAGGACCTTGGTCTTGTTCCTCATTGTTAGATTACAAGGTGTGTGAGATCTCCCCCACTTCATGGGATTGGGTGACATCACTAAAAATACTTGGATCTATCATTTCTATGGGTAAATTATCTCCCAAGTAATGAACATGATTAGGATTAGCATATGGGTCATGGGCGAGTTTATCTTGATAACCTAGACATAGGTGTTCGAGACTCTCAATGAGGACATCCAACGGTATCAGTTTATTATGTCCCAACCCAGATCTATCATATGGAATTTGATATTGGGGCTAACATGGGATACAATTACCCTACGCATATAGGTCAATACCAAACCCATACCAATTGCAATTATCTAAGTACCGCAATGCATAGTTTAGATTCGACAAATAGTTTACATTCTCAGAAAAGGGTTCATCATCATCTTCCTTCTGAGGAATAGGTAGATCTCCATACTCTGAACCTCCATATATGAAATTCATTTGATTATGAGGTAGAACAAGAGATACAATGCTACCTATGGGAAGATGAGATCTCCTTGTAGAACCCTAAAATTCGTGCAGTTAAACCATTAGTAAAAAGTAGAAATTTGAATTTTAACCTCAAAACTGCCTGTTAACTGCTCATCTCATTTTTCATGCCTTTTTTAGAGGTTTTTGTGACCATTGGATGATATCATCATCGATTTTATGATATCATTGCGAATCTAACGAATTCATCTAGAACAGAACGTCCAAACGATTTCATCCCAAAACTAAATTTTCACAATTAGCTTATGTTCCAATGACCTCTCCAACTTGGGTAGAAGCGTGTCAGCACGGTTGGAGATTCCCACATTGAGGATATCCTAGATTGGGATGATCCCCAACCTCCTAACCTCCCCCTAATCCTATATAAACTAGGATTTTCCTAGTTTATCCCCTTGACTCCCTCCTTGACTTCCTACCTGGCTGCCTGGCTGATTATTTCCCTATAATTTTAGTTTTGCTATGATCTCCCATCATTTGCACTCGTGTTTTCAAGTTTTAGTGCAGGATTTCACTATCTTTCAGTTGGAGGTAACTTGGATCGTCGCAGGTGATTCAACTACAATTTTAGATGATCATGTCAATATCAGCGATGATCTTGTATGATTACAGACGATCTGGTCTGCAATTCAACTTTGGGGCAATCAGAGCCTTGAGTTTACATTCTCTATCTCATTTTGCTTATTTATTGGTGCATTAGATTAATTTAATTCTATTTTGCATCTTGGAGTTCACCTCATTTAGCATAATTGCATGATAAAATCCAAAATAAGTTTTCAAAATAGTGCATCTCATTTAATTTGATATCTGGATTTATCATTCAAACATTTATACTCTTATTTTTGTCATTTTGCATCATTCTTGCAATTGTATTTTTTGGTTTTTGGTGTCTATTTTCTTGATTGCAAGTTTTTTACGAATTCGCCTAACAAATTTGTCAGGTCGCTAATGATCTTGGAAGATCTCAAATGATCTCCTATGATTTGGGATGATTCTATACAATTACAGATGATCCTATCATATCCAGGATGATCTGGACTCTTACAAGCTTTAGAATCTTCATCAGACATAAAAAATTAGGTGTACTCTTCTCCATTTTATATATTCTCTGTATTCAATCACATTAGGATTCATTTATGTCTTTTGTTTTCATATAAATCAGAATCTTCATATAGAATAGCTTAGCTTCATTTTGGCCAACTTAGGAATCTGAATTATTGAACATAAAATGAACAAATCAAACCCATTCTCAACATAGGCATGGAAACTGCCACTCAAAGTTTCCTAGTGAACCCCACCATTCATCAAAAATTCATCTTTATACCCCTCCCCCGAGAGGCATGACCTTCAAAGGGTCTCTCCGTCCAAGGTATTGTTCCATCCTTTTCTCACCTCCCTTTCAGGTACGGATCCTTTAGCCTGAAGGTAAGGATGCGAAAAATTTTGGCAATACATTTTGGTGAACCCGACATGAAACTAAAAACACCTTTTGAAAACAATCCAAAAAAAAAAAAACACATTATTAAGAACATCTAGAATCATTAGAAAACTATTAAATTTGCATATCATACTTATATGGTAGATTATAATAGAAGACAAGTTGTCTCCATAAATGTTGAAAATCAATTAACGGCCATAGGGATTTCTTATGTGCTTAGACTACCTCAAACATATAGAGCCCAACATTTGTGGGATGAAATTGATAGGATATTGGGTATTATTGAATATAGATCTATATAACTTAGGCAAATTAAGAAGTTTGTCCTAGATAGAATCCTAGATCCTGATCAGGTGACTTTGTATCATGAACTTCAGAGAGCTTGCCATAGGTGGTTAGCCGATAAAAGAGCACTTGTGTCTTCTAAATTATACACCTTTGAGGAATACCTTAAGAATGCAGTTGTAGTACATAAATTTTTATCTTGTGTAGAGGATCAAGAAGTCATTCTTATGGATATAAAGAGATGGAATAGAGTTCCTAGAGCTGTGTTGTATCGAAAGTATTGCCATGAACTTTATTTTTACATTTCAGAGTCTGAAATAGATCATATTACCATAGCACAGTTTGTCAAGTTCTTGAAAAACAACTTCCAATATGAAGAGGAGCATTCATGACTTCTGATGAACTTGACCCTATCAATGATATCCATAAACTATTCATAGAAAGCTAAGTGATTATTTCTACTATTGTTTCTTACAACTAGAATGTTGTTTGTTATTTTTTCTCGCAAAATAAAAATATAATAAAATCACAAAAAAAAAAAACAACAAAACATTTCCTTTTAAAGTATTATAGTAGGTATATAGTTAAAATATATACCTCTCAACCCTATCGCATATATATATATAAGTATATATATTTGCTAAAACCTAAGTTTAACACAATGCCTAGACTTAGGAATGGAAAACAAACTGGAGAAGATGAATATTGGTTAGGAAGACCATTAATTGACCAAAATGTCCCTCCTGAGGACCAAGTTCAGGAAGAAGAATCTTGCTGTAGGAAATGAACAAGAAGAAACTATTAGATAGGAAGGATCCTCATCCCCTAAAATGTCTTCGGGAGGAGCTATCACTTTTGAGAACATGGAACAATTCTAGAAGTTCATTAACACTAATATTGGTGTTTTTAATAGAGCAGCCCATATGGACAAGGATCGAATTAGTGACACTCAAGCAACTCTAGAAGAAGTATTTCAAACACACACTAATCCCTTGTCCTTTATTGAACAAGAGAGTGATCAAGCTGGACCATCCAATTTGGATATAGTAGTTACGATCCAGAGCATGCAACAACAGCAAGTTACCCAATGATCTAAAGTACCTGTTAACAAGCCTAGGATCATTTCCGCACAAAAGAAACCATCATTTACTGCTCTATTTTGCCAATATCTTTATCAACATACCTTAAATCAATAAAAACCCAAAACAAAACCAAACACCAATTACCAATGATCTAAGGTACAACATAATACTATTACAAATCCCCTTCATAATACTCTTCCTACCAACACTTTGCATAATAGCAATATAACATCTAATCCTTGTGTCACACCATCATACGCTCATAGATCCCATACCTATGTTCCACCAAACCAATATGGTGTACAAACTAGCAATCTGGAAGCCATGGTGAAACAATTATTTTCTTGCATGGACCAGATAGATCCCTACCATCCCTCGTACAATTATCAAGAGATGTGTAGTTAGCCTTTAGATCTTATAGTCGTAGCATAGCCGTATCCTAAACATTTTCCCATTCCTGTTCTTCCCATATATAAAGGAACCGAAGATCCCATAGAGCATCTTCATATGTTTAGGATAGCATGTCATGATATATCACATGATGACTTGTTATTACTAAAAATGTTCTCGAAAATCTTGGGAGGAATGGCATTAGAGTGGTATTATCAATTACCCACTAATTATTTGAGGAATTTTGAAGAAATTGCCAAGTCTTTTGTTCATCAATTTAGTGCCTACATCGAAAGAGATGTGACCATTAAATATTTGTATAGCTTAAAACAAGGCAAATAGGAATGCTTTGCTGATTTCCTAGCTAGGTGGAGATAGTTGATTGGAAAATTGCACTTTGTGTTACCTTATAGGGATATGTTGGACATCTTTATTAATAATTTGCAAGAGCAACTATCTTATGAATTATCAACTGCTACCTTGACCACCTTCGATCAGGCTATAGAATTAGCCCTAAGGGTGGAAGATGCTCTCATTAAGAGAGGCCAGCTTAAAAAGAGAGACGATGAGAAAACATCCAAAAATCAATATAAGAATAAACAAGTTATGGGTGATGGAGTCACCGATAGCAAAAATATTGCTAATGTTAATGTTGCGAAGACAACGAAGAAGTTTGTACTGAAACCTCCTGATAGACCTCCTCGAGAATTTACTAGGTTATATCAACCTTTATCAACTATTCTACCATAATTATTATAACGAGGTCTAATTCAATTACCAAATATTTGGGAACCTGATCCAACTATACCTGGATACAGAGCATATTTACACTGTGACTTCCATAGAGGACCTGGACACACTACCAACTCTTGTAAAATATTAAAACATAAAATATAGGACTTGATTGATAACAATGAGATGGATGTGCAAGCCTTTCAACCTAAGCAAAATCCTCCTAATAATGTTCAAAAGAACACCCCACAAAACCAGAATTAGAATGTCAATCAGTCATTGGACATCTTTCAACATCCCTTACCAAAACATGGTAAGGAGGTGGTTAATCAAGTTGAAAATCATAATGTCCCTCCTCCTGCTCGATATGTAGGAACTATTAGTGGGCATTTACCTGTTCATGATCTAGAAATATTTGACACAACTTTATCTATGGTTACAACTAGGCCTCTATATAATATTCAGATACCTGATCTTAGTGATACAAAATACGAGACTGAGAGTGATATGGAAATCACATCAAATCAATCGAATACTTCTAAATATGAATTGGATGCTATTCACCCTATCACAAGTTATATGGTTCCAGAAGAGCCATTTCCAAGAAGAGTCACTACTAGACCATCATCTCACCGATTACTTTCTAATGAGTTAGCTATAAACGCTAGACCAAGACCCATTCATCATCCACATAATAATATTGTGGGTACCATTGGAGCTGTTACTAGACAACAGGCTCAAAATTATCAACAAGATCAAATTCAAAATGGTGGATCAGCTCCATTTGTTTTGAAGGTTCCTAATAAATGGAATCATTCACCTAATGTTCAACCTAAACCTCCTTATAATATTAATGAACAATTATCAAATATTACAACTAGAATTTCTCTCTTGGACCTTTTAAGATCTTCTCCTACACATAGAGATGAATTAATGCTCACATTAATTCAGATGATGGTACCACAAGACATTCAACCTGAAGCCATGGCTGATACTATAATAACTCATGAAGTTGATTGTATTGACTTTCGGGATAGAGACATACCGCAACATAGTTTACATAAAGATAACCCCTTGTATATTACTGCCTTAATTGGAGATGTAGCAGTCAAACGAGTTTTGATTGATAATGGTTCATCTTTAAATATCTGCACTTTTGACTTCTACCAAATATTGGGGTTTAGAAGTGATGAAATGAAAAGAACGGATATGATCATAAAAGCTTTCAATGACGAAACATAAGAAATGTGTGGAGTTATTACCATTCCATTGCAGGTTGGTCCAAGAACCTTGGATACGACTGTGTTTATTGTACATTGCCCTGCATCGTACAATATACTCTTGGGTCGTCCTTGGATCAACATGATGCGAGATGTTCCCTCAACTTTACATCAATGTGTTAAGTTAGAATTTAAGAATTAGTTGGTTACCATTCATGGTGAGTCAAGACCCTTTGATATGTGTGCTTTGGTAGAACCTATTGGAGTTCAATTTTGCCTCGCTCTGTCATCCACACATCCTAATTCTCATTATCCATCTAAATGTGTGAAACTCACACCCACAATGTCATCTACTTCTTCTCCATCAGTTGCACCTCCACATATAGCTCAACCATCTTCTAAACAAACCGCATTAGGACCTAAGAAAGATCCTAATCCCACAACCAATGTCTCTTGTTCTACTCCTATAACTTCCATACCTTTAATAGACCCATCTATCGACACCTCTACACCGTCTACATCCACAAAATTCATATTTTTTGCATCGTAAGACGTAGGGAATGTTCCTTCTACCTCTTATGCTCTTACTGATGAGATCTTACCTAATTTATCTAAAATTCTTATAACAGAAGAAATGAATGCTTCTATGAAAGATTCCCTTATTTTAAATAATTTTCCACCATCTCCTCGTACCTTGGGCCTTCCATAGCCTATGGGAAGTATTTACCAAGTTGGGAGCTATGCCTTTATTTATAAGGGATATGACTGGGGTAGAATACCCAGAAACATCAAAACTCATTATGATGGATATGTTCGATGTTATTTTATTAATGAGTATATTAAAGCCAAGCCTATAATGCTTAAATTGGGATATAAATGGAAAGGTTTGGGACCTTTCAAGAATGGTATGAAAGAACCTTTTGAGGTAGAAGTGTGGCCCATCCAATGTGGTGTGGGCCTATTTTCTAGTAAGGGTCAACCATTCCCATTTGAGGATGATGACCATATTATATGTTACCAATATTATTTAGATGAACATGATGCTTTACGTTTAATGAATAAGACATTCACATGTAATATGCTATCTATAGCTTATCCTAAGATGATTTCTGAATTCGATGACGAGTTGGAGGGAGATATATTTCATGATGTCTCCATTGAGGAATTATTACATAATGGATTTTATTTTGATGGCTCTATACCTAGTATAGCCCAGCTTGAGGCCACGACTCCTCAAGACGAATTATCCAAGCTAACCTTGGAAGAATTACAAGAATTGGGAGTTTCACCCGCCCCACCTAGTTTTGAGAGAGATCTACACATTGAAGTAGAAAATTTCATAAAAATTAACATTGGAACCGACGATAACCCTCACATAATCAACATTGGATCAAAATTGATTCAAGAAAAATAGGATAAATACATTGCATTTCTTAAAGAATATGAAGATTTCTTTGCTTGGACATATAAAGATATGCCAGGTTTAGACCCTTATGTAGTTATGCATCACCTAGTAGTGCATTCGGATGCTAAACTTGTTAAGCAGAAGCTTAGAAAAATGCATCCTAAAGTGGCCTTTTTAGTCAAAGGGGAGTTAGAAAAACTCTTGAATGTTATTTTTATACAAGCCATTGATTATGTTGAATGGATCTCTAATGTAGTTCCAGTAACTAAGAAAGAAGCTACTAAGATTAGGGTTTGTATAGACTTTAGAGATATTAATGTTGCATGCCCTAAAGATGATTTTCCCCTTCCCAATATGGATCACATCATTGATTTTACTGTTGGGAGTGGAATGATATCCTTAATGTATGGATTTTATGGTTATAATCAGATCAGGATAGCTCCTGAATATCAGGCTAAAATAACCTCTATTACCCCTTGGGGGACTTTCTGTTGGAAAGTGATGCCATTTGGTTTGAAGAATGCATGTGCAACCTATCAATGAGCGATGACTTATATCTTTCATGATATGATGCATGATATACTACATGATTATGTATATGAAATTATAGCTTGTTCTACTGAAGAAGATGACCATTTAGATGACTTGAGAAAAGTATTTGATCGGTTAAGGGAATATCTTATTCGATTGAATCCAACCAAATGTATATTCATAGTTAAGCTAGGTAAATTATTGGGAGTTATAGTTTCTTTACGTGGCATCGAAATTGACCCTCTCAAGATTATGGCTATCACTGATATGACCACACCTACAAATATATCTAAATTATGAAGTCTACAAGGTAAGCTTGAAGCTATCCATCGCTTCATCCATAAGCTAGCGGATAAAACTGGACCCTTTCTTAAGCTTCTTAAGAAGGATGTCTCTTTCCATTTGGACGATGAATGTAAGGAAGCATTTGAACTCCTCAAACAATATCTTCTTAACCCACTTGTACTTTCATCACCTAAAACTGATCGCCCATTTATCTTGAATATTTTTGCTTCAGATTTTGCTTTAGGAGCTATGTTAGCTCAACTTGATGATGAGAAAATAGAATGTGCTAATTATTATATTAGCAAAACATTAATTAGTTATGAAACCCACTACACAGCATTAGAGAATTTATGTCTAGCAGTCATATTTTCTACACAGAAACTACTCCATTATATGCTCAGTCAGAAAACATACGTTATTGCTAAATTTGATCCCTTGTGGTATCTCATGAGTCAACCTTATTTATCTGGTCGCATAGTGAAGTGGGTTCTTGCTCTCAGAAAGTTTGAACTCATGTTTATAGGATAGAAGTCTGTTAAGGGTCAAATCATAGCAGATAAATTAGTTGTTGCACCCTTAGAGTCCACCCATCCCCTCATCATTGAGTTTCCTAACGAATGCCTTAACCTAGAGGCGGATCATTCAGAGCAATGGTCCTTATACTTTGATGGAGCCTGATGCATGAGTGGGGTTGGTGCAGGTATTATTTTGATATCTCCACATAAACATCTCATACCTCTATCCTTTAAATTAATGTTTGCCTAAACTAATAACATTGTTGAATATGAGGCTCTAATCCTTGGATTATGAGCTACCCTGGCACTGTTAAAAATCTATTAGTTTTCAGTGATTCTCAACTTGTTATAAATCAAATTAACGATGTTTACCAGACCAAAGATGATAAATTGCACCCATATAAAGCATATGCATTACAATTAATATCTTTATTTGATCAAGTTACCTTGGAAGCTATTCTTAGAACTAGCAATCGTGCGGCTGACACTATGGTTGTAGCTGCATTTCTTTTACCCTTGGAGTTAGATGACAAATATGCTATCATCATTATTTGTCGACTCTAGGAACCTGCTTCAACTAAATCATGCTTGGAACCTTTGGACATGTTTCTAATCAACGAAACTATTCCTGAACTTTGATACATTGACATCCTCAATTTTATTCAAAATGGGACCTTCCTTGAAGGTGTTAATATAAACCAGTGCCAGTTATTATGTAGATGAACAAGTCACTTCATAATAATTGGCAATACATTATATAGGAGATCTTTTGAAGGTATCCTATTAAGATGTTTGAATCTAGAAGAGTCTAGATCAGCTTTGAGTGAAGCCCATGATGGATCTTGTGGGGGACACTTTAGTGGTAGTGCCATTGCTAAGAAGCTCCTTAGGATAGGATATTTTTGGCCTACCATGGAGAATGATGCACATTATTACGTGTGCCATTGCAACAAGTTCCAGAAACATGCTGACCTTGTCCATGCACCTACACAAGAACTGTAGGCTATTTCATCTCCTTGGCCCTTTTCAAAATGGGGCTTAGACATCATCAAAAAAATCAATCCTGTGTCATCTGATGGACACAAATTCATCATAACCGCCATCCAGTATTTTATGAAGTGGGTTGAAGCTATGCCCTTAGCTTCTTGCACTGGAACACAAGTTTCCAAGTTTATTCTTAATCAAATTATTTGTAGGTTCATAATTCTTGCAAATCTCATCTCGGATAATGGAACTTTTTTCAAAAACAAATATGTAAAGAAACTATGTCAAAAATATAAAATTCAACATTGTTGGTCCACTCCCTATTATCCTCAGGGTAATGGCCAAGCAGAAGCATCTAATAAAACATTAATTAAAATCCTCAAGAGACTAGTCAATAAATCTGGCCGTGATTGGCACATTCAATTATATCTTGCTTTGTGGGCTTATCGAACTAGCATTTGTACCCCCATGGGAACTTCACCTTTTGTTTTGGTTTATGGCGCTGAAGTTGTTTTCCCCTTTGAACTATAAGTTCCTTCTTTGGCTCTACTACTTTAAGATACTAAAGTAGGAGATGAATATCATGCTGGCAGATTTAGTCAGCTGGAACTCCTAGATTAGAAGCACATTAATGCTTTGGAGAATCTTCATGCCTACCAGAACAAGCTCAAACGAGCATATCTTAAGAAAGTTCATAATCGATCCTTTGAGATCGGTGACCTCATCTTAAAAAAAAATAAAAAAAAATACTAATGCAACTAAAGACCTTAAAGGCAAATTCGAACATAATTGTCTTGGGCCATATATTATCACTACTAAATTTGGATCGAAAACATA
The DNA here is from genome assembly GCA_028583015.1 of Wollemia nobilis. Taxonomy (NCBI): domain Eukaryota; kingdom Viridiplantae; phylum Streptophyta; class Pinopsida; order Araucariales; family Araucariaceae; genus Wollemia; species Wollemia nobilis. The sequence goes on from JAQPPZ010003271.1 coordinate 4,947,880, forward strand.
CATATTAGCTACGTTAGATGGTAAATATCTTAAAGAACCTATGAACATTATGCATCTTAAGCACTATTATGCATAAATCTGGTAATTTCGTCATTGTATATATTATACATATTGTCTCATATTAGTAATTCATATAAAAATTTCAAAAATAGTAATATTATGTATTCTCTCAATTCATAAATTAAAATCAAAATATAAAAAATCAAAATCATCAAAATTCTCAAAAACATCTTTTATTTTGCACCTTTCAATTCTTGAAGTATTGCAGTTATATTTTCAGTTATTTTGGATAAATTAGCATTTATCTGGAATCCCTCACTTTCACACTCACATGAATAAATATCTTGATCTTATTTGGTATGATTATTAATCTCTCTTATATCGAAGTCCATAGTTGAATTAAATAAATTTTTGAGCATAGAGAACTGATCTTGTTATTTACTTGAACCAAGTACACCTTTTCACATTAAAATAATTTCATTGCAAATTCAAAACACTGCTACACAGTAGAAGTGGTCTCTTGAGCAAAAAGTTTCCCCTACTATCCTATCATGCACATGGTCTAGAATCTTTGAGAATTTACAAAAGGACAAGCACACCCCTACCCAGAATACAAATCCCTTTCTCTACAGCCAATCCGAGCAAGTATCCCTAGTATAGGAAGAAAAAGAAAAAGAAAAAGAAAATCAAGAAAAATCATGAGAAAAAGAGAAATTATTTAGAAGCATTATTGCAGTATCATTTTGTACCATCTCAGTAATATTTCAGCATTATCTCAGTGTCAAGCAAAATACAAAAAAAAAATAGAAAAAGAAAAGAAAATAAAAAGCAAAAAGCAATAAATCCCTTCCCCCCCCTTTTGGAAAGAAGGAAGTGTGAAGCTTGAATCCCTGGAATTCTCAATTATTCAAAAACTGTGAGGTAAACCCCATAACAGGTGATTTGTGCCCAACTTTATTGACATTGGGTAACTCCTAGCATGGTGATATGTCTGTCACATTAGTGACCTTCTTTTGTACAGACCTATGTCCACTTATGGATCAGCTAGCTCTTGATGACCCGACTTACATAGTAGTCCGATACGGTTACATGCATATAAATCATGGTCAACGAACACTCATTTGGTTAATTCAAATTACTTGTATCAAATTATCTTGCTCAAAATCGGTAAATGAACATTACAATTGCACACACATTTGTGTTTGAGAGATTTTGTATCATTATGATAGATCAATATCGGCAATGAACTCACGTATGCACACGGGGTTCCTTATAAATCTAAATTTTGTCTTTGAGATAATTTAAAATATTTATTCAAATATTTTGGAATAATTTAACTTTCTTATTTGATAATATCTACTTAGCGTAAAATCAATTAAATACATTTTTTTGAAAAATCCAAAATTTTCTTGCAAAACATGTTCAAAAATCTAGTAATAAAGTCACATTTATATAAGTCTATACCAATTTCTTCATTGGATTTTGTGATGATGGTATAAGTCTATACCTAAAATTATATGCCTAGTGCAAACCATTGTTCTAATTTTATTTCCCATTTATTTAATCCATAAAAGAATATGGCTTAAATCATTATGTTACACATTTGTGCTTTAAAAAGAAACGAAAACTTTCCTATTTTATTTCATTATGTCAACATTCATTTTTTTTGCGATGATGGTATAATTCCTAGGGAATTGTTCAAATTTCTATCATACTTAGGAATTTTATGCCTAGAAAAAATCACATTTTTAATATTTCATGCATAATATTTTCATGGAAATCTGAAAACAAATCATCACTATCATCATTTTTCATCATCACAATACAAAGTCTTAAGAAATTCTCTTAAGCACCCTTTTACTTTTAGCAATATTTCTCTCATACCGAGATTAGATTAATGACCTAGCGAGTTGTGACTCCATGAAATGGTCATGTAACAACAACAATGTCCTTTGAAATTATTGTTAGAAGTCACTTTATTTTCATCAAAACACACTACAGCAACCAATTTGTTTACATCAGATTATTTCATTTAATTTTATAGCATGACATAAAATTATAATATTATCAATGACATAATTACATGAATAGTCAATCAACAATTAAAAAAGCATCATAAAACATATGCACAAGTCATATCACAAAAATAACATCATATATATATCAAGAAGTATATACATCATATCAAAATGGATTGGTATGCCACAATATATACCCTAGCATACTCAATCATCTCAAAAATAGTCTATGTACAATGTGTATCTAGTCTCGAGAAGACCTCAAGCTCTCAGCCTCATCTCCTCTCCCGCCCTGAGATGGAGGAGGTGGTCCCATAGAAGCTTGTCCTGTATCATGGGTCCTCGACGTTGATCGTGATGATGTCCTTAATGACCCCATCCTGATCAGCTCTACAATGTCGACTGGAAAATGTATCCTCTAGCCCTCTAGAACTAGCTAGTAGTACACTCCTTGATAGAATGTGGTCTAATCAACTAACTGTGCCAACTCCAAAATGCTCACCCATCTGCTTCGAGCCCTGAGCCATGTAGCCTCATCCTGTAGAGTTTGCACCTGAGCTCGTAGGCAGGCATTCTCTGCCTGGAGAGCTGCCATATCACTACTCTCCCCCACCTCAAAACCCTTGCCCATATCAAGTGATGGTGGCCTATCCCTCTACTGATGATGGAGTCTTTATTTCCTCTCCTCTCTCCTCTCCTCCCTCCTCTTTGGCTACTGTTGTCTCTTTGAAGCCTGTGGTACTCTCCAGTGCCTCTCCTTAGGATGTCGTCACTGATCCATCCCTCTATGACCCCTCACTACATCGATGGAAGCCTGGCATCGCCTCTCCATCTATTGCACTATAGTGTGCATTAGACCCTATGCCCTCATCATCCGAGGAGGGCGGATGCCTGCTTACCAGGCATCATATCCGTCTACTATCCCTGCATCATCCACATCCACTAGATGAATGGGGGCATCATCAACATCCTAACTCCAAAACCACTGCATGTCTGGATCCTTTCTTAATGTGGTACTATTCTACACAATCTGAGAATACTCATAATCCCTAAGAGTAGGGATCCCCTACTGTAGACTAAATTGTCTCAAAACTCAGTCATAGCGGTGGAGCTCTACATCTCCTCGCTCTATCCTCAACCATATGATTCACCTGATGCGAGTCAAATCCTATCCATCCTCTACCCACCTTGGATGCTCTCTCCATAGTCTCCAGGTGATCCGATCTAGGGTGAGGTCATCTAGCAACCTTTGGGATGTCAGTAGATCTATCTGCCACTATGACCCTCTCTGGAGCCACCATTAGAAAACTTGGGGTCTCTCCCAGTCAACTCCTATCAGTGGGAGCCCTATTGGCCTCCGTACTACAATGTGCTCCCAGCACCAAATTTGTAGAAGTGATGTCAGCACTAGACATCGACCCCCCTTGTATACAACCCCGTAAAGGATCCTATACAAGTGGCATAGTACAAAGCTACCCCAAGAAAACCTGTATTTATGGTCTCTCATGTCATAGACCACATATAAAAGTAGCCATGGTAATTTGCATTCGCTCTTGTGGCATAGAAAAAGGCCATCCACCACCCCTGCCAAAACCTGGGTCAATCGAGACACCCTAGGCATCCACCTCAAGGCCTCGATGTTCACTCTACCATTCTCTAGGATGAAGCTCGGGTCCTCACACAATCTCATCATGTCATGGCCATGATTGTCCGAAGGTATCATGAATCAACCGTGTATGGGGATCCTCAAGATCCTCCATACATCCTCTAGAGTGGGAGTCATCTCCCCTACTGATAGCCAGAAGCAGGACGACTCCAAATACCATCTCTTTGCTAGGGCTATCAGTAGCCCCATGTCTGTAGGAATTTATGGCATCTCTACCACATGTTGTAGTCCTACCTCTTCCAATTTGTCTCTCTTGACCTGATCGAGCATGGAGAAATCATTTCTTAGACCTCTGTATTTCCACTCCCGATTCTTTAACAATCCCCTCTACAAAATAAACAATAAAACAACAAAAATCATTAGTACATAATCATTAAAAAATCAATTAAAATCAAATCATCCCATCAAAGTTGATATCGCCCATTATTGGATGATATCGTACTAGATTTAGATAAAATCATCCTTAATAGGATCGCTCCTTATTGGAAGGAATCGCCCAATAAGGGATGAAATCATCTCCATTCTTCAATTTGGGGATCGCCCCTTATTGGATGGGATCGCACCTATTTCTTCGATTTCATCCCTAGACGAAATCAAAAATATAGAGACGATTTCGTCGCCAGCCTAAAAACAGCTGTGATGCCCAAAAACAATTAAAATTCAAGTCAAAAATTAAGTAAATCAAGTTAAAAACACAGTAAACTAGGTTTAGATCCTTACCCACAACCCATGTCAAAAGTTTGTTGATCTATGTGTTGTTTCCACCATTTCACCTACAAAGCTTTGAAACAGCAAAAGTGAACAGTAAAAATGAATTAGGGTTTTACCCTATTTTTCTTATTTTTATTCAAAATGACATTTTTTTAATTTTTGTTTTTTTGTGCTTTTACCTCAAACGTTCAATTTGGATAAAAACCCGGAGGGGGCACCATAGCAAACAATAGTACGATTCGACCTAGAATCATCATTTAAAAAATGGAAAAAAAATTTGCTTTCTCGTAAAGCATGAAGAACTCGTCTTTAACGCATTTTTTTCAGAAAATTCACTAAAGAGGGGGAAAAATGTAGCACCCTAAAATTGGCACAGTTAAACCATTAGTAAAAAGTAGAAATTTGAATTTTAACCCTAAAATCGTCTGTTAACCACTCACCTAGTTTTTCACACCATTTTTAGAGGTTGTTGTAACCGTTGGATGATATCATCGTCGATTTGACGATATCTTCGTCGATCTAACGATATCGTCCCGAATCATACGAATTCATCTGGAATAGAACATCCATACAATTTCGTACCAAAACTAAATTTTCACAATTAGCTTCTGTTCTAATGACCTCTCCAACTTGGGCAGAAGCATGTCTCCGTGGTTGGAGATTCCCATGTTGAGGATCTCCCAGATTGGTATGATCCCCAACCTCCTAACCTCCCCCTAATCCTATATAAACTGGGATTTTCCTAGTTTATCCCCCTGACTCCCTCCATGACTTCCTACCTAGTTTCCTGGATGATTATTTCCCTAAAATTTTAGTTTTTTTGTGATCTCCCATCATTTGCACTCATGTTTTCAAGTTTTGTTGCAGGATTTCACTGTGTTTTAGCCAGAGGTAACTCGGATCATCGCAGGCAATTCAACTACAATTTTAGACGATCCTGTCAAGATCGGCGATGATCTTGTACAATTACAAACGATCCAATCTACAATTCAACTTGGGGGCAATCAGAGCCCTGAGTTTGCATTCTCTATCTCATTTTACTTATTTATTGGTGCATTAGATTAATTTAGTTCTATTTTGCATCTTGGATTACACCTCATTTAGCGTAATTGCATGATAAAATCCAAAATAAGTTTCCAAAATAGTGCATCTCATTTAATTTGATATCTGGATTTATCATTCAAACATCTATACTCTTATTTCTATCATTTTGCATCATTCTTGCAATTGTATTTTTTGGTTTTTGGTGTCTTTTTTCTTGATTGCAGGTTTCTGACGAATTCGCCTAACAAATTCGTCAGGTCGCTGATGATCTTAGGAGATCTTGGACGATCTCCTATGATTTGGGATGATTCTATACAATTACAGATGATCCTGTCATATCCGAGATGATCTGGACTCCTACAAGCTTTAGAATCTTCATCAGACATCAAAAATTAGGTGTACTCTTCTCCATTTTATATATTCTCTATATTCAATCACATTAGGATTCATTTGTCTTATGTTTTCATATAAATCAGAATCTTCATATAGAATAGCTTAGCTTCATTTTGGCCAACTTAGGAATCTAAATGATTGAACATAAAAAGAACAAATCAAACCCATTATCAACCTAGGCATGGAAACTACCACTCAAAGTTTCTTGGTGAACCCCACCATCCATAAAAAATTCACCTTTATACCCCTCCCTCGAGAGGCGCGACCTTCAAAGGGCCTCTCCATCCAAGGTATTGTTCCATCCTTTTCTCACCCCCCTTTCGGGTACGAATCCTTTAGCCTGAAGGTAAGGGTGCAAAAAATTTGGGCGATACACTCCCCATGTCTTTCATTGTTTCCAGCAATGGAACTGTCATGATATTTCTCACTAGATATTCCCCTATACCTGTACTAGACATCTAGACTATGACCAGGGATGGCAAAGATGGATGATATGGAATGGAGGATTGAGGTGATTTAGTGTTCACCTTTGGAGGTAATTCATCATTAATGACACAAGGAACCTCCTCTATGGATATGGTGGAAACTAATGGTGGGCTCTCATAAATAGGCCTCTTCGACGTGTTCCTCGATGGAGGGTTTGACGATGTCGAAGCCTTCTCTGAAGGTGGCAATGATGAGGACGAAGTGGATGATGATGAAGGTGGTGGAATATAAGGTGATGGTGGAATGGATAGACTCTGAATAGGTTTATTTAGTTATAAGTATACATGAGTCAAAGGTAATGTAAAATCTGGAATCTGTTGCAACATGTTGTAGTATTTGAAGGGCTCTAGATCGACAGAAACTATGTGCACTTGCCCTTCATGAGTGTATTTAAGAAATTGATGTGCAATGGAGGGGACACATATTCCGTATCCAAGGTCTACCTAGAAAAATGTTATAAGACGTCTCACCTTCTAGCACATGGCACAATGTCAATATAGTATTTTGCCCCACCTTAATGGGTAAAACTATGGTACCGACAGTAAAGCATATTGTTTCATTGAAACTGTGAAGAGTGTAAGTTGATGCCACAACATGAGATTCTGGCAATTTAAGGTACTTTAGTGCTTTATTTGTTATGATATTACTCGAGGAACCAGTTTCTATGAGCACTCTCTTGTATGGTCTCTCATTTATACATGCAATGATGTGTAAATGAGGATCTACCATGTTTCTAGCTATTTTCTTAAGCTCATGCTCATGAAATTGTATGATTGGTTCCTTGCACTATTGCACATGACACACAAAATCTATGAAGGAGCTAGACTCCTGTGGTTGTAACTCTATTGACTTTAGAATATCCATCAAGGCATCCTGATGTGGAGGTGATTTTTGGATCAATTTATATATGGACAATCATGTTGATGTGGTCCTCAAGCTTTGTGCGAGCTTGCTCTTAATTGTCATTGTTGGCCTAGAAGAAAGGCCCTGTACTACAGGTTGTGTAGTTTGTGATGTATTTGGAATATAATTCGAAGCTACAGGCTATGCAACTTGACTTGGATATATTTTTTCTTGGTCACAATACTCACCATCCCAACATACCCTTGAATAGGGTGATTTTGCTTCACCTCATTCATCGGTTTAGCAGGTGCTACATGTACCTCATGAGTTGGTAAAGGGTCTTTGTATATACCCATCTGCTGATTGGTAGGAGATAATTGAGCATACACTTGAAGCTCATTCCTCTCAATCATATCTTGTACTATGTGTTTAAAACCATAGCATGATTGTAAATGATGGCCACCTTGCTGATGAAACTTACAATATTGATCCTCTCAATGTCCCATACGCTTGGGTTTACCTATTTTTGGATTGTTGGGTTTAAGATATGGTAAATTAACCATATTTTCAGCCCATAATCAATAAAAAAGAGAATTCATAGATTCAATTATGGAAGTAAATTATCGCTGAGGGCGAGGTTGTTGTTTTATCCATGATTTGTTGTAACATTATTGTTATAATTCATAGGAGGAGGTTGGGCCTGATATTTCACCTTTTGGGGGGTGTAACTTGAGGAGGCGTAGAGTTATTTATGGCCACTTGATTGACTGTAGCTAGATTTGTAGGTGTGGAGCTATTATTAGGATTCTTTTTCCACTCCTTATGAGGTTTTGTTACTTCTCCCTCTTAGATTTTGATTTCCTCTATGTTTCTAGACAATTCTAGAGCTTCTTCCAAGGTAGGGTATTGTTGTAATTGCAATGTCAAAGATATGGGTTTCAAGTAACTCTTTGAAAAAATGAGTTAATTTAGTCATTGGAAATAGATAGGTTAGCTTAGCTAAAAGTTTTTGCCACCTGTTTTCGTAGTCAATAATCGACTCATCCTCAGTTTGTTTCATCCCCGTGAGGTCGGCTAATGTTGCCTTCATTTTGGTGTTAAAGGTGAAACGTTTCAAAAATGCATCAGCAAATTTTTCCAATGTGTAGATGCTATGTTTTGGAAGTTGTTTGAACCACTCAATGGTAGGACCAAAGAGGGTACTCAAGAAAGTTCTTAGGAGCAATGCATCATTGTCTTGTATGTTGAAGCACAAATTTATAAATCTAGTGACGTGCTCTTGAGCATCTTATTTGCCCTTAAATCTATAAAATTTGGGCATTTTGAAATGCTTAGGATAGACTAGGGAAGGAATGAATGAGTGTAATGGTTGGTTCTTTAGCTGACGCAAGGTAGGATTTTGAAACCCATTGCTAGTTGTCTTACCTTCTACAATTTATAAGTGTGCAAGCAAAGCTTGATACGCATCTAAGGATTTGATCTCCTCTTCCTTGTTTTGAACTAGTAGATGTGGATGAGGAATATTAAGCCTAGGTTGGGGTGGTTTATTGACATTAGCCACACCTCCATAAGGTGCTTCTACATAATTCTCATTCTATTCCAAATCATCATAATCCCCATAAGGTGTTTCAGGTATGGGCCTACAAGAAGGAATAAATATATGTTGAAGGCGATCTATGTTTGGTCTATCATATGCATTCTATTTAGGTCTATGAGGTCTAGGAGGCAACACAAGATTAGGTATAGGAGACCTATCTTATTGGAAATTGGGTTTCCTCGGATGAGCCTCTTTTCTACGTGTTCTTGGATTTACAACTCCATGATGCAATGTTTCTTGAATTTGTCATTCAAGATTTTATTTCTTTATTTGCTATCATTGCTCTAAGATATCAAGGCCATGTTTATCTGATCTAAGTCGATTAAACTCAACCTGGCGGTTAGCATATCTTTGGACCAAATTATTAATTTGATCAGTTGTATTAGTTTTAAGTACCTTATCACTATTGCCTTGTTGTCTATCATGTTCAGAAGGATCTGTGAGATCAATTACGTGCTTCCCTCAATTGAGGATAGTCACATTGAATTGAGGTTCTCTCCTAAACAAGTATTTTTGAGAGACTAATGGCATAGAGGCACAATGTGCTTGCGTTGACACATTATCATGAGGATAATTTAAATTTTCCTTAGGTCTTCCCTTGTAAACAAGTAAAGGTAAGGCATAATAAGATCACCTAAGTTGATGAGTATCATACTCATCATGATTTTGATACCTTGGAGTAGGGTGACTTGAAATCTTGAGATGATCATTCAACCCTACTTGAGGTGTGAGCTCTCACTCCTGTGTATGAATAAGAGTAGAGGATCGAGTAGGCACACAAACATGAGGTATTGCTCTATGTGGAGGTGTCTCATTGCCCAATGAATCTTATTGAAAGAAGGTATTTGTAGCATGTGAATTAGGGAGATATTTTCCTAAACTAGGACTATGACCTATAGGGGTACCCTACTAAGGAGTCCTTTGTAAGCTAGGCCTTCTAGTTGACACTCTAGGACTAACCATCCACTCATATATCGGTCTACGACTAAGGAGAGTAGCTAATTGCTAGGGAGGAATGATCCTATTCCTAGGCTCAACATGAGGACATTCTATATTCTCTTCTCTATTACCCATAGCTTCTAGCCTTGAATGGGCTTGGCTATCGGTATGTACCATAGCTATGTACCCTAACTACTATGTGTTTATCTTCTTTACAATTTCTATGAATTTGAAACAAACAAACAATAGAGACACACAAGCATAGAAGTATCTCATTTTAAATATTTTAAATGTGAATCCCTAAATTGTTTGTTGTGTTTCAATGATGTGTTGCTTTGTAAATAAAATCCTTGGCATGTTTGATTTGTTGATGTAATACTCAAATTTTAAGTGGTTTTCACCTATATACTCGTAGCTCGACAATTGGTACTAAAATTATGGTCACGTGAACCAACCAAAGTATGGAGATGAAATCCATACTCGATCAGGGAGCATAGGTCCTACCAATCCTCACCCAGCATCCTATGCACAACGATACACCTCTTTGAAGAGATATGCATTCTATTTTGTATGGTTAGGACAAATCTTGGAGTAGGTATTGGCCAATAAAATAGGGTTTGTAGGATTTGAGTCAATGGATGTAGATGAAACCCACCATCATTGTACTCTATCAGTGGTTGGGAATGAAGTCCAACTCACCAATGTTTAGAAATATCATGGTGTGTGTGTGTTCCTTTTACAAATTTTTAAAGAAAGCAAAATAGCACTCAATGATTATTCACTAAATGCATGAAGGTGCATTTTTATTTCAAAAGCATTAGTAGCATAAAAGGAAATCCAAAAAATGCAAAGCCTATATGACCTTAACCTTCTTGGGTAAGGTTCCAACAAGCAAACCAGACAAAATCATTGACTTATACTATATTTTCCTTCTATTTTTTTGAGCTAATTAATTCACTATTTCAAAGAGAAATAATCTAACCTTTCTATGCATAGAATAAGCAAAAAAAACACGAAATTTAGCAATTTTTAACAGTAAAAGTTCAAATTGATAGTGCATAGGGGTATAAAATGAACCTTTGAAGTTGTTGTTTCTACAAATTTTGTAGAAACCCTCCGGTTTTGTGGCCATACCTATCAGGGATGGTGTCATATTGGGGGCTGTCCCACCTAGTGCCACCTAGCTGGTCGTCTCACCCAATGCCACCTAGAAGCAAAGGGATCGTTTCTGATCCAAATGATTAGTACCTGCAACAAGTAAAACTAGAAATGGAGGTCCAAATTAGCACAATACAAGGGGATATTGAAATAAAATTAGATATCGTGATCACCACTGAAGAAGTGAAATTCATGATATCGCCTTAAGGGCACTCTATTGCAATGTATAGTAGTTGTAAAGCATTCAAAAGGAAATATGACATAAACTTATAATATAATGAAATGAGACAACATAGACAATAAAAGTAATGAAATTATATGTCTATTCATTTATCCATAGCTTTAAAACTAGATTACAAGACATCCCCTTAATATATTTACAAATGTGATACATTTCCATTACAATATTCAAGGGATCTAGTCCCTTGGAAGGAGGCCTTTAAGGTGATAAATAATAGTTGTGAATCTTTGCTTCCCACACTCGAGAGCTAGTCTTGGGCTAAAAATATTATGCCTCTTTATATCCTCCTCTTGCCTAACATTCCTGTTCCTAAAGACAAGGGATTGAAAATAGGTAAGTAGCACCTACGTTATAGAAGAAAACCATAAAAACATGAAAAGGGAGTTTCATATACAACATTAAAAAGTGATTTACATACATATAAACTGATATAAATAGATAATAAACATATTATCAAATAATATAAATGCAAATAATAATATTTAAAAGCAATATTAAAGGTGAAGCAATGCAGAAATAGTGACCATCTCTGATAGGGACAACTAAACCTACAACATTGGGGACCTCAAATCCAGCATCAAAACCACTCCAAATTGCACCAAATTTCAACCAGAGGTTCATCTAGGCATCCTAAAGGGGTATGTGGAGGAATTTCTCTCAAATTCCAACCTATTTGGTGACCATACCTAGGTGTGACACCTACATACTTCTAACCATCCCCAGGTGGGACGGTCACAAAACTAGCTTAGTTTTGTCACCTATGCCAATGGGATTTGGTCCAAAACTTGGTTAGGGGTGTTTTCAATAGATGGGGCAAAATATTTCTTAAATTTGGCTGATTTGTAATGGGTGGGATGACTTCCTATTACCCCTAAAATTGCCTTTGAATGAAGAGGGTTTCAAGGCTAAGGTAGGGCAAGTTTTGGTTTGCAAAAGGTGAGGATTTATTTGTGCAGCACTTCATTGCATAAATTCTCCAATCCTCCTTTTAAATTGGGTTTTTGCACCTCCTTTTATATCCCAAAATGGCATCTAGGGAAAAATGGCATGTTTGGCCATGCGAGGCAGGTGCCGCCATGTGTTGCCTTGCTTGACATGCATTGGGGAGGGAAGGTTGCCCCTTTGGGGCTTCCAATATACTATTCTCTTATCCATTTGCAGGTCCCCAATCAATTCGAGGTGATTGGATGCATTAATAGTAGTCCTTGATTACCATTTAACACATCCTTTTAATTTTTGAATGGTCTGCTTAGGGGCCATCCCACGCAGGGATGGTTATGGATGGTCATCCCTGGGTGGGATGACCATCAACTATGACCACCCCTTGGTGGGACGATCACCAATAAGAGCCCCAAAACTACCCTAAACTACTAGAAACCCTCCAAAATAATTTTTGGAGCCTTATGCAAGCCTTTTTCCAGCCTAGAGGGGTGCCCAATGGGGCTATATGTTGTCGATAAGAGGGCATATGTAATCCAATGATATTCTTATCTGATTTATATGATTTAGGTGTCTACATGTATGTATGATTTGACTGATGGAATGATGTATTGCTATGAATAGATTTTTGAGGTTTTCCATGAGACTCAAACACCCTAGTCACTTGATGAAAAGTTGTATACTGATCGAATAGAGCTTCTGAAGGATAAATTTTTGTTATGAAGACCTAGATACTCATTATCCCTATGTGTGCAAATGAATATATTAGATAAAACATAAGGATACCCTAGTTCCAGATGAGATTCATTCAACCCATTAGTGTATTGGAGATCCTCAAATGTTTATCTTAATCCTAAGCTATACTTAGTTGGATTAAACCACTAGGTGGTACAAGACACCTAAAGCTAGCTCTTCCACATGCAAACACTGGTTTGTATAAAAGCGAGATGCTAATGTGACAGACATCATCATGCATAAGGATACCTTATGGTTTATCCATGCTAAGAATTCTAGAGATTCAAGTTCAATACTTCCTTCTTTTCATATTTATTTTGGGATACTTGCTCATGATTAGTGATGAAAACCACTATTTATTTTGAAATTTTTCTTTTCTTTTGAGCAAGGGATTTATTTAGTGATGATAATCACTGTTTATTTTATTTTTGAATTTTGCTTTGTTCAAATTTTTTGGTTTTTTTGATTAAAGCAAGGGATTTCTTTGGGTAGGGGTGAACTTGTCCTTTTGCCAATTCTTAGCATTTTCAAACCGGTCACACAGGAGGATGAGCAAGATAAAATTTTCACCTTAGGATACCTAATATCGCTTCATAGCATTCATATTTCCCTTTTTCCAACTAGGATTTTAGTGTTTTGATTAGTGATAGGATTCTGAAATATACTAGGTGTTATTAAAACTAAACCTCACCTATCAAAAGCAAAGATAACTTTCTACAAAGTTTGATAAAACCACTAGGTATAGCTGAGTGATCAAAAAACCCTAATATATTCCTCATAGCAATAGGAAGAGGTTGTGTTGAAAAACACAGTTACACACATGGGTTGTGGATGATGATGGATTTTGAAGATGCATGATTGAGGTACAAACATGGTGTCATTTGTAAGGTTGCAAACACAAATGTATCTAATGCAAATGTAATGGGTGCAAATGCCTAATGCAGTGCAACTATATGGATGCGAGTAAGAATGCATAATGCAAATGTTTTTGTATTTTTGATGCTTTCAATTGTTTTTTATTCTGAATGTTTTCAAACTTTTGAATTTTGATTTTTTTTGTGCTTTTGTGTTTTGATTTTGACCAAAGAGCTTATGGTGCCTTTGGGGCTTTTGTGAATTTACCAAAGGGCTTTAAGATGCCTTGGGAGCTTTTTGTGATGTGACCAAAGGGCTTTAAGATGCCTTTGGAGCTTTTGGTGAGTTGACCAAGTGGCTTGGAGATGCCCTTGGAGCCTTTTGAATTTTTTTTATTTTAATGTTTTCTATTTTTTTTTGGAATTGTTGATGTTTTATACTATTTTTATAATTTTGAATATTTTTGATATCTTGAATTTTATTTTTTTGACAAGGGGAAGGTATGATACCTTAGGTATCCCCAATGTGTGTGCTACTCAATGAAAGTGAGGAAGGTGTGATACCTTTAGAAGTCTCACTTTGCTTCATTGAACTTTATGTAGATGGTGGGGAAGGTATACTACCTTTAGGACCACCATTGCATATGTTTTACACCGTAATGTAGTCATATTGCTTAGGAAAAGTGATATAAATAAGCTATTTCAACTGGGACATGACATTCTATGGGGTACCTATATCTTTGTGGTATGAAATGAGTGAACCATCTGCATGGAGCTCATTTCATTCTAATAGATCTTAGACCACCTTCTAAAATGAATGGCAACTACAAATATCATGCCCATGTATATGATGATACATACAATAGAGGCTTTCATTAGTGGACCCATGCTTGGGTGCTCTTTTCTTGAACTTAAGAAATTCAAATGCATTTTTCTTGTACAAATTTTGAAATAAATTCGTAGTAGTCATCTCAAATGTTACCTCTCGCTGAGGTGGCTTGTTAAGCCTATGAGGCTACGACTGACCTTGGGATCTTAATTGGGATGATGTAGCCTCGATTTTGGAAGTTTGAGGCACTATGGATGAACCATTCATGGTAAAATCCCTGCTATCTATGAGTACTGATGTGAAACCCTAGGATGCATGCACCCAGGCTACCCTACTTTCAATATTGATTTATCTACCACTTGCAGAAAATGAAAATACTAAAAGCACATGCAACACGAAGAATAGGAAAAAAATAAATATGCATTATTTATTGATATCTTGGATCCCCAATTAAAATTTTATCCCTTTGAGGGATACCCATCATTTTGATATAGATATTTACACAAATATAGATCAGTAATCAGATATATTCCCTATAAGGGAATGGTGCATCTACGCAGGCCTCCTAGTCCCGCACACAAAATTTTACGAGGTCTTATAGATGCCTCCTTCTCCAGATCTATTCCTAGAGGTATCTTTATGCTCCTACTACTTCAATCTAGTCCTGATGATTTGCACCTGCATTTATGAAAATAACGAAGCATGCTCAGTAGTATGGGTCGTCTCTTTGAACAAGGCCTTTGTTAGCAGATCTGACTACTCATGATGATAATAATAAAAAAATGAACATGAATTGAATAATAGATGAATATAAATCTAAGAAATACGGAATAGAAGCGTTAATGAAACCAGGCCTAAAATATGATCAAGCCATAAATAAAGTAATAATTAAGCTAAGCTAACAGAAAGAGGAAATAATGCTTATGCCCTAATATATGCCTACAAGCCACTATCTGAGATAGCGGCCATGATGTGAGACTCTCCTCCTTATGATTCAAGGATTTATGTGCTATCCTCTTTACTGTAATTGATTTTCAAGGGTATCCAGGTGTGTCTCCTACACTGATTGGCAGTGGAAAAATAGTAAATTTGATAACTAATGTGTGGGCGTAGCTCAACCGAATGGCACTCTAGTGCTCCTCAAAGTGCTAAATATTGGTCCTCATTTTGATAGGGCTTCACTACTTAACTATGAAACTTTGTGGATCCTTTTCTTTTCATGGGAGAGTCTATATGTAGACTTCTCTATTAGATCTAGAACTTTGGCTTCCTATAGAAGATTCAATCCAGGTTGCATGAGAATGACCATCCCGGGTGAGGATCATTAGTCCTAAATGGGTATGGAAGTGGGAATTAGTAGGAGCTCAAGGAGTTCCTCACCAAAAATCCACCCGTTATCCATGCAAAGGTGTAGTCAGACTATGTGATCTGGGCCTGTATTCATGGCTAGATTATGTGTGACCTTGGATGCTATCAGGTTTAGCAACCAATTGTGGCTTCTATAGTCTTTAGCAGCCAGGTGTGTTGGTCGCTCTTCTTGAGAGAGGCCAAGCCTAGATGGTTAGGACTACTACTTGCCCTTGGAGAGATCCAAGAGGGTTAATATGGTTCTTAGATGTGCCCATATGGGTAGTATCCTAAACATGATGCATTTTAGGTGTCTACAGATGCCCCTTTTTGGGATGCACTATGAGCAAAACACAACATGGAGAAAAAACATAGACCGCCTAGGGCCATATTGTAGGTTGGATGATGATCATTGATCTGATCAATATAGGATTCTCCAGTCATGTGGGAGGATGCGAATCCTAGAATCATTACTTCCAACTGGATTAAAGGCTTATATTTATGGAATTTTGCACTCGCTCATCAAGAAATCGGGTAGCTTTAGTGCTACTATAGGTCCGAAGGGAGGGGAGCTATAAACCTAACTATCATATTTACTTTTTTCCCCAAAAAAGGGTAATATTATGATAGTTTTTGGAAATTATTCATAATATGAACACAAATTGACATTGTCAGTTGATATTTTGTTGACTTTGATTATGATTGTTAAAAATTTTAACTACCCCATCAAGTGACGAGTCAATGAGGTAAGGACAATTAATGAAGTCATGAGTCACTTGACCAAAATAAAATATTTGGATCTCTTTAGAGGGTTTCTTTATTGTTATATAGTAGTTCCCATATAGGTGTAATTTCAACCCTATTTGGTAATCGCACACCTTTATCCCATGGGGCAGTCCGGTCGTCATGGACTTCTTAGGGAATCAAGGTGATAGCACTTTCGATTTAGCTTGTGTTGATTCACTATTTTGCTTATAGGAGAATTTAGATGCATCCTCACTCCTGTGGGGTAGTCCATCCATAAATGGTCTTCTTCTGGTTTGAAGGGAAACATCTCAATCCTACTATAACCATTTTTCCCCAAGTGGCCTTATGGAAATTTGCCCATCTTACCAAGTTTCATGGAGCACTAGTCACTGCAATTGCCAAGTATATAGAATAAATAGTTGAGTACGAGGCTCATTTGGATTTTGATTGTTATTTGATTTTTAATTTTTAATTTTATGATGTTTTTGGATTTTGATGTATGCAAATTTTTGGTATTGGTTGAGATTTTGGATTTCCTTGACCAATAGGTGCTCTTTATGGCCCATTTTGAGATGCTCTATGGTGGTATTTTGATGAAATTCCTCTTTGGCTCTTAGCTACTTTCCTATCTAGCGACCCCCAAATAGGCCTTTTTGGTCACTGTTAGGTCCAGTGGAAAAAAATTTCAGGCCACTACTACTAGTAGTAGCCATGGCTTGATTAGACAGTACAAAAGCAAATTAGGGTTTTTGACCCCTCATTCTTCCAACTGTCTATTCTGATTTGGAGTTCTAAGCTGATAGTGACTATTTGGTGGACCAAGACTTTACGGGTTTTGACATCATGGCTAAGCAGGGTGAGGCTTCGATGAGTGGAGGAGTCGGAGCTTCATGGGTACCATATTTAAACCCTAGATTTCTTATTACTATGGTAAAATGAACCAAACTAAGTAATTCGATAAAAGAACAACATTAACTCTATCAGAAATGAACTTCACCAGTAGCTAGGCTTAATTTTGGGTTTAATTAGATGGGTTTGCTTTAGATTTGGGTTTTTATCATTTTTTTTGTGTTTTATGGCTTTGAGGGCACACTGTTGGCATGCTACTTACTAGCCATTGCCGCTTAGAGTGGCTAGCCTGGTTTACAGCTGGTCCCTATTGCCAACAACGACCAATTTGAAAACCAATGGTCAAAAATGTGACTTTTAGGATCCTATTAGGATCATCCATCCTAAAATTATTAGTTAGTGTTATTAATCATTTAATTATTATATTATTTTCTCATAAAGTTAACCATCACATCTCTTCATAATGTGAACCATCACTTCTCTTCCTAACGTGAACCATCACGTCTCTTCACCAACGTAGCTTTAGGTTAGATATATATATTAGGTTGGCCATTCACACAAATCATCCATGAATAAGAATATATAATTGTTTATTGAATGCATTGGAGGGACCTTCCTACCAATGAAATAGTGATTCTTTTAATTTAGATGTTATTTTAATTATTTCTTTATTAAAATTGTGCTAGAACCTTCAGGGTTCTACCATTCGGTATCAGAGCCATGTGGGATCCAACCATATGGTATTTTCTCAAGGACATTCATAAAAACACTTGGGACTTTCATTAAAACACTTCCATGCATGAGTATGAAATTTGATTTAAGGATATCACCAAACAATACATAGGGTTGGATAAAAAAAACTTCATATCTTGTTTTAATAGTGGATTAAAGGAAGATATTCGGCTAGAGGTATAAATTTTCAACCCTAGTACCATGATGCAGACTATTGGATTGGCCAAATTAGCTGAAGATAAAATCAATGCACAACATCGATTAGGAAAACCACCTATGGTAAAATCTCAAACCACTTTCATTATCCCCAAATCTACGCATAATGGAAAGGCACAAAGCATTTACACAACCCCAAACTTAACCCAACCCTACCAATTAAACATCTTAGTTTTGAATAAATGAAATAATGACAAGCAAAAATTCTTTGCTATCATTGTGA
This sequence comes from Wollemia nobilis, assembly GCA_028583015.1. Taxonomy (NCBI): domain Eukaryota; kingdom Viridiplantae; phylum Streptophyta; class Pinopsida; order Araucariales; family Araucariaceae; genus Wollemia; species Wollemia nobilis. The sequence continues at coordinate 4,966,447 of JAQPPZ010003271.1, forward strand.
TGAAAAATTTGTTCACAATCATCAATGTATTACACCTGCACTATATATTTTAGATGCAACTATTCCTTGTAGTTCTCCCAATGATGAAAATGTGATTGAGGTAGACATAGTGACAGATACACCTAAAGATAGCACTAAATATGGAAACAATGAGGAAGGTAAGGAAGATGAGGAAGCCATAGAAGATAAGAAAGAGGAGGAAGATGTGGAAAACAAGGACAATGAGCAAGAAATATCCCAAACACCTGATCACAACGATACAGATAATACAGTTGATATTCCAGAAGTGATCGATGCATCAGGTAAGGATGAGTAGACATTACTGAAATGACCCATTATGGCCAAAATTACACTCTATAATAACTACACTCAAATTTCCCCCCAATTGTGAGTTTTTACCATATAACCAAACCTATTTGAAAACAACACATAAAGGCGATTACACACTCATTCACTGTTAGCTCTCCTAGGGAACAACAAAAGGATATGGAAGCATTACCACCACTTTTGATGCATCCTTCTAAAGTATTTGAGGAATCCAAAGGGTTAACCTCCCATCGTCATCATGATTCTCCTAAGGAATATTCTACTATTATTCTTGGAAACCCCCACTAACACTTTGACCTTAAATATATCCCTGCCTTCGAAAAAGTGACATTAAAATAGTATAAGAACTTGCAAAAATTTTGCTTGGAAAACAAAATACAAAGCTCCTCACTTTGAGCTTTGAGGACAAAGCTCTTTTTAAGGAGGGTGGCATGTTAGGATCCTCCATCCTAACATTATTAGTTAGTATTATTAATCATTTAATTATTATATTATTAACTCATAAAGTGAACCATCACATCTCTTCATACGTGAACCATCACGTCTCTTCCTAACATGAACCATCACGTCTCTTCACCAACGTAGCTTTAGGTTAGATATATATATTAGGTTGGCCATTCACACAAATCATCCATGAAGAAGAATATATAATTGTTTATTGAATGCATTGGAGGGACCTTCCTACCAGTGAAACAATGATTCTTTATAAAAGTGATTCTTTTAATTTAGATGTTATTTTAATTATTTATTTATTAAAATTATGCTAGAACCTTCAGATTTCTACCAGTTAACATTGGATTTTGGCCATTGTTGACTTAAGTGGCCGATCAGTGGTTGCTCAGGTTACGAGTGGCCAAGGAACTTTAGGCCTTTTATTAATATTTTTGACATTTTGAGCCAATTAATTGATTTTGTTTAATATTTTGAAGTGTTTTTATGAAAATTTTGCATGATTAAGTGCATTTATTGTTACTCACATAGCCTTAGTATATCTTGATTATATTTGTACCATTTTGCATGTTTATCATGTTTATATAGTTACTAGTGTGTTTAATTTAGGCTTTATTTTACCCTTTTAGATCTTGTTTGCTCGAGCTCGGGACCTGAATCTGCTCTATGATATCTTGCATGAGATGCTTGACATGGAGTGGGCCTAGCTCAAGGATCATGGGCTCTAGTATATCACTGGACTTCCCATAATCATACTAGCTCAAGGATCATGGGCTCTAGTATATCATTGGACTTCCCATAATCCTATCAGATCAAACCTACTTGATGATCCTGGCCCACCGATGGGACCCCATGACCAACACCTTCCATCTTCTTATCGGTGAGATAACCATTACACTAGAGGATGTCTATAGGGTTTTCAAGGTTCCATTTGATGGTGTTACTATTGTTTCTTCCCCCACTACTACATGGGATGCTATGTTTGTAAGGGTATTTAGGGAGCATGTCATCGCTACCTTAAAGGATACTCATTCAGGGGGAATTTCTATTTCTTGTTGGTATAAGGATGTCTTTTTCTGGTTGCATGTCATGTTGCTTATGGTTATCTGCAATAGCCTTATACCTGACTGTTCTATATTGAGGTTCCCATGGAACCTCATAACGATGGTGCAGGATCTTATTAACAGTGAGTAGACCATTATCTAGGCCTAGGGGAGTGCATTGTTGGTGCAATGTTATGATGAGTTGTACCATATTCAGCACCACAGATGGGCCATTATTGTAAGTAGCTTGCTCCTTCAGGTCTGGGTATGGGGGCATATCAAGACTAACCACCCAGGAGGACTTCCAATGGACATTACTGTAGTATATAATAATTTCTAGTGTTATAGATCCAGGTGGCCTAGAGCAATTGAGGAGTGCAAGAGCTAATGTCATGCAAGGGGGATTTCTCATTATATAGAATCCTTGACTGGTTTGTGATTTGATGACATCATTTGGAGGCCTTACCATGAGTGCCCTACTTGGGATGACTCGGCTAGTTTCATAGTGAGGACTCACTATGATTGATGGGTGATCAGTCACAAGGGGGGATAAAATAGTTATTCTACTATTCCATGGTGCTCTGATAGTTTGGTATTCAATAGGACATTCCTATCGAGCTAGTTTCTATCGTTGGATTTCTATGGAGAGGAACTTTCCACCGCTATGTGTTACAATAGTTCTAGAGGAGGACCCTCCTATAGTTGATTCTAGTGTGGTTTATGTTGGAGTGATAGAGGCATACACCCTCTAGTGGGGTACATGACTATCGCATGGTAGTGGCCACTTGGCATGGTCCTTGGTTGATGTTGAGCTTAGGGATCCTAATGGGCATCGAGTGTGGGCTCGAGTAGATGATTGGGGGTAGGTAGGATAGCAAGAGTAGGTGGAAGTGGGGTTGGCTATAGAGGATTATGTTGCCCTTGAGGAGGAGGAGGAGTCTCCCCTCTAGGCTCAGCTACACCAGGTTGATGTCAAGTTGTAGACTTCACAGATCTAGGTTCAGTAGAGGGATGCTACTATAGCATATCTCTAGAGATAGCTTGCCTAGGTTACTACCAAGCATGATGAGGCTTAGAGCCAAATTACACCACCTCCTATAATGCCACAATGACCTAGTGGTCTAGATGTAGGTGCAGAGATCTGTTTCTTGCATGGATTTCTAGCATATGATTTGGAGAAGCGCACTCGATATGTTGCCTATATCCTGGTATTAAAGCACGAGGTCAGACTCTAGGAAGGCCATCTATCAGAGAGGCCTAGGGTAGGAGGTTCATAGAGGACCAATTGGAGCACTTATCGAAAGTCATCAACTCGGTCGAGCCACCAGACTAGGTTCCAGATAGACCAGACTATGGGTGTCAGTTCCATGCCACCTCCTAGAGGGGGAGGTGAGGATAGAGGTGACACTAGTGGTGCGGGCCACTTCTGATCCCTGTTGCTCCTTATATACTTGGTACTTCTTTTTTGGTTTAAGGTTAGCCAACCTACACATTTGTAGCCTTATTGGCACTTTTTTTACCTACATGTACTTATTTGGATACACTTTTATATGATATCTAGACCTTGAGACTCACCATGTGTGTATCTATTATTATTATGCTTTTATGTTTATGGATGCAGTATATGATTTTATGTGATGTGATGTGATGTGATGCTTTAGATGTTACGATGTGTATGTGGATCTTATGACTTATGTTTTATGATGTGTGTATTCTTATCTAGCAAGATCTATATGATGATGATGGATGCATATATGGATGTAATGCTTATTGTTACATGCATGTTTACTTTTGATGTGTTTGTATGCATCTAACCTTATGCTATTATGATATAGAAAATGGAATATTTTATGTTATACTGATGATCAAATGGAATGAACCTGTATGCTTTAACCACTTAAAACATAAGGTATGCAAGTGATATGAGTTTAAAAATATAATGGGTGACACCACAAAATGTAAATCAATCATTACTAAATAATAAATATTATAATAAGAATTAATCATTTACACCTTCCAATGTTAGATGATATGATGTGATATGTATGTACTTTCTTTGTAAGCTTCTATAAATTAAAAGATATCCCCAAAATAGTCAGTGGTCATCTAAATGTCATTGCTGACATTCATCCAATATCTATCCTATTTCATGAATACCCCTTAATGAACAAAACCTCACAAATAAATTTGATGATGATTTGTGGATGACATGATTTGTTGTTGTGAGGGGATTTTTGAGGTTTTCCATGAGAATAAAACACCCTAGTTACTATATAAAAAAGTTGCATACTAATCATACAGAGCTTTTGAAGGATAAATCTTTGTTATGCATACCTAGATACTCATTATCCCTATGTGTGCAAATGAATATATTAGATAGAACATAAGCATACCCAAGTTCTAGGTGGGATTCATTTAGCCCATTGTTGTATTGGGGATCCTCAAATGATTATCCTGATCCTAAGCTGGACTTAGTTGGATTAGACCACTAGGCAATATAGGGCACCTAAGGTTAGCTTTTCCACATGCAAACATTGGTCTATTCAAAATCAAGATGCTGATGTGATAGACATATCATCATGTGTAAGGATACCTTACAGCTCGTTTATGCTGAGAATTCCAGGGATTCAAGTTCATACTCCCTTCTTTTCTTCATATTCATTCAGGATACTTGCTCATGATTTAGTGATGAAAATCACTATTTATTTTGAATTTTGTTTTCCTTTTGAGCAAAGGATTTATGTAGTGATGATAATAAGTATTTCTTTGTCTTTGAATTTTATTTTGTTCAAGATTTTTCTTGTTTTTATTAAAGCAAGGGATTTCTTTGCGTAGGGCTAAACTTGTCCTTTTGCAAATTCTCAATATTTTCAAGCTGATCACATAGGGGGATGAGCAAGATAAAATTTTCACCTTAGGATAACTAATACCGCTTCGTAGCATTCATATTTCCATTGTTTTAACTAGGATTTTAGTGTTTTTATTAGTGATAGGATTCTAAAATATACCAGGTGCTATCAAAACTAAACCTCATCTATCAAAAGCAAAGATAACTTTCTACACAGTTTGATAAAACCACTAGGTATGGCTAAGTGACCAAAAAATCCTAGTATATCCCTTATAGCAATAGGAGGGATTGTGTTGAAAAATACAGTTACACGCATGGGTGATGGATGATGATGGATTTTGAAGATGCATGATTGAGGTACAAACATGGTGTCATTTGTAAGATTGCAAACACAAATGTATCTAATGCAAATGTGATGGATGGAAATGCCTAATGCAATGCAACTAAGTGAATGCAAATGTAGAATGCTAATGCAAATGTTTTTGTATTTTTTATGCTTTCAATTTTTTTGAGCTTTTTATTATTTTGAATGTTTTTGATATTTTGATTTTAAATTGTTTTTGTGCTTTTCGCATTTTGACTTTGACCAAAGGGCTTGAAGATGCCTTTGGAGCTTTTTGTGATTGCTTTTAATGTTTTTTTATTTCTTTGGTTTTTATGATTTCTATTGTTTTTTAGTTTTGGAATTATTTGAATGTTTTTGATATTTTGTTAGTTTATGCATGAAACACCTTCAAATGAATGATATTGAGGGGATCTAGCTCCTCAAAATCCTTTACCATTGTTAGGTGATATGCCCCAGTCCCTATATTGTCTGAGATGATATAGGGACCTACCTAATTAGTCGTAAATTTGTCTTGTAGATGCGGTGGCAAATTTGAGTTCTTCTAGTTTTCTTTTAGAATAATATCCTCAACTTTAAATTCTCTCATATGGAATCTATTACTAGAATCTCGTGTTAGACAATCCTGTTAAACATGAAGATGCTCAAGGGCATTCATGTGTCATTCATCCAAGAGGGTCAATTGATCCAGGGAAGCTTGCCACGCAGTGTCATCATTGATGAACTCTCTCACTGTGATGCACAATGTCGAAATTTCCAACTCTAAGGGCATAATGGCCTTAGTGCCATATACAAGAAAAAATGGTGTTGCCTCAATGGGCATCCATATGCTAGTCCTATAAGCCCATAATGCTAAAGGCAATTGTAGATGTCAATCCTTATGATTTTCTTTCATTGTCTTCTTTAAGATGGCTACTATTGTCTTGTTTGATGCCTTTCCTTGCCCATTTTCTTGCGAATAGTATGGTGTCACAAAACTATGCTAAATGTTGTATCTGGTTGTTAGATCTCACACATTTTTATTTTTAAATGATGGAACATTATCTAAGATTATCTTGCAAGGTACCACAAAATGACAAATGATATTGTGAAGTATGAACTCCACAATTCGAGGACCAAATATCAAGGTTAATGGGATCACTTCCACCCATTTTGTGAAGTACTTAGTGGTTGTTAAGATGAATGTGTGCCAACCCAAATATGGGGGAGAAATATTTCCAATTAGATCGAAACCCCATTGATAAAATGGCCAAACCATTCGAATGGGTTGTAAGGCCTGAGATGGAAAGTGCATCAGGTTTGCATGATGTTGACATTTGACACATTTCTTGACATACTCACAAAAATCCTTATCCATGGTGAGCCAGTAGTAGCCCATTCAAATAATGCGCTTGGCAATGGCCATGTTGCTAAAGTGGCCACCACAAATACCATCGTAAGCTTGTGAAATCACCCAAGCTAATTCTTGGGGTTCTAAGCAAAGTAGGATAACTCCATCATAGCTTCGATGATACAATATGCCTCCTAGCAAGACATATCTAGTTGCCTTCTACTTGAATGTTCGTCTCTCGGCATGTGATAGTCCTTGTAAGACAACTACCAGTATAAGGAAATCTTGCAATTGGGATAGCCAATCCTGATAGGCTATTTCCTCGATAGATAAGATGACTTGTTCCTCTAGAAATTTGATTTGTATAAATGTAGATTGAGAAACAACCTTATGGTGAATAGTGGTACCATTCCCCATAGGACCCTGAGATATCAAGGACCCCCAATGTGCCTTCTTTATGAAGTATTTGTCTTTACATAACCAGTCATGGTATGGCTCTATATGGATCATGTTAACTAATTCCTTTTTATAAAAGGCCCCACACTGGATTATTTAATGCGAGAGCATTTTGACATGAATGGTAGTGAAATTGGTAGATGGATTCTAAGGGATCGAGGATCCCAAATATGCCATGGTGTCTACAAATATTTTTTATGAATGAGGGATTGCATCAATGTCGTACCATTCTAGTTTGGCTAGATATATGTCAACAAGTTCCTTGTAAGCTTTCAAGATTGGTTCCTGACATTGAAATAGTCCTTTGACCTGGTTGACTATGAGGAGGGATTCACTAAAGATATTTAGCCTCTTTATGTTCATGGCGATCGTTGTTTGGAGACCCAATATTAGGGCTTTGTATTCGATGTTTTTATTGGTGCAAAGGAAGTGAAGATTGAATGACAAGGGCATTGGAGCTCCTTGTGGTGTGAAAAAAACAATCCCCACACTGCCTCCTTGCTCACACTTCAAACCATCAAATAACAGAGTCATCTCAGCTTCATTTTTTGGCTCTTCAGGTTTGGGTGCTTCTGATAGTGTAAAGACCGCATCATCAGGAAATTCTATGGTAATGGGCCTATTGTTCTAAATAGGCACCTCAGCCATCTGATCATCTATGACTTGTCCTTTAATGGAATTTTGGCTTATGAATTCCAAATTAAATTTTGTCAATAGCATGATCCACTTTGTAGTACATGTATTATGATATATCTTGCTCATCATATACTGCAAAGGATTTTTCTTGGATATTACATATGTCCTATGGCTCAACATGTAGTGGCACAATTTCTTGGTTGCAACTACCACTGCTAAGCACAACTTTTCTATGTATGCATATCTAATTTCGTAGCTCACCATGGTGTGGCTAATATAATATAACACTTGCTCTTTGTCTTGTACATTCTTTTGAGTCAACATGGTGCTTAAAGAAAAATTTGTAGCAGATATATATAACAAGAATGGTATGTCTGGACTTGGTGGAGCAAGAACTGGTAGTGTTTCTATGTACTCTTTGATCTTAGAAAATTCTTGCTAATATTTTTCATTCCATTGGAATGGAACTCCCTTATGTAGCAGTCAATTCATGGGTTAGCATTTGTCTGATGGTTGTGTGATAAATCACTTTATGGATGCTACTTTACCCTGTAATCTTCTCATTTCTTTGATGTTTGTGGGTAGAGCCATTTCTAGGATAGCCTTTACCTTTTCTAAGTCTACCTCGATGCCTCGTTTAGAAATGATGAATCCCAAGATTTTTCCAGAAGTCACACCAAAGACGCATTTCTTGGGATTCAACCTAACATTGTGCTCAATCAGGTGATCGAAGACCTTTTTGAGGGTCTCAGCATGCTCTTATCACAGTAATTACTTGGCTAATAAGTCATCAATGTATTCATTTAAAATCTTGGGGACTTCTTTTTCATAAATACAAGATAGTAGAATACCATTTGGATGTCTCCAGTATAGCATGTCATTCTGTACATGATACTTTTGGGCTTGGATTTTGATAGACCTCATCCTGCTTACTGTCATGCCTTATGGAAAAGATAATGTTTGAAGGTAGCATAAAATATCATCATACCACTTACATTCAGCATTGTCAACCCTCCTCTGATCAAAATGTTCATCCATGGAGATAAGATTATCAAATTCTTCTCCTTCTTTACATGCCAAGAATATCACTAGTCCATGTCCTCTTATAGTTTTAACAATTTTGAATTCCATATCATACTGTAATAACTTGACCATGGCTCTGGTAGGATTTCCAAATGATTCATATTGATTAAAAATATCTTTGATAGCAATGAAATGTATGCAAAAAATGACTATGTTAGCTCCAAATATATTTTTAAAATGTTCTAAGGATTGGGTTACAGCTAGAGCATGTTTTTCAAGTAAGGAGTGTTTGAGTTGTGCTCCTTTCAATACTAAACTTAATAAGGCAATAGGTATTTCATTGTTATCATTATCCTTTTGTGAAAACACTATAGCAATCGAATGATCTAAAGCAAAATGATAGATATTAAATTCCTTAGTGTAGTGTGGATAGTTCAAAACATAAGCTATAGATATAGCTCCTTTACTCTTGTCAAAAGCAGCCATGTTTTCAGTTGTCCACCTTATCTCTCCAGTTTTCTTGATTATATCAGCGATGAGTTTAGTAATATCTATAAAATTAGGAATAAATATCCTAACAAATTTGATCTTGCCAAAAAATGATTTGACCTCTTTAATATTCTTGGGAGGAGGAATTTTGGAGATGGCTTCTATTTTTTCTGGGTCAATTATCACCCCTTCTTTTGAAACAATATGAACCAACAATTTCCCTTGGGTAGTCCCAAATATGCATTTCTTGGGATTCAAAGAAATACCATACTCTTTACATCTGGAAAAAATAGCAGCAAGGTGTTCTAAGTGGTCTTCCAGGTTTTTAGAGAACACAGTGATGTCATCTAAATATACAACCATAATTTTGAAAATTAATCCTTTGAAAGTAAAGTCCATTGCTCTCTGGAAGGTGGCCCCAACATTCATCAACCCAAATGGTATTCTCAGATACTCGAAAGTTCTCCATGGAGTATTGAAGGTAGTCTTATGTCTATCCTCCTCATTGACTTCTATTTGGTTGTATCCTAAAACCCATCTAAGAGGGACATTCTAGAAGATCCTACTATCGCCTGCAATAGTTGTTCCATATTAGGTATAGGATAATTATCCTTTAGTGAGGCTTTATTCAAATTTTTAAAATCAACACATAATTTGATTTCACCATTTTTCTTCCTCACAGGTACCAAATTGGCAATCCAGGATGAAAATTTGACCTTCTTGATGATTTTGGAATCTAACAATTTGGATACCTCTTGCTACATGATTGGGTGCAGAGTCGAATTGAATTTCCTCTGCTTTTGTCTGAATGGTTTGGACTCTTCCTTCAATGGGATAATATGGGTCATTACCTCTATTTTGAAAGCTTTTAGCTCATCATATGACCAGGAAAAGAATTCTTTGCTTCTTTTAAGAAACCTTAGGTACCTAGCTTTTTCTTTGGGTGGTAAAGATGTGTCAAATTTAACTATTCTGATCTCTTATTCTGAACCAACATTTACATCCTCAATGACCACCTTGGCCATGTTTGGTTTGTAGGCCCTATCAAAATCATCAAAAAAAATTTCAAAAGAGACTAGTCCCTTTGAGATTATGTTAGTTTTCAATTGAATAACATCTACAGGTTCCCCAATTGTATCCCTCATTTTCCATTTGTATGCCTCTTCACAGAGAACCTCTACAAACTGATTCTAATATGTCATGAAATCCACTATCTCTACGTCATCTACAAATACTTGTAGGTAAACTACATTATCAGGCACTAAAGGTTTATACACTGATATGGTTGAAAACCTATCCATATATTCTGTTGTGATCGCAGGGTTATCCCAGCTTGATGCATTTACTGCTAAAATGTCGGCTATATGATTCCTCTCTCTCAAAATGAAAGTGATATTGAAAGCTAGGAATTTTTCAATTTTTGCTAACACTGCATCTTTATATTGTTTCATCCTTGGGTGTTTAGCTTGGTATTTTCCCTTTATCTGTTGTATAATTAACTCAGCATCACCAGCTACTATAAAGTAGTTGATACATATTTATTTGGCCTTTCTTAGACCAAGTAGCAATGCTTCATACTCTACTACATTGTTCGTGCAAGGGAATTACAACCTGTAAGGGATGCCCAATTAATTCCCTTTAATATCAGTCAAATTAATTCTAGCTCTTGCTCTGCATGAAGGCTTTGCCCCATCAAAGGTCATAGTCCACATATCCTGTGTTAGGACCCTATTAGATTCATTTTCTATCAAATTGAGGACCTTTGGGTCCATGTTATGTGTTTTTGGAACATGTTTCATAAAAGGATTGTGCCAAATTGAATACACACCCATCCCTTTTTCCTCTAAAAACTCAACCAGATTTACCATTATATTATCACCTTTATCAATCTCCATAGAATGATTGTTGAAAGGTTCTCTTCTAAGTTTGATAGTTTCCTTATCAGAAATGGGAATAGTAGCATAATACCAATCCATTTGGATAGATCCCCCCAGCCGTTCAGCCCAATGTCTGCTTAAAAGTAGTGAGAAAAAAGGATCAACATCCACCATAGCAATATCCATAACTATTCCTTTCTTGGGGTACTGATCCAGATAGACAAGTAATCTAGTTATTATTCCCATGTAGGGTATCTTCTTGCTATCCATGACTAACACAGGAGGAGAATCCCTAGTGCATATCAAACCCATTTGATCAGCAACCAACTTTGGCATGATGTTGTGGGAGGCTCCATTGTCCAACATGTAATTATGGACTATGTACCTTTCCCCTTCATCAGGATTGTACTTCAAAGATACATAAAAGGGTCTTATAGAATATGGTGACCTGGTATCTAGTTGGGGTTTGGTGGAAATATAGGTTGGTTCTTCTTTACATTCTATTAAGCCAAATGCTTTACATACTTGCTCTTTGTAATGTTGCACCTTCATCAACTCTCCAAAAGTGATGTTCACCTTTTGTTTCACTAATTTTGAATCGGCATCAAATTCAATATTTTTTACATCTAAGGGCCTGATGCCTTCTTCTTTGTGTGGTTCTTACTTAATTTCCACTACTTCGGGTACTATGTTCTTAGCAATTTGATCACTCTCCTTTTGTTTACCCTTATTGATATTTTTAACGATAAGGAATTTTCTTATAACTTTTTCATTTGCCTTGCTTGTGGAAACTACCTCTATTTTGTCAGGGAGAGTCCTACTTCTTAGATTCACAATGTGAATAGCTTCCAGTTCTTCTACCAACTGATAAGTAGGGATCATTTTACCTTGTTTTATTTTATCATATCTTATTTCACAAGGCTTCTATAAAATATTTTCACCTTCAGCAACAAAAATCCTAGGGTGATCCCTAGAGGCATCATCTACCTCTTGTATATCTTGTTCGAATTTCCTTTCTCTGGACTCATCCTCCAGTGACCAGTAGGCATTTATTCTAATATCCTCTTTAGAATTGTCATTGAGCTAAACACCCTACTATATACTGAGATAAATTCCACAACCTTCTGGGTTATGAGGGATATTACACACTGGAAAAAAGAAAGGGAATCCTTCTGCAACATTTATATCGAGGGTTGTATTGGGTACTGTGTTCATCTTAGCTTTCTGATGTTGTCGTTTTCCCTTTTCCTCCAATCATTGTTCCTAGTGTTTCTATTTTTGTTACATTCATCGACATTGTTGTTGTTTCCCCAATTTCTATTAAATGTTTTCTTGAAATGGTATCTGATATCATTTTGGGGCTTCTTAGACTGAGAAGTTTCAACGTGAATATCATAGTTTCTTTCCATTCTGGCTAGCCTATTTTTCATGGTGTTGAACATTTCAGCCACCTGATTGGTGAGTTTCTCCATAGGATCAACATCAGGTCTTTTCTATATGTTGAAACCCACATTTTTCATATTCCTATCTGCTTGATTATCTTTCGAAGAGCATGGCTTCAATTTGCCATTGGTAAGCATGTTTCTCTCAATTTCTAGGGCTTTCTGTATCACTCTAAATTCTTTGCATACTTACCTTCAGGCTATAGGATCCATTCCCAGAAGGAGGATGGGAAAAGTATGGGACAATACCTCGGACTGAGAGGCCCTTTGACGGTCCTGCCTCTCGGGGGAGGGGTATTAAGATGATTTTTTGACGGATAGTGGGGTTCACCAGGAAATGTTTAGTGGCAGTTTCCATGCCTAGGTTGGGAATGAGTTTAATGTGTTCAATTTTAGCTTTAAACATCCAAGTCCTAGGTTTGGCCAGATGAATCTAAGTTGTTCTATTATGAAAATGCAAATTAAATGAATACAAGAAACCGATTTGAATAGAAAATAGAGAGAATAAGCTAGATTAAAGAGCCATACCTGATCCGGATGTCTGATGGAGGTTTTGATTTTTGAAGCAGTCAATATTTTCTAGAATTTGACAGAATCATCTCCGATCTAACAGGATCGTCTGGGATCTGATGAATTCATCAGACGAATTTGTCAGACCTACAATCAGAGAAATAGAGACAAACTACAAAAAATGTAGCTATGCCAACAGAGGGCAATGATGTAGAATGATATCAATAATATTAAACTGATAATTATAGACAAAAATATGAGTGTGTTACAATGATTTAATGACTAATCATGATTTTATGATGCATACAAGCTACATGGGTGAACTCCAAGATGCAGAATAATAAGGAATAACCATAAGATTAACTAAATGCAGAATAATGCAGTAGAAAAGAGTGAAGAAATGCAAACTCTGGGCACTGATTGCCCCCAATGTTGACTACAATCGAAATCATCTCGGATTGGTATGAAATCATCTCGAATTGGATAGGATCATTTGCGACGATCTAAGCTTGCTCCGGCTGAAGAATAACAAAGTTCCTGCAAGAAAATTTGAAAAGGAACAAAAGCAAACAATAGTCTAGGATATTCTAATGCATGTAAAACTCGAAGTGCAGAAAAATTCAGCCAGGGGGATGTCAAGGGGAGGGACTAAGATTAAATATGCATAGGAAAGAGGTTGGGAGGTTGGAGATCATCCCAATTTAGAAGATCTCCAATGGGGGAAGTCTCTAACGATGCAGACATGCTTTTGCCCCGGTTAGAGACACTGTTGAAACATAAACTAATTATGAAAAATTAGTTTTGGGATGAAATCGGCTGGATGTTCTGCTCCATACGAAATCGTCCAATCTGAGGCAATATCATCTGATCAGAGACGATATCGTCCAACGGACAAAACAAACTCTAAAAATGGCATGAAAAACAAGGAAACGGGCAGCAGGTAGTTTTAGAGCAGTTTTGGGGTTAAAATTTGAATTTGAATTATTACTAAGGTAATTTTAATTATTTGCTAAGGTTTATTGCATCAATTTTAGGGTGCTACATTTTGCCCCCTCTTTAGCAAATTTTTTGAGGAAAATGCGTTAAATATGAGTTCTTCTCGATTTACGAGAAAGCAAAAATTTATTCCCATTTTAGGCGATGATTCTTGGTCGAATCGTATGACAACTTACTATGGTGCCCCCTTCCGTGTTTTTACCCAAATCGAACGTTTGAGGTAAAAACACGGAAAAGCAAAAATTAAAATGTTTTTAATTGTTTTTAAATAAAATTAAGAAAAATAGAGAAAAACCCTAATTCATTTTTACTGTTCATTTTCCTTGATGATATTTTTGATGATATGACTTGTGTATATGTTTTATGATGCTTTAATGTTTTGAATTGTTTGCTTATTGGATTGAGGATTCATGTAATTATGTTGTTTTGAAATATTATAATTTTGATGTCATGCTTTTAAGATTTTAAATGAAATAATCTGATGTAAACAATTGGTGGTTGTGGTGTGATTTGATAAAAAATAAAAGGGACTTCTAACAATAATTTCAAAGGACATTGTCGCTATTATAGACCATTTCATGGAGTCGCCTCTCACTCGGTCGTCAAGCTAATCCCTGTATAGAAATATTGTTAAAAGTAAAAGAGTGCTTAAGAGACTGTCTTAAGACTTTGTGTTGTAATGATGGAGATAATGATGGTTTGATGATTTGTTTTCAGATTTCCACGAAAATATTATGCATGAAATATTTTAAAATGATTTTTTCTAGGCATAAATTCCTAAGAGTGATAAAATTGTTGAATAATTCCCTAGGAATTATACCATCATTGAATTTTGACATAATGACATAAAACAAAATAAGTGTTTGTTTGTTTTAAAGCATAATTGTGTAACATAATGATTTAAGTCATATGTTTTGATGTTTTTAAATAAATGGGAAATAAAATTAGTGCAATGGTTTGCGCTAGGCATAGAATGTTTAGGTATAGACTTATACCATCATCATGAGATCCAAAGAAGAAAATAATATAATAGTTTTATTGCATGGTTGATCTTTAATTTTTGAAAATAGTCAGAAAATATGAAGATGAGGACTTGCGCTAGGCATAAAATTCCAATTTTGGTTTTGGAACTATACCATCATCACAAAAGTCAAAAGTTATATATAAATGTAACTTTATTGCATGTTTTTGAAAATTATTTTGATTGTAGTTGTCTTTATACTAAACATCTGTTCTTCAAAGAAAAAAAATGAATTTATTCCAAACAATTTGCAAAAATATTTCAAAGTATCTTAAAGACAAAAGTTAGATTTATAAGGAATCCCATGTGCATATGTGAGTTCATTACCAATCTTGATTTATCATAATGATACACAAAATCTCTCAAATACAAATGTGTGTGCAATTGCATTGATCATTTACCAGTTTTGAGCAAGATAATTTGATACAAGTGATTTGAATGAACCAAATAAGTGTTCATTAACCATGACTTAGATGCATATAACCATACCAGACTACTATGTAGGTCAGGTTATCAAGAGCTAGCTAATCCATAAGCAGACAGAGGTCTATACAAAATAAGGTCGTTAATGTGACAGACATATCACCACGCTAGGAGTTACCCAAGGCCAAGCGGGTTGGGCACAAACCACCTGTTATGGGCTTACCTCACAGTTTTTGAATAATTGAGAATTCCAGGGATTCAAGCTCATCAACCCTTCTTTTATTTTCAATGGGTAGGGAAAGGGATTTTATTGCTTTTGCTTTTGCTTTCTTTGCTGTCTTTTTTCTTTTTTTTTTTTGTACTTTTGTATTTTAGCTTGATATTTGAGATAATGCGAAAATGACTTTTTTCTTTTTCTCTTTTTCTTGAACTTTGCTTTTCTTCCTATGCTAGGGATACTTGCTTGGATTAGCTGTAGAGCAAGGGATTTTTATTTTGGGTAGGGGTGAGCTTGTATTTTTTTCAATTCTCAAAGATTCTAGACCATGTGCATGATAGGATAGCAGGGGAAACTTTTCGCTTAAGAACCACTGCTACTATGTAGCGTAGCATGGAAATTACAAATATAATCATTTTATTGTGAAAGGATGTGTTTGGTTTAAGTAAATAACAAGATCAATTCTCTATGCTCAAACTTTATTTAATTGAATTGTGTGGACTTTGATATGAGAGAGATTAGTAATCATGCTAGATAAAATCAAGATATTTATTTTTGTGTTTGTGATAGTGAGGGATTCCAAATAAATTCTAATTTATCCAAAATAACTTGAAAATATAACTGCAATACTTTAATAAGAAATATATACAACAAATATTTTTGAGGAATTTGATAATTTTGATGTTTTTGTATTTTGATCTTAATTGAGGAATTGAAAGAAATACAATGTGATTGTTTTTTTTTTTTTGAAAACTGTTTATATAAGATACAAAAAAGGAAATAATATACAAAACAAATAAATACAATGATAGAATAACCAAATTTTATGCATAATATTGCTTAAGATGCATAATATTCATAGGTTCTTTTAAATCTTTACCATCTAAGGTAGCTAATTTGTATGCTCCCGATTCAAATTTAGCAGTGATAATATATGGTCCAAGACAGTTGGGCTCAATTTTACCTTTAAGGTCTTTAGTTTCATTAGTTTTTTTTTTATTTTCCTTTAAAACAAGGTCGAAGATCTCAAAGGATCGATGACAAACTTTCTTGGCATATGATCTTTTAAGCTTGTTTTGGTAGGCACAAAGATGCTCTAAAGCATTGATGCGCTTTTCATCTAGGAGTTCCAGTTGACTGAGTCTGCCAGCTCGATATTCATCTCCTACTTCAGTATCTTGAAATTGTAGAGCCAAAGAAGGAACTTCTAATTCAAAGGAAAAAACGACTTCAGCGCCATAAACCAAGACAAAAGGTGAAGTACTGTGGGAGTTCGAACACTAGTTCGATAAGCCCACAAAGCTGGAAATAATTGAATGTGCCAATCGCGGCCAGATTTATTGACCAATATTTTAAGAATTTTTATTAAAGTTTTGTTAGATGCTTCTGCTTGACCATTACCCTGAGGATAATAGGGAGTGGACCAGTGATGTTGAATCTTATATTTTTGGCATAATTTATTAACATCTTTATTTTTGAAACAAGTTCCATTGTCGGAGATGATATTTGTAGGAATTTCGAACCTACAAATGATTTGATTAAAAATAAATTTAGAGACTTGTGTTCCAGTGCAAGAAGCTAAAGGCATAGCTTCGACCCACTTCATGAAATACTCAATGGCGGTTATGATGAATTTGTGTCCATCAGATAACACAAGATTAATTTTGCCAATAATGTCTAAGCCCCATTTTGAAAAGGGCCAAGGATATGAAATAGCTTGCAGCTCTTGTGCAAGTGCATGGACAAGGTCAGCATGTTTCTAGCACTTGTCGCAATGGCGCACATAATCATATGCATCATTTTCCATGGTAGGCCAAAAGAAGCCTATCCTAAGGAGTTTTTTAGCAATGACACTACCACTGAAGTGTCCTCCACAAGATCCATCATGGGCTTTACTTAAAGCTAATTTGGATTCTTCTAGATTCAAACATCTCAATAGGATACCTTCAAAAGATCTCTTATATAAAGTATTGCCAATTATTACAAATCGACTTGCTCGTCTACGTAATAACCGACGCTGGTTTCTATTAGAATTGACAGGGAAAGTCTCATTTTGAAGAAAATCAAATATTTATGTATACCAAGGTTCTGGAGTAGTTTCATTGATTAGAAACACATCCAAAGGTTATAAACATGACTGATTTGAAGCGGGTTCCTGGAGTCGACGAATAATGATGGTGGCATATTCGTCATCTAACTCCAAGGGCATAAGAGATGCAGCTGCGGCCATAGCATCAGCTGCATGGTTGCTAGTTTGAGCAATAGCTTCCAAAGTGACTTTATCAAACAAGGATAACAATTGTAAAACATATGCTTTATATGGGCATAATTTATCATCTCTGGTCTAATAAAATTCATTAATTTGGTTTATAACAAGTTGAGAATCACCAAAAACTAGCAGATGTTTGATTTTTAATGCCAAGGCAGCTCGTAATCCAAGTATTAAAGCTTCATATTCGACAGTGTTATTGGTGCAAGAAAATGTTAATTTGAAGAAAAAAGGTATAAGATGTTTTTGTGGGGATATTAAAATAATACCCGCACCAACCCCACTCATGCATCGGGCTCCATCAAAGTATAAGGACCATTGTTCAATATGGTCTACCTCTAATTGAAGGCATTCATCAAGAAACTCAATGATGAGGGGATGAGTAGACCCTAAGGGTACAGCAGTGTATCGCTCCAAATTTTTCGCATCCCTACCTTCAGGCTATAGGATCCATGCCCGGAAGGAGGATGGGAAAAGGATGGCGCGGTACCTCGGACTGAGAGGCCTTGCGAAGGTCCCGCCTCTCGGGGGAGGTGTATTATGGTGATTTTTCGATGGATGGTGGGTTCACCAGGAAACGTTTGAATGGCAGTTTCCACGCCTAGGTTGGGAATGTGTTTGATGTGTTCGGTTTTAGCTTTAATCATCCAAGTCCTAGGTTTGGCCAAAATGCGTCTAAGCTATTCTATATGAAATGCAGATTTAAATGAAGACAAAAATAGATTTGGATAGAAAAATAGAAAGAACAAGATGGATTAAAGACCCATACCTGATCCGGATGTCTGATGAAGGTTCTGATTTTTGAAGTAGTCAAGATCGTCTAGAATTTGACAGGATCGTCTCCTATCTGACAGGATCGTCTGAGATCTCAATTCGAGACGAATTCGTCAAATCAGAGACCTGCAAACAGAAAAATAGATGCAAAATACGAGAGAATGCAACTATGATAACAGAGGGTAATGATGTAAAATGATAGTAAGAACATTAAAATGATGATAATAAGCAAAAACACGAATGCATTATAACGATCTAATGACAATTTATGATTTTATTATGCATTAAAGCTACATGGGTGAACTCCAAGATGCAGAATAATAAAGAATAACCATAGAATTAACTAAATGCAGAATAATACAACAGAAAAAGGATGAAGAAATGCAAACTCTGGGCACTGATTGCCCCCAATGTGAACTACAATCAAAATCATCTCGAATTGGGTCGAGATCGTCCGAGATTGTACGAGATCGTCTGAGACGAACTGAGCTTGCTCCGGCTGAAAAACAATGAAGTTCCTGCAAACAAACTTGAAAAAATACGAATGCAAATAGTGATTTAAGATGGTCTAGTGCGTGTAGAATTCGAGTTACAGGGAATTTCAGCCAGGGGGATGCTAAGGGGAGGGCCTAGGATTAAATAGGCTTAGGAGGGAGGTTAGGAGGTTGGAGATCATCCCTATTTGGGAGATCTCCAACGGGGAGGGTCTCTAACGGCACAGACACGCTTCTGCCCGGATTAGAGACGCCGTTGGAACAGAAGCTAATTGTGAAAAATTAGTTTTGGGACAAGATCGTCTGGACGTCCTAGCCCAGACGAAATCGTCCGATCTGAGGCGATATCGTCTGATCGGCGACGATATCGTCAAACGGTCAAAACAAACTCTAAAAATGGCACGGGAAAGGAGGAAACGGATTAAGCGGCGGTTTGGGAGCGATTTTGGAGGTTAAAATTTGAATTTGAATTATTTACTAGAGTAAGTGTAATTATTAAGGTTTTATTGTGCCAATTTTAGGGTGCTACATTTTGCCCCCTCTTTAGCGAATTTTCTGAAGAAAATGCGTTAAAGATGAGTTCTTCTCGATCTACGAGAAAGCAAAAATTATTCCCATTTTTAGGCGACGATTCTTGGTCGAATCGTACGACAGCTTACTATGGTGCCCCCTCCGTGTTTTTACCCAAATCGAACGTTTGAGGTAAAAACGCGAAAAGCAAGATGTAGATTGTGGCATACCAATCTATTTTTGATATGATGTATATTATGGTTGATATATATATAGATGAGATATTTTTGATCATATGACTTGTGTCTTATGTATTTTTATGATGCTTTAATGTTTTGATTGATTGATTTGATGATTCATGTAATTACGTCGTTGGAAATATTATGGTTTAGATGTCATGCTGTAAGATTTTAAATGAAATAATCTGATGTAACAAATTGGTTGTTTGTGATGTGATGATTTGATAAAAAATAAAAAGGGACTTTTAACAATAATTTCAAAGGACATTGTCGCTATTATAGACCATTTCATGGAGTCGCCGCTCACTCGGTCGTCAAGCTAATCCCAGTATAGAAATATTGTTAAAAAGTAAAAGAGTGCTTAAGAGACTGTCTTAAGACTTTGGTGCAATGGTGCAAATGATGATGATGATGGTTTGTTTTCAGAGTTTCATAAAAATAGTATGCATGAAATAATGTTAAAATGATTTTTGCTAGGCATAAATTCCTAAGTGTGATAAATTTTTTGGATAATTCCCTAGGAATTATACCATCATTGCAAAATTGAAGGTTGACATAATGACATGAAATAGTGATAATGTGCATGCTTTTTGTTAAAAAGCATAATTGTATAACATAATGATTTAAGTCATATGGTTTTCATGATTTTTAAATAAATGGGGAATAAAAATTGGTACAATGGTTTGCGCTAGGCATAGAATATGTAGGTATAGACTTATACCATCATCGCGAAATCCAAAAAGAGATAGTTTTATTGCATGGTTGATTTTTAATAAACAGAAAATATGAAGATGAGGACTTGCGCTAGGCATAAAATTCCAATTTTGGTTTTGGAACTATACCATCATCGCGAAAGTCGACAATATATATATATGTGTGTTTTGATTGTATGGTTTTGAAAGAAATTTTGATTTTTTCTATTATGCATGTAGTTGTCTTTATACTAAACAACTGTACTTTAAAGAAGAAAATGAATTTATTCCAGACAATTTGCAAAAAAAATATTTCAAAGTATCTTAAAGACAAAAGTTAGATTTATAAGGAATCCCATGTGCATATGTGAATTCATTTCCAATCTTGATTTATCATAATGATACACAAAATCTCTCAAATACAAAATGTGTGTGCAATTGCTATGTTCGTTTACCGAGTTTTGAGCAAGATAATATGATACAAGTGATTTGAATGAACCAAATAAGTGTTCATTAACCATGATGTAGATGCATATAACCATACTAGACTACTATGTAAGTCGGATTATCAAGAGCTAGCTAATCCATAAGCGGACATAGGTCTGTACAAAAGAAGGTCGCTAATGTGACAGACATATCGCCACGCTAGGAGTTACCCAAGGCCAAGCGAGTTGGGCACAAACCACCTGTTATGGGGCTTACCTCACGGTTTTCGAATAATTGAGAATTCCAGGGATTCAAGCTCATCAACCCTTCTTTTCTTTTCAAAGGGTAGGGAAAGGGATTTTATTGCTTTTGCTTTTGCTTTCTTTTGCTTTCTTTTGTATTTTTGCTTGATAATGTTGTAATGATATAAAATAATATTTTTCTTTTTCTCTTTTTCTTGAACTTTGCTTTTTCTTTTTGTTCTATGCTAGGGATACTTGCTCGGATTAGCTGTAGAGCAAGGGATTTTTATTCTGGGTAGGGGTGAGCTTGTCCTTTTGCCAATTCTCAAAGATTCTAGACCATGTGCATGATAGGATAGCAGGGGAAACTTTTCGCTCAAGAAACCACTTCTACTATGTAGCAAAGCATGGACATTACAAATATAATCATTTTATTGTGAAAGGATGTGCTTGGTTTAAGTAAATAACAAGATCAATTCTCTGTGCTCAAACTTTATTTAATTGAATTTTGTGAACTTTGATATAAGAGAGATTAGTAATCATGCCAGATAAAATCAAGATATTTATTTTTGTGTTTGTGAAAGTGAGGGATTCCAAATAAATGCTAATTTATCCAAAATAATTTGAAACATATAATTGCAACATTTGTAAGAAGATATATATAAATACTTTTTGAGAAGTTTTGAGAATGTTGACTCTCTCTTTCTTCTTTATGTTGTTTTGGTTTCGAAAGAGTCAAGAATATTGTTGTTTTTTATTTTTATTATTATTTTTTTGTTTTTGAAAGAATTAACAAGTGCCATAAATAAATACAACAAATAGTTTTGAAGATTTTGATGATTATGAATGTTTTTGGTGTTTTTGAATTTATAAATTGAAAGAAATACAAAATAGTGATTTTGAAATATTTTAAACAAATATATACAAGGATGAAATGACCAAATTTATACATAGTAACGTTTAAGATGCAAAATGTTCATGGGTTCTTTAAGTTCTTTACCATCTAAGGTAGATAATTTGTATGCTCTCGATTCAAATTTAGCAGTGATAATATATGGTCCAAGCCAGTTGGGCTCAAATTTACCTTTAAGGTCTTTAGTTGCATTAGTATTTTTTTGAAGATTTTGAGGATTTTGATTTTTTTGTATTTTGATTTTAATTTATGAATTGAAATTGGTGGTATATACAAGATGATCTATATACACTATACAAGGTTATTTGAGTATAGCATGTCTAAGGTTGCTTCAAAATCAAAGGAGGTTTTGAAGGATAATTTGGTTGAGGTGAAGGTAAGAACAAAAGGTGATGAATAAAAGGTAGCGATAACAAAAGCTTTGTTATAATGTAGAATAATGTAGCAAAATATTTGACTTTTATATGTGGAAAATTGATCATGTTACAAAATAAAATGTAAGAAGGATAAGAAAGTTCTTCATTCTTATCACTATCTTCCAAGTCTTGATAAGATGGAGGGAGCATATGTGAAAGATATGCATGGATGTTATTTGGTAAACAAGGATGATCATATATGGATGAAGAAAAGTGATGGATAGAAGATAATTGTGATAATAGAGAATGTATAGAACTTGATGTTTCAACCATTAAATATTCTTCAAATGGTGTTGGGTCACCATGTATGGTAACAATTTTATTTGCAAGTTCAAACTTCAAACATTGGTGAAGAGTGGAAGGGACAACCCTCATCGTATGAATCCAAGGACTTCTGAGAAGTAGGTTGTAAGGTGAAGGGCAATATGCTACATAAAACAAAGTATCCAGGATCTTGGATCCAATATTAAGGGGAAAAATTATAGTACCTTGAGCTTCTTGAATTTCATTGTTAAAAGATTTTATAATAACATTTGATTCATTAAGATCTTCTTCCTTTGATTTGAGTTTTTGGAATAATTGATAAGTGCATAAATTAAGAGAGGAGCCATTATCTACCATGATAGTTTTAACAAGTGTTTCTTTACTAGATCCGATAATGTAAAGATAGTAGTCTTCTTGTGGAGTAGAGGAAGGAATATCCTCATCATAGAATGAAATATGGTTAACCTCAAGAGGGTTTACACCATTAATTATGTTCTTAGAGAAAATATGATGAGGAACAAATTGTTGGCTAGGTATTTTGAACAAAGTTTCCTTATGAGAACTTTGTAATACTTCTAAAAGGGATATCTTTGCTTGAGGATTAATCACTTGTTGTTGGCTATCAAAGTGGATTTCAGATTGAGATTTTGATTCTAAATATGAGCTTTCTATGCTTACATTCCATTTTGGATCATTCTCTAGAGCCAAAGATAGTTTTGAAGGTTGGTCAAATGAGGAATCCATATCTTGAATATCGGATTGAGTTGATTGAACTTGAGGTTGCTCATTTGTAGTTTCTGTTACAATATTAGTAATATCATCATGATGGGACACATTAACATGCAATATTTGATTGGTTTCTTGTTGTTGATAATTGAATAGGGGTTCTTGGGAGATCCCCATGTCTTGATTGATTATTGGTATTTGTTGTGTAGGAGTTTGATTGTTTAATGGAGATTTATAATCAGTTGTAGATTGTAATTCCTTTATATTAAAAAGACCCTTATCAATCAAATCTTGAATTGCACATCTTAAATCTTTACAATTTTGTGTCATATGTCCATCTACTCTATGATATTCACAATGTAGCTCGGGTTTAAACCAATCTGCTGTGGTATCAAGTTGTCTTATGGAAGGGAGTTCAATCCTATTTGTGTCAAGTAAATGCTTGAGAATTATATCCATTGGTTGATTGAGCTTTGTAAATTTACGTGATGAAGGTTTTCGAGAGGTTTTTGATACGTGCCTTAGGAATTCAGTCATAAAAGGACCTAATGGTTTCTCACCTCTCCTTTCTTTATTATGGGTAGAATGATGATAGGAAGATTGCGAAGTATGAGGTGAGTGCATGGTAGAATTGGAAGAATAAGTATTTTCTTGTTGAAATGGATGTGTTGTATTGAAAGAAGAATATTGAAAGGGTGGAGGAGGATTGTATGTGGATTGATAGACATAATATGGATATATGGGAGAATAGATAATATCGTTATGAAGAGGATTGGAAAAGGGATTGTCCTGTTGGGTTAAGGATGAAAAATGAGAAAAGTGTGATGGAGGTGATGTTGAATAGGGATGAGGTTGGTCATAATCAACAAATGTATTTGGCTGAATTCTTCCAACATTACTGATGGGCTCATATTGATTTGAGTAAAAACTCATGGTTTCTTTAGTACTTCTAAAAGTAATATTTAGTATCTACTATTTAGAATTGAATCTAAAACATACAAACTTGAAATGATGATTTTGTTATTTTTTTTTCTTGTATACATATATATATATATATATTTATATTTTATATATATTTGTTTTTTATATTTTTGAATCAGAAATATGCCTATGTTATTCACGTCGGGTTCACCAAAATGTATCGCTCCAAATTTTTCGCATCCCTACCTTCAGGCTATAGGATCCGTGCCCGGAAGGAGGATGGGAAAAGGATGGCGCGGTACCTCGGACTGAGAGGCCTTGCGAAGGTCCCGCCTCTCGGGGGAGGTGTATTATGGTGATTTTTCGATGGATGGTGGGTTCACCAGGAAACGTTTGAATGGCAGTTTCCACGCCTAGGTTGGGAATGTGTTTGATGTGTTCAGTTTTAGCTTTAATCATCCAAGTCCTAGGTTTGGCCAAAATGCGTCTAAGCTATTCTATATGAAATGCAGATTTAAATGAAGACAGAAACAGATTTGGACAAAAAAAATAGAAAGAACAAGATGGATTAAAGACCCATACCTGATCCGGATGTCTGATGAAGGTTTTGATTTTTGAAGTAGTTAGGATCGTCTAGAATTCGACGAGATCGTCTCCTATCTGACAAGATCGTCTGAGATCTGACGAATTCGTCTGACAAATTCGTCAGAGACCTGCAAACAGAAAAATAGATGCAAAATACAGAGAATGCAACTATGATAACAGAGGGTAATGATGTAAAATGACAGTAAGAACATTAAAATGATGATAATAAGCAAAAACATGAATGCATTATAATGATCTAATGACAATTTATGATTTTATTATGCATTAAAGCTACATGGGTGAACTCCAAGATGCAGAATAATAAAGAATAACCATAGAATTAACTAAATGCAGAATAATACAGTAGAAAAAGGATGAAGAAATGCAAACTCTGGGCACTGATTGCCCCCAATGTGGACTACAGTCGAAATCATCTCGAATTGGGTCGAGATCGTCCGAGATTGTACGAGATCGTCTGAGACGAACTGAGCTTGCTCCGACTGAAAAACAATGAAGTTCCTGCAAACAAACTTGGAAAAATACAAATGCAAACAGTGATTTAAGATGGTCTAGTGCGTGTAGAATTCGAGTTACAGGGAATTTCAGCCAGGGGGATGCTAAGGGGGAGGGCCTAGGATTAAATAGGCTTAGGAGGGAGGTTAGGAGGTTGGAGATCATCCCTATTTGGGAGATCTCCAATGGGGGAGGTCTCTAACGACGCAGACACGCTTCTGCCGGATTAGAGACGTCGTTGGAACAGAGACTAATTGTGAAAAATTAGTTTTGGGACAAGATCGTCTGGACGTCCTAGCCCAGACGAAATCGTCCGATCTGAGGCGATATCGTCTGATCGGCGACGATATCGTCAAACGGTCAAAACAAACTCTAAAAATGGTGCGGGAAATGAGGAAACGGATTAAGCGGTGGTTTGGGAGCGGTTTTGGAGGTTAAAATTTGAATTTGAATTATTTACTAGAGTAAGTGTAATTATTAAGGTTTTACTGCGCCAATTTTAGGGTGCTACAAGTAGCTAATTGATCTGCTATGATTTGACCCTTAACAGACTTTTGTCCTATGAACGTGAGTTCAAACTCGCTTAGAGCAAGAACCCACTTGGTTGTACGACCTGATAAATAAGGTCGACTCATAAGATACCGCAAGGGATCATATTTAGCAATGACATACATTTTTTGACAAAGCATATAATGGCGTAATTTTTGTGTAGAAAATACAACTGCTAGACATAGTTTTTCTAATGTTGTGTAATGGGTTTCATAACTGATTAAAGTTTAGCTAATATAATAATTAGCATGCTCTCTCTTCTCATCATCAAGCTAAGCTAACATAGCTCCTAAGGCAGAATCTAAAGCTAAAATATACAGGATAAACAGGCGATCAGGTCTAGGCGGTGAAAGCACAGGTGGGTTAAGGAGGTATTGTTTGAGAAGTTCAAAAGCTTCTTTACATTCGTCATACCAATTAAAAGGGACATCCTTCTTAAGCAGCTTAAGAAAGGGACCTATTTTGTCCACCAGCTTATCGATGAAGTGACATATGGCTTGAAGTTTACCTTGTAAACTTCATAACTCAGATATATTGGTAGGTGCGGGCATATCAATGATAGCCGCAATCTTGAGAGGGTCGATTTCGATACCACGTAAAGAAACTAAAACCCCTAATAGTTTACCAGACTTAACTTTGAATATGCATTTGGCTAGATTTAATCGAATAAGGTATTATCTTAACCGAT
The DNA here is from genome assembly GCA_028583015.1 of Wollemia nobilis. NCBI lineage: Eukaryota > Viridiplantae > Streptophyta > Pinopsida > Araucariales > Araucariaceae > Wollemia > Wollemia nobilis. The sequence goes on from JAQPPZ010003271.1 coordinate 4,993,099, forward strand.
TAAATACTTTTCTCAAATCATCTAAATGATCATCTTCTTTAATAGAGCGAGCTATAATATCATCTACATAATCATGTAGGATATCAAGCATCATATCATGAAATATATAAGTCATGGCTCATTGATATGTTGCACCTACATTCTTTAAACCAAATGGCATCACTTTCCAACAAAAGGTACCCTATGGGGTAATAAAGGTTATTTTAGCCTAATCTTCAAGAGCTATCCTGATCTGGTTATAGATGAAAAATCCATCCATTAGGGACATAATTCCACTCTCGATAGTAAAGTCAATAATTTGATCCATGTTTGGAAGAGGAAAATCATCTTTAGGGCATGCGGTGTTAATATCTCTAAAGTCTATGCAAACCCTAACTTTGGTAGCTTCTTTCTTGGTGACTGGAACTACATTTGAGATCCATTCAGCATAATCAATAGCTTGTATAAAAACAACATTCAGGAGTTTTTCTAACTCCCCTTTGACTAGCAAGGCCACTTTGGGATGCATTTTTCTAAGTTTTTGTTTAACAAGTTTAGCATCCGGATGGACTACTAGATGATGCATGACTACAGAAGGGTCCAGACTTGGCATATCTTCATATGTCCAAGCGAAGACATCTTCATATTCTTTAAGAAATGCAATGTATTCATTTTGTTTTTCTTGACTTAATTCTGATCCAATATTGATTATGTGAGGATTATCCTCAATTCTAATGTTAAATTTAATGACGTTTTCTACTTCCATGTGTAGATATCTTTCAAAATTAGGTGGGGTAGGTGAAACGCCCAATTCTTGTAATTATTTTAAGGTTAACTTGGAGAATTCATCTTGAGGAGTCGTGGCCTCAAGCTGGGCTATAGTAGGTATAGAACCATCAAAATAAAAACCATTGTATAACAACTCTTCAACGGAGACATCATGGAAAATATCTCCTTCCAACTCATCGTCGGATTCAACAATCAATTCATGGTAAGCTATGGATAGCATATTGCATGTAAACAGATTATTCTTTGGACACAAAGAATCTTGTTTATCTAGATAATCTTGATAACATATGAGTTGATCATCATCTTCAAAAGGGAAGGGTTGACCCTTACTAGGAAACAGGCCTACACCACATCGGGAAAGCCATGGTTCTACCTCGATAGGTTCTTTCATACCATTTTGGAAAGGTCCCAAGCCTTTCCCTTTATATCCCAGTTTAAGCATTATAGGTTTAGCTTTAATATATTCATTAGCAAAATAACATCGGGATATCCCTCATGATGAGTTTTGATGTTTCTAGGTATTCTTCCCCAATCATATCCTTTATAAATAAAAGCACAACTCCCGACTTGGTAAGTACTTCCCATAGGTTGTGGGAGGCCCAAATTATGAGGAGATGATGGCAAGTTATTAAAAATAATTGAATCTTGCATAAAAGCATTTGTTTTTTCTAATATTAAGATTTTAGATAAATCTGGTAAAAATTCATCAAAAAGAGCATATGATGTAGAAGGATCATTCCCTATATCTTTAGATGTGGAAGGTGTGATAGATGTAGATAATGTGGAGGTGTTAATAAATGGATCTATAGGTTTTGAAATTATAGGGATAGAACATGAAGAATTGGTTGTAGATCTAAGATCTTTTTGAGGTTTTAGTGTGGTTTGTTCAAAAGATGGTTGAGTTAAATGTATAGGTGTAGTTGATGGATTAGATGATGTTATGGGTGTGTGTTTCACACGTTTAGATGAAAAATAAGAATTAGGATGTGTGGATGATAGAGCGGGGAAAAATTGTACTCTAACAGGTTCTACCAAAGCACACATATCAAAGGGTCTAGGGTCACCATGAATAGTGACCAACTGATTTTTAAATTCAAATTTAACACACTGGTGTAAAGTTGATGGGATAGCTCACATCGCATTGATCCAAGGGCGACCCAAAAGTATATTGTACAATGCTGGGCAATGTACAATAAATGAGGTTGTATCTAGGGTTCTAGGACCAACTTGCAAGGGTATAGTAATGACTCCACACGTTTCTTGTGTCTCGTCATTGAAAGCTTTGATAATCATATCTGTTTTTTTCATTTCATCACTTCTAAAGCCAAATCTTTGGTAGAAGTCAAAAGTGCATATGTTTAAATATGAACCATTATCAATCAGGACTCTTTTAATAGCTACATCTCCAATTAGGGTAGTAATATATAAGGGGTTATCCTTATGTAAACTATGTTGCGGGATATCTTTATCTCGAAAATCAATACAATCGACTTCTTCAGTGATGATAGTATTGGACATGGCTTCGGGTTGAATATTTTGTGGCACCATCATTTGGCTTAATGTAAGCATTAACTCATCCCTATGGGTAGGAGAATATCTCAAAAATTCTAAAAGGGAAATTCTAGCTGTAGTATTGGATAATTGTTCATTAATATTGTAAGGAGGCTTAGGTTGAACATTACACATATGATTCCCTTTATTCGGATTTTTCAAAACAAATGGAGCTGATCCATCATTCTGAGTTTGATCCTATTGAGATTTTTGAGCCTGTTGTCTGGTAACAACTCCGATGGTACCTACAATGTTATATTGAAGACGCTGAACTAGTATCGGTTGAGCGTTTATGGCTTGTTCATTAGGAAGGAACTGATTAGAAGAGGGTCGAGTAGTAACTCTTCTAGGAAATGGTTCTTCTAGAACCATAACATCTGTGATAGGTTGAATAGGATTTGATTCATTTTCAGAGCTATTCGATTGGTTTGAGGTGATGTCTACTTCACTTTTAGTATCCGATTCTACATCACTAGGATCCGGAGTTTGAATATTATGTAGGGGCCTGGTCGTGACTATGGATAAAGTTGTACCAAATATTTGAGGATCTTGAATAGGTAATTGTCCGCTAATAGTCCCTACATATCGGGTATGATGGGGAACATTATGATGTTTTATTTGATTAGCCACCTCTTTACCATGGTTTGGTAAAGGATGTTGAAATATGTCTAACGATTGATTAGCATTTTGATTCTGATTCTGGGGAATGGTCTTTTGAGCGTTATTAGGAGCATTTTGTTTAGGTTGGAAGGCTTGCACCTCCATTTCATTATTATCAATCAAGTCTTGTATTTTATGTTTCAATATTTTGAAAGAGTTTGTAGCATGTCCAGGTCCTCTATGAAAATCACAATGTAAATCAGCTCTGTATCCGGGTATAGTTGGATCGGGTTCCCGGATAGCTGGTAATTGAATCAAGCCTCGTGCTAGTAATTGAGATAGAATGGTTGATAAAGGTTGGTTCAATCTAGTAAATTCTCAAGGAGGTTTATCAGGAGGTTTTAATATAATTTTTTTTGTTTTCTTCGTTGTATTGATATTAGCAATGTTTCTACTATCAGTGACTCCGTCACCTACAACTTGTTTGTTTTTATACTAATTTCTGGATGTTTTTTCATCATCTTTCTTTTTGAGCTGACCTCTTCTAATGAGAGCATCTTCTACCCTTCGATCTAAGTCTATAGCTTGATCGAAGGTGGTTAAGGTAGCAGTTGATAACTCATAAGATATTTGTTCTTGCAAATTATTGATAAAAATATCCAACATTTTCCTATAAGGTAGCACAAAGTGCAGTTTTCCTATCAACTGCCTCCATCTGGCTAAGAAATCAGCAAAACATTCATCTTTGTCTTATTTTAAGTTGTATAAATCTTTAATGGTGACATGCCTCTCGATGTAGGCACTAAATTGATGGACAAAAGATTCAATTTGTTTCTTCAAAGTTTCTCAAAGAATGAGTGGGCAATTGATAGTACCACTCTAATGCCATTCCTCCTAAACTTTTTGGGAACATTTTTAGTAATAGAAATTCATCATGTGATATATCATGACATGCTATCCTAAACATGCGAAGATGCTCTATGGGATCTTCAGTTCCTTTATATATAGGTAGGACGAGCATGGGAAAGTGTTTAGGGTATGGTTGTGCTACAACTATGGGATCCAAAGGCTGACTACACATCTCTCGATAATTGTACGAGGGACGATAGGGATCTATCTGGTCCATACGCGAAGCTAACTGTTTCACCATGGCTTCCAAATTACTGGTTTGCCCACCATATTGGTTTGGTAGGGCATTAATATGGGATTTGTGAGCATATGATGGAGGGACATGAAGATTAGATGCTATATTGCTATTGTGTAAATTTTTGGTAGGAAGGGTGTTATGAAGAAGTTTTGAAGTTGTATTATGTTGTATCCTAGATTGTTGAAAATTGATGTTTGGCTTAGTTTTGGATTTTTGTCGATTTGAAGCATATTGATCAATAGTTTGGCAAAATAAAGCAGTGAATGAAGGTTTCTTTTGTGTGGAAATGATTTGAGGCTCAATAACAGGTTCCTTAGGGGGTTGGGTAACCTATTGTTTTTGCATGTTCTGAATCATAGTGACCATATCTCTATTGGATGGTCTAGCCTTATCACTTTCTTAATCAACAAATCTTAGTGTGTATGTTAAACATATCTTCCATGGCTGCTTGAGTGTCACTAATTTATCCTCTATCAATACGAACTGCCATATTAAGAGAACCAATGTTATTATTGAAAAATTTCTAGAAATGATCTAAGTTATCAAAAGCAATAGTTCCATCTAGAGCTATTCTAGGGGATGAGGATCCTTCCTCTTTAAGATTTTCTTGTTGTTCATTTTCTTTAGCCAGCTCATCTTCTAGCTGTTCTAGAGTTTCTCCTTCCGGAATTGAACCCTCAGGAAGGACATTTGGGTTTTTTGTTTTGTTTCCAAACCAATCTTCTTCTTCTTCTTCAGTTTGTTTACCATTCCTAAGTCTAGGCATTGTGCTTAAATTTAGATTTCAGCAAATATATATATATATATATATATATATATATATGCAACAAGCTTAAGAGGTATATATTTTAATTATATACCTACTATAGTATTTGAAATAAAATGTTTTTGGTTTTGTTATGTTTTTGGTTTTTCTTGTTTTTTTGTAACAATATTATAAAGATAACAAACAACACACTAAATGCAAGAAATAATAATAATGAAAGCAATGATCTAGTTTTCTATAATAAATTTATAAATATCATTAATGGGCTCGAGTTCTTTAGAAGTCATGAAGTGTTCTTCTTCAAATTGAAAGTTTTCTTTCAATAATTTGACAAAAAGTGCTATAGTGATATTATTTGTCTCAGATTCTGGTTGGTAGAAGTAAAGCTCGTGGCAATACTCTCGATATAACACAACCCTAGGAACTCTATTCCATATTTCCCTATCCATAAGAACGACATCTTGATCTTCTACACGACCTAGGAATTGGTGTATAATAGTTGCGTTCTCGAGGTATTCCTCGAAGGTGAACAATTCTGAAGACACAAGAGCTCTCCTATAAGCTAACCACCTATGGCAGGCTCTCTAAAGTTCATGATAAAAAATCAGTTGATGAGGATCCAGGATCCTATCTAGGGCAAACCTCTTGATTTTTCTAAGTTCGGTTGATCTAGACGAAATGATACCTAGTCTCCTATCAAGTTCTTTCCATAGAAGTTGGTTTCTATATGTTTTAGGCACACTAAGCACAGAATTAACTTCTATGGCTGCTAATTGGTTTTCAAAATTTATAGTGATAGCTAATATTTTCTTAGGAGCTACCATCTAGACATGATATGCAACTTAGTAGTTTTCTAATGATTTTAAATGCATCTATGTTTTTGTTTTTTTTTTTTTTTCAAAAGGTTTTAGTTTCACGTCGGGTTCACCAAAATGTATCGCTCCAAATTTTTCGCATCCTTACCTTCAGGCTATAGGATCCGTGCCCCGAAGGAGGATGGGAAAAGGATGGGACAATACCTTGGACTGAGAGGCCCTTTGATGGTCCTACCTCTCGGGGGAGGGGTATTAAGGTGATTTTTTGACGGATGGTGGGGTTCACCAGGAAACGTTTAGTGGCAGTTTCCATGCCTAGGTTGGGAATGAGTTTAATGTGTTCAATTTTAGCTTTAAACATCCAAGTCCTAGGTTTGGAAAAATGAATCTAAGTTGGTCTATTATGAAAATGCAAATTAAATGAATACAAGAAATCGATTTGAACAGAAAACAAAGAGAATAAGCTAGATTAAAGAGCCATACCTGATTCGGCTATCTAATGGAGGTTCTAATTTTTGAAGCAGTCAAGATCATCTGGAATTTTATGGAATCATATTCGATCTGACAAGATCATATGGGATTTGACGAATTCGTCAGATGAATTCGTCAAAGACCTGCAATCAGAGAAATAGAGACAAACTATAGAAAATGCAGCTATGCCAACAAAGGGCAATGATGTAGAATGATATCAATAATATTAAACTGATAATTATAGATAAAAATATGAGTGCGTTACAATGATTTAATGACTAATCATGATTTTATGATGCATATAAGCTACATGGGTGAACTCCAAGATGTAGAATAATAAGGAATAACCATAATATTAACTAAATGCAGAATAATGCAGCAGAAAAGAGTGAAGAAATGCAAACTCTAGGCACTGATTGCCCCCAATGTTGACTGCAATCGAAATCGTCTCGGATTGGTACGAAATCATCTCGAATTGGACAAGATCATCTGTGACGATCTGAGCTTGCTCCGACTGAAGAATAACAAAGTTCCTGCAAGAAAATTTGAAAAGGGACAAAGGCAAACAATAGTCTAGGATATTATAATGCATGTAAAACTCGAAGTGCAGAAAAATTCAGCCAGGGGGATGTCAAGGGGAGGTCCTACGATTAAATAGGCATAGGAAAGAGGTTGGGAGGTTGGAGATCATCCCAATTTGGGAGATCTCCAATGGGGTAAGTCTCTAATAGTGTAAACATGCTTTTGCCCCGATTAGAGACACCGTTGAAATAGAAGCTAATTATGAAAAATCAATTTTGGGACAAAATCGGCTGGACGTTCTGCTCTAGACAAAATCATCCAATCTGAGGAGATATCGTCTGATCGGAGACGATATCGTCCAATGGATGAAACAAACTCTAAAAATGGCATGGAAAACGAGGAAACGAGCAGCAGACGGTTTTGGAGTGGTTTTGGGGTTAAAATTTGAATTTGAATTATTACTAAGGTAATTTTAATTATTTTCTAAGGTTTACTGTGCAAATTTTAGGGTGCTACACTTTCTCCATGCATTCATCTATGGTATCAACCTCTCTTTGGCTCAAGTCATACTTGAAGTCTCCTGTAAAAGCAAGCCTATAGAAACAGATAGATTGGATGTCATTTGGTCTAGAGTGTGTAGGGATCTTATTTCTGGTTTTAGAAAATTTTCTAGTTGAAGTCCAAAATAGTCTCACTTTATTTCTTTCTCATAGTAGCTATGTTAGCGAGCAATGATCGTTAATTTTCACTTCTCCAAACTTCTTGAGAAAAATAGCCTCCATCTCTAAAAAATGGCTAATCCCACCTTAGGGTAAGAAGTGAACCATTCTCTGGCATCTTTATCCAGAGTCTATAAAAATAGCCTGAGTACCACATCCTCGTATTCTACTTCCAAACTGTCCATGGAATATAAGAAGCTTTTGATGTGATCTTCCCCAGTAACCATATTTTTTCCTTGAAAATTTGGTAAGTACTTATGGGCTTTACTAGGGAGATCATTAAGAATTGCAGGCAACTAAAATGGCCTGTATCTATTTGTCCTTCATTGGTGAACATTTGGCTGAGCCATATTAACTTGAGGGATGATATTTAAATTGATATCAGTAATATTATCACTAGGGTTTTTGGTTTCAATTCCCTCAGTACTCTCCATTTTCTATATTATAATTAGTATGATCTATAAAATGATTATCAACAAAATAAGTAGATGTCTTAGATACACTATCTAAAATTTGTTCACAAACAAGTTGATCACTAATATCTGATTGACAATCTGTACTTTCCTTTACATACTTTTTGTGAACATTATAAGACCTAATTTGTTGAACTGGACTTATCAAAACAAGAGTTCTACATGTACGAGTAAATATCTTTGGGTCTTCATATTCTAGATAAAATTCCTTACCGCTTGCTCTTGTGTGCGCTAGAATTTGTTGTTCTTCCTTCATTCTTTATATTTTTTGAATTCATCTAGGCAGTGTCACCAACACCAATGGTGTAGAAAGAACAGTGAATATTTTATCAATGTTGCTTGATCATTAGGCTCTCATCTCATAGGGGAAAGCAAATCATGGAAATTTAACACAGATTAAGAAAAACCAAAGAGATTTACCAAACTGGAAAATTCAAGAAACTATTAAAATTTCAAGAACTTATAAAAATCAAGAACATAAAAAATTTTATCAATATTAAATATTTTTTAATTTTTGTGGCTTTCAATTGCCAAATTTATCGTTATTACTTAGGTTCCAGACTTAAAATTGAGACTTAAGTAGTCTATGTCCCCGAAAATGGTGCCAAAAAACTATTGGAACTAAAACCAGCATCCATAGGATATCAAATTGTCACGCTACCTTATTAGTTTTCTTCCCAATGAGCTATTATAGGCTCTGGGGTGCCTGCCTCTTTATCTTAGCTAAAAGACCAATGTTGATTGATTTAAATGCTGCTAATATAGGTATGGAAACCCTCTTTTGCAAATAACCCTATATATTTATCTTGATTTTTAATTATTTGCACTTCCAGATTATATGAACTTACTGAATATTATAAATTGACCAAGCTAAGAAATAACTATCCTTATAAAGATCTTAAGTATAACTGGTGCCTTGATCCATATGAGTCACTATAGCTATTATGTAAATGATCCACTAAAAAACCAGAAATAAATAAGAAGAGAAGAATTGATAAAGCTAATCTCATTCAAATTATGTAATAAGATTACCGGTTAATCAATGAAAAGAAAACGTTTAACATGCATTCAAATAATGTAATACATGAAAAAGCCATACACACAGTACTTTGAACAAGAATTTAATAGGGAAGAAATCCAGAGATTTGTATTGATATGAAAATATTTTACATTCAGATTTGGCAAGATGCCATTTAACTCTATGAATATAATCAATAAAAATGAAGAGACGACTATCCAAATGATGTGATAGCCTCCTTCTGTTCTACTGTTCCAATAAGGTAACAAGAAGAAAAATATAAATTTTCTTGAAATATGAAGTCCTAGAAATAATCTTAGCTCCTGAGCTACTCCCTATTGAGAAAACCTGCAAAGCAAAGGGGAAGAAATTCAAGGATGGAAGAAGGGAAAACAAGGAAATATAGAAACTCACAAAGATGGGCACTCAAGCTATACCTATAGCAAAAATGTTGTTCTCTCTGATTTCTCGATCCTTTATTATGGTCGCTCCTTCTGTTTTTATTGTTGCTAAAATGAAACTACCTAAAACAAGATTGTTGTGCACTATCCACTTGTCATCATCTGCTAAAGAGAGGGGAGAATTATCTGTTATCAGCTAACAACCTTTTCCTTGCCTTTGTCCATAGTTGCTCCTATGGAGGTTGATCCTGTAACTGACTCATTAGCCAATTTCTTAATTTTCTCTATATCATCAGCTGTGGTCCCCATCAATTCAGCAATGTGAAGCCACACTTCCATGTGGATGATTCCTTGCTGATAGACCCTATACAACATTCACAAAGCCTTTATTCTATTTTCTTTCAAGGTCGAGGCTTTGTATTGAAATAAATGGACCTGATTGTGTACATGTCCAACTTAAAAAAAGAACTGGGTTGTCAACTTGTCATCGTCTTGCTCATCAAAGCTGACTTCTTTCAGGTGTTTTATGATGGTCTAGTTGAAAACACCTTGGCCCATCAGTGTGGCTAGATCAATTCTTGACTGTCTCACTATGGTTGTCATTTATTGTTCAGCATTTTCTAGTTTTTTAATCATCAATTTATATTTGGATCTCTCATTTATGAAGTTGGTGATTTTTTCATGTTCATCCAAGAAGCTTTGGCTTTGGCCATCTATAGTTATTACTTCCTCGGTCCTAATCTTATCATATCCAATTCTACACAAATCGTATATGATAAGTATAATGGCCATCTTCTTATCAATATCTGCTAACAAAGGATTTATTATCTTGTTAGCTGATATTGACTCCCTAGCCTCTTTGCAGCAACCATTTATCATCTTTGCATTGTCATTGATCAAAGTGATGGCATTTTCTCTATATTTTTCAATCAAGGTCTCCTTGGACCTTGTGGTGCTAGAGGCTATTGCATGTACTAGATCTGAAGTAGCGACAACTTTTAGCTTCTTATTTTCTACCTGTAGTTCTACGGCCTTGGCTTTCCAAGTGGATATTTTTTATATTACAGCTTTCACAGTCTAAGAGTGAATGTTCACTCCTTGTCTTACCATGGCAATGGTATCTCTTGTCTCTTCTACTAATTTGGTATTTGGATTGATCTAAAGAGAAGTGATCCTTTGGGTCGACAAAAAAATGGTCATTTGGCCACCTTCCTATGTTTGGACTTCAAGGACCTTCTCTACCCTTCTCCCTTTGTTGATGACATCCAACTCAACTTCTTGAGGTAGAGTGAATTTTGGTACTTCATATATTTTGACCAAATGAATTCTTACTGTGCCTTCAGCTCCTGCTTCAATACATGACTTCTTGGTAGGCGGTGTCTTGTCATCATCCATATATTCTACCTAATAATTTCAAAAGATTTATGCCAATCCACCACTCTCTTCAATGGCCTTCTAGACCCTTTTCTATATCTTGGCCTCTTTGTTATTGTATTTTATGGCTACTGGAATGGCCCAAGAGGTGCCTGCAGTAGTCACTTGTAAGTGTCTTGGTGCAAGTAAGGTGATGGTAAGGTTATCCGATTCTTATGGGACTGAGTTTGAAGCCTCAATAACAACCTGTTCTCCTCATCTAGTGGGATTGGTAGACTCGATACCAAGGAATTTTGGTATAGGTGCTTCTAATACCGGAGCCACTATATCCAGCTACTCAGGTTTGGTAGTAGTGATCTCTGCTAATGGGTCATTGAACTCTTTTAGAGGAATGACTAGTCGATCTGGTGTAATTTTGTCCATAGTGGTCTGCCTGATCAGCTTGAAATCTAAGGAATATCGTCCCACCACCTCCAATTAAGGATGGGGTCTTTGCATGCTGTTGTTTTCCCATATAGCTTTCAGTAATTTTTCATCCTTGCTGGCCTATAGCATAGCTTTCTCATAATCATCCTCATGGTGTTTCATGGGCTTATTTTCTATCGTTATGTCTTTGTATTTATCTATAGGATGATAAGGCCTCCAAACTATTTTAGAAAAACAATATTGATCCATTATGGAGATGGCTTCAATGAGGCTGAGATAGCCTCTGTATACAATGTGGCCAATCTTCATTGGTGTGGATATCCACAAAATTCTGACCTATTTTCTCAAATATCATAGCCTGGCCTTCTCGGCCAACTTTTGCACTACCTCCAGTACTCCTAATGACTTTGAGCAATAGGTGGGTAATGCCTTTGAGGGAATCTTTGCCTTGTACGTTCGAATGAATGTAAAGTTCTCCATGAAAAATATGTCCCCAACTCCTTTCTCTGTAAGGTAGCCCTCAACACCTAGGCTTATTCTTGGATGATGCTACTCGATCAGGACATGATACATAGCCAGAAGAAAATGACCGTAGAACTCAAAGAATGAAGAAACATTCTGGTGAATGATCGAAAGCTAGTCCTGTATCATATAGTCAGGGTTTCCCCCAAGTTGCACTATTGCCTCTCTTCTGAATTGACCCACTATAAGGTGGATCAAAAATGAGTATTGAGATAATTGAGGCATTATATCTTTATCTTTTTTTAATACCTCTTAGAGTTGCTTCAACTCCTTATCCATGGTGTTGCTCATTACTTCCTCCCATTGATAGTGAGGAAAGTGTATTTTATTGCATTGAGCAATAACATATGTAACTGGCAAGCTCAACCAGTTAAGGTCATCTACACCTAAGGCAATCTGAATCATGTCTGAGTAATATTTTGCACACCATTGCAGCAAGGACTTTGGGATAGGAAATTCAGTTGATATTGGTCCTTTCATAATACAATAAATCTCCCATGGTTAACTCAAACACCATTCGAATTTTGTCAGGTGTGAGGCGATAGAGAGACTTTCTCCTCTGATTCATAATGGAACAACTCCATGGATCGTAAGAGATTGCAAGCCATGATAATAGGTCTGGAGAGAAGTGAACCCGAGGACACAACAACTTCACCAAATTGGTGTTCCAACAGTTTCTGTAAACACCCTTCTTATCATTTGCCTCATAAGCCCTTAAAAATACTATCTTTAATACATGATGTGGTCGGATTCGATCTTCCATGCTGGCCTAAAAATGGAATTCAGCCAGCTCCTCTTCATTCCAGACCTAGTCCCTAGGCTTCCTAGCCATTACCTTTTTAAATGACACTCTCTCTTCAAAAGCCTCAATTTTACCTTTCTTGGCACTTGAACTTGAATATGCCATTGCTCTCACTTAAATAAATCCTATCTTTCTAAGTTCTCAAAAAAAAATCGGCTCTCGCACACTGCTCAATCACTGAACACTTCTATAAATACACTAGTGACCATTTTCTTTTGGAAATAGAGGGGGTTTTATAACCTTTATTTGAGTTGAGGTCATTTAATTAGGGGGGTTGGTTGGTTTATTATGGCCATCCTGGGCTTACCACCTTTTTGGTCATTTGCATGTTTTGTTTGAATGATGTGTCATTGGTTTTTTGAGCAAATGTGCCTACGTGGATCCGAGGATAAACCTTACGTGTTTCAGCTCACCATGATTGGATGATAGCTCTACCATTAGGATTTGCCCTTCAAAGTGGATGCCTTGTCATCTCTACTCCTTTTGAGACCACCTCAGCTAGTGATCTGATTAATCGTGCGACTACACCCTTTTTGGCATGGAGGCCAGATGGCACCCAAATTTTAGCATGTGTAACCATTTATTTCTCTCATCCAATTATTTTGGCTTCCCTCTAATCCATGCTAGCCGATGGTAGCAAATCCTCGATTGATCAGACTCATAAAGTTGTCTACACAAGAAACCAATAATTAGCAAGGTTAAATTAATTTGGAAGGATAGTTAGGTGTACCTCATGCTTGGTTCACATGCAAGATGATTTTGTGCATGATGGCTCCACTTATCGAGGTATCAGTTGTCAAAATTCTTTGATCGGCCAACTAGTTTTTTCCTTGAGCTGATCGGTCACTGGTTTAGGAAGCTTGGTAGAGTAATGTGTTGAAGGAGCCGATCAGCTCCTCTTTGTCACTTATTTACTGATCAGTTTTAGCTTGTAGATATCTCACAGGAGCCAATCAGCTTTTTCTTATAATGTGTCAACCGATGATCTTTTCAGTGAGTTTTCAAAATTTTAGCCCATCCTTGTTACTCAAGAGCTAATCGGTTACTTTTATCTTTTTATGGATCAATCGATCAATATTTCTTCATCACCAGCCACAGAGGCATTCATCGGATTGAATTTCCTTTGTTTGTTGGGAGTTGATTGGCTTTTGTTCAAGATTCAAGGGCCGACTGGTTTGTGAACCCTCCAAGTTAACCGAATCATTGATGGTCTTTTCGTCATCATCAGATCAATCGACTAGTTGTAATCACCAACTGATCGGTCAGTTAGTGTAGTCTAACAGCAAATCGGTCGGCTAGTGTTCAAAAGGGACCAAAAATATCTATCGGTTGGATTTTAGCATTTGTGAGTCGATAGGATAACTTTCTTTGGCCTTGAGCTTATTTTTAATTTCCTTAGTTCCTCATGGTAATTTTCTTTACCCCTTTGATCACTTGTTCTAATATTTTGCTAGAGTTAGCTGATCAATATTTCTTTAGGTAAAATTTTTCTTTTGAATTGCATTTAAGCGAGCTCTTAAAACACTCTGACAGTAATTTTGAAGAGAAATCTCTGACTAGGAGGGAGGACCTTTAGTTCAAAAATTTTAAATTAGGGGTCACACAAGTTGCATTATTTTAGGCTCCAACAAGAGTTCCCTATTCTATCTAAGGACATCTAGGGGGTAATCTAGTGGAAGGAGGTGAATTCCAATGTCACCGGTCTAAATTGGGGGTTGGTGATGAAATCCAACCTTACCAATGTTATTGTGATACGTGCAAGTGTGTGGGGTTATTTTTAGATTTTTTTGAAATAGAAAGTGATGCATGAACTAGAATTCATGACTGCTTTCCTACATGCCTAAAAAGAACATTTTTCTTTAGAAATATGCATATCTATTTTAATATACATGATTTTTCATATAATGCACTTCCTAATTTGTTAATGGGTGGCCACTGGTTGGGCCACATGCAAGCAGACTAATCACGCAGAAGCCTAGCGTGCTAGAGACTAGGGTAGACCTTATAGGCAAAGGCCCACTATTCCTAGCAGCACCTAGAGGAAACTAAAGACATATAAGAAACATAAAATGCAAATTTCTTTTTATTTTCTTCACTTTTCCCTACTTAGACTATGTTTTTGCTTGTTTTTTTTGGAAAATAAATACAGACAGAAAATCATAGAGAAAATAGATGTTGACACCAACCTCAAATCCCACTCTGGTGATGAAAAATTTGAGCTCTACTACACTCTACTACTAGCCATTATCGACCATAGTAGCTGATTATAGCCACTATCAGCTACAACGGCTAAGATTTGTTGGTTGTTGTAGACCAGAGCGGCCAAACCTGCATACAAAAATACATCTGAAACATTAGTGAAACGACCAAAAATAAAAACTTGTTGGGGTCCCATCATGATCACCATCTATGTGACCCTAGGGAGTGCACACCACACCTGACCTAACTTTCAATGTATTTATTATTATATCAAATTGAAAGGAATAAACATTCAAATGATACGTAAATAAGAAAATAAAAATTATATTTTTTAATTGATATTTCCAATCCATGGTTACATATTCATCCCTTTGAGGGATACCTGGTGTATGATTCAATTAGTTACAAGAAGGGCACAAATGGTGGTGGAATAAATCCCCTCATAAAGGGGACGTGCACTTTCGTAGGCTTCCTGATCCCTCACATAAAATTGTACGAGGGCTTACAAATACCTCCTTCTCTAGATCTGCTCCTGGAGGGATCCTTGTGCTTATGATGCTTTGATTTGATCCTATAGACCTGTACCTACATTCATGGAAATAACAAAGCACGATAAGTAGAATGGATAGCCTCCTCAGATGAGGTATTTTGTTAACACATATGATAATATAGATAAATAAGCATGAAATGTATTAAAATAAAGTAGATGTAAGTAATGTGCATAAGGAAACAAAGAATACTAATCTAAATATGATAAAATATTTAGATCTATACTAAAGATATGTAAATGAAATAATAATAAAGGTATATCTATTACTAAGAAAAAATGAATCGACCATTTTAAAACTTGGCTATGATTATGAGTCACTGTCAAATATAGTGGCCTCTGACTTAAAGGTTACCTCAGGTCTTATGGGCTATGACAATCGATCCCATTCTCGAATTGATGTTCAAGGGTCTCTAGATGTGTCTCCTACATTGATTGGCGGTTAATAATGATGGATTTGAATGTATGTGTGTGGACGTAGCTCAACCATATGGTGCTCCAATGATACTCAAGGGGTGTGTATTGGCTTTCCATTTTAATAGGGCTCCATTGCATATAATTTAAACTTTTTGTATCCCTTGCTTTTTGTGGGAGAGTCTATATTTAGACTTCCCTCTCAGATATGGACTTTGGCTTCTTAGAGAAGCTTCATTCCAAATTGCATGCGGCTGACTATCTCAGGTGGGAAGCATTAGTCACAAAATAGCATGGAAGGGGTAGTTAGGAGAAAGTTAGGGATTTACTCATCAAAATCCACCCATTATCCATGCAAAGGTGTAGTCATATTGTGTGATCTAAGCCCATATTCATGGCCAGACTGTGTGATGTTGGTCGCTATCAGGTTCAACGACCAATTGTGGCCACTATAGTCTTTAGGGGCTAGGTGTGGCCACTATAGTCTTCAGTGGCCAGGTGTGGTGGCCACTCCTCTTGAGAGCGGTCAGGCTTGGATGGGCTAGAACTGCCCTGTTTGAGTGGTTAGGACCATTGCTTTCTCTTGGAAAGGTCCAATATTGGTCATATGGTCTACAGATGTGCCCATATGCGTACTCTCCTAAACATGACACATTTTAGGTCTCTACACTTCTCATATTATTTAATAATATTGCTATTATCTAGAAAGGTGTTGACTTCATTATTACTTTCTTTTTCTCAGTTGTCATAATTTCTTGTGGCAACTCTTCTATGGATAGATATTGGCCAACCAACTTGTACCATGACAGAATAATGTTGATGGTAAATAATTGTGCATCTAGAAATTCATCAGGAACTCCTATTCCCGCAAGTTCCCCTAATCATATCCAAGACAATTGGTCTAAAATCATGTGCTTCTTACTAGACCTCATCAATACTCAGAATATGAACTCTTGAAGGGTGACGAGCCACATGTTGACTTGTCCTTGTATCACTGGCTTATTTATCAAGTACAAAAATGGATTTGTCAATAGGTAATGACTAAACTTCTAAAGTGCATATACCATTTCCAAATCTTCTCTTTTTGTTGTACTATAATTTCTCTCTAGCCTTGACAAAAGGCGACTGGAAAATAAAATAGGTTGGTCTAGCCTAAAATACCATTCTTATGCTAAAGCACATCCAATTGCAAAATTTGAAGCATCAATATGGACATGGAATTCCTTATCCTAGTTTGGGAACACCAAAATCTAACTACTCACAAGCTTAGCCTTCAACTCCTTGAAGGCTCCTTGGTGCTCCTCTGTCCATATGAAAGGAACATTCTTTTCATCAAGGAATTCAATGGTTAGGATACATGTGCCTAATTCTTGATAAACCTTCGATAGTAGCTCATCGATCCAAGGAATTTTTTAAGTGAACTCACATAAAATGGTTCTTTCACATGCAATATCACACGGATCTTATCAGGATCTGTCTTCAATCCTTCATTGGACACAATGTGTCCCAACAGTTTCCCATATGGTAATATCGGATAGCATTTCCTTGGATTTAATGATATCTATGTATTTTTGCACCTACTTATACATTCACTAAGGGCAGGAAGATGCTCCTTGATCTTACTTTAAATGGACCAATCATTGAAAAATTATTTAAAGTTCCATGTTGCCAACTGATCAAATATATATAGTATGATATGCTAAAATGTAACTAGGGCATTACAAAGCCTAAATGGAATTCAGTTGTATGCATAGATGCCATTCTCCACAATAAATGTTATCTTCAACTTATCCTCGGCTATATTTATTTGATTTTATCTTGGGAACCCATCCAAGAATTAATAAATCTCATGTCCTGTGACTTCTTCCAAGATAGAATCTATGAAGAGAATAGGGAAGAGATCCTTAATAGTTATGGTATTTATAATCCTAAAGTCCACACATATTATGATCTTATTTGCTTCCTTCTTCAAGGTGATCACTATAGGTGAGACCCATTCGCTGGTTGTCACCCTAAAGATGATTCTTGCTTCCAACATATTTTCGATCTCTTCATTCACTAATGCAACATACTTTGGGTTCATTCTATATGGTCTCCTTCTTACAGGTTGAGCTCCATGCATTAGCGTAATCTTGTGGACACACAATTTTGGTGGTACTTCCTTTAGGTCCTTATATATCCATGTGAAGACATCCTTATATTTCAATAACATCTTAAAAGTCACCGCTTTCAGTACAACATTCCAATCATCGCCATAGTGAATCATCCTAGGTTCCCCTCTATTCTTAGATTTATGTCCACTATTCGAGGTCCTTCATATTTGATATTTTTTGGTTCACTTGTTGCTTTCTATACATTGTGTCGACCTTGTATCAATATTTGTATCTCCTACTGTATATTCTGCAAAACTTTTCAAAAACCTCCATTTCTCTTTTGCTTCCTTCTTAGGTTCTTGGCTAACCTTCGGTTTGTCTTATTTTTTCTTGATCTCCTCTGACTCAATACAGAGGCATTTGGGCTGAAAAATTTTGTACTCCTCCATTTGCCAATAAAGAAGTCTTCTATCAGATACAACTTCATATTCGGTACATTAATCTAGGTACAACATTCCTTCTCCATCAGGTTTGTGCCCTTCATCTCCTAAGGAATTTTTTGATTCATCTGTCATGGCTACATACTCACAAACTTTTTTATTAGCTAAATTAATCATATATTTATGCTGCCCTTTCTTAAAAGTGATCTAATTATTTCCCCAGTTGTGATTAACATTGGCTAATCGTAGCTAGCTTCTCCCCAAGAGAGTATTGTATGCAATTTTTTATATTGTAATCACAAAAAAATATAATAAAAACTCTTAGTTAGCTATAATCACTTGTTGTGCTATCAAAACTCCCTTTTTCTTGATGTCATTATGGTCACCACCATATAAACAAAAGCTCAGTGCCCATAGAGATGGAGCACCTAGTTCTAGCCATGTTTTTTCATGTAGAACATTGACACTGGATCCTCCATCCATAATTACTTGTGTCAATTTTTGCCCTAGGATATCTATATGAACTAATGCAGGTATCTTTCCCACATCAATCATTAATATATTTGGATCCATGAACTGATCCTTCTGCTCTTTCTCCTAAATCGATTGGTTGTGCACTTCCATCACCTTATGCGGTTGTATTTATTCCACTATTGCTTTCTAAAATGTTGGGATAGCTTCCAATAGATTTGATACTTTAATTTTTACTATGGTATCCAAAACCTATGCTGCCATATTTTGCACAATTATCTCATGGTCTGATGGTTTTCTCAGTTCCTTATCGATTGTTGACTCTACTCATTTAGTCTTCTTAGCTTCTTCTTGCAATATTTTCTTTGCTACTTGCCAGTGGTGCTTTTCCTTTGTTGGCTCTGGATACTTATCCTTCTTATCCTGATTCCTTAGCATGGCTAAAACTTCTTGGGTTTCCTCCTTAACTTAAGTAACCTCAATGTCTAAATAACTGATATTATGCGGGTTACTTGAACTTGCCTATTTTGGGAAATTCGCTTCTTTGTGGTTCTTCGGACCACACCATCTACACATATATGTAGTGCTTACTTGTGGTGTTTCCTACATTTTATTTGAAGGATAATTTTTTGCAAAATTCCCCCATTCCTAAAAATTGTGACATTGTATGATCATCCTTCCTTCTGAATCATACTACAAATGACTTTTCCATCCTTGTCGATTACCTTGGTTTGGTCTTCCATCTCGTTTTTTGTTTCTATAACCACCACTTGTTGCTTTTTGCCCACTTCCTTGGGCCTTTGATTTCTCTTCCTACTCTTGGATTAATAATACCTATGGACATACTCTTACATTATACGAATATAGCATTACCTCATGTCCCATCACATTACAAATGTGGCAATAGCCATTCCTTAGATACTTTACATTTGTATGACCTTCTATCGTAAATTTTGTGAACCACATGTCATTCCTATTAGGTTTGATATTGTATTCTTTTATCATATTATTAAACTCCTAAAATAAGGATTTTATTATCCTTTGTATATTGTCATCTTCTCCACTGTCCAAATAATTAGACTTGGGGTGATACAAAATTCTTGTATACATCTATTTTGATTCACTCTCAAAATTATTATCATGCTTCAGTGCTTCTTTGTATGTTTCTGGTGGTACTGCCTTCATATTTTTATTATACTTTGGAAGAAATCCATCTACAAACCACCACTTTACTAGAACATCTACCAAAGGCATCTACATTTTATCGACTAATTATTTTATTCTTTGGTTATAGGATTTCACATCTTCATCAAATTTTTGCTTTGTCATGTAAAGTTTCATAACAATGTCTCCATAGTAATTCAAAGGTCAAAATTCTTCAATGGCCTTCTCCTTTATCTGGTTCCAAGTCTAAAAATCTATGGTATTTTCTCTCTTCAGATACCAATCAATTGCCAATCCTCTCAAAGTAGTAGGAAATAAAGTTACCCAATCATCTGTTCTATCCACACCATTTTCTATCCAAATGGTTATGCAATATCTTATGTGCCTTGTGGGGTATTTCTTATCCTCACCTAAAAATGGTGGACATATCTATTTGGTTGCTTTGTTTTCCATATTTGGAGATTCATCACTATCACTTAAGGTATCTCGTGGAATCTTTGACTGATTCCTCCTTAGGGTGTCTTACTCCTATTGTCACTAGATGTTTCAATATGATTTATATTTTTCTATCCTACCACTTAGTGACAAAACTCTCATGCATCATCACTTCATGACCTCCTTCATTGATGTGAGGGAGATGGTCTTGGTCTTTCCACCTGAGACCTCGCGCCTTGTTGCTCTAGTGCCTGAATCCCATCCTCTGCACTCTCCTGTAAATCTTATACCACTTTCTCAAGTGTCACCATCCACTCTATGTCCTCTTTCACTTTTTTTCTTCAATCCTTACCCCTACGCTCGATGGTTCTATTTCCTTGACTTTTGTCTCTATCAAAAATGCCTCAAAGTCTCCTTCTTTGGATGTCCAAACTTGCTCTATTTCTGGTTCTTGAGTACTATGGTCTAAGTTACTTGTATTTTCTATATAATAAATCCTCATGCTCCTTATAAATATAATTTTCTATTTTAATTTCCATATCCTATGGCTTCGTGAACTAGTGTTCGTCATTCACCTCCAATCTTGCAGTCTTCACACTTTGTCAATTTGACCCATTTTAACAAAAAATGGCAAATATGATAAGACAACAACACCAAATTTAGCATAGGGATGTAGTATTCCTATTTATGAGGTGATTTTATAGGGCTATGAATGATCAATATACAAATCCCACCTCAATTACCAAATTGTACAACCATACAGTCCTCCAAACTACCCTTGTATGACTATTGAACAACTTGTACAGAGGTCAAACTCTCACACTATATGATTCCAAATTATAAAGTGGCAAGGTTTTTATGCTTATGCACTCATACAAACTAACATATTCAGTTTTAGAGGCTTTCGTACATAGTTTTGTAACCGTTCAAGTCGATTCCCTCAAAATGACAAATTAGGTAAATCTAGCTCTGTCGCTTAGTTTACCAAATCGGGTAAGTTTTCCTTGTATGATTTGTACGAACTCTGGCGTACGATTTATATGAAATGAAGGTACAACCAGATGCCAAATCAGCTACCCTACTATTTCAATCTCCCTCAAGTATGTTTTGTAAGGTTTTAATGTTTCAATTAATCCTTCTTTAGTAACATGCAAAATATCTGAATGAGGTTTGTGAGAGATTCACTTCTACTAGATACATTAAGAAATCATACAATAGGGTTGAGGCCATATTCATAAATTATTCCATGCTCATATATCAATCCTCAAGCTCCACCAGTGCTATATTTCTTACAATATGTTGCAACAATACATAAAACTAACCTAACATTCACCAGAAAATACATGCATCAACATTCAACCATAAATCCTCATCCATCATTTCCAGAATTGTACACAACATGTAACAACATATTTTTATTCCATTATGTCATAAATTCCATTACAACAGAGTTTTTCTATCAATCTACTACAATAAATCAAAGGTAACCAAATTATCTCCTTAGATTATAACCAATAAGTACTCCATACATATCTATCAGCAACCAGACCTACGAATTTGAAAATGGGGCCTTATATAATGTTTCCCAGGCTATTCCAAAGTGGTTCCTGAGGAAATTAGTTATTTATAACTTACCATCCATAATAGAATGCATAAATTTAGACTTTTACTAATTCTAAAAACCTTAATTAGCAAATGTATGCATCATTTCATCCCAAAATTACATTTCATGTGCATTTCAGTGCACCTTGTATGGTTTTTCCTCACATTGCATGGTTTTCCCTCCTGGTTGTATATTTTTTCTTCCTAGTTGTACGGTTTGCTCCTACCTGTATGGTTTTAAAAACTTTGGCAAACTTTTCAAAACTATCAAAATTAAGCAAATCCCTTGATCACTTTCTCTTCTTCTAGAAGGAGGATTTGTTGCCTACATCTACATACCGCTTGATCAACCCAAAATCCCCCTAGGTTTTCTATGACTGTCTAGGCCACCCCAAAAGTTTCCAAGGGTATCTACATACCACTTGGTCAACCCAACACCCTCTTAGGTGTTCTATGACCATCTAGACCACCCTAAAATGCTCCAAGGATATCTACATACCGCTTGTTCAATCTGAAGCACCCCTAGGTGGTCTATTACCACATAGATAACTCCAAAAGACTCAAATGGTATCTACATACCACTTTGTCAATATAGAACCCTCCTAGGAGATCTATGACCATCTAGATCATAGGCTCCAAGGGTATCTACATATCGCTTGGTCAATATAGAACCCTCCTAGATGATCTATGACCATCTAGGCCACCCTAAAGGGATCCAAGGATATCTACATACCACTTGGTCAATCCAAAATCATCCTAGGTAGTATATGACCATCTAGGTCACCCCAAAATGCTCCAAGGGTATAAAAATACTACTTGGTCAACCCATAATACTCCTAGGCAGTCAATAACCATCTAGGTCACCCCAAAATGCTCCAAGGATATCAACATACCACTTGGTCAACCCATAATACTCCTAGGTGTTCTATGACCATCTAGGTCATCCCAAAATGCTCCAAGGGTGTCTACAACCCACTTGGTCAACCCAAAATGCTCCTAGGTGGTCTATGATCATCTAGGTCACCCCAAAAAACTCCAAGGGTGTCTACAACTTGCTTGGTCAACCCAAAATACTCCTAGGCAGTCTATGACCATCTAGGTCACCCCAAAAGTCTCCAAGGGTGTCAACAACCCACTTGGTCAACCCAAAGTACCCATAGGCACTCTATGACTATTTAGGTCACCCCAATAGGCTTCGAGGGTGTCTACAACCTGCTTGGTCAACCTAAAAGTCTCCTAGGTAGTCTATGACCATCTAGGTCACCCCAAAAGCCTCCAAGGGTTTCTAAAACCTACTTGGTCAACCCAAAATACTCCTAGGTGGTCTATGACCATCTAGGTCATCACAAAAAATCCCCAAAGGTATCCATAAGCTCTTTTGCCACCCCAAATACCGTAATGGCCCCCCATAACCCTGTTGGTCACATGTACATACATATATATATCAATCAAAAATTCAAAAACATCATCAAAACATCAAAAATACAAAAATATTGCATTTCATCACCTTGCATTTTATTGCATTACATCACATTGCATACCATTGCATTATACAATCAATTGCATTAGGCATACTCATCATTGAACTTTACATTTTAGAGTTGCTCATACATGTCTAGCACTACGTTTGTACACTAGTCATCATTCAAAATCTATGTTTTCAATTCATCAATCACATCATTCCATATTTCACTTATCATTTCCATATACCTTTCCCACATTTCATCTTTGTGTCCATTCCCTTCACCTAGCCATTTGTTCTATAATATCATTAGGGTTTTTTGTCACTCAGCCATCTCTAGTTTTCTTTTCATATTTTGTAGAAAGCTATCCTAATTTTTAGGAGGTAGAGTCTTTCTTAGATTGTACCTTATATATTTCAAAATCCCATCACATTTACACACTAATAAATCCAAGTTTTTTACAAGATGAAACCTACGAAGTGGTCTAGGTTACCTTAAGTAAAAATTCTATCCTACTCATACCCCTATGCGGATGGTTTAAGAATATTGATAATTAGCAAAAGGACAAGCTCCTCCTTACCCAGTACCCAAGATAAATAGTGGTTTTCACCACTATATAAATCAAAATCCCAAAAAAGCAAAAATCAAAAGCAAAAAATAGTGGTTATCACCACTCCCCAAATCCTTTTCTCAAAGAAAACAAAATACAAAATAAACAATGATTTTCATCACTACATATGAGCAAATATCCTTGAATTCAAATAAAATAAAATAAGAGAGTATTAAACTTGAATACTTGGAATTCTCAGCATTTGACAAACCATTAGGTGATCCTCATTACAAGTTTTGTGGCATCAAGCCTTCTTGGCAATGGTGGTATCCTTATGCATTATGATATGTTTGTCACGTTAGCTTTTCACATGTGTGCAGAACAATATTTGCATGTGTATGAGCTAGCTTTTGGTAGCCTATACTACCTAGTGGTCTAATCCAACTAAGTATAAAACCTAGGATTGTGCTACTCATAGGGTGATCTTCAGTACATATGGGCTACATTAATCTCATTTGGCACTGGGGTAATATTATGCTTATCACAAAATGAACTCACTTGCACACATAGGGATATTGAGTATCTTGGTCATCCTAGTGGATTCATACCTCATCAAACATTCTTACATGATTAGTATATAATTTTTTATCAGTTGACTAGAGTATTTGAGTCTCATGAAAACCTCAAAGACATCCTATAACATCCTATCAGTTAGTCCATTTTATCGCATACATGTCAGTTTATATTATTCACAAATCCATTACATAGTCTAACAACAACATTACATATGAATTGATGAATTCTATACAGTCTATGGTGCTAACATAGTATGTCATATAGTATACACATTTCATCATCTAGATCAATACATCATCCATCTCAATATGCATCCACACAAATACACATAATCAAATCAAATCAAATCACCACATATGTATACATGATAGACATCCATCCTCATATCATAAAGCAAATAAACACATTGCATACATCTCATAAAGCAATAAACACATGATGATAAAACACAAAAAATATCATATATATGTGTATATGTATGAGGTAAAAAGATACATCATATTCTGTGAGTTGCTCGTAGGCTACAATAAAGTTAGTCCTTAGACTTCACACTGTTACACATCCAAAAATCCAAATATAGTCACAAGAGCCTCAATCACCCTGGTCACGCATAACCGGTGCTATAGCTCACACTCCCACCTATAGTTAGAGTTCAATGCAAAATCCTATACCTACTACCTATAGACACCTAAATCATGTCATGCTTAGGGGAGCCACTTACATAGACACACTCATAAGATCATAAGAAATAATCTTGGAATTTCCAAGCACAAATAGTGGTTCTCACCACTCATTTGGTGCCTTTTCAAGCCATCCAAGCTTGGCCACTCAAGCCAAGAGCGACCAGATTTTAGCTGCTCAAGCCTAGAGAAACCAAACCTTAGCCACTACAGGTGACAACATCCAGATCATATCCACTACAGATGACAGTGGATGAGCCATAAGAAGCGGTTTGCTAACAAACATACCTAATCTTGGGTAGAAGTGGCAGTTTACATGCAATAAAGGTGAGAGAGAGGGACTTTGCATTCCTTTTCATGACCAGTTCACATAGGAGACTTGAGTTTGCATTTAGACTTAATTTAACTAACCTTCAAGCATAAAAAAAGGACAAAACCTTCTCATTCTAATGAAAATATCACATAGAAGACTCAAGTGGGTAGTTATATTTTAGTTAACTGGACTTCAAATATAGACAATAGACAAGAGCTTCTCATGCTAACTTGCACTACGTATGATAAATTCATTTCTAGGGCTTGGACATAGACCTAGGATTTCACACTATAAAATGTGCAAGCCTAAGAGCACCAAAGGAGACACATGATCGATATATGACATATAGAGACCTGAATCACATACAAGAGATCATTTCATAGAGAGAGTTTTCTTTAGGATCACATGTGCGATGGAGCTTTGACAAATCAAAGGGCACAACACCTACTTTCTTCAACATCAGATAATAGTCTTTAACCCGTAGCTTTGGGGCAAGGAGAGTAAGGTTTTCTTTAGTGGTTGTTGTCTTGGAAAATGGCCCATAGGCTTAGATTAGATAGACATAACATATTTTATATTATTTTCTTATATCATTAGCTTAGATTTACATGATTTCATGGCATTGTTTTATCATAGTTCCATTACATTATTTGATTACTAACAACCTTATCCAGGGAGGCAATCTTAGACAGCTAAACGTGTATTGTTGTTTGAATTGCATACAGGGCCACAGGTTCATGAGACATAATCCATGACATACGAGAGCAAGAGGATCCATCCGAGAGACATACCTGGAGAAGGAGGCATCTGTAAGCCCTCAAAAATTTTTGTGTGGAACCAGGAAGCATTTTAGAGCGCACCACTCTTTTGTAAAAAGAGACATCTCTTCATCCACTTGTAAATCATTGTATCAATATGGGTATCCCTAAGAGGGATTGACATGTAACCAGTGTTCAATATTAATGAAAGATCCATTCTTTGTCATTTTCATGTTATATGTGTTCTCGTAATATTTTAGCTTCATTTTCGGTATAGTAATAACATCACAAGTAGAGTTAAGAGCGGTGCGTGCACCTTGGGGTCACTACAGATGGTGATCACAGTGGGACAACCACTAATTTTTTATTTTTTTCTATAAAACTAACTTAATTTTATGTGCAGGTCTAGCCGCTCTGAGCTACAATAGCCAAAAACTAGCCGCTCTAATCTACAAAGGCCATAAACTAGCCACTCTAAGATACGACCAAGAACAAGTTACTCTGGTCAACAGTGGCCAAGACTGGAGTGCAACAGAGGTCAAAATATCAACTCTCTAAGTTGGATCAAAGGTTGGTATAGCTTTTCTAATATTTTATAGCTTTTTGTCTGCTTTTGTGTGTTTAAAACAGAGAACTTAAAGCACATTTATGTTTGGAAATTGAAATAATAAAGAAGAAAGAATTAAGCATTTTGTATATCTTAGATCTTCTTTTAAATTTTCCACTAGGCATTGCTAGTAATAGCGGCTTATGCCTAAAAATTTTACCCTAGAATCCAACGTGCTAGACATTGTATGTTGTTTGCTTGCTTTGAGGCCCTACTAGAGGCCATAGTTGCATGAGATAAAGTGTGCTCATACAAATCATAGTAGTTCATGCATATTTTTGAATATTGAAATGTATTTTTGCACTTAGGCATATAGGAAAGACTCATTGTTGCTATATGATGCACTTTATGTTACGTAAGCTTAAAATGAACACCACACACGCATGTCTCATTTAAACATTGGAGATTTGGACTTCATTATCAACCTTCAATTTAGTCCAGTGACGTTGGAATTCATATCCTTCCACTAGTTTACCCCCTAGAGCTTCCTAGAAATAGATTGTGAAACTTACTTATAGTGACACTAAGTTACTTGTGTTCAAACTATCTCCCACTATTGGAAAAATCATTGCTTCAAAGTGGAAGAGCTAGGCGAACCCCCCATTGGGTCTTCAGTGGTGTACCCTAGCTTCTTTTGAGAAAATCATGTTTGGCATGAGTGTACTTGATTGTCACTATGGATGAGTCTTCTCATTCTTAATCCAAGAACAAGAGTAAAGAAATCAAGAGAACAACACATCAAAACACAACAAATAGTTTAGGGCACACTTAAATTGGTAATCAAGATAAACATTTGTTTGGAATTGTGTGGTCATTCCTAAATAGCAAACTCAAAAGATCAAGTCATAAAGCAACATGGTCAAAATAAGAAGTAAACACCCTAGTGCTGATGTCGAGGGAGAGACAGAAGCAATTCATACCCATAGTAGAGTCATAGTAATGTTGAACGACCTACCCTTAAGACCGTGAGATGTAGCTCCACGAGCCTAAGGGGTGATAATTCAATCCTTGGGGGATCTCCTCGAGAAATCCCAAGAAAGGAACCACATCATGGAATAAATTCACATAAACAAAAAGAGGATTCACAGCCATCCTCATCAAGGAGACATGAGGAGACCTCAAGGGCCTCCTCTAAACACACATAAACATCTCAAATACATAAGGAAACTTCAAGGGATTCCTCCTCACATGGATATAAAGAATGTTCTAAGACTCATTCTTCACATAGGTATGACGATACTACCACATCTCCATCCACATGGAGAAAATATATCACCACTAAGCCCTCTTCATCAAGAAGGCAAACAAAAATTGCAACACATCAAGACTCACAAGAAACATATGAAACAAGTCTACCCATTGAAGGGCAAGAAACTAGAGCTACATCTAGTCATGGGAATCATATAGAAGAAACCCTTCACACAAGGGGAAATATTCCCATAGACTATGACCTCATAGGAGTAAATGGCACCCCACAAGACCATCCATAGAGAACGAGACTGGAAGGATTTAACTATCCTTCGGCACAATTCAAAATTATACATAGAGAATTTGACACAGAATGACGAAAAATGATGTCGAAGAGGAATTTAATAGCAGAAAATAAAAATAACTCAATGGCCACTTGAGGTGGGCACACCCTCGCCGTATAGGCTCAATGCGAAACGCAGATGAAAAATAAAAAAATGTAAGATGATCTTTCAATTAAACTATTTGTGAATTATATATACTATATTTAACTCGCTTGGAAATCATGGCCGACGTACTATGTTTGGAGTGTAACATGACTCCCCTCCTCGAAAAGCTTTGTCCTCAAAGCTGGAAATGTCTGGAAGATACTTTCAGGTTCCCATGTGGCATCTTCCTCTGGTAAATCTTGCCATTTAATGAGAAATTCTTGAATCTGACGTGATCTCAGTCTTCGGGTTCTATGTTGTAGTATATCTTCAGGTTGGAGATGTATGCGTCCTTCCTCATCGAGCACTGGTAAGTCTGATTGACTTTGTACTTTCTGACCAATTACTTTTTTAAGACATGAAACATGAAATACCGGGTGTATTCGTGATGATGTAGGTAGCTCTAATTGATAGGCTACTTCTCCAATGCGGCGCACAATTTTGTAGGGACCATAGAATCGTGGAGCCAACTTTTGGCTGGACTTTATCCTTAACGAGGATTGTTTGTAGGGTTGCAACTTTAGGAACACCCAATCACCTATATTAAAAGTTCTCTCTGATCGGTGCAAGTCTTGTTGTTGTTTCATACGATTCTGTGCTTGGACTAAATTCTCTTTGAGGATGGTGAGTGTAGACTGCCTTTGTTGGAACCAATCATCCACTTTGGCTACTTTGGCTGATCCATGTACGTAATCTATGATTGCTGGAGGTTTGGTGCCATATAATGCTTCAAATGGAGACATCTTAATTGAATAATGGTAAGAAGTGTTGTACCACCATTCTACCAATGCTAACCAATGGCTCCATTGGTATTGTTTATCTTGAGCAAAACATCTTAAGTACGTACCCAAACATTTGTTAACTACTTCTTTTGACCATCCGTTTGTGGATGGTAAGTCGAAGACATGTTCAATTTGGTACCACTAAGTCGAAATAACTCCCGCCAAAAGTTACTAGTGAAGATGGGATCTCTATCACTTACAATATTTTTTGGCATACCATGTAATTTGAAAATTGAATCCATAAATACCTTTGCCACCTTGCTTGCGGAAAACGGATGTTGTAAAGCACGAAAGTGAGCGTATTTGGATAATCGGTCTACGACGATGAAGATTACTGTCCTACCTTATGACTTTGGAAGACCTTCAATAAAATCCATGGATATATGTTCCCACTGTCGTTCAGGGATGGGTAATGGTTGTAACAATCCTGGTGATTTGACTATTTCTCCTTTATTGCGCTGGCAAACTTCACATTCTGCTACCCATTGTTTGACTTTTGCTTTTAATCCTTTCCAACAAAATGATTGTTTGACCCTTAAATATGTCTTCAAAAATCCTGAATGTCCTGTTGATGGAGAAGCGTGTGATTCGTCGAGGATCTTTGATTTGAGTTCTGAATTGTGTGGAATGTAAATGCGGTTCTTCTTCCGGAGGATTTTATCTTCATAAGAGAACAAAGGGTGTTTAGAGGACCCTATAGATAATTCATGAATTATCTGGGCAGTTTCACTATTGGACAACCATTCATCTTGTAATTGATTCACCCATTGGGAGCAAGGACCTGAAATAGCGTTAATGACTACTTCATCTTCATATTTCCTGGACAGTGCATCGGCGGCTATATTTTCCTTCCCTTTTTTGTATTCGATAACGAAATCATAGCCCAACAGTTTGGTTAACCACTTATTTTGTTTCGGATAAGAAAACCTTTGCTCCAAAAAATGCTTGAGGCTACTATGATCTATTTTTATAATGAAGCGGCTACTGATTAGGTAGTGTCTCCATTTTTCTATTGCATGAAGAATAGCCAACATTTCTTTTTCGTATGTTGATCTTCCCAAAATTTTCCCGGAAAGCTGTTTACTTTCAAATGCCAATGGATGACCTTCTTGCATTAGTATAGCCCCAATTCCTGTTCCTGATGCATCACATTCGATAATAAATGGTTTGTGAAAATTGGGAGTTGCTAACACTGGAGTTGTACACATGGCTTTCTTAAGAGCTTCGAAGGCTTGAGAAGCCTTCGTCGACCAACGAAAAGCATCCTTCTTTGTGAGTGCGGTGAGAGGTGCTGCAATCTTACCATAGTTGTGCACAAACTTGCGATAGTAGCCCGTGAGACCCAAAAAACCACGAAGTTTCTTGATGGTTTTAGGTAAAGGCCATTCTTGAATTGCCTTAATCTTATTGGGATCCACTTTGACGCCTTCGTGTGAAACTATATGACCAAGATACTCAACTTCTTGAACACCAAAGGAACATTTGGAACGTTTAACAAATAATTTTTCTTTGTGTAAAATGTGAAGGACCTTATCCACATGATGTAAATGATCCGTCCATGTTTTGCTGTATATGAGAATATCATCAAAAAAGACTAACACAAACTTACGGAGGAGTGGGTGAAACACTTGGTTCATGAGACTTTGGAATGTGGATGGGGCATTGGTGAGACCAAAAGGCATGACCAAAAATTCGTAATGACCTTCATGAGTACGAAAGGCAGTTTTGGGAATATCTTCTTCTCTAACACGGATTTGGTGAAATCCGGAGCGAAGGTCTAATTTTGTAAAAAAATTTGCACCATGCAACTCATCTAATAGGTCATCTATGACAGGGATAGGAAATTTGTCCTTGATAGTGAGTTTATTGAGAGAACGAAAGTCAGGACACATACGCCAAGAGTTATCTTTTCGTCTAGTCAGTACTACAGGTGAGGAATAAGGACTAGTGTTGTGATGAATGACTCCATGATCCAACAAATCCTGAATGATCTATTCGATTTCTATCTTTTGTGGTTGAGGATAGCGATAAGGACGATTGTTAGGAGGGACACTCCCTGGAATCAAATGGATGGCATGGTCATGAGATCGTTTAGGTGGTAATCCTTGAGGTTCTTGGAAAACCTCTTCGTAATGTGTTATGATGTCTTGTAACTCTGGAGCAATAATATCCGAAGTTTTTGGAGATTGTTTTTCCAAACAATTAATTTGAGCTATAAACCCATATCCACCCTTTTTTAACATCTTCTCCATACTATGAGAGCTCACCATTTGTGATGGAGGAGTAGTAATGCCTTGTAAGCGAATGACTCGTCCGTTTTCCTTCCATTCCACAAATAATTTTTTGAAGTTGAAGCTAACCGTGTCTAATGTTTCCAACCATTCAACTCCCAAAATGACATCCGAGTTCCCCAAATTCATGACGAAAAGGGATCCAACCCAAGTATAAGTTCCCATTTTTATGGAAACTTGAGATGTGCGACCAACACATTGTGCGTTCACCCCGTTGGCCACTAGAACCTGGAATTTGTCTTTGTTGGAAGAGTTAATGAATAAATTCAAAGCTTTTGCTGTTTTGATGTCGATAAAATTGTGGGTACTACCAGAATCAATTAGCACATTCACCTTTTTCTGGCGGAGAAATCTTGGTACCTTGATGGTATGGTGGGCGGTTAAACCCATGAGAGCATGCACGAAAATCGCCATTGTATCCTCTTCTTTTTCTTCTATAGTACATGGTAGGTCTTCTGGTATAGGTTCTTCTGATTGGTAAGGTTCTTCCTCTTCTCCTTCACATTGATCACCTTCAATATGAAAGTTTTGTTTTTGGGCACATGCTTGTTCCCTGGGGTGATGAGTGCGACATTTATAGCAAAAATATCTTGATGGTTGATCATTTCTATGAAAGGAATTGTTGCGATATGAAGGACGACTATAAGTTTCACGCCGTGCAGACAACTGATGTCTCTTCTCGGCCAGCTTGGCTATTCTTATACAATCGTTCAGCAAGGTTGGATTGTGCATGTCTACCTCTACTCGAATACTTTCTTTCAAACCATTGCAAAAGGCTCCTACCATTGTGTCGGGACTGAGGTCTAAAGTGTATGGTAGTAAACTGGTAAACTCCAGAGACGAATTCGCTAACTGACCCTTCTTGTTTAAGAGATAACAGTCTTACTGTGTATGATGATGTAGCTCCTTCATCAAATCTTTCTAAAAAAGAGGTAGTGAATTTTCTCCAATTAATAGTAGCTCCTTTCTCTCTTTTAAGCCATACAAACCATTGGTAGGCCTCAGTGCCTAGTTTTGATGCAGCGAAAGGGACTTTATCAATTTCCTTAATTTGATATAAGTCAAGGATGCCTTCCATTTTGGCTATCCAACCACGAGGATCATGACCTTCAAAAGTGGGCATATCAATTCGTGGAAAATTATTATTATTAGGGCCTCTCGGTTGTTGATAACCCGTGTCCCTTTCTTGATTTTGGTTATACCACTGTCTCTGATAGCGATCCCTGTAATTATTCGAATCACCTCTTTGTTGTTCCCAATCATCATTAGGATCGACATTTTCTTCATTCCTTTGGGCATGGGAGTGATCTTGAGAATTAGTATTGGGATTAGGCTGGTTTTGTGCTTTTACTAGGTGTTTTAGGAGGAGACCAATTTCGTTCATACCCTCTAGTAAGAGTCGAAGAGAATCATTGTCGGAAACGGCTGAGTTACTTGAGTTTCCTTGTGTGATGTTTTCATGAGTTGGGGAGGGATTAGTAGCCATAGGATCTACTAGTGGATGATGTGGATTATAACTACCAATTTTAAAAGGAGAAAGAGAATTTTTAGTACCTGGGCTACGATTAGGTCTTCTTGTGTTGTTATTGGTCATTTTCGAGCTTGATAATCGACCGTAAGATCCCTTGATCCACTGTTTGCTCATGCATTTGTTAACATAACCCGCTTAGTAACCCTTGAACTTGGACTGTCGCAAAATGTGATGGAATTTTAAAAAATTTGGTTTCCGCTACAACTGTCGCTCCAACTGCGATGCGGATTTGAATTTGGGCTCCTTCTTTGTGATAGATTTTGACCACTTTGACTACAATTTTGACACTTTTTCTTGACAACACTTTTAAGACATGACCCAGTTAACCACTGCAATGAGGACACCGAACAATAAGTGGACACTTGATGCGAGAACATGATAGCTGGACGTGAGGATACGAACAGACCAACGAACTGATGACACGATGATCGAACGGAGGACGAAACAATGATAGGGACACGACGATCAAACGGAGGACACTGATGCGACGATCTAACGGAGGACTAGATGATGATAGGGGTGCGACGATCGAACAGAGGACTATACAATGACACGGATGCAACGAGTGAACTAAGGACGTGGCTATCGAATGACATGGACGATAATCGAATAGAGGACTAAACAAAGACACAAACGTGACAATAAAATGGAGAACTAGACGACAACATGGACGCGACGACCAACGACAACCAACAATGACACGCTCCAATGACATGACAATCGAATAGAAAACCCAATGATGACCCGCTCAACGACACATGCATGAAAAGGCAACTGAGGATGTGACCGAAGTCACAAACTTGAAGGTGTGACTAATCCCTTATAAGCACCTGAATCGCTGTCCCACAGCGAATGTGGGATATATATCCCAAACAAAAATTAAAAAAAAAAATATATTCGTACCTTAGGCAGGCCATTTAATTAAACGTAAATCACGCACTGTGATTGGCCAAAATTGATTGGTGTTCCTGCGCTGGTTTTACGTGGATTTATCTGTGCGGAAGACTACGATTTTAACCTGGAACGTGAAACGAGCTCAGATGGTAACCGGATATGCGACAGGACAACGCTTGGAGAGGAATCGAATGACAAGAAATTATGGCTGTGAGTACTCTCGTCGGTTATTTGGCTGGGAGAAGATGGAACACTTACTGGCTTGGCCACGAACCGCAATGCCGTTGTGACATGAAACGAAGAACCAGAACCGTCAATTTTTACGTTAGAACAATTCGGAGCAGCTTGCGGGAAACCGAGCCTAAAATCTGATACCACTTGGAAGGATTTAACTATCCTTCGGCACAATTCAAAATTATACATAGAGAATTTGACACAGAATGATGAATTAAATAAGCCAAAGAGGAAATTAATACGAAAGAATAAAAATAAATCAATGGCCACTTGAGGTGGGCACACCCTCGCCGTATAGGATAAATGCACAAACGTAGATGAAGAATATATAAAAGATAAGATGATTTTTCATTTAACTATTTGTGAATCCATATATATTAAATTTAACATGCTTGGACATCATAGACGACGAATACTATATTTGGAGTGTAACAGAGACAACTAGATAGGTTGGATCGATTTCCTACTCAACAAACTCAAAGAACTATAGCTACTGAGAACTCTGCATCTGTAAGCTCATGAACTATGACTTCTAAACATGCCTCCTATTCTAGAGGTACCTTAGAGTGATCCCACATAATATGCATGGAATCTGATCATAGGGATATTCAATAGTACACTGAACAAGTCACATTATCTAGCAAGAGTACAGATACATCAGAAACCCCCTCGAGGAATCTATGAGTCAAGACTACAAGAATAGATTCAGATAAACATGAGTCTTCTACAATAGCACAAACTAACCAAATGAATTAGTTAGAAAATGCATTATGCAAAGAGCGAGAGTTAGTGGAAGCTCTTGAACAAGAGAAAAAAAGAAAAAGACTCTTGCTCCAACATGAGCAGCATTTAAGAGAGCAATCTGAGTAGCTAGCTCTTAAAAATTTATAGATAAATGGTGGTGACCACAAAATAACAAGATACACTGACTCACCTAAGGAAATGCACACTAGACAAGATATCCCACAATGAAACCCTCCACCAAATCATGAACAAAATCCAACTAATGGGGGGAGGGCAAACATAACAAATCAAGATCACAATCCTGATTCCCCTCGTAGGAGGGAGGAAAATGGAACAAGTCAAATGAATAGAGATTTACCTCCATTGCCAATGTGAATAGGCTTGCACAAAGAGGAAATTCATGCATCAAAGGTATTTCAAGAGCTTGCTAAAAAGATGAAAACCTTTGAGAAACAATTGGCAGCTAGGAACTCACCAACGTTGAGCAAGATACACAATAAACCATTGTGCCCATCAATCCATAACCCTCCATATCCTAAGCACTTTGAGATTCCTAGGTTAGAGAATTTTAAAGGTGAAGAGGATGCACAAGAGCATGTCACCAATTTTATCAATGCTTATTTTCATCTTGAATACAATGACACTCTCATGCTAAGAACATTCATAATGACATTTTTAGGTGTTGCCACTCAATGGTTCAACCAACTACCTAAGCATAGCATAACCAACTTTGAACAACTAGTAAATGCATTCTTGAAGCATTTCTTCTTTGGTGCTAAGAAGAAGGTGAACCTTTCAGACCTGGCAAACCTGAAACAGTATGATGATGAGCTAGTAATGGATTATGGGAATAGGTGGAGAAAAATCATGGCAAAATTATCATTCTCTGTTCCCACAGAAGAGATCATTTGTATGTTTACCAAAATTTGTTCTAAACATATCTCCCTCTTGCTACAACTCCAACATTATCCTTTGTTCGAAGAAGCTTTGGAACAGGCCAAGCTCATCGAAGAGATAAAAGTAGATGAGGGAACCATTAAGCTCCGAAAAAAAAGGAGTGGAACAAGAATGCAAATAATGACAAGTAAAATCAGAAGTAGGGCAACCCTACTCTAGTTAATCAAGTCATATTGGCTATAGCCAAGGATGGGCATGCACAACAACCACAGAACTATCAAGCACGTCCTCCACCAGCCAACTATGACCAAAAGAACAATCAAGGAAGAAACCAAGAATGTAAGTCACCTCGTTATTTCATGCCTCTGATAGAATCAATGCAATCAATATTTAATCAGTTGAGCAAGACCAGGAGGATCAGATTTCTTGATATACCTCTTATAGATCCCAACCATAATAAGCTAAAAGGATATAGGGAAGATCAATTTTTTTCTTATCATAGGATACTGGGACATGACATTGAAGCTTGTGTCGGGTTCAAACATCAAGTGCAAAACATGATTGAGGTGGGAGAGCTCAAATTTGACAACCCACTAGCTCCCGATAATAGAGATATGGGCATATACATAAACCCATTGCCCAATCATGAGGCCCCTCGAGAGCAAGGGGCCCAATTCAATCAGGTTCGAGCTGACATACCTACCCATAGATGCGTTGGGATGGTTGAGATCATTAACATAGCAACAAGGACTAGGTGGTATGGTCAACTGCAACTTCCTACAACTCCCATGAACATCCCAGCCACTCCTAGGCAAAGGCAAGACAACCTTCCAGGTCCACCAATGAGACCTGTGGTAACTATTTTGCATAGATTGGACCAAAACTTACAGACAAATCTAGCTAAGTTATCCATTTATGAGATCATACAACAGTCCCCAAAGCATAGGGAGACTCTAATGGAGATTTTAAGAACAATTGAGCTTCAACTGCAAGATGCAAATGCATTCACTCACTTTGTGCGACAAGCGCAAGAATGCCAGGAACCTATAATTTGATTCTATGATCATCAGATTAAGACAATTTTTGCTGCCTTACTAGACCCTCCTCTAAACATTGTAGTGACCATCAATGACTTACCTTTCAAGAGGGTTTTTATTGATACAAGTCCATCGATAAACATCATCACAACAACTGGAATAGAGCTCCTCAAGATACCCAAGACCAATATCATTCCAGGGACTTACACATTGAGAGATTTTAATGATGCTTTATGCAATACTATGGGAATGATAGTCCTACCCATCAAGGTGGGGCACAAGACCATCCCCGTGATGTGTCATGTCTTGGAAGGCACTATGTAGTACAACATCCTCTTAGGGTGCCCTTGGATAATGACCATGAAGTGTGTGCCTTTAATCTTGCACCAGTGTGTCAAGTATGTGCACGAAAGCAAATTCTATGTGGTTCTAGCTACTGAAGAGCCTTTTAAATACATTAATCAGGTGGAAATTTTGGGATAATTCATGATCCCTTCTACTCACTTATACGTGGCACCTTCATCCCCAACCACACAATTTGATAACAAAGACAAAGGGGTAAGAAAATATCCAGGCACATCAACACCTCCTAGTGCACTCAAGATAATAAATGCTTCTAAAGTACCATCAATGTCAAAACCAAAAGAAAATTAGAAGCTAAAGTCCCCCTTAGTTAAGGAAGAAAGTTTCAAAGAAATGAAAACTATAGCCATTGTTGAAATGCCAAGTCCTATGGAAGAGGAATATTCTCAAGATCAAGATGAAGATAGTGATTATCACCCTACTTCACCAGTATCATCTATGTGGTCATCCACGTCGCATGCATCAATACACTTGGCAAGTATAGGCATAGGGGAATACCTTGTGCATAACATCACCTTTAAGCCTATCATTGAGACTACATAGGACATAGGGAGGCCTAAAGACTTGAGGTCACTAGTAGGAATAGTGGTTCCACTAGGAATCCCTCCCAACCAAACCAATTTTGTCTATGTCAACCTAGACTACGCTCATAAGTCTTCAGATATAGAAGGAGATGGTGACGAATTATTCATAGTCAATGTTCATTACCTCTCTAATACTGAGTTTCCTCTCAGCTAATTTGAGCATTTCCATTGGCATGGCTATGGCCTTAGAGTATATGAGCAGGGGTGCAAGAGGCCTTACGATCCACTATATCAGCTTCCTTCTGACATATTTGGCTTAGGCTATTATAGCGAAGGTCGAGATGACTCTCTTGCAGTAGCATTGGAAATATTAAGCATAGGGTTGGGAGAAGACATTGATTTCATTCCTTATCACCCCTTGAGAATAAAAAATTTGAGCAATAGACAAGTGGCCATAGTAAACATACCACCACAAAAAATTTATCATCCAAACACCTCAATTGATTCCACCCCAATAGGTTACAACTCATGGGATGAGGAAAATGGATATGAAGAAAGTGATGATGAGGTGCAACTTGGATTAGCCTTTTCGCGTTTTTACCTCAAACGTTCGATTTGGGTAAAAACACGGAGGGGGCACCATAGTAAGCTGTCGTACGATTCGACCAAGAATCATCGCCTAAAAATGGAAATAATTTTTTGCTTTCTCGTAGATCGAGAAGAACTCATCTTTAACGCATTTTCTTCGGAAAATTCGCTAAAGAGGGGCAAAATGTAGCACCCTAAAATTGGCGTAGTAAAATTGGAATAATTACATTCATCTTAGTAAATAAATTTAAATTCAAATTTAACCTCCCAAACCGCTAGTTAACCGTCGAGAAACCCGTTTCCTCTTTTTTCGTGCCATTTTTAGCGAGTTGTTTTGACCGTTTGACGATATCGTCTCCGATCGAGACGATATCGCCCCAGTTTGATGATTTCGTCCGGACTAGAACGTCCAGGACGATTTTGTCGCAAAACTGAATTTGCATAGTTGGAATCCGTTCCAACGGGTCTCCAATCCGGGCGAGAAGCGTGTACTGCGCCGTTGGGACCCTTCCCCCGTTGGAGATCTCCCAAATTGGGATGATCTCCAACCTCCCAACAACTATCCTATGCCTATTTAACTCTAAAACTTTTCCTTCCCCAACCCCTGGCTGAATTTTTATGTAAATCAACTCCCTATGCGCTAAAACACTTCAAATTTGCTCTTGCACTAGTCCTATATTAATTTTATTGCGGGTACACCACTTGGTTTTCAGTCGGAGCCAGCACCTATCGCGGTAGACGAACCTGTCAAGATCGGAGGCGATCTCGTCAAATTCGGGACGATCTCGTTCTGATGCGAGACGATTTCGACTGCAGCACACATCGAGGCAATCAGTGCCTGGAGTTTGCTCTTCTTTCTCTTTTATCTGTCATTTTATGCTATAAATTAGATTGTCTATTCAGTTTTTATACTATATTGCATCTGGAGTTCACCCATTTTGTCTAGTTTGCATATTAAGATCATATTATGCTATCTAAACACAGTGATTTGCATTTACTTTTGTTCTTGTATATTGTTCAATACTCATATTACTTTTTCATATAGTTTGCCCCTGTTTACAAAATAGAATTTCTTGTATTTCGCATCTGTTTGCTTGTTTTGCGGGTCTACGATGAATTCGTCGACGAATTCGTCGGATTACGGATGATCCTGTCAGTTTAGACGATTTTATCAAATTGAAGGCGATTCTGTTGAATTGCAGATGATCCAGACTGCTACAAGTAATCAGAAACTTCATCAGACTTTCGGATCAGGTAATCTTCATTGGCCTCCTGCAAATTCTCTGTTTCTGCTTTCTTTTATGTTTGCTGTATTCATTTAAATTGCATTTTCATGTAGTTTAAGTTAGAATCATTCGGCCAAACCTAGGATGAATGTTTAAAAATAAAACGAACTCATCAAAACTCATTCCCAAAACCTAGGCGTGGAAACTGCCGCCAAATGTTTCTTGGTGAACCCACCATCCGTCGAAAAATCACCAAAATACACCTCCCTTGAGAGGCGGGACCTTCGTGAAGTCCTCTCGTCAGAGGTACCGCACCATCCTTTTCCCATCCTCCTTAGGGGCGCGGATCCAATAGCCTGAAGGTAGGGATGCGAAAAATTTGGAGCGATACATTTTGGTGAACCCGACGTGAATGCATCATAACCTTTTGAAAACAAAAACAAAAAAACAAAAATATATATGTATACAAGAAAAACAAAAACAAAATCATCATTTCAAGTTTGTATGTTTTTAGATTCAATTCTAAATAGTAGATGCTAAATATTACTTTTAGAAGTACTAAAGAAACCATGAGTTTTTACTCAAATCAATATGAGCCCATTAGTAATGTTGGAAGAATTCAGCCAAATACATTTGTTGATTATGACCAACCTCATCCCTATTCAACACCACCTCTATCACACTCTTCTTATTTTTCATCCATAACCCAACAAAACAATCCCTTTGCCAATCCTCTTCATAATGATATTATCTATTCTCCCATATATCCATATTATGTCTATCAACCCACATATAATCCTCCACCACCTTTTCAATACTCTTCTTTCAATACAACACATCCATTTCAACAAGAAAATACTTATTCTTCCAATTCTACCATTCACTCACCTCCTACATCGCAATCTTCCTATCATAATTCTACCCATAATGAAGAAAGTAGAGGTGAGAAACCATTAGGTCCTTTTATGACGAAATTCCTAAGGCATTTATCAAAAACCTCTCAAAAACCTTCATCACGTAAATTTACTAGGCTTAATCAACCAATGGATATAATTCTCAAGTATTTACTTGACACAAATATTATTGAACTTCCTTCCATAAGACAACTTTGATACCACATCAGATTGGTTTAAACATGAGCTACATTGTGAATATCATAGAGTAGATGGACATATGACACAAAATTGTAAAGATTTAAGATGTGCAATTCAAGATTTGATTGATAAGGATCTTTTTAATATAAAGGAATTACAATCTACAACTGATTATAAATCTCGAGTAAACTATCAAACTCCTACACAACAAATACCAATAATCAATCAAGACATGGGGATCTCCCAAGAACCCCTACTCAATTATCAACAACAGGAAACCAATCAAATATTGCATGTTAATGTGTCCCATCATGATGATATTATTAATATTGTAACAAAAACTACAAATGAGCAACCTCAAATTCAATCAACCCAATCCGATATTCAAGATATGGATTCCTCATTTGACCAACCTTCAAAACTATCTTTGAATCTAGATAATGATCCAAAATGGAATGTAAGCATAGAAAGATCATATTTAGAATCAAAATCTCAATCTGAAATCCACTTTGATAACCAACAACAAGTGATTAATCCTCAAGCAAAGATATCCCTTTTAGAAGTATTACAAATTTATCACAAGGAAATTTTGTTCAAAATACCTAGCCAACAATTTGTTCCTCATCATATCTTCTCTAAGAACATAATTAATGGTGTAAACCCTCTTGAGGTTAACCATATTTCATTCTATGATGAGGAGATTCCTTCCTCTACTCCACAAGAAGACTACTATCTTTACATTATCGGATCTAGTAAAGAAACACTTGTTAAAACTATCATGGTAGATAATGACTCCTCTCTTAATTTATGCACTTATCAATTATTCCAAAAACTCAAAATAAAGGAAGAAGATATTTATAAATCAAATGTTATTATAAAATCTTTTAACAATGAAATTCAAGAAGCTCAAGGTACTATAATTTTTCCCCTCAATATTGGATCCAAGATCCTGGATACTCTATTTTATGTGGCATATTGCCCTTCACCTTACAACCTATTTCTCCAGAGTCCTTGGATTCATACGATGAGGGTTGTCCCTTCCACTCTTCACCAATGTTTGAAGTTTGAAATTGTAAATAAAATTGTTACCATACATGGTGACCCAACACCATTTGAAGAATATTTAATGGTTGAAACATCAAGTTCTATACATTCTTTATTATCACAATTCTCTTCTATCCATCACTTTTCTTTATCCATATATGATCATCTTTGTTTACCAAATAACATCCATGCATATCTTTCACATATACTTTCTCTATCTTATCAATATTTGGAATATAGTGATAAGAATGAAGAACTTTCTTATCCTTCTTACATTTTATTTTGTAATATGATCAATTTTACACATATAAAAGCCAAATATTTTTCTACATTATTCTACATTATAACAAAGCTTTTGTTATCACTACCTTTTATTCATCACCTTCTATTCTTACCTTCACCTCAACCAGATTATCCTTCAAAACCTCCTTTGATTTTGAAGCAACCTTAGACATGCTATACTCAAATAACCTTGTATAGTGTATATAGATCATCTTGTATATACCCCCAATTTCAATTCATAAATTAAAATCAAAATACAAAAAAATCAAAATCCTCAAAATCAAAAAAAAAAAATACAAATGCAACCAAAGAACTTAAAGGTAAATTTGAGCCCAACTGGCTCGGACCATACATCATTACTGCAAAATTTGAATCGGGAGCATATAAATTATCTACCTTAGATGGTAAAGAACTTAAAGAACCCATGAATATTTTACATCTCAAACGTTATTATGCATAAATTTGGTCATTTCATCCATGTATATATTTGTTCAAAATCATTATCTTGTATTTCTTTCAATTTATTCAAAAACCTCAAAAACATTCATAAAATCTTCAAAAATCTTCAAAAATATTTATTGCATTTCTTTAAAGCACTTGTAAAGTTCCTTTTGCTCCAAAACAAAAATCAACATAAAAATCCAAAAACAGCTATATGCTTGACTCTTTCGAAACCAAAACAATATACAGAATAAAGAGAGAGTCAACATTCTCAAAACTTTCTCAAAATCATTATTTTCTTACAATTATTGCAATTATATGTTTCAACTTATTTTGGATAAAACTAGCATTTATTTGGCATCCCTCACTTGCACACTCACACAATAAATATCTTGATTTTATACGGCATGATTACTAATCTCTCTTATATCAAAGTTCACAAAATTCAATTAAATAAAGTTTGAGCATAGAGAATTGATCTTGTTATTTACTTAAACCAAGCACATCTTTTCACAATAAAATGATTATATTTGTAATTTCCATGTTTTGCTACATAGTAGAACTGATTTCTTGAGTGAAAAGTTTCCCTTGCTATCCTATCATGCACATGGTCTAGAATCTTTGAGAATTGGCAAAAGGACAAGCTCACCCCTACCCAGAATAAAAATCCCTTGCTCTACAGCTAATCTGAGCAAGTATCCCTAGAAAAAGAAAAGGAAAAGAAAAATTCAAGAAAAAGAGAAAAGAAAAAATGTTATGTCGGCAATGTTCCAAGCATTATCAAGCAAAAGAAATACAAAAAGAAAAATAAGCAAAGTTCAAAAGAAAGCAAGAAAAGCAATAAAATCCCTTTCCCTACCCTTTGAAAAGAAAAGAAGGGTGAATGAGCTTGAATCCCTGGAATTCTCAATTATTCGAAAAGCTGTGAGGTAAGCCCCATAACAGGTGGTTTGTGCCCAACCTGCTTGGCCTTGGGTAACTCCTAGCGTGGCGATATGTCTATCACATTAGCGACCTTCTTTTGTACAGACCTATGTCTGCTTATGGATTAGCTAGCTCTTGATAATCCGATCTACATAGTAGCCTAGTATGGTTATATGCATCTACATCATGGTTAATGAACACTTATTTGGTTTCTTCAAATCACTTGTATCATAGTATCTTGCTCAAAAACTGGTAAATGAACAATGCAATTGCACACACATTTGTATTTGAGAGATTTTGTCTATCATTATGATAAATCAAGATTGGCAATGAATTCACTTATGCACATGGGATTCCTTATAAATCTAACTTTTTGTCTTCAAAATACTTTGAAATATTATTTTTGCAAACTTGTTTGGAATAAACCAAGTACAATTATTTACCACAAAGACAACTATATAATAGAAAAAATCAAAAATTTCAATCAAAACATATCATATATATCTTATCGACTTTTCGCAACGATGGTATAGTTTCAAAACCAAAATTGGAATTTTATGCTTAGCGCAAGTCCTCATTATCATATTTTATGTTCATCAAAAATTAATCATGCAATAAAACTATCCTTTCTTTGATCTTCGCGATGATGGTATAAGTCTATACCTACATATTCTATGCCTAGCGCAAACCATTGTAACAATTTTATTTCCTGATTTATCAAAGATCATACAAAACATATGACTTCATTTTTTTACAAATTATGCTTTTCAAAAGCAAACACATTTTTATTATTTCATATCATTATGTCAACCTTTGCATTTTGCAATGATGGTATAATTCTTAAGGAATTATTCAACAATTTTTATCACACTTAGGAATTTATGCCTAGCAAAAATCATTTTACAATATTTCATGCATAATATTTTCATGGAAATCTGAAAGCAAACCATCATCATCATCATTTGCATCATCACAACAAAGTCTTAAGACAGTCTCTTAAGCACTCTTTTCTTTTAACAATATTTCTATCCTGGGACTAGCTTGACGATCGAGTGAGCGACGACTCCATGAAATGGTCTATAATAGCGACAATGTCCTTTGAAATTATTGTTAGAAATCTCTTTTTATTTTTATCACATTTCATTACAACCAATCAATTTGTTA
Source organism: Wollemia nobilis (assembly GCA_028583015.1). NCBI lineage: Eukaryota > Viridiplantae > Streptophyta > Pinopsida > Araucariales > Araucariaceae > Wollemia > Wollemia nobilis. The sequence continues at coordinate 5,037,522 of JAQPPZ010003271.1, forward strand.
CATCAGATTATTTCATTTAAAATATTTAAAGCATGACATCCAAGTTATAATATTTTCCAAAACGACATAATTACATGAATCATCAATAAAATCATTACATCAATCAACTCAATCAATCAATCAAACATAAAAAGCATCATAAGCATCACATAAGACAAGTCATATGATCAAAAAAATATCTCATCTATATATATCAACAGAATATATACATCATCAAAACTGGATTGGTATGCCACAATCTGTACCTCGGCATACTCAATCCTCTATCAATACAAGTATAATACAATATCAGTGGCAGTATCCCGCCCTCTAGCCTCGAGAGCCTCTAGAGCTCTCGGCCTCATCTCCTCCCCCACCCTGCGGAGGACGAGGTGGTCCCATCGCAGTATGTGTGGTACTGCGAGTCCTCGTCGTCGATCGGGATGAGCTCCTCGTCGACCCTGTCTTGATAGGATCTGCTATGGCAGGTGGCACCTGTATCCTCTGGCCCTCTGGCACCGCCTGGTAGTATAGAGCCTGATAGAATGCGGTCTGAGAAACCGACCGCATCAGCTCCTGAGTGCTCACCCCTCCGCCTCGTGCCCTGAGACGAGCATTCTCGTCTCGTAGCTGCGACACCTCAGCTGGTGCTGTGCAGCTGCATCCTGTAACGTCTGCACCTGAGCTCGCAGATGATCTCTCTCTGCCGGAGAGTAGCCATCTCGCTACTCTCGCCTATGTCCACGCCCTTGCCCTTATCGGGCGATGGTGGCCTCTGTGGAGATGGGGGTCTCGCCTCCCTCCTCTCCCTCTCCCTCTGTCGCGGCCTCTCCTGTGCCTGTGGCCTCCTCTGCTCTCCTCTGCCGTGACCCCGGGCTGCCTCTACCGCCACCTGGAGTCGCCTCCCTATTCGATGCATGACTGCGTGGATCGGTCCCTGAGCCCTCGTCATCCGAGGAGGGCGGATGCCTACGTACCAGGCATCGTAGCCATCGGCTACCCCTGCGTCGTCCCCATCCATTGGCTGAATGGGGGCATCGTCCGTGTCCTGACTCCAGAATCGTTGCATATCTGGAGCCCCGCTAACTGTGGTGTTATCCCGGACAGTCCGGGAAAACTCATAATCCACGAGAGATGGGATCCCCTACTGTAGACCGAACTGTCGCAAAACTCCGGTCGTAGCGGTGGAGCTCCACCTCTCCCCTCTCCATCCGTAGCCAGCAGACTCGCTTGATGCGAGCCAGCTCCTGTGCGTCCTCTGCCCACCCTGGATGCTGCCTCCATGGCCTCCAGGTGATCTGGTCTGGGACCAAGTCATCCAGTAGTCTCCGGGACACCGGCAGGTCGATCCGTCGTTGTGCCCCTCTTCGGAGCCACCGGTAGAAGACTCGGGGCCTCTCCCCGTCAACCCCTGTCAGTGGAAGCCCTATCGGCCTCCGCACCGCAATGTGCTCCCAGCACCAAACCTGTAGGAGCGATGTCATGACCAGACATCGCCCGCCCTTGTACACGACCCCGTAAAGGATCCTGTACAGTCGGCATAGAACAAAGCTGCCCCAAGAAAATCTGTAGCCATGGTCGCGCATGTCGCAGATCACATCTGCCAGCATCCATGGTACCCTGCATCCGCTCTGGTGGCACAATAGAAGTCCACCAACCACCCCAGCAAAAACTCGTGTCGGTGTAGATGCCCCGGGCATCCGGCGCGGTGCCTCGATGTTCACTCCGCCCTTCTCCGGGGTGAAGCTCGGGTCACCGCGTAGTCGTCCCATCGCGTGGCCCTGATTTGCCACAGGTGTGATCATCCTCCCTTGTATGGGGATTCTAAGAATCCTCCATACATCCTCTAGTGTGGGAGTCATCTCCCCTGTCGGTAACCGGAAGCATGAAGAGCCGGGTACCACCTCTCTGCTAGGGCCGTCAGTAGCCCCATGTCAGTAGAAACCTGCGGCATCTCTGCCACATGCTGCAAGCCGGCCTGTGCCAGCAGATCCCGCTCTGCCTGGGTGAGAGCGGCCAAGTCGTCTCTCAGTCCACCGTATTTCCACTCTCTGCTCTTTAGTAATCCTCTCTGCAAGCATAAACAATCAAAACAACAAACAATCATTAATAACAATTTTAGCAATCAATAATGCAACTTAAAGATCAAATTTTTGCAATTGATGATATCGCCCACTATTGGCCGATATCGTCCAAAATTTGAGCAAAATCGTCTCCGATTTCGCGTGTCGAAATCGTCTCTAATTTGACGAAATCGTCCCTTTTTCGCCGATTTCGCCCTTGGGCGAAATTGACGAACTTGAGACGATTTCGTCGAACTAGGGACGATTTCGTCCGGACGACGTCGATGGCCAAAAACGGCCGCGATGCTCAAAATTCATCCTAAAATTCATTTACAAAGCATGTAAATTCAAATTAAATCAATCTAAACTAAGTTTAAACCCCTACCCGTAGACCGCGGCGGACCTCTGCAGATCTGTGCGCTGTCTCTACCATTTTTGCTCCAGAGCTCTAAAAATAGTAAAATGAACAGTAACAATGAATTAGGGTTTTACCCTATTTTTCTTAATTTTATTCAAAATAATTCACAAATAATTTTTTGCTTTTTCGCGTTTTTACCTCAAACGTTCGATTTGGGTAAAAACACGGAGGGGGCACCATAGTAAGTTGTCGTACGATTCGACCAAGAATCGTCGCCTAAAAATGGGAATAATTTTTTGCTTTCTCGTAGATCGAGAAGAACTCATCTTTAACGCATTTTCTTCGGAAAATTCGCTAAAGAGGGGGCAAAATGTAGCACCCTAAAATTGGCGCAGTAAAATTGGAATAATTACATTCACCTTAGTAAATAAATTTAAATTCAAATTTAACCTCCCAAACCACCCGTTAACCGTCGAGAAACCCGTTTCCTCTTTTTCCGTGCCATTTTTAGCAGTTGTTTTGACCGTTTGACGATATCGTCTCCGATCAGACGATATCGCCCCAGATTTGATGATTTCGTCTGGACTAGAACGTCCAGACGATTTTGTCGCAAAAACTGAATTTGCATAGTTGGAATCCATTCCAACGGGTCTCCAATCCGGGTAGAAGCGTGTCTGTGCCGTTGGGACCCTTCCCCCGTTGGAGATCTCCCAAATTGGGATGATCTCCAACCTCCCAACAACTATCCTATGCCTATTTAACTCTAAAACTTTTCCTTCCCCAACCCCTGGCTGAATTTTTATGTAAATCAACTCCCTATGCGCTAAAACACTTCAAATTTGCTCTTGCACTAGTCCTATATTAATTTTATTGCAGGTACACCACTGGTTTTCAGTCGGAGCCAGCACCTATCGCAGTCGACGAACCTGTCAAGATCGGAGGCGATCTCGTCAAATTCGGGACGATCTCGTTACGATGCGAGACGATTTCGATCGTAGCACACATCGAGGCAATCAGTGCCTGGAGTTTGCTCTTCTTTCTCTTTTATCTGTCATTTTATGCTATAAATTAGATTGTCTATTCAGTTTTTATACTATATTGCATCTGGAGTTCACCCATTTTGTCTAGTTTGCATATTAAGATCATATTCTGCTATCTAAACACGGTGATTTGCATTTACTTTTGTTCTTGTATATTGTTCAATACTCATATTACTTTTTCATATAGTTTGCCCCTGTTTACAAAATAGAATTTCTTGTATTTCGCATCTATTTTTTGTTTTGCAGGTCTCTGATGAATTCGTCTGACGAATTCGTCAGATTGCAGACGATCCTGTCAGTTTAGACGATTTTATCAAATTGAAGGCGATCATGTTGAATTGCAGACGATCCAGACTGCTACAAGTAATCAGAAACTTCATCAGACTTTCGGATCAGGTAATCTTCATTGGCCTCCTGCAAATTCTCTGTTTCTGCTTTCTTTTCTATTTGTTGTATTCATTTAAATTGCATTTTCATGTAGTTTAAGTTAGAATCATTCGGCCAAACCTAGGATGAATGTTTAAAAATAAAACGAACTCATCAAAACTCATTCCCAAAACCTAGGCGTGGAAACCGCCGTCAAATGTTTCCTGGTGAACCCACCATCCGTCGAAAAATCACCAAAATACACCTCCCTTGAGAGGCGGGACCTTCGTGAAGTCCTCTCGTCAGAGGTACCGCACCATCCTTTTCCCATCCTCCTTCTGGGCGCGGATCCAATAGCCTGAAGGTAGGGATGCGAAAAATTTGGAGCGATACACCTATCAAGGGACTCGCTATTTACAAAGGTTCACATGGTCCATCCATGATGAGATTGAATATACATCAAATGAAAGTGACTATGAACCAGAAGACTCAATAGAAAGAGCTTACTTAGGCTTAAGCCATCAACCCCTTACTTTGGGGTGAGAGACAAATGCAAATGGATTCTTCATAATTGATGAAGAATATGAAGATGAAATAGATATGGCCTACTTAGGGCCAATACATGAGCCCTTTGTCTTAGGGCCGCATACCAATGCTAATGGTTTCTGGATAAGTGATGATGAATTTGAGGATGAGATCGAGATGGCTTATCTTGGACCTCACCACTTGCAATAAGTCAACGAGCTAGTAGAGAGAGGTGGAACTTCATGCCATAGACCCTCAACTCTAATTTTTTAGGAGACCTATTGACCTAGCTACCATTCATTATATGGTTAATCCCCCTTCGCATACATTCAGAGAGCAGTTAGAGCCTAATGATCCTATTGTCCACCCTGCTTATGGGCCAGATCTAGAAATTCCTATTCCTATAGAACCTCATCACGAGTATGGAATATAAACCCCTAATACAAGATTTCACCTATGTGGTCCTGGAGATTTCATCCCATCCATCAACATGATCTCCATTGATTTGACCACTCCACTTCATAATCCAGTAGATCCTACCAAATCATTGTATCTTGATATAGACACTATTGATTGGGATCATGCTAGTTCACCCATAGAGCCAGAAGACCTCTTACCCAACAAAGAGATGTTACAGTTGTTCCATATTGCATCAAGTTGTGTGTATGACATATTCCATGTTGGTTTTGAACCTGAGTCAATAGGTCTTGTGAATCCCACTGATGACATTCAATTGATACCCACACCTCATCATCTATAGGATGGGTCACATATGGCTATAGAAGTAACTTCCAATGTGGACATAAGTTATGATCCTACCCAACCAAGGAAAGTCAAGTTTGGAGAAAGTCTATCTCCACAGTAACAAACCATCTTGATTCCTCTCCTCAAGGAGAGTCCAAATATTTTTGCTTGGACTTACAAAAACATGCCAAGGATAGATCCAAAGTTAGTTGTTCATAACCTTTCATTGGATCCCATGAAGAATCCAGTCAAGCAAAAACTAAAGAAAATGCATCCAACCATTGCTTTGATGGTAAAGAATGAATTGCAAAAACTATTGGATGCAATATTCATATTTCTTGGGTGTCAAACATGGTACCCATAGGGAAACCTGATGGAAGAGTCAGTATCTGCATGAATTTTAGAGATTTGAACATGGAAATACCAAAGGATTCATTCCCGTTGCCAAACATAGATGCTCTTTTAGATGCAACCGCAAGTCATGAAATGCTCTCCCTAATGGATGGATTTTTTGGATACAACAAAATCTGGATTAAGCCCGAAGATCAACATAAAACTGCTTTTAGTACTCCATGGGGAATATTCTATTACAAATTGATGCCATTCGATCTCAAAAATGTTGGTGTCACATATCAGTGGGCCATGACATACATATTCCATGACTATATGCATAAGATCTTGGAATATTGGGTCCCTTCTAAGGTAATATTGGATAATGGGCCATATTTTAAGAACAAAAATGTGCATGCTTTAATGAAAAAATATCATATTTAGCATATTTTTTCAATGCCTTATTATCCACAAGCAAATGGGCAAGCAGAAGCCTCAAACAAAATAATAGTCTCCATTTTGAGGAAGACAATGCAAGAAAATCACAAGGATTGGCACATGCAATTACCTCTTGCACTATGGGCATACATGACTAGTATATGGATGCCCACCGGGGCAACACCATTTTCACTAGTATATGGCACTGAAGCCATCATGCCTCTAGATTTGGAAATCTTGACTCTACGCATAGCATTAAAAGACTTCATAGATGATGAAGTTGCACGACAAGGTCATCTTTATCAATCGATGCTTCTTGATGAACATCGATTCAATGCTTTAGAGCATCTCTGTGTTTACCAAGATTGCCTTGTGTGAGCTTACAATAGTAAATTCCACCTAAGGGAATTCAAGGTTGGAGATCTAGTGCTCAAATAAAACCAACAAAATTCAAATCTATCGTCGCATCTGCAAGATAAGTTCATGGTAAACTAGATAGGTCCATACATGATTTCATAGATATTTGGGCCTGGAGCATATCGCCTTATATCATTAGATGGTTTTGAAGAGCTTGAACCTCTCAATATCATTCACCTAAAGGTATTTTACACATAAAAACACAAAAACATTCAAATACTTCATAAAACACAAAAACATTCAAATATTTCATAAAACACAAAACATTAAAATATGTCAAAAACACAAAAAAAAATCAAATATGTCAAAAATAAAAAACATTCAAATATGTCAAAAACAAAAACAGATCATAAAAACATAAAATTAAAAATTCAAATCAAAGGCTCCAAGGGTAATTCAAGTCGCTTGATCAAAAATTCAAATCAAAGGCTCCAAGGGTAATTCAAGTCGCTTGGTCAAAAATAAAATCAAAGGCTCCAAGGGTAATTCATACCACTTGGTCAAAAATCAAATCAAAGGCTCCAAGGGTAATTCAAACCACTTGGTCAAAACCAAAATCATCAAAGGCTCCAAGGGTAATTCACACTGCTTGGTCAAACATCAATTCAAAAGGCTCCAAGGGTAATTCAAGCCGCTTGGTCAAAAATCAAATCAAAGGCTCCAAGGGTAATTCAAACCGCTTGGTCAAAACCAAAATCAAATCAAAGGCTCCAAGGGTAATTCAAACCGCTTGGTCAAAACCACAATCAAATCAAAGGCTCCAAGGGTAATTCACACCGCTTGGTCAAACATCAATTCAAAAGGCTCCAAGGGTAATTCATGCCGCTTGGTCAAAAATCAAATCAAAAAGGCTCCAAGGGTAATTCAAACCACTTGGTCAAAATCAATAAAAAAATCCCCAAAAGCATAATAAGTCCTTTGGTCAAAATAATCAAAAATACAAAAACAACATAAAATAAAAAATACAAAAACAATTGCACTTCACATTTTGCATCCACATCATTGCATTGCATTTTTACATACATTACAATATATGTCATGAGAGTCTTTAAAGTGATACCACAATTTTTTGCACAAGTCATTCATATCCACACCTCCATCCACATGTGTGTAATTGTGTTTTTCAACACAACCATCATTTGTTGCTATACATAATATACTAAGGCTTTTCGGTTAGTCAACCAAATCTAGTAATCTTATCAAATTTTGAGGAAAACAACTTTGATTAGTAGAAATAAAGGCCTAGCTATGATAAATCCTTGGATATTCATGATCCCATCACTAATTGAAACACTAAAATCCTAGCTGGTACAAGGAAAAGATGAAAGTTGCAAAGCGGTCTAGGTTACCTTAAGTGAAAAGGATTATCCTTGCTTATCCCCCTATGCAACCAGTTTAAAGGTGTTGAGAATTGGCAAAAGGACAAGCTTTACCCTATCAAAATCCCTTTCTTAAATCAAAATAAGCAAAATACCAAAGCAAAAGTACAAATTCAAAATGCCAAGCATACAGTCCAGATTTCAAAAGCAAAAATTCGATACACAAATCATATATTCAAAATACAAAAAAATCAAGCTCAAGAAAAAATAAAAAATAAACAGTGATTTTCATCACTAAGAATGAGCAAAATAAACAGTGATTATCATCACTACAAAAAAATCCCTGCTCAAAGAAAAAAATCAAAATCAAAATAAACAATGATTTTCATCACTACATATGAGCAAATATCCAAAGTCAAAAAGAAGCCAAAAAGAAGGGAATAAAGCTTGAATCCCTGGAATTCTCAGCATTGTACAAAACTGGAAGGATAAATCCTTACACATGATGATATGTCTACCACAATTGCTTTATGCATTTGTGTAGACCAATGTTTGAATGTGGATGAGCTAGCTTAGGTAATTGAATATTGCCTAGTGGTATAGTCCAACTAAGTCCAACATAAGGATGAGATGAACACTTGAGGATCCCTGATCTTAGCAATAGGACAAAATAATATCGCTTGACATCGAAGGAAATGCTTGAATTCTATCTCAAAATATAAAATCACTTGCACACACAGAGATCATGAAAAACCAGGTCCATGGTAAAAGCCTTACTTTTCAAAAGTCTAAGTGGTCAATAGAAAGTTGTTGATAGGGTAAATAGAGTGTTTGAATCTCCGAAAAGCCCTAAAAATTCTTACATAGCAACAAATCATAACTTCATTCACACCATCACTTTCTTTATAAGATTCTATAAATTAGAGGGTATCAACATAGTAGGACATATACCATATATATATATTAGAAATAGTATATAGACAACCACTGACTACTTTATATCTTTTAATTTAAAGAAACTTATTAAGAAGATACATTACACACCATTACATCTTATATATGAATACTTAATCAATTCTTATTATAGAAGTGATTATTTAAATTCATGATCATTTTTAAACTTTTTTTGGTATCACCCATTAATATTGTCAATGTCATGCATTCTGTATGTTTTAAGTGATTAGAGCATACAGGTTCATTTATACCATTCCATCATATAAGTTAGATGCATATAATTAAAGCAAAAATTTAACATGCATTTAACAATAACATTTGCATCCACGAAAACAAGGCATTAATCATCCATAAACCACACCATAAAACATACAGGCAATATCCATTTGCATATCATAAATTCATCATTCATCATCAAAATACATTGCATCATATAATCAAATCATATAAGCATCTACACATCTATCTAAGCATCTTCAAATATCATCTATAATCTAACATATCCATCAAATCATCATAATATCATCATCGCATCATATCATTAAATAAAATAACAACAAAAACAAAAGCAATAAATGATACACATAATGAGTCATAAAAGGAAAATCTATCATAAAATTATGTGTGTCAAGTCCAATGGATATACAAAAATTTCTGTGGGCTATATCATGTAGGTCATTCAAACTCAAAAATGGATCAAGAACCAAGTAGAACATCAATCTATTGTCGACCCTGAGCCCCCTACATCACCTCCTCTAGTGCCACCTCCCATTGTGGTAGTATCGCGAGTCAAGTGATGTGAGCCTGTAGGTCTCTCTATCCAAGTCTGGGTCCATTGGCTAGGATGGGTAGAAGACTACCTCGAGGTAGAGTGCCCGTTGACCTACGAACCACCTACATATGTTGGATCCTTAGGGACAATCCTGTGCCTCCTAAGTTGCACATGAAGGAGGGTAACATGATCCATAAGACCCCAAATCTGAGCCTCATTCTCATCCAATAAGAAATGAATTCGTACCACCTCTACCCTTAAGCCTACTACTGGAACCTCCTATGGTGTAGAAGTAGGAACAACAAACTACATCTTGACATCGCCACCCTTGATAGTAGCCTATAGAGCCTATTTTCATGCTATGAGCTACTCAATCATAGCATCTCACCATTGTACACTGATCTTAGTATCCTGGAGCTCAACCTCAACCTCGTGCAATATTGCACTCAGAGGAGAGTCTCTCTCCTCAAGCTCTAACTCCTCCTCCTCCTCAGGAACATCAAGATTCTCTGCTACGACCTGCTCTATCGACTGGCCCCATGCCTCAGTCCTGGATTGAACCCTACGTTCTACCAGATCTATGCCATCACCCCCACCATCATCCTCACATCCTAGGCTATCGATGCCATGCCACATTCTATCAGCCCACCATTGATAGTAGGCCTCTGTAACTCCCCCAACCACTGTAGGGTCTATGGTTGGGACATCCTCCTCATATGCAATCTTTGTGACTTGTCATGGAGGTAGGTCCCTCTCTATTGTGAGGTGCCTATACAAGAATGGTACCAAGGGCACATCCTATTAAAATATATACTGACAAAGAACCTGAGAGTAGAATAAATACTCCTGGATGGAAATATTATAGCCAATGAACCATCGCTCACACCATGTCCTAGTATTAAAACTAGTTGGATCATCCCAAACCGGACACTCATAGTAGGGCCGCCACACGACATCTCCGACCAACAGTCTAGTAAAAGCATCGGTGTAGTGGGACAACTCCCCTGCAAAAGTGTGGCTCTTATGCTCCTCATGCTCCCAAGCCCATCTGGTAGCATAGCACTATGTTTGAGCCTCAATAGATATAATCTCAACTGGGAGCCCCTTAGGGCGATCTACCTTAATGTGCTCCCATCCCCAAACCTATAAGAGCAAACTGCAAGAAATGTTGATGCGTCCTTGCCAATGGATGTGGTACAACTCATTATAGCACTGAGCCAATAGCGATCTACCCCATGCATATATTATAGGAACCTTGCTATCTAGTAGGTCCTGCACCATCACTAGGAGGTTCCAAGGGAACCTCAAACCCGAGCAGTCTAGGATAAGAACATTGCTGATCACCATCAACAACACAACATGCCTCGCTATGAAAACACGAGCATCATACCAAGTCTTGATAGATACTCCCCTAGAACTGGTATCCCAGAGAGCCTGTGTAGAATGTGTCCCAAACACCCTATCATAGATGGCCACCTAATCATTAGTGGCTGATGATAAAATGGGCACCCCATCGAATGGGATCCAAAAGATCCTGTACACCTCCTTCGACATGATAGTCATATTGTTGGGTGGAAGGTGGAAGGTGTTGGTCCATGGGTCCCAACAGTGGGCTAAATTTGAAATATAAGCCTGGTCGGCCATAATGTGGGGTAACCTGATAACATACTGTAGCCCACAGGTCTTAAACCACTCCCAGTCAGTGTCATCAAATCTAGGAAGCAAGTCCAGCAAGAGCTTCGAGTCCCGATCTCGAGCAGTGAGGATCTAAACAAAGCAAAAGAAAACAAAACATAACTACAATGCATCTAAGGCATAATTCACAATAAAAATGAAAACGGTGCAAAATAGTATGATTTACTCTAAATATAAGCAAAATAAGCATAAATTGCACCTAAGAAAAGCAAAAATTCAAAAAAAAAATTATAAAATCAATACATAAAATGCAAAAACAAGGCTCAAGTTTTAGCCTGCCTACAGCGGCCGAAACCTGGCCACTGGAGACAGTAGCGGCCAAGAACCAACGGCTAAATTTTTGACCATTGGGATTCAAGCTTGGCCTCTCTGAGCGACAATGGCTCAAAGCCGGCCACTCTGAGCGATAGTGGCCAAAGGGCGACATGGCAAACCCGTGAACCCTTGGCCAAAAAATCAAAAACAAAATTACAATTGACAAAATAACTTAAGCAAAACAACAAAAGGGAGGGAAAGTAAACAAATTGGAAAACAAATCCCCTACCCAAGCATCGAAACTAAGCTAAGTTTGAGAATGCCCAAAATGACGACAACGAGGGAATAATGGAAAATTTTCAAAAACCCTAGGCTAAAGCCACTGATAGATTGCAAAATTGGGGACCAACCCACCACAGAAAAAAGGAACCTAACCCTAATTACGGAGTTTGTTCATTTTTGGCAGGTTTAGTGATGTTTTTTTTGCTTATTTCTTAGTGGAGTTCAATTCTACTTAAGCAAAGAAAAGAGAGCTAGGTTTTTTAAGATAAATACCCGAGAAGCTTAGGCTCCTCCAGTAGTTGATGTCTCACCCTGTGTAGCCATATCCTCAGCACCAGTAAGTTTCAAAGTTGCAACTATATCCATTGCACCAGAGCTCTAAAAACAAAATCTTTAACAGTAAAAATGACAGGTCAAAACCCTAGAATTGCAAGTTTTATATTTCCTTAATTATGCCTTTTCCGCTGCTAATGTCAACTGACCAAACTTCTTGCCCGCTCAAGGCAAAAGCGGCCATAAGCAGGAAATGAGAGGCCACTATACCTGACAGCGGCCAAGCCCATAGGTCAAAATTAAGTAGTTCCTTCAATGAGGGAATAACAAAAATAGTAAATAATCACACTTTGATGGTTTAGGATCATTAGAATGTTCAAAACAATAAAAAAAATTCACATAAAATCACAATATCAAGCAGGCCTCATATCCAGTTACCTACTCTATCCACTCGATGATTGCAATGATTTGCACTCCATGTATTTCGGTGAGATGAGTAGGCAACCATAAGGCCACTTTGGGCAAAAGAAACTCATTTTGGAATTACGATATATCACCCTTCAAACCTAGATAAAATCAAGATGGTTGGACTGCTCCACGAGTGCGAAGGGGTCATTCTAATTCCCCTATGGCATCAAAAACATTATGTCAAAGTGATACAATCTAAACATAAATAGAATCACTCATCCTAACTCCCTAAGAAGGCTATTGATAGTCCGATCGCTCCTCGAGATAGGGATGGATGATTATCATAAGCAATTGGAATCACACTTGGATGTGGGATTGCCCATTAAAAGCAACAAATGCTAGAAAGGAACCAGATTAGTCATATTGGTCAAGCGACTTGTCGCTTCATTCATTGTCATTTCTTCACCAATCCATTGTGTGAAGAAGTAGTTCAAAACTTCAACTTAATCATAATCAAAATCAACAAAATATCACTTTATCATAGTAAAATTATGTTCGTCCTTCAAATCATTACATACAAAAATCACAAATTTCCCTTGTTTGCTAGGAACATAAGCAGACATGACATCTTCAATTGTAGCTCTCCTACCGGTCGGAATTGTTGTAGCAGTTGAAGCTACCCAATTGAGTTTGAGGAATGAGTGTAATTTAACATGCAAAAGCCATTGGGCTAAGTCCTCCGAACATTGAGGCAATTATTCAAGGGATGCATGCCATCTTGCATGATTGGGCCATCCGGCGTTGATCAGACCATTGATCACCATACACCCTATAAATAGATTAGTCTATATTTTTGCTCAGCGTTGTGTTTTCCACAAAGCGCATCGCAAAAAAGGGCATCTGTAGACACCTAAATCATGTCATTCTTAGGGGAGTTACTTACATAGACACACTCATAAGATCATAAGACATAATCTTGGAATTTCAAAGCACCAACATTGGTTCTCACCACTCATTTTCGGCCTTTTCAAGCCATCCAAGCTTGGCCGCTCAAGCCAAGAGTGACCAGATTTTAGCTGCTCAAGCCTTGAGTGGCCAAACCTTAGCCGCTATAGGCGATAGTGGCCAGATCATATCTGCTATAGATGACATCGATTAAGCCATAAAAAGTGGTTTATCGACAAACAGGCCCAATCTCGGATGGAAGTGGCAATCTGCATGTAATAAATGTGAGCGAGAGTGACTTTGCATTCCTTTTCATGATCATTTCACATAGGAGACTTGAGTTTGCATTTAGACTTAATTTAACTGACCTTCAAGCATTAACAAAGGACAAAAGCTTCTCATGCTAACGAATAGTTTGCATAGAAGACTCAAGTGGGCAGTTATATTTCAGTTAACTAGCCTTCAAATATAGATAATAGACAAGAGCTTATCATGCTATCATTTCTAGGGCTTGGACATAGACCTAGGATTTCACACTATAAAATGTGTAAGCCTCAGAGCACCAAAGGAGACACATGATCGACATATGACATATAGAGACCCGAATCACATACAGGAGATCATTTCAAAGAGAAATTTCTCTTTGGAATCACGTGTGCGACGGAGCTTTGACAAATCAAAGGGCACAACACCTACTTTCTTCAACATCAGATCATAGTATTTGACCCATAGCTTTGGGGCAAGGAGAGTAAGGTTTTCTTTAGCGGTCATTTTCTTGGACAGTGACCCGCAGGCTTAGCTTAGATAGACATAGCATCTTTTATCTTGTTTTCTTATATCATTAGCTTAGATTTACATGATTTCATGGCATTTTTTTTATCATAGTTCTGTTACATTCTTTGATTACTAACAACCTTATCCAGGGAGGCAATCTCGGATAGCTAAATGTGTATTGTTGTTTGAATTGCATACAAGGCCACAGGTTTACGAGACATAATCCATGACATACAAGAGCAAGAGGATCCATCTGAGATACATACCTAGAGAAGGATGCATTTGTAAGCCCTCGAACATTTTTGTGTGCAGAACTAGGAAGCATTTTAGAGTGCACAACCCTTTTTCAAAATGGGACATCTCTTCATCCACTTATAAATCATTGTATCAAGATGGGTATCCCTAAGAAGGATTGACATGTAACTGGGGTTCAATATTAATGAAAGATCCATTCTTTGTCATTTTCGTGTTATATATTTTCTCGTAATATTTTAGCTTCATTTTTGGTATAGTAATAACATCACAAGTAGAGTTAATAGTGGTGCATATGCCCCGGGGTCGCTACACTACCACCTACCCTATTAGCCCACCATCCAGATCTAGGTGCCTCCATCCTAGTTGAAGACTTTCCCATATCGCTTTGCTAACTTTGGTGTGATCCCCTGATAGCCAAATCATTTGGTAGGCACCCAACAAGGTGCACTACCTCATTCTCCATCTAATCCATGTAGGTCCACCCCCATCAGTACTACACCTAGTAGAACTCCACTATGGAATGAAGTCGTGTCACCTTCGCCTATAGCCTAGTTGCATCTTCACCGCTAGACCCCTCCCACCTAGGACTCTGAGATCACAAATATGCTCATTGAGCTGCTATCTCTACGTAAGCATCTTATACCTGTATCCATAGGAGATCTTTCTCCTGCCTAACCTTGAGTAGCTCATCCCACAGCTCATTATCTATGTCACCTTGTGCCACCTACTATGCCTACATTCCCTGATCCCCAATGTTATCATCCCCAAATTCACCCCAATATCCTAAGTCCAAGAGGTCTACCTACTCATCTGCCATGTTCCCATACCCATACCACTCACCTACCTCAACCTAGTCCTCATTAGGAGCCTCCTAATGATCCTCCTCTTCTACCCCTACTACACCACTCCCCAATGGCCCCTCTCCTCACCACTAGCGCATCACCCACTAGGAGTCATACTCCTTTGTAGTCCCAACATCATCCAAATGTCGAATTTTTACTACAGGATCCACATCCCTACCTACAACCTCCACCACTGGCCACCTCAGTATCCTCTCATCCCCATGGCACTGGTAAACCATTAGCTCACTGGGCAACCCCTATCATAGCCCAAACTACTACATAACCCAAGCATATGGGAAAAACTACCACTCTATCCTATGTTAGCCAACCAGCCACCTCTTTCACCTCACCCAGTGAAGCTACACCTCCGCCTTAGCCCATGTTGGGAAACCCCTATAGGGTCTTGTTGTGGCTTCTCCACAATGTACCCCAAAATTGGGGACCCACCTTTTTATTTTGGGTATTTGGATGTTTACGAATTGTTTTAAGCGCCTAGTGGTTTTTCTTTGTGTTGGTTTTGCAGTTATTGTTAGTTCTTGTTGTGACCACCAAAATGGCCTCACACCTATGATTCCTACTACGTAAACAAAATAAGAGATACAAAAGAATGCATTGCAAAATTGACAACAAATGTGAAAGGAAATAACACTTTTATTCCATTAAAGAAGCCAATTCCGATTACAAATATGTCCCTCTTAGGGATACCATTTTGATACTCTTATTATAGTAGGAAATGCACATGAAATCCCTCTCAAGGGTGAATGTGATTGTTAGGCCATTTGGGGTTACACGAACTACTCTAGGGTGGATTTGACCCTTTTTTCACATTTACGAAGGACTTATATGGTTGAATCTCCTTTGAATATGCTTTCCTGCGGTCAAGCAACAACACAAAAGCATTAATAGCATAGGCATGCTCTCATGATGAGGCCTTTTAAAGGATATAAACATGAAAATGCCATAACACTAATGAAATCAATAAAATGAAAAAATAATATTAGAATTATCTCAAATTCATAAATATTTTTTAAAAAATAGAAATGAAGAGTACTGATATTTATCTATTGAATCAATTTAATGAAATAATGCATGGAAACAAGAGATTAGTACAAAATTACCTAAATTGCCATAATGAGAATAACTTGCATGGATCCCTAATTATATCGGTCAATGTCTCTAAAACATGAAATAAACTACTGAAATGCTAAATCTAACCTAATTAAGTACAAATAAAAAGAAATAGTAAGGATATCTATCACCTGTTACAAATCGTAGCTCAAATGAGCAGTCTGCACTACATACCATGGTTGTCAGCCATGATGAGCAATCAAGTAGCTTTGCCCTCCAAATAAAGGGTTGTGGGCTTGATCTTCCTTGTCCAATTAATGATCAAGGGTCACCTTGGTATCCTCTGATTATATTGGTGGTTTAATGGGCCTCTGTTTGCCCAAATTTATGTTTCTTGGTGTTCTAGCTCCTTAGGGCATCCATGGCACTAATTGACATGATGCTTGATTAGTTAACAAGTGGATAGCAACCAAACTCCCTCTCAATGCACTCAAGTGAGTCCACAATTCGATAGGGCTTCGCTGCTCTAATATCCAATGCTCTCTCTCATAGTTTACCCTAATTCTAAGGGGTACTTATAGGACTACCCAAGGGCTAGGGGTGGCTTCATGGAGAAGACAAGATCAAGAAGATGTTGTTGGGAAAGTTGAATTGGAAGCCTCTAGAATCTTCCATCCTTCAACTACCCTCTTCTAGAAAAAATGGTCGTTCAAACTGATTTGGCTTGGATGAAGGCCAACTGAACTTAATTTTAGACCATAGGTGACAACTACGACTTAGACTGTGAACCGCAGGTGTCAACTATGGTTCAGATTGTAGACCACAGATCTTTGTTGTGATTCAGATTGATTAGGCCAAGGAGTCCAAATTGAGTGGTTATAACCAGTGCTCTATCTTGGAGTCTATCCAAGATCTTCCATATGGTCTTGTAGCATGTCCAATATAAGTAGTCACCTTCAACATGAAATGTTTTAGGTGTCTAAAGATGCCCCTTTTGAGATGTATTGTGAGATCGAACAACACGTGAGCAAAAATACACCACCTAAAATGATGTCAAAGGTTGTGTGATGATCATTTATCTTATCAACATTAGATACCCCAAGCCCTGCAAAAGGATGTGTATCCTAGAATCATTGCTTCCAACCGGGTTAAAGGCTTAAATTTGAAGAGCTTGCACTCATCATCAGGCATTCAGGTAGCTTTTGATGCTACAATAGGATTTAGGCCTATATAACTGAAAGAAGGAGAACTGCAAACTAACTGTCATATTTGCTATTTTCCCTAAGCAAAGGGGTAATCTTATGATAGCTATTGACAATAATTTGTAAAATGAACATAATTTTAATAAGATCAAGGGATCTAATATTTCAAGGATATTATATTGATTATGATTATGATTATGATTATGATATTATGACTACCGCTTCAAGCGACAAGTCGATGAGGGTAATGACAATAAATAAAGTCACGAGGTCACTTGACCATAATGAATGATCTGAATAAACTTTGATTTTAGCATTTAATTATTTATCTAGGCTTAGTTTAGCTTATGATTGCAATTATTAATAGTATTTGCACATTTCTATCCCATGGAGCGGTCAGGTTGTAGTAGCCTTCTTAGGGAATCAAAATGATACAAATCCAGTTAGATTTATGTTGAATTAATTTGTCGATGATCTACTGAAAAGGTGTCATAGGAGAAATGATATGAAATGCTTCATTCTCGTGGAGCGGTCTAGACTTGAAGGCCTTCTTTGAGATTGAAAAGAAGCATATCAAATCAATGATGATAATTTTACCCCAAATGTCCTTATGGTTATTTACTCATCTCATCGTATTACATGGAGCATCACTCACTACAACTATCGAGTGTCTAGGGTAAATAACTGAATACGAGGTGCATTTGACTTTTGACTTGTTTAATAATTTTGTTTGACTTTTTGAAATTTTTAATTGATCTTGGTGCTTGAACATCACCAAATTTGATAAATTTATTGTTCTTATGGTGATTCTAATCTGTTAGGAATCATTAATTTGTTATTTAAAACCTTCCTACAATGGTATTTTAGTGCATTTAATGCCATTTACAAACCATGTGCATGGGCTACAACTAGAAAATTCAAATTTTGGGAACCATGCATCAGGTCTGTGGTTAGTAAACCCTAATTCTAGGACCATGATTGTCAGCTACGGTCTAAAAAAATTAAAAAAAGGTATATAAATTTTTGCATTTGAAAATTTCTTTATTATTCTTTGAAATTTATGTGCAACTAGAGAGCTCTGAGAGGTGAGGAAGCATTACTGAAGTGAGACACTACTGAAACAATGACTTTCTACCTCACACACATCTCGATGGCAGACCCATCATAGCCTTCATCTAGTAGAGGGATCGGTGTAGGAAAGGTAACCCTAAACCTAGTCCTCGCACTCCTTACCAATTTAAAATGAACCACATTAAGTAATGGGTTAATTAACTTCACTAAATTAGTGGTAAAGAACCTCACAGTAGTCTAGGATAGAGTAGGATTAATTTTCTTGGGTGCCAGGCTAGGAAGTAAGCTAGAAAAGATCACATTCCTAGACCGCAGCTGGCAGATGGAGTGCCCAATTGTCATATTGGGGACTGCAGCTGTCAGTTGTGATGAGATTCAAATCCCAATGGTCAAAAATTTGACCATTACGTAGACCACAGATTTGACCTGCAGTTCCCAACTTTTGACAAAATTTTCAAATTTTTATTGATTTTTTTATTTTTCTTGGCAATTAATGCCATTTATTGCACATCTAAGATA
The DNA here is from genome assembly GCA_028583015.1 of Wollemia nobilis. Taxonomy (NCBI): domain Eukaryota; kingdom Viridiplantae; phylum Streptophyta; class Pinopsida; order Araucariales; family Araucariaceae; genus Wollemia; species Wollemia nobilis. The sequence goes on from JAQPPZ010003271.1 coordinate 5,056,416, forward strand.
CATTTGTAGAACCCTAAAATTGGCATAGTTAAACCTTAGTAAAATATTAAAATTCAAATTTTAACCCCGAACTGCTCGTTAAATCGCCTGTTACCCGCTTTCCTCATTTTCTACACTATTTTTAGGATTTGTTTTGACCGTTGGACGATATCATTGTAGATTAGACAAAATCATTCCAGATCTGATGAATTCGTCTGGAACAGAACGTCCAGATGATTTTGTCCCAAAACCAAATTTTCATACTTAGCTTCTATTTCAACAGCCTCTCTAACTTGGGCAGAGAGCGTGTCTGCGTAGTTAGAGTCTCCCCCGTTGGAGATCTCCCAAATTGGGATGATATCCAACCTCCTAACCTCTCCCTAATCCTATATAAACTAAGATTTTCTCAGTTTATCCCCCTTGAACTCCTTGATTGACTCCCCTGAACCCCCCGGAATTTCCACGCACCTCAGAGCATCCTCACACCACTATTTGCATTCTGCATTTCATGTTTTCTCATAGGAACTTTACTATTTTTTAGTCGAAGCTAGCTCGGATCATCGTAAGCGATTCCAAGCAATTTCAGATGATCCTGTCGAGAAGCGCAGATGATCTCGTATGATTGGATGCGATCCTGACTGTAGTCTAGATTAGGGGCAATCAGAGTCCAGAGTTTGCATCTTTTATTTGTTTTCTGCATTTCTTTATACATTATTTTAGTTATTATATTTATGCATCTTGGAGTTCACCTCATTTAGGATAACCACATGGTAAAGTTAAAATTGATCATTAAATCTACTACATTTCTCTTATTTGTTATTTGAATTTATTATTTAGGCATGTTTGTTGTTGTTCCTATCATTCTCCTTCACTTTTGTAGTTGCATCTTTGGTATTTTGTATCTATTCCTATGATTGCAGGTTTTTGATGAATTTGTCTGATGAATTCATCAGATTGACGATGATATCGTCTGATCTCAAATGATTACATATGAGTTGAGACGATCTGGACTGCTACAAAACTTAGAATCTTCATCAGACATCCAAAATTAGGTATGTACTATTCTAGTTAGCATATTCTCTATGTTTAGCATTCATTTCTATTTTCTATATTCACATAAATCTATATTGGCATATAGAATAGTTTAGATTCATCTTAGCCAAACCTAGGAATTGAATTATTAAAGTGCAAAATGAACACATCAAACTTACTATCAACCTAGGTGTGGAAACTGCCACTCAAAATTTTCCTGGTGAACCCACCATCCATCAAAAATTCACCCTTATACTCCTCCCTCAAGAGGCGGGACCTTCAAGGGGCCTCTCAGTTTGAGGTATTGTCCCATCCTTCTCGCATCCCCCTTCCGGGCATGGATCCTATAGCTTGAAGGTAAGGATGCAAAAAATTTGGAGCGATACATTTTGGTGAACCCGACGTGAAAACTAAAAACCTTTTGAAAACAATCCAAAAAAAAAAAAAACAAAACATAAATGCATTTAGAATCAAATATTGCATATCATATTTAGATGGTAGATTATAATAAAATATGAGATGTCACCATTAATGTTGAGAATCAAATAATAGCTATAGAGTTTAATTCTTTGCTTAGAGTACCTCAAACAAATAGGGTTCCACCTTTGTGGGACGAACTTAATAGGAGATTGGGTATTATTTCATCTAGAACAACCGAAATTAGGCAAATTAAGAGGTTTGTCCTAGATAGAATCCTAGATCCTGATCAAGTGACCTTATATCATGAACTTCAGAGAGCTTGCCATAGGTGGTTAGTAGACAAAAGAGCACTTGTGTCTTCAGAATTGTACACCTTTGAGGAATACCTTGAGAATGCAATTGTAGTACATAAATTTCTATCTCGTATAGAGGATCAAGAGGTCGTTCTTACAGATAGAAAAATATGGAATAGAGTCCCTAGAGCTGTGTTATATCGAGAGTATTGCCATGAAATCTATTTTTACAAGTTCGAATATGAAGCAGATAATATCACCATAGCACACTTTGTCAAATTCTTGAAACAAAATTTCCAATTTGAAGAGGAGCATTTCATGACTCCTGATGAACTTGATCCTATCAATGACATCTATAAACTATTTATAGAAAACTAAGCTATTATTTTATTATTATTATTTCTTGCATTTAGTGTGTTGTTTATTGTCTTTATAATCATAAAAACAAAAATCAATAAATAAATAAAAATAAAAACAAAACAAAATCATAACAAACATCAAAACATTTTCTTGTAAGCATTATAGTAGGTATATAGTTAAAATATATACCTCCCAAATTTGTTGCAAATATATATATTTGCTAAAATCTAAAGTTAGACATAATGACTAGACTCAGGAATGGAAAACAGACTGAAGTAGAAGAAGATTGGTTAAGAAAACCAGGAAATAACCCAGATGTCCTTCCTAAAGACCCAATTCAGGAAGAAGGAACCTTTGACCAACAAGAAGAAGAATTTGTTGTAGGAAATGAACAAAAAGAAAATGATAGAGAGGAAGGATCCTCATCCCCTAAAATATCTCCGGAAGGAGCTGTTACTTTTGAGAACATGGAACATTTTTGGAAGTTCCTCAATAATAATATGGGCACTCTTAATAGAGTAGTCCATATGGACAAAGATCAAATTAGTGACACTCAAGAAACCCTAGAAGACATATATCACACATGCACTAATCCCTTGTCCTTCGTTGATCAAGAAAGTGATCAAGTTGGACCATCCAATTTGGATATGGCCGCTATAATCCAGAACATGCAACAACAACAGGTTACCCAACCACCTAGAGTGCCTGTTACCAAGCCTAGGGTTATTCCCACACAAAAGAAACCTTCATTCACTGCTCTATTTCACCAAGCTATTGATCAGTATACCTCAAATCAACAAAAGCCTAAAACAAAACCAAATACCAATTTCCAACAATCTGGGATACAACATAATGCTACAACAAATCTTCTTCATAATACTCTTCCTACCAACCATTTGCATAACAACAATATAGCATCTAATCCTTATGTCACGCTAGCATACGCTCACAAATCCCATACTAATGTACCATCGAACCAATATGGTGGGCAAACTGGTAATCTAGAAGCCATGGTGAAATAGTTAGTCTCTCGCATGGACCAGATAGATCCCTACCATCCCTTGTACAATTATCGAGAGATGTGTAGTCAGCCTCTAGATCCTATAGTTGTAGCACAACCATATCCCAAACACTTTCCTATGCCTATCCTACCTATATACAAAGGAATCGAAGATCCCATAGAGCATCTTCGTATGTTTAGGATAGCATGTCATGATATATCACATGATGACTTGTTATTACTAAAAATGTTCCCAAAAAGTTTAGGAGGGATGGCATTGAAGTGGTATTATCAATTACCCACTCATTCTTTGAGAAATTTCGAAGAGACCGCCGAGTCTTTTGTGCATCAATTTAGTGCCTACATTGAAAGGCATGTAACTATTAAAGATTTGTACAACCTAAAACAAGACAAATATGAGTGTTTTTCTGACTTCTTAGCTCGATGGAGGTAGTTGATAGGAAAATTACACTTTGTGTTACCTTATCGGGAAATGCTTGATATCTTTATCAATAATTTACAAGAACAGTTATCCTATGAGTTATCAACTACTACCTTGACCACCTTCGATCAAGCTATAGATTTATCTCAAAGAGTGGAAGATGCTCTTATTAGGAGAGGTCAGCTTAAAAAGAAATATGATGAGAAAACATCCAGAAATCAATATAAAAATAAACAAGTTGTGGGTGATGGAGTCACTGATAGCAGAAATGTTGCCAATGTTAATACTATGAAAACAACAGAGAAGTTCATATTGAAACCTCCTGATAAACCACCTTGAGAATTTACTAGGTTAAATCAACCCTTATCAACCATTCTCCCGCAATTACTAGCACGAGGATTGATCCAATTACCAAATATCCGAGAACCTGATCCAACTATACCCGGATACAGAGCTGATTTACATTGTGATTTCCATAGAGGACCTAGACACGCTACCAATTCTTGTAAAAGATTAAAACATAAAATACAAGACCTGATTGATAACAATGAGATGGAGGTACAAGCCTTTCAACCTAAACAAAATCCTTCCAATAATGCTCAAAAGAACATCCCTCAAAATCAGAATCAGAATGCCAATCAGTCACTAGACATATTTCAACATCCTTTACCAAAGCATGGTAAAGAGGTGGCTAATCAAATTGAGCATCATAATGTTCCCCCTCCTACCCGATATGTAGGAACTATTAGTGGACATTCACCTACTCATGATGTGGAAGTATTTGACACAAATTTATCCATGGTTACGAACTGACCTCTATGTAATATTCGGACCTCTGACCTTAGTGATACCGAATATGAGACTGAAAGTGACATGGAAATCACCTCAAATCAATCGAATAGCTCTGAAGATGAATCAGATCCTATTCAACCTATCACAAATTTTATGGTTCCAAAAGAACCATTTCCTAGAAGAGTCACTACTAGACCATCTTCTCACCAATTACTTCCTAATGAACAAGCCATAAATGCTAGACCAAGGCCCATTCATCATCCACAAAATAATATTGTAGGTACCATCGGAGCCGTTACTAGGCAATGGGCTCAAAACTCTCAACAAGATCAAACTTAGAACGATGGATCAGCTCCATTTGTTTTGAAAAATCCCAATAGAGGGAATCATGCACCTAATGTTCAACCTAAGCCTCCTTATAATATTAATGAACAATTATCAAATACTACAGCTAGAATTTCCCTTTTGGACCTTTTAAGATCTTCTCCTACCCATAGGGATGAATTAATGCTCACATTAAGCCAAATGATGGTACCACAAAATATTCAACCTGAAGCCATGTCCAATACTATCATAACTCAAGAAGTCGATTGTATTGACTTTCGGGATAGAGATATACCACAACATAGTTTACATAAGGATAACCCCTTATATATTACTGCCCTAATTGGGGATGTAGCCGTTAAATGAGTCTTGATTGATAATGGTTCATATTTAAACATATGCACTTTTGACTTCTACCAAATATTTGGGTTTAGAAGTGATGAAATGAAAAGAATTGATATGATTATAAAAGCCTTCAATGACGAAACACAAGAAACATGTGGAGTTATTACTATCCCCTTGCAAGTTGGTCCGAGAACCTTGGACACGACCATGTTTATTGTACATTGCCCTGCATCGTACAATATACTTTTGGGTCACCCTTGGATCAACGCAATGTGAGATGTTCCCTCAACTTTACATCAATGTGTTAAATTCGAATTTAAAAATCAATTGGTTACCATTCATGGTGATCCTAGACCCTTTGATATGTGTGCTTTGGCAGAACCGGTTGGAGTTCAATTTTGCCCTGCTCTGTCATCCACACATCCTAATTCTCATCAACCGACCAAAATTGTGAAACACACACCCATAACATCATCTACTTTTTCCCCATCAACTACACCTCTACATATAGCTCAACCATCTTCCAAACAAACCACATTAGGACCTCGAAAAGATCATAAAACTACAACCAATGCTTCTTGTTTTACTCCTATAACTTCCATACCTATAGACTCATCCATTGATATCTCTATAGCATCTACATCCACTACAGGCATACTTTCCACATCCGACGATGCAGGAAATGTTCCTTCTACCTCTTATGCTCTTACTGATGAGCTCTTGCCCGATTTATCTAAAATTCTTATATAAAAAAAAACAAACACTGCCATGCAAGATTCCCTTATTTTAAATAAACTCCCACCCTCTCCTCATACCTTGGGCCTCCCACAACCTATGGGAAGTATTTACCAAGTTGGGAGTTGTGCTTTTATTTATAAGGGATATGACTGGGGAAGAATACCTAGAAATATCAAGACACATTGTGATGGATATGCTAGATGCTATTTTGCTAATGAGTATATTAAAGCTAATCCCATAATGCTTAAATTGGGATATAAAGGGAAAGGTTTGGGACCTTTCCGGAATGGTATGAAAGAACCTTTTGAGGTAGAACCGTGGCTTGCCCGATGTGGTGTGGGCCTATTTCCTAGTAAAGGTCAGCCCTTCCCATTCGAGGATGATGACCACCTCATATGTTACCAAGATTATCTGGATAAATGGGATGTCTTGCATTTTGAGCCTCTTACATGTAATATGTTATCCATAGCTTACCCTGAGATGATTACCGAATCCGACGATGAGTTGGAGGGGGATATCTTTCATGATGTCTCCATTGAGGAATTGTTACATAATGAATTTTATTTCGATGGCTCTATACCTAGTATAGCCCAGCTTGAGGCCACGGCTCCTCAAGATGAATTATCCAAGCTAACCTTGGAAGAATTACAAGAATTAGGCATTTCACCCACCCCATCTAATTTTGAGAGAGATCTACATATGGAAGTGGAAAACATTATAAAAATCAACATTGGAACCAAAGATAACCCTCACATAATCAACATTGGATTAGAATTGAGTCAAGAAAAACAAGATAAATACATTGCATTCCTTAAGCAATATGAAGACGTATTTTCTTGGACATATGAAGATATGCCAGGATTAGACCCTTCTATAGTTATGCATCACCTAGTAGTCCATCCGGATGCTAAACCTATTAAACAAAAACTTAGAAAAATGCATCCTAAAGTGGCCTTACTAGTCAAAGGAGAATTAGAAAAACTCTTAAATGTTGTTTTTATACAAGCCATTGATTATGCTGAATGGATCTTGAATGTAGTTCCAGTAACTAAGAAATAAGCCACTAAAGTTAGGGTTTGCACAGACTTCAGAGATATTAATGTTGCATGCCCTAAAGATGATTTTCCTCTTCCCAACATGGATCAGATCATTGAATTTACTGCTGGGAGTGGAATGATATCCCTAATGGATGGATTTTCTGGTTATAATCAGATCAGGATAGCTCCTGAAGATCAGGCTAAATCATCTTTTATTACCCCTTAGGGAACCTTTTGTTGGAAAGTGATGCCATTCGGTTTAAAGAATGCAGGTGCAACATATCAATGAGCCATGACTTATATCTTTCATGATATGATGCATGATATTCTACATGATTATGTAGACGATATTATAGCTCGTTCCATCAAAGAATATGATCATTTAGATGACTTGAGAAAAGTATTTGATTGGTTAAGGGAGTATCTTATCCGATTGAATCCAGCTAAATGTATATTCGGAGTTAAGTCTAGTAAATTATTAGGGGTTATAGTTTCTTTACGTGGCATTGAAATTGACCCTCTCAAGATCACGGCTATCATTGATATGCCCACACCCACAAATATATTAGAATTACGAAGTCTACAAGGTAAGCTTCAAGCTATTCGCTACTTTATTGATAAGTTGGCAGACAAAACCGAACCTTTTCTTAAGCTTCTTAAGAAAGATGTCTCTTTTCATTGGGATGATGAATGTCAGGAAGCATTCAAACTCCTCAAACAATATCTCCTTAAACCACCGGTGCTTTCACCACCTAGATCTGATCGACCATTTATTTTATACATTTATGCTTTCGATTTTGCCTTAGGAGCTATGTTAGCTCAACTTGACGATGAGAAGAAAGAACGTGCTAATTATTACATCAGCAGGACCTTAATCAGTTATGAAACTTGCTATACCGTATTAGAGAAGTTATGTCTAGCAGTCGTATTTTCTACACAAAAACTATGACATTATATGCTCAGCCAAAAAACGTATGTTATTGCTAAATTCGACCCTTTGCGATATCTCATGAGTCGACCGTACTTATATGGTCATACAACAAAGTGGGTTCTTGCGCTAAGCGATTTTGAACTCACGTTTATAGGATAGAAGTCTGTTAAGGGTCAAATCATAGCAGATCAATTAGCTGCTGCACCTTTAGAGTCTACCCATCCCCTCATCATTGAGTTTCTTGATGAATGCCTTAAAATAGAGGCAGACCATCTAGAGCAATGGTCCCTATACTTTGACAGAGCCCGATGTATGAGTGGGGCTGGTGCAGGTATTATTTTAATATCTTCATAGAAACATCTTATACCTCTGTCCTTCAAACTAACATTTGCTTGTACTAATAACACTGCTGAATATGAAGCTCTTATCCTTGGATTACGAGCTGCCTTAGCACTACAAATTAAAAATCTATTGGTTTTTGGTGACTCTCAACTTGTCATAAATCAAATCAATGATGTTTATCAAACCCAAGATGATAAATTGCATCCATACAAAGCATATGCCTTACAATTATTATCTTTGATTGATCAAATTACCTTGGAAGCTATTCCTCGAACTAATAACCGTGCGACTGACGCTATGGTTGCAGCTGCATCTCTTTTGCCCTTGGAGTTAGATGACGAATATGCTACCATCATTATTCATCGACTCCAGGAACCTACTTCAAGAAAATCATGCTTAGAACCTTTGGATTTGTTTCTAATCAATGAAACTACTCCTGAACATTGGTACACTGATATATTTAATTTTTTGCAAAATGGGACCTTTCTTGAAGGTTGTAATAGCAACCAACGTAGGTTGTTATGTAGATGAGCAAGTCGCTTCATGATTATTGGTAATACCTTGTATAGGAGATATTTTGAAGGCATCCTATTGAGATGTTTGAATCTAGCAGAATCTAGATCAGCTTTGAGTGAAGCCCACAATGGATCTTGTGGGGGGCATTTTAGTGGTAGCGCCATTGCTAAAAAGCTCCTTAGGATAGGATATTTTTGGCCTACCATGGAGAATGATGCACATGATTATGTATGTCATTGCGACAAGTGCCAGAAACACGTCGACCTTGTCCATGCGCCTGCACAAGAGCTACAGGCTATTTCATCTCCTTGGCCCTTTTCAAAATGGGGCTTAGACATCATTGGAAAAATTAACCCTATGTCATCTGATGGGCACAAATTTATCATAACCGCCACTGAGTATTTCACAAAGTGGGTTGAAGCTATGCCATTAGCTTCTTGTACTAGAACCCAAGTTTCCAAGTTTATTTTTAATCAAATTATTTGTAGGTTCGAAATTCTTGCAAATCTCATCTCAGATAACGACACTTGTTTTAAAAATAAAGATGTTAAGAAATTATGTCAAAAGTATAAAATTCAACATCGTTGGTCCACTCCCTATTATCCTTAGGGTAATGGCCAAGCAGAAGCATCTAATAAAACATTAATCAAAATCCTTAAAATACTGGTCACCAAATCTGGTCGAGATTGGCATATTCAATTATATCCTGCTTTGTGGGCTTATCGAACTAGCATTCGTACTCCCACAGGCACTTCCCCCTTTGTTTTGGTTTATGGCGCTGAAGCAGTTTTTCCCTTTGAGTTAGAAGTTACTTCTTTGGCTTTGCTACTTCAAGATACTAAAGTAGGAGATGAATATCATGCTGGCAGACTTAGTCAGCTGGAACTCCTAGATGAAAAGCATATCAATGCTTTGGAACATCTTCGTGCCTACCAAAACAAGCTTAAACGAGCATACCTCAAGAAAGTTCATCAGTGATCCTTTGATATTGGTGACCTTGTCTTAAAAGAAAATAAAAAAAATACTAATGCAACTAAAGATCTTAAAGGTAAATTTGAGCCCAACTGGCTTGGACCATATGTCATCACTGCTAAATTTGGATCGGGTGCATATCGATTAGCTACCTTAGATGGTAAAGATCTTAAAGAACCTATGAACATTATGCATCTTAAATGCTATTATGCATAAATCTGGTCATTTCATCATTGTATATATTGTTATTTTGCATATTGTTTCATTTTAGTCATCCATATAAAAATTTCAAAATAGTAATGGTATTTATTCTTTCCATTCATAAATTAAAATCAAAATATAAAAAACATCAAAATCGTCAAAATCTTCAAAAACATATTTTATTTTCATACCTGTCAATTCTTGAAGTGTTGCAGTTATATTTTCAATTATTTTGGATAAATTAGAATTTATTTGGAATCTCGCACTTTCACATTCACATGAATAAATATCTTGATTTTATTTGGTATGATTATTAATCTCTCTTATATCAAAGTCCACAGTTGAATTAAATAAAGTTTTGAGCATAGAGAACTGATCTTGTTATTTACTTGAACCAAATATATCTTTTCACATTAAAATGATTTCATTGCAAATTCAATATCATGCTACATAGTAAAAGTGGTTTCTTGAGAGAAAATTTTCCCCTACTATCCTATCATGCACATGGTCTAGAATATTTGAGAATTGACAAAATGACAAGCTCACCCCTACCCAAAATAAAAATCCCTTGCTCTACAGCTAATCCGAGCAAGTATCCCTAGCATAGGAAGAAAAAGAAAAGTCAAAGAAAATGAGAAAAAGAAAAATATCATTTTGTACCATCGCAAAAATATTTCAGCATTATCTCAAGTTCTAAGCAAAAAACAAAAAAAAAAGAGAAAAAGAAAATGCAAAAGTAAAATGCAATAAATCCCTTTCCCTACCCCTTGAAAATAAAATAAGGGTGAATGAGCTTGAATCCCTGGAATTATCAATTATTCAAAAATTGTGAGGTAAGCCCCATAACAGGTGGTTTGTGTCCAACCCGCTTGGCCTTGGGTAATCCCTAGCATGGTGATATGTCTGTCACATTAGAGACCTTCTTTTGTATAGACCTATGTCGGAACATGGATTAGCTAGCTCTTGATAACCTGACTTACATAGTAGTCTGGTACGGTTACATGCATATAAATCATGGTCAACAAACATTCATTTGGTTAATTCAAATTACTTGTATCAAATTATCTTGCTCAAAATTGGTGAACGAACAATACAATTGCACACACTTTTGTATTTGAGAGATTCTCTATCATTATGATAAATCAAGATCGGCAATGAACTCACATATGCACATGAGGGTTCCTTACAAATCTACATTTGTATTTGAGATAATTTAAAATATTTCTGCAACTCTTTTGGAATAAATTTTATTTTTATTTCAGAACATTTGTTTAGTATAAAAACAATTACATGCATTGTTTTCAAAAAATTCAAAATTCTTTTCAAACAACATATTACAAAATCTAGTAAATAAAGTCAAGTTATATATTATTATTTTTTGTTTATCTCAAAATCAAAAATCAAATCATTCAATAAAACTAAAATATCAATTTCTTCTTTGGATTTCGTGATGAAGGTATAAGTCTATGCCTATAATTCTATGCCTAGCGCAAACCATTGCTCTAATTTTATTTTCCCATTCATTTTAATTTATAAAAACATATGGCTTACATCATTATGTTACACAATTGTGCTCTCAAAAGAACGCAAATTATTCTATTTCATGTCATTATGTCAACATTCAATTTTTGCAACCATGGTATAATTTCTAAGGAATTGTTCAAAATTTTATCACTTAGGAATTTATGCCTAGCAAAATCATATTTTAGTATTTCATGCATACTATTTTTATGAAAATCTGAAAACAAATCATCACCATCACAACACAAAGTCTTAAGACAGTCTCTTAAGCATTCTTTTACTTTTAGCAATATTTCTATACTAGGATTAGCTTGACGACCGAGCGAGCGGCGACTCCATGAAATGGTCTATAATAGCGACAATGTCCTTTGAAATTATTGTTAGAAGTCCCTTTTATTTTTCATCAAATCACACCAAAAAAACCAATTGTTTATATCAGATTATTTCATTTAAATTTTACAACATGCCATAAAATTATAATATTTCTAAAAAGACATAATCACATGAATCATCAACAACCAAACGATTCAAACATTAAAGCATCATAAAACATGTGGAAAAGTCATATCACAAAAAGAACATAGTCAAACTTTTTTTTTTTAATTTTGCTTTTCCACGCTTTTACGTCAAACGCTCGATTTGGGTAAAAACACGGAGGGGGCACCATAGTAAGCAGTTGTACGATTCGACCTAGATTCGTCGTCTAGAAAATTGAGTACATTTTTTACTTTCTCGTAAAACGAGAACTCATATTTAACGCATTTTCTTCAAAAAATTTGCTAAAGAGGGGGAAAAATGTAGCACCCTAAAATTGGTGCAGTTAAACCTTAGTAAAAGATTAAAATTCAAATTTTAACCCTAAATAGCTCGTTAAACCGCCTGTTACCTGCTTTCCTCATTTTTTGCACCATTTTTAGGATTTTTTTTACCGTTGGATGATATCATCACAGATTAGATGAAATCATCCCAGATCTGATGAATTCGTCTGGAATAAAATGTCCAGACAATTTTTTCCCAAAACCAAATTTTCATACTTAGCTTTTGTTTCAACAGCCTCTCTAACCTGGGCAAAAAGCGTGTCTGCACAGTTAGAGTCTCCCCCGTTGGAGATCTCCCAAATTGGGATGATCTCCAACCTCCTAACATCTCCCTAATCCTATATAAACTATCAAAGGTGATGAAGACGTGCAAGAGCATGCCACAATATTTTTGGACGTATACTTCTATATTAAAAGGAACAATATATTAATTTTGTATACCTTCATCACAACCCTCTTAGGACCAGCCTGAGAGTGGTTTAATCAGCTAAAGAAGCATATTATCACCAGTTTTGAGCAATTAGCTAATGCCTTTCTTGAAAACTTTTATTTTAGTGTCAAGAAGAAAGCTAACCTTTCTAATATCTCTATGCTAGCTCAGTATGATGATGAGACAATATTAGAGTACAAAAAGAGGTGGAGGAGATTAATGGCAACATTTCCATTCCCAATTCTTGCTATAGAACTGACCCGAATGTTCACAAAGAGCTATGCTAAGCACATCTCATTATTGTTGCAACTGCAATAGTATCTGACATTTGAGGAAGCTTTAGCACATGCCAACGTAATTGAGGATATCAAGCTGCAAGAAGGTAACTTGAAGCTCAAAAATTGGAAGGAGATGCACAAGAAGAGCTCCACGAAACATCAAGGCAAGTAGGCCCATATCAATCAAGTGAGGTTAAACCTCCAAAGAGAGGATAAGGGGCAACAAAAGCAAAATTATCAGGCCCAACCTCCTCCTGCACAATACAAACATCACAAGAATAATTACAAGGGCAAAAATAAGGAGCAACGCCCACCTTGCCAGTTCACGCATTTTACGGAATCATTGACATCAATATTCCATCAATTATGTGAGGCTAAGACAATTAGGTTTCCCAAGATTAAGTTGGTCAATCCTAATCAACCTAATTCAAAGGGGTATTAGGATGATCTATTTTGCATCTTCCTTCGCATGAAGGGCCATGACATTGAAGTGTGTTGGTCCTTCAAAAATATTGTGCAAAATATGATTGATAAAGGCGAGCTTATAGTGCCAAATAATCCACTGGCACTCGATAACCAAAACATGGGGATTTATAAAAATCCATTACCAAACCATGAGGCACCATGCAACAATGTTGGCTAGGTCAACCAAGTGTGCATTGAACCACCTACCTAGGGGTTCGTAGGCATGGTTAATGTTGTTACAATACATGGGAGGTATGAGCCACCAAATCAACCTCACACTCCCATTAGGATACAAGCTACATCGAATCAACAACTAGTTTAGAATATTCTAGGCCCACCAACTAGATCGATGGTGACCATATGAAGTAGGTTGGTTCAAAGCCTGCAGACAACTCCTATGAAGTTATCTATTTATGAGCTGATATAGCAGTCCCCTAAGCATAGGGAGACTCTCATGGACATTCTAAGGTCCATTGAGGTATAGCACCAAGATGCTCAAGCATTCACTAATTTTGTGGGACACGTACAATAGTGCGAGGAACCTATGATCCAATTCTATGATCATAAAATTAGGATGGTTCCTACAGATATGGCTGAACCACTATTAAATATCATCACATGTGTTAATAACATGCCATTCAAGAGGGTCTTGGTCTACACTGGTTCGTCGATCAATATTATAACAACCAAGATGTTAAGTCCTTTAAAGTTGCCCAAGTTACATATTGTGCTCACTACATTTACATTGAGAGAATTTAATGATGCGCTATGCTCGACAGTTGGCACAATCATCCTACCTATTTAGGTAGGCCTAAAGACCATCCTCATGATGTGTCATGTGATCTAAGGTAAAATGCAATATAACATCCTTCTTGGAAGGCCTTGGATTTGAGAAATGTGTTGCATTCTCTCTATACTGCATCAATAGGTAAATTACATTCATTAGGGACGGGTTCACGTGGTGTCATCAGATGAAGAGCCCTTCAAATTTGTGAACCTAGTTGATTTTCTAGGGGGTTTCATACTCCCATAAATGCACTTGGATGTCCAGCTAGTGTCACTAGTTAAGAATCTAGGAGGCAAACAAAAGGTGTGTGCTCAACCATCAACATTTGTATTGCACAGATCTAAGCACACTACAACTTCCTTAAAACCAACTACATCAGCAATGCCTTGGGATGAAAGGAAGCTAAAGGCAAAAATGGATGAAAAGAAAAAGAAGCATGTGCCTAAACCAGTTGCCAATGAGGCTTCCACTCCCATGGAAGTGGAAGAAGCCTAGGATAAATTCGAGGAGGTACCTTAGCCTACCTCACTTGCATCTTAAATAGGGTCATTCACACCTCGTGTAACCATTCATTTGGCCAACATAGGGTTAGGTGAATATATTATGTAGAATGTCACCTTTGGACCAATCCTAGAGACTGTACAAGCGATGGGACGACTGCATGCTCATTATTTTTGGGTTGAATCAGTAGTGCCATTAGGAGAGCCATCCAATCAAACAAGATTCATCTATGCTGGGTTGGATTAGCTTCCTTATTGAATGCCCATGGATGAAGATGATGAAAAACCATTCATAATGAATGTTTGTTACCTATCCAACCTTGAATATTCCATGGGTATTTTTGAATTATATCATTGGTATGGTTATGGCCTTAGTAACTGATAGGTTCAAGCTAGGGTTGCAAATATGAGGACACAATGATTTACTTGTAGCATATGTATATCACCTATACCTTAGTCTGTGGGACAATGAGGATTTCAACCCATATCACCTAAATTCTTCTGCGTTCCAAAGGGATAGTCGGATGGTGTCTTACATCACCATAGTGCCACATGAGATGTATCATGAGAATATCTTGGTGGACAGTGAGTCCTCACCCGACAATCAGTCAGGGGATGATGTTGAGCCATTTTATGAGGCAGTATCATATTTATAGTGCTTATATCCAATTTTATCGAACATCAATGATAGTGATCAGGAAATAGCCTATATGGGGCCACATTTTCTAGAACATCCCATTCTAGTAGGGGAAAATGAAGGATTGTATTATGATAGCAATGAAGAAGATGAGATGGAGAGAGCCTATCTAGGACCTCCCTACCTACGTCACCGTAATGCACCTTATACAACTGAGGACATGCATAGAGAGATCAATCTCAATCCTCACCTTAGGGGAAGACCACCAAAATTCAATGTGATCTATCACATGGTGTTTTCCGATCCACCTATGTACATAGAGCTCATTGAACTGAATGATCTAATCTTGCAATCAATGCATGGAGATGACCCAGTCATCTGTAGTTTGCATAGAGAGGACCCACTCATTCATAGTATGCATAAAGAGGACCTATTTGTACTCGTGCCAATAGAGCTAGGTCTTGGGTATGGGAGCTACACTGATGATGTAGATATTTGTCCGTGTGGTCCTAGAGATCAATTCCATTTCATCAATATGGTATGCATTTATTTGACCACTCCACTCCACAATCCAGTTGATCCATCCAAACCATGACATTTAAATGTAGATGCTATCATCTGGGATCATGCTGACTCACCTATTGAGCCTGAATATTTCTTCCCTAATGAAGAAATGCTAAAACCATTTCATTTTGTACCAGGATATGCTGATGATGTCTATCATGCTAAGGATGCTTCCAATGTGGAACCTATAAACCCAATCAATGACATCCATTTGATCCCTATGCCTCATCAGCTTGAGGAGGGATCACACATGTCAATAGAGGAAACCTTTGATGTGGATATCAGCAATGATACCACCAATCCAAGGAAGGTTAAATTTTGATAGAGTATCACTAGAGATAAGTGTGCCATCCTCATCCCTCTACTAAAAGAGAGGTCTAATATTTTCACTTAGACTTACAAAGATATGCTAGGTCTAGATCTAAAATTGGTTACCCATAACCTTTCGCTAGATCTATCAAATAAGCCAATCAAGCCAAATCTTAGAAAGATGCATACAACAGTAGCATTAATGGTGAAGGACAAATTGCAAAAGCTATTGAACGTAGAGTTTGTAATCTCCATAGACTATCCATAATGGGTGTCCAATATGGTTCTTTTAGGAAAACCTGATGGAAGGATTCGTATTTGTATAGATTTTAGAGACCTAAAGAAGGCAACACTAAAAGATTCATTTTTGTTATCGAATATTGATGTTCTTGTAGACACAACTACAAGTCATGAGATGCTCTCCTTGATGGATGGTTTTTTTGGATATAATAAAATTTGGATTAAATACAAAGACTAGAATAAAACCGTGTTTATAATTCCATGGGGAACATTCTACTATAAAGTTATGCCATTTGGCCTTAAAAATATTGGTTCCACATACCAGCGGGCCATGACATATATATTTCATGACTACATGCATAAGATCCTAGAGGATTATATCGATGAATTTTTGGCAAAGTCATTGCTACGTAGTGAGTATGTTGTGGTCCTGAGGAAGGTCTTCGATTGCCTGATAGAGCACAATATTAGGTTGAATCCTAATAAGTGTGTATTTGGCATAACTTTAGGTAAACTCTTAGGATTCATCATTTCAAAATGAGGCATCGAAGTTGACCTAGTAAATGTCAAGGCTATTCTAGAGATGTGTCCTCCCTCAAACATTAAAGAGGTAAGAATTTTGTAGGGAAAAGTAGCATCCATAAAGTGATTTATCATGCAACTATCAGATAAATATTGACCCATGAATCAACTACTACACAAGGATGTCCCATTCAACTAGGATAAGGACTGTTGAGCAGCCTTTGCTGAAATTAAGCAATACCTGGCGACGTCATCAATACTAGCTCCATGAAGGCCAAATGTACCATTTTTGCTATATATATCAATGATCAACTTTGCATTAGGGGCCATGTTAGCCCAAAAGAACATGTAAGGTAAAGAGCAATCCATATATTATATTAGTTGAACCTTGGTAAGTTATGAGCTAGGATATGCATATGTAGAGAAGTTGTGTTTAGTAGTAGTGTTTGCTACAAAGAAATTACGGTACTATATGCTAAGTCATACGACATATGTAATATCAAAACAAAATCCTTTGTAGTATATGATGAGTAAGACATATCATAATACATGTACTACAAAGTGTATCATGCTACTAATAGAATTTGACTTGGAATTCATAAGCTGGAAGTCCATTAAGGTATAAGTCATAGCTGATTAGCTAGCTGAGGTACTTCTATCAAATAGTAGGCCTCTGCCCATTGAGCTTCTGGATGATGCGGTCTTCATCATATCTGAGGCTCTCAAACCTGAATAACCAAATAATAATGCTAATATGACTTTGTTCTTTGATGGTTCAAAGTGCAAACAAGGAGGTGGTGTAGGAACAATGTTTATCATGCCACAAGGATCTCAAATGCCCTTGTCATTCAAATTAGACTTTTCTTGCACCAAAAACAATGCTGAATATGAGGCCCTACTACTGGGCCTCCATACAACCATTGCCATGAATATTAAAAGATTAAACATATTTGAAAAATCCTTGCTCATAGTCAACCAAGTTAAGGGTCTCTTTCAATGCCGATGTCCCATGTTAAAAGCTTATAAATATCTTGTTGTTACATATTTGGATAAATTTGATTGGTATGACATTGAGGCAATCCCTCATTCATAAAATAGGTTTGCAGACACAATGGTGTCTTTGGTATCCTTAATCCCTCAGAATCCATCTGCCAATTTCACTACCATACATGTTAAAATGCTCTCGCATCCTACAGTGGAGCACGAAGCCTTTGATAATAAAATGTCAATGAACATGATTAGTGTGGAACAAAAAGCTAAATGGTTTTGTAGAGCTGAATACTTTCTAAAGAAGGCACCATAGGGGTCATTAACCTCTCAAAGTCTGATGGGGAGTGGTACCACCATTCTCCATAAATTTGTTTTCATTTATGCATTTACACATGTAGATACATAGGAGGAGCAAGTCATCTTAGCAATCAAAGTTGAGACTTACCAGAGCTAGATGTCACAAATACAAGAATTCTTAAAACTTGGTCTGATCCTAGAGGGATTATTACATGCCACAAAATGTACATTCAAGCAAAAAGTGACTAAATATGTCTTTCTAGGAGATATTTTGTACTGATGATTCTACGATGGAGTTATCCTTTATTATCTAGAGCCCCAAGAGATATCTTGGGTGATTTCACAAGCTCATGATGGTATGTGTGATGGCCATTTCAATGGCATGGCCATCGTCAAGCGCATCTTTTGAATGGGTTACTATTGGCCCACTATGGAGAAGTAATGCAATGTGTATGTCAATAAATGTGTCAAATGTCAGCATCATACTAATTTGATGTACTTTCCATCATAGGCCTTATAGCCCATCCAAGTGGCTTGGCCATTTACTCAGTGGGGATTAGATCTTATCAAAAATATTTTTCCTCCGTCATCGGGCCGACATACTTTTCCTATTATGACTTTTGAGTACTTTACCAAATGGGTGGAAGTAATACCCTTAACAATGATGACTGGAGCTCGCATAGCAGAGTTTATACTTGAGCATATCATATGTCATTTTGGGATTCCATCCAAGATAATTTTGGATAATGGAACATCATTTAAGAACAAAACTATGAGAGCTTTGACATCTAAGTATAGAATCAAACACAGTTTTGCGACTCCATATTATCCATAGGAAAATGGGTAAGCTGAGGTCTCAAACAATATAGTGGTGGCTATCTTGAAAATATGGTCCATGAAAACCATAAATATTGGCATATCCAACTACCCCTTGCATTATGGGCTTATAGGACTAGCATTTGGACACCCAATAGGGCAATGTCATTTTCACTAGTCTATGGTACTGAGACAATTATGCCCTTAGAGTTGGAAATTCCAA
Organism: Wollemia nobilis; assembly: GCA_028583015.1. Lineage (NCBI taxonomy): Eukaryota > Viridiplantae > Streptophyta > Pinopsida > Araucariales > Araucariaceae > Wollemia > Wollemia nobilis. The sequence continues at coordinate 5,075,537 of JAQPPZ010003271.1, forward strand.
CACTACACATCACATTAAAAGATATCATTGATGACAACACTGCATGACAAGTTTGACTGGATAAATTGACGCTACTTGATGAACATCGCATGAATGTCTTGAGCATCTCTGCATTTATCAAGAACGATTAAAACGAGCTTATAATAGCAAATTCCATCAGAGGGACTTTAAATTTGGGGATCTTATATTAAAAGAGAACCAACAGAACTCTAATTTACCACTTGATATGTGAAACAAATTTGTGGCTAATTGGCGAGGACCCTATATCATATCTGAAAAGATTGGTTTGGGTACTTATCGCCTAACATCGCTAGCGGGTGTTGAAGAGTTTTAACCTCTCAACATCATCCATATTAAGGCATTATATGCTTGAGAGCGTAAAAAAAAGTACCAAGGGTTCCAAAAACCACTTGGTCATGTCAGTTAAAAGCTCTGAGGGTTTGCTTATAATTGCTCGGTCATCCCAAAAATGCACCAAGGGTTTCTAAAAAACCGCTTGGTCAATCCAAAGGCTTCGAGGGTTTGCTTAAAATTGTCTGGTCATCCTAAAATGCTCCAAGCTCCCTCATGAGTAGTTTGGTCAATCAAAAAGCCCCAAAGGTTCTTGTAATCCCTTTGGTCAATCTAAAAAGGCTCCAAGGATTCTTAAAACCGCTTGGTCAAATACAAAAGGCTCCAAAGGCATGTACTCACCATTTGGTCAAATATAAAAGCAATAAAATCCAAAAAAAAAAAATTGGTAAAGCATAAAATCCAAAAACATTTATATTTACATTATGCATTTTTCATTTGCATTCACACATGCATTCATTTCATCAGTGCATTGCATATAGGCATTCCTCATCCATTGCATTCCATAGTAGAATGGATTGTGTCTGTCAGTCTTACAAATGACACCACATTTACATTTTAATAATGCACCTCTACATTTATCATAATCCATCATTCATGTGAGTAAATGTGTTTGTCAACACAACACCTATTGCTATAAAATATGTATGTATATATACCAAAGTTTTTCGATCACTCAGCCATACCCAGTGGGTTTCTCAGATGTCGTAGAAATCTTCTTTTGATTTTTTAGATAAGGTCACTAGTTGTGATAGTACTTGGCATATCAGGATCCTGTAACTAATTGGCACATTTAAAATCTTGCTAAGATAAGGGAGGATGAAAGCTACAAAAGTGGTCCTGGGTATTTAGAGAGATTGGTTTGATTACCTACTTAAATTGCAAATAGGTCGGTCTAGAGTGGTGAACCTTGGAAAAAGTACAAGATTTTCCCTACCCATACATTCCATTTCTTACAAATAAAGGAGCAATATCCCAGAGTAACATCCCATATCAATATTAGAGGTTGATGCCCCATATCGATATCCTAAAATTGATATCCCAAATTGACATCTCCAAAGTCAAAACCCCTCAGTATTGAAATCAAAGATTAAATGAAGATAAAAATCAAGTTCAAATTCAAATCTAAAGTAACATAGTGAATCAAAAGAACTATATAAATATCTTGCTCAAGAAAAATAGGAATAAATAGTGATTTTTATCACTCAAAGTAAAACATGAAAAATAGTGATTTTTATTACTACACATGAGCAAGTATCCCTATGAATAGAAAGCAAATAAGGGTTAGAACTTGAATCCCTAAATTATTCATCATTCAAATCCATAGAGTGAACCCCGATTGCAAAAATGGGTTGAAAGAGTTGTTGTGGCTGCTCCACAATGTACCCCAAAATTTGGGACCCACCTTTTTTGCATGTTTTTCAAGAAGACCAAAGTGACCAATATGCTAAAGATCAAAGAAAAAGCAAAACACCGCAAGGAGGAAAAAGTGTCACGATATCGCGACATGTTGCATTGTCGCGGCCAAAAGAGAAAAGTGTTGCGATATCGCGACATGTTGCATTTTTGTGGCCAAGAAAGAAAAGTGTCATGATATTGCGACATGTTGTATTTTTGCGATCAAAAGAGAAGAAAAAAAAGTGTCGCGATATCGTGACATGTTGCATTTTCATGGCCAAACGAAGAAAGAAAAGTGTCACGATATCGTGACATGTTGCAGTTTCTTGGCCAAAAGAGAAGAGAAAGAACAAGGAAAAAAAATGTCACGATATTGCGACATGTTACATTTTCGTGGCTAAAAGCAACAAAAGAGAGCAAGGAGGCAAAAGTGTCGTGATATCGCAACATGTTACATTCTCACAGCTAAAAGCAATAAAAGAGAGCAAGGAGGCAAAAGTATCGTGATATCATGACATGTTACATTCTTGCGGCTAAAACCAACAAAAGAGAGTAAGGACGCAAAAGTGTTGCGATATCGCGACATGTCCGATTTTTGCCAAGGGAATAGAGTAGTTGACAGTGCGTTTGATATTAGTGATGAACACCAAGATAGTGAAACTAAAGACCGCATAGTGACGTGGACATAAGGACAAAATCCAATGAATAAGACAAAATGTTACATAAGGAATATTTAATGATTTGAAATCATTTAAGATGGTCATTACACACAAAAGGAAACAGACGCAAGCCCATGTGGAGAAAATGAAATGAAGGGCCAAAAAATAGAAACGAAAAGTTTTTTTTGGAAATCAAAACACATGCATGCACAAGGGAAGGAGAAAATGAACAGTCATGGAGGGAGAAACAAATTTTTTTAGAGGTTTTAAATACGTCATTCAAAGAAGTGGAGAAGGGCTGAAAATTGTAGAAAAAAAACAAAGACTATCTTTCAGAATAAAGGAGTTTTTTTTGGCAAGAGCAACTCTTATGTGTGAAATCAAAAGGAGATTGAAACTAAGACTGCTGCTATTTCTGTAAATATTTCCTTTGCATTATTACTTCTTGTATCTATTCGTTTACGCCATAAAGTGGGTTATGATAGGTGAATGATGGAATGATGCAATTATTTGTTTCCTTAGAGTCTTGCATTTGATCTAATTTGACTGTGTTTATGTTACAGGTCTGTTAGGTCAGGTTGTTTTAGAATTTCATCTCATAACTTGGGGTTTTGCAAGGAGGAGATTGCTAACCAAATTAATGTCATGTTTTGTTTTTCCAGCTAACTTTTATAAATTATGTTTCTGTTTTAGTTTTATGATATTTAGATTAGTCTTGCTTTAAAATCTATTGTTCTGATTCGGGTCCATTCCAAAATTTTTGCATTTGTTTTCATTCTATTCTGGTCCTTTTCCAAAATTTATGTTCATAAACAATTCATTTATTGCTATGAATAATCTAAGTTATAAAGAAGGTAAATAAATCTACCAAGAGTATGCTCTGCATCTGCACTTGAGAAAATGATCTGCTCGCACCAGAAATGTTGAGCAAGGTGCAGCAAAAGTATTGTCATTGTTGTAAACACAGTCAGATAGATCGGTTGATGTAGTGGATAGGAGTTTAGAGGTTATTCAGAGTATGTACAATGATTTTCCAAAAGATCAAAGTGGCCCATATGCTAAAAATCAAAAGAAAATCACAAAGAAGAAAACTGTCACAATATCGTGACATGTTGAGCAAGAAAGAAAAACTATCATGATATCACGACATGTTGAGCAAGAAAGAAAAACTATCACGATATCGTGATATGTTCAAAGAGAAAGCACAAGCAAGAAAAACTATCGTGATTTTGCGACATGTTCGAAGAGAAAGCGCAAGCAAGAAAAACTATTGCGATTTCGTGACATGTTCGAAGAGAAAGTGCAAGCAAGAAAAACTGTAGTGATTTCATGACATGTTCAAAGAGAAAGTGCAAGAAGGAAAAACTGTCACGATTTCATGACATGTTGGAAGAGAAAAAGGCAAGTAGAAAAAAGTGTCATGATTTTGTGACATATTGGAAGAGAAAAAGGCAAGAAGAAAAAGTGTCGTGATTTCATGACATATTGCAAGAGAGATAGTACGAAAGAAAAAGTTTCATGATTTCACGACATGTTAGAAGAGAAAAAGGCAAGTAGAAAAATTGTCGCGATTTCGTGACATATTGCAAGAGAGATAGTATGAAAGAAAAAGTGTCATGATTTCGCGACATGTTGGAAGAGAAAAAGGCAAGTAGAAAGAGTGTCATGATTTCGTGACATATTGCAAGAGAGATTGTACGGAAGAAAAAGTGTCGCGATTTCATGACATATTGCAAGAGAGAGAGTCCGAAAGAAAAAGTGTCGCGATTTCATGACATATTGCAAGAGAGATTGTATGGAAGAAAAAGTGTCACGATTTCATGACATATTGCAAGAGAGAGAGTTCAAGAGAAAAAGTGTCACGATATCGTGACATGTCGCATTTTTGTGACCCAAAGGCAAGAGAAAGAGCAAAGGAGAAAAAGTGTCACGATATCGCAACATGTCGCATTTTCACGACTAAAGGAGGAGAGAGAAAGTAAGAAGGCAGAAGTGTCGTGATATCACGACAAAAGTAAAGAGGAAGAGTACGGAGGCAAAAGTGTCACGATATCACGACATGTATTTTCGTGGTCCAAAGTAAAAAGAAAATGCAAGGAGAAAAAGTGTCGCGATATCGCGACACGTATTTTCGTGGGTCGAAGCAAAGAGAAAAATCAAGGACAAAAAGTTTTGCGATATGGTGACATGTATTTTTAGGGCCAAAGCAAAGAGAAAGAGAGAGAAAGAAAAAGTGTCACGATATCGCGACATGACACATTTTTGCGACTCAAAAAGACCAGGCAGGAAGAGAAACAAAAGTGTCGTGATATCGTGACATATCGCATTTTCCTGACTCAAGAAGGGCAGGCAGGCATAGTAACAAAAGTGTCACGATATCGTGACATATCGCATTTTTGCGACTCAAGAAAGATAGGTCGTATGTGCACAAGACAAGAAGAAGAACCCAACTAAAATGAGAAGTATGATAGTGGACCGACATATCTACAACATTTATAGGGGTAGCTACAGAGTGAATTCATGCAGCTAAAATATGAAGAGTGAACAAACATTAATGCGGTGGCTTCAGGGACTATTACCGAATGAAATCTTCGAGCGATGGAATTATCAAATATCTTCATGAGTTGAAGTCGACTAAGACCGATGACAGTCGACTAAGATTAGGGTTTACAGTTGTTATGAACGTCGACCAAGATTAGGGTTTACATTTTTTATGCAAGCCGACTAAGATTAGGGTTTTCATCATGAAAGTATTGTTATAAAAGGAGGGCTTTTTGGAGAATTGTGGAGTTGGATATGTCATTGAATGAGTGTCGAAGTGTGAAATATGGTCGTAAGAGCACATAAAGCATAGAAGCAATGAGATGATGGTGAAGTGCGCAAAGTGAGCGAAGAGTCATGTCGAATTGTCCTAAGTGCATCTGTGAGTGCATAGAGAGAGCAAAGTGCGCAGAGAGTGAAAAGGTTGAAGTTCGACCAAGTGCAGCTGTGATTGCACAGAGAGAGCAAAAGGCGTAGAGAGTGCAAAAGGTGAAGTGTAGCTGTAGATCAAAGAAGATGTGTCTATTCCATAAATAGTGAGAGAGATTAGGTAAGCAATAGACCAGTCAGGTCTTGTAAAAGTGAAGGTATTTTTTTGTTAAACTTCTAGATTAAAAATTGAAGTCTAGGTTGTAGCTTGGCATCATGGGTTGGTGCTCCTTCCAGTAGGTGCTGGTAAATCATGGGTTGGTGCTCCTTTCTATTGGTGTAGATAAATAAGGGGTTGGTACTCCTTCCAATGGGTGCTGGTAAATTGATTGTAAATTTTGAGCTGTGCAAAGGCTGGATTTGGATGGTAGTCCAAGCAGTCATTCTTGAGGAGTAGCCAGATTGGTGAACCTCGTTAAATCTTGTGTTGTGTGATGTTCTCCTATGATACTTGCTTTATCTGGTTTTAAGGTTTCATTATTTCAGTTTTAAGAGCTATGAATTTAAGTTTAAAGAACTACACTGATTCACCCCCCCTCTCAGTGCCATTGTAAGACTAACAAGAAATTGGAGGGTTTGTTTATAGATCTAGTGTTTCCCAAAGAAAACCAGGGATTAATAGTGGAGAAGAGAAAGTCGCTTCTAGATCCACTTCTTTAATTTATATTTACATTCTTGCATCTCCAAACACCTTCATCTAATTTTTAGATAAAGTATGGGTTTAGGAGGGCTACTAATTCCAAATGCACACTAAATCAGATCAAGTGAATGAATCCTAGCTTACTAATTTACTAATTTTTGCTAACATTTAATGCTAAAATTGCTAACTTTACTAACACCAAATGCTAACATAGGGATAGTGAAACACTTTTAAATAAAGATAAAATGAACCTGCTAACTCTAAAAATGAACCTCATGTTAAAGGCACGGATCTTAAAATGAAGTGGCTTATACCACATACTTTCTCATTTGGAATCTTTTAAGTTGAAGATAAAAGAGGTTACTAACTAGATTTTGAGTAGATTACTTTAATCTCAAGAACATTAAAAGAAGCTATCTTCGCATTTGGTTGATTTAATGGATTATGATTGCAAAGTACTTTTTCAAATCATTAAAGGCCCCTTGTTAACTGTTACTTGCATGGTTTAAGTTATTCTAGTATACATTCATTTATTTGCTTTTGTCTTGATTGATTATATGCATATGAATGTTTGTTCACAAGAACCTTGGAGAAATGAATAATGCTACTTAATTTCTTTGCAAGCGAGAGTTTCCTATTTGAGACTCTAATTATGGTGATCATTTTGCTATAGGGAAAAATATTCACTCAATAAGAGTCCCGCATACTTTTGGAGTATTATTTCTGTTGGGTGATCCCCAATCGTAGAAATGGGTTGAAAGAGTCTCGAATGTTATTGGAGGGATAGTCCTGATCAATTTGTAAGATGATCTAGCTCTGGGTGCTTGGGTTTGTCTAGCATTATAGTCCAATCAAGTCTAAAACAAGGATGATATGAACATAGGAGAAACCTGATCTCACATATGGATTGGAAGAGTCCTAACTAACATATAGGGTATGCCTATGGTCTATCTAAAAATACTCACATGCACATATAGGGGTAATGAATAGTTGGGTCATTCGTGATGAAATATTTGTCCAAAAAAAGCCTTGTACAATTAGTATGCAATGTTTGAGAAGTCTACTAGGGCGTTTGAGTCTCATGGAAAACCTCAAAAATTTCTCTAATAGCAACAAAATATCAAATTTCATAAACTATATAAAATAAAGTCATTTCAAACTACAAAGCATCAAATCCGTGATACATCATTACATTGAGCACAATAAAGATATAGGATAGATACCAGATGGATATTAGAAATGATATCTAGATAGCCACTGACTATATTGTGCATATTTTTCAAACTGCAAAAGAAATATAGAGTGACATATCATATCATTCGCATCATACCGCTTCATATCATTGCATTTCATATATGGGTGATTAATTGATTAAATTCTTGTAATGAGGATTTTCAATTACATTCATGATTTTTACACATTCTATGGTGTCATCAATTAGATTGTTAAACACATATGATTTAAGTTATTAAAGCATACAAGTTCATTTACATTAGATTACCATCATGTAAATAATGCATTACGTACATTGCACCAGCATATTGTGACATCATCATATATTAAATGCATACAATAAAGCAAAATTAAATATGCACTTAAAAGTAAACATCACATATATATGCATCCATCATAAATAGCACATCTAAGCATCTAGATCACTACAAATCATCATCATCATAAATTAAAATAGCTATCTAGTGCATGTCATCAATACATCACATAATATAAATATAGCATCAATATGAACATCTACATCCATGTGCATAAGCATAAACATAAAACATATAAATATACAAGTACACATAATGAGCCAAAATGATCAATATCATATAAATATGTGTATCAATGAGTACATAGAGGTACATCAAAATGCCTATAGGCTACAACTGTGTAGGTCCTTGACCTTACACTCAAAAATAGTACAATAGACTATATCTAAAACCTGTACTAAGGGCATGCACACCCAACTTGTGAGTCATTGCCATCACCCCCACCATCCCTGTGGCTCCTATGAGATCTAGCTTCATGTGTGCTAAAGGACCTATGTGTCCTCTCAATCCTATAGTTTTGGTGGCTCAAACTATTAGAGGACTACCCTATCATCCTGGTCCTGGTCCACTATGACCCAAAAGCATGTGGATCCCCAATCAACCTGATGTTGCTCTCTAGCTGGTCTATGTGGGCTACCCTTCCTATGTGCCTCTCGTTCTACTCCTCAATGAGGGCTTGTAAGTGCCATATATCTGCCATAGGGTCATGATCACCTAGTAGCAATGAATATGGTGTGGTTGGAGGCCCCATGATGGCCTGGGAGGATGAAGGATCCCCATCTATACCTGAGAAGATCTCTATCTGCAATAGCCACACTCAATCATACCTATGCCAGATCATATGCACTAGTGAGATCATGGATATGTGTATTCACCACTATAGCCCATGCTGTAAGAGTTGTGATATCCTCTTGGGCCTATTGTAGCTGCCTCTCTCTATGAGCCAGCTTCACCTCCAGTACAACAATAATAATGTGTCACTGCAACTACTGGGTCTATAGCCTCCCAACCTGACTTTGAAGATCAACAACCTAAGCTAGTAGTTGCCCCACCTCACTATCTAGAGGTGCCTCACCATCCTCTAGTGCCTCCTCCTTATTAATTTCACCTATGGAGCATCCTCCATGACTACCTCTATGCCCCATCCACCCTCGATCTGCTGGTACACATTGCGCCCCTCTAAATCAACCTCTGCTCCATCATCTATCTAATCGAGGGGCCCTGATTCCTACCACTTTACTAGGGACCACCAAGTATCATACACTAGGGTGGTCCCAGCCCTAGCCATGCCCAACTCTTGGAATTCATCAGCCTCATCTCCAAGTGGTGTCAGCTAAATCTAGGGTAAATCCCTCTCTAGTACCAGGCGTTGGTAGATTGTATGCAACTCCAGAATATACTGTATGAGCCCAAACTAGTGGAGGACCCATGATTAGTGCTGATACTTATGGATTTTGATCTTGCAACTGAGTAACCACTTGTCTCTATTAGCCTAGCATAATCACTCGCTAGCCTCCTCCCATGCAGGATAATTTATGTATGGATGCCACTCTATGTCATCCACATAGAGCTGTGCAAATCTAGTGATGTAATAGTCCATGTACCTAGCATGGGACCTACTTTGAAACCCCTCCTCCTCATGAGGCCAGCATGCTACATAAAACTGACATGCATTAGGAATAGTAGTGATGATGAGTGGCAAGTCAGTCGGTCGCTCGATCTTGATATGCTACCAGTCCCATATCTAAAGTAACAAGTTGTAGTTGATGCTAAATCAACTCTTGTGTGTATCCTAGTATAAATACCAATATAGATAATATAATAAAGTGCCCCCCCAAGATCAAAGCAGTGGCTACTACCTGGAGCTCTACGTAACTCTCCTAAAAATGGCCAGGAGGTTCCAAAGGATCCTCATGCCCGAGGAGTCTAGAAGCATAATATGAATGACTATGTGCATAAATATGACATCTCAAATAGAGAATACACCCTTGCCCTACCAGTATCTAATGTGGATGCCCCCATGATAAGCCCTACCCTAGGCATCCTCGTTGTGGTCACCAAAGATATTATCAAAGACATCTTCCTTGCTCTAGAAGGTAGAGGAGGTGATGGACTCGCCATCGATCAGGATCCTAAAGATCTGGTAGATGTCCTCTAATGTAATAGTCATTTCACCTATGGGTAGGTGAAATGTGTTGGTCCATACCTCCCAATGCCCGGCCAACACATTCATGTACACTTGATTTACCCTAATCATAGGCAAATCAAGCACATAGCCAAAGCCAACTGCACCAAACCACTACCACTCTAGGTTAGTGAGTTATCTATGGAGGGTGCATAGGAGATCCGGCTCCCTAGATCTAGAGGTCAATTTTTAAAAATAAATAATACATAAGGAAAAATATAACTAAAAAAAACTAAAAATAGTTAAAAAATGACCTTAAAATGTCAAAAAAATATAAAAAATTGTTAAAAATATAAAAACATGCAAAAAGTGATTAAAAATTTCAAAAAAAATCATAAATGTTGTATCGCTCCAAATTTTTTGCATCCTTACCTTCAGGCTATAGGATCCGTTCCCGGAAGGGGGATGCGAGAAGTATGGGACAATACCTCAGACTGAGAGGCCCCTTGAAGGTCCCGCCTCTCGGGGGAGGAGTATAAGGGTGAATTTTCGATGGATGGTGGGTTCACCAGGAAAATTTTGAGTGGCAGTTTCCACACCTAGGTTGATAGTAAGTTTGATGTGTTCATTTTGTGCTTTAATCATTCAATTCCTAGGTTTGGCCAAGATGAATCTAAATTATTCTATATGCCAATACAAATTTAGATGAATACAAAAAATAGGAATGAATGCTAAACACAGAGAATATGCTAACTAGAACAGTACATACCTAATTTCGGATGTCTGATGAAGATTCTGAGTTTTGTAGCAGTCCAGATCATCTCAACTCGTACGTAATCATCTGAGATCAAACAATATCATCGTCAATCTGACAAATTCGTGAGACGAATTCATTAAAAACCTGCAATCATAGGAATAGATACAAAATACCAAATATGCAACTACAAAAGCGAAGGAGAATGATAGGAACAATAGCAAATAGGCCTAAATAATAAATTCAAATAACAAATAAGAGAAATGCAGTAGATTTAATGATCGATTTTAACTTTACCATGCGGTTATCCTAAATGAGGTGAACTCTAAGATGCATAAATATAATAACTAAAATAATGTATAAAGAAATGTAGAAAACAAATAAAAGATGCAAACTCTGGACTCTGATTGCCCCCAATCTGGACTACAGTCGGGATCGCCTCCAATCATACGAGATCATCTGTGCTTCTCGACAGGATCATTTGAAATCACTTGGAATCACTTGCGACGATTCGAGCTAGCTTCGACTGAAAAATAGTAAAGTTCCTATGAGAAAACATGAAATGCATAATGCAAATAGTGGTGTGAGGATGCTCTGAGGTGTGTGGAAATTCTGGGGGTTCAGGGGAGTCAATCAGGGAGTTCCAGGGGGATAAACTAAGAAAATATCTAGCCTGGGCATGACAAAACGCTCATGATATGCTAGAGTAGGCACCGAGGGGTCTAGAGGTTCGTTATAAATCTTGCTCAATGTAGACTTTTGAAAATTCATGCCTTGCCTCTTGATTGCTTTCACTTTCTTTGCTAAGGCCTTATAGGCCTGCAAGGATAGAAATTCCTCCTCCCTAAACTGATATGGTGGCAGTCTTGGAGGCACATTCTTCCTTTTTTGAGGTAGAGTACATTGCTCTTCATCCTCCTCAGCCTAGCAACTTTCAGGATATCCTTGATCAGCTTCATCTCTCTCTTATTCCTCATATTGTATTTGCCTCTAATATTTGAATGGTGGTTTTTATTCTTTCTATTGGGCACTGACATGATTATGAGTGTCTCTACGCTCCTAATTCACATCGGCTTGTGAAAAATTCCTCTTATGAATGCACTCTTCATGCTTAGTGAGAATGTATAAACCAGCCCTGGATAGCCTATCCTCTTGTTCCACATGCTCATTTTGGGTAAGGATGCGTTCCTCATGCATACGTTGCTCATATAATATTTTTCTAATGAGCCTTTATGACTAAATATTCTCATCTTCAATGCACTACCTCTCTACACGGGCATCCTCCAATTGATCTTGTAGGAGTTGTCATCTCTACTCGGATACTAGTCTATGCAATCTATCAATGTGATCGACCATAACAGGCCTTTGATATGCATGCTCCATGCCATAGACATTATGAGTTCTATACCCATCTGGTAGATTCACCATGCTTTTTCCTTTTTTTTTTAAATGGCATTGGCATTATGCTAAGCCCTATGTTGTGTGCCACCATGCATGGATGGTGGATGCAAACCATGAGGGTGCTTGGAATCCTCCCCATGTTCTCTGGTAGTCCTGATGATGCTCCTACCATGCTCACCTAGAGAATGAGTGGGTGGAGCTAAAGGCTTGTAGCCTAACTACTCGAGGATGCTACCCAAACCATCCAACTATCTATATCACCACAACTCATTCAGTGGTGTATAGTTGGATCCCACCTTCGAGATGTCAATAGTTATCTTACGAGTTTCACTATGCATAGGAGTGTGAAAAAACCTATGCTCAGAAGCTAGCCTATATGCATGACCCTGAATGGATGGATATCGATCTCTTATATACTCTAAATTTGGAGGTATGGAACCTCCTATAGACCTAGTATGTATGGATACAAACTTGGCTCCATGTATGATATACTCATCGATCAATCTCATGGATGCACGTGCACTATGATATCGATAATGGCTTTTGAGTGGAACACCCTCATGCTGAGAGGCTCCATGCTCTATCCTATGTCTAGAAAAGTGTATAGAAACTCATCTATCAGGGGTACACTCAATGATGTCCCCTTATGTCAAATTATCTCCTCGGATGCTCATCGAACGACATTCGAGAAGCGCATGTGGGTGAGGGTTCAACACATTTTGTTGTGAATTTGGTGGGGCTTGGTCATTGGCATTAGAATTAAGCCTCTACCAGCCTCCCTGTGTCTCCACTATGGTGCACCTAGTATCTAGATTTATCTTTTATTATGCAAACAAGGTATACAATGGTGATTATCTCATATTAACTTTTAAATGTGAGCCCTAAACTATTTGATGTTGTTTTATGATTTTTTGTATTAGTATTAGAAACTCTTATCATGTTTGAAAGCTTGTTGGATGATAATATTAGTTTAATTGGTTTTCACTCGTATACTCACAGCTTGACAACTTGGCTATGAACTCCAAGTCACGTAATCAAACCTATAATATGTGGTAATGAAGCCCACACATGGTCAGGGAGCACAGGTCCTCCTAGATCCTCACCCATTTTCCTGTTGTAATCACAATGACACTGAGAGGGGGGTGAATCAGTGTGTTCTTTAAAATTTCTAAAACATATGATTTTAAAACCAGCAGCAATTTAAAGCAGATAAAAGAGATACTAAATGCATCAAGAAAGCATCACACATAACACAGCATTTTAACAAGGTTCACCAATGTGGCTACTCCTCAAAAATACTGCTTGGACTACCATCCAAATCCAATCAATGCAAAGCTACAACTTTACATAATCCTTTACCAGCACCAACTGGAAGGAGCACCAACCCCTTAACTTTATCTGCTTCAATAGAATGGAGCACCAACTCCTATTTTACCAGCACCTACTGGAAATATGCACCAACCCCTTAATCCAAGCAACAACTTGGAAGACAATAATAAAAATTATAGAATAAAACTTTCACCTCAATTTTCACGGTCTGCTATTTTTTTGCATTCTGCTGCTTCTACGCAAAATGAGTCACACTATTCCACCTCTTCTTTGTACTTCTTTGCACTCTCTGCTGCATTCAGATGATCAATCACTCCTGTAAACTGCTCATTGTCACTTCAGACTTAGAACACAACTTCTGCACATCGCACTCTTATCTTCGCACAAGTCACTCTACTTGCTCTTTGCACATTATCTCATCGCAACGCACACCTTACTGCAACTCCAAAGAACTATCACTTCGCTCTCATTCCGAATCGAAACGACTTGCTCTCTGCTCAACACGAACTTCACTTTCACAAACACTATGCTCGCATTTGCACTTTATCTTAACACCCCATCTTTCAAACTCGAAGAACCCTTGCTTTTATAGAAGAAATTTTAGAAACAAACCCTAGAAGAACGTCAACTGAGAAACCCTAGAATTTGTCAGCTGCCAAACCCTAAAATCCGTCGGCTGTAACCCTAAGAATGTCGGCTGCAAAACCCTAGAAATTGTCGACTGCCAAACCCTAAAATTCGTCGGCCCAGATTTAACTTTGTTGGCCTCAAACTCTTCTCCACCTTCGTCACCTTCCTGTAGCTTATTGCAGCAAAATAGTAACACGTCGGCCCTTTTAATTTAATTTAATATTTTAATTTAAATTTTAAATAAAATAAAATTTAAACTAAATATTTAAAATTAAATAACTTCATCACCGGGGCATCTTTTTCAATGAAATGAAGAGCCAACTTGGGTTTTAAGAAAAACCCATTTCAAATCTGTTATCCATGATTTTAAATAAAACTTTTTATTTTGACTACCTTGGTTTTCCCAAAAAACCTTTTCGCTTCTTGACATCTCAGGTTCTGAAGACTTCTTCTTCTCATTCGAATTATGTTTTCTCGTTTCGTGCATCTATCATTTAAGGACTCATGATCCGACTAACTTTTGAACTTTATCCTCTCGCATCCGAGTGACTTCGAACTACCTATCCATTGCATCATTAGATCTAACCGATCGTATTGACAACAATGACAATCCTCCTGCAACACCTTGCTCAACACCGAACTCCTATCCATTGTACTTTGGTTGCACCTTGCTGTTCAATAAACTCTTGTCCATTGCATTAATAAATCTGTCTGACTGTGTTGACAACAATGACAATACTGTTTGCTGCACTTTGCTCAACATTTCCCTGAGTCAGTATTATACCCTTCGAAGAGAATACATACAAATTTTCTAGGGTATGAAAGGTTCTTAGATCTGGTATTGGTCTAGTATCCAAGGGTAAGTAGGATTTAGGCCAACGGATGGAAGTCACCTCCACCATAATTGAAACCCTACTAGTGGTTGGATGTCACTTCCAACTCACTAGCATTTACTTTGGAATGTGGTGTGTGTGGTTCTTTTTAAATTGCATAAAAGGAAATATGCATAATATAGCACTCACATGATCATTTCCTACATGATATGCATAAAAATAATGTTTGATATTTAGGAAACATGCATGCTACATCCTACATGATCTTTTTGACAATGCAAGTTTATGATGACTAATGGCCTTTTATTAGGCCTCAAGCATGCAAAACCACCACATGAAATACTCTAGCACACTAGATTCTAGGATGGACTGTAATTAGAGATCCGCTATTCCTAGTAGTGCCTAGCTAAAACATAGAAAAATAAACCCTAAGGACCTAATTCATTCTCATTTTCCTTTTATCCCTAGTCTATTTATGTTTCAATTTCACTATTCTATAAAAACATAGAGGTAAAATACAGACAAAGAAAGTGTTAAAAGGGCCTACCTCAGGTCCTCATTTGATTTAGCTTTTAACTCCTATTGTATGTTGTCTCTGCTGTAAACTACAAATTTGTGGCACGATTTCTACTTCAGACCACGTTTTGCAGTCACAGGCCAACAATGAGACCACAACTGTAAGCTATGGTTTGCACCTGATACAAGAAAACATAGAAATGTCAAAAATTATGGTCATGAATTATGGAGTTCCACCGTGATTTCCTTCTGTGACCACAAAAATGGCCTCACACCTATGATTCCTACTATGTAAATGAAATAAGAGATACAAAAGCATGCATTGCAAAATTGACAACAAATGAGAAAGGAAAGAATGCTTTTATTCCATTAAAGAAGCCAATTCCAATTACAAATATGTCCCTCTTAGGGATACCATTTTGATACTCTTATTATAGTAGGAAATGCATATGAAGTCCCTCTCAAGGGTGAATGTGATTTTTAGGTCATTTGGGGTGACACAAACTGCTCTAGGGTGGAGTTGAACCTCTTCTTCATGTTGAGGAAGGACTTAGATGGTTGAATCTCCTTCGAATTTGCTTTCTTGCAATCAAGAAACAACACAAAATCATTAATGGCATAGGCAACCTCTCATGATGAGGCCTTTTAAAGGATATAAACATGAAAATGCCATAAAACTAATGAAATAAAGAAAGTGAAAAAATCATGTTAGACTTATCTCAAATTCATAAATATTGTTTGAAACATAGAAATTAAGAGTACTGTTATCTATCTATTGAATCAATTGCATGAAATAATGCATGGAAATAATAGATTAGTAAAAATTGCCTAAATTACCATAATGAGAATAACTTGCATGGATCCCTAATTAAACTGGCTAGTGTCTCTAAAACATGAAATAAATTGTTGAAATGCCTAATCTAACCTAATTAAGTATAAATCAAAATAAATAGTAAGGATATCTATCACCTATTGCAAATTGTAGTTCAAACAAACGGTTTGCACTATACACCATGGTTTTCAGCCACAATGAGTAATCAAGTAGCTTTGCCCTCCAAATCAAGTTTTTTGGGCTTGATCTTCCTTGTCCAATTGATGATCAAGGGTCACCTTCATGTCCTTTGATTGGATTGGTAGTTGAATTGCATAGTTGGGCCTTCATTTATCCAAATTTATGTTTCTTGGCATTCTAGCTCCTTAGGGCATCCATGGCACTAATTGACATGATGCTTGATTAGTTAACAAGTGGATAGCAACAAAAATCCCTCTCAATGCACTCAAGTGAGTCCACAATTTGATAGGGCTTCACTACTCTAATCTCTAATGCTCTATATCTGATAGTTTACCCTAATTCTTATGGGTACTTATAGGACTACCCAAGGGCTAGGAGTGTCTTCATGGAGAATCCAAGATCAAGAAGAGGTGGTTGGGATAGTTGGATTGGAAGCCTCTGGAATCTTTCATCCTTCAACTACACTCTTCTAGAACAAATGGTCATTCAAACCGATTTGGCTCGGATGAATTCCAACTGAACTTTATTTTAGACCGTAGGTGACAGTTGTGGCCTAGAATGTGAACCGTAGGTGTCAACTATGGTTCAAACTATATACCATAGTTATCTATTGTGGTTCAGACTATAGACTGTAGATCTCTGTTGCGGTTCAGACTGATTATGCCAAGGAGCCCAAATTGAGTGGTTGGAACCACTTCTCTATCTTGGAGTCTATCCAAGATTTTCCATATGTTCTTATAGCAATTCCCATATGAGTAGTCGCCATCGACATGACGCATTTTAGGTGCCTACACTTATCAACAATATTTTGTTGTCGATGACTTTTTCTTGTCAACAACTTTTTATTGTCAACAATATTTTCTTGTCGACGACTTTTTCTTATCGACAGTATTTTCTTGTCGATGAATTTTTCTTGTCGACGACTTTTTCTTTTCAATAATATTTTATTGTCGAATTTTTCTTGTGGACGAATTTTTCTTGTCGATAATTTTCCTTGTCGATGACTTTTTCTTGTCGATAATATTTTCTTGTCGATGAATTTTTCTTGTCAATGATTTTTTTTTCATCAAATTTATCATGTTTTCTTTAAATTTGTATATTTCAAATAATAAGTATATATATACTTACATATATGTTCATATATTAGGTATATATATATAACTAAAAATGAAAAAATATATTATAATAAAATAAAAAATCTTTTATTTTTATTGAATATAATTGTTGATTCCAATAAATAAAGTAAATAACATTATTAATAAAACAAAAAAAAATAATAATATAATAAAAATAAAAATAATACAATGGTAATATATAGATAATAAAGTGGAAAGGAAATCAACATAAATGTGTAAATTTTGTTTACGTCAAGTGGTACCCGTGGGTAGTCATCCTTTAATGTTTCATTTGAAAATGAATAATTTTGTGAAGGGTGATCATAAAGGTTCATTTTAGTTTTCAATTTATATATCTGTAGACACCCAAAATTCACACATTGTTGTCTCTACGTATCCATAGACGATTCCAGACATCCCTAGGCTATTGTAGGCTATTGTAGTCATGCGTAGTCATACATAGTCATGCATAGTCATATGTAGTCATGCGTAGTCATGCATAGTCACGTGTAGCCATACAAAGATTACCATAGTTCACCATAGTAGTGTGTAGATTTCCATATACCATTTCATAAAATTCCAAGTCCAAAACCCTAATATGCCTTCAAAATCACATCTCGTGCATTGGGATATATTTTGATAGCCTATTTGCACTCAATTGAGGCCCCCACGGGTCATTAATTGACAAAAACAATTATCAAGTCAATTCTTAAAATCTAATTTAATGTTGACTTCACTTAAGTCACCTTTTTAGGGAAAAATTGATTAGTTGAACTCTTAATTCTTAATTAACACTAATTACATCCTCCCACATGTGTGTAATTAGGGTTAGCTAAGATATTTTCCTAGAAATCCTAATAAAGCTCTAATATTACTTAGGACCTCCTAATCCTGATTAGTGTAGCCCAAAAATTCCCGCACTCCTTTCCTATAGACAAAATGGATCCATGCCTCAGAGGCAAATGCGAGAATAGGTGGTCTACACCTTGAAATGAGAAGTACGTAATCATACTTTCTATATATGGTGATTTTTTGATGAATTAAGGGTTTGTTATGGTTGATCCACAACACACCCCAAAATTGGGGACCCACCTTTTTTGCATGCTTTCAAAGAAAACTGCAGTAGCCCAGGTGCTAAAAAAATCAAGAAAAAAGCAAAAATTTCACTAAGGAGAAAAAGTGTCACGATATCGCGACATGTTGCTCTGTCGCGGCCGAAAGTTGTCGCGATATCGCGACATGTCACTCTGTCGTGGCCGAAAGTTGTCGCGATATCGTGACATGTTGCTCCGTCGCTGTCCAAAATGAAAAAGTGTCACGATATCGCGACATGTTGCTCCGTCACTGGCAGAAATGAAAAAGTGTCACGATATCGTGACATGTTGCTTCGTCGTTGGCAGAAATGAAAAAGTGTCGTGATATCGCGACATGTCGTGTTTTCACGGCCCAGGAAAGCAGGAGGAGGCATTGACCAAAAATTTTCATGATTTCATGACGTGTTGTGAAATCGCGGTCCAAAGAGGAGAGAGAAAGACAGAATGGAAACTAGTCACGAAATCGCAACATGTCATAAAATCATGGTCAAACAAGTCAAATAGGTCAAGGCGTTAAAAGTGTCGTGATTTCATGACAAAAAGCAACAAAGGGGCACGAAGCGGAAAAGCGTCATGATTTCGCGATAGGAAATGGCAAAGGGGCCCGGAATGGAGAAGCATAGCGATTTCACGACAGGTTGCGACCGAAGGCATACCAAGCGAAAAACATAGCGATTTCACGATAGGAAGCAGCCGAGGCATACGAAGATGAAAAATGTCGTGATTTCACGATGAAAAGCTGGCAAAGTGTACGAAATAGAAAAGTGTCATGATTTCGTGACATGTCACGATTTTGCGGCCAAGTGCAGCAAAACCCAGCGATAGAGGAAATTGTCACGATTTTGCGACATAAAGCAGCCAGAGCGTACAAAATAGAAAATTGTCGTGATTTCATGACAGGTTGCACCTGCATGGCCCGATAACAAGAAAACATTGTGATTTCATGACATGTCTCATTTTTGCTATGCATGAAGGCGAACAAGGTTGTTAGCAGGAAAATGTCACGATATCGTGACATGTCACGTTTTCACGGTGAAAGTGAAGGAGCAAAGCTACATGCTATTATTGGTTGTGATTTACATGGGGCCGTTACAGAACATGCAGAAAAGTGCAAAACAAATGGCGTACATGTGTGAGGGCTGCAGAGGCGTTACAGTTCATAGAGAAGATCTCGAGCACAAAATCAAAAGCAATGGAAAGGCGGGGAAGGTGAAACAAAGCAATCTGGAAGACGAAACGAATCGTCATGGAAGGAGAAGCAATTTGCCAGCAAGTATAAAACGTAGAGGCATAGATTGATACGGGGTCGAAAACTGCTGCATGCAGTGTTATAGATTTGATGGTGATTAGCCGTTCTGGGCCTGCTATGGAGTGCTTTTCTTCCATCTTTTGTTGGTTTTGAGGAAAACCAGGGATTCTGTTGTTGTAACAGGACATATTTTATTAATGTAGAATTGTTCAAAAATTTGCATTTTATGGGCAAGAAAGGATGAGAAATTTTTTGCATGCTTCATTTTAAATGTTCTATTTTTTCCTTTCAAATTTTAGATTTATAAATGAAATACATGCCATTGTTTTGGGTTATTTCATATGAATGTCTACAATCTAAAAATTATTTAAAACCCTTGGAGCTAGCACCTAGTTTACTTTGATTGTGTTTGTTTTGCAGGTCAAATAGGCTAGGTTGCATGTACGAAACTCTCACATATTCGGTTTTGTCAGAATAGGATAGCATCAGACTGAACATGTTCATTTTTTTAATTTTCTGCATTTATTTTCATTAAGTATTTATTTTTCCAAAAGGTTTAACTTAGTTAAAATAAATATTTAAAAATTATAAAATCTAAAAAAAAATGAACAATCACTAAAACTGCATGATGGAATAAACCAACATTGCCCCTTGTTTACAGTTACTTGCAATCACTAAGGTGTTCCAAGCATTTTAATTGAATATCTTTATTTGAGATTACTAATATACATATGCAAATGCTAATACAGCGGAGACCTTGGAGAAGTTGGTTGTTTAACTTCTTTGCAAGAGGGGATTTGAAACCCAAATCCTAAGGAAGAGTGTAATTTCACAAGTGTGTGAAAATACCACTCAAAATTTTGGCGCTAGAAGGAGGGCCTGAACCGGTTTATTTCAGATTGATTTAAATGCTATAGGGATTTAAATCTTTAATATTTCATGCCCTATTGATTATTATCTTTAGCCATATTTTAAATATTACAACTTTGTACTGTTAAAAGGAGGACATGAATTGCTATGCATTGTTGTAACGCTTTGATTGTTCATATGGGAATAATATGATTTAATTTAATTTAAAAAATAATAATAAAAAATAAAAATAAAAAATTTTGATATTAAAGTTATATTCTTTAAGATTCACTAATGGCTATGTTTTCACCGTGGATGACAGGTAGCCCATTGAACATACCAGGAGTTCAACATTATTTGCCCGTTGGTTTTGAGAGATGTCTTCCTCGATTTTTGTCTAATGGGACAAATATTGCAGGAGAACACATTCAAGCATTCAAATTTGTTGTGAATCACTTAACAATTTGGCATGATGATGTTGTTTGTAAAATGTTCCCTTACACCTTGGACAAAGTGGCATTTGATTGGTTTACAAGTCTTGCCTTTAGGATCTATCACTTCTTGGGCTCAACTAGAGGCAGCATTTCTTAATCAATTCAACAAAAAGCAAGTTGACCCAATCCGCATGTATGAGCAGTTTTTCACTATTAAAAAAGGACCAAGTGAAAATGTGAAGTCATTTTCTAAAATATTCTTTGGATTATATGCTCAATTAGTGACATTTTATGCTCTTCAAGAAGAAATGGCTCTCCAAATATATGTAAATGCTCTTGATGCACTCATTTCCACATATTTGCGAGGGATGCCTCTAATCACATCTTTGTCACAAGCCTATACTCAAGCAATGGCAATTGAGCAACAATTGAGTTGTCAAAATTATGGTGTGGGTTTTGGATCATGTAATTTGCAATCATTTAATACCTCCTTTACCCATCCAATGATTTATCCACCTCAACCAAGTTCAAGTGTGAATCAATTTCAGAATCAACAATCATTCCCAAGCTTCAATCAATTTCAAAATCCTTAACCTGCTATGCAAGATCAACCATCTTTCTTAAGTATGAATCAACTTCAAAATACTCATCTTGATTCAAAAGACGTTTCTAAAATCAATTTTAATGATTTTCATAATAATATGATTTTAGGCAAGGGAGGAGTACTAGATCCAACTAGTATTGAAACATGTGACAAATTGGAAACCCTTGACTCACCAAAAGATGAATTTTATGAGGATGAATCTGTTTCGGATGACATTGTTGAAAATGATGACCAAGAGGATCCACACCTTCCAAATTGTGATAAAATTGAATCATGGGTTACACATGTGGATTATGATAGCCTTATCAATTTGAATAGAAGCAATAACCCAATTTTGGAAGTAATTGAACCATCTAAGGAAGGTGAAGATAAATTTGATGAGAAACATGTTGATGAATTAAAAGATGATGAAGAAATAGTTGAGCATCACAATTTGATTTTGAGAGATGATCATTATGATTCTTGGGAAGAGTATGCCCACTCCAAAACTGCTAATGAAATTTGTGTTCCTATTGATATGCAGGATAATACAATTGCCCTTTCATATGAGGATATTACAAATCCTGTACAATCTAAGAATGTTTTGAAAGAAGAGTTGCAATATCATCAAAATTTGGAGAAGGATAATGATTTTACTACCATGAATGAAGAAGGAGAATCAATTATTTTTGTTCCCCTTGAGGGGCAAGAATTCAAAAATCTTGATCCACCTATTGTTTCTACAATGTCTATGCCCTCAAAATGATGAAAATGCAAAGCCTAAGTGGTGTGGGTTTGATACTATTGATGATCCTAATGAAAATATGGATTTGGAGGCAACTCAAGCCATTGATCATGAAAAGGTGTCACGTGACACATATCTTGAAAAATTAGGCTCTTGTTTTGAAAAATATGGACGCATGTTTAATTGGGTGCCTAACTTTGGTGTTTTTGAACAGGTGTGGGATGATGAAGAAGACAATGAAGAAAAAGAAAAAGCTACTAACACTCATCAAGTTGTGATAAATTCTAATCATGATGGGTTGAGTATGGGTGACAAAGTGAAATCTCTACCTTTGGTAGTAGCTACAAAAATTTCAAATGATAGGTTACATGATGTCCCTTTGGATGCTAACATCATTAGTGAGGAAATGCCAAATTTTTTTGTTGCTTGTCAAGTTTTGAATGATTTTGATTGCTTTAAAATCCTGGAAAATGATTTGAATTCAAGATTTTTAGAAATAGGCTCTTGTTTGCAATATCTCACATTTGAAAAAGAAAGCCTACTTCTAAATCATGAATGGAATGATGAAACTTGCACTTTAAAGAATAGACAAAATAAAATTGAATACCAACCATTGTCTAATCAATTTGATTTGAATCTCACCTATGATGTTGCTAATAGAACTAAATCAAATTGGTATGGTGAGCATGGCAAGTTGAAATTTGTTGCATTGCTTGGTTTGATCTTATGGTGGTTGGATTCCTACAACATTTGGCATGTGTATTGTGACATATGTCTTTTGAAATGTTCTAATCATGTTTGGGATCCAGGAAAGTAATAGTCCAAGCTTGGCATCATCTTGTACTATATTGTATATAAATTTTGGTTTTGGGTTTGAGTTTGTGGTTTCAAGTTTCATTTTGGGATTGCTATTTGGATGAGGATTTAAGTTGTGTGTTTGATTTCATTTGACATGTTTGGTTTGTTTTGATAAAAAAAAAAAGTTTGAGATGTCAACTTATGCCTAAAATAAGGAGAATATGAAACTTTGGAATTATGTTGTAGAAAGCTCCACAAGTAACACAAAAATTTAAATAATATCGTTTGAATCTTGTGATGCATGAAGTTGTCAGTTTTGCACATTATGGTAAAATAGATGATATATTCCAAAAGAAGTAGTGCATTCATATCTCATGTCATATTCCACATTGCATATACATGTCATCTCAGTTACATTTTCATTCCATGGGCAATTATCGAGAAGGTGTTGAATCCTCTTAGGATTATTACATAACATATATTAAAAGGATCCTAAGATTGGGAACTACTGCCCAAGCTATCTTGAACCAAGCACATTCCATGCACATTAAAGAGAGTCTTGAGCAAAATGGTTAAAACCATACTTGGATGAAAAGATGAGGTGAAAAGAATATTTCATGTTTGTCCTATCATGCAACATAATCCTTAAAACGGTGGTTTTTACCATTTCCATCAAGCTTAAAGCCTAAAACCAGAGTAGTAAGGATAGGGTTTAATCCTCATCGAACTTAGGTTGAGGATCCAACTCCCCAAAGCTCTGATTTGACCTACATGGAGTAGTAAGGATAGGACTTAATTCTCATCTCGCTTAGGTTGAGAATTTGATTCCCCAAAGCTTCCATTTTTCCCATTTCATCATAAATCTTGGATTGGAAGGATCGTACTACATGTCCTCTGCAAAGGATGGGTAGTCATCCCAAAGGTCCAAGCAATAAAAGTAAAACTAAGTTTTTCCATTTCATCTCCATCTTGGATTGGAAGGATTGTACTACATGTCCCTAGCAAGGATGGGTAGTCATCCCAAAGGTCCAAGAAATAAAAGAAAAAGAATGAATGAAGCCAAGTCATGGATTATGGGGTTAAGTATGCTCATGCGTGGCAACATGTCTTGCCTAAAAGCAAGACCACTGATTGCTCATATGGATAGACTAGCCTGACCATTTCATCCATAACAGGTTAAATTATTTTGTTCAAGATGAGGTAATGAACTCCAAATCAGAATAGTAAGGATAGGGTTAAATTCCCATCTCGCTTAGGTTGGGAATCCTATTCCCCAAAGTTTTGATTTCACTCACACTTGCACATGGGTTTCAATATGGTAGTGACACATAACCAACTTTGGGATATAGTAAATTTAATTCAGTATACATATATTTGGTCCTAAGAGGGTTTGACATCTTTAATATGTTTGTCCATGATATAAGAAGGTTTGAGCATTTATAAAGCAGGTTGTTACATCTCTAGCATCTTCATCATGCATCAAATCTTGCACAAATCATTCATAGCCTTGCATACAAATCATAAGTGAAACTGACAATGGAATGTTGAACAAGTTCAAATGATAGAGAATGAAGCACATTGCACACACCGAGCTAATACTTAGTGATTCTGATGTTTCATGTATTTTTGATCTGTCGATATTTGTTTATCTTCTATGTGCTGACGCCTGTATCTAAGCTTGTATGTTTTAGGTTGGGTTCTCACCAAAATTCTCAAGAGCATTTGACAGCAGAGTCGCCATTTATTGTGGTTGATCTACAACACACCCCAAAATTGGGGACCCACCTTTTTTGCATGCTTTCAAAGAAAACTGCAGTAGCCCAGTGCTAAAAAAATCAAGAAAAAAACAAAAATTTCACTAAGGAGAAAAAGTGTCATGATATCGCGACATGTCGCTCTATCGCGGCCAAAAGTTGTCGTGATATCGCGACATGTCGCTCCGTCACTGCCAAAATGAAAAAGTGTTGTGATATCGTGACATGTTGCTCTGTCGCTGGCCGAAATGAAAAAGTGTCGCGATATCGCGACATGTTGCTTCGTCACTGGAAAAAATGAAAAAGTGTCACAATATCGTGACATGTTGCTCCGTCGCTGGCAAAAATGTTGTGATATGTTGTGAAATTGCGGTCCAGAGAGGAGAGAGAAATACAGAATGGAAATTGGACGAGAAATCGCGACATGTCATAAAATTGTGATCAAACAAGTCAAACAGGGCAAGGCGTTAAAAGTGTCACGATTTCACAACAAAAAGTAGCAAAGGGGCACGAAGCGGAAAAGCGTCACGATTTCGTGATAGGAAACGACAAAGGGGCCCGGAACGGAGAAGCATAGCGATTTCGTGACAGGTTATGGTCGAAGGCGTACCAAGCAAAAAACATAGCGATTTCACGACAGGAAGCAGCTGAGGCGTACGGAGATGAAAAATGTCACAATTTCATGACGGAAAGCTGGCAAAGTGTATGGGACAAAAAAGTGTCATGATTTTGTGACATGTCGCGATTTCGTGACATGTCGTGTTTTCGCGGCCAAGTGCAGCAAAACCCAGCGATAGAGGAAATTGTCGTGATTTCGTGACATAAAGCAGCCAGAGCGTACGAAACAGAAAATTGTCATGATTTCGTGATAGGTTGCACCTGCATGGCCCGATAACAGGAAAACATCACGATTTCATGACATGTCTCATTTTCATTGTGCATGAAGGCGGACAAGGCTGTTGGCAGGAAAATGTCGTGATATCGCAACATGTCGCGTTTTCGCAGTGAAAGTGAAGGAGCAAAGCTACATGCTATTTTTGGTCGTGATTTACATGGGGTCGTTACAGAACATGCAAAAAAGTGCAAAACACGTGGCATACATGTGTGAGGGCTGCAGAGGCATTACAGTTCACAGAGAAGATCTCAAGCACAAAATCAAAAGCAATGGAAAGGCAAGGAAGGTGAAACGAAGCAATTTGGAAGACGAAACGAACCATCGTGGAAGGAGAAGCAGTTTGCCAGCAAGTATAAAACATAGAGGCACAAATTGATACGGGGTCGAAACCACTACGTGCAGTGTTGCAGAGTTGATGGTGATTAGCCATTCTGGGCCTGCTATGGAGTGCTTTTCTTCCATATTTTGCTGGTTTTGAGGAAAACCAGGGATTCTGCTGTTGTAACAAGACATATTTTATTAATGCAGAATTGTTCAAAAATTTGCATTTTATGGGCAAGAAAGGATGAGAAATTTTCTGCATGCTTCATTTTAACTGTTCTATTTTCTCCTTTCAGATTTCATATTTATAAATGAAATACATGCCATTGTTTTGGGTTATTTCATGTGAATGTCTGCAATCTAAAAATTATTTTAAACCCTTGGAGCTAGCACCTATTTTACTTTGATTGTGTTTGTTTTGCAGGTCAAATAGGCTAGGTTGCATGTACGAAACTCTCACATATTCGATTTTGTCGGAATAGGATAGCATCAGACTAAACGTGTTCATTTTTTTAATTTTCTGCATTTCTTTTCATTAAATATTTATTTTTCCAGAAGGTTTAACTTAGTTAAAATAAATATTTAAAAATTACAAAATCTAAAAAAAAAATGAACAATCTCTAAAGCTGCATGATGGAATAAACCAACATTGCCCCTTGTTTACAGTTACTTGCAATCACTAAGGTGTTCCAAGCATTTTAATTGAATATCTTTATTTGAGATTACTAATATACATATGCAAATGCTAATACAACGGAGACCTTGGAGAAGTTGGTTGTTTAACTTCTTTGCAAGAGGGGATTTGAAACCCAAATCCTAAGGAAGAGTGTAATTTCACAAGTGTGTGAAATTACCACTCAACAAGGTTCACCAGGAAAATTTTAATGACAGTTTTTGCACCTAGGCTTGGAATATGTTTGACGTGTTTATTTTATGAATCATTCACATACACCTAATTTTGGCCGTTATGCAACTAAAACTATCTATATGTAATTTTGATTTAATGAAGACAGTATACAATGGATACAAAATAAAATGCAATACCTAAAACTAGGGCTAAAAGAAATTATAAACCTTACTTGACCCGGATGTTTGATGAAGATTATGAGGCTTGTAGCAGGACATAATCACCTCTGTTCTGACAAAATTGCCTCTGTTTTGAAAAAATTGCCTCTATTTTGATAAAATCGCCTCTGTTCCTACAGCAAGAAAAATTGACAAAAAATAGGGGACAAAAAATAGGGTTTTTTGCAAATTATGACAGTTTCTCATACTCCAAGTCACAGATTAGCTTTAATTTCTATATGACAATGGATATGAAACAACATGAGAATAATATAATAATGATTCAACCTACTATACCATGAATTTGTGCAATTATAATCCTGATTTTACGATGCAATTAATTAAAATGATGGTGAACACCAAGATGCAATATCTACCTAAGCAGTAAATTAAATAAACATTGAACAATGCATGAACAAATAGGAAACAAGGATAGAGATGCAAATAGTGTTTTTAATCCTTGCCCCCTACTGATCTATAGATAAGATTGCCTACCTTCTAATAAAATTTCCTCCTCTCTGATGAAATCGCCTTCCATTTCTATCGATCACCAAGTGATTATGCTAATATCTAGGGTGATTATAATTGGGTCTTGTAATGATAAAATAAACAAATGGGGAGGCTGAGAGATAAAATTGCATAGCAAATTGATGTGAGGGATCCTTAAGGGAGTTTAGATGTTATCTCAAGGAATCATAATTCAACTTGCCAGTCAGTCAGTCCATCAGGAGGAAAAAGGGAAAAAGGACCTAGATTAAATAGGCCAAGGAGGGGTTTGAGGAAGTTTGGAGGTTAGGCTAAACATGGAGGAGGTTTTGATCCCTCCTATATTTTCCACCTTCAATCTACTCACCAACTTCCCTGATCTGAATGATGGCTAAACCAGGTAAGATGTTTTAAACTAGATTTTTTCCTTTAGCAAATTTGTTAAAATTTTAGTTTGGGATAAAATCACCTCATGATTTTGTTGATTGTCAGGTGATTTTGTTGACCGTTGGGCGATTTTTCCCAATGGTCAAACAATTTTTTGTTTATTGGCACGAAAAATGAGGAAAACGATGTCAAAATTGGACATATTATATACCGTTGGAAATCTCTTTTCAAGCCCTATCCAATGGTATAAAATTTGATAAGAATTGATATGATTTTATAGGGTAAAAATTATCTTGAAGATAACCTTAATTTTCTAGGAGAAAAACTAAGGAAAATGAGTCAATTTTTCATGTCTACATTTTGCCCCCTCTTTGACGTATTTATGAACAATAAATGCATCAAAGAAAAGTGTAGACACTTTAGTAGAAATTATTATGATTTGACATGGGCAAAAATGGAGTGGATGGTTTAGAATGAATATTTTATGTGAAATTGATGTCTTAGAAAAAAATAATTACTAATTTACCTACTAGGATGCCCCCTCTAGTTTTTACACCAAATTCTATATTTTTTGGAAAACTCGAAATTGATCTTCTTTGTGTTATGTGACTTTGTGTGATTTATTGGATTATTTATTACATTTGCTTATGATGGTTGTGTTACATAATTTCTTGTAATCATGCTTTTATTTTTGAACATTTTGATCATGCTTAACATAAAAGGAAAATGATTTTGTAAAGTGTGTTTTGAGAAAGATGATTTTGTGTGATGATAGATTTGAGGGATTAGCAATGAACCTCGAAGGATGTTATGTTGTTATATGACTATTGGTGGAGTTCAAAGATCACTAATTCATGAAGCGGATCCTTTTGTGAGGAAGTTTTGTATTGCTAATACCAAAATATTGTGTGCTTAAGAATAATCTTAAGGCTTTATGATGAGAAAAAAAATGTTTGATGTTATTTTGGGATAAGATGTTTGATAGATTCTAACAATAAACCTCAAAGGATGTTGTGCTATTCTGATACTATTGGTGGATTTCAAAGCTCGCTATTTCTCGAAGCTAATCCTATTTGTGAGGAATGTTTTTGATTTTGCTAATAATGGTTGTATGCTTAAGAATAATATTAAGTCTTTTGTGGTAATATGTGTGATGTTTGTTTGATACTAATGTATGTGGTAAATATTTGTAAAATAGATTGAGCAAAGCATGAAAAATTTGAATGATGATTTACGCTAAGCATAGAATTCCTAAGCATGAATTTATATGAAATAATTACTTAGTAATTATACCATCATCATGAAAATCAAAATGAAATGCATGATGATATGAAATTATTTGTTCTTTTAAAATGCAAAGTAATGTAAGATAAACCATTGTCTCACATGTTTCAAAAAGATCATGAAATTTTTATGAAAATATATGGACCAATTTTGGGCATGAAAAATTAAAAATATGGTTTGCGCTAGGTATAGAATTCCTAGTGTGAAAATTGAGAAGAATATTTCCTAGGAATTATACCATCATTGCGAAGTCATGAATGATATGTATGATAAGTGATTTTGAACTACATGTTATTTTTGCAATAAGTTATTTTTGAGATTTTTGAAATTTTGGAAATATCTATGTAATGTGTTAATATGAAAGTAATGATGAATTAATGTTGTCCAAAAAATTTCAAAGAAATATTTTAACTTATTTCTAAGACAAATTCAAATTTATCAAAAACCAGTGTGTGATAAGTGATTTCATTATCCATCTTGATTTGACACAACAATACAAAATATCTTAAGGATTAAATGTGAGTACTTTGTAATATTCATTTACCAATTTTGAGTAAGGTAGTGATGCAAGCAAACTTGAATGAACCAATGTGTGTGCAAGTGAATGGTTCATTGACCATGATTTTTGTGCATGAAACTGTACCAAACTACTATGTAAGTCAAGTCATCAAAAACTAGCTAATCCACAAGCGGACATAGGTCTATACAAAATAAGGTCTCTAATGTGACAGACATGTCGCCACGCGAAAATGAATTACCCAATTTCAAGCAAGTTGGGCACAAATCACCTGTTATGGGGTTTACCTCATGATTTTCGAATAACTAAGAATTCCAGCGATTTATGCTCATTCACCCTTCTTTTCTTCACTTTCAAGGGGTAGGGATTTTGTTCATTTTGTTTTGAACAAGGGGATTTTATTGCTTTTCTTTTTCTCTTTTTGTTCTCTTTTTTATTTTTTACTTTTGCTTTTCTTTATTTTTCTTTTGGGATACTTGCTCGAATTGGTTGTAGAGAAAGGGATTTTTATTCGAGAAGGGGTGAGATTGTCCTTTTGCCAATTCTCAAAAATTCTAGACCATTCGTATGATAGGATAGCAGGGGAAACTTTTTGCTCAAGAGACTAAGACTACTATGTAGTATCATTTTTCAAATTTGCAACAAATCATTTTAATGTGTAAAAGTGTACTTGGTTCAAAAAGTAGCAAGATAATTTCCCAAAACTCAAAATATTATTTAGTGAAATAGTGATCTTCGATAGAAGAGAGATTTATAATCATAGTGGTAACATAAAAATAATTAATTTGTGAAATTAAGTTTATGGTTCAATATAATTTTTGAATTAATCCGAAATAAAGGAAAATATAGCTTCAAAATTGTGAAATACAACAATGAATAACAATGCAGAATGATCTGAAATATTTTTGAGATTTTGATACTTTTTTATTTTTTTAGTTGTTTTATTTGATTTTTTTTTTTTTGATAATGAGATTGGTGGTATATACAAGATGATATATATACACTATATGAGATGATTTGCATATAGCATGTCTAAGGTGGCTTCAAAATCAAAAGAGGTTTTGAAGGATAATTTGGTTGTGGTGTATGTGAAGCTATTTGGTTGATAGTTGAGATTGTTGTGATGAAGAATGAGATGTAGATGAAGAAAAGTGATGGACAAAATATGACAATGATAAAGAGAAAAATAATAGATAACTTGATGTGATAATAATAATGAAAGGGAGAGTGAAGAACAAAAGGTGATGAATAAAAAGTAACGATAACAAAAGCTTTGTTATAATGTAGAACAATGTAGCAAAATATTTGACTTTTATGTGTAAAATTGATCATGTTACAAAACAAAATGTCAAAAGGGTAAGAAGGTTCTTCATTCTTATCACTATCTTCCAAGTCTTGATAATATGGAGGGAGCATATGTGAAAGATATGCACGGGTGTTATTTGGTAAACAAGGATGATCGGGTATGGATGAAGAAAAGTGATTTATAGGAGGTAATTATGACAATGGAGAATGTATAGAACTTAATGTTCCAACTGTTAAAGATTATTCAAATGGTCTTGGGTCACCATGTATGGTAACAATTTTATTTGCAATTTTAAACTTCAAATATCGATGAAGAATGGAAGGGACAACCCTCATCGAATGAATCCAAGGACTTCTGAGAAGTAGGTTATAAGGTGAAGGGCAAGATGCTACATAAAACAAAGTATCCAGGATCTTGGATCCACTCTTAAGGGGAAGAATTATAGTGCCTCGAGCTTCTTGAATTTTATTGTTAAAATATTTTATAGTAACATTTAATTCATTGATATATTCTTCCTTTAATTTGAGTTTTTGGAATAATTGATAAGTGCATAAATTAAGAGAGGAGCCATTATCTACCATGATAGTTTTAATATATGTTTCTTTAATAAATACTATAATGTAAAGAGAGGAGTCTTCTTGTGGAGTAGAGGAAGGAATCTCCTCATCATAGAATGAAATATGGTTAACCTCAAGAGGACTTACACCATTAATTGTGTTCTTAGGGAAAAGATCATGAGGAACAAATTGTTGGCTAAGTATCTTGAACAAAGTTTCCCTATGAACATGAGGACTTTGTAATACTTCTAAAAGGTATATCTTTTCTTGAGGATTAATCACTTGTTGTTAGCTATCAGAGTGGATTTTAGATTGATATTTTGATGCTCAATATGGGCTTTCTATGCTTACATTCCATTTTGGATCATTCTCTAGAGCCAAAGATAGTTTTGAAGTTTGGTCAAATGAGAAATCCATCTCTTGAATATCAAATTGAGTTGATTGAACTTGAGGTTGTTCATTTGTATTTTCTATTACAATATTAGTAATATCATCATGATGGGACACATTAAGATGCAATATTTGATTGGTTTCACGTTGTTGATAATTGAATAGGGGTTCTTGGGAGATCCCCATGTCTTGATTGATTATAGGTATTTATTGTGTAGGAGTTTTATTATTTATTGGAGATTTAAAATCAATTGTAGATTGTAATTCCTTTACAGTGAAAATATCCTTGTCAATCAAATCTTGAATTGCACTAAATTTCTGTATTTTTGTGTCATATGTCCATCCACTCTATGATGTTCACAATATAGCTCAGATTTATACCAATCTACTATGATATCAGGTTGTCTTATGGTAGGTAACTCAATCCTATTTGTATCAAGTAAATGCTTGAGAATTATATCCATTGGTTGATTGAGCTTAGTAAATTTACGTGGTGAAGGTTTTCAAGAGGTTTTTGATAATTGGTTTAGGAATTCAGACATAAAAGGACATAATGGTTTATTACCTCTTTTTGCTTTATTATGGGTAGAATGATGATAGGAATATTGTGAAGTATGATGTGAGTGCATGGTAGGATTGGAAGAAAAAGTATTTTCTTGTTGAAATGGATGTGTTGTGTTGAAAAAAGAATGTTGAAATAGTGGAGAAGGATTGTATATGGATCGATAGGCATAATATGGATATGTGGGAGAAAATATAATGTCATTATGAAGAGGATTGGAAAAGGGATTATCTTGTTGGGGTAAGTATAAAAAATGGAAAAAGTGTGATAAAGGTGATGTTGAATATGGATGAGCTTGGTCATAATCAACAAATGTATTTGGAAGAATTTTCCCAACATTACTGATGGGCTCATATTGATTTGAGTTACGACTCATGGTTTCTTTAGTACTTCTAAAAGCAATATTTCGTATATAAAATTTAGAATTGAATCTAAAACATACAAATTTGAAATGATAATTTTTTTATTATTTTTATTGTATATATTTTTTTTCGTTTGTTTTTTTTTGAAATTAGAAGAAATGCCTATGTATTCACGTCGGGTTCACCAAAGAATGTAGCCCAAAAATTCACGTACTCCTTTCCTCTTAGAAAAATGGATCCACACCTTAGAGGGGAATGGGGGAATAGGTGGTCTACACCTCGAAACAAGAAGTACTTAATTGTACTTTCTATATATGGTGATTTTTTGATGAATTAAGGGTTCACCAAGAAACTTTTAACGGTAGTTTTTGCACCTAGGCTTGGAATATGTTTGATGTGTTTCTTTTATGAATCATTTACATACACCTAAGTTTAGCCTTTATGCAACTAAAACTATCTATATGCAATTTTTATTTAATGAAGACAGTAGATAGTGAATACAGAATAAAATGCAATACCTAAAACTAGGGCTAAAAGAAATTATAAACCTTACCTGACCCAAATGTTTGATGAATATTCTGAGGCTTGTAGTAGGACACCTCTGTTCTGACAAAATCACCTCTGTTTTGATGAAATCACCTTCTGTTTTTGTCGATCACTAGGCGATTATCCTGATATCTGGAGTGATTATAACTAGGTCCTACAATGACAAAATAAACAAATGGGGATGCTAGGAGATGAAATTTCATAGCAAATTGATGCAAGGGATCCTTAAGGGAGATTAGATGGTATCTCAAGGAGTCAAAATTCAACTTGCCAGTTAGTCAGTCCGTCGAGAGAAAAATGGAAAAAGGACCTAGATTAAATAGGCCAAGGAGGGGTTTGAGGAAGTTGGGAGGTTAGGCTAAACATGGAGGAGGTTTTGATCCCTCCTATGTTTGCCACCTTCAATCTACTCACCAACCTTCCTGATCCCAATGACGAATAAACTAGGTAAGACATTTTAAATCAAATTTTTTCTTTTAGCTAATTTGTTAAAATTTTATTTTGGGAAAAAATCGCCTGGCGATTTCGTCAATTGTCAGGTGATTGTGTTGACCGTTGGGCGATTTTGCCCAATGGTCAAAAAAATTTTGGTCTATTGGCATAAAAAATGAGGAAAATGATGTCAAAATTGGACATATTATATACTGTTGGAAAGCTATTTTCGATCCCTATCCAATGGTATAAAATTTTATAATAATTGAGATGATTGGATAGGGTAAAAAGTCTCTTGAATATGACCTTAATTTTCTAGGAGAAAACTAAGGAAAATGAGTCAATTTTTCATGTCTACAATTAGACTTAATCCTTCCTCACACATGTGTGAGGATAGTGTATACAACTAAATCATATCATGCTTAGGGGATCCACTTAGATAAACACACTCATGAGATCATAAGACATAATCTTGGACTTTCCAAGCATCAATAGTGGTTCTCACAACTCATTTGGAGCCTTTTCAAGCCATCCAAGTCTAGTCACTCAAGCCAAGAGCGACTATATCCTAGCCGCTCAATCCTAGAGTGGACAGACCTTAGCCACTGTAGATGACAGTAACCAAATATTAGCCAATGTAGACGACAGTGGCTAAGCCATAAGAAGTGGTTTGTCGACAAACAGGCCTAATCACAGGCAAAAGTGGTAGTCTACATGCAATAAAGGTGAGTGGGAGTGACTTTGCATTCCTTTTCATGACCAATTTACATGGGGGGTTTGATTTTGTATTTAGAATTAAGTTAACTGACCACCAATCATAAACAAAGGACAAAATCTTCTCATGATAACAATCTATTCGCATAGAATACTCAAGTGGGCAGTTAGATTTCAGTTAACTAGCCTTCAAACATAGACAATGGACAAAATCTTCTCATGCTAACTTGCACTATGCATGAGAAATTCATTCCTAGGGCTTGGACATAGACCTAGGGTTTCACACTATAAAAGGTGTAAGCCTAAGAGCACCAAAAAGAGGTGGAGATCCAAAGACATTTTATCCTTTATCACAAGAGGACAAGAGATACAAGAGATCATATCAGAGAGAGAGAGACATCTTTTTGAGGAGATCTTTCAAGACTTGGAGAGTTCTCTTTGAGATCATGTATACGACGGAGCTCTAATAGATTGAAGAGCATAACACCTACTATTTCAACATCAGATTATAGTCTTTGACCCATAGCTTTGGTGCAAAAAGGGTAAGGTTTACTTTAGTGACCGTTGTCTTGGACAGTGGCCTACAGGCTTAGTTTAGGATAGACAGTTTCTTTTATTCTATTTATTTATGTTTTCATGTCATTAGCATAGATTTACATGATTTTATGGCATAGTTTTATCATATTTTTGTTACACTCTTTGATTACTAACAACCTCATCCAGGGAGGCAATCTCGGACACCTAAATGTGCATTGTTGTTTCATTTCTTGCAGGGCCATAGGTACATCAGACGAATATTGCAACATACAAGAGCAAAAGGGATCCCTCTAGGAAATAGACCTAGAAAAGGAGGCATCTTTAAGCCCTCATACATTTTCGTGTGCAGAACCAAGAAGCTTTTATAAGCACACCACCTCTTCATGAAAGGGGTAATCCTTGCCTATTTGTAATTTATAGTATCAAAATGGGTATCCCTAAGAGGGACCGACATGTAACCGAGCTTCAATATCAATAAAGAGATTCATCTTTTGTTATTTCGTGTTATATGATTTTTCCTCTTGTCTTTCCATTTTATCTTTGGTATTTTAAATAGCATTGCAAGTAGGGTTATAAAAAGGTACCGGTGCGTGTTCCCAAGGTCGCTACAGATGGTGATCACGGTGGGACCACCACTAATTTTTCATTTTCTATTAGAAAACTAACTTAATTTTGTGTGTAGGTCTAGCCGCTCTAAGCTACAGTGGCTAGAAACTAGTCGCTCTAAGCTATAGCATCTAATAGAGCTTAGCCACTCTGAGCTACAACGGCCAAGAACCAGTTGCTCTGGTCAACAACGGCCAAAACTAGAGTGTAGCAAAGGTCAAAAAACTGACTCTCTGAGCTAGATAAAAGGTTGGTATAGCTTCTATGATATTTTATAGATTTTTGTCTACTTCTGTGTGTCTAAAATAGAGAACTTAAAGCACATTTATGTTTAGAAATTGAAGGAATAAAATAAGAAAGAATTAAGCATTTCGCATATCTTAGATCTTCTTTTAAATTTTCCACTAGGAGTTGCTAGGAACAATGGCTTATGCCTAAAAAATTTTCCCTAGAATCCAATGTGCTAGACATTGTATGTTGTTTGCTTGCTTTGAGGCCCTGCTAGAGGCCATAGTTGCACAAAATAAAGTGCACTCATACAAATCATAATAGTTCATGCATCTTTCTGAATATTGAAATGTATTTTTGCACTTAGGCATATAAGAAGGATTCATTGTTGCTTTATAATGCACTTTATGTTATGCAAGCTTAAAATAAACACCACACACAAACGTCTCATTTAAAACATTAGAGAGTTGGATTTCATCACCAACCTTCAATTTAGTCCAGTGACATTGGAATTCATCTCCTTCCACTGATTTACCCCCTAGAGCTTCCTAGAAATGGATTGAGAAACTTACTTATAGTGACACTAAGTTACTTGTGTTCAAATTGTCTCCTACTATTGTAACAATCATTGGTTTAGAGTGGAAGATCTAGGCAAACCCTCCATTTGGTCTTCAACGGTGTACCCGAGCTTATTTTGAGAAAATCATGTTTGGCATGAGGGTACATGATTTTCACTATGGATAAGTCTTCTCATTCTTAATCCAAAAACAAGAGCAAACAAATCAAGAGAACAACACATCAAACATTTTAGGGCACACTCAAATCAGTAATCACGATAAACATTTGTTTGGTATTGTGTGGTCATTCCTAAATTGCAACTCAAAAGATCAAGTCATAAGACAACATGGACAAAACAAGAAGTAATCACCCTCGGTTTGATACCGAGGGAGAGACAGAAGCAATTAATTCCCATAGGTGGAGTCGTAGTAACATTGAACAACCTACCCATAAGACCGTGAGATGTAGCTTCGCAAGCCTAAGGGGTGATAACTCAACCCTTAGGGGATCTCCTCGAGAAACCCTAAGTAAGGAACCACATCATGGAACCAAGTCATATAAACAAAAAGAGGCTTCACATCCATACTCATCAAGGAGACATGAGGAGACCTCAAGGACATCCTCTAAACACATAGAAACATCTCAAATATGTGAGAAATATTCAAGGGCTTCCTCCTCACATGGACATAAATAAGGTTCTAAAACCCATTCTTCACATAGGGATGATGAGACTGCTACATCTCCATCCACATGGAGAAAACATGTTACCACCAAGCCCTCTTCATCAAGAAGGCAAACAATAATTGCAACACCTCAAGACTCACAAGAAACATATGAAACAAGTCTACCCATTGAAGGGCAGGAAACTAGAGCTACATCTAGTCATGGGAATCATATAAAAGAAACCCTTCACACAAAATAAAATATTCCCGTAGACTATGACCTCATAGGAGTAAATGGCACCCCATGGGACTAGCCATAGAAAACAAGACAGCTAGATGGGTTGGATCGATTTCCCACTCAAAGAATTGTAGCTACTGAGAACTCTACATCTAAAAGCTCATGAACTATGACTTCTAAACACACCTAGTCTAGGGATACCTCAGAGTGACCCCACAAAATATGTGTGGAGTCTAATCATAGGGATACTCAATAGTACACTGAACAAGTCACATTAACTAGCAAGAGTATAGATATAGTAGAAACCCCCTCGAGTAATCTGTGAGTCAAGACAACAAGAACAGAGTTAGATAAACATGACTCTTCTATGATAGAACAAGCTAACCAAATGAGGTGATTAGAAAATGCATTATGTAAGGAGCGATAGCTAGTAGAAGATATTGAACAATAGAAACAAAGAGAAAGACTCTTGCACCAACATGAGCAATGCTTAAGAGAGCAGGTTGAGCGGTTAGCTCTTAAAAATTTATAGATAAATGGTGTTGACCAACAAATAACAAGACACACTGACTCACCTAAGGAGAGACGCACTAGACAAGATATCCCACAACGAAATACCCCACCAAATCATGAACAAAATCCAACTAATGGGGAAAGGGTAAACATAACAAACCAGGATCATAATCCTAGGTCCCCTCATAGGAGGGAGGAAAATGGAATAAATCAAATGGATAGATATTTACCTCCATTGCCAATGTGAATAGGCTTACAAGAGGAAGAAATTTGTGCATCAAAGGCATTTCAAGAGCTTGCTGAAAAGATGAAAACCTTTGAGAAATAAGAGGTAGCTGGGAACTCACCAAAATTGAGCAAAATACATAACCAACCATTGTGCCCATCAATCCCTAGCCCTCCATATCCTAAGAACTTTGATATGCCTAGGTTAGAGAAGTTTAAAGGTGAAGAGGATGCACAAGAACATGTCACCAACTTTATCAACGCTCACTTGTTTTCATATTGAATACAATGATGCCCTTATGCTAAGAACATTCATAATGACATTTTTAGGTGCTACCACTCAATGGTTCAATCAACTACCTAAGCATAGAATAACCAACTTTGAACAACTAGTAAATGCATTCTTAAAGCGTTTCTCTTTTGGTGCTAAGGAAAAGGTGAACCTTTTAGACCTATCCAACTTGAAATAGTATGATGATGAGCCAGTAATGGATTATGGGAATATATGGAGAAAATTCATGGAAAAATTATTATTCTCTGTTTCCACAGAAGAGATCATTCATATGTTCAACAAAATTTGTTCTAAACATATCTCCCTCTTGCTACAACTCCAATAGTATCCTTAGTTTGAATAAGCTTTGGCACAAGCCAAGCTCATCGAGGAAATAAAAGTAGATGAGGGAACCATTAAAATTTGAAACAAAAAAGAGTGG
The DNA here is from genome assembly GCA_028583015.1 of Wollemia nobilis. Lineage (NCBI taxonomy): Eukaryota > Viridiplantae > Streptophyta > Pinopsida > Araucariales > Araucariaceae > Wollemia > Wollemia nobilis. The sequence goes on from JAQPPZ010003271.1 coordinate 5,114,430, forward strand.
AACAAGAATGATAAGAGTGACAAGTACAAGTAGAAGCAGGGTAATCTTGCTCCAGTAAATCAAGTCGTATTGGCTACACCCAAGTATGGGGGTGCACAAAAATCCCAGAACTATCAAGCACATCCCCCACCAGCCAACTACAACCAAAAGAACAATCAGGGAAGAAACTAAGAACACAAGCTGCCTCATTATTTCACGCCTCTGACAGAATCAATGCAATCAATATATAATCAGTTGAGTGAGGCCAAGAGGATCAGATTTCTTGATATACCTCTTATAGATCTCAACCATCCTAAGCCAAAAGGATATAGGGAAGATCAATTTTGCCCTAATCACAAGATACTGGGGCATGACATTGATTCTTGCATCGGGTTTAATCATCAAGTGCAAAACATGATTGAGGTGGGAGAACTCAAAGTTGACAACCCACTAGCTCCCAATAATAGAGACATGGGCATATATAGAAACCCATTGCCCAATCATGAGGCCCCTCGAGAGCAAGGGGTCCAAGTCAATCAGGTTCGAGCTGACATACCTACCCATGGATGTGTTGGGATGGTTGAGATTGTTAACATAGCAATAAGGACTAGGTTTTATGGTCAACCACAACCTCCTACAGCTCCCATGAACATCCCAGTCGCTCCTAGGCAAAGGTAAGACAACCTTCTAGGTCCACCAATGAGACTTGTGGTAACTATTCAGAGTAGATTGGAGCAAAATGTATAGACAACTCAGCTAAGTTATCCATCTATGAGCTCATACAATAGTACCCAAAGCATAGGGAGACTCTAATGGAGATTTTAAGAATGATTGAGCTCCAACCACAATATGTGAATGCATTCACACACTTTGTGGGACAAGTACAAGAATGCCAGGAACCTGTAATCCGATTCTATGATCATGAGATTAAGATAGTTCCTACTTTCTTACCATAACCTCTACTAAACATTGTAGTGATGATCAATGACTTACCTTTCAATAGGGTTCTGTTCGATACAGGTTCATCGACAAACATCATCACAACAACTACAATAGAGCACCTCAAGATCCCCAAGTCTAATATCATTCCAGAAGCTTACACATTGAGATCTTTTAATGATGCTTTATGCAATATTGTGGGAACGATAGTCCTACCCATCAAGGTGAGGCACAAGACCATCCCCATGATGTGTCATGTCTTGGAAGGAGCTATGCAATATAAAATCCTCTTAGGGCACCCTTAGATAAGGGCCATGAAGTGTGTACCTTTGATCTTGCACCAGTGTGTCAAGTATGTGCACGAGAACAAAGTCTATGTGGTTTTGGCCGATGAAGAGCCTTTTAAATACGTCAATAAGGTGGACATTCCAAGAGAATTTGTAATCCCTTCTACTCACTTGTACGTTGCACCTTCATCCCTAACCACACAAGTAGATAACAAAGACAAATGGGTAAGCAAAGACCCATGCACATCAACACCTCCTGGTGCACTTAAGATAGTCAATTCTTCTAAAGTACCATCAACGTCAAAACCAAAATATAATAAGAAGCTAAAGGTACCCTTAGTTAAGGAAGAAATTCCCAAAGTAGTGCCAACTGTAGCCATTGCTGAAATAACAAGTCCTATGGAAGAGGAAGATCCTCAAGATCAATATGAAGATAATGATTATCACCCTGCTTCCCCAGTATCATCCGTGGGGTCATCCACATCATATGCATCAATACACTTGGCAATCACAAGCATAGGGGAGTACCTTATGTAGAATATTACCTTTACATCTATCATTGAGTCTACACAAGACATAGGGAGGCCTAAATACTTGAGGCCACCAGTAGGAATAGTGGTTCCACTTGGAATCCCTCCCAACCAAACCAATTTTTTCTATGTTGACCTGGATTGTGCTCATAAGTCTTAAGATGTAGAAGAGGATGGTGATGAATTATTCATAGTCAATGTTCGTTACCTCTCTAATATCAAGTTTGCTCTAAGCTACTTTGAGCATTGCCATTGGCATGGCTATGGCCTTGGCGTATATGAGCAAGGGTGCAGGTGGCCATACGAGCCACTATATTAGCTTCCCTCTGATAGATTTTGCTTAGGTTATTATAGCGGACGTAGCAGAGATCGAGATGACTCTCTTGCAGTAGCATTGTAAATATTAAGCATAGGGTTGGGAGAAGACATTGATGTCATTCCTTATCACACCCTAAGAATAGTAAATTTGAGCAACAAACAAGTGGCCACAGTAAACATACCGCCTTTAGAAACTTATCATCCAAACACCTCAATTGATTCCACCCCAACAGGGTACAACTCATGGGATGAGGATAATGTATATGAGGCAAGTGATGATGAGGCACAACTTGGCTTAGCCTATCAGGGGCCTCGCTATTTGCAAATATTCACATGGTCCATCCACAATGAGAGTGGATATACATCATATGAAAGTGACTATGAATCAGAAGACTCAATATAAAGAGCTTACTTAGGCCTAAGCCATCAACCCCTGACTTTGGAGCAAGAGATAATTGCAAATGGATTATTTGTAAGTGACGAAGAATATGAAGATGAAACAGAGATGGCCTACTTGGGACCAAGACATGAGCCCCTTGTATTAGGGCCACATACAAATGCTAATAGTTTCTAGATAAGTGATGATGACTTTGAGGATGAGACCGAGATGGCTTATCTTGGACCTCACCACTTGTGACAATTCAACGAGCTAGTAGACAGAGAGGTGGCATTCTGTACCATAGACCCTCATCTCTAATTTTTGAGGAGACATTTTGACCTAGATACCATTCATCGGATGGTCAATCCCCCTTTGCCTACATTCAGAGAGTGATTAGAGCCAAATGATCCTATTGTCCACCCTGATCATGGGCTAGATCCAAAAATTTCCACTCCTCTATAACCTCATCATGAGTATGGAAGGGAAACCTTTGAGACAAAATTACACCCATGTGGTCCTGGAGACTTCATTCCATCCATCAACATGATCTCCATTGATTTGACCACTTCACTTCATAACCCAGCAGATCCTACCAAATCATTGCATCTTGATGTAGAGGCTATTGATTGGGATCACGCTAGTTCACCCATAGATCCTAAAGAACTCTTCCCCAATGAAGAGATGTTATAGCCATTCCATTTCGCATCAGATTGTGTGTATGATGTCTTCCATGTTGGTTTGGAACATGAGTGAGTAAGTCCTGTGAATCCCATCGATGAGATTCATTTGATACCCATGCCTCATCAACTGGAGGATGGGTCACATATGGCTATAGAAGCGACTTTTGAGGTGGAAATCAGTGATGATCCTACCCAACCAAGGAAATTCAAGTTTAGAGAAAGTCTATCTCCAGAGCAACAAGCCATCCTAATTCCTCTCCTCAAGGAAAGGACAAATATTTTTGGTTGGACTTATAAAGACATGTCAGGGATAGATCCAAAGTTAGTTTTTCACAACCTTTCATTGGATCCCATGAAGAAGCAATTCAAACAAAAACTAAGGAAAATGCATCCAACTATCACTTTGATGGTGAAGAACGAATTACAAAAGCTACTGGATGCAGTATTCATAGTTCCTATCGACTACCCTGAGTGGGTGTCGAACATGGTACCCATAGGGAAACCTAAAGAAATAGTTTGTATATGTACATATTTTAGATATTTAAATAGAGAAACACCAAAGGATTCATTCTCATTGCAAAACATAGATGCTCTTGTAGATGCAAATGCAGGTCATAAAATGCTCTTCCTAATGGATGGTTTTTTTGGATACAATAAAATCTAGATTAAGCCCAAAGATCAACATAAAACTGCTTTCATTACTCCATGGGGAACATTATATTACAAAGTTATGCCATTCAATCTCAAAAAATTTGGTGCTGAAAGCATGTCTATGGAAGCACAGGCGCACCGGGTGCGATGCAAACAAAAGCAATTGTATTGACGAAACACTAAGTGCATGAAAAAGGGAAAGCGAAGCATGAATGAAATGATATGTAAAGCAAAGATAAAAGGTGCAGCCTATTTTATTAATTTTTCTTATTATCAGGCTACAATACGTCTCCCCCCCCTTTTAGGGGCTCGGAGCGTTCGATACAATTTTGTTACACCAACAGATGGTACGCTTCCCTTCGGGATCTTCCGCATGCCCACATTCAAAATGGGTGGGCCAAACATCACCGCCGCTTGCATGAATACATTATTGGTTCCTTTTTGCCCCTCTAGTGTTGAGATCCTACTTATAGAGAAATAGCAAATGATTAATAGCACATGCGGATGGAGGGAAACATGCAATCCCCAAGGCCTCCGGTTAATGCATACATGAAATAATTAAAATAGTGATCAAAACTTGTTAGAACGGAATGAAATTTAAAAAAAAGCATGTAAACACCATCAGGGACACATTACAAAAATAACAGTCAAGAAATTTGTTGTATATTTCTAATCGCTCCGGGTTGGGACGATTAGGACTATCATAAAATGCCCGAAAGTGACCTCCAAAATGTCCCATCCAGAGGCCTCCAAAGCACCTGCAAACTTGGGGTTAGGAAAAATGGGGTATTTTGAGATGACCCAAAAGGTTGTATTTGGATTATTCTACCCCGATCACCCTATATCTAAAGGCGCTCCCTGTATGTTAGTAAAAGCGTAAAACAATGAAAACACAGTTAAAACAAGTCAGAATGATTTGAAATTTGAAATGCAGCATATATGAAACACACAAAACATGATGCAAAAGAAATAGTGAAGAAATTTTCTATAGATTTCTAATTGCTCCAGGGTGGGGCGATTAGGATTGCAACAGTGCGGGGGCGCCCGGGGGCAGGACGCCCGCTTTTTGGGGCTTGGTTTTGACACCAATCCACTTGGGATGGGTCCAAAACCTCCTAGGGAGTTGTGTCAAAAAATTGGGTGTGGGATTATGGCCAATTTTTCAGGTTTTGGATCCGGATTGCGCTCCTAATGTTCACCCGATAACCTCCCTTCCAAAAGAAAGATCAAGGATGTAGGAAGCACAATGAGGGTGAGGGTATAATTCGACAGCACTCCGTTGCTCCAAATGCTCCTACTCTATTTTTCTTTTGGGTGAGAAGACTCACCATTTTATAGACCTAAAGGTCTAATTTGAATGTGCATGCAGGGGTTCCACTTGGCCATCATGACTTGTCATGGGAGAGAAGATTCCTCCCTGATTAAGGGCTCCATGACTGCCTCTATGACTGCCTCTTTGAGCTTTGAAATGCTCACTTGCACTCCCATGCATTGAAGGTGGAGTTGAGTGGTGGATCTGGGCTGCCATTTTTCAAGGTTTGAATTTTTTCCCGTCAAACCTGCTATTCACCCCACCCTAGAGCGATTGTTGCTAATCGTCCTAGGGTGGGGCGAATAGCATTCTAATTGTCCCAAGGTGGAACGAATAAGGAGCAAGGTGCTTGGAAGGTGCCAAATTGACCTCTGACCTTCCAAAACTACTTTGGGAGTGGTTAGGACCATAGTTTAACCTCTGGGGGCTGCCCTAGAGGTTGTGTATGCCAATTTGGTCAGTGCTTGTCATCACATAATTGGATTGGTGTTGTTTTGGTGTCTATAGAGGCCCCTTTTTGGGATGCGTTGTGCGTGGCATAGTGCTTAGCAAAAATAGATAACCAAAGCACTTAATGATTAGGGTTTCTCAGTAACCTAACCAAATTTTGATGCCCCAAGTATGGAAATGGCATGCATTCTTAAATCCTTGCTTCTGACTAGCTAAGGAGCTTAATTCAAGTGTTAACATTTTTCGATGAGGTGTTACTTGATCTTGGACATTGTTCAGTCATGAATAGGCAAAGGGCGCAACCTTTTGTCTATGGGAACCTTGAGTTTATGATTCTAGAATTCCAAGTGTTTGATCAGCTTGTGATTATTGCTTGTTTACTGCCCCAAGCAGGAGCGTGATTGTCTTTGTCAATGATTCTTTGAATGCATGCCATTTCCTTGATTGGGTGTGTATTTGTTGATTGGTGACTAAGTGTGACTACCCCCTAAAGCAACGAATCGATGAGGGAATGACCGACATGAGAAAATATACGAGTCGCTTGACCCAATATGACTTTTTTAAGGGTGCCTTCAGTTGTTTTTCATTGAATTCTTATGCATTTTCCCAACAATCGAACCTGTTTTTGGTGGGTTTTAACCCTTTTTTGTGATGCTTATTGGGGCAAAAATTGTCAAAAATTCATCCTCCCATGGAGCGTTCCATCTATGGTAGCCTTCTTAGGGAGTATTATATTGATAATTTGTGGCCCCGACATCAGTTTTGTATGCCAAGAATGTCAGGCGCAAAGGCGCCTTTGTTCGGCAATTTTATTATGTTTTTTGGTGGGTTTTGACCCTTTTTCTGATAATTTTTGGGGATGAAATTATCGAAAATCTATCCTCCCGTGGAGCGTTCCGGCTATGGTAGCCTTATTAGGGAGTAGGATAGTGACAATTTGTGACCCCAACATCAGTTTTGTATGCCAATAATCATAGGCACAAAGGTGCCTTTGTTCGGCAGTTTTATTGTTGTTTTTGGGTGGGTTTTGACCCTTTTTGTGACACCTTTTGGGGATGAAATTGTCAAAAATTCGTCCTCCCGTGGAGCAGTCCGGCTATGGTAGCCTTCTTAGGAAGTATGATAGTGACAATTTGTGACCCCAACATCATTTTTGTATGCCAAGAATCACAAGTGCAAAGATGCCTTTGTTCGGTAGTTTTATTGTTGTTTTTGGTGCATTTGGGATGCAGTTTTGGTTGTTTTGTATTTTCTTGCTCTGTAATCATCCCAGGGTGGTAGGAATACCAGTTTTGTAATCATCCTAGGGTGGTATGAGTGCTAACTAGAGCGTTCATCCCAAGGTGGAACGATTACAGGCCTAAGAGCCTATATAAGGGACAAAACTAGGTTTTGGGCTCATTTGCAATTGTTTCTTTTGGCGATTTGGAGCTGTGGGGAAGAGTGCTAGTTTGCCAAGAGGAGCACTGCTGAATTTTCACAGACACCATGAGTTCAAGGACCGAATCCTCGAATTGCAGATCTAGGGTGATACTGGTAGGTGCTCCTTCCTTCTTTTTTTTTGTTTGTTTTTATATGAATTTGTAAAACTCGCATTTTATCATTGTTCTTTGTCATATTAATGTTAAAACCCTAAATGAATGTTGTGGTTTTATTTGTTTTGTTTTGTACATCATAAAAAAACCCTAGTTTGAAATTTTGTTGTTTTGATTTTTTTGTTGATACTTAATGTTAAAAACCCTAGTATAGTTTTAATGTTTTTGTTTGATTTCTTTTTGTTCATAATTACGGTTAAAAACCCTAGATGATTTTTGTGGTTTAATTTGTTTTTTTTTTTTGTGTTCATAATAAGGTTAAAAACCCTAGATGATTTTTTTGTTGTTTTGATTTTTTTGTTTACACTTAAGGTTAAAAACCCTAGTATGATTTTGTTTGTTTTATTTGATTTTTTTGTTCTTGATTGTATAGTTTAGTTGATTGATATGTACTTTGGCTATACAGTTCAGTACTTTTGTTTTTCTATACATTGTTTGTCATCTGTATAGTTTATTTGAATGTTTTTGTTTAAATTAAGATTGAAACCCTAATTTTTTTTTGTTGTTTTATTATTTTTGGTACACTGATGTACATTTGTTTTGTTGTCATGTTTTAATGTTTTTATGGTTTTTTTGTTTCTCAGGTTGTGAAGAGTTGGTACTGTCAGCCGACGGAATTTTTTGACGCACGGGATGCACTGACTATGGTGGACTAGGAGTAGCTTGATGCCCTTGGGCTTAAGAAGGTGATGCGACTGGAGCCTATAGTGGGGGATCAAGCATATCTAACTGCCCTGATCAATTTTTGGGATTCTTGCACAAAAACCTTTCATCTCCCAACAGGGGAGTTGATAGTGACTATGTAGGACGTGTATCAGATTCTACATATTCCAATAGATGGGTTGCCCATTCAGATGACTCCTCGTGATCAGCAGATGATGGTGTTGACACGGTGCTTTGGGCATGTGGCAGATATGGGGGTGGATGGGGCGGTGGAGATGGTAGAGGGGGACTATCTGATTGGTGGGATTCTAGTGTAGTGGTGGTTTGAGAAGGGCATGTTGGGGGTGAGGCATGTGTTGCTTATGACCCTCATCTCCAAAATGCTACTTCCTGACTCCTCAGGTGTGAGGTTCCCTTAGAACCTACTTGAGGTAGTGTTCAGACTTATGGAGTGTCCTACGATAGCACCATTGATTATGAGGTGGGGTCAAACGCTACTGACACAGCTGTATGATGAGCTATACGAGGTCCACTTTCAGAGGCAAAAGGGGATTGGGTGCAGCTACCTGTTGTAGTGCTGGGGGTGGTAGCACATAGCTATGGAGCGGCTACAGGGGTTACCTTAGACCACTCGGGGGGAGATGGTGGACAGGGAGATTGGCTATGCTACTCTATGGCAGAGGTCAGAGGAGCAGGGGCAAATTCGATGGTGGGAAGGTTTTGTAGGGCACTATACTGATACCTTCTCTCGTCTTGCTCCAGGGGAGGTGTTCTAGTGGCCATACCAAGACTGTCCAACCTGGCCTAAGGTTGGGGAGTGGCTTCAATAGGTGTACAAAGGGAGGTGGCTGATTGGGCAATACAGGATTGAGCAGGAGTACTTCCTGTACATCCGAGTGACTTGATAGTTTGGGGTGCACCAGGGATTGCCTGGTGAGCCCTTGATCTATCGGCATCAAGAAAATGAGAGAACTCTAGCCTGGTCAATTATTGAGCCACTAGGCAAGGATTCTAATGCAGTGATTGATGTCCCCAATGTGGACAATGTCAGGGTGACTATAGAGTATGACCAGTGGTGGATGATGTTGCGATGGCAGGGTGAGGGTCATCTAGGAGTTTCGAATGTGGCAGTAGTAGGTGGGGGGGTGTGGAGGCATCGATGGAGGGTTGGGGGGCTCCACTCGATGATGTAGATATGATGGAGGTAGATAACTTGACTGGGGATGACTTAGGGGTTCTAGAGTAGTCGGATACACAAGACGTCCTAGAGCAGTAGGTGCCGGAGTAGCATGCCATCCTGGAGATGCCCATGCCTCAGGCAGTCCCTAGGGATATGGAGGCTAGGTTTCATGTTGAGATAGCATGATTGGAGGACCTAATACAGATATGATATGAGGAGCACAACTTTGAGAGGGATCACCTACAAACTCAGTTGGCATAGTGGGATGACACATTGGCTACGTACCATTGGCAGAATGTGGAGTGGGGTTGGTGCCGAGTGGAGTTGGAGGCCGAGATTATCCACCTCAATGGATAGTTACCTAAGCTCACTAGAGGTGGATCATCGTACTATACAAGAGGCAGCAAGACTAAGCAGTCAGCATCATCTCATTGTAGGCAACTGGGTGAGGGTAGCGCTAGTGGCCATGATGCAGGGTTTGGCAGCAGCCACCCTAAGAGGTCCCATAGGACCCACACCACTGGGGGTAATTCCAGTCGCACCGATCCTATGTGATCATGGTGGCCGACTCCCTAGGCTTGGGGTTTTTGAATTTTTGATTTTTTTGTGAGGTCAAAGGACCGACTTATTGTAGTCTACGGGAATTTTTGGCGATATATATACATGACTTTCTTTTTGTTTATACACTTGTATGATTTATTGTTACTTTTATGCACATTTATTTACGTTGATGTATGCATATGTTATTATGAATGCGACTGTTTCTAATTATATGATGTATGCATATGGAATGGATGAAATAATTTGTTGATAACTTGGCGGTGGCACCATAGACTGTACAAGATTTACTAGCTTTCTGTACTATGTGATTGCTTTGTGGAATGACTTTGCATGTGTAATATTTTTTTGTTTGTATTTTTTTTTATGGTGATGTAAGAATGGAATGTACCATAGGTGTTCTAGAATGTAGTTAAGGTTTTTATGAGACTCAGATGTTTTAACTAACTATCCAATACTGTATATTTATCTCACAAGACTTTTGAACAAGGTACGAATCAGACTTGAGTTTTCACCAAGTTATTTCACATCCTTGTGTGTGCGATTGAATTTGTTTACGTGGTATTTGTCAGGATACCGCCAGTGCCAGATAGGCTGTCAACCAAACCTATACTGAGGATCACCTAATTAGCTCCACTAACTCCTTTGTTGTATTTAGTAATATTAATCTGTGGTGCAATCTAGGATACCATAAGCTACCTCATCCACATGTAAACATTGATCTTTACACAGTTTAATGCGACAGATATATCATCATGCAGGAGGTTTTCTGCTAGTGACCAGTAGGCTATCCACCAAACCAGTATTGAGGATCACCTCATGACCTTTTGAATGCTGAGAGTTCCAGGGATTCAAGTTCGACTCCCTTCTTTTCTTTACTTTTATTTGGATACTTGCTCGCGTATGTAGTGATAAAAATCACTATTTATTTTTATTTTTTTCTTTTGAGCAAGGGATTGAAATTTTGAGTGATGAGAATCACTATTTCATGTGCTTTTTGATGTATGCACTGTGTGGGTTTTGATGTCAAACTTTGGAGTTTGTATTTTGACTTTTTGCAAAAAAAAAAATTGGATATTTGCAACTTTTTGAGAATTTGGGATGCTTGGGGAATTGGGTAGGGAAGATGCTTGTCCTTTTTCCAACTCTCAGCATTCTTGGGGTCATTCGCATAGGGGTATGAGTGAGATAACATTTTCACTGTATGGTATCCTAGATTTCTATATAGGTTTCATTTTTCGTTCACACAACTTGGGAATTTTTTATGTATTGTTGAGTGGTATTTTCACCCGATTGTGAAAACACACTCTCCGATAGGATTTGGGTTCTGAATCCTCTGCTTGCAAAGAAACAATTTCTCCAAGGTTCCTGTTATGTTAGCATTTTGCATCTGTGTATGAAATATATTTAATTAAAATGCTTGGAATACCTTAGTGGTTGCAAGTAACTGAAAACAAGGGGCACTATGATTTATTTTACTATGAAATTTAATGATTGTTCCTTGAACCCTAATAAAGTAAATGTGATTTGATCCTTAAATGACCATGCTGTAACTTCAAAATAAAATTTAATGAAATGCCATAACATGAATGGAATTATTTATGGGTTTTGAAGTTTTTTAATTTTTAAATTTTATTTTAAAGCTTGAAAAATAAAGTTGGCACTTCTGAAAATAAAATGCAGCAAAAAGAAAATAAAATGTGAAAGAAAAGAAAATTAAAATTGCATCCAGTTTGATGCTATCCCGTCCTGGAAAAATCAAAGATAATGAGATTTCCATGCATGCAACCTAACCTATTGAACCTACAAAACACACACAATCTAGATAAGTTAAGTGCTGGTCTCTGGGTTTATTGTTATTTTTAAATTTAGGCATTCACATGAAGAAACCAAGGAAACTTGCATTAAACTTCATCTATAAGCCTAGAAATTTGAAAAAGGGAAAGATAAACATTAAAACATGCATGCAGAAAATAACTCCTTCTTTATTGCCAATAAGATACAAATTTTTGAATATTCCTGCATTATAGATAAATCCTGTTACAACAGAGAACATCTGGTTTTCTCAAAACCAGAAAAAAAGAAAGAAAACAGCCTCAAAGCAAGCCCAGAATGACCCTCTGGCCTCTAGCACTGCAACTCTGCTCCAGCGGTTTCCGACATCTGTATCTTCCCTATGCTTCCGCTTTTAAAGCATGGAAATGTTTTCTATTTCGTCCTGTGATGCTTCGTTTCATCTTCCCAATCGATTTGTTTCATATTCTTGCCTTTCGAATTGTTCTTGAATTTATGTTTAATGCTGAAACGTTCGATAATATTCTATGCATGTAATGTTTCTGTAACCCTTATACATGTATGCCACGTGTTCTGCACTTTTTGCATCTTTTGTAACGGCTCCTTGTAAATCATGACCAAAAATAGCATGCAGCCTTGTCCGTCTTCTTGGCCGCGAAAACGCGACATGTCACGAAATCACGACATGTCGCGATATCGCGACATTTTCCTGTCAGCAGCCTTTCTTGCCGTCATGCCCAGTGAAAACGTGACATGTCACGATTTCGTGACATGTCGTGAAATCACGACTCTTTTCTTCTCCGTACGCCCTCGCTGCTTTCCTGTCACGAAATCGTGACATTTTCCACCTTGGGCACCTTCGTTGATTTTTGTCGTGATATCGCTACGCCTTTTTCATTCCGTACAACTGGGCTGCAACCTGTCGCGAATTCGCGACGATTTTTCATTTGGAGCTGTCTTGCGGCTTTCTGTCGCGAAATCATGACCTTTTTCCAGTCCGTACTATTTAGCTTCTTTTGGTCGCGAAAACGCGACATGTCGCGATTTCGTGACATATTTTCCTTCCATACGCCTCGGCTCGTTTCTGTCGTGATTTCGCGATGTTTTTTCATTTCATGCACCTTCGCTGCAACCTGTCTCGAAATCGCGACACATTTTTGCTCCGTACACCTTCGCTGCAACCTGTCGCGAAATCGTGACGTTTTTCCACTTCAGGTTGCTTAGCTGCTGTCGTTGACTGTGTTGACCGTGATTTTGCGACATGTCACGATTTCGCTATGCTTTTTTGCTTCGTCTTTCTCTCTCCTCTCTGGGTCGCAAAAATCAAACACGTCGTGATTTCACTACGCTTTTCTCCCACCTGCTACCATTGACTGCATTGACCGCAATTTTGCGACATGTCACGATTTCGTGACACCTTTTCATTTTTAGCCGCGATTTTGCAACATGTCACGATTTCGCGACATGTCACGATTTCGCGACACCCTTTCATCCTTGTGCAATTTTGCCTTTTTCTTGATTTTTAGCATCTGGGTCACTGAGATCTTCTTTGAAAGCATGCAAAAAAGGTGGGTCCCCAATTTTGGGGTGTGTTGTGGATTAGCCACATCATGTATTTTAAATTGTGTTGGGATGTGACGTAACAAGGTGTTATCCAAGTAAAACTCTACCTTTATAAAAATCTGTCTGACTTTGTACAGTTTTTCGCTAGAAATCTAAATACAGCTGAATTACGAAAGCCCTGGATACATTAGAAGACAACTGATTATGATATGGTGGAAAATGTGGACGGCATTTATTGTTGCTGGACTATTTACAAAGTGGAAAAATGTGGAAAATGATGGAATTGTCGAGTAATTACATTCTATGGTGCATTTGACCTGTATGACCAACAAATATGCAATGTATGTATGCGATGCCTAATGCAGCTTATTTTTTTGTGTTTTGATTTTTAAGAGTATGCATGGAAGTGAGATGCAATTTTTTGTTATTTTTTATTATTTTTTTGAAAATTTGTTATGGTTGGTTTATCTCGAGTGGGTGCGGTCCAAGTGATTCTTTCGAATCCTTGGAGGTTTGTACCAAAGGTATTATAGATACCATTGGGTGACCAAGCAGTTGTGGGAACCCTTGGGGATTTTGGTTTGACCAAAGGGTTTATAGATACCTTTGGGGCATTTTGGGGTGACCAAGCGATTGCGAGAATCCTTGGAGCTTTTGGTTTGACCAAAGGGATTATGGGCACCTTTGGGGCATTTTTGGGTTGACCAAGCGATTACGAGAATCCTTGGAGCTTTTTGGGGTGACCAAAGGTATTATGGGCACCTTTGGGGCATTTTTTGGTTGACCAAGTGATAGCAAGAATCCTTGGACATTTTTGGGGTGACCAAAGGGATTATGGGCACCTTTGGGGCATTTTTGGGTTGACCAAGTGATTGCAAGAATCCTTGGAGCTTTTGGTTTGGCCAAAGGGATTATGGGCACCTTTGGGGTATTTTTGGGTAACCAAGAGATTGCAAGAATCCTTGGAGCTTTTGGTTTGACCAAAGGGATTATGGTTACCTTTGGGGCATTTTTGGGTTGACCAAGCGATTGCAGAAATCCTTGGAGCTTTTTGGTTTTACCAAAGGGATTATGGGCAACTTTGGGGCATTTTTGGGTTGACCAAGCGATTGCGAGAATCCTTGGAGATTTTTGGGGTGGGCCATGGCTCTTTTAAATGTGGAATGGCCTCAAATGACTGATGTTCAAGGGTTCTAGTTCCTTGATTTCTTTAAGAGAGGCGAGTCGATATGTTCCAGGTCCTATTTTACTATCGATGACATAATGACCTAACCAATTTACTGTGAATTTGTCCCTTAAATGGGGTGGCAAGTTAGAATTTTGTTGGTTCTCTTTTAAGACCAAGTCACCAACCTAAAATTCTCTCAGGTGAACTTTCATGTTGTATGCTTTCTTAAGTCACTCTTGATAGATACGTAAATGCTCAAGAGCATTGATGTGTCATTCGTCAAGCAATGTAAGCTGGTCTAATTGAGCCTGCAGCACAGTGTCATCATCGATAAACTCTTGCATTGATATACACAGGGAAGGTATTTCCAACTCTAGAGACATGACTACCTTGGAGCCATACACCAGCAAAAATGGAGTTGCCCCAATGGGTGTCCGAATGCTAGTGCAATAAGCCCAAAGAGTAAATGTGCCAATCCTTATGACTATCTATGACCATATTTTTAAGGATGGCAACTAGCATTTTGTTTAATGCCTCTGCTTGCCCATTTGCCTGCAGATAATAAGATGTTGAAAAACTGTGCTGAATTTTGTACTTTGTTGTCAAAGCATGCACATCTTTGTTCTTAAATGACGTCCCGTTATCCAAGATGATCTTGGATGGAATACCAAAACGACATATGATATTATGTAAAATAAACTCTGTAATGCAGGGCCTAGTCGTACAGGTTAGCATAATTGCTTCCACCCACTTGGTGAAGTACTCTATGGTCATTATGATAAATGTGTGATGGCCTGACGATGTAGAGGAGATCTTTTCGATTAGATCTAAGCCCCACTGCGATAATGGCCAAGCCAATTGGATCGGCTGCAAGGCTTGAGAAGGTACATGTGTCAAGTTAGCATGGTGTTGACACTTCACACACTTCCACACATATGCACAACAATCTTGCTCTAAATATGGCCAATAATAGCCCATGCTGAGAATGTGCTTTGCTATGGCCATACCATTGAAGTGGCCATCAGATGTACCATCGTGCACTTGGGTGATCGTCCAAGTGGACTCCTTCTGGTCCAAGTAATGGAGGACGATCCCTTTGTAGCTCTAACGGTACAAAATATCTCCTAGCAAGACATGTTTTGTCACTTTCTGTTTGAATGATCTTTTTGTGGCGTACGACAATCCAAGTGGGAGGTTACCCAACTTGAGATAGTATCTTATGGGTGTGTACCAATCCTATTGATCAGAAACCTCGATGGTATGAATGGCCAATCCCTCTTGAAGTTTGTCCCTAGCAAAAGTTGAGCGGGAAAGAACTTGTAAGAATAGCATTGTGTTGCTATTAGGAGGGGTCAAGGAAAACAAGGACCCCCAGTTAACGTGATTCAGACTATCATGGATTCGAGAGAACCTATCTTAATATGGTTCAATCTGGATCAAGTGGATTCCTAGTGTTAGGTTAGATCTTGCACGCTCCATCATGGATTGTGATAATGTTTTGACTTGAATGGTTGTCATTTCACAAGAAGGGTCTTGTGGGATTAGTGACCCCAAGGAGGCCATAGTGTCCACAAAATGATTTTATGATCAAGGGAGTGCCTCGATGTCGTACCATTCAAGCTTTACCAAGAATTTATCCACAAGGGCTTTGTAGGCCTACAGAACTGGGCATTTGCATTGGAATACCCCTTTCACTTGGTTGACAATTAATAGCGAATCACCAAATATGTTCAAGTGTTTGATGTTCATGGTGATGGTTATCTGAAGACCTATGAGCAAGGCTTCATATTCGGCATTGTTATTGGTGCACGAGAAATCAAGTTTAAATGATAGAGGCATTGGAGCCCCTTGAGGTGTGAAAAATATGATTCTCGTGCCACCCCCTTGCTCACATTTAGAACCATCGAAGAATAAGGTTATGTCAGCATATGACTCAGGCTCATCAGAATCTGGCGATTCTGAGACATGGAAGACCCCATCATCAGGAATCTCTATGGTCAGAGGCTGATCATCTTCGAGAGGAACCTCTGCTAGTTGATCAACGATGACTTGACCTTTGATGGACTTCTATCCAATGAATTCGATGTCAAACTCCATCAAAAACATGATCCATTTCATCGTGCGACTACTATGATAAGTACGACTCATCATGTATCGCAATGGATTCTCCTTAGACACAACATACATCGTATTTCTCAGTATGTAATGGCATAGATTTTTGGTGGCAAATACCACTGCTAAGCATAGCTTCTCGATGTATGCATAGTTAAGTTCATAACTGACCAGGGTGTAGCTAAGATAATAATTAGCCTGTTCTTTATGTAGTTCATCTTTTTGGGCTAGCAGTGCCACCTCAGTAGCTGAGATGTATAAGTAGAACGACACTCCTGGTCTAGGTGGTGCCAATAGTGGTGGTGAAGACAAGTATTTTTTGATGTCATCGAAGGCTGACTGGCACTCATCATCCCAGTGAAATGCTACCCCTTTGTGTAATAATTTATTCATGGGTCGGCACTTGTCAGATAGTTGCGCTATGAAGTGCTTGATCGATGCAACCTTTCCCTACAAGATTCTGAGCTGCTTGATGGTGGTTGGGGGAAGCATTTCAAGGATTGCCTTGACTTTATGTGGATCTACCTCGATGCCTCATTTTGAGACTATGAAACCCAAGAGTTTTCTAGATGTGATGCCAAATACGCACTTCTTGGGGTTTATTCTGACTTTGTGTTCGATGAGGCGATCGAGGATCTTGCTTAAGTCATCGAGATGATCTGGGCGCAAAAGATATTTGGCCAACAAATCATCCATATAATCTTCCAAAGTTTTATGCATGTGATCATGGAAGATGTATGTCATAGTGCATTGGTAGGTGGTGCCAGCATTTTTAAGGCCAAAGGGCATGACCTTATAACAAAATGTCCCCTAAGGCATTGTGAACGTCGTTTTGAGTTGATCGTCGAGATTGATACGAATATGGTTGTATCCCGAGAAACCATCCATAAGGGAAAGCATTTCATGGCCTACTATAGCATCCACCAATGCATCAATGCTAGGCAAGGGGAAATCATCCTTGGGACTCACTTTGTTTAGATCTCAAAAATTGGTGCATATGCGAATCCTCCCGTTTGGCTTCTTGACGAGTACCATGTTGGATAGCCATGGTGGATAATCCATGTAGATGAAAAACTATGCATCCAATAGCTTTTGTAGCTCATATTTGACCATCAAGGGTACTTTTGGGTGCATCTTACATAGTTTTTGCTTAACTAGCTTGACTATTGGATCAATCATTAGATATTGCGTGACTAGTTGCGAGTCTAGCCCCGGCATGTCTTTGTAGGACCATGCAAAAACCTCCTTCTTCTCTTTGATAAGGGCAATGTAATTGGCTTGCTCTTTGGGGGATAGACTTACCTCCAGCTTGATGATTTGTAGATTCATTGGATCAGAGCCAATGTCTATGTCAGTCATCTCTTCGACTAACATGTGGAACCCATCCTCCAATTGGTATGGAATTGGGATCAGGTGGATGTCATTTTCTGAATTTAGATCTACGTTTGGAACATCGAGTTCCTCTTCAGCGTGGAATATATCTTGAGTTGGTCCTAGGGTGAAATGAAGCATCTCATCGCAAGGCCAGTACTCTGATGGAGATGGTGGTAAGTTAGCACGGTCCCAGTCTATGGCATCTAGGTTTAGATACAATGGTCATGTTGGATCGGCTAGATTGTGGATGGGGGTAGTTAAGTCAATGGAGATCATGTTGATGAAGTGAATTTGGTCTCCATTACCACGCGGGTGTTGACTCGGACTTCCTTAGTGATATTTATACCTCAGATCTGGCTCTATGGGTATTGGCATAAATAGATTGGCCCTATGTGCAGATAAAAGTACAGGGTCTACCCTTGGCACTGATGGCTCTATAGGGTCTCTGGTCAGAGGATGATTTCTATATGCTTGAAGTGGCGGATGCAACACTTGGTCAACTATGCTTGGTTCAAATGCCACCTATGCCTTGGCCCCATGTTTAGCTATTCAAACATGTCATCAATGTCCATGGGATATTGTTGCTACTACATATGGTTGAGATATGCAATCTCAGTCTCATCCTCATAATCTCTATCAAATATCCATAGGCCTTCGTTGGCTTCGACAACTATTTGCGGTATGTGAGGCTCGTTCTGCTCAAGCAAGTTAATTTGGTCCCGTTGAGGTTGTTCCACTCTTTATGGGAGGACCTGATTCTCTTGGGGTGGCAATCACTCGATTGGAGCTTTCAAGGGAAACATCGCCATGAAGTTCTCTTGATAGTTATCTATGGATGTCACTTGCGAGTGATTGCTATCGGACTCAAAAGGGTCCCAAGGTGCTACCTCATACTCTAACTCATCTGTTGAAGATCCTTCTTGACCTTGTTTATATCCCTCTTGGAGGCAAGTTCTTGAACTTTCCCCTTTCTCGATCGAAGGGGAGGATTTGTTGAGGCCCACAAGGTTGGTTGTTAGCAATGGGAGATAATCCCCCAATGTGTATGTTGTGTTAGGATTGGCATGTGGTTCTTGTGCCAACCCATCCTTGTTGCCTAGCCCTAAGCCTTGCATGTTTTCTACCAAGATGTCAAGGGGTAGAGGGTGGTTGAACCCTACTCCTGATTTGTCGTATGGCATCTAATATCTTGGTTGACAAAGAATGCTCACCCCTTGTTCATATCTGCCTAACCCATATCCATGCCAATTACATTGGCCAAGGTATTTCAAAGCAAATTTTGGGTTGGACAGATAGTTGACGTTCTTAGCAAAGGGTTCTTCGTCATCTTCCTCTTGCAGGTAAGGTTCAATGTCGTTGTCGAGGCCCCCATATACAAAATTTGTGTAGTTTGGTAGGTAGCCCAAAGGGACAATAGTGTTGATGGGGAGGTGAGGTCTCCCCATGTCCTGCATGGACTCAAGCATGGGTGTTACTACAATGTTCTACACTAGATACTCTCCCAAGCCTGTATTTGCCATCTCAATAGTGATCATTGGTGGTTGAGAGGGAGGGAATGGGAGTTCTTTCTGGGTCCACTCCATGTTGGGTGAACCAGGCATCTCGATTTCCATTCGACTGGGCACCTCTTTGGTAGATATGGTTGATACCAATGGTGGTACCTCTTCCAAGGGCTTCTTCCCGTTGTCCTTTGATGTGGCCAACGTAGGTAGCATCATTGGTGAAGGAACAGACGATGAAGATGGGCCTGATTGGTGATTTGATGGACTTAACAGTAGGGATGTATGCAGAATCGAACCTTGATTGGATGGATTCAACTTAAAGTCCAAATGTGTTGATGTGAGGGTCAATTATGGCATCATCTACACCGTATTGAAATACTTGAAGGGCTCTAAGTCTGCTAGGACTACATGCACTTGCCCTTCGTATGTGTACTTTAGGCATTGATGGGCTATCGAAGGGACAAACTTCATGTCCCTGATCCAAGGCCGGACCAGCAAGATGTTGTAGGCCATCTCACCTTCCAAGATGTAGCACAATGTAGGAATAGTCTTTTGTCCCACTTGGATGGGCAGGACAATTGTGCCAATCATAGATCATATCACGTCATTGAATGCTCGAAGAGTATAGGTGGAGGCCATAATGTGAGATGCTGGCAACTTGAGGTGTTTCAATGCCACTATTGTGATTATATTTTTGGATGAGCCAGTGTCCACCAACACCCTCTTAAATGGAATTCTGTTGACCCGCGCAATTACATGCAGGGGTGGATCCGCCATATCACCAATCACCAATTTTAGTTCATCTTCTCTAAATGTGATGACTGGTTCTGTACATCATTTTACATGTCCCACAAATTTGTTGAAAGAGTTTGCTTTGTGGGGCTATAACTCAATGGCTTTGAGTATCTCCATTAGAGCCTCCCGATGGGGCGATGATTGTTGTATGAGCTCGTAGATGGAGAGCCTAGCCGACCTGGTCCTTAAACTTTGGGTAAGTTTAGTCCAAATTGTGGCCATTGGTCTAGGTAGAGGAGGTTGTGTATGGTGTTGTTGAGGTTGTGATGTTGATGGAACCTCTCTTGTAGCTGCAGCAAGGGTAGCTGTGCTTGGGTACCTCTTGTTCCATGTCACTATGCTTATCATCCCTACCTACCCTTTCATGGGGCAGTTTTGTGTCACCTCATTGACTTGTAGAGTCTTTGCCTATGCATCATGGGTAGGCAGGGGGTCTTTGAAGACCTCCATCTATTGATTGCTTGGTGCTACAATATTATCCATCGCTAGCATTTTGTTGTCTACTAGGTCTTGCATTAAGCTTTTGAACTTCCAACATGCGTAAAGGTCATGTCCTTTCTTTCGATGAAATCTATAGTACAAGTCTTCCCTATAGCCCTTGGGTTTTGGTGTGTTGGGGTCTATGGGTCAACTTTTTGGTAGGTTTATCAAGTTTGCCATGGACAAACGGTCAAACAAGGAGTCTTTAGACTCTGTGAAGGGTGTGAATTTTTGCCTAGGGTGACGCTACTGATTTTGTTCTTGCCTATGATTTTCCTTGTCATAGCTGTCAAGAGGAACTGTTTGATAATTAGCCTTTGGGGGTTGTATCATCTGTGTAGGATTTGGTATTTTTATGGCAACCTGATTAACCGTGGCGGGTTTTGGTTGTGTGGACCCAATTTTGGCATTTTTGGGCCACTCTTTCTTGCATGGCTTGGCAATCTCGCCATCTTGTATCTTGATCTCCTTAATGATTCTAGCTTGGACCAGGGCTTCCTCAAGAGTGGCATATTGTTGCAGCTACAATAGCACAGATATCTACCTTAGGTAACTTTTCAAGAACATTTGGGTCAGGTCAGCCATGGGAGGGAGGTAAGGTAGCCTTGAAATCAACATCCTCCACCGATTTCCATAAGTCACCATGGTCTCTTCCTCATACTACCTGAGGCTAGCTAGGTCGCTTAATGATGCCTTATTCTTGGTGTTGAAGGCAAAACATTCGAGGAACGCATCCACTAGCTAGTCTAGGTTGCTGATGCTATGCTTTGACAACTGGGTAAACCAATCCGAGGTAGGGCCTACGAATGTGGTTATAAAAATTCTTAGAAGCAAAGCATCGTTGTCCTAAATGCCAAAGCATTGACTCAAGAATATTTTCATGTGCTCTTAGGCATCTTCATCCCCTCTAAAGATTTCCAATTGAGGCATTTTGAAGTTTTTAAGGTATGGGGGTGTTGGCACTGAAGGATACATAGGGTGACTGCGAAGCTGTCGTAAAGTGGGCTTTTGGGGCCTAGAAGTCTTGGTCTCCAAAGACTCTAAGCGCTCTAGCAGAACTTTGTATGCATCAAAATATTTGATCTCTTCCTCCTTGTTTTGTTCTCGTTGTGAATTATGAGGAACTTGAGGCCTATGGAGGGGTATCCAGATAGCGCCCCCCTGCCTTGGTAGGGCATTTCAGCTCACTCTTCTTCTTGCTCAAATTCCTCATAGGCTTCTTGAGGAGTTCCTATGCGTGACCTATAAACATGGGTGGGTGCCCAAGGAGGGTGCCCATCATTGGCTCTGGGAGTGGTCTCTCACTCAAGTCTAGGAGGTCTTGGAGGCAACGCTTGATAAGGTTGGGGAGACCTGTCTTGTACCAAAGGGTTAGGACTCTCATAAAGCTTTGTCTTATGTGTGCAAGGAGTTGGAATCCTCTCATGCACAGTTTTGTGGAGCAACTCATCTATCTAATGCTGAATGCGCTCTTTGCTAAGACAATACAGGTGCTCTAACTATTATTGATCTTGCTCAAGTTACATGATTTGTGCTTGGTGGGCGGAATGTTTGGCGAATTCCAAGTCAATTTGTTCCAACGTATTATGTCTAGGAGGCCTAGATGCCTCCCCTACATATCTACCTCGGTCATAGTGATCTGAGATCTCTATAGGTCGCTTCCCTCTATCAAGGTTAGCGGCATTCACCTAAGGCTTTGGCCTTAGTATGTGATCCTGATAAATAGCGGGTGTGGAGGTGCATTGCTCCTACGCTGTGTATTTCTCTTGAGGAATATAGTGGTTTTCCTCATGCTCCCTTTTATGTATGTGAAGGGGGCAGGCAGAATTGACTCGCCCTGTCTGAAGAGCCTTATGCTCTGGATTTGGCCTATTGTTTCTGATAGTAATAAGGAGTAGAGGAGGGATGATGTAATCATGTAGCCCCTCCTTATGGACCCTATGTTGTTCTAACACTTCATCGCATGATGGCCACTCATAATGAGTGTCTAAGGGGGTCTTCCTATGTATGTACTCCTCCTGAAAGGGTCTATGTTGAATGGGAGTGCCCCTCGAAGGGGTGCCTCTATAGTCCTATTCTGCCATGGTATGATGTGGACTATTTTGTGGGTCAAGCCACCAAGGTGGTATGACTAAGTCCTTGGAGCTATAATGGAGGCGACTTGTGCCTCCTTGTACACTTTCTGCCGCTTTTGCCCATGATTGGGCTTGGCTGCGGGCATACACCATGGTGGTGGTTTTCTAAGGGATACGTAGATTTTTATCTTCTTTACAATTTTTTATGCTACACTAAACAAAGGGGACCACACAATCAAAGAAATGATTATCTCATTTACAGATTAAATGTGTGCCCTAAATCTAGTTCAGTGTGTTTTGATTTTTGTTTTGAAAGCCTTGTAAAGAAAATTTTATTGTACATGCAATATGAGGGCTCTTATATCTCCCAAAATTGTCGCCCCATCAATATACCACTGCTAGGCCATTATACCGAACCTCTCAATATACCCGCCCTTACATGAGGAAAACTATTGGTATGCAAGAGCAGAACAGTATGTGGAACATAGGTGGTACGAAAGGGAAATCACTCTATTTTTGACACCTACCATAGAAGACTTATCCTCATGCACTGGGAATCACCCCAGCTACACTTGGTCAGCTTTCGTCAAGATTTACGTCTAGCAACAGTTGTGATTGGGGTTATGTATGTAAAATTCAAGCCAAGGTGGTGATGAAATACATCGTTGGTCTTGATCAAGTGTTGGGGTTTTACGATGAACTCCTTGATGTTTATATTATCACATGGTGTGTGTGGTTCTTTTTACTTATGCAAAGAAAAAAAAATGCAGAAAACTTCTCTATGCAAGAAAATAAAGTAGAAAAATCATAGAAACAGAGACAAAAAATTACAGAGGATGTTTAGAAAACCTACCTCTTCTCTACCCAAATCGGATGCCCTTGAGTTTTTGCTCATAAAATGCATAGAGAGCTAATCGTCCTAGGGTGGGATGAATAGTAGATCTATATTTTTCATAGGGTGAGACTAATGCCTATTCATCCCTGGGTGAAACGAATACCAGCTCTGTATTCGTCATAGGGTGGCACGAGCAGCAGTCCAGCGCCTGAAGGATTAACACTTGCAAGAAAAAAAATGGAATTTTTTATTAGAAACTTGATCCCAAAATCATGGGATATATTCCCACCATGATCTCCACTGAAATCATGTCTACGGAAGCACAGGCACACCAGGTGCGATGCAAACAAAAGCAATTGTATTGACGAAATGCTAAGTGCATGAAAAAGTGAAAGCGAAGCATGAATGAAATGATATGTAAAGCAAATACAAAAGGTGCAGCCTCTTTTATTAATTTTTCTTATGATAAGGTTACAATACATCTCCCCCACCATTTTTAGGGGCTCAAAGCGTTTGATACAATTTTTTTACACCAACGGACGGTACACTTCCCTTCGGGATCTTCGGTGTGCACACATTCGAAATGGGTGGGCCAAACGTCACTGTCGCTTGCATGAATATGTTCTTGATTCTTTTTTTCCCATATGGTTTCGATATCTTACATACATAGAAATAACAAATGATTAATAACACATGCGGATGGAGGGAAACATGCAATCCCCAAGGCCTCCAGTTAATACATACATGAAATAATTAAAATAGTGATCAAAACTTGTTAGAACAAAATGAAATTTAAAAAAATAATGTAAACACCATCAGGGACACATTGCAAAAATAACAGTCAAGAAATCTCTTGTAGATTTCTAATCGCTTCGAGGTGGGACGATTAGGACTGTCATAAAATGCCCGAAAGCGACCTCCCAAATGTCCCATCCAGAGGCCTCCAAAACACCTAAAAACTTGGGTTTAGGTTAAATGGTGCATTTTTATATGACCCAGAAGGTCGTATTTGGATGATTCTACACCAATAACCTTGTATCCGAAGGTTCTCCCTATATGTTAGTAAAAGAGTAAAACAATGAAAACACAGTCAAAACAAGTCAGAATGCTTTGAAATTTGAACTGCAGCATATATGAAACACACAAAACATGATGCAAAATAAATAGTGAATAAATATATTGTAGATTTCTAATCACTCTAGGGTGGGGTGATTAGGACTACAATAGTGCGAGGGGTGCCCAGGGGCAGGATGCCCACCATTTGGGGCTTGGTTTTGACACCAATCCACTTGGGATGGGTCCAAAACCTCCTAGGGGGTTGTGTTAGAAAATTGGGTGTGGTATTGTGGCCAATTGTTTGAGTTTTGGGTCCAGATTGTGCTCCTAATGTTCGCCTAATAACCTCCCTTCCAAAAGAGAGATCAAGGATGTAGGAAGCACAATGAGGGTGAGGGTATAATTTGGCAGCACTCCGTTGCTCCAAATGCTCCTACTTTTTTTTTCTTTGGGGTGAGAAGACTCACCATTTTATAGACCTGAAGGTTTGCTTTGAATGTGCATGCAGGGGTGCCACTTGGCCATCATGCTTTGTCAGGGGAGAGAAGATTCCTCCTTGATTAAGGGCTCCATGACTGCCTCTATGACTACCTCTTTGAGATTGGAAATGCTCACTCACACTACCATGCATTGAAGGTGGAGTTGAGTGGTGGATATGGTCTACCATTTGTCAAGGTTTGACTTTTTTTTTGTGAAACCTGTTATTCACCCCACCCTAGAGCGATTGCTGCTAATCATCCCGAGGTGGGGCGAATAGCATTCTAATCATCCTAGGGTAGAATGAATAAGGAGCAAGGTGCTTGAAATGTGCCAAATTGACCTCTGACCTTCCAAAACTACTTTGGGAGTGGTTAGGACCACTGTTTAAAATCTGGGGGCTGCCCTAGGGGCTATGTATGCCAATTCGGTCAGTGCTTGTTGTCACATAATCGGATTGGTGATGTTTTGGTGTCTACAAGTGCCACATATCAGTGGGCCATGACATATATATTCCATGACTATATGCATAAAATCTTGTAATATTACATGGATGACTTACTAACCAAGTCCCTATTGCGGCAAGAGCATGTCGAAGTCCTTAGACGAGTCTTCAATCACCTCATAGAACATAATGTATGATTGAATCCTAAGAAGTGCGTATTTGGTGTAACTTCTAGCAAGCTTTTGGAATTCATCGTATCTAAGAGACATTGAAGTAGATCCTGCAAAGGTAAAGGCTATACTGGATATGGCCGCCCCTACCAACATTAGGGAGTTGAGGAGCCTACAAGGCAAGATAGCATCCATCAAAAGATTCATCATGCAATTATCAGATAAATGCATACCTATGAATAGGTTGCTATGCAAGTAAGTCCCCTTTCATTAGGATGAAGAATACCATCAAGCCTTTGTAGAGAGCAAAACTTATCTGGCAATGTCGCCAGTATTGGCTCCACCGAGACCAAACACCATTTTTACTATATATATCAGCTACTAATTTTGCATTGGGCACCATGTTAGCCCAAAAGAATGCACAAGACAAAGAGCGAGCCATATATTACATTAGTCGCACCTTGGTGAGTTATGAGCTAGGATATGCGTATGTCGAAAAGTTGTGTTTAGAAGTGGTCTTTGCAACTTGAAAGTTGCGACACTACATGTTGAGCCATACAACCTACGTCATATCAAAATAAAATCCTTTACAGTACATGATGAGCAAGACATATCACAATACACGTATCGCAAAGTGGATCATGTTATTGACAAAATTTGATCTAGAGTTCATAAGCCAAAAGTCCATCAAGGGACAAGTCATAGCAGATCAATTAGCAGAGGTGCCTCTTCAAGATAACAAGCCTCTCACCATATAATTGCCTGATGATGTAGTCTTTGCATTATCAAATCCACCAAAACTTGAATAACCTAAGAAAGAAAGAGACATGTCATTGTTCTTCGATGGTTCAAAGTGCGAACAAGGAGGTAGAGCAAGGATTGTCTTTATCACACTGTAGGGTGCTTCGTTGCCCTTATCATTCAAATTAGACTTTCCATGCATAAATAACAATACAAAATATGAAGCATTGATCCTGGGACTCCAAAAATCTGTAGCAATGGGAATTGAAATATTGAATATCTTTGGTGACTCCTTGCTCATAGTAAACCAGGTCAAAATACTATTCCAATGTAGGTGCCCACTCCTGAAGATCTACAAGGAACTTGTTGACACCTACCTAGCCCGGCTGGAATGGTACGACATCAAGGCAATCCCTTGTATGTCGAATAGATTTGCAAACACTATGGCCTCTTTGGGATTTAATCCCTTAGAATCCATCTATTGATTTTACAACAATTCATGTGAAGCTGCTTTCACACTTAGCAATACATTGTGAATATTTTGACAATCAAGAATCAGTCAACATGATCAGTATCGAGCCAAATCAGTATTGGTCCTCCGTATCTAGAGATTTCTTAAAAATAGCCTCTTGGGGGTCTTTGATCTCCCAAGGACCTGTGGAGTGTGGTGCAACCATATACCATAGAGTTGTTCCTCAATTCATTTTCACCACCTCAAAAATGCAAGAAGAGCAAGTTGCCTATTCTATAGAAGTTGCAGCTTATTAGGATTGGCTTTCCCAACTACAAGACATCCTGAAGATTGGAATAGCGCCACAAGGTTTGTCACATACTGAAAGGTGAATGTTAAAACAAATATAAACAAAATACATCTTGCTAGGAGAAATTCTCTATAGACAAGGATATGATGGAGTATTACTCCATTGTATTGAGCCCCAAGAAGCATCCTGGGCAATTTCACAAGCTCACGACAGCACATGTGAAGGCTATTTCAATGGCATGGCCATTGTTAAACGCATCTTGAGAATGGGTTACTATTGGCCCATGATGGAAAATTACTACTACGAGTATGTCAAGAAGTGTAGTAAGTTCCAGCATCATACGAATCTAACGCACTTACCATCGCAGGCTTTGTAGCCCATCCAGACAGCATGGCCATTCTCGCAATGGGGACTAGACTTGATTGGGAAGATCTCACCTCCATCCTCAGGTCGACACACATTCATCATAATAGCCATAGAATACTTCACTAAATGGGTAGAAGTGATTCCCTTAACATCAACAACTGGACCAAGGATTGCGGAGTTTATACTCCATAATATCATAAGTCATTTTGGGGTCCCTTCTAAGATAATATCGAATAATGGGCCATCTTTCAAGAACAAAATTGTGTGTGCATTAATGGAAAAATACCATATTCAGGACAATTTTTTAATGCCTTATTATCCACAAGCAAATGGGCAAGGAGAAGCCTCAAACAAAATAATAGTCTCCATTTTGAGGAAGATAGTGCAATAAAATCACAAGGATTGGCACATGCAGTTGCTTCTTGCACTATGGGCATATAAAACTAGTATACGGACGCCCACTAAGGCAACACCATTTTCACTAGTATATGGCACTAAGGCCATCATGTTGCTAGAGTTAGAAATTCTGACTCTACGCATAGCATTAAAGGACTTCATAGATGATGATGTTTTGCGATAAGGCCGCCTTGATAAATTGATGCTTCTTGATGAATTTTGAGTCAATGCTTTAGAGCATCTTCATGTTTACTAGGATCACCTTGTGCGATCTTACAATAGTAAATTCCACCTAAGGGAATTCAAGTTTGGAGATCTAGTGCTCAAATAAAACCAACAGAATTCAAATCTACCATCGCATCTACGAGATAAGTTCATGGTAAACTGGATAGGTCCATATCTAATTTCACAGAGATTTGGTCCTGAAGCATATCGCCTTATATCATTGGATAGCGTTGAAGAGCCTAAACCTCTCAATATCATTCACTTAAAGGTATTTTATACATAAAAACAAAAACATTCAAATATTCCATAAAAGTCAAAAACATTCAAATAATTCAAAAACACAAACAAATCATAAAAACATAAAATTTCAAAAATATAATTAAAGTCTCCAAGGGCAATTCAAACCGCTTGGTCAAACATAAAATCAAAGGCTCCAAGGGTAGTTTATACCACTTGGTCAAAAAAATCAATCAAAATGCTCCAAGGATAGTTCAATACCGCTTGGTCAAAATCAATTCAAAAAGGCGCCAATGGTAATTCAAACTGCTTGGTCAAATCCCATCAAATCAAAGGCTCCAAGGGCAATTCAAGCCACTTGGTCAAAATACAATCAAATGTTCCAAGGGTAATTCATACCGCTTGGTCTAAAAAAAAAATCAAAAGCTCTAAGAGCAATTAAAACTGCTTGGTCAAAATCAATAACAAAAGCCCCAAAGGCATAATAAGCCCTTTGGTAAAAATTAATCAAAAATACAAAAACAACATAAATTAAAAATACCCAGTCTATTTGGAAAGAGCTGGATAAAATGGCTAGAATATTTCTATGGGAAGGTGCCAAGGGAGAGAGGAAATGGGCCTTGGTTGGCTGGGACAAGGTTACCCAACCCAAGGAAAAGGGAGGGTTGGGACTAAGAAGCTCCAAGTTTAACAACAAGGCTTTGGCTGGCAAACTGTACTGGAGGTGGATTTCTCAGCCAACATCCCTCTTCAACAGAATCCTCTCTAGCAAATACTTGGGTTCTGTCCATCCTAATGATGTGGGCCGCTTTCCTCTAGAAGGTTTTGGATCATCAGTGTGGTAGGCACTCAAGCTTGGAGCTCAACTCATCAAATATCAACTATTCTGGAAAGTGGGGAGAGGGGATAAGGTTCGGTTCTGGACTGATTCCTGGGACCAGAATCCTCCCATTATTGTTGTGTTTCCTGAATTGCAACCGATAAAATCTGCTATAGAAGATAAGGGATGGATCCATATTGAGAGCTACTTTAACACTAGTCAATTGGGGGACTACAAGATCATAAATTTTAAGCGGTTGGATGAGTGGCCAATACCAATCCCTCCATAGTTGGTACCTACTTTGGGAAAAATCTTGGCAGAATGGTTTCTTACTGGGAGAGATGAGGAGGATGAACTGGCCTGGGGCTATGGGAGCCTTGGGGTTTATACTGTGAAAGAGGGATATGATGAGATCCTTCCAGAGCCCCCCCACACTTTTTTTTGGTTCATGATTGGAGAAAGATATGGCATCCCCAGGGTTGGCCGAAAGTGAACTTCTTTGCCTGGCAGTTTTTGCATAATGGAATTCTCACCTATGACAATCTCAGACTCAGAGGCATCATTGGCCCTTCTCAATGTGTGTTATGCCACAAGCAGGAGGAAACTATGGATCATCTAATGTTTGAATGTTCTTTCACAAGACAGATCTGGAAACGTTGGTTCTCCCACTTTAAACTTCAGGCTAATGGGGTCTTGTCTCGAAACAATATATGGGAAAGCTGGAAGAAAGGTAGATTTAAATCCAAAGCTCTTCGAATTGGCTGGGAGCTTGGTTTATTTTTTATCTGGTGGCAGGTGTGGTTGGAGAGAAATGCCCGTATTTTTCGTGAAACCTTCTCCTCTCTAGAAGGAATATGGCAAGTCATTTGGAGCAAAGTGGTGGAAACGGTTGCCATTCATGTCGAGGGGGAAATTCAGTCTGCTTCTGAGCCTTTGGAAGAGGGAGTTGTTATTCAACAAAGGCAGGTGAGTGGTAGTTGGAAACCTCCTCCTGAAGGATGGATCAAAATCAATACTGATGGAGCTGCTAAAGGCAATCCGGGAAGTTTTGGAATTGGAGTAGTGTGTCACGATCATGCTGGGTCTTTGCTCTATTGGGAACTGCAGGGTCTGGGATGTGCCACAAACAATGAAGCCGAGGCCTTTGCCATTAAATCTGCCTCCTTCTGGGCTGTCAAACAGGGACACAGGAAGATTATTATTGAGTCTGACTCCCAAATATTGGTGGGTGCTCTTGACTGTATGAGAAACTTTGTCTCAAAATATTGGAGGTTACGGATCTTAGTCTCCCAAATTAAAGAGCTTTGGAGGGAATTAGATGATGTGATACTTGTCTATGTGAATCGAGATCTCAATAAGGTGGCCGATTTCCTTGCTAAGATGGGTGCTGAAAGGGAGGTTGGGATGTAGCTGCACAGTGACATGCCTGTGGAGGATGTAGAGATTCGACAATGCCTTGAACGATTTTTGAAATGATGTGCAGTGTTTTTTATGCTAAGGAAGATTTATGTCATGATATCGTGACCTGTAGCGCCATCACAGCTTCAAGTTGGAAGTTGTCACGATATCGCGATAGGTTGCGCCCTCACGGCATTTGGCGGGTTTTTGTCGTGATATCACGACATGTCGTGCCATTGCGGCCCTCGGGGAAGGCGCATGGTAAAATTGTCGTGATATCGTGACAGTTTTGGCAATTTGGGGCTAACTGGAAAACTTGTCGCGATATCGCGACACTTTTGCAGATGGAGAGCAAAGTGGAAAATTCATCGCGATATCGCGACAGTTTTGAGAACTGGGCGCCGAAAGGAAAAACCGTCGCGATATCGCGACACTTTTGGCGATCTGGTGTCATAAGGAAAACCCGTCGTGAAATCACGACCATTTTGCTGATGTGGTGCAAAGTGGATAATTTGTCACGATATCGCGACATTTTTTGGCGATGGCTGCTGCAAGAAAATCTCGTCGTGATTTCGTGACAATTTTGGCTTACCAGCGGAATGGAGAAAACTATCACGATATCGCGACGCTTTTGTGATCTGGATGCCATAAGGATAATTCGTCGCGATTTCATGACACTTTTGATGGTTGGATGATTCGGAGGCACTCTGTCACGATTTCGCGACCTTTTTGGCGTTATGGAGCAAGTTGGTCTTCTAGTCATGATTTCGCGACAATTTTGGCGAAGGGTCGCTGGAGGGAGATGTCGTCGCGATTTCGCGACATGTCGCGATTTCGCGACATGTCATGATTTCGTGACATGTCACGATTTCACGACATGTCATGATTTTGTGACATGTCACGATTTCACATGTCGCATTTTCATGACTGTTGGCACCGCTGCGGAGGATACGGGGTTGACTGTCGTGATCTCACGACATGTCGCGATCTTGCAACATGTCGCGATTTCGCGACATGTCACGATTTCGTGCCCAGTTGACTTCTTTGCTTTGTGTTATGTTGGGTTGACTTTATGCTCTACTCTTGTAGTGTTGTTTGTTGTTCTTGGTTGGGATGTGTTCTCTCCCACTTGTAATTGCTCTTTGTATTAATACAAGTTTTTCATTTTTTCAAAAAAAAAAAAAAAAAACATAAATTAAAAATACAAAAACAATTGCATCTCACATCTTGCAACCACATCATTGCATTGCATTTTCATATCCACTACAATTTTATATGACATAAGCCTTAAAAGTGATACCACATTTTATCGCACAAGTCATTCATATCCATACCTCCATCCACATGTGTGTAATTGTATTTTTCAACACAACCATTATTTTTTGC